>CM060922.1:146188167-147497334 GCA_030737875.1 Allium sativum | reverse complement strand
AGAAAATAAGAAAACGAATAAAGAGAAAAAAGAGGAAAATGAACGAATAGCAATATCAGAGACTTGGGATAGCTTTCTATTTACTCAAGCAATAAGAGGTTTAATATTAATAACCCATTTTTTTTAGAAAATATGTTATATTTCCTGTATTAATAATAGCTAAAAATATTAGTCGTATGCTATTGTTTCAATTCCCCGAATGGTATGAGGATTGGAAGGAATGGAATGAAGAAATGCATGTTAAATGTACTTATAATGGTGTTTAATTATCAGAAACTGAATTTCCCCAAAATTGGTTAAGAGATGGCATTCAAATAAAGATTCTATTTCCTTTTTGTCTGAAACCTTGGCAAAGATCTAAGGTACGATTTAATCATGGAGATCAACAAAGGCAAAAAAAAAAAGAGAAAAAATATAAATTTTGTTTTTTAATAGTTTGGGGAAGAGAAGCAGAGCTACCTTTTGGGTCTCCCCAAAAACGACTTTCTTTCTTTGAACCCATTTTTAAAGAACTCGAAAAAAAAAAGATAAAAGCAAAAAAGAAAATTTCACAAGTTATAAGAGTTTTCAAAGAAAGCGGAAATGGGGTTCTAAAAGTTTCAAAAAAAAAACAAGATGGGTCATCAAAATAATTCTATTTTTGGACCTAATAACGAAAGAACTTGAAAAAGTAAAACCTATATTAAAATCTAGTAGGGCTAAAATATATGAATTGACTAAAAAAAATGGAAGAAATTCTAATATAAATAATAAAATTCTTCGCGAATCAACAATTGCAATTCAATTCTCGAATTGCGGAAATGCAAATTATTCACTCATCGAAACAAAAATAAAAGATCATGCTAATAAGACAATCACAATTAGGAATCAAATAAAAGGAATCACAAAAGACAAGAAAAAAATGGTTCTAACTTATTATAATAAAAGATCAGAATTACAGAAGGATATTTGGAAAATATTTAAAAGAAAAAATATCCGATTAATACGTAAATCGCATTATTTTATAAAATCCTTCATTGAAAAAATATACATGAATCTATTACTATGTATCATTAAGATTCCAAGTTTTAAATCAACAAACAAAATTTTAACTAAATACATTTATAGTTGATTGCTATATGATCTGATCCATTAATGAAGCAAACGTTGTGTTGAAGGGAATATTTATAATTGATTGCTATATTCAATTCTTTGGGTACTCGTATTCCACAGAGAAAAATAATTGATAACTAAACACAACGATCTCAGACTAAGTGGTCTTATTTAGTACCAAAAAATGGCAAAATAGGGCTAACCAATGTTGTATAATTCAAAAAAAAGACTCAACGAAATCGAATTTATATAAAAAAGAAAAAGATCAATTAATTCATTACATGAAAGAAAATTACTATGCAGTAAATTCATTGATGAGTCAAAAAGTCAAATTGAAAAAACATTTAGAATATGATATTTTATCATATAAATATATAAATTTTGAGGATAATAAAAACTCATATATTTATGAATCAACGTTACAATTAAAAGAAGTGGAAAACAAAAAAACTTCATCTAATTTCAATGCACTAAAACCCGAACCATTTTATGGATTAATAAGGATAGTTATTAATAATTATCTAGAAAAAAGATTTCTCATTGATACAGAAAAAAAATGGATAGACTATTTTTAAATTATAAAATTCCCCATTTCTGTATTAGAAATAATATTGATATTGAGACTCGGGCCAATATGCCTATCAATACCAAGATTCATAACAATACTAAAAATCTAAATTATCAAAAATTAAAAAAAAAAATCCTTTTTTGATTGGATGGGAATGAACCAAGAAAATTTTTATCGTATCATATCAAATCTAGAACCTTGGTTTTTCCCAGAATTTTTACTACTTTTTAATGCGTATAAAATAAAACCGTGGATCATACCTACCAAATTACATATTTTTAATTTTCATTTTTATGAAAATATTAAAAGTAAAAAGATTAATGTAAAAAAAATTAACAAGAAGATCAGGGAAATTTTATATTAGATTTACGAAAACAAAATGAAAAAGATGTTGAGATAGATTATACAGGAGAAAAAGATGCTGAGACAAATTATACAGGAGCAGGCATTAAAAAGGGCAGGAAAAAAAAACTATCTAAGAGCAAGAAAGAAGCAGAACTCAATTTCTTCTTGAAAAAATATTTTCTTTTTCAATTAAGATGGGATGAACCCTTGAATCAAAGAATGATCAATAATATAAAGGTATATTGTCTTCTACTTAGACTGATAGATCCAAAGGAAATAGCTATATCTTCAATTCAAAGAGGAGAGATGCGTCTAGATGTAATGTTGATTCAGAAAGATCTAACTCTTACAGAATTGGTAAAAAGAGGCATATTTATTGTTCAACCAATTCGTCTATTGATGAAAAGGGATGGAAAAGATATTATATATCAAACCATAGGTATTTCATTGGTTGATAAGACTAAACGCCAAACTGATGGAAAATACATGATAAAAAAAGAATATGTTGATAAAAAAAAATTCATGAATCTGTTGCACAACACAGCAATATACTTATGACTAAAAACAAAAATTATTATGATTTCCTTGTTCCCGAAAATATTCTATCCCCCAGACGTCGTAGAGAATTGAGAATTTTCATTTGTTTTAATTCTCATAATTGTAATATTACGGGCATAAATTCAATATTCTATAATCAAAATAACATAAACAATTGTGGACAATTTTTGAACAAGGAAAAGCATCTTAATACATATACAAAAAAATTCATTAAATTCAAAATTTTTCTTTGGCCCAATTTTCGATTAGAAGATTTAGCTTGTATGAATCGTTATTGGTTTGATACCAATAATGGCAGTAATTTTAGTATATTAAGAATACATATGTATCCACGATTCAGAATTCTTTAATTATATTAATAGTATATAATAAATATAAATATAACATAGTACATTTCCTCTATATCTTATATCTTTTTTCTTTATCGTTATCCAAAAAAACATTTTCTTTCCTTAATAGGAAAGAAAAAAAATGTATCGTTCTTTTTATCCAAATCAAATTGAAATTTGATTTGGATAGAATTCTATATGAAGAAATGATAAAAAAAATTTGTACTAAATTAAAATAACTGCAAATAACATGTATAATAAATATTTTTATTTTTCCTGATCGGTAAAATTCATGTAAAAGAAAAAAAAAAAAGATTTTCTTATGGTCAAAAATTCATTCATCTCGGCTATTCGACAAGAAAAAGAAAAAAACTGTGGATCTGTTGAATTTCAAGTATTTAGTTTCACTGATAAGATACAAAGACTTACTTTACATTTAAAGTTACATAAAAAAGATTTTTTATCACAAAGAGGTCTACGAATTTTTTTGGGAAAACGTCAACGGCTGTATGATTATTTGTCAAAGAAAAATCGAGTACGTTATAAGAAATTGATTAACCAGTTGGGTATTCGGGAGTCAAAAACTCATTAATTTTAAGTTTAAGATTGGTTTGAATTTTTTCTTTAGTTATTAAATTTGGCATTTTGATCAACTTCATTTTGCTAAATTCATGGAATACTGAATTGAATTAAGGAAGAAAAATTATGACTGTACCAGCTACAAGAAAGGATCTCATGATAGTGAATATGGGTCCTCACCACCCATCAATGCATGGTGTTCTTCGACTAATTGTTACTCTCGATGGTGAAGATGTTATTGATTGTGAACCTATATTGGGTTATTTACATAGAGGGATGGAAAAAATAGCGGAAAATCGAAAAATTATACAATATTTGCCTTATGTAACACGATGGGATTATTTAGCCACTATGTTCACAGAAGCAATAACAGTAAATGCACCAGAACGGTTAGAAAGCGTTCAAGTACATAAAAGAGCTAGTTACATTAGAGTAATTATGCTAGAACCGAGTCGTATAGCTTCTCATTTATTATGGCTTGGACCTTTTATGGCGGATATCGGTGCACAGACTCCCTTTTTCTATATTTTCAGAGAAAGGGAATTGTTATATGATCTATTCGAAGCCGCTACAGGTATGCGAATGATGCATAATTATTTCCGTATTGGGGGAGTTGCTACCGATTTACCTTATGGCTGGATAGAGAAATGTTTGTATTTTTGCGATTATTCTTTAACAGGAATTATTGAATATCAAAAACTTATTACGCGTAATCCTATTTTTTTGGAACGCGTTGAAAGAGTGGGCATTATTGGTGGAGAGGAGGCAATAAATTGGGGTTTATCAGGACCAATGTTACGGGCTTCTGGAATCCAATGGGATCTTTGTAAAGTTGATAGTTATGAGTGTTACAATAAATTTGATTGGGAAGTCCAATGGCAAAAAGAAGGAGATTCACTATCCAGTTATTTAGTACGAATCGGTGAAATGGAGGAATCTATAAAAATTATTCAACAGGCTCTAGAAGGAATTCCTAGAGGACATTATGAGAATTTAGAAGTCCGACATTTTGATAAAGCAAAAAATTCTGAATGGAATAATTTTGAATATAATTTATTACTAAAAAGCTTTCGCCCAATTTTGAATTGTCGAAGCAAGAACTTTATGTGAGAGTAGAAGCCCAAAAAGGAGAATTAGGAATTTATTTGATAGGAGATAATAGTGTTTTCCCATGGAGATGGAAAATTCTTCCACCCGGTTTTATTAATTTGCAAATTCTCCCTTAACTAGTTAAAAGAATGAAATTGGCAGATATCATGACGATATTTGGTAGTATAGATATCATTATGGGAGAAGTTGATCGTTGAAATGATAATTGATATGACAGAAACAGAAATATAAGCTATAAATTCTTTTTCTAGATCGGAATCTTTAAAAGAAGTTTATGAACTCATATGGATCTTTGTTCTTATTTTCACCCTTATATTGGGAATAGCAATAGGGGTACTAGTAATTATGTGGTTAGAAAGAGAAATATCTGCAGCAATACAACAACACATTGGGCCTGAATATGCCGGTCCATTGGGAGTTCTTCAAGCTATAGCAGATGGAACCAAATTAGTTTTTAAAGAGGATATCCTCCCATCTAGAGGGGATATTCGTTTGTTCAGTGCGGGACCCTCTATAGCGGTCATATCTGTTCTACTAAGTTATTTAGTAATTCCTTTTGGATATCACCTTGTTTTGGCCGATCTTAGTATAGGCGTTTTTTTCTGGATCTCCATTTCAAGTATTGCCCCTATTGGACTTCTTATGTCAGGATATGGGTCGAATAATAAATATTCTTTTTCAGGTGGTCTACGGGGTGCTGCTCAATCTACCAGCTATGAAATACCATTAACTCTATGTGTGTTATCAATATCTCTACGTGTGATTCGGCAGAACATTATTATTTTCCCTCTTTTCTAGAACTAGGAATAGAATAAAGAAATTTAATATATTATATTCAATGGATATTTTTTTATTTATCATTAGGGTTAATGAATTAAACTAGATAGTTAGATGAGTAAAAGCAAACTACTTATAAATTTGCAGTAAGAAGATTAAATCTCATTCCCTATGTACGAGAATAGAAACATAAGCAGTATAAACTGTTTACCCCGAGGTTAAGATTCTTTAACCAATTATCATATCTTGAAGCGGGTACAAAAGATCACCCGTATGGGGTTTCTACTACTGTCTTATATTTATTACCATACTGGAAATTAATAAAAAATTAGTGGATAGTTAGGAACACCAAGGTACACAAAAGATTCGTAATGGAGATAATTTAAGTTAAAAAAAGACTTTTTTGCATAAAGCTTTGGATAAAACGAATCATAATGAGGACTTTAAGTTGGTAGAAATGACCAAGTAGTACTTCTCCACGATTCCGATCTCGAGTATGCTCCTATTCACTGATTAAATAAATGACTATACAAAACGAATTAATCCTTTATTTTATTTTTTTCAAAGTACCTCCCTTCCTTTGAGAAAGAAGAATAGGACAGGAGCAAAAGAAATATTTCTTATTTATTTTGCCTATTCAATATTCATATCTACTATAATACATACACAGAATTCTTAATCATAAATTTGGAATTAATGGTCAATTCTTTCTAACTAATTCTTTCTTTAGAGTTATTGATAAAACCGAATTTATTGATATAACGAGTATTTTATTTAAGGATTAAGTATTACCGAATAAAGATAAATTAAAATTTTAATGGAAAAGATCAATTCGGAAGCGCTTTTTTATTCTAGCAGACGGAATTTCGTTGGTCTAATTTTGAACTTCTCGGTATTAGAATTTCAAAATTACAATAATACCAAACAAGTACTTGCATTTATTTGTGACCATAGAGGAGCCGTATGAAGCTGAGGTCTCATGTACGGTTTTCAAATAGCGATATGCACATTAATGTTATTATCGACTATGATTATCTAACAGTTGAAGTAAAGTTGATATAGTTGAGTCACAGTCAAAATATGGTTTTTGGGGGTGAAATCTGTGGCGTCAGCCTATAGGGTTTGTTGTTTTTCTAATTTCTTCTCTAGCAGAATGTGAGAGATTACCAGAAGCAGAGGAGGAATTTGTAGCAGGTTATCAAACAGAATATTCAGGTATTAAATATGCTTTATTTTATCTTGCTTCTTACCTAAATTTATTAGTTTCTTCATTATTTATAACAGTTCTTTACTTAGGCGGATGGAATTTCTCTATTCCGTATATATCTATTCCTGAATTTTTAGGAATAAATAAAATGACAGGAGTTTTTGTAATAACAATTGGTATATTTATTACATTAGCTAAAGCTTATTTGTTTTTGGTCATTCCTATCACAACAAGATGAACTTTACCTAGACTGAGAATGGACCAACTTTTAAAATTTGGATGGAAATTTCTTTTACCTATTTCTCTGGGTAATCAATTATTGACAACTTCTTTTCAACTTATTTACCTATAAAGAATAGCATAAGATAATGATATTCTCCATTCATAACTGATCTTAAATAAGAGAAAGAAACATCAAATTATTCACGGAGATCTACAATATGTTCTCTATGGTGACCGGGTTCATAAATTTTGGTCAACAAACAATACGGGCGGCTGTAACAACCCGTAAAATCTGGGCCAGTTTAAAATTTTTATTTTGGCAATTTTAGCGAATTTTGATTATTTAAAATGAATTATTTTAAATAATATCGACGAGAAATTTATTTTGAATATAATTCGAACGTATATATTATATACATCGACGTTAGAATATAAATATCTATTTATATATATAAAAGGAATTGAAAATGGCGCGGTAGTTCGATAATTCGATTTCAAATTTCAATTGAATGTACCGGGTGCAAAACAATCCGGATTTTAGTGAAACCAAAAATCATAGGATCTATTTGATAATATCTTTCCGACGAATCCGAAAAATCGAAATTTCATAGCGAGGATAAAAAGATATGTCCAGTTGAAAATTCAGAATAATCGCTATGGAATTCAGGCCCTTAAAAATGGGAATTTTGCAAACGACCTCGGAATTCGACGAAACCACTTTTGTTGGGTCCGTGGTGTAAAGTTATTGCTAGATTCCAAATTTCATAATTTTTCGATTCGATATGTGAGCGTGGTCAAGGAAAACGCGTTTGATCAGTTTCAGTCGATTTTAATCGACTGGAAAATGGCCATTTTTCCAACGGTCTCAGAATTCGACGAAACAAGTTTTGTTAGGACTGTATCGTCAATACGAAGCAAGAAAATATTTTTAGGGAATTTTTAGAGTTGGTATGTGACCCCGGTAAATTGAAATGCACGTTCAAATTCAATATATAGAGTTATATGTTGATTTTGACGAAAACTGATCGAAACGATCAAATCAGCTTGCGATACATATCCCATTGTTTTCGGAATAGGGGTAAAACGCTATGGACGACAGGTGGTGGGCCTCGTTTTGAGATCGAATAAAAAGTCAACTTTTTGAAAAAAATAAATAATTAAAAAAATTAAAAATGAAAACCCCCCTTCTCCTTTACATCAGTCAAAGGCCCACCCTTTCCCCAAACCGGATCGACAGAAAAAAAAGAAAAAAGAAAAAAAAACCGATGATCGCCCAGACCCATCGCCACCGTTCGCCGTCGCCACCCCCTCTCCTTCGCCATAGCCGACGCCAGCACCTAATCCCCTAGCCCCAATTCAAAGCCCGCAAATCCCCTTTGGCCATTCACGAAAACCCTAGGCCCCCGTCCAAAATGCCACCACCTAAAACCGCCTGCTCCGACCCTCCCATGCCTCGCCGACCTCCCCTCTGGCCACTGACCCGCCAGTGAACACCCCCTGCACCTCCGATGGTAACGCCTCCTGCCAGTGACGACGTGAAACCCCCTCCGGCGTGAAAAACAGCGAAGCAAGGTAATTCGAATTAATTTATTTATTAAATTAGTTAATGGTGATTACACATTGATTTAAAAACTGATTAATTTCTTTGGTTTATAAACATGAGTTTTCCTTGAATATAAACATATGGTTTTTAGAAGGAAGAAAAATATAATTTTTATTAATGTAAGAGATTAAAAATATGATTTTTATATAACGTAGAGGTTAAAAATATAATTTTTATAATATAGGAAGGTTAAAAATATAATTTTTAAATGTGTAGCATAGTAAAAATTCGATTTTTATATATTGAATAGCATAGTAAAAATTCGATTTTTATATATTGAATAGCATAGTAAAAATTCGATTTTTATATATTGAATAGCATAGTAAAAACTCGATTTTTATATATTGAATAGCGAACTAAAAATTCGATTTTTATATATTGAATAGCATAGTAAAAATTCGATTTTTATATATTGAATAACGAAGTAAAAATTCGATTTTTATATATTGAATAGCGAAGTAAAAATTCGATTTTTATATATTGAATAGCTAAGTAAAAATTCGATTTTTATATATTGAATAGCGAAGTAAAAAATTCGATTTTTATATATTGAATAGCAAAGTAAAAATGTGATTTTTATATATGTAGTGGCTACGGGCGACGAAAGAGACAAGAAGAAGAAACGGCGAAGATTCCTACATAAGAAGAGTCGTGGCGTTGAATTAGCTATTCTGTGAGAACTTCTCACCTTTCAATTTAATTTTTCTAGTTACAAATATATACTAGGATGCAGACGGTGTTTAGTAGCACCCGACACCGTCGTCCACAGACCATGGACGGCTTGTATGCTTGTTTGTTTGATTTTGATGTGTAGTTGATTGTGTGATGTGATATGAAATGAAATAAAATATTTATATAGTTAAAAATATTTTATAGTTAAAAATAGAATTTTTAACATATATATTAAAGGAAATGAAAATAAACAAATCAGACGATTTGTTTATATACACATATTTGACTGATATTGATTGGGACGATAAATTTTACACATCGCCCAACTGCACAAATAAAAATCTGTGTTTGATTGTTTGAAACCCCACACGGGTATTGGGATGATATTTGACGTACACTAATCCCGATTGTTTAGTTGTATGTCGATCGATTGATGGACAGACTGTTATAAGCGTCGAATATTTATATTTGATGCTTATACAGTGTAGAATGCACTTTGGATGATGGTTGATTATTCATCGTTGTTATTGTATACATGTGTTGTAGAAAATCCATATAATTAACATTATATGGTAATTGATTGGGCCTCATTCCAGTTTCAAAAAAGAAATATTTGAAATAGAAATATTTGAAGTGGAATATTTGAAAATAGAAATATATGAAGTCGTGTTGATTAGATTGACGCTATTTTTTGACGTGAACGATATTTATATTGATTTTATTCATTTTATAATGAATATCGAAAGTGATTTCAAAATCTGATATTTTGAATAGAAATGAATTCAAATTGAAATTGAATAGAAATGAATTCAAATTTAAATTGAATAGAAATGAATTCAAATTTAAATTGAATAGAAATGAATTCAAATTGAAATTGAATAGAAATGAATTCGAATTGAAATTGAATAGAAATGAATTCGAATTGAAATTGAATAGAAATGAATTCAAATTGAAATTGAATAGAAATGAATTCGAATTGAAATTGAATAGAAATGAATTCAAATTTAAATTGAATAGAAATGAATTCAAATTGAAATTAAATATGAAGTTGAAACCGTTTTGAAAATGAATTTAAAACGATTTATAAAGCACGTTTTAAAAAGGAAATCGACGAAGTATATATTATATATATATTATATATAATATAATGGCCTGAGTAGAACGCGCCGCGCCACGGCAGTTCACGAATTTCGACCATTGACTTCGAACGGATATTGCGGGAGATCCGACCGTCGGATTCTCCTAAAACCGGAACCGTTGGGTTCGTATCGAAAAGAGCTTTCTAACGAATATTGGAAATTAGAAATCTAACGGTTGGATTTGGAATTATGTCCAAATCAAATTTGAAAAAGGTCGCTGTTAGTGCAGTTCGATGGCCGTTGATGGAAATCGATTGTACGGGCCTTGATAAAATTATTAAAAATAGTAATAATTTGTGTAAAATCATAAGAAATGATTTAGAAAGAATTAGGATGAAAAACTCCATATTTGAAAAGATAAAAATAGATTTTTATCGAAATGAACTAGTTTTGAACTAGAATTATAATTCTATTTATTTTTAAAATAAATAAACTGGATTAGAAATGGTTTTGAAAATAACCAGAATTTCCAATAATTATATTGGAATGGATTTGAATCGAAATTGTCTTTGGATTATTTCGATGTTGGATTTCGTGTTGATACAGATATTGTTATAGGAATTTGAAAGATATATACATATATCGTTATTTCCAATACGATATTTGTTAGTCGTACAATTTGATATTGAATATAAGCCGGTATATTTTCTATTCAGAGCCTTGTGTTTAATATCAAATGTGATTTGGGTTTGTCGTGAATGGTGTCTTCATTAACACTGTTCTTGAACCCAGTTGAGAAAATATTAAATATTTTTATTTAGATTTAATGAAGTGTACCAATTAAATAATATTTAATTGGAATTGAATTGATATTGATTTTTGGGTTTATCGTGAACGGTGTTTTAAATAACACTTGTTCTTTAACCCGATAATTAATGAATGTAATTTTGGTTTATTGTGGACCGTGTTTTAAATGACATTGATTCTTTAACCCAGTCACAGATTAAAACTAAGTGGAGTTTTAATGAATCTTTAATTAGATTGAAATGATCGAGAATGGAGTATCACCAGTTTTGCTCCAGGCGATAGTTAAATCTTTAATTAGATTTGAACGTGAAATGGTAATTGAATTTACCGATAACACCGTGGTGTTAGATATGAAGAATAACCAGTTTTACTTCATGGGATGAATAGGTTGGGATTGGGAAATTAAGACAAATGATTACTTCGGTAATTCGTTAATCCCGACTAGTTTGAATTGATATTCAAAAATAGATTAAAGAATAAATTTAAAGGATTTATCTTTGATAAAATTAATGGGAACCTTTCCCTATGAATGTGAAATTTAGAAACTAACTGTCGGTTAGCTAAGCAAAATGGTTTTCTGGATATTGATCTGATGTTGGTTTCGGCCTTCGGGGTTAATATTTGGGGAATTATTCTCTGGTTAATTTACGGTTAGCGACTGATGAATTGGAATGAGGCGTATGTTGTGTTTGTGTAACACTTATTTAAAATATACGCGAGTTATTCGGGAAGACCGGGTTTATCCCATTCTGAATAATTGATACGACGATAAGTCGAAGATGAAGACGATGGTCGAAGACCGGAGGTCTTCACGTCGTTTGGGTAATTACTGATGATCTTGATTGGGCTGTACACCCAAGAAGATGGAAACAGTTGGTGATCGTCCAGACGTACTTGGAGATCGATGGATATGCGGGGTACTAGGTGCCTCCGGTTTCGTTCAGACCCAGAACGAACTTGTAAATAGACTGTGTGTCTGACATTGGATTTCATTCTGTGTGACTGATATCGGTTGCATAGAGCGGTTTGCCTGTGTGGCATGCTAAGATGCAAATGATCAAGGCTTCTATTGAAAAGCAAAGTCTTGTGGTGATGATCAAAGCACAGCCTGTGTGGCACAACTTTGTGTAACGTGAATTCGCGAGCCTCACACCCCGGTTGTGAACCAAATACGGGAGAGGACCTCAGGGAGGGCATGCGTTTCTTTCTAGCTAGGGTGGTGTCAGTGACCTACCAGCCCTGACATTTATATACTTTTCACCTGTGTGGTTGTTGCTGTTGCGAGGCGCCTCGGTTTGATCGGACGATCCGGGTCCGATGGAGTCATTCGTTGTTGTTTTATGCACTGGTATTCTTGGGAGGAAACCCGTTCCGTGTTATATGGCGTGGTCCCTTGATTTACCTAACTTCAAAATAAAGATTGATAACTGTTTAGTTCTCACACCAGTCCCATTACTGACCTGGAGTTTATTGTTTTAACCTAAACTCTGGGTGCCCCTATTTTTGACATGGGCGGCTAGTAGTTTTGGTTTTGCAGATTTATATTCACAGAATCCTGGTTTACAGCTGGAACGATATCCAGAAAGCTTTGTATCCGTATATCTCTTCTAGTGGTGTATTGTATTATTTTCCGCTGCGATGTATTTAAATGTAATTTAAATCTCTGATATTTCTATGTAATATTTATTCATTTATACTCTGTATATTCTTGTAATCTGATGCATTGTTGTAATATACAATGGAATGTTCTTCCGTCTGCATTCTATTTTGTCGTGTTCTCAAACGATAGGGCATTTCGAATGGTCTGGGTCGGTTTAGCGACTGGTTCGGACCGAGCGAAATCTCTTTTTCGTCACAGCGGCAAGGTACATCTGTCAAAGTTTCATAATTACCATATCTCAAACAAATCGTTTACCTGTAACTATTCAATATCCTTATAAAAAATCGATTACATTAGAACGTTTCCGCGGTCGAATTCATTTTGAATTTGATAAATGTAATGCTTGTGAAGTATGTGTTCGTGTATGTCCCATAAATCTACCCGTTGTTGATTGGAGGTTTAAAAGAGAGATTAAAAAGAAACAATTGTTTAATTATAGTATCGATTTTGGAGTCTATATATTTTGTGGTAATTGTGTCGAGTATTGTCCAACAAACTGTTTATCGATGACTGAAGAATATGAACTTTCAACTTATGATCGTCACGAATTAAATTATAATCAAATTGCATTAGGTCGGTTATCAATGTTAGTAATTGGAGATTACACAATTCAAACAATTATGAATTCCGGTCAAATCAAAATGAATAAAGAAAAACCCCTTGATTCAAAAACGATTACTGATTACTAATATTTTTATATATAAAGATAAACAGAAACAAGTCATCTTTTTTTTATAAGAACCTAATAAACTTATCTTATTAACTATTGATTATTGAGAATGAATCCTGGATTTAAACTGTGAATATGTGTTTTCTTAATTATTTAAAAATAATAAAAATTTAGAATCTCTAAAAGAAAAAAGAAAAGATTGGTCGATAATTTTAATAACTTTATCTATATCCACATTAATCCATCCATATTAAGATTTAATTGCATTAAAAACCCACCATATATAAGAAAAAAAATAAGGGGAATACCCTTCTCTTTCCTGGACTATTTAGTAAGGTCATGAAACATTTTGACTAATTTTTTCTTATACATAATGGATTTACCTGGACCAATACATGATATACTTGTAGTATTTCTGGGATCATTTCTTATATTAGGAGGTATAGGAGTAGTATTGTTTACTAATCCAATTTATTCTGCCTTTTCGTTGGGATCGGTTCTTGTTTGTATATCCTTATTCTATATTTCATCAAACTCCTTTTTTGTAGCTACCGCCCAACTTCTTATTTATGTGCGAGCCATAAATGTCTTAATCATATTTGCTATTATGTTCGTGAATGGTTCAGAATATTCTAACGACTCCTATCTTTGGACTATTGGATATGGAATCACTTCATTGGTTTGTATAAGTATTCTTTTTTCACTAACTACTACTATCGCAGATACGTCATGGTATGGAATTATTTGGACTACAAGATCAAATCAGATTATAGAACAAGACTTTATAAACAACGTTCAACAAATTGGAATCCATTTATCAACAGATTTTTATCTTCCGTTTGAACTAATTTCTATAATTCTTTTAGTTTCTTTGATAGGCGCAATTACTATGGCTCGTCAATAATAAATAGTTTAGTTAGAATACAAAAAATTAGTTTAATCTACTGTTAATATTCCCTTTTTTATGCAATCGCTCGATTCTAGTCAATTAACTTGGTTGAATTTTTGTTCATATTGAAACGAATCGGGGTTGATCAGGAGTTAATCAATGATGTTTGAACATGTACTTTTTTTGAGTGTCTATTTATTTGCAATTGGTATCTACGGATTGATCACAAGTCGAAACATGGTTAGAGCACTTATGTGTCTTGAACTTATACTAAATTCGGTTAATATTAATCTCGTACTATTTTCTGATATATTTGATAGTCGCCAATTAAAAGGTGAGATTTTTTCAATCTTTATTATAGCGATTGCAGCAACGGAAGCTGCTATTGGGCTAGTTATTGTTTCGTCGATCTATCGTAACAGAAAATCAACTCGTATTAATCAATCAAGTTTGTTGAAAAATTAGCCATAACTATATTATAAATACATATAAATAGAATATATATATATATATTAAATAGAATATATATATATATATATAATGTAGAAATTTTTTCCATAAAATAGCATTTAAGTGTCCTTTATATATTTATTTACAAATAATACTAATATCTATAGTAATATTTCGATATATATTTATATTGAAATATTACTATAGATATTAGTCAATGTGAAGTTTCTCGTGTGATTCATGCGACTTATATGATTATGGTTGTTGAAAGGTAAATCAAAGTTTCTTGGTCCCTTTTGATGAACAGATTTATAAAAATTTTGATTCTTAAGATTTTTTTGATAAATCATTGATTCATCTGGTTTCTATATATAAAGAAAATAGAAATATATAATAAATTATATAATTATAAATTTTTTATTATTTTTTACTTTACCAGATCGAATTTTTTTTTATGTTCAAAACTGGAATTTATATACCCAATGTCACATTCAGTAAAAATTTATGATACATGTATAGGGTGCACTCAATGTGTACGAGCCTGCCCCACAGATGTATTGGAAATGATACCTTGGGACGGATGTAAAGCTAAGCAAATTGCTTCCGCGCCAAGAACGAAAGTCTGTGTAGGTTGTAAAAGATGTGAATCTGCCTGTCCAACAGATTTTTTAAGTGTCCGTGGCATGAAACAACTCGCATCATGGGTCTATCTTATTGATACGTTATAATAAATTCCACTTGAATCATTTGATTCCTTTTTACCGACAAAAGCCCGTGCTCAAGAAAGTATATTCTTTTAAGCATGGGCTTTTTGGTCAAAACGCATCTTGTCTTTATCACGAGTTATTTCCCTTGGCTAACAATACTTGTAGTTTTGCCAATATTCTCGGGTTCCTCAATTTCCTTTCTCCCTCATAAAGCGAATAAGGTATTTAGATGGTATACTATATGTATTTGTATTTTAGAACTCCTTATAATAACCTATGTCTTCTGTTATCATTTCCAATTGGACGATCCATTAATTCAATTAGAAGAGGATGCTAAATGGATAAATGTTTTCAATTTTCACTGGAGACTGGGAATCGATGGACTTTCCATAGGACCCATTTTATTAACAGGATTTATCACTACTTTAGCTACTTTAGCAGCTTGGCCTGTTACTCGAAATTCACGACTGTTCTATTTCCTGATGTTAGCAATGTACAGTGGTTAAATAGGATTATTTTCTTCTAGAGATCTTTTACTTTTTTTTATCATGTGGGAGTTAGAATTAATTCCTGTTTACTTACTTTTATCTATGTGGGGAGGAAAGAAACATTTGTACTCGGCTACAAAGTTTATTTTTTACACTGCGGGGAGTTCCATTTTTCTCTTAATAGGAGTTCTAAGTATGGGTTTATATGGTTCCAATGAACCCACATTGGATTTTGACAGATTAACTAATCAGTCATATCCTGTGACATTATAAATAATATTTTATTTGGGCTTCCTTATTGCTTATGCTGTCAAATCACCGATTATACCCCTACATACATGGTTACCAGATACCCACAGAGAAGCACATTACTGTAAATGTATGCTTCTAGTGGGAATCTTATTAAAAATGGGAGCATATGGATTGATTCGTATCAATATGGAATTATTGCCACATGCTCATACTATATTTTCTCCCTGGTTAGTGATAGTAGGGACAATACAAATAATTTATGCAGCTTCAACCTCGCGTGGTCAACGCAATCAAAAAAAAGAATAGCTTATTCTTCTGTACCGCATATGGGTTTCACAATTATAGGAATTGGTTCTATAACCGACATGGGACTCAACAGAGCCATTTTACAAATACGCTCTCATGGATTTATTGGTGCTGCACTTTTTTTCTTGGTAGGAATGAGTTGTGATAGAATACGTCTGGTTTATCTCGACGAAATGGGGGGAATATCCATTCCAATGCCAAAAATATTTACCATGTTTAGTAGTTTCTCGATGGCTTCTCTTGCATTGCCGGGAATGAGTGGTTTGTTGCGGAGTTAGTAGCATTTTTTGGACTAATTACCAATCCAAAATATCTTTTAATGCCAAAAATATTAATTACCCTTGTAATGGCAATTGGAATGATATTAACTCCTATTTATTTATTATCTATGTTACGTCAAATGTTCTGTGGATACAATTTTTTCAATGTTCTAAACTCAAATTTCGTGGATTCTGGACCACGAGAACTATTTGTTTCAATCTGTATCCTTTTACCCGTAATAGGAATTGGTATTTATCCCGATTTCGCTCTTTCTTTATCACTTGACAAGATACAAGCTATACTATCTAATTATTTTCATAGGTAGTTTTTTTTCTTAATGAGATAGAAAGTCTTATATTAATTATAATATTTTTGAAACTATTCGCTGTATAATGAAAAAAAAAGTGAATTAGAAAGACGTATCCCAAGTTTTTAGGAACCGTTTGAATCTTAATTCAAACAGTTCCTAAAAACTCACACAAATTTTCGTTATATACGTTTAACTTATTCTGCGTTTTACTTATTCCGCATGGAATTTCTACAATTTAATTAGATTTTATGTGAATGAACCATAACTATGTAGACCTATTCCTAATAGATTGATCCCAAAATAACATATCCAAATTATAAGAAAACCTATAGAAGCTACAAGTGCCGAATTTGTACCGTGTAAACTTCGATTTGTTCTAGTATGTGAATAAATTGCGAATATGGTCCAAGTAATAAATGCCCAAGTTTCCTTAGGGTCCCAATTCCAATAAGAGCCCCATGCTTCGTTAGCCCATACTGCTCCAGAAAGAATACCTTTGGTTAAAAAAGTAAACCCTAAACTAATAACACGATAACTCCAATAATCCAAATGTTGAATTAATTGATATTTATAATAATTTGGAAAAGAAAGAAAAGAAGTGCTTTTAAAAACATTACCTTTTTCGTTCAAGTATTCAATCTTCCCAAATAAAAATGACTTAATTAATATTAAAAAAAAATTCTTCTAAAAAAAATATCGATATTTTTTCGAAATGTAATGATTAAAAAAGCGACTGATAATAACGAACCACATAAAAGAGCCGCATAGCTCAATAACATCATACTTACATGCATCATTAACCACTGAGATTGTAGAGCAGGTAGTAATATTGTTGATTGATGCATTTTACTTGAAAGACCAGATGTAGCGAAACCTTGAGTAAAAATGGCACTTGGCGTGGTTATTGTGCTTAAATCATTTTTATGATTCCATAGCTTGGAAACCATATGAATAATGGAAAAACTCCATGAAAGGAAGATCAATGATTCATATAAATTACTTAATGGAAAATGTCTCGAAGAAATCCAACGAATAACTAATAATCCTGTTAGAGAAAAAAAAGTAGCTAACATTCCTTTTTCCAATGAATGGCGTAAGTCGATGATTTCGTGAACTGATAGAATCATCAAATGAATCGCAATCACAATTGAAATGATCGAAAAAGAGAGATGAGTTAATATATGTTCTAAAGTCACAAATATCATACATAAAAAGGGTCTCATTACAGAATTGAAATCAGGAATTAAATACATTATAAGGTCCATTGTATCTCTTTTAGAGTATGCCGCCACTCGGACTTGAACCGAGATGCTCTAGCACTGCTTCCTAAGTGCAGCGTGTCTACCAATTTCACCATAGCGGCTTGCTTGAAATAATAATAGTCAATTCCTATTGAATCGTCTATTTGTAGATTCTAGAATCCGATATAGTTATCCTTTAGGAAATGGATGAATAAGGGTTCTTTTAAACCCTTTTGTTTTGTTTAAACTAAAGTATTCTTTTCATTTTTAATGACACTTAAAAAACTTAGAAAGATCTTTTTTATAAAAAATAAATATAAATTAAATAAATAGGATGATTTTATACATATCAAAATATGATTACTAAATTTAATAAATTAAGTTATAAATTTAAAGACTTATTTTCTAAAAATCTTGTTTTTAACCTACTTTTTAATGTATTTTGTGTAATTTAATTAATTATTCTAATTATATAGCATATATATAGAATATATATAATAATTATATTAATATTTGTTGTTTGTTATGTACATAATTTAAATATAGAATAGTAATTAGTAAACAAAACAAATTTCATTTGATCTTGAGATAGACATATAATAAAACAATTTTAATATTCATTATAATTACATTTTATTTCTTTTCCCAGTAGAAGTAGATTTCTTTTCCCAGTAGAAGAAGAAATTTTTTTCCATTAGGAAAAGAAATAAAATAATACATAATACTTAGAACCAAACTAGCAGACAGATAAGTTAATATTCGACAAAAAATAGCTGCTAGTTCTAACTGATCTTGAGGAGTTAAATAAATACATAAGTTAATGAAAACTTTGCATATTCTATATATAGAAAAGTTCTTAAAATCACAGAAAAAATTTATTCCAAGATTTTCTTATTTGTTTGCAGAACAAAAAAACTTTTTGAATTTCCCGTAGAAACTGACTTTACTAAAGAAAAGGCTTTTATTGCAACTAAATTTCCCTTTTTCTTCCAAATATTTCTACGAATACGTTTTTTTGATATAGAAATACGTTTTTTTGGAACTGCCATAAAAAAAGAGTTCTTCCTTTTTATTGTTGTATGTGAAAGACATGTATTGATCAATATGGATCGTTTTTTTAGTTTTAATCATTTTTTATATTATATTTAATTTCGTCGACAATCTTTTTTTTTTAACAATTACAATACAAATTGTTTATATATACATGTGTGTTACATATATTATAAACTACGAAAAAGTGGAAGAAAAAATAAAAAAAAGGATTTTATTGTAGTTAATATGTTAAACAAGATATTCCATTAGGGAAGAAAATAAACTTTCATTTTACGTTTTTTTTATTAGTTCTAGTTCTAGAATATAAGAAGTAAGGATTTTTATAAAATTTCTGATATTTTCTTATCTTATTGAATTTCAATCCAATCGATTTCATAAAAAAATATAAATTAGGTAACAAAAAAAATTACTAGAAGAACTAGTTGATTTATTGATGCAAACTATATATCCATATCCATATTCTACTTATATCGGTATAGTTATTTTTGCTTACTTTTTCTTTGCTTACTATAGTATATAATATGGTTATATATTACTGGAATACAATTCTAGTCTAGTGGCAATTTTTTTTTAATATCATATCTCTTTTATTTTATAAAAAAAATCTTTTTTTACTTCAAAAATGAATAATATTTTAGTTAAAAAATTAATAACTAAAAAATTACTCTATATCGATCTATTTGGGCAAAGCATTTTAGCAACAATTTATAACTTTTTCAAAATTTTTAAATATCCAAAAAAAAATAAGAAAAATGTAAAATTAACAATATTTAAGGTTATATATATTTTTTCATTTTTTTATTGTTTTCTTCAGAAAAAAATAAAAATTGGTGAATCGTAAATAATTATAATAAAAAAACGAAAATTTGTGTTTTTTTATGGAACATACATATAAATATGCATGGATAATACCTTTTCTTCCATTTCCTATTACTATGTTAATAGGATTTGGACTTCTACTTATTCCTGTAGCAACAAAAAATATTCGACGTATGTGGGCTTTTCCGAGTGTTTTGATGCTAATTATAGCTATGGTATTTTCTGTTAATCTTTCTATTCAGCAAATAAACGGAAATTTTATCTATCAATATCTATGGTCTTGGACTGTCAATAATGATTTTTCTTTAGAGTTCAGACACTTGATTGATCCGCTTACTTCTATTATGCCAATATTAATTACTACTGTTGGAATCATGGTTCTTATTTATAGTGATAATTATATGTCTCATGATCGAGGATATTTGAGATTTTTTTGCTTATATGAGTTTTTTCAATACTTCTATGTTGGGATTATTTACTAGTTCGAATTTAATACAAATTTATATTTTTTAGGAACTTGTATGAATGTGTTCCTATTTATTAATAGGTTTTTGGTTCACACGACCAATTGCATCAAGTGCTTGTCAAAAAGCTTTTGTAACCAATCGTATAGGGGATTTTGGTTTATTATTAGGAATTTTAGGATTTTATTAGATAACGGGTAGTTTAGAATTTCGAGATTTGTTCGAAATAGTTACTAAATTAATTCATAATAATGGAGTAAATTCTTTATTTATTACTGTTTGTGCTTCTTTTTTATTCCTCGGCGCAGTTGCTAAATCTGCACAATTCCCCCTTCACATATGGTTGCCTGATGCTATGGAAGGACCCACTCCTATTTCGGCTCTTATACATGCTGCTACTATGGTAGCAGCAGGAATTTTTCTTGTAGCTCGTCTGCTTCCTCTTTTCATAGTCATACATTACATAATGAATCTTATTTCCTTAATAGGTATAATAACAGTATTATCAGGGGCTAATTTGGCTCTTGCTCAAAGAGATATTAAAAGAGGTTTAGCTTATTCTACTATGTCTCAATTAGGTTATATTATATTAGCTCTGCGTATAGGTTCTTATAGGGCTGCTTTATTCCATTTGATCACTCATGCATATTCGAAAGCTTTATTATTTTTAGGATCTGGATCCATTATTCATTCAATGGAATCCATTGTTGGATTTTCACCAGATAAAAGTCAAAATATGGTTCTTATGGGAGGGTTAACAAAATATATTCCAATTGCAAGAA
This sequence comes from Allium sativum, assembly GCA_030737875.1. Lineage (NCBI taxonomy): Eukaryota > Viridiplantae > Streptophyta > Magnoliopsida > Asparagales > Amaryllidaceae > Allium > Allium sativum. The sequence goes on along the minus strand of CM060922.1, from coordinate 147,476,034 downwards.
TTACTTTTTTATTAGGTACACTTTCTCTTTGTGGTATTCCACCTCTTGCTTGTTTTTGGTCGAAAGATGAAATTCTTAATGATAGTTGGTAATATACGCCAATTTTCGCAATAATTGCTTCATTTACAGCAGGATTCACTGCATTTTACATGTTTCGAATGTATTTACTTACCTTGGATGAACATTTGCGTATTCATTTTCAAAATTACACTAGCGCTCAAAATAGTTCTTTCTATTCAATATCCTTATGGAGAAAAGAAGTACCCAAAGAAATAAAAAACAATTACGGTTTTCAACAATGAATACTAAGGTTTCTTTTTTTTTCAAAAAATACATATCAAATTGAAAATGTTTTTCAAAATAGAGTACGACATTTTAGTACTTATTATATAAATAAATATACTTACACCTATCCTCACGAGTCAGACAATACTATGTTATTTCCCATGCTTATATTGGTATTATTTACTTTATTGATTGGATCAATCGGAATTAATTTTGGTGGACTAGATCCCGATCTATTGTCAAAGTGGTTAACTCCATCTACAAATGTGACGGCTCGCTCCACACCAGCCTGCATTTCCTCCGGAAGTGCGCTGTACACATGCCCAGCTAGTACGAAACGGTCGTCAGAAGAAAGGAAAGAAGGGAATGAACTAATCAAGAAACATGTAGAATGTCTCACAGCGCATGGAATAAAATATATTAACAACATACTTGACATAAAACAGGTGAGACAGTGCATAAGCTGATAACTAAAATCAACATCAATCATCAGAGCAGCGGAAATCCATATACAGCTTATTACAATTTTCCAAATTTACTGTCTCTAAACAAAAGAAAGCTAAAGTAGAAGATGCACCACCAATGCCCAAGCAGTGATCTTCAACAATACAGGGAGAATATTATATATATCTATTACGTGGAAGCCTCCTGCTCGTCTCCGGATCATCTACCCGTGCATCACCAGCTAACCTGTCTCTAGTCTGCTCGTGTGAGCACCCAGAGTTATAAGAGGAGACATAAAACTCTGGGTCAGACATAAAGCCTGGTATGAGCGATAAGCATCTAAACAGAATAATAACAGGTATACTAAACCATACCTGAACCTGGACCTGCAACCAAAGAGTTAGTACCACATACCGTACAATACTCTGAGGTGCCATAATAAATAGTGTAAAGAATACGGGGGAGGGGTGTGTATGTCATAATTATAGCAAACAAATCAACCATCCTCACATCTCTCACTCAGTGCGTAAAGCATACGACATCTACCACCTTGGAACACTAGACAAATTGAGGTAACGACGAATCCCGACTTGTAGAAACCCTGGTGTGACCAAGCCAAACACTTGGAGTCATGACCAAACATTTCAATGACCACCTCATTGGTCGTAGCCCTTGGTTCTACCGATGCCACAATGGCCCTGAATCCGCCTTCGTACCTCTTACCATAGTGGTCCAAAGCTATAGACATCGATAACCCCTTAACACGCGTCCTGCAGCAAAGCCCAACTATGAAGCGAACTCGTTGATTTCCATCTAAACCTTGAGCTCTAACTTCTCATCTGGACTTCCTTTGCATCTCGGGTTTTGATCGAGTTGGAGTTGGTCTTCAAAAGAGTCGTCGCATAGAAGTGGTCCTGAATTCGATTCGGTTCGGATATATACGTATAACACGGTTCGGTTCGATGCAATGCTCCATGGTGTATTCCTGCGCGTGGTTCGGTTCGGTGATCCTTCCCCTTAGACGTCGGTTCGGTTCGGATGTCTCGCTCCAGTCGGTTCGGTTCGTCCCTCCTCCATCTTGCCTGCTCCGATCCGATCTCGTCCCCTGGCCTACCCCGATCCGGTCCTGCTCCATAGCCCGATCCGATCCCACCCCCTTATTTGCTCCGATCCGCTTCGCTCCCTAGCTTACCCCGATCCGATCCGCTCTTCAACCTACTCCGATCCGATCCGCTCTTTATAGTTCTGATCCGATCCCCTCGTCCACTCCAACTCTAAGTAAACGGCCTTCCTTCTCGCCAAGCCTCCTCCAATGACAAGTTCCAATCCAGTTCAAATCCCCTTGGTCAGTTCACAAATCCGATCCGACCCCCTACTCCGATCCGATCCGATCCGGTTCGGAACATGCACATTTCTGCAACTTTCCAGCGAGCTTTCTACGCCATTCGACGGCGTTTTCGACCAATCTAACTATTCTAATAAATCATAAAACATACCATAGAGTCATAGCAACATGTAATAGCAACCACAAACAGCAAACAACAATTCAAATGAATCAAAATGGATCAAAAGTGACTAAAACTTCATATTTTCCCATAGCATGTTTAAGTAGAACTAATCATAGGGTTAACAAAACTTAATCTAATCGAACCAAATTTCTAACAGAAGCATAAAATATTATTTAAGAATTTCTAAACATTTTTCCAGAATTTATTAGTGTATAAATTCGCTAATCTTCACTAATTACCCTTAATTATCGTAATTAGAGCAAAAAATATGCAAATCACTCACCTTTGCCACAACTAAACCCCAAAACTGAAATATTCTCAGATTTGGTGTTGTTCCCAATCTTACACAGCAGCTCTACCTCGGTTCTCGTGCTAATACTCCTTGATTTGATGTTTTGCTAAGCCTAATCTTCAATTAGAAAGTGATTAAGAGGTGTTTTGAAGAGATTTAGAGGGTGGAGGCCATGGCTAGGTTAAGAGGAATGAATAGTGGCGGCTGAAAAATGAGAAAAAGGTATTCTCCAAACCCTAACAGCCCTTTTAAGCCCCTAATTCCGAAATCTCCCTCTGGGCCTAGCTGTTAATCACCCGGTTAAGCCCAATTAAGCTGTTTTTCACCATCTGAAACTTGTTTCAGCCATATCTCCCAAACGGTGAGTCCGTTTGGCTAATGTGACCACTCTACGGAAAGAGAAACCATCATCCGAAGCCAATGGAAGTGGTTTCAGGTCAAAATTCCTTTCCAGTCAAAAGTTATGGCCAAAACAGTGCCAACTAGGGGTAAAATGGTCATTTAAAAATCGGGAAAAATCATGAACATGGAAAATGACCCCAATAGTCGTCTCCCAAAGTTACATGACCATACGACTTCGTATGCGAAAGAAAAAATATCCTACGATCCTATGATGCGTAGAATACGGGTCGTTACATTCTCCCCCCCTTAAGAAATTTCGTCCCCGAAATTCCTTAACCCAAAACATACTAAGGATCCCACATGCCTAACAACCACGTACATCCATCAAACATGCAAAACAAGCAAAACAAACCTATCCTAGCATGCGGAAAACTAAATCGAAGTCAAAATCTTACCAGGCAAAGAGTTCTGGGTGCGTCTTCCTAATGTTATCCTCTGTCTCCCAAGTACAATCATTCTCGTCCTCGCCCCACTGAACTTTGACTAGCTTCACCGCCTTTCTTCGAAGTTGCTTCATGTCGTGCTCGACAATGCGGGCCGGCTTGCGGTTCCCAACCGCCTCGGGTTCTACTTCGAAGTCCTCTAACTGATCAGGTGAAATAGTCGTATCTGAGTCGTGAACGAACTTCCTTAGTTGGGAAACATGAAATACGTTGTGAACTCCCGCCATCTTCTCTGGTAAGTCGATTCTATATGCCAAATTCCCGACTAATTCGAGAACAGGGAATGGGCCAACGAATCTTGGTGCTAACTTGCCTCTCCTGCCAAATCGTATTACGCTCTTTAATGGAGAAATCTTGACAAACACCAAGTCGCCAACGGAAAATTTTAAGTCTCTTCTCCTCTTATCAGTATAACTCTTCTGCCTATCTTGGGCAGCCTTCATTCGTTGTTGAATGATCTTAATCTTATCTGAAGTTTCCCTCACCACCTCTGGTCCAAGCATGAACTTCTCGCCAGTCTCTATCCAACATGATGGTGAGTTACACGGTCTTCCATACAAAGCTTCAAACGGAGCCATACCGATACTGGATTGGTAGCTATTATTATATGCAAACTCTACTAGATGCAAATGGTCATCCCATGATCCACCAAAATCCAATATACACGCTCTCAAGAGATCTTCCAAAATACGATTCACCCTCTCCGTCTGACCGTCGGTCTGAGGATGATATGCGGTACTGAGATGTAACTCTGGCCCTAGAGCCTCTTGTAAGCTCTTCCAAAACCCACTAGTGAACAACGGGTCTCGGTCGCTCACAACGCTTTTAGGTACTCCATGAAATCTCACTACCCACTTCATATACAATTCTGCTAACTTAGCTGCCGTTCTGGTCGATTTGACTGGTATAAATCTTGCACTTTTAGTCAGTCGATCTACAACAACCCAAATGCTATCGTGTCCTGATCTAGTCCTTGGTAAACCATCAATGAAATCCATCGAGACTTGCTCCCATTTCCATTCGGGAATTTCTAAAGGTTGTAACAACCCACTAGGCTTCTTTTGCTCGGCTTTAACTAGCTGGCAATTCATGCACTTGGATATAAACTTCCCAACGTCTCTTTTCATCCCTTCCCAGCAGTAGGTCTGCTTCATGTCTTGATACATCTTATTACCACCGGGGTGTATAGTCAGCTTTGAGTGATGACATTCTCTAAGCACTTCATCTCTCAATTCATTGACATTGGGTACAACAAGTTTTCCATTCTTTCTTAGCCATCCATCTCGATCAAGCCCATACTTGTTCATCTCCTCATCGATACCCATCTCTAACTTGGAGATGATTTCCAATAGGTTAGGATCGTCCCTCTGACTAGAGCCGATCCGTTCGATTAAAGTGGGTCTGATCGTCAAACTTGCTAACATTTCTGGATCCAATTCGCACTTTGGTCTGAAATCAAACCCCGCGATGTACTCCAATTGCTCCCATTCAAGGAACATAGCCCCTAAGCTGGCATGTCTTCGACTCAACGCATCGGCTACCGCATTGCCCTTTCCCGGTGTGTATGCGATGTCAAAATCATAGTAAGCTAAGAACTCTAACCATCTCTGCTGACGGAGATTCAGATCTTTCTGTGAGAAGAGATACTTTAACGACTTATGATCTGTAAACAGCTCAAATCTTTCTCCCAAGAGATAGTGTCTCCACATCTTTAACGCGAACACGATCGCTGCCAATTCTAAATCATGGGTAGGGTATCTTCTCTCGTGCGGTTTCAATTGCCGACTTGCATAAGCTACAACCCTACCGCCTTGCATCAATACAGCACCCAGTCCGGTACCACAGGCATCCGTGTATACCGTCATCTCTTCATCCCCCTTAGGAATGACTAACACTGGTGCGCTTGTCAACTTGTCCTTTAGAATCTTGAATGCATTCTCGCACCTTTCATCCCAGACAAAGGCTTGATTCTTCTTGGTCAACTGGGTCAATGGTGCTGCTATCTTGGAGAAACCTTGGATAAACTTACGATAATATCCGGCTAATCCCAAGAAACTTCTTACATCTGTTCCATTCTTGGGCGTAGGCCAATCCTGTACCGTAGCCACCTTCGCCGGGTCTACAGCAATACCGTTCTCTGATACAACATGGCCCAAGAACCTCACTTCCCTCTTCCAGAAGTGACACTTAGAAAACTTTGCTTTCAATTGGTGTTTTCTCAACACCTCCATCACTATTCTTAAATGTTCCTTGTGTTCTTCCTCTGTCCTCGAATAGACCAAAATATCATCAACGAACACAAGGACAAACTTATTCAACTGATCTCTGAATACCCTATTCATAAGATCCACAAAATATGCTGGGGCATTGGTCAGCCCGAATGGCATGATCAACCACTCATAAAATCTAGACGGCGTTCGAAATGCCGTTTTAGCTATACTCTCAGCTTCCACTCTAAGCTGATGAAAACCAGTCGCGAGATCCAACTGAGAAAATACTCTCGCGCCACTCAACTGATCGAACAAATCATCTATCCGCGGTAGAGGATACTTGTTCTTCCTCGTCACTTTATTCAACTCGCGGTAGTCTACACACAAACGAAGGGAACCATCCGCCTTGGTAGCAAACACAACTGGTGCTCCCAATTCAGAAACACTCCTTCTGATAAATCCCTTTTTCAAAAGATCGCTGACTTGCACCTCGAGCTCTCGCTGCTCCCTTGGTGCCATACGACGAAGTGGCATCACTATAGGTTTGGCATCTTTTACCAAATCAATACGAAACTCAATCTCTTGGTGTGGTGGAAGTCCGGTCACTTCTTTGAAAACATCCGGATACTGGCCAACCACGGGCAAACCTGACAACTCACTATGCGGAATGTCGAGGGAGTTTAGAAAACTAGCCAATACCCCCCTACTGGGTAGACCACCAAACACTATCCTCCGCCCATCATCCGCTCTAGCTGTCACCAAAAAGCCCTCACAGTCTACCACCACCCCATACCTTCGGAGCCAATCTACTCCCAAAATAATGCCAAACCCAGTAAAGCCCAAAACAAAGCAATCACAAACAAACATGCACCCATGACTCGATAAGACCACATTACGACAAATCATGCTAAGGCTAGTCGAACCACCAATCGGGTTCGTCACTACTAAAGGTCTATTGACAATCTCGGGTTCCAATCCCAACCTATCTACCAGGTCACTAGATATGAAAGAACTGGAAGCTCCGGTATCAAATAAAACTCTAACAGGAACATCATAAACATAAAGAATACCTTGAATGACGACATTCTTCCCCTTCTCCGCCGCTGTTGGGGCATTCGACGAAGAAGGAATAGCATTAAGAGCGTAGGCTTTCACCATTTGCTTGTGGCTTTGGCTCATCTGCGGATGCAACCTCAGTCTTCGGCTTAGGGTAGAGACTTTCTGATCTTAATGCTTTCCCCACAATCGATTCAAACGTCTCATCGATGTGGTTAATAAGTTTTTCCCCCAAGTACTGATCCAAACCAGTTATGAATTTCTCATTCTTTTTCTCGGCAGTATCGATAAGAGATAACCCATATTTTGACAAAGTGTCAAATTCAGCAATGTACTCCGAGACAGCTCTGCCATTCTACTTGAGCTCCAAGAACTTCTTAAACAGCACTGACTTCTGAGCAGCTGGAATGAACTTCTCGCTAAAGCGAGCCTTAAACTGCTCCCAAGTAATCTGACCTTCGGGAGTAGCTGCCTTTATAACATTCCACCAATTCATTGCCCGCCCTTGCAGCTGACGGGACGCTAGCTTTCTCTTCATTGCATCCTCGATACCCAAATCCTCGAAGATACGTTCGCAACTATCCAACCAATCCTGGACATCCGTGGCCGACTCCGTTCCTTGGAACGACTTCCCACCAAGACTAATATAATCCTTATTCAGCTTGGCGAAGTCGACTTTTGGCGCCTGCACTATTGGACCACCGCCATTTCCACCATTGGGAGCTGCCCTCTGAACATCTCTAAGCATCTCTCTCATGAGGTCAGTAAACATCGTCCTCATGTCACCCGCATTCCCATTGTTGGCTCCCCTACCAGCACCTCTAGTATATCGGCTCATCGTCAATCTGAAAAAGGAAACGATTAACGACTCCACAGTGGTGCTAGTGCAGTACGACTTCATCCTTATACTAGTAATAGTATATATTTATATAGCTTTTAAAACCAAAGTAATCACAAATACGCTCTCTCGTATACGTATATTATCTCCCCCTGATAACTTCCCTAGGTTAACTACGCGACCTAGAGCTCTAATACCAAGTGTGACGGCCCGCTCCACACCAGCCTGCATTTCCTCCGGAAGTGCGCTGTACACATGCCCAGCTAGTACGGAACGGTCGTCAGAAGAAAGGAAAGAAGGGAATGAACTAATCAAGGAACCTGTAGAATGTCTCATGGCGCATGGAATAAAATATATTAACAACATACTTGACATAAAACAGGTGAGACAGTGCATAAGCTGATAACTAAAATCAACATCAATCATCAGAGCAGCGGAAATCCATATACAGCTTATTACAATTTTCCAAATTTACTATCTCTAAACAAAAGAAAGCTAAAGTAGAAGATGCACCACCAATGCCCAAGCAGTGATCTTCAACAATACAGGGAGAATATTATATATATCTATTACGTGGAAGCCTCCTGCTCGTCTCCGGATCATCTACCCGTGCATCACCAGCTAACCTGTCTCTAGTCTGCTCGTGTGAGCACCCAGAGTAATAAGAGGAGACATAAAACTCTGGGTCAGACATAAATCCTGGTATGAGCGATAAGGATCTAAACAGAATAATAACAGGTATACTAAACCATACCTGAACCTGGACCTGCAACCAAAGAGTTAGTACCACATACCGTACAATACTCTGAGGTGCCATAATAAATAGTGTAAAGAATACAGGGGAGGGGTGTGTATGTCATAATTATAACAAATAAATCAACCATCCTCACATCTCTCACTCAGTGCATAAAGCATACGACATCTACCACCTTGGAACACTAGACAAATTGAGGTAACGACGAATCCCGACTTGTAGAAACCCTGGTGTGACCAAGCCAAACACTTGGAGTCATGACCAAACATTTCAATGACCACCTCATTGGTCGTAGCCCTTGGTTCTACCGATGCCACAATGGCCCTGAATCCGCCTTCGTACCTCCTACCATAGTGGTCCAAAGCTATAGACATCGATAATCCCTTAACACGCATCCCGCAGCAAAGCCCAACTATGAAGCGAACTCGTTGATTTCCATCTAAATCTTGAGCTCTAACTTCTCATCTGGACTTCCTTTGCATCTCGGGTTTTGATCGAGTTGGAGTTGGTCTTCAAAAGAGTCGTCGCATAGAAGTGGTCCTGAATTTGATTCGGTTCGGATATATATGTATAACACGGTTCGGTTCGATGCAATGCTCCATGGTGTATTCCTGCGTGTGGTTCGGTTCGTTGATCCTTCCCTTAGACGTCGGTTCGGTTCGGATGTCTCGCTCCAGTCGGTTCGGTTCGTCCCTCCTCCAGCTTGCCTGCTCCGATCCGATCTCGTCCCCTGGCCTACCCTGATCCGGTCCTGCTCCATAGCCCGATCCGATCCCACCCCCTTATTTGCTCCGATCCGCTTCGCTCCCTAGCTTACCCATATCCGATCCGCTCTTCAACCTACTCCGATCCGATCCGCTCTTTATAGTTCCGATCCGATCCCCTTGTCCACTCCAACTCTAAGTAAACGACCTTCCTTCTCGCCAAGCCTCCTCCAGTGACAAGTTCCAATCCAGTTCAAATCCCCTTGGTCAGTTCACAAATCCGATCCGACCCCCTACTCCGATCCGATCCGGTTCGGAACCTGCACATTTCTGCAACTTTCCAGCGAGCTTTCTACGCCATTCGACGGCGTTTTCGACCAATCTAACTATTCTAATCAATCATAAAACATACCATAGAGTCATAGCAACATGTAATAGCAACCACAAACAGCAAACAACAATTCAAATGAATTAAAATGGATCAAAAGTGACTAAAACTTCATATTTTCCGATAGCATGTTTAAGTAGAACTAATCATAGGGTTAACAAAACTTAATCAAATCGAACCAAATTTCTAACAGAAGCATAAAATATTATTTAAGAATTTCTAAACATTTTTCCAGAATTTATTTGTGTATAAATTCGCTAATCTTCACTAATTACCCTTAATTACCGTAATTAGTGCAAAAACTATGCAAATCACTCACCTTTGCCACAACTAAACCCCAAAACTGAAATATTCTCTGATTTGGCACTGTTCCCAATCATACACAGCAGCTCTACCTCGGTTCTCGTGCTAATACTCCTTGATTTGATATTTTGCTAAGCCTAATCTTCAATTAGAAAGTGATTAAGAGGTGTTTTGAAGAGATTTAGAGGGTGGAGGCCATGGCTAGGTTAAGAGGAATGAATAGTGGCGGCTGAAAAATGAGAAAAAGGTATTCTCCAAACCCTAACAGCCCTTTTAAGCTCCTAATCCCGAAATCTCCCTCTGGGCCTAGCTGTTAATCACCCGGTTAAGCCCAATTAAGCTGTTTTTCACCATCTGAAACTTGTTTCAGCCATATCTCCCAAACGGTGAGTCCGTTTGGCATATGTGACCACTCTACGGAAAGATAAACCATCATCCGAAGCCAATGGAAGTGGTTTCAGGTCAAAATTCCTTTCCAGTCAAAAGTTATGGCTAAAACAGTGCCAACTAGGGGTAAAATGGTCATTTAAAAATCGGGAAAAATCATGAACATGGAAAATGACCCCAATAGTCGTCTCCCAAAGTTACATGACCATACGACTTCGTATGCGAAAAAAATAAATATCCTACGATCCTATGATGCGTAGAATACGGGTCGTTACAATTTTTCCATCAAAATGAACCTTCGGATTTTTATGATTTTTTTCTAAAATGCAGTTTTTTTAATAAGTATAGCCTTTTTTGGATTATTTATAGCATCCATTTTATATGGATCTGTTTATTCATCTTTACAGAATTTGAGTTTAGTCAATTCATTTGTGAAGAAGATCCACACGATAATTTTATTCAGCCTAATAAAAAATGTGATATATAACTGGTCATATAATCGTGGTTATATAGATATTTTTTATACTAAGATTTTTACTGGAAATGTAAGAAAATTAGCGAAACTAGTTCAGTTTTTTGATAGACATATAATTGATGGAATGATAAATGGGATTGGTGTTATTAGTTTATTTATAGGTGAAGGAATAAAATATGTGGGAGGTGGGCGAATTTCGTCTTATCTATTTTTGGATTTTTCTTTTGTTTTCATTTTTTTATTACTTTTTTTTATATATATAACTCAAAATTTTTATTTATATAACTCAAAAATTATTTATAGAAATAAATATTTCTATGTAAAAGAGTTTAGATTTTTTCCTTTATTTGGGCATATTTAAAAAAAATATTGTGCCATTTCATTTCTATAGCATTTTCAAACCTATCATTTTTTAAATATCTCAATGGGCAGTTCCATCGTTTATAATCGAAAAGAAAAGTTACAATAGGTTTTTCAAACCAAAAAGACGTTTTCTCGTCTTTAAGTTTTCCCAATTCCCAATTATCTTGATGGATATCAAGATAAGAATCTTCGTAAACCAGGCTATCTTTGTCTTCTTTAGTGGATCCCTCTTGTTCCTGTTTCGTCTTCTTCGTTTCGTAAGTTGTTTCTACATCGCTTTCTTCCGTTTTTGAGGTTTCTTTCAGTTTCTTAGTACCAATAGGCGATGGCATTCTGCCTAAATAGTAGACACAGGTGATAAATAAGAGAATACTAAAGATTCTAGCCATAAAATTTATCAATTCTGACACAAGGTACTTATTAGATCGAATCAAATGATTTTGACGTATCCAGAATAATACCAATCCAACCCATTTCATGAATAAAATGTGACCAATTAACCAACCAACAAAACTACTTGTTACAAATAACATCTTGTTGTTGCATCGAAACATATAAATGTTGACTAATCTGGCTAACGTTGAACTTGGTAAAATGAAATGGTTGAATAATTGAAAAATGAGATTATTCAGGAATACACATTGAATGCTGAGATTACGCATGGAATTTCTGGTTGTAGATCCATAATCAAAAAAGTTTTTGTGATTGTTCCAGAAGAAATGAAACAAAAGATACGTTAGAACTAGGACATTTATTGTATGAGGTCTACCCAATGCTAGATGCAGAGGCGTATAATAGATCGATATGAACATCATGAGATGCCCCGTAATAAAATCCGTTGTTGCTGATATCTCCTTCTCAGTTCCTTCTTCCATAACCCGAGCTCGGAGAAGGAAGAGATAAGAGGGCCATATGGAAAATGTGGTCAGAAATCCATAATAGAGTCCGACCACAACGACCGAATTTATTATCTTCATGCATAAGGATAATAGATTACCTAGTAGAAAAGATTTTAAAATCATCACAAACCTCCTTTTTTCTTTTCTATTTCAATTTCTCGATTATTATATGATGATTTCTTAACTTTCCATATATAGAAAGAGATTGACTAGAAATGACATCTCTTATGTCAACGATACCATCTTCTTCGATTGAATGACATCTCCTATGTCAATCACACCAAAGAAATATTAAATGAATGGAATTGGGATATAGATGGAATATAATGAAATAGAGCTACTTTGAGGTTCCCTATGAAATGAGGAATGGAACGGAGCCACTATGAAGAAGTTCCGGGAGTTACGAAGGAAGCTTCAGACTCATGGGTTGAGAACGAGAGTTGAACTCTATGAGGTCGAATCTCCCGTTGTTCCTCAGTAGCTCAGTGGTAGAGCGGTCGGCTGTTAACCGATTGGTCGTAGGTTCGAATCCTACTTAGGGAGATTTGATTGATTCTTAATTTCATTAAAGAATGAAGAATTGAATGAAAGGGCTCGCTTTGACCATTAGGGGTAGGTAACCCGTTCCTTGTCTTTGTTTCTATTGCATTCTATCTCATCGTATCACATTCTGTTTTACGATATTTGAGAATCACCATCAATACCTCGGCGTTGATCCTAGGTAATCCCTTGTAAATAACCCTATGTCTATTTTTAACTAGCCAATTAAGAATTCTCATATGATGTAGCAGTGCATCAAAGATGCAGTCATCGATTCTCCCGGTATACCACAATTAACGCGAGCAAACATATTAATGACGAGGAACGCATTTTTGCTATGCTATCAATACTTGTACTTGCTCTGCTATTCTTCCCAAGCCTGGTTGAGGAAGAGTTACGGGGAGTAAAAAACAAATATGCTAATTCAAGTATTGTTACTATATGTAATTAAAAAGCCTTCACGATAAAATAAATAAAAAGTAAGGCCATTCCATTTCGACAAAAGACCATACCCAAGTTTAATAGCTTTGCGTCCGTTATACCGATCATGATTTTCTTACCCCCCAGAGGGAAAGGGCCTTCCCTTTTGGGCTGGTTGTGGGTGAGGAAGGATTCGAACCCCCGATACCGTGGTTCGTAGTCACGTGCTCTAATCCTCTGAGCTACAGGCCCCACACCGTCTCTACTAGATCTGTTCCCGGGAGTACCCTCAAAAAGGAACCTCTCCTCAGCCATTTCGTTTCGGGTTAAGAAGATGTGAAAGTGCGTTTCTCTCTATAAGAACAATGCGTTCTGAGGTGTGAAGGGGGGGGGAGAAGAGATATCATAATTGAGGTTTTGAATAAGAGGAACTTTGCATTTTTTTAGTAAAATAAGAGGTGTTAAGCTTTTAATCATTCTGGCGTCGAGCTATTTTTCTGCAGGACCTCCCCTATAGTATCGTCACCGCAGTAGAGTTTAACCATCAAGTTCAGGATGGATTGGTGTGGTTCCTCTATGCCTAGAACACCAGAATATCGAATCATGAACAAAGAAAAAGAAAGGCATGAGAATGAGAGAAATATTGGCTAGTGATTGTGAGGCCCAATTCTTGACTGGAAGGAACACCAAAGGCCTCCACCCTTCCCTACCTATCCAAGGGAGGGAAGGGCAGAGCTTTTGGTTTTTTCATGTTGTCAAACAGTTGAACAATGAAAATAGATGGCGAGTGCCTGATTGAATTTATCAGGTCGTGTAGGAACAAGGTTCAAATCTCTCGGTCTGTTAGGATGCCTCAGCTGCATACATCACTGCACTTCCACTTGACACCTATCGTAATGATAAACGGCTCGTCTCGCCGTGACCTTATCTTGGATTCTCAATACTTCTGTCGCTCCATCCCCACAAGGGAAGAGAACCCATCGCTGTCTTGGCTGTGCTACCGGAGGCTCTAGGGAAGTCGGAGTAGGAGAGCACTCATCTTAGGGTGGGCTTACTACTTAGATGCTTTCAGCAGTTATCCGCTCCGCACTTGGCTACCCAGCGTTTACAGTGGCACGATAACTGGTACACCAGAGGTGCGTCCTTCCCGGTCCTCTCGTGCTAGGGAAAGGTCCTCTCAATGCTCTAACACCCTCACCGGATATGGACCGAACTGTCTCACGACGTTCTGAACCCAGCTCACGTACCGCTTTAATGGGCGAACAACAATCAATTCTCAATCTATCGTTATTTCGGTACCGTATTCACTTCTTTGTTGCTGATACTTTCGCCAATTCCATTTCTATCGCGGGCCTTACGCAATCGATGGGATCATATAGATATCCCTTCAACACAACATAGGTCATCGAAAGGATCTCGGATGACTCACCAAAGCACGAAAGCCAGGATTTTTCAGAAAATGGATTCCTATTTGAAAAATGCATAACTGCATGGATAAGCTCACACTAACCCGTCAATTTTGGATCTAATTCGATATTTTCCTTGGGAGGTATCGGGAAGGAATTGGAATGTAATAATATCGGTTCATATAGAAGAAAAGGTTCTCTATTGATTCAAACCAAACGCTGTACCTATAGGATAGAGGAAGAGGAAGAAACCGAAGATTTAAAAATAATTAGTTCTTTGGGCTACCATGATTGGGAATTGTTAAAATACTACATAGCCAAACACAATATCACTGTCACAGACAACTGCAAAGGTCAATCTAGGTGGCTTAACTTGGTGCAACTAAGCATGAGGTCAAATTTAAAACCAAGCACATATATGCAACCCTAAATAAAAACAACACATATGCACAAATGCACAGGTTGAGCATCAACATAGTTTCAAAACCAGAAAAAGGGAAGAGCAAGTCAAACACAACACAAGTAAAATGCAGTTCTAGGAGTATGAAGCATAGAGAAAATCAAGTTCAAGAGAATACAACAGGAACTACACTGCTCAAACAATCATAGGCCAAATGGCATGTATAAGCAACATGCACAAAATTGAAACAGCTTGTACAAGTAGACAACAAGCTCAAGTATAGATCAAGGCTGAAGATATGGCAAAAAGCAAAGCAGTAAAAAGTAGCATATGCAAAATGATATATATCAATACAATTTTAGCATTTGTACATCAGGACAAACAATACTATAAGCATACATGATGTCAATCAGGTAGCAATTCAGATCATGTCAGGTGCATAGGTGTAACGACCCGTACTTTACAAGTCGGTGTATCGTCAAATAATCATAGTTAATTCTCTAGTTGTCATATCATTCTCGTATCTTAGTATGTTGTTAAATGGGATGTGAGACACGTCCATGACTTTTACTGAATCAATTTGTGACCATTTTACCCTTAGGTTTGCCATTCTAGCTAAAATTTTTGATGGGGCCCGAATCAAGTGTTGAGATCGGTCTCATTGGATCCAAATAGTGGTCGGCGATTCCATAGAGTGGTCACATTAAGCATTTTGCTCAACGGTTTGGGAGAAATCGTTGTTTCAAAATTTTAAATTCAGCTAGGCAGACCAATTATTTACTAATGGGTTGATTGGTAAGCTCATTAGGCTAATGGCATGCGATTATAAATAAGGTAGGTATGGGTAGGCCTGTTTAAATCTCATCTCAAATATTGGTTTCAAATCTGAATTCCACTTTACCATATAAATTCAAATTTTACTTTAAATTTCAATTTATCCAATGATAAATAATTCACTTAATTTATAGACCTGTTTAAAATCAACTTCTTGTTTTAATAAAACAAGTTTCTACTTTTTAACTCCATTCGAAATTACACTTCAATTTTTGGAAAAATATATTTCTTGTTTTTTAATCTCAAATTTCAGTTTCCTACATTCGAAAATATTTTAGGTATTTAAATACCAAAATTCTAGGGTCAAGGATATTTAAACACAACAAGATCAATTACAGTTAATATAGCACAACATATGTCGTAATCAAAGCAAACACAATAATATAAATGTTGAGGAATCCAGTTGGATTCGTCCAACCTGTTTCCCTACATCCACAGATGTTAATCAACATCAATAATATTATTTTTACATCAATATGAAATATCATGGTGAACATAATTACTAAACGATCAATGATATAACTATATCAACCAATTCAACCAATTTTATCCACCATTCATCCAAACAACCATCACATAGTATAAATTTACTATAAATAAATTTAAAACTCGTTTATATAAAAATATAAACGGGGTAGAGTTAGTGAGTTTACTCACCTTGTTTTGCAGTTGATGGTTCTGCTTTTGTTTCATTTAAAATGAAACAAACGTTTAATTTTCTACAACATTCCAGTAGCTCAGTTCTCATCGCAAATGGTTCCATACCGTAGATTTCGTCATTACTGTTCCAATGAATCCAGTCGCGTCCAATTTCGGTCACAAATAAATAATATATACACGTTATACTTTTTTAATGTAAGTTCACCGTCATTAATTAATTTACTTATTAGATATTAATGCCTCATTTTAACCCTACTTTACTTAGATTAGTTCAGCATATCATTAATTTCAATGTGATAATCTATTCTCATCATTCAAAAATTACCCGATACTCTCACATAACCAGACTTCACTAACGAAATCTGTTTATCACCTTCCTATTTGAATGCGTTCTCCTGTTAGGGGTGTAAACGGGTCAGACCGGACAGGACGGAGGTGTATCCAAGCTTTGTCCTATAAGAATTCGGACGGACATGGACCGGACATCTATAGCCTCGGACTGAGCCGTACAACGAACTGTCTTGTTCGATATAGCCTTGGATAATAGAAAAAACATCGAACATTTTAGATTAGACCGAACACTAGTGTGTTCAAGATCTATCCTATAAGAGATTCGGACGGACACAAACCGGATACCTTATAGCTTCGGATCGAGC
Organism: Allium sativum; assembly: GCA_030737875.1. Lineage (NCBI taxonomy): Eukaryota > Viridiplantae > Streptophyta > Magnoliopsida > Asparagales > Amaryllidaceae > Allium > Allium sativum. Next base: position 147,459,367 of record CM060922.1, on the reverse strand, counting down.
CAGACAACGGACTGTCCTGTCCGATATACAGCCCTATCTCCAGTAAATCTCCTGTCACAGTGTCCCTTCTTCCCACGTTCTCCATTTCGCCCTCATTTAGTTAAGTCAAAACTTCACCACACTGTTACTTAGACTAATCCACGCAAGTTATCTCCATCCCACATCATCAAATCCTAGCCCATTGTAAACCGCTTGCTCCACCAACCGTAGTCACATACAAACTCCAGTCTCCAACCATTTACCAAGCTTCCACTATTTTCCATTTTTGAATTTCAATCTCCTTTAACTCCGTGACTACTCAAACATGATTAGTACACAGACAAATAGCTGACAGACCCCTGACAAGTAATGGTAGATGGATTTATGCTTGTTCAAACAAGTAGCAAAAACGTGTTCTTTTATAATATGGAAGCAAAAGTGTTTTATGGACCCGAGACTAAAATACCAAAAAGAAGTCAGGCGACACAACTACTCTCACCATTCCCCTCCACAAGCCCATGAATCGTCAAACTAAAGTTACCATATTCCATCTCATTCCAAATGCCATCACGCCACCTTCTTCTGTTCAACTCGCTGTTTTCCTCATAACCGCAAATTTCTGGCCTTCACGAAATGGACAACCATCACACGCTACAGTGGAAAAAAATGCCATGTTAATTTGCTTGTACCAGTAAATTACCTTCACAATTTCCAATTTGCACCACCATTGAACTCATCATCCCAACCTCCAACGTCCACAACACATCTCCTTCCTACTATAATCATTTGTATAGCCAACTTCGTTTAGAAGCTCCGCTCAAAATTCATACATACTCGCTTTCTTCACCGTCTCCAATTATATCCCTCCAACACCTCCTCCACACCACTGCATCAACCTTCCAGATATCGACTTCAACCTCCACTATGAACACAACAACGATTTTCCACCGCTTCTCCTCAAGAACTGATTGTCGCACCTTCCAGTAGTCGGGGTCACTGAACCTCCGGTCACCACAGGCGTCAGCTCTAGCACTGTAAGTCGACTCCACACATGATACCCCTCTTGTATGGGCCACCATCATTGCTTATATCTCCCCGATTTAACCCAAAATCACACGCCACTTTAACACCCGCCGCCGCCTGATTAGGACACTGGAGTGCCTGCGCCTTCGGCTATGAGCAACTCATGCCAAGCTGAGAAATTTAGATTCATATCTTTTTGCCAACAAGGGCCTGAGTAATGAGATCACCTATATTTTACTGGAGAACATTGGCCATTTAATTTGGGTTGAGGCGTATAGATAGGTTAAGCACAAAAGTTTTTTATTTAGGGTTCTTAACTTGGCTTCTGTTTATATAGAGAAAAATTAGCTTGTTATGTAAGAATTAGGACGGTTTCCAATGGAAGGAACGTATTGGCTTTCCAGAGAAGCTGCTTGATTATTTTATTTGAATGTGTGATACATTGTTGAACTATTGAAAGATGCTAATTACGTAATAAATTTATTGTATCAACTTTAATTAGCCATTCTTCGAGGTAAATCTATTAAATCATGTTTTGGAACGGAAAAATAGTTGGATAAGGTGATCGACTACAAATATGATTTCTGTAATTCAATTTGGCAAGTTCAATCTAATCCATAGTAAAATGCATAGGCTAAATGAATTAGCTAAAATAATAAAGTTAGGATTAGATCGTAATACTAATGTTGTCTCTGATTTTCAAATAAGCTCATCGACATTCATTTTTGTTAATTTAGAGTATAACTTTGATATCCTCAACATGCTTTTGTTTGGCACAACTGATGTTAGCATCCAAATTAAGGTTAACCATGGATAACCATACTTATGAAAATCCAGAAAATAAATTCATATTTGGAACTTATTTGGGCGGAAATCTATTATTGAATCAAGGAAAATAGTTTATTATATTAAATAAATCCTTCTGATTTAAAATAGATTCCATAGCGACTTTCTAAACTTTTGATTTAGATATAACTCCCAATTTATAAGTCGAAATCTCGATTTTTCTCTTTCACTAAAAAATTATAATCAACTAGATTCAACCATTTCTTGTTTCAAAGATATCCAACTTATATTGGATTCTGTATATTCAATTGAAGTTTAAATCGTAAATTACGAACTACCGCGACTATTTCGAGCTCGTTTTATTTATATATATATATATATAATATGTTCACCATTCGTTTAATAATTAAATTCGTTATTATAAACCATTATATTATTCCATTCCAACATTTAATACAATTTAAATGTTCTAAATTTAATGTCCAAAAATTTGGGTCGTTACAGGATGGCTATGTCCTATCATTCGATATTGATGCAGTCCAGGCTTTAGTCGGTGATAGTTAGGATATTGCTTGTTACAGATGCTATGGTTGATTTGTGTGTTCTCTTCTATTTTTCTCTAGGTTGGTTATCACCATAGGACATTAAAGAGAAGCGATATTGGGAATCTTATTCTAACTCATGTCTATTCTGTGTGTTTGTGTAGCATATTATAATGAGATTATTATATGCTAACTCTTTGGATGCTGGGATGACTCGGATGAAACCTGAATGTCTATTATCATATTATCCTAAGTAACTATTGGTAGTTATTTTATCCCTCACTAAAACTTTTCCTGACTAAAGGTTTTATGTCTCCTCTTACTACCTTAGGCTACTCATCGATGATGTCGATAAGTAGATTGAGTGGCAGCTTACAGGTTTAATAGCTTGATGCTTTATGGTGAAGACCAAGAGGCTGGCGTACTATTTTCTTATATCGTTTTACTATTCTGTTGGTTTGTTAAGATATTCCGAGGGATGTAATGAAGTATATTGTATTCAAACATTCATATTTTGGGATGTATTGTACTTGAGATTCTATGGTTTTATGGAGATGAGATTCCCTGCTTTACCATGCTTTATTATTATGTCCTATTGTAAAATTTATTATTATATGTTATCCATGTGTCGTGAGTAATATGGTAGGTTTTGTTTCGAGTTATTTTCCTTGATGATCTTCTTATACCAACCAAGTCGTTGTACAATACACTATTTCCTTAGATTAGTGCAGGAATTATGGGGCAGTCGTCACATATAATATCAGAGCTTTAGTTACCAAAGCTTGCGAGCGTAAAAGCTATAAGAGATGTACTTATAATTTTCAATGGATGATAAATATACATAATATAAAGTATAGTAAATTAGTAAGCACTTGAACACCATTGTGGCCTTTCTCTCACGTGCACTAATAATTATTATTTCAGAGTAAGAACGAGTCATTGAACTTCGAGACACGCCGTTAGGGATGTGCCTACTACAAGAGGGGTAGGAGAAGGTTGTCAGTATGGAGCTGAAGCTGCTATGCCCAATTATCCTTTTATGTTCGGGGCCATGATGACAGCGAGTATGAGAAGGATACCCACTCCAGAAGTGGCACTAAAGAGTGGTGTTCATATGTAGGAACCCTGGGTTGTTGATTTCATCAAGTTGCGCAAGGATTATACATCTCTGGGTGGAAAGTCGTTTAATGGTACATAAACTACTATTGAGACTCAGAATTGATTGGATACCCATGTTTTCATCTTCGCGGATTTCGGGATCGACGATGAAATGAAGTGGAAGTTTGCCTTGAGGCCTCTCCAAGGGAAAGCAATAGATTGGTGGAACTCTATAACTCTAAAGACTCCAGAGGACCAAATCATTTTGGATCAGTTTAGAACTAAGTTTGAGGAGAAGTTCATTTCTACGGTCCAGAATTTGATACTATTTAAGAGGTTTATTGAGCTGAAGCAAGGCATAAAGCTTATTGCTGATTATGCAATGAATTTCGAGGCCTTATCAAAGTACACCCATTCGTATATTGGGACTCCATATTAGAAGAATGAGAAGTTTATCATGGGTTTGGATGAGTGCCTTGGAAGGCAGCCGGTGAATCATATTGAGGATTCATATGAGAAGCTAGTCGAGAAGGCCTTGAGGAAGGAGAGTTTGTTTCCGAGTAAGACGGACGCTGTTGTTGAAAGTAAGGAGGAGTCGAAGCCGCAATACAATGGAGGAAATAAGATAAAGTGGATTGGAAACAACAACAACAACAACAAAGAAAAAAAAGCCAAAAGAAACTCAAGGGTGAAGCTACCTGCTTTAACTGTCATGTGAAAGGCCATTATTCCAAGGATTGTAAGGCTTCTAAGTTGGAGAGGAAGTGTTATAACTGTGATATGCCTGGGCACTTAAGGAAGAACTATCCAGAACCTCCAAAGGATAAGCAGGTTGTAAAAGCATATGCTTTGGATGTTATGTTATCTTCCTCGAGGGCTCTGACTACAGCCGAGAAGGGGAAGGGTGTTGTTGTGCGAGGTATGCTTTCTGTTTGAGGTATTTCAGTTTGAGTTTTGTTTGATACTGGAGCATCACATTCTTTTATCTGTAATGAGATTTTTTGATAGTTAGGTTTAGAACCTGAGATTATGGATAGACCATTAGTTGTGACTAACCCAATAGGAGGTTCATCTAGTCTTTGTATGTTTTGTCGTGGCCTAGTCTTATCGGGTCATGGTTGCTCTTTGGTGTGTGTTTGATTTGTTTTGGGCTTCGTTGGGTTTGGAATCATTTTGGGTATGGAACGACTCTAGAGGTATGCAAATATAGTGGATTGCTAGAGGCTCAAGGTGACAATAGAGAATGTGGAAGGGCAAAAGGTTGTGATATGCTTTATACGAGAGGATGGGGTCCTAGTCAGATTTTTATATTAGTTTGCGATTCAAGAGGATGGGTTGTCATTGATGTCGTTCAAAAGTTTTTTGATGTCTTTGACTAGGTAAAAGGAAATGAAATTTTGGATTGATTTATTAGATGGACCTATAGTTAATCCCTTTAGGAGGATTGTGTCGAGGGAACAACGAGAGTTAGAGGTGAAAGTAGGCGACCTCTTGGGAAAACGATTCATTCGGAGAGGCGTTGCCAAGTGCGGTGCACCAGTTGTGTTTGCAACCAAGGCTGACGTATCGCTGCGATTATGTGTCGATTTTCGTGAGCTGAATAAGTTGAGCAAGAAAAACAAGTATCTATTGCCGAAAATCGATGACTTATTTGATCAACTTCACGAAGCCAAGATATTCTCCTAAATGGATTTGGCGATGGGATTTCGCCAACTGAGAGTGGCTAGGGATAACGTGCCAAAGATTGCTTTTAGGACACCATACAGATTCTATGAGTGGATGGTGATGACATTTAGATTGACTAACGTGTCGGCGTATTTTGTGAATCTTATGAATCAAGTTTTTAGATATTAGTTGAACAAGTTCATGATTGTGTTCGTGGATGATATACTGGTTTATTCCAGGACATAAGAAGAACATAAGACGCACTTGAGGATTGTTTTGAAAATCTTGCAAAAGCATTAGCTGAGATTTTTGTTTTCAAAGTGCCACTTATGGAAGGAAGAAATGAGATTCTTAGGTCATGTCGTATCAAGACAGAGAATAGCGGTGGACCCCGCTAAGGTGGCAGCAATCCAGGATTGGGATCGACCTAAAATGCGATGAATGTTAGGAGTTTCCTTTGTTTAGCTGGATTTCATAAGTGATTTATCATGGACTTTTCGAAGATCGTTGCACCACTGACTGGATTAACATAGAGGAATTAGGTACTCGCATGGGATGCAAAGTGTGAGCATGCTTTTGGAATCTTGGAAGGAAGATTGACAAGTGCTAGTTATCCCGAGTGGGAACGATGAGATGATTTTTATACCAATGCATATGGCACTAGACTTAGAGCATTGCTAATGTAGAAGGATAGAATTATGGCTGATGCAAGTCGACAACTAAAACCGCACGAAAGGAATTTCCCTACTCACGATTTGGAGTTAGCGGCGATAGTGCTTGCTTTGAATATGTGTAGACAATATTTGTTGGGACTTAGGTTTTAGTTGTTCATGGATGATAAGTCGTTGAAGTACCTTTTCTCCCAAACGGATTTAAATCTTCGGTAGTAATGATGGTTAGAGTTTCTAGCATCATATGACTTTGGTACAACCTATACTCCAGGAAAAGGTAATGTAACACCCTATAAAATTATACTTAAGTTGATTAATTTAAAATAATTAATATTAATTTAATTGGAAGAAAATGAAATTTTGGAAAATTAGGAATTGGGCCACGAAAGTGTTGTAGTTGCATTCATGACGAGATTCTGATCTGTTTTCATATTTTATTTACTGAAAAGGAAATGCGTATGCAAAAGATATTAGTAAATTAAGTTGTGCGTATATAATAATGTACAAAGTTCGAATTTCAAAAAAAAAAAAAAACCGAAAATATATTAATTTGGATAAGCATGAAAAGAATATCCCTTTTGATCTCAAGCTTGAGTGTACATATTTATACACAAAAGGGGACAAGGATAATTAATATAAAGAAAAAAATAAACCAAATCAATCAATGAACGAATAAAAAGAAACATGCAGGAGATTATTTCTCCTGAGCTCGACCCCAGAAAAGGGTCGACCTCCCGTAGAAGGGGGAGGGGGTCGACTGCCCTCCTATAGGTGATGTAGGCCCCCTCCTGTAAGGGAGCCCAATGAAGGTTGTTTTATATAGGGACTTATTTATATTTTACATCAAACAGACCACTTAGATTTAACTTATTGAATCCAACGACCTATATACACGATGACGCTTATAAATATTGCCCTCAATCCTTATTGAAATCCCTACATCCATTCTTCTCTACGCCTCCATGATTCCTTTCTAACATCTCTAATTCCAGAAAAGAAAAAGGGCTTAGGTTTTCTTTTATCTCCCTAACGTATTCTATTTCCTCTATTCTATTCTAATACAGATTTAGTTTTGTTATGGAATTTAGATTCATATATATAAGATTTTAATATGTGATTCTCATATATATAAATTTGAAAGGTTGGAGCACGTTTGTTCACGAAGGCCAAAACTAGATCCTATTCTATTCATTCCTGTTATTGCTCTACCTAATAGCAATGTGAGTGGAATCCATCTGAGTTTATTATTTTCCTATTATTTGTTAGTCTACGACTTGGATTATTGTCCTAAGATGGTTTGAGTCCTTATGAAAAGAACACAACATTAAAGCCTCTCAAACCTTCCATTTTGTTATTGTTTTTACGAAGAAGTTGTCAATCTATTTCTGTTTGTGGTTTGGATGTTATTGGATTAGTAAAAGAAAGCATGATTAGTGTTGTTTAATTCTCCGTGTTTTGTCGGATTCATCTTATTTTACATTTATGCAACTTCACATGTATGGTTTTTGTACAAAAGGTTAAGAATTGGATGGAATTGTAAATTGAATAAGTTTAAATTTCTTCTAAAATAGAGTATTTGAACGTATTGTTTACAAGATATTCAAATATTAAGGTTTTTATGTAAACCTACATAAAAGTGAATTAGTTAAAAATAGGAATTATATATATATATATATATATATATATATATATATAAGGGTATATGATATTTTGTTCATCTTCTATTAATTGGATAATCAAGTCAAACTAGGTAACCAGTTCTATGTTGTTATTGCTATTTTTCCCATTTTGATTGTTACATGTTAATATGTACATTTATGCCTTAATTGAAGAAAAACGGGAAATAATAACTTTTACACCTCTAATTAGAAACAGGGTTTGAGATTTTCAAATCGTGGCTAGGATGTTAATTGCGTTCGCTCAATTCACGCTTATATATAGCATAAACAATGTAATAATTACACGTATTAAGTGCATAGTAAATACAACTAAATTAGGAACTTGAATTGAAATGTCCCCATAGGAATTTGAATTTTTTGTGTGCGTTGATGGCCTTAGATATATTAGTGACACATAGACATGAGATTAACTGCTACTTGTAGTAGAAGTCTGCCCGGAACCGACCGACATATCCAACATCTACAAGTAAGCCCGGTTAATGTGAGGGGTTTAAGTGTCATAGGCCATCATAATCAATACACTATGATACGTGGTTAGGCCCAACTTTTAGTAGAAGCCTGCCCGAAACCACCCGGCAAATTCAACATCTACAAGTGGTTGGTCTAATAAAGGCAGTCATATATATATATATATATATATATATATATATATATATATATTGTGCGTAAAGTAGGACTGCCTTGAGAAAAGGTATTGAGTGTCTGACCTTTCTCTTATGGGGTATTAAGTGTTTAGGGTTAGGACTGTTCCTAAGGTTCACTCTTGGTTCTGGACCCAAGTCATGGGACCCATCCTCGAGGATTTAAATGTTGTTGGGTCCGCCTTTCTCCTATAAGGTATTAAATGGTTTTATTAGACAATAACGTGAGTAGGGTAGTTCTCCAAGTAATGTTCGTTGCTTATCTAAGGGCTAGTGTGAGCTGACCTAGGGACGATATATATATGCCTGTGTGTGTGCGTGTGTCCAAAAAGGAACCACTGTCTAAGGGAAGTATTAAGTGGCTAGGAGTTCACCCATAGGGACAACAAGATAGTAACAAGAGGGTCCACCGGGAGGAATCTCTTAAAATGAGTTCTTGGCCCTAGCCTGGTAATAAGTGGTCGTTACTATTTCTCGACCTTCAAAGAGAGTATATACTTTATGACGTTGACGTTAGAGACGAGGTCTTTAGTGGTTAGGGTCCGTCATAGGGTATTAACTGACTATAGGAATGTCCACCCTTAATAATTTAAATGGCCTTAAGTGACTAGGAATAGACCGCTTCATAGGGTTTAAAGTGACTATAAAGAATGTCCGCTTTAAATTATTTAGCAGGTATAAAGTGACCGTAAGTATGTCCACCCTTAAATTTACATATAGGCCTTAAGTGACTATTAGGATGTCCACCTTATATGTTTGATTTTGTGTATCTTTGTTATGTATACATAACTTGAAGTGTTTATACTGCCAAATTTAGGGAATATTTATTCCTAAACTCATATGCATTTCATTCTTCAAAACATTATGTTCGAACTTCCCTCCTCTTAACATTAATAGGTTAGTGGGTGAGATCAATGACTAAGGATGAGGAATAATTTCTTGGAGGAGGAGCCTCTCAAAGACTTAGTTATAGTGGCAGTCGCCTTATTATTGTTGTTGTTATGTAACTGGAATAATGAATACTTGATGTACGTTCTACCTTTGAGACTATTTGTGTTTGAATTTGTGGTTTTAATAATGGTACATCTGTTTTTATGGTATTATATTTTATCCCTTATGTGTGAGATTCTGATTACTGTTATACTTCTCGGTGATACTTGTTAGTATTTCCTATAGGAACCAATGATTGGTTTAAAGTGGCTGTAAGTTCCGATGGGCCGTTTCTGGGTTGGAATTTCGGCCCATTTCGGACGGGTTGTTACATGCAACATAGTGGCAAATGCATTAAGAAGAAGACATGTGAGTTTGAGATCCATATTTATGGAATGGAAGCATCTTGAGTATTTGGATGGATTCAATTTTAGGCCTCACTATGAGTTAGAGTCAGAAATGTTGGCAAGCTCATCTATTAGATCGAATCATATCGAAAGGATTGGTGAAAGCCAAAAGCGAGACGCTAAGCTTACGGAGATCGTATGGAGATTAGAGATGAGAGTGGAACCTAAGGAAACGAAGGATTTCAAAGTAGATCAAGATGGTTGACTTTACAAGAATCAACGACTGGTAGTTTCCGAGATAGATGGATTGAGAGATTAGATTTTAAGGGAATGTCATTACTTTAAATTGGCGATTCATCCAAGTGGTAATAAGATGCATTGAGATATGAAGCGAGTTTATTGCTGGGAAGGCACAAAGAGGGATGTTGGGAAGTTTATCTCGAAATGTATTAAATGTCAGTTAGTTAAAGCCGAGCACAAAAAGTTGAGTGGATTGTTACAACTATTGGAAGTTCCTACATGAAAATGGGAGACAATGTTGATGAATTTTATCGATGGATTACCTAGGAATAAGGCAGGAAATAATGGCATATGGGTTATTGTGGATCGCTTGACCAAAAGCACAAGATTTATTCTTGTCCAAACGACTATAACGATAACTAAGTTTGCTGAGTTATATATTAAATTGGTATTTTGATTCCATGGGATACCAAAGAGTATGGTAAGTGATCGAGATTCTATGTTTACTAGTGGATTTTGGAAGAGTTCGAAAGAGGCATCGGGAACCGAGCTAGACATGAGTAAGGCTTATCATCCCCAAACTGATGGTCAGATGAAAGGGTCAACCGAGTATTAGAAGATCTTCTAAGATATTGTGTATTGGATTTTGGAAGATCGTAGGAAGACTAGCTGCATCTAGTTGAGTTGGCCAATATTAACAACTACCAGTCGAGTGGTGGAATGACACGGTATGAGGCGTTGTACGGTAGACCATGTAATTCTCCATCTTGTTGGTTAGAGACTGGAAGGAAGTTGGTGCTTGGGCCCAAAATGATAAGAGAGACGATAGATATGATTGAGATCATTCAATAACGAATGAAAGCAACCCAAGATCAACTGAGGAGTTATACCGATAAGAGAAGAAAGGATTCAGAATTTTCGGTTGGAGACTAGGTGTTTTTTAAGGTTTTGCCTCTAAGGAATGTTGTTTGGTTCAGAAGGAAGGGAAAGTTATCCCCGAGGTTCGTCGGGCTATTTCCAATTATCAAGCGTATTCGATAGCTCACTTATAGAGTGGAACTACGTGATAAGATGGTGGATGTGCATAATTTATTTCATGTATCATACCTACGAAAGTTCCCGCACGACCCGAGTACAGTGGTATCTCCAGATTAGATTAAAGACTTAGATGTAGAGCTGGAAGTTTCTAGACTTCATAAGCCGCTTTGCTTTTGCGGAGAATGACACGAAATAGCTTAGGAGGAAGGTTGTTAAGTTAGTCAAGGTGCAATGGAGCAAGGATGTAATGACCCAGATTTTTAATTGTTTAATTTTGAACATTTAAATTTGTTTAAGATGTTGAGTTGATAATATAAATGGAATTTTGTATCGTGATTATCGATTAAATAATTGGAATACGATTTAATTTCGATTATATCGAATTATCGTATACAAAAAACGACTAATAATTGAATTCGAAGTTAAAATCAAATCGAAATGATTCTAACGATTATATAAAATTCTAGTTAAATTAGAATTATGTTAGTAGAGGTTTTGAAATGGAAATTTAAATGATTTCATTTATTATTGAAATCGTCGATTTAATCAACGTGTTGAAATAGACATTTTTCAAACGACCTCAGATTTCAATGAAACTAATATTTATAAAATCTGTAATGATTAGTTATGCCTAGATTTCAAGTTTTATGTTAATTTAAATTAATATACAAGCGTGCGTGAAGTTGCTAGTGTTATCTTAGAAATGTCCTCTGCCGATTAATGGATTCTTCCTTGCCAAAACTATTAATTCACCTACTCATCCTCTCAATGGATCGGAAAAAGACGAACATGGCAGATAGCTCCTCCTCCTCAGCAACGCGTTCAGGGTTCCTCTTGTCCACGTCTTCACATAATCCTATATTAACAACAAATCGGGTGACAACTGTGCTTAAATCCAAACCCAACACAATCTTTCCAGATGATGTGATCGACACAAATGCGACATCTTTGGGAAAGACAGATTCAATTAGTTCGAAAACGGTGTCTCCCACTGCGTGGTCGAATACTGCAAAGCTGGACTCAACTAATCCTTTTTGGTCTATTTTGGAAGACATTGCCAATTCAAAGTAGACTACTATTGCTACTGATACTCTGTCTCCCTCAGGTATATACCCTCTTCTTGCTGCTTCTGATATAGATACACGTTGGAATCAAACTTCTTTGACATTGGGTGATAAAATTAACTTGGATATGGAAGTTATAAATGAAAAGACATTGAGTGATTCTGTGGTAACCATAGTGGATATATGCGCCATGGCTACTGTGCTGTCTACTGAATCTATTGGTGCTAATGTTGGGAAAGGTTGTGAGGCCACTGTTGTATGCCTTCTTACTGAGTGCCAAAATGATGCAAAGGGACAAAATAAGGCTGCCACTGTTATGTCCACTTCAAATGCGTTAGAAATTAAATTTTCATACCCCAAATTGATGTCTTGCTAGTTAAAGGGACAATGCAATGTGATGAATATGATTGTGAGAAAAATAAATCTCGTAACTGGAATTTGTTATTTGAGAAGACTCCGCGCAATATGAGAACATATGAGCCATTATATTTTGAGTATAAAATTTCTAAAGGAATAAGTCTTCTTTCTTCAGAGGTGATACATACGCAAGAGATGATTTCTTGATAGATTGCCTAGTTGGGTTTTTCCATGATAGTCCTCCCCCATATTTGGTTGCCAACGAGCACCGTGGTAAAGCGTGGCATTATCGTGATGGTTTATAAGTCTGCATGCATTGACCAATATTTTTAATGAAATTTTCTCTTCTAGAAGAGCGTCATCGCATCCTTAGCTCTGAGCTTACAATCATTAGGGGGAAACCCTTCATAATTACCTCATGGAGTCAGTCTATTGATCGAGCTAGAGAGCACGTACTTTCCATCCCGGTATGGACCTATTTCTCTCATATCCCTTCTATCTTGCAATCGTTGATAGGTCTGAATTGGTTATCTAATTATATTGGAAAGCTTAGTTGCTTTAATGCAAACACAGGAGCTAGAGAAAAATTGTTCTATGCCAAAGCACTAATTGAACTAACCTATGATAAACCACTTCCAGAAATAATTAAAGTTGGAATAACGAATGACTATGTAGCTAAGGTGAGGGTGCGCTATGTTTGGACGCCTCATATATGCACTAAGTGTCACTCCTTTGGACATATACATGATTTATGTACTTGGATACCCACTCCCTCTATCCCAGCTCCTGTACCCCCATCTAAGCGAGTCCCACTTCCGCGCCCTCCTATCGTGAAATGTGTCCAAAAAGTAGTCTCCCTGAAGATTGTAATTCAGGATCCGTTTCAGGAAACGACTACCCCATGTGATACTGAAAGATTAAAAAATGATGATATAGAAGATGAATACACCATGTAGTTCAAGCAGTGACTACACCATGCGAGGAAGATAATACGAAAGTTAATTATAGCTCATATGTAGAGGATGATGGTATCTATTGGCAATATGGTGGTCACTCTTGGCTACACCACATTTCTGGAATGAGATATGATCCAGTGGAAAACATGTATTACATTTATGTTACTGATATAGAAGATGACTACAGAAGACTGGTATATAAAGTACAAGGATAAGGTTTTGTGCTCCTTAAGGATGGTAAGCTAGGTGGGATGATCAGGTCTCTGTTCTATGACTCTTCATGGGATTGGAAACATAGATTTCGTAGTCCTAACCCTTGTTATGTTCCTAACCTTGTCGTACTCTTCTTAGAGCACGTCAACATTATAGGATCTAGTGATAGCTCCAGTTGTTCCTCTAAGGGGGAATAATTGTGAGTCATATTTAGTTGCAGTAGCACTATGCTACTCTCCTATTATGTATGTTTAGTGGTATGGCACTTCAACCCAAGTCTGGAGTTTCTGTGCCTGTGCAAAACTCTATTTTCTTTATTCCCTTCTAATAAAAGTGGTAAGGCCACTATAAAACCGACATTGCCTTGTGAAAATAAATATATGAGCGTGCACAATTTAAATGCATGTCGATTGATGATTTAAAATTTAAAATATGGTTTAAATTCAAACAGATTCGGAATTCGGCGAAATCAGTTTCATTAGGTCTAGAACATCAATCTATAGTAGGGTGAAAATTTTCATCGCGATTAGAGCTCGTATGTTGTTGTTTAAGCATGAAACTTCAGGCGTAAGTTTCGTGAAAATATTACAATAATATACATAATGAATAAAAAATGTCAAAAACCTACTTCTTCATGCCTAAGTAATTGGCCTTATCACAGACCTAAGATGGAAAACGTGCAGCTTAAAGAAATTACATGGAAGCACATGGATAGTTTGAAAATACGCACCCTACGTTGTACCTGCTTCCTTCTACCCGAAGCCTACCTCTCCTTTATTTAAAACAACTCGTGCCTTTATTTTTTTTCCATTCATTTTAAATAAATTGATTCGAACTTCAGAGAAAAAGAAAAAAATGGAGGGATCCAAATCCGAACGTATATATATAAACTCCTAACCTATTTCTCTTCGGTCCTACACCTATTTCTTACCATTCGATTTTGATTTTCTGGAAGCCGGAGTGAATCAAGGACGACGAGGGTTTGTTGTTGGGGAAAATTTAGGCAACCAGAAGGGTCTGGATTGTGTAATTGGGTTGAGGGATTCAAGTAACAAACGGTTGCAAACTTTGAGGTGATTTGGTTCGAACTGCTCTCGCACTCTGCACAGCGCAGAGTCAAAGCCGCGGCACATTAGAGGGGTGCGAGCTTGTTGTTGTAAGGTCAGGTAGAAGGAGATGTTGACAGGGAGATTGTAGGAGCTTTCAGTGCTTATTTTCGTGGAGTGTGGTGGTTGTTAGGGGGGAGGGGAGTCACGACAGTCTTGGGTTCTTGTACAAGCTTGTAACGACCAAGGAATTTTCGACCCAAAAATCAACATAAAACTCATGTCAATTATTCAGCCATCGAACATTCCGGATCATTAAAAGGAAGAAGTTAGAGGGTGAGAAATAGATAGGATACAAAATTAGAATAGAAGAGGAAGAAGAAAAAAACAACAGAATCAGAGTAACACGAATCTCACAGCGGAACGAATAAATATATTGTATAAAATAACTTTGAAATAAAACCAGTATCTGTATACAATACCATTATTGGAGTACAACACTTACAACACAACGGAAATAAATAATAGCTATATAAACCTGAAGCCTCCTGCTTCAGCTCTCCAAGTATATCTGTAAAATCCCGACTACTTTACTGCCCATACACAATTGGGCACCCAAGAGTTTAGAGAAAAGAAAACAAAATAAACTCCGGGTCAGTCATGTGACTGGTGTGAGTAAACTCCAACCATTTGTTTAACTTTTAAAATCCTTTTAAAAGAAAGAATAATCATAAGACCAGTCCACACATAAACACGGATGGTTTTTACCTTACGATAACCAAAAACATTCTTTTAAAAATCTGCACTCTTCTGATATTATGATAATGTCTAAATCAAATAAATAGCAATCTAGTGGAACGCTTTCATCTCACGTTCCGCATATAAAATATATAATCAAAAACCGCAGGCGCTTATTGGGTAATGGATTCCAACTGGCAAGGTATGGGACCAACTTCAGATAGTGTATCTCTAGAGAGGAATACACCGGATTCAATAAGAACATCTTGTAACCCAGGCTAAACATGACCGGTCACTCATTTCGCTTGAGTGTACCGAATGTATTATCACCAACGGTTGGGATCAACAACCGTTACCCAAAAAGGGTCAGCATCAAAATAGGTTAAAGAAGTAAATGAAATTTCTCTAGATCAGGTGACAATACACCCTAATTTGGAGCTACCCACTTAGCCATGCGACCTACCCGATTTTATACCATTTCTCGGCTGTGAGGATAGAAGCCATAACATACAGATCACACCTTTATCCACTTTGAATGTCACATCGTCATACCCGCCAAATCACAAATCGACTTCTCCAAAAATACCACAGGGGTATACAACTAAGAAAATGAATTCCTCCGTCACCAAACGTAAATACGTTTGAAGAGATCAACTTACGCGATCTATTAAATATACTCTGTCAGACATTCTTCCATACTAGTTGTCCTGTGACTGGGCAACCCGAAGGCACTATTATATAAACCCATCTTAGGCAATTTATATCTAGGATTTGCCATAATAGCCCTTGCATAAACTTCATGTTCAATTTTCTTTATCATATTTGATTCACATCGCTAATGCCCATATATAGTGGTTTTCAGATAATAAATCTGATCCCGGTCTCTCCGTATTGACGACGGAAAAATGGTCAAAACTTTGATAGTTGGTTATTTAACTATCAAAGGAAAACATCCACATACACACACACAATGATCCTATTTCCAAATGGAAATTTTATCGATCAATCATCAATCATCATTTTTCTCTTTAAATTAATTTATCACTAATTTATTCATTTCCCCATTTCCATATGTTCGTGGATTTTTATTTTCTAAATTTTGAAAATATATGTTATTAACATTGTAAAAACATTTCCATTTCTTATTCACGTATCACTATCTTCCGACATCTATCAGTCTCTAATTGTAAACCAGTAAGATAACAATTCCCTGAGTATCAACCCCGAAGGCCGAAACAAACATCAGATCGATACCTAGAAAACCATTCAACTTAACAAATCTCCAGTCATTTTCCAATTTCCTTAACTCCGTTTAAATCTTCTAATCAAATCATTTCTTACGCAACTCTCGGATTCAGTTTACGATTCCACTTCTTTTATAAAAAAACATTGGTTATAACGATAACGTTATAATCCCTACATTTGAAATATCTAGCTTCAAATATAACTTTTATTCATTAATTTGAATAAATGATAATTATTAAATTTATTAAATAAATAAATCTTGGTTTAAAAACCAGAAAGTAAATAGTACTTTACTACATTCGATACATGTTGACACGCTTTTTTGTCGAAGCTGTCACACATCAAGTATTTGGTGAGCGACACGCTCAAGCGTTAAAAAACACAAAGCAGTAGGGTCGAAGTCGCGTCGCAAACACAAGGAGACCCGAAATCTCTATCGGATGGCCTCTGTCAGGGCCCATGAACTTTTAGTCAAGCCGTCATCCGAGCCGAAGGCGAGATGTCAAGCGGGTCCGAGTGCAGCGCCGGTGGGGGTCCGAATTTCTCCATGCCGGAAGCTCAACTTCATTCAATTCGGACCAGCAAAACCACGGATTCCCTTACTTTGCATCCAGGAACTTCGACTCCCGCGGCATCAATATTTCTGCCTTCCCCTCCATCAATTTCGCACCCCTCTCGGGGGTTCGAAATTTTATACCCTCTGGTGGGGTCGAAATTTCGACCCCCACGGAGGGGTGCGAAATTTCGAACCCCACTCCAAGGGGTGCAAATTTTCTGAATAAGGCTTTGTTTTAGGTGCGAAAATTGGCTTCCGTAGGTCCTACTGCTCACTTACTCCCACCTAACCTACCTCCTATAAATACCCCAAGCTTTGGCCTTCATTGGGATCCTTCTCTTTTGGAACATATGGACCTTGAGAGCTCCTAACACTCATCAATGGCCTCCAACATGTGACAGCCCGCCCCGAACCAGTCGACATTTCCCCGAAATGCACTGTGCTAATGCCCGACTAGCACGGGACGGTCGTCAAAGGAAAAGGGTTTTGAAACTATGAATCACCAAAGAACCTGTAGTATATCTCACAGCGCATGGAATAAAATATAATAATAACATTACTTGACATAAAACAGGCGAGACAATGCATAAGCTGAAAACTAAACCATCATAGTAGCGGAATCCAAAATACAGCTTATGATCCAAACCATCACTATTACAACTTCAAAATACTGTCTCTAAAGCAAAATAGAAAAGGTACACTACTAATACCCAAAGCAGTGACCAGCAACTAAACAGGGAGAATATGTGTATATAGTACGTGGAAGCCTCATACTCGTCTCCGGACCGCTACTCGCGCATAACCACCTAACCTGTCTCTAGTCTGCTCGTTTAGGAGAACCCAGAGTAATAAGAAGAGACATAAAACTCTGGGTCAGACAAAAGTATGGTATGAGCGATAACAGCAGAATAAAACAATAACAGGTATAAATAATCATACCTGAACCTAGACCTGCAACCAAAGAGTAAGCACAACAAGATGTACAATACTCTAAGGTAACACTAGCATATAGTGTGAAAATGGGAGTGTGCGTGTCATGGTGATAGCAAACATCAAACATAGAAATCATCCTCGCGTCTCTCACTCAGTGCGTAAAGCATACAATATCCACCACTTTGATCACCAAATCTATTAGGGCCATGACGACAACTTCGTACAACTATTATCATGACCATACTTCCCTGGTCTATAGTCAATAACCCTACCCAGTCCACACATCCCTGACTCTAGGTTAAGGGCCAACCAGTCCACACTTCCCTGGCTCTGGTTCGTCTACATGCTCCCTCTCTTCAACGGTGAACCAAAGTTATAGATATCGATAACCCTTTTGCACACGTCCCCCAACAAAGCCCAACTCTAGAAGATTACCCATTGGTTCCCATCTGGATCCTGAGTAATAACTTCCTATTTGGACTTCCTTTGCATCTCGGGTTTTGGTCTCCTCTGATTCAGTTCGGTTCTGCTCGTCCTGTCCGGTTTGATTTGGGTCTCCTCCTCCTATCCAGTTCGGTTCAGGTCTTCCTCCTATCCGGTTCGGGTCTCTTCCTCCTATCCGGTTCGGTTCAGGTCTCCTCCTCCTATCCGATTCGGTTCGGGTCTCCTTCTCTTCTTCTCCTATCCGGTTCGGTTTGGGTGTCTTTCTCCTATCTGGATCGGTTCGGGTCTCTTTCTCCTATCCTGATCGGTTTGGGTCTCCTTCTCCTAACCGGTTCGGGTCTCCTTCTCCTATCCGGTTCGATTCGGGTGTCTTTCTCTTATCCGGATCGGTTCGGATCTCCTTCTCCTAACCGATTCAGTTCGGGTCTCCTTCTCTCCTTCTCCTATCCGGTTCGGTTCGGGTGTCTTTCTCCTATCCGGGTCGGTTCAGATCTCCTTCTCCTAACCGGTTCAGATCAGGTGTTCCTCCTAACCGGTCTTGAAAATCTGCAACTTTTTCTAGCAAGCTATTTTCGCCAAACAACGGCGTTTTCAACCATTCTAGTCTTTCTATGACGTCACAAAACATTCCAAACAATGGTAGCAACATATAGAATCAATCAAAAACATTAATACATCATTCACATGAAATATTTTAGATCAAACATACCCAAAAAGCATGATTTTCCCCTTAATCCCCTTAACCATGTTTTAACTATAGGATTAGCAAACTTAATCCAAATTAACCCAAATTTTCACAAGTGACGTAAAATAATATTTAAGAATTTCTACATA
Source organism: Allium sativum (assembly GCA_030737875.1). Classification (NCBI taxonomy): domain Eukaryota; kingdom Viridiplantae; phylum Streptophyta; class Magnoliopsida; order Asparagales; family Amaryllidaceae; genus Allium; species Allium sativum. Next base: position 147,440,342 of record CM060922.1, on the reverse strand, counting down.
TTTTTCCAGATTTTTAAAATGCATAATTTCGCTAATTATCACTAATCACCCCTAATTAGCCATAATTAGTTAATAAAAGTGCAAATCACCACCTTATTCAAAATATAAATTCAGATCTGAAATGATTCTTTAAATGGCACGAATTCTAATGCCCACAGAAACCTTTGCCTCTAATTTCATGTTGACTAGACTTGATTTGATGCTAATTAGCTTAATCTTCAATTAGAAAGTGATTTGGAGGTGTTTTAGAAAGTGGAGGCCATGGCTAGGGTTCAAGAGATGTAAGTGGCGGCTAGAAAACTGATTAGAAATGATTTCCCAAAACCTATCAGCCTCCCCATAACCCTAATCCCAAAATGGGTTATGGGCATAGCTGTTAATCACTCTAATTAGGCCCAGTTAAGTTGTTTCTTCACCTTCTAAACCTTATTTCAGCCATATCACCGAAACGGCAAGTCTGTTTGGCACATGTGACCACTCTACGGAAAGGTAAACCATCATCCGGATCTAATGGAAGTGGTTTCAGGTCAAAACTCCTTACCAATTAAAAGTTATGGGCAAAACAATATTCGCCAGGGGTAAGACAGTCATTTAAAAATCGGCAAAAATCGTGAACATGGGAAATGACTATAATAGTCATTTCCCGAAGTTACATGACCATACGACTTCGTATGAAAAAGAAATAAATATTCTACGATCTTCCGATGCGTAGAATGCGGGTCGTTATACTCTCCCCCCTTAAGAAATTTCGCCCCCGAAATTCCTTAACCAAAAACATACAAAGGTGTTTCGCATGCCTATCAGTCATTCACAAACAATCAAACATACACAAAAAGCACAACAAGCCTACCCTAGGCGGTTTACTAACAAGGGAAGAAACTATCACTATTAAAATCTTACCAGGCAAAGAGTTCTAGATGTGATTTCCTTATGCTCTCCTCTGTTTCCCAAGTACAGTCATTCTCATTCTCGCCCCACTGTACCTTGACCAGTTTCACCGCCTTCCTTCGAAGTTGCTTTGTATCGCTCTCGACAATATGGAACGGCTTGCGGTTCCCAACCGCCTCGGGTTCTACTACGATGTCATCCAACCGATTTAGTGAAATAGTCATATCGGGGTCATGCACGAACTTCCTTAACTGGGAAACATGAAATACGTTGTGAACTCCCGCCATCTTGTCCGGTAACTCTACTTTATATGCTAAATTCTCAACTTGTTCAAGAACTGGGAATGGACCAACAAACCTTGGTGCAAGCACCATACCTCTCCTACTAAATCGAATCACACTCTTCAACGGAGAGATCTTGACGAATCCAAGTCACCAACATAGAATTTCAAATCTCTTCTCCTTTTATCAGCATAACTCTTTTGCCTATCTTGGGAAGCCTTCATTCGTTGTTGAATAACCTTGATCTTATCTGAAGTTTCTCTTATTACATCTGGCCCAAGCACAAATTTCTCACTGGTTTCCAACCAACATGATGGTGAGTTGCACGGTCTTCCGTACAAAGCTTCAAATGGAGTCATACCAATACTGGACTGATAACTATTATTATACGCGAACTCAACTAGATACAAACCCTTCAAAATCCAATATGCAAGCTCTCAAAAGATCCTCTAATACACGATTCACCCTCTCTGTTTGACCATCGGTTTGAGGATGGTATACAGTACTAAGATGTAATTCTGACCCTAAAGCCTCTTGTAAGCTCTTCCCAAACCCACTAGTAAATAATGGATCTCGAACGCTCACAATACCTTTAGGTACTCCATGAAATCTCACTACCCACTTCATATACAGTTCTGCTAACTTAGCTGCTGTTCTATTCGACTTAACTGGAATAAGCCTTGCACTTTTGGTCAATCGATCGACAATCACCCAAATACTATCATGACCCGATCTAGTCATTGGCAAACCGTCAATGTAATCCATTGTGACTTGTTCCCATTTCCATTTGGGAATTTCCAGTGGTTGTAACAAACCACTAGGCTTCTTTTTCCCGGCTTTAACTAACTGGCAGTTCATGCACTTGGATATAAACTTCCCAATGTCTCTCTTCATCCCTTCCCAATAGTAGGTCTACTTCATGTCTCGATACATTTTGTTACCACTGGGATGTATAGTCAATTTCGAGTGATGACACTCTCTAAGCACCTCATCTCTCAATCTATTAACATTGGGTACAACTAGCTTCCCATTCTTTCGAAGTCGTCCTTCTCAATCAAGACCATACTTGTTCATTCTCTCGCTGTCGATACCCATTTCTTCCTTAGAGATGATTTCCAATAGATTAGGATTGTCCCTCTGGCTGGAACCAATTCGTTCAATCAAGGTTGGCCTGATCGTCAAACTTGCTAACATCTCTGGATCTAGTTTACACTTAGGTCTGAAATCATATCCGGCGATATATTCTAGTTGCTTCCATTCCAGAAACATAACCCCCAAACTGGCATGTCTCCTACTTAGTGCATCAGCTACCGCATTGCCCTTCCCGGGTGTGTATACGATATTGAAATCATATGAAGCCAAGAACTCTAACCATCTCTGTTGACGAAGATTTAAATCCTTCTGAGAGAAAAGATACTTCAATGACTTATGATCAGTAAACAACTCGAACCTTTCTCCCAAGAGATAGTGTCTCCACATCTTTAACGCAAACACAATCGCTGTTAATTCCAAATCATGGGCAGGATATCTTTTCTCATGCGGTTTCAGTTTCCGACTAGCATAAGCTACAACCCTACCTCCTTGCATCAGTACAACACCTAGTCCGATACCATAGGCATCCGTGTATACCGTCATCTCTTCGTTCCCTTTAGGAATAACTAACACTGGTGCGCACACTAACTTTTCCTTTAGGCTCTTAAGTGCATTTTCACACCTTTCTTCCCAAACGAAAGCTTGATTCTTCTTGGTCAACTGAGTTAATGGTGCTGCTAACTTGGAGAAGTCTTGGACAAACTTACGATAGTATCCAACTAACCCCAAGAAACTTCTCACGTCTGTTGCATTCTTGGGCGTAGATCAATCTTGTACCATAGCCACCTTTGTAGGATCCACAGCAATACCATTATTTGAAACAACATGGCCCAAGAATCTCACTTCCCTTCTCCAGAAGTGACACTTAGAAAATTTTGCTTTCAATTGGTGTTTCCTCAACACCTCCATCACTGTTCTCAAATGTTCCTTGTGTTCTTCCTCTGTCCTTGAGTAAACCAAGATATCGTCCACGAACACAAGAACAAACTTATTTAATTGATCTCTGAAAACTCTATTCATAAGATCCACAAAATATGCGGGTGCGTTAGTCAACCCAAATGGCATGACCAACCACTCATAGAATCCAGACGGCGTCCGAAATGTCGTTTTAGGTATACCCTCAACTACTACTCGGAGCTGATGAAAACCTGTCGCGAGATCCAACTGGGTAAACACTCTTGCTCCATTCAGTTGATCAAACAAATCATCTATCCGTGGAAGAGGATATTTATTCTTCCTAGTCACCTTGTTTAGCTCATGGTAGTCTACACATAAGCGAAGCGAACCATCAACCTTGGTAGCAAATACAACTGGTGCTCCCCACTCGGAAACACTCCTTCGGATAAATCCCATCTTCAAAAGATCGCTCACTTCCACCTCAAGCTCTCGCTGCTCCCTTGGCGCCATTCGACGAAGAGGCATCACTATAGGTCTGGAATCTTTCACTAAATCAATCTGAAACTCAATCTGTCAGTGTGGTGGAAGTCCGATCACTTCCTCGAAGATGTCCGGATACTCGCCCGCAATTGGCACATTTGATAACTCATCCCGCGGGATGTCGAGGGAATGTAGAAAACTAGCCATCACCCCATCACTAGGTAGGCAACCCAATACCACTCTCGCCCATCATCCGCTCTAATGGTCACCGGAGGCCCCTCACAATCTACCACCACCCCATACCTTTGGAGCCAATCGAGTCCCAAAATGATGCCAAACCCAGTAAAGCCCAAAACAAAGCAATCACAAACAAACATACATCCATGACTCGATAAGACCAAATTTCAACAAATCATACAAATGGTAGTCGAACCACCGATTGGGTTCGTCACAACTAAAGGTGTATCGACAATCTCGGGTTCCAATTCCAACCTATCTACCAGGTCACTAGATACGAAGGAATGAGAAGCGCGGTATCAAACAACACTCTAACAGAAAATTCATAAATAGAAAGCTTACCTTGAATAACGACACCTTTTCCCTTCTGCGCCACAGTTGGGACATTCGACGAAGAAGGAACAGCGTTGATAGCATATGCTTTCACCATTTGCTTCTCCTTAGGGGGTTGCGGATATTCATTCTTAAAATGTCCCACTTGGCCACAATTGAAGCACTTCTATTCCCCCGGTTTTGCTTGACAATTGATGGCATAGTGGCCCTCCTTGCCGCAGCTAAAGCACTTGATATCTTCCTTATTCTTTTTTTTCTGACCATCCTTCGTCTGGTTCTTCTCCCTCTTATTCTGGGAATTATTCTTGCCTCCACCGCTTGCCTGCGGCTTTGGCTCCTCTACAGAAGTAACAACAACCTCGGTTTTTGACTTAGGGTAAAGGCTTTCAGACCCCAGTGCCTTTCCCACTATAGATTCGAATGTCTCATCGATATGATTTATGAGTCTTTCTTCCAAGTACCCATCTAGGACAGTTATGAACTTCTCGTTCTTCTTCTCGGGAGTATCGATAAGGGATAGTCCATATTTCGATAAAGTATCGAATTCAGCAATGTACTCCGAGACTACCCTACCGTTCTACTTAAGCTCTAAAAAATTTATGAACAATTCGGATTTCTGAGCAGTTGGGATAAACTTGTCATTGAAGCGATTCTTAAACTGATTCCAAGTAACTTGATCCTCAGAAGTAGCTGCTTGATAGCATTCCACCAATTCATTACCCGTTCTTGCAGCTAACGGGATGCTAGCTTTCTCTTCATTGTATCCTCGATTCCTAAATCCTCAAAGATGCGCTCACAACTGTCTAGCCAATCTTGAACTTCCGTAGCCGATTCCGTTCCATGGAATGGCTTCCCACCAAGACTAGTGTAATCCTTGCAAAGCTTGGCGAAATCGGCCCTAGGCGCCTCCACCGCTGCACCACCACCGTTAGCAGCATTAGGAACTACTCCCTGAGCATCCCTAAGCATCTCTCACATGAAGGTAGTAAACATCGTCCTCATATCAGGGACATTCCCGTTGTTGGCCCCTGAACCCGTACTCCTCGTATATCGACTCATCGTTCAATATGTAAAGAGAAAAACGATTAACCATATCCTTAGTGGTGTCCGTGCTGTGCAACTTCATCCTTAGATATACTAATAGTGTATATATATATAGTTTTTGAAAACCAAAATATCACAAATACGCGTTCTCATATACGTATACTATCTCTCCCTGATGTCTTCCCCTAGGTTAACTACGCAACCTAGGCTCTCATACCAAGTGTGACAGCCCGCCCCGAACCAGCCGATATTTCCCCGAAATGCGCTCGGCTAATGCCCGACTAGCAAGGGACGGTTGTCAAAGGAAAAGGGTTTTGAAGCTATGAATCACCAAAGAACTTGTAGTATATCTCACAGCGCATGGAATAAAATATAATAATAACATAACTTAACATAAAACAGACGAGACAGTGCATAAGCTGAAAACTAAACCATCATAGTAGCGGAATCCAAAATACAGCTTATAATCCAAACCATCACTATTACAACTTCAAAATACTGTCTCTAAAGCAAAATATAAAAGGTACACTACTAATGCCCAAAGCAGTGACAAACAACAAAACTGGGAGAATATGTGTATATAGTACGTGGAAGCCTCATGCTCGTCTCTGGACCGCTACTCGCGTATAACCACCTAACCTGTCTCTAGTCTGCTCGTTTATGAGCACCCAGAGTAATAAGAAGAGACATAAAACTCTGGGTTAGACAAAAGTCTGGTATGAGCGATAGCAACAGAATAAAGCAATAAAAAGTATAAATAATCATACCTGAACCTGGACCTGCAACCAAAGAGTTAGCACAACAAGATGTACGGTACTCTAAGGTAACACTAGCATATGGTGTGAAAATGAGAGTGTGCGTGTCTTGGTGATAGCAAACAACAAACATAGCAATCATCCTCACGTCTCTCACTCAGTGCGTAAAGCATATAATATCCACCGCTTTGATCACCAAATCTATTTGGGCCATGACGGCAACTCTTTACAACTATTACTATGACCATACTTCCCTGGTCTATAGTTGATAACCCTATCAGTAACACCCCGTATTTCAGTTAATACTAAAATTTACTAATTGCAGAATAAATAATCTCAAATGTAAGAATTGGGGGAAACGGGCTGCGTCATTGCGTTCGTCTCGGAAAAATACGCGAAATAGAGTCCGAAATTTTGTAAATCGGAGTCCGTATGGCTCAGTTATGGCCCAATGAAGTTTGCAGAAAATTCAAAGCTAAAAACAGATTTAAAAATTCAAATTCAGATTTTGAAATAGAACCAGCGGGGCCAGGCGGGGAAGTTCCCGCCCTAGCCATGTCGACAGGGCTGTCGGCAGGGCTGTCGACAGGCCTGTCGACTGGGATGTCAACTTGCCTGTCGACTTGCCTGTCGACACAGGGTGTCGAGCCAGAGGGCCTGGGTGCACCAGGTCTGGTTTTCTGGCTAGGGCTGGGCTGTGTTCTAGAGATTTCCTAAATCTGACGGACCTAATCTAACCTAGGGTTAATCCTATAGTCTAAAACACACCCTAATCCTATAAATACACCCTAATGCAAGCCTAATCCATACTAAAAATAGAAATGATGCCATCATGCCGCCAAAATCAAACTTAAGAGGAGCCTCCACTAATTTATGAAGGAAGTTGCAAGCTAATCAACCTCTAATCATCACCATCTTCAAATATAGCAACTAGTTCTACTTCATAAGTTTGCTAATCTTGGTTTTGGTGAGTTTCTATCACTTTAATAACCAATTGTTAAATTAAGTAGATGAGATATGATGAGATCATGCGGTTTTGTATGCGGATTAATGGGTTTTAAGTCATATGATATGATGTTAGTTTTCTAATCTATGTTTGATGTTAACCCTATGTTTATGCAAGTTATGTATGTGGGTTTATGCAAGTTAAGTATGTGGGTTTATGCAAGTTAAGTGGTGGGTTTTATGCATGCTAAGTATTTGATATTATGCATGTTAAGTATTTGATTTTATGCATGCTAAGTATTTGATTTTATGCATGCTAAGTGTTTGATTTTATGCATGCTAAGTGTTTGGTTTTATGCATGCTAAGTACTTGATTTCATGCATGCTAAGTATTTGATTTTATGCATGCTAAGTATTTGATTTTATGCATGCTAAGTATTTGATTTTATGCATGCTAAGTGTTTGGTTTTATGCATGCTAAGTACTTGATTTCATGCATGCTAAGTATTTGATTTTATGCATGCTAAGTGTTTGGGTTTATGCATGCTAAGTACTTGATTTCATGCATGCTAAGTGGTTGGTTTTATGCATACCTTATGACATGCAAGTTTACCCTTTTTAAATAAGATGCATACATATGCAAGATGACACCTTTGTATGCTATGCATGCATATGCATGTTTACCCTATTCATGATGCAAGTCACAAATGCAAGTTCACCCTTTTTGTGTAACCTATGAACACTTATGCAAGTTGCCATTATATGACATATGTGTATTCATGCAAGTTGGGTTATTAAATGATGCTAGTTGGGTTTACTATCATGATGCAAGTTGACACCTTTTAAACCCATGTAAAAGCCAACGTTGTGCTAAGATTGAACCCATTACATTTGTAGTGAATCTTCCCATTTATATGACATGTTATGAGAACGAGTTACGTGGGAAACGATGGGGTTAATATGCATGTTAATAAAAATGTGTATAACGTAAAAGGAATGGACATAATTGGGAATTTACCTATTAAGTTAGGTCTACCCATATTATGGAGTTGAGAATTTACCTATTAAGTTAGGTCTAACCATACTATGGAATTGGGAATTTACCTATTGAGTTAGGTCTACCCATATTCTTAAAATTGTGTAATTAATTAGGGATAATTAATATAAATTATGGGGGTGATTAATTAGGAGTAATTAATCGACTAAGACACGAGGTTGGACCCTTTTGTAGCATAAGACTGCCCGGAACCGACCGGCAAATCCAGCAGCTACAAATGATTGGCCCAATGTGAGAGGTCTTAGGCATAAACTAAATACGTGACAAGTGTAAAGACACGAGGTTAGACCCTGTTATGGTGTAAGGCTGCCCGGAACCGACCGGCAAATCCAGCTGCCATAAAAGACGGTCTAATGTGAGAGGTCTTTACAAGGGTTACGTTCTTAATCAATTAAGAAACACTTAACCAGATAAGCATGTAGTGGGGCATGAGGGGTTAAGTGGGTGCCTTGGGTGGCATGTGGAAATCTAGTGGGTTGCCTTGGGTGGCAGTAGAAAATACGATTAGAATACTTAACCAAGTGGAAATATGTAATTAAACATGATAAAGGGTTAAGTGGGATGCACTAGAAAAGAGACAAGCTTAGGTGGGTAGCTTGTGGGGGCCCATTTCAACCAATATCCCAAATGTATCTTAGTGGGCTCGACTCTAGTCGAGTGACGGGACACGCATATTGGGCTTGACTATAAGAGCCAAAACGGGGTAGCGGTGGCAACGCGAGTCCAACGGGTTTCATATGCGTGTGTGGACCCGGGCTGGTAGGTAAGACGTTGTTGCATCGTGTAGGTATGACCGTGCACCATTTGTTGTATCGGGTTGCCACTTTGGGGAGTCATACACCCCATTGTGGGGCCAGCACGGATATCAACGGTAGGGAGCCGATCGCTTGGGAGTAGTGGGTACACCTAGTAAAGATAGGGGCAGACGACACCTATGTAGGGGTACACGAAACTACTGGGTAAATTTTCTAAGTCCTTGGAAGGGATCAACCTTTAAGTAGGAATGACTGGTGTGGTGCAGTGTAGTAATTACCCCTGGGTGGGTAGATGCGTCTTTACGGTTATCTTAGTTTATCCTAAGCCCACTTAGCTGCTTAGTGTAGCCATTTATCCCCAGACATTACCGTATGTCAAGTTTATGTCTTCTCTGGTTACTTTAATGATTGTATTGTTAAAGTTATAGGACTCGCTCAGACTTATGTCTGACCCCGTTGTTTTTATCTTTTTCCCAACCCTCAGGTTCTCAGAGTGGGCCCAGTACGAGTGGGCTTTGATCAGGCTGCTTTTATTACTCTCTTGGAGCTTGGATCCTAGATGTAGAGCTCAGCTTACCCTTTTCTTTTATGGCTATCAGTTCATGTATTGGGATTATGTATTTTTATTAAGTAAGAATGGATATTTGTACTTAACTCTTATTATGGTTTTGTGATGTAACCAGACATGTTTTACTTTCCGCTGCATTGAAATGTTGTTTTAAATTTTCAAGTATTACTTATATCTGTCTTGCTGTAATTTCTCTGTTCTATATTCACTAAAATACTCCGCCGATGTTATGGCATTCCCTTAGAGAGTGACCGTAGCGGGTGTGGGGTGTTACACGTGGTATCAGAGCAAAGGTTACCGGAACAGATAAATTTTTTTAGAAAACTATTTTTCTAAAAACATTTTTGGAAGAGATATTTTCAAAAACATGTCTTTAAAGAGAAAAGTTTTTGAAAGAAAAGCATAATCCCCAATAGCCATATCTTTATCTTTCGAATTCTCCGTTTTGAATCTTTCCTTTTTCGTTTCAGCATGACTGAGGATCTTAACTTTCCGGAGGGTGTGACGATACCAGTATGGTATAGGAGATTGATGGAGGCTAGGGCCACCGCTGCGGTCCAGCAAATGTTCCTCCACCGATCGTAGCACCCGATCTTCCTCCTCCCCCTCCTCCTCGCACGGATACTTTTGCTAAGACTTGCAAGGAATTCAAAGCTATGGGAGGGAAACCTTTTCAAGGATCTGAAACTTTTGTGGAGGCTAGAGATTGGCTTAAGGAGGTGGAAGAGTTGATAGATATCTTTGAGATGGAAGAAGGAAAGAAAGTCAAGTTAGCTGCTTGGTTAATGAAGGGAGAGGCCTCATTCTGGTGGGAGGTCACTAATGGAGAACGCCCCGTTGACTCTTGGGCGGATTTTAGGCAAAGATTTGTGGCAAAGTTTCTCTCAAGGGCGGAGGAAAACTTGTATATGGAAAGATTCTTGACTCTAAAGCAAGGAAATCTCTCAGTAAAGGAATATGTCAACAAGTTTAATCAATTGGCAAGGTTTGGCCTAGACATGGTGAATACACCGGAGAAGAAGGCTTTGAGGTTCGTGAAAGGCTTGAATGAACCGATGCATGGGTTGGCTATGACTCATATCCCTATGGGGGCCACTTTTGAGAAGCTAGTTGACATGGCACTCATGCATGAAGAAGAGAAGGGTCCCAATGCTAATAAGGCACCCGAGAAGAAGGGAGATCAAAAGAAACCTCAGCAACAACAACAAAACAAAGGTGGGAAAGGCAATGGTGGCAAGGGCAAGAAGAAGAAGTGTTTCAATTGTGGGACACCTGGCCACCTAAGCAAGGATTGTCGCAAGAAGAAGAAGACTGGCTGCTTCCACTGTGGCGAAGCAGGGCATCTAGTGAAAGACTGTCCTAAGAAGGGGCAAAGGACGGGATCTACCTCAGGAGGACAGGTGCAAGCTCTTATGGCACCGGGTTAGGCTAGGGGGCAAGTACAGGCTCTCGCGGTTCCACCGATTCAGGAAAGAGGTAGAATTATTTCCGTTGAAAGTCTGGTTTTTCTATTTGATCATCCTGTCCGAACATTGTTTGATTCTGGCGCATCGCATTCGTTTATCTCATCATCATTAATTGAGTCACTGCACTTAGACACCAGTCTGGTAGATGATCCCTTGGTTGTTTCAAACCCAATTGGGGGCTCCACTTATTTATCCATGATACGCTTGGGTTTGAAGATTTCTATACTTAGCATTGAGTTTAGATGTGATGCTTTTGTTTTGGGCTTCACGGGCTATGGGTTGATTTTGGGCATGGACTGGTTATCCAGTAATGGTGCCGTTCTTGATTGCGAAAGGAGAGTTGTTAGGCTCATGACCCGCTTGGGTAACACTCTCGAGATCTCTTGTAATCCCAGGGATTCTGTTATGCTAAGTTATCTTGAATCGCTTGACGTTTCGGTCGAGAGTTTGCAATCTGTTAGAGTAGTCCGGGAATACTCGGATGTGTTTGAGGAGGTGAAAGGCTTACCTCCGAAGCGGGAGATTGACTTCCGAATATATCTGGTGGATAATGCTAAACCTGTATCTTTACCAGTGCGCCACATGGCTCCTCGTGAGAGGAGGGAACTCCATAAGCAAGTAGGGGAGTTGCTTGAGAAGGGGTTCATAAGACGAAGTATATCGGAGTGGGGTGCTCCAGTAGTTTTTGCTACGAAGGCGGATGGGTCCCTCAGACTTTGTGTAGACTATAGAGAACTCAACAAGCTCACAAAGAAGAATAGACACCCATTGCCAAGAATTGATGATCTTTTCGATCAGTTGGTTGGCGCTTCAGTATTTTCTCAGTTGGACTTAGCCACGGGGTTTCATCAGTTGAGGGTGGCTGAGGATAGAATAGACAAGACTGCCTTTAGGACTCCGGATGGTTTCTATGAGTGGCCGGTGATGCCATTTGGGTTGACAAACGCCCCTGCATACTTTGTTGATCTGATGAGTAGGGTGTTCAGGGAGTTCCTTAATAAATTCGTGGTGGTCTTTGTGGATGATATCTTAGTATTTTCTAAGAGTGAAGAAGAGCATGCCCTACATCTTGGGGAGGTGTTGAAGACTCTTCGAGCACATAGCCTTAAGGCGAAATTCTCTAAATGTCATTTCTGGAGGAAGGAAGTGCGGTTCTTGGGGCACGTGGTCTCCAAGGAAGGGATAGCTGTGGATCCCGCGAAGGTAGTATCAATTCAGGATTGGAAGGTTCCAAAGAATGCTACCGAAGTAAGAAGTTTCTTGGGGTTGGCGGGATACTATAGGAAGTTTATCAAAGACTTCGCAAAGATATCAGCCCCATTAACCCGCTTAAAAAAGAAGAATCTTGTTTTCTCATGGGACGTAGATTGTGATGATGCGTTCCGACGGTTAAAGAGAGCTTTAACCACTGCTCCAGTTTTAGTGTTGCCAGATGGGAGCAAGCCATTTGTTGTCTATACTGATGCTTGTGGGACAGGACTGGGCGCAGTCCTAATGCAAGAGGGAAGGGTAATAGCCTATGGTGGAAGGCAGTTGAGAGTGCATGAGAAAAATTACCCTACCCATGATTTAGAGTTGGCCGCTATTGTTTTTGCGCTTAAGATTTGGCGCTATTATCTTCTCGGTGAGAGATTCGAATTGTTCACTGACCACAAATCATTGAAATACTTGTTTTCTCAGAAGGATTTGAATTTGAGACAGCAAAGGTGGATGGAGTTCTTAGCATCCTATGATTTCGAGACAGCGTATACCCCTGGCAAGGGGAACGTGGTGGCGGACGCCTTGAGCAGAAAAAGGTTGTCCTTGAGTCCATTGTTCGTGGAACGACGAAGCTTGGAATTTATCTCGATGTTTGATTTCAGACCTTCCATTGACTATATACCCGGTTTGCTAGCATCCTTGGAGGTCAGACCTACTCTTTTGGGGCGGATTGGAGAAGCACAGAGGGACGACCCACAGTTGGTTGAGATGGTAGAGATACTCATAAGGGGGGAGTCGTCCAGCCATTTGAGTAGGTACACCCTAGACGATAGGGGGTGCTTGCGTAGAGATGGTAGACTTTGTGTACCGCAAGATGAGGGTTTGAGGAAGGCTATTCTTGATGATGCACACCGTTCTAGGATGACCATTCATCCCGGTGGGGACAAGATGTACCAAGATATGAAGCGGGTTTTCTTCTGGGCCGGTATGAAGAAAGATGTGGCCGAATATGTCGCTCGATGCTTGGTATGCCAACAGGTGAAAGCGGAACAAAAGAAACCAGGTGGGTTGCTTCACCCATTGGAAGTTCCGCAATGGAAGTGGGATAGCGTCTCGATGGATTTTATTGACGGGTTACCCAGATCGAGAAAGGGTAATACGGGAATTTCGGTGGTGGTAGACAGACTTACTAAAAGCGCCCATTTCATACCTGTGAAGAGCAAGAGGACTGCTCCATGGCTAGCTTCAGTATATCTTCGAGAGATAGTTCGATTGCATGGGGTACCCTCTAGCATAGTGAGTGATCGAGATCCTATCTTCACTAGCGAGTTCTGGGAAAGTTTGCAAGAAGCAGTGGGAACTCAATTATGTCTGAGCACCGCATATCATCCTCAGACGGACGGCCAGACTGAGAGGGTGAATCGTGTCCTAGAAGACCTTTTGAGGCTTTGTATCTTAGATTTTGGAGGCACATGGGAAGAGCATCTTCCATTGGTGGAGTTCACATATAATAACAGCTTTCAGTCCAGTATTGGTATGGCTCCTTTCGAAGCTCTTTATGGAAGGCCTCGTCGATCACCTACATGTTGGTGGGAATCTATGGATAAGATCTTACTTGGGCCTGATATGGTTAGGGAGACTTCTGAGAAGATTGACTTGATTCGAAGGAGGATGAAAGCAGCGCAGGATAGGCAAAAATCTTATGCGGACAAGAGGAGGACGGACCTTGAGTTTGAAGTTGGGGACATGGTCTTTGTCAAGGTGTCACCGTTACGAAATGTGGTTCGCTTTGGATCTGTTGTGAAGTTAGCACCAAGGTTCGTAGGGCCGTTTCCTATTAAGGAAAGGATTGGACGGATGGCATATAGAGTGGAGTTGCCCGACAGACTTAGTGGCGTACATGATGTATTCCATGTGTCCCATTTGAGGAAGTGCTTACATGAGACTGCAGAGGTAGTAGAGTCGAGCTTCCTTAAAGCAGTGGAAGTAGAGCGTGATGCGACTATTCGACGAGCTCCTACCCGCATCCTTGGGTCAGAGATTAGGAAATTGAGGAATCGAGAAGTTCAACTAGTCAAAGTACAATGGGGAGAAGACGAGGGCAACGCAACTTGGGAAACGGAGGTGAAGATGCGTTCATTGTACCCGTTGCTTTTTGAGGGTATGTCTTTTAACTTCTCCTTTATCATTTGTCTAGTACTTATCTTATCTTTAGTGTGTCCTCTCATTAGTACCTTTGACCTTTAGATAGGGTAAACCTATGGTTGAAACATGTGTTTGAGACATGTTATGTTTGGTGGATGCATGTGGATGCAAGTGGTTGCTAGTGGTTGCTTGTGGATGCATATACACACACTCTAGGCACTAGATCGGCTCAATCACTTCATGTTGCATATTGCATAAAATTGTGTATAGGAAGCTATATTTATGGATGTATAATGATTGTGTTATCATATGGATGATGCATTTTGGTGAATGATTGTGCACTCATGTAGATATTGTATGTGTCGATAGGATTCTCTCGCATACATAATGGATGCATGGCACTATCATGGTTTGCATATGTTCATACATTAGATAGGGAACATATACACACACTTTTTGCATATACTCATACATCATTAGAAATTGTTCTAAGGACAATGGATGCCCGTGTTTGATGGATTGAGTAGATGGTTGTTTGGATGGTAGGATATGCATTCTCCTTAGCTTAGAGATTTCGGGGACGAAATCCTTTAAGGAGGGGAGAATGTAACACCCCGTATTTCAGTTAATGCTAAAATTCACTAATTGCAGAATAAATAATCTCAAATGTAAGAATTGGGGGAAACGGGCTGCGTCATTGCGTTCGTCTCGGAAAAATACGCGAAATAGAGTCCGAAATTTTGTAAATCGGAGTCCGTATGGCCCAGTTATGGCCCAATGAAGTTTGCAGAAAATTCAAAGCTAAAAATAGATTTAAAAATTTAAATTCAGATTTTGAAATAGAACCAGCGGGGCCAGGCGGGGAAGTTCCCGCCCTAGCCATGTTGACAGGGCTGTCGACAAGCCTGTCGACTGGGATGTCGACTTGCCTGTCGACTTACCTGTCGACACAGGGTGTCGAGCCAGAGGGCCTGGGTGCACCAGGTCTGGTTTTCTGGCTAGGGCTGGGCTGTGTTCTAGAGATTTCCTAAATCTGACGGACCTAATCTAACCTAGGGTTAATCCTATGGTCTAAAACACACCCTAATCCTATAAATACACCCTAATGCAAGCCTAATCCATACTAAAAATAGAAATGATGCCATCATGCCGCTAAAATCAAACTTAAGAGGAGCCTCCACTA
The DNA here is from genome assembly GCA_030737875.1 of Allium sativum. Taxonomy (NCBI): domain Eukaryota; kingdom Viridiplantae; phylum Streptophyta; class Magnoliopsida; order Asparagales; family Amaryllidaceae; genus Allium; species Allium sativum. Next base: position 147,425,016 of record CM060922.1, on the reverse strand, counting down.
ATTTATGAAGGAAGTTGCAAGCTAATCAACCTCTAATCATCACCATCTTCAAATATAGCAACTAGTTCTACTTCATAAGTTTGCTAATCTTGGTTTGATGTTAACCTTATGTTTATGCAAGTTATGTATGTGGGTTTATGCAAGTTAAGTATGTGGGTTTATGCAAGTTAAGTGGTGGGTTTTATGCATGCTAAGTATTTGATTTTATGCATGCTAAGTATTTGATTTTATGCATGCTAAGTATTTGATTTTATGCATGCTAAGTATTTGATTTTATGCATGCTAAGTGTTTGGTTTTATGCATGCTAAGTACTTGATTTCATGCATGCTAAGTATTTGATTTTATGCATGCTAAGTATTTGATTTTATGCATGCTAAGTATTTGATTTTATGCATGCTAAGTGTTTGGTTTTATGCATGCTAAGTACTTGATTTCATGCATGCTAAGTATTTGATTTTATGCATGCTAAGTGTTTGGGTTTATGCATGCTAAGTACTTGATTTCATGCATGCTAAGTGGTTGGTTTTATGCATACCTTATGACATGCAAGTTTACCCTTTTTAAATAAGATGCATACATATGCAAGATGACACCTTTGTATGCTATGCATGCATATGCATGTTTACCCTATTCATGATGCAAGTCACAAATGCAAGTTCACCCTTTTTGTGTAACCTATGAACACTTATGCAAGTTGCCTTTATATGACATATGTGTATTCATGCAAGTTGGGTTATTAAATGATGCTAGTTGGGTTTACTATCATGATGCAAGTTGACACCTTTTAAACCCATGTAAAAGCCAACGTTGTGCTAAGATTGAACCCATTACATTTGTAGTGAATCTTCCCATTTATATGACATGTTATGAGAATGAGTTACGTGGGAAACGATGGGGTTAATATGCATGTTAATAAAAATGTGTATAACATAAAAGGAATGGACATAATTGGGAATTTACCTATTAAGTTAGGTCTACCCATATTATGGAGTTGGGAATTTACCTATTAAGTTAGGTCTACCCATACTATGGAATTGGGAATTTACCTATTGAGTTAGGTCTACCCATATTCTTAAAATTGTGTAATTAATTAGGGATAATTAATATAAATTATGGGGGTGATTAATTAGGAGTAATTAATCGACTAAGACACGAGGTTGGACCCTTTTGTAGCATAAGACTGCCCGGAACCGACCGGCAAATCCAGCAGCTACAAATGATTGGCCCAATGTGAGAGGTCTTAGGCATAAACTAAATACGTGACAAGTGTAAAGACACGAGGTTAGACCCTGTTATGGTGTAAGGCTGCCCGGAACCGACCGGCAAATCCAGCTGCCATAAAAGACGGTCTAATGTGAGAGGTCTTTACAAGGGTTACGTTCTTAATCAATTAAGAAACACTTAACCAGATAAGCATGTAGTGGGGCATGAGGGGTTAAGTGGGTGCCTTGGGTGGCATGTAGAAATCTAGTGGGTTGCCTTGGGTGGCAGTAGAAAATACGATTAGAATACTTAACCAAGTGGAAACATGTAATTAAACATGATAAAGGGTTAAGTGGGATGCACTAGAAAAGAGACAAGCTTAGGTGGGTAGCTTGTGGGGGCCCATTTCAACCAATATCCCAAACGTATCTTAGTGGGCTCGACTCTAGTCGAGTGACGGGACACGCATATTGGGCTTGACTATAAGAGGCCAAAACGGGGTAGCGGTGGCAACGTGAGTCCAACGGGTTTCATATGCGTGTGTGGACCCGGGCTGGTAGGTAAGACATTGTTGCATCGTGTAGGTATGACCGTGCACCATTTGTTGTATCGGGTTGCCACTTTGGGGAGTGATACACCCCATTGTGGGGCCAGCACGGATATCTACGGTAGAGAGCCGATCGCTTGGGAGTAGTGGGTACACCTAGTAAAGATAGGGGCAGACGGCACCTATGTAGGGGTACACGAAACTACTGGGTAAATTTTCTAAGTCCTTGGAAGGGATCAACCTTTAAGTAGGAATGACTGGTGTGGTGCAGTGTAGTAATTACCCTTGGGTAGGTAGATGCGTCTTTACGGTTATCTTAGTTTATCCTAAGCCCACCAAGCTGCTTAGTGTAGCCATTTATCCCCAGACATTACCGTATGTCAAGTTTATGTCTTCTCTGGTTACTTTAATGATTGTATTGTTAAAGTTATAGGACTCGCTCAGACTTATGTCTGACCCCGTTGTTTTTATCTTTTTCCCAACCCTCAGGTTCTCAGAGTGGGCCCAGTACGAGTGGGCTTTGATCAGGCTGCTTTTATTACTCTCTTGGAGCTTGGATCCTAGATGTAGAGCTCAGCTTACCCTTTTCTTTTATGGCTATCAGTTCATGTATTGGGATTATGTATTTTTATTAAGTAAGAATGGATATTTGTACTTAACTCTTATTATGATTTTGTGATGTAACCAGACATGTTTTACTTTCCGCTGCATTGAAATGTTGTTTTAATTTTTCAAGTATTACTTATATCTGTTTTGCTGTAATTTCTCTGTTCTATATTCACTAAAATACTCCGCCGATGTTATGGCATTCCCTTAGAGAGTGACCGTAGCGGGTGTGGGGTGTTACACTATCCAGTCCACACATCCCTGGCTCTAGGTTAAGGGCCAACCAGTCCACACTTCCCTGGCTCTGGTTCGTCTATATGCCCCCTCTCTTCAACGGTGAACCAAAGTTATAGATATCGATAACCCCTTTGCACACGTCCCGCAGCAAAGCCCAACTCTAAAAGATTACTCGTTGATTCCCATCTGGATCCTGAGTAATTACTTCCTATTTGGACTTCCTTTGCATCTCTGGTTTTGGTCTCCTCTGGTTCAGTTCGGGTCTCCTCCTCCTATCCGGTTCGGTTCGGGTCTCCTCCTCCTATCCAGCTCGTTTTCGGTCTTCCTCCTATCCGGTTCGGGTCTCTTCCTCCTATCCGGTTCAGTTGAGGTCTCCCTCTCCTATCCGGTTCGGTCCGGGTCTCCTTCTCTCCTTCTCCTATCCGGTTCAGTTCAGGTGTCTTCCTCCTATCCGTATCGGTTTGGGTCTCTTTCTCCTATCCGGATCGGTTCGGGTCTCCTTCTCTTAACCGGTTCGGTTCGGGTCTCCTTCTCTCCTTCTCCTATCCGATTCGGTTCGTGTGTCTTTCTCCTATCCGGATCGGTTCGGATCTCCTTCTCCTAACCGGTTCAGTTCGGGTCTCCTTCTCTCCTTCTCCTATCCGGTTCGGTTCGGGTGTCTTTCTCCTATCTGGATCGGTTCGGATCTCCCTCTCCTAACCGGTTTGGATCGGGTGTTCCTCCTAACCGGTCTTGAAAATCTTTAACTTTTTCCAACAAGCTATTTTCGTCGAATGACGGCGTTTTCAACCATTCTAACCTTTCAATGACATCACAAAACATTCCAAACAGTTGTAACAACATATAGAATCAATTGGAAACATTAAAACATCATTCACATGAAATATTTTAGATCAAACATACCCAAAAAGCATGATTTTCCCCTTAATCCCCCTAAACCATGTTTTAACTATAGGATTAGCAAACTTAATCCAAATTAACCCAAATTTTCACCAGTGACATAAAATAATATTTAAGAATTTTTACATATTTTTCCAGATTTTTATAATGCATAATTTCACTAATTATCACTAATCACCCCTAATAAGTCGTAATTAGTAAATAAAAGTGCAAATCACTCACCTTAGCCAAAATATAAACTCAAATCTGAAATGATTATTTAAATGGCACGAATTCCAATGCACACAGTAGCCTTTGCCTCTAATTTGATGTTGATTAGACTTGGTTTGATGCTAATTAGCTTAATCTTCAATTAGGAAGTGATTTGGAGGTATTTTAGAAAGTGGAGGCCATGGCTAGGGTTCAAGAGATGTAAGTGGCAGCTAGAAAACTGATTAGAAATGATTTCCCAAACCCTATTAGCCTCACGTAACTCTAATCCCGAAATGGGTTATGGTTCTAGCTGTTAATCACTCTAAATAGGCCCAGTTAAGCTGTTTTTCACCTTCTAAACCTTATTTCAGCCATATCTCCCACACGGTAAGTCTGTTTGACACATGTGACCACTTTACGGAAAGGTAAACCATCATCCGAATCTAATGGAATTGGTTTTAGGTCAAAAATCCTTACGAATCAAAAGTTATGGGCAAAAAAAGATTCGCCAGGTGTGACAACCCCAAAACCCCGTACGATGGTGCTAAGAGTAATCTTTGGAATATAACACATAAACAGATAATAGCAGAACAGAAATAAATAAATACACCAGATAATGAACAAATAATACACTGGATAAACGTAATCATCAGAGTTACGCAGTATACAGGATCATACATAGTACAAATACAGTTCAGCTATACATAAATGTCTACAGCGGAAACAAACATAATATGTACAATAGGAGCTGAACAGCATAAAAAGAGGTAAATGATAGAATCCATCTTCAGCTCTAGCTATCCAGAAAGAGCCTGTTAAAGCCGGAATACAAGTCTGCCCGTGTAGAAAAAGGGACACCCGAGTTTGCAAGTGAAACAAACTACGAGTCAGTCATGGGACTGGTATGAGAAATCTACTTAACACATTTTATAATATGGCTAATCACAGGACCATGCCAGTTTCGCGGAATGGGTTTACTCCATTGGATTGCTAATGCTTTAAAACAAATCATTCTTTTAAACATCGCAATGCTTTTTATAAAAAATGAAGCCATTATAAGACTCAGTTCCCGTCACACAATGCAATATAAACCGGAGGATAGAGTTTTACCTTATAATGGCCAAAATATGCTTGATACGAATAAAACAAAAGCATTTGATATTATTACTAGTGTTTATATGTTTCAAAAACAATTTTAAATCATAAGTATCAACCATAAACGGCATGGGTACCATATATCATGTCGCTATATATATATATATATATATATATATATATATATATATATATATACACGTACAATCAAAACCGCAGGGTGTCATATTTGGAAATTGGATTTCCATCATGAACCAAGGCAAAAGATAGTCCTTACCGAATTCGAGACTGTCTAGCCCGAGTCTCAGGCAAGCGCGCAGGCAAGCCTTGGATCATCAAGCCCGGTCCACCGATATGGATTATTATGCCTGAACACTAAGTTTCCCTGCCCTTTGGGGCGTAAATGAGCCAACGAATGACTCCATCGGTCCCGGATCGACCGATATAACCGAGGCGCCTCGCAACAGCAACAACCACACAGGTGAAAATAATATAAATGTCAGCCAGTTTAAGCACTGACACCACCTCTAGCTAGAAGGAAACGCATGCCCTCCCTTAGGTCCTCTCCCGTTTCTGGTTCATACCGGGGTGTGAGGCTCGCGAATTTACGTTATACACAAAGTTACGCCACACAGGCCGTGCTTTGATCATCAACCACAAGACTTTGCTTTTCAACAGAAGCCCTAATCACTGCATCTTAGCATGCCACACAGGCAATTCACATCATGCAACTGATGGCTATCAATCACACAGAATGAATTCCCATGTCAGACACACAGTCCATTTGCAAGTCCGTTCTGGGTCTGAACGAAACCGGAGGCACTATATACCTCGCATACCCATCGATCTTCACGTACATCTGGACAATCACCACTCATTATCCATATTTCGGGATGCCTCCAAATCAGGACATCAGTTACCATCCAAACGAGATGAAGATCTCCGGTCTTCGACCACCGCCTTCATCTTCGATTTCTTATCGTCGATTCAGTTATTCAGAATGGGATAAACCCGGTCTTTCTGAGCAACTCATGTATATAATAAACAAGTGCTACACAAAAACACCATACGCCTTATTCCAATTCATTACTAACTAACCGTAAATCAGTAAGAGAACGAATTCCCAAATATTAACCCCGAAGGCCGAAACCAACATCAGATCAAAATCCAGGAAAACATTCGACTTATCTAACCTTCAGTTAGTTTCTAAATTTCACATTCCATATCGTTTATAATATTTTATAACGATTTATCACTATTGTAACAACCCGTATTTTTAATAACATGTTATAATGTAAATAAAGGCAGAATTAAATTGTAAAATCTGAATCAATGGAAACGGGCTGTGCCATCGCGTTCGTCTCGGAAAAATACGCGAAATAGAGTCCGAGTTTTCGAAAAACAGAGTCCGTATGACCAAGTTATGGCCCATTGAAGTTTTCAGAAAATTCCAAGCCCGAGAAAAGTTCAAATTCGAATTCAGGTTCGAATTGCAACCAAGGCAGAAAGGGGGGGGGGGTTTTCCCGCCCCAGGCAGGGTCGACACAGGGGTCGACACCAGTGTCGACCCCCCCCAATGGGTCGACACCCATGTCGACCCAGGGGTCGACCCCCCCGGTCAGACCAGTTTTTCTAGTGCACCATTTGTGACAAGTGAGTCTTGCTCTAGAAGTTTCTGACGGGATTTGACGGACCTGATATGTTTTAGGGTTAATCCTATGGTCTAAACTAATCCTAAACTCTACAAAAAGACCCTAAGACCTAGCCTAAACCTTCATTAATCATTCCTACAACTAAAGGCTGCCCAAATGTTTAATCATGGCCTCCACCCTCTTGTCATAGCCTCAATCTTCATTCATATGAGAGTTCCTAAGCTTGTTTGAGAGTTTCTAAGCTTGAATTAAGGCCAAAGTTCAATCTTTCTTCATCAAAGCAAGGATCTTTTGCTTGTTTCTCAAGGGTTTTCATTGGAGCTTGTCATTTGGAAGTGTTTAGGGTTGCTAGTGGCTTCGTCTCAATCTTATTTTATATTAATTATAGTCTTCATAGCATTGTAAGCCCTATACTACTCTTAGATTCTAACTATGAAGTTAATATGACATGTTGCAAGTTGAGTTTGGGCCTAAGTATGATATGTGCTTTGATCTTATCATGTTATGCATAAACATATTCTATGCATGTTTGTAAAGCTATCACCTTTGCCTTATGCATAGAAAGCTATGACCTTTGATTTGAAATGTTGCGTTATGCAAATTGAGAACTCTCATAACCTTTATGATAACTTGTATATAATGTTATATGCGAACTTCTAGCCATCATCCTATGTCATTCATGATCATGTTTCACCTATTTGCTTAAGTTGATATTATGCATGTTTTGAGGCCTATGATGTAATATGCAAGCTTATGAACATGTTTATGCCTCATATGCCACCATGTTTAACTTGTGGCCAACCTTATTACCTTATGCCCTTTTGTCATGCTTTTGCCAAGTTCCCTCTTTTGATCTATGTTATGTTATGCGAAACGTACATGCGATGGGAATACGTTGGGTTTGGGTAATATTAATGACATGAAAACATGGTTTTAAAATATGACATGAACATTGACTTGTGATTATGTTTGTAAACATAATGATGGACATGACACTTAGAAAATATGAGTGGCCAGCTCGAGGTTGGGTTGAGTTTGTAGCATAAATCTACCCGGAACCGCCCGGCTTAACTAGTGGCTACAAACAATAGGACCCAATGTGAGTAGTTGGTCATGTTGCACTAGAAACCCGAGGTTAGACCAAGTTGTGGTGTAAAGCTACCCGGACCCGCCCGGCTTAACTAGTAACCACAACAAAGTCTAATGTGAGAGGTTGGGGTGCATTAAGATAATAAATGCCACATGATAGGGTTAAGTCATGGACCACTTGAATATACTTAACCACATGAACATGATGGGTTGATAGGGTTAAGTCAACATGGACACACTTAACCAACCCAATGCTTAGTTGGATAGGGTTAAGTCGTGAACCTTTTTAGGAACACTTAACCAACTTGATACATGGTTTGGATGGGGTTAACCACACTTAACCCACTAGAAAACCCTAGTTACGCGGTCCTTCTCAGCAGTAACCCACTAGGGAGTATCAGATACCCTAGGGACTAGGCTAGGGTGGGGCACGATTACTGGGCTGGAGTGTAAGCGACCAAAAAGATGGCAAAAGTAGGTGCACCATAGTAGATTCCAACGGACCATGGTCGTGCACATTGTCCGGGGATGAAAGACAGACTTGGGCACCAGTAGGTTTTGACTGTGCGTGCTTGTTTCGTGTCATTGGTTGACACCCTAGGGCCGGATACACCCTAGGGTGGACCTAGCACAGTCGACTACATTTCATGTTTGGACCGTATGACACCGATACACGACGAGTTAGGCTTATAGGGAGCCGATCGACTAGACCGAGTAGTTGGACCATGATTTAGGTCATCTCATGGGTTTGGGCCAACATTGGGCCAAGGGATCATTTCTTGTTTATACTTGACATGGATTGGAATACTAGTACACACCTGGTGCAACTTAACCTTGTATATGTGATGCCACACTTGATCTATCTTGTTAACTTTTCACCATGCCAGTTATCACCCTACATCTCATCTTCATTTTACATGCTCAGTTAACTTTATTAGTTTTTTTACTAATAGTAGATAGGACTTACCAGTCGTTTTGTCTGGCCCGTTTTCTTTCGCCTCTTTTCTTCCGTCCCCCCCCCCCCCCAGGTTTGCAGGGTGGGAACACTGTTACCTAGCTGGATCTTCAGCTGCTTTTCTGGATAGGTCACGTATGGTTTGAGCATGCTATGGCCTTATGCTACTTTGGGGATAGTTACTTTATGTTTCTTTTTCAGTTTTCAGTTAATGTTCTAGACGTTTTTTTATGGGAAAATAATGACCAAGTACTTTGATGTAACTTGACTATGGTTTTGAAATGCTAGTTTATTCCGCTGCTTTACTACTCTGTTTTACTTATATGTTCTATCTTGTGATATCTGCATGCATGTTTACCTCGTTTAACGCCCCTCCAAAGCTAGTGTCCTTGCAAGAGTGGCACTGGCGGAGGTGGGGTGTTACATTTGGTATCAGAGCCAGGTTTACAAGATTTGAGCAAAAGGTTTTTTTAAAACTTACCTTTTGAAAAACTATTTTCAAAACCAACTAAGTATTTTCCAAGAAAAGTCTAGTTATTTTAAAAGGCTATTCCCCAAAAGCCATTAGCACTATCCTTCGTTTCCTTGTTCTAAATCTATCTTTTCCTTTTTTAGTATGGCCGATCTTAACCTTCCCGAGGGAGTGACCATTCCCGGATGGTTCCAGAGGTACTTGGAAGTTAGGGCCAACAATGTGGGCCCAGCAAACACCCCCACCGTAACTGAGGTTCCTCCTCCTCCTCCTCCTCAGAATCCACAAGCAGATTTCGCAAAGGTTTGCAAAGACTTTAAGGCGATGGGTGGCAAGAATTTTATTGGGGCGGAGACTTTTGTGGAGGCGAGAAATTGGTTGAAAGAAACTGAGGATCTCTTCGCTATCTTTGATGTGGAAGACCATAGAAAGGTTTTATTGGCAGCATGGCTATTAAAAGAAGAAGCTGCTTATTGGTGGGAGGTCACCAATGCTACTAGACCTATAGAGACTTGGGCCGATTTTAGGACGAGGTTTGGGCTTAAGTTTCTGTCATCAGCTGAGGCGAATCTGCAATTGGAGAAGTTTATATCTTTGAAGCAAGGGGACATGACCGTGAGGGAGTATGTGAATAAGTTTAACCAGCTCGCTTAATTCGGTTTGTACATGGTTAATACTCCCCAGAAGAAGGCTTTACGCTTTGCACGAGGGTTGAATGAGCCATTACAAGGTTTAGCCCTATCTCATATACCCATGGGGGCCACTTTTGAAGGCCTAGTGGACATGGCATTGCTTCAAGGAGACGATAAGAATGGAAAGAAGGAAGTCAAGCCTAACGAGACTCAAGCCAAGAAGACAGACTCCAAGTGGGGAGGAAATCAGAGCAATCAGAACAACAAGAACAACAAGGGCAACAAGACCAAGGCAAAGGACCCAAGAAAATGCAACTTCTGTGGGATTGTTGGGCACATAGCCAAGGATTGCAGAAAGAAGAAGAGGAAGCGGGGTGAATGCTTTTATTGTGGAGAGACTGGACACTTTAGCAAGGATTGCCCCAAGAAGCAAGGACAAGGGCAAGGGCAGAATCAGCGTGCAGGACCTTCTGGAGGGCAAGTGCATGCTCTCAACACTGCTCCAGTTCAGGACCGAGGTAGTATTTCTTTAGAAAGCCTTGTTTATATTTCTGATTATCCTGTTCGCACCTTATTTGATTCTGGCGCATCGCATAGTTTTATTTCTTCTGACATTGTTGAAAGTTTGCACCTAAGTACTAGTCTAGTTGAGGATCCCGTCAGCGTTTCAAATCCAATTGGGTGTTCTGCCCATCTATCTATGATTTGTGTGGATTTGAAGATTTCTATCTTGACCGTAGAATTCACGTGTAATGCTTATGTTCTCGGGTTCACGGGATACGGGTTGATCTTGGGCATGGATTGGTTGTCCAGTTATGGAGCCATCCTCGATTGTGAGCATAGGGTGGTGAGGCTCATGACTCGCCTCGGTAATACCCTAGAAATTTCTTGTAACCCTAGAGGTCCCGTCATGTTATGTTATCTTGAATCTCTTGACTCGTCCATCGATGATCTGCAATCTGTAAGGGTGGTCCGAGACTATCCAGATGTCTTTGAAGAAGTTAAGGGGTTACCCCCTAAACGAGAGATAGATTTCCGCATTTATCTAGTCGATAATGCCAAGCCAGTATCATTGCCCGTTAGGCACATGGCCCCACGTGAAAGAAGGGAGCTCAGTAAGCAAATCAAGGAGTTGCTTGAGAAGAATTTTATTAGGCGAAGCATTTCTGAATGGGGTGCTCCGGTGGTATTCGCTACTAAGGCGGATGGTTCGCTTCGTCTATGTGTTGATTATCGAGAGTTGAACAAACTGACAAAGAAGAATAGGCACCCATTACCAAGGATTGATGATCTCTTTGACCAGCTTGTAGGTGCTTCTGTTTTCTCTCAGCTCGATCTAGCCACCGGATTCCATCATCTTAGAGTAGATGAGGATAGTATTGATAAGACTGCGTTTAGGACTCCAGATGGATTCTTTGAATGGCTTGTCATGCCATTCGGTTTGACTAATGCACCCGCCTACTTCATAGACTTGATGAGTAGGGTGTTCAGGGAGTTCCTTAGCAAGTTTGCTGTTGTCTTCGTGGATGATATTCTGATCTTCTCAAAGGATGAGGAAGAACATGCCAGACATCTCAAGGAAGTGATGGATACGCTTAGAGCGCATCAGTTGAAAGCCAAGTTCTCCAAATGTCATTTTTGGAGAAGGGAAGTTCGATTTCTTGAACATATAGTTTCTAAGCAAGGCATAACTGTTGATCCCGCGAAAGTGGTTGCGGTTCAAGACTGGAAGACTCTAGGAATGCAACCGAAGTAAGAAGCTTTCTCGGTCTGGCGGGCTACTATAGGAAGTTCATCAGGGACTTCGCTAAGATTTCGGCCCCTCTTACTAAGTTGACGAAGAAGAACTTAGTCTTTGCATGGGACTTGGAGTGTGAGCTTGCTTTTCAAAGGCTCAAGAGAGCCCTTACCACAGCTCCAGTTTTGGCATTACCCGATGGTGGTAAGATGTTTACCGTGTACACCGATGCATGTGGCACGGGGTTAGGCGCTGTTCTAATGCAAGAGGGTAGAGTGATATGTTATGGGGGTAGGCAACTTAAAGTTCATGAGAAGAACTATCCCACTCATGATTTGGAGTTGGCGGCGATCGTCTTTGCACTCAAGTCCTGGCGCCACTATCGTCTAGGCGAAAGGTTTGAGTTATATACTGATCATAAGTCGCTCAAGTACCTCTTCTCGCAGAAAGATATGAATCTAAGACAGCAAAGGTGGATGGAATTCTTGGCATCTTATGACTTCGAGATAGCTTATACCCCGGGCAAGGGTAATGTTGTGGCTAATGCATTAAGCAGAAGTAGATTGACTTTGAGTCCCTTGTTTGTTGAGATGAGGAGTCTAGAGTTCTTGGCAACCTTTGATTTCACACCGGCTGTTGAGTCGATGACGGGTACTTTAGCATCCCTTGAGCTTAGACCTATGCTTCTTGATCAAGTTGGGGCTTCACAGAAGGAAGATCCACAGATAGTCGAAGTCATGGACAAGTTGATTCGTGGTGAGACGTCTAGCCACCTTGCAAGATATACTATTGATGATAAGGGTTGGCTAAGGCGTGATGGAAGGCTATGCGTCCCACAAGTGGGAGACTTGGTGCATAAAGCTCTTGAAGAAGCACATCACTCGAAGATGACTATACATCCGGGAGGAGATAAGATGTATAGAGATATGAAGCGCATTTTCTTTTGGGCCGGAATGAAGAAAGATGTGGCAGAGTATGTTTCAAAGTGCATGGTGTGCCAACAAGTAAAAGCCGAGTCAAAGAAACCAAGTGGGCTATTACATCCATTGGAGGTCCCGCAATGGTAGTGGGAGAGTATTTCTATGGATTTTGTGGATGGACTAGGTCAAGGAAAGGGAACACAAGCATATGGGTCATAGTTGATAGACTTACGAAGAGTGCTCATTTCATTCCTGTAAAGAGCAAGAGGACTGCATCATGGCTAGCATCTATTTATCTTCGGGAGATAGTGCGGTTTCATGGAGTTCCTTCTAGCATAGTTAGCGATCGTGACCCAATTTTCACTAGCTAGTTCTGTAATAGTTTGCAAGAAGCGATGGGTACGCGATTGAATCTGAGTACAGCCTATCACCCCTAGACGGATGGCCAAACCGAAAGGGTGAATAGAGTGCTAGAAGATCTTTTGAGGCTTTGTGTTCTTGACTTTGGTGGTACTTGGGAAGACCACCTTCCTCTTGTAGAGTTTTCTTATAATAATAGCTATCAAGCTAGCATAGGGATGGCACCATTTGAAGCTTTGTATGGGAGGCCGTGTAGGTCACCATCTTGTTGGTGGGAGACAACAGATAGGCTTATACTTGGGCCCGATATGATACGGGACACATCCGAGAAAGTTGAATTGGTGAGAAGACGGATGAAAGCGGCCCAAGATAGACAGAACTCCTATGCTGACAAGCGAAGGGCAGATTTGGAATTCGAAGTGGGAGACATGATTTTCGTGAAGGTTTCTCCTTTGCGTAATGTGGTACGTTTTGGAGCAATTGGGAAGCTGGCACCAAGGTTCGTAGGACCCTTCCCTATCATAGAGAGAATTGGAAAGATGGCCTATAAGGTGGAATTGCCTGAGAAGCTAGCCGGAGTGCATAATGTCTTTCATGTCTCGCATCTCCGAAAGTGCCTACATGAGTCCGCTGAGGTGGTTGAACCAAGCATTCTTGAAGAAGTGGAGGTAGAAAAAGAGGCAACCTTGAGGAGAGCTCCGATTCGTATCTTGGAAACAGAGACCAAGAAGCTAAGGAATCGAGAAGTCAAATTGGTGAAAGTTCAGTGGAGTGAAGCCGATGAAGATGCAACTTGGGAAACCGAGGAGAAGATGCGTGGGCTTTACCCATTCCTTTTTGAGGGTACATTCTCGACCTCTTTTCCTTTTACATGTATTCCTTTTTGCTATCCATGTTTATCAGGTTTATCTAGTTATCTCGTTAACCTTGTCGTGAGAACCTTAGGTAGAAACCCTTTGGATGAAACATGTATTTGAAACATGTTATGCTTGATGGTTGCAAGTGTTTGCAAGTGGATACTCGTGGATGCATGATACACATTAGGCACTAAGATCGGCTCACACACTTTCATGTTGCATATGCATGAGTGTTTATGCTTATTTATGGATGAAACTTGTTGTGGTATCACGTGTATGTTGCATATGGATGAATGTTATGTGCACTCATGTAGAGATTATAAATTATGTTAAGAATTTGCATACATATGGACTCATTTCACTAACATACTTTGCATTAAGGAGGTTTACTGAATCAGTAACCGCCTGATTTTTGCATTAGATAAGTACATATACACACACCTTTTGCATATGTTCATAAAGCATTTAGAATCTTTTTAAGGACAATGGTTACTTGTGGATGATGTTTTGAGTAGATGGATGATGGATGGTAGGATACGTTCTTCCTAACTTGGAGATTTCGGGGACAAAATCCTTTAAGGAGGGGAGAATGTAACAACCCGTATTTTTAATAACATGTTATAATGTAAATAAAGGCAGAATTAAATTGTAAAATTTGAATTAAGGGAAACTGGCTGTGCCATTGCGTTCGTCTCGGAAAAATACGTGAAATAGAGTCCGAGTTTTCAAAAAACGGAGTCCGTATGACCAAGTTATGGCCCATTGAAGTTTTCAGAAAATTCCAAGCCCGAGAACAGTTCAAATTCGAATTCAGATTCGAATTGCAACCAAGACAGAAAGGGGGGGGGGATTTTTCCCGCCCCAGGCAGGGTCGACACAGGGGTCGACACCAGTGTCGACCCCCCCAATGGGTCGACACCCATGTCGACCCAGGGGTCGACCCCCCCGGTCGGACCAGTTTTTCTGGTGCACCATTTGTGACAAGTGAGTCTTGCTCTAGAAGTTTCTGACGGGATTTGACGGACCTGATGTGTTTTAGGGTTAATCCTATGGTCTAAACTAATCCTAAACTCTATAAAAAGACCCTAAGACCTAGCCTAAACCTTCATTAATCATTCCTACAACTAAAGGCTGCCCAAATGTTTAATCATGGCCTCCACCCTCTTGTCATAGCCTCAATCTTCATTCATATGAGAGTTCCTAAGCTTGTTTGAGAGTTTCTAAGCTTGAATTAAGGCCAAAGTTCAATCTTTCTTCATCAAAGCAAGGATCTTTTGCTTGTTTCTCAAGGGTTTTCATTGGAGCTTGTCATTTGGAAGTGTTTAGAGTTGCTAATGGCTTCGTCTCAATCTTATTTTATATTAATTATAGTCTTCATAGCATTGTAAGCCCTATACTACTCTTAGATTCTAACTATGAAGTTAATATGACATGTTGCAAGTTGAGTTTGGGCCTAAGTATGATATGTGCTTTTATCTTATCATGTTATGCGTAAACATATTCTATGCATGTTTGTAAAGCTATCACCTTTGCCTTATGCATAGAAAGCTATGACCTTTGATTTGAAATGTTGCATTATGCAACATGAGAACTCTCATAACCTTTATGATAACTTGCATATAATGTTATATGCGAACTTCTAGCCATCATCCTATGTCATTCATGATCATGTTTCACCTATTTGCTTAAGTTGATATTATGCATGTTTTGAGGCCTATGATATAATATGCAAGCTTATGAACATGTTTATGCCTCATATGCCACCATGTTTAACTTGTGGCCAACCTTATTACCTTATGCCCTTTTGTCATGCTTTTGCCAAGTTCCCTCTTTTGATCTATGTTATGTTATGCGAAACGTACATGCGATGGGAATACGTTGGGTTTGGTTAATATTAATGACATGAAAACATGGTTTTAAAATATGACATGAACATTGACTTGTGATTATGTTTGTAAACATAATGATGGACATGACACTTAGAAAATATGAGTGGCCAACTCGAGGTTGGGTTGAGTTTGTAGCATAAATCTACCCGGAACCGCCCGGCTTAACTAGTGGCTACAAACAATAGGACCCAATGTGAGTAGCTGGTCATGTTGCACTAGAAACCCGAAGTTAGACCAAGTTGTGGTGTAAAGCTACCCGGACCCGCCCGGCTTAACTAGTAACCACAACAAAGTCTAATATGAGAGGTTGGGGTGCATTAAGATAATAAATGCCACATGATAGGGTTAAGTCATGGACCACTTGAATATACTTAACCACATGAACATGATGGGTTGATAGGGTTAAGTCAACATGGACACACTTAACCAACCCAATGCTTAGTTGGATAGGGTTAAGTCGTGAACCTTTTTAGGAATACTTAACCAAATTGATACATGGTTTGGATGGGGTTAACCACACTTAACCCACTAGAAAACCCTAGTTACGCGGTCCTTCTCAGTAGTAACCCACTAGGGATACCCTAGGGACTAGGCTAGGGTGGGGCACGATTACTGAGCTGGAGTGTAAGCGACCAAAAAGACGGTAAAAGTAGGTGCGCCATAGTAGATTCCGACGGACCATGGTCATGCACATTGTCCGGGGATGAAAGACAGACTTGGGCACCAGTAGGTTTTGACTGTGCGTGCTTGTTTCGTGTCAGTGGTTGACACCCTAGGGCCGGATACACCCTAGGGTGGACCTAGCACAGTCGACTACATTTCATGTTTGGACCGTATGACACCGATACACGACGAGTTAGGCTTATAGGGAGCCGATCGACTAGACCGAGTAGTTGGACCTTGATTTAGGTCATCTCATGGGTTTGGGCCAACATTGGGCCAAGGGATCATTTCTTGTTTATACTTGACATGGATTGGAATACTAGTACACAACTGGTGCAACTTCACCTTGTATATGCGATGCCACACTTGATCTATCTTGTTAACTTTTCACTATGCCAGTTATCACCCTACATCTCATCTTCGTTTTACATGCTCAGTTAACTTTATTAGTTTTTATACTAATAGTAGATAGGACTTACCAGTCTTTTTGACTGACCCGTTTTCTTTCGCCCCTTTTCTTCCGTTCCCCCCCCCCCCAGGTTTGCAGGGTGGGAACACTGTTACCTAGCTGGATCTTTAGCTGCTTTTCTGGATAGCTCACGTATGGTTTGAGCATGCTATGGCCTTATGCTACTTTGGGGATAGTTACTTTATGTTTCTTTTTCAGTTTTCAGTTCATGTTCTAGACTTTGTTTTATGGGAAAATAATGACCAAGTACTTTGATGTAACTTGACTATGGTTTTGAAATGCTAGTTTATTCCACTGCTTTACTACTCTGTTTTACTTATATGTTCTGTCTTATGATATCTGCATGCATGTTTACCTCGTTTAACGCCCCTCCAAAGCTAGTGTCCTTTCAAGAGTGGCACTGGCGGAGGTGGGGTGTTACAACTATTTTTATTTATTTAAAAGTGACCAATTTCTTCAAGCGACACTTCATGCCATAATGCGGCCGTGGCGCTGTTTTTCTTCAGATTTGATTTACATATATCTGAAAATCTAACCGTTGGATCTTCACAAAATTAATATCATTAGAAAGATCTTTTCCAAATGAATCCAACGGTTCCAGATTTGGGAAAATCCGATGGTCGGATATCCCGGTACAATCGTTTGAAGTTTCGATTTCAAAATATGAACTGCAGCGTCGTTATTCGATTTAATTTAATTATATTTATATTTATATAATCGATTCTGGCGCTGTTTTTCTTCAGATTTGAATTAAACATTCCAGACAATCCAACCGTTGGATCTTTACAAAGTTGGTGTCGTTGGAAAGATATTTCCAAAGCGAACCCAACGAGTATTTTTCAACCACAATCAATCAATTTCAACGACAAACAATTCAAATCAACCATTCGCTATCAACAAATTTTCACACCAATCACAACCAATAAATATCGTCCATGGTTTGTGGACGAGGGGCGTATATATACATACATATATATATATATATATATATATATATATATAAGCATTTCACTTCTATTTCAACACATATATAATTTTTACAATGCATATATATAACTTATATATCGAACGTACAACTTATACAATGCTTATACAAGAGGTGTATAATGCTTACATAACTCATACATCGACTATATAATTTATACATTGTCGTTTTCCATATCGTTTATAATTTAGAAATCCCACATTGGGTTCCACTCCACCAAAAATAGCAGAAGGCTCAGAAAAATATGCGGTCTCTTCTAGAATGTAGAAGACGTCCACACGAGTCCACTGTCTCTTGTTTCACTGAATTTCGTTAAAAAACGAAAAAGATATGATTTTTA
Organism: Allium sativum; assembly: GCA_030737875.1. Taxonomy (NCBI): domain Eukaryota; kingdom Viridiplantae; phylum Streptophyta; class Magnoliopsida; order Asparagales; family Amaryllidaceae; genus Allium; species Allium sativum. The sequence continues at coordinate 147,407,214 of CM060922.1, read as the reverse complement.
TAGCGAAATCAAAAACCGTAGCGCTTTAAAGTGCTATAATATAGTTTATTTAAAATTGGCCGTATACCTCTCTGAAATCTTCAAAACCAGGTTTGGATTTTTCTTCGAATCCGTGTAGCTATTCGTCGATCGGCCTTTGCAGCGTCGGAGGGGGAGGAGCGGCGCACCTGCGCGCGGCGGTGGGGCCCACTCCGTGGTTGGATCTGACGGCGGCGGCGGTTGGAAGTTCGAAACTTTCGAGCTCGAATTCTCCCCCAATTCTGAACGAAAAAATACAAACTATATATAGATTTGAAGCTCGTCTCGAGCACTTCAAAATCTTCAAATGGAGGAGGGACTGATTTTGCTTGTAAAGGGAGAAAATGAAGAGAGAAGGCAGAGAGCCCTTCCCGTCGTTCGATTTTAGAGAGTCGGGGAGAGAGAGTGTGCCTCGATCAATGATATTTTTTTTATTTATAAATTTTAAAAATCCAAAAATACCCTCTTTCACACACGAACACCAATCCAAACCCAACGACTATCGTCTCTAGCTAAATACCCCCATTCCGAACACAATGGGATAGGTTTCGAAGGCCCATTTGACTGTTTCAGTCAGTTTTCCTTCAAATTAAAATATAAAACATTCAATATCTGATTTGATTGTACATTTCAATTTGCCGGGGCCACATACTGATTCTAAAAATTTCTGAAAAATAAATCTAGCTATGTTTTGATGATACAGTCCCAACAAAACTAGTTTCGTCGAATTCTGAGACTGTTTGAAAAATAGCCCTTTTCTGGTCAATCCAATTTAATAGAAATCGACCAAACACATATTCCTTTGCCACGCTCACATACTAGCTTCAAAAATTATGAAATTTGAAACCTAGCAATAATTTGACATCCCGGATCCAACAAAAGTGGTTTCATCGAATTCTGAGGTCGTTTGCAAAATGGCCACTTTCACGGGCTATATAAACTCTATAGCGACCTTTCTGAAAATTCATTTGGCCATAACTTTTGCTTCCCGCTATGAAACTTCGATTTTTCATATTCGTTAGAAAGATATTCACTAACAGATTTAAATATTTTTGGTTTCACTCAAATCCGTTTTGTTTTGCAGCCGGTACAGTCATCCAAAGTTTGAATTCAAATTTTGAAACTATCGCGCCATTTCAGGCCTTGTTTATAATTAGAATTAATTATATTTATTTTCAAACGTCGATCCAAACTTACTTTTCGTCGTTATTATTTAAAATATTTATTTTAAATATTTTAAATTCACCAAATTAGCCAATTAATTTTTTTTAAATTGGTTCAGATTTTCCGGTTCGTTACAATCTCCCCCACTTAAAACTTTTCGTCCCCGAAAAGGAACAAAGTCAGAAGTGGTTTGATTAATCAAATCTACTTTCAATCTGGCTTCCATTCTCCAACTTTTCAGTTTTCAAGAATTTTCAAATTCTTCAAAAATTTGGCTAACACCCTAAATTTTCGAAAAATTTCGCCATAACCTCCTTTGTACGGGGAGGGGTTTGGAAATTTATTAGGCCGTATTAGGTACCCAATAAATCCTATAAAGCATACACATATTTATAGTGATATATTCTGGTGTTTACAGGGGAGCGTGTATAGATAATAACTCCAGAGAATAAATTCTCGTCACCCTTTCTAAACCTGAAGGAGTGTGCATTATTAATTACTCTAGATAATAAATAATCTATATGCCATATCTAATAACTAGAGAGACGTGATTATTGTCAACTCCAGACCCGTGTGGGGTTTTTATTATTCTGGCAATTTACCGTTACATTTTATATAGTCCATATCAGTCATTAGTTCAAACTGTAATATATAGTCATCGCCATACAAGCCTCTCGCTCGTATGGTAAATCTTCCACCTCGTCACACAAGCTCCAACTTCTTATGTGGTATATGATGAAGTATGCCTATCTTCAAGAAGTATGCCATGTAGTGTAGTTCAAAATTAATTGTTACTATCCTATGGCGACGTTTATTATTACACACAGAACAACCAGCCCTCCGCATCCAGTGGCATTCACAGGAGTTAATATAATAATAAAATTGCGCATCCAACTCATTAAGGTTTACCTATTTGTCGGGCACGCAAATAAATTCTTTACTCGACAGCTAATCCATTTACCTGTTGAAACATATATAATGCACATGTATATATTTCTATCTATTTCTAACTCAGTTCAATGTGTGATTTAATCAAATAAATTCTACCATTCCTTCTCTTATTGATTAAATTAACTATCATTCTAGTAATTTAATTAATCAAATCCACTATCAAACTACACAAACAACAATCAATTTGTTTTTAACTTTTCAAAAATATACTAATTGATCCATATACTCTTTGAAAATCATTCAGACTATAAAATTAAATGCTTACACCCATGAAAAGAAAACAACAACAAAGTAGAGAACAACTGGAAATTTCAAAATATGGTAAATGTACCTTACACCGGAGTCAATCAAAGATATCCACTCGACACTCAGGATAGGCTTTCTGAATGCTCTCCTCAGTTTCCCAAGTACAATCTCGCGGATCCCCACTCCATTGCACTTTGAATAAGTGAACCTTCTTGTTCCTCAGCTCTTTGGTTTTTTTGCCAATGATCTTTAGTGGCTCTCTTCTCACAGCCAATTCGAGTAATTTCAATATCCTGTTGCACTGCTTCTTCCACGATCAAGTCTGGATCATGAACGTGCTTTCGAAGTTGAGATATGTGAAATACATCATGCACTCCAGGTAACCAATCAGGCATTTGAATTCTATAAGCGAGAGTTCCAATCCGTTCTAGTATAGGGAATGGACCAATGAATTTGGGCGCCAATTTCCCTGTTTTACCAAACCAGATAACTCCTCTCATCGGCGATACTTTCAAATATACATAGTCGCCAACAACAAATGATATATCTCTTCTTCTCTTATAAGCATAGCTCTTTTGTCGGCTTTGAGCGGCGAGTAATCGTTTCTTAACGAAATAGACTTTGTTGGCAGCTTCTCAGATCATATCAAGTCCCAATACAAGCCTATTACCAGGTTCGACCCAACAAGCAGGAGATCGGCACTGTCTACCATACAATGCTTCGAATGGCGACATTGTCAGGCTCGCTTGGTTGCTGTTGTTATTTGAGAATTCAGCCAAATGTAAATGGTCTTCCCATGATCCACCGGAATCTAGAACACAAGCCCGCAATAAATCTTCTAGTATACAATTCACCCTCTCAGTCTGACCATCTGTCTGAGGATGGTAAGCGGTGCTTAAGTTCAGCTTCATTCCCAATTCTACTTGAAATGCCTCCCAGAATTTGCTAGTAAATATTGGATCTCTATCACTAGCTATACTGATCGGCACTCCATGTAGACTAACAATTTCCTTGAAATATATCTGCGCCAGACTCTGAGCAGTTCTGTTTGATCTGACAGGTATGAAATGAGTGGTCTTCATGAAGCGATATATGATCACCCAAATACTGTCATTTACTTTTCTGGTTTTGGGCAAACCATCTATGAAGTCCATGGAAATATGTTCCCACTTCCAACCTGGAACGTCCAGCGGTTGCAACAATCCAGCAAGTTTCTGTTGGTCGCTTTTGACTAGTTGGCAAGTAGGGCATCAGCTAACGTATAAAGAAATGTCTCTCTTCATCGACCTCCACCAGAAAGTGCGTTTGATCTCATTATACATTTTGCTTACTCCTGGATAGTATGTTTTGACTTGTGGCACTCATCCGGGACTTCCTTTCGGAGCTCAGAAATGTTAGGAACACAAATTAGACCCTTTAGCCTTAAAATCCCGTCATTATCAACTTGAAAACTCGAGGACTCGCCTTTCTGAATTACCTCTCTGATCTTCTGAATGAAGTGATCATCCTTCTGAAGAGCAGATATTTTATCTATCAATGAAGTCGTGATAATAAAACTGGCGATCATTACATTCTTTCGGCTTAACGCATCGGCCATGACATTGGCTTTCCCTGGAGTGTATAAAATCTCAAAATCGTATGCTGCAAGGAACTCTAACCAATGTTTTTGCCTCAGATTCAAGTCTTTCTGGGTGAACAGATACTTTAGCAACTGGTGACCTGTAAACAGTTCGAATTTCTCACCCAAAAGATAGTGCCTCCAGATTTTCAAAGCGAATATGATAGCCAACAACTCAAGATCATGAGTAACGTAGTTCATTTCATGTGGCTTCAGCTGGCGGCTAGCATAAGCAACCACTTGACCCCTTTGCATTAATACGGCTCCAAGGCCTTCTCTAGAGGCATCTGTCCATACTTTTAAATCCTGATTGCCGTCGATAATCGTTAACACTGGAGCCGTTATTAATCTTAACTTTAGCTCCTCAAAAGCCTCCTCACATTCGGGAGTCCACTTGAATTTCCAGTGTTTCTTTGTAAGCTTCGTTAAGTGACTAGATATCTTCGAAAAATCTTTAACGAACTTCCGGTAATAACTAGCCAATCCAAGAAAACTTCGGACTTCTGTGGGACTACTAGGCTGTTTCCAATTTTGAATAGCGGTGATTTTAATTGGATCCACAGCAATTCCTTCTTTTAATATGACGTGGCCAAGAAACTTCACTTCATCTTGCCAGAATATACATTTGGACAGTTTGTCTTTCAATACATTCCTTCTTAGAATTTCTAGAACTTGGTCCAAATGTTTTCCATGTTTGGCCTTTGACTTAGAGAAGATTAGAATATCGTCAATAAAAACCAGAACAAACTTATTCAGGACTCCTCTGAACACTCTATTCATCAAATCGACGAAGTAAGTTGGAGCGTTACATAAGCCGAACAACATTACTTACCACTCATAGAACAAGTCAGGACCTCTGAATGCTGTCATTAGAACACACTCTTCGGCAATACGAAGCTAATGGAAACCTGTAGCTAGGTCCATCCTTGAAAATACTTATGCTCCATTCAAACGATCCAATAAATCATCGATTTGCGGCAATGGATATATATTCTTTATTGTCTGCTTATTCAAGTCACGATAATCCACACATAGTTGCAGAGTACCGTCAGACTTTGGGACAAACACCACTGCTGCTCCCCAATCAGAGAAACTAGGCCTGATCAGACCCTTCCATACTAGCTGTCGAGTTTGATTGTCTAGTTCTTCTTTCTCCTTTAGAGTCATTCTCCGAATAGCGTGCACTACCAGCCTTGCATTCGGGATTAAAGCGATCTTGAAATCGATTTCTCTCTGCGGAGGTAAGCTGACAACTTCTTCGAACACATCTGCATAATTCTTTACGACAGGAATATCTTTGATGAGGTCGGGAATATTCTCTGTGACTACAGGGATATTTTCTATTTGAGCAGGAGAAACATCCAAAGCTGCCCAGAAGTCCTTTCTATTAGAATTCTGACTTTCATAGGGAATGGTTATAAAATCACCTGATTTAATCTTTGCCCTAACGACTCTGTCGGCGCATTTAACCTCAGCTTCATATTTGGTTAACCAGTCTAACCCCAAGATAAGATCAAATTCTGTAAAATTCATGACGATTGCGATGGTAGGGAACCGATAACGAGAAAAGAAACCGACACCCCACAAACCTAACTGAGATTGAGGGAACCCCTAACCGGATTATGGACAGTCATTGGTTCTTTGAGCTTCTTCAAATTCAAATCCAGATTCTTAACCGCATTCTTTGCAACAAAGCTTCACGACGCGCCGGTGTCAAACAGTACTTTAACTGGAATATCTTTGACAGTTAGCGTGCCTTCTAAAACATCTGGCCTTTCCTGAACAGCTGAGGCTGCTGGGGTTTCTACCACTTCATTTACCTGAGCCTCTTTGGTCTTTTTTAACAGCCAGCAATCTCGCTTTATATGACCAGCCTGATGACAAAGATTGCACTCTCGAGTCACATAAAACATGCTCTTGGATTTAGACTCATCCTCCTTTCGTTTCTTCGAGGATTTACAATTCCTGGTCAAATGCCCTTGTTTATGGCAGTTACTGCATATGGCAGTCGTTACTGGTTCTTTCTCAGATCAGGCCCTTTTCCGATTGACTTTAGGCTTCTTACTGACCTTAGACATCGTACTGGCCTCAGGATTATCAGTTTCAGACTCTCTTTTATTACTAGAATTGACTTCCTCTTCGTAGCGCAACATACCTTTCTTGTCGAGATCCTCATACTGGTAAGCCTTGTATATCATTTCAGAAAAAGGAAGCTTCACATTCCTCATTACACTATTCTGGTATTTTCTTTGCAGGCCATGAATAAACCTCAGATTCTTCCTCTTTGGATCTTGAATCAGAGGCGGGGAAAAATGTGAAAGCTCATTGAATTTCTTATGGTATTCCGGAATGGTCATACCAACTTGTATCAGATAAGAAAATTCATCACATAGCTGCTCAATTGCTTCAGGAGGAGTAAGTTTTTCCAGGAAAATCACTTTGAATCTATCCCAGGTGATATCACCTTCTAGATTATCCTTAATAACTGAATCCCACCAAAACAAAGCTTCGTCTTTGAGTGCCCAGGATGCCAGTAATCTTTTCTGGTCATCTCTCAGCTTTAAACCGTCAAAGATTTTCTTAGCAGAACGAATCCCAGCTTGTGTTTTCATAATAGATTCTTCGCCTGAGAACGGTCTTCCACCCAGATTTCTATATTTCATAAATAGAGCTTCTACATCCGGGTCAGTATTACTTCTTCTGTTTCTAGCACTCATTTTCTAGTATGTCTGCAAATGGCAGACAAAGTGTCAGGTCAACAGGAAGAATATTTTAAAGCATAGAAACATATACTTGAATGTAAATGTATCTATCGAGGTGTTATTTCATTCTGCTACTCATACTAGGATATTACTGATCCTATCTGTAATGAGTTATTCGTCCTAGAACACTACTGGTTCTATTTGTGACGAGTTCGTTAATATGTTATATTCCAGCACTAAGCTTAACCAAAGCTCTGATACCACGATGTGGCAACCCCAAAACCCCGTACGACGGTGCTAAGGGTAATCTTTGGAATATAACACATAAATAGATAATAACAGAACAGAAATATATACACCAGATAATGAACAAATAATACACTGGATAAACGTAATCAATAGAGTTACACAGTATACAGGATCATACTTAGTATAAATACAGTTCAGCTATACATAAATGTCTACAGCGGAAACAAACAAAATATGTACAATAGGAGCTGAACAGCATAAAAAGAGGTAAATGATAGAATCCATCTTCAGCTCCAGCTATCCAGAAAGAGCCTACTAAAACCTGAATACAAGGATACCCGTGTAGAAAAAGGGGCACCCGAGTTTGCAAGTGAAACAAACTATGAGTCAGTCATGGGACTGGTATGAGAAATCTACTTAACACGTTTTATAATATGGCTAATCACACGACCACACCACTTTCGCGGAACGGGTTTACTCAATTGGATTGCCAGTGATTTAAAACAAATCATTCTTTTAAACACCGCAATGCTTTTTATAAAAAATGAAGCCATTATAAGACTCAGTTCCCATCACACAATGCAACGCAAACCGGAGGATAGAGTTTTACCTTATAACGGCCAAAATATGCTTGATACGAATAAAACAAAAGCATTTGATATTATTACTAGTGTTTATATGTGTCAAAAACAATTTCAAATCATAAGTATCAACCATAGACGACATGGGTACCATATATCATGTCGCCATATATATATATATATATATATATATATATATATATATATATATACACACAATCAAAACCGCATGGTGTCGTATTTGGAAATTGGATTTCCATCATGAACCAAGGCAAAAGATAGTCCTTACTGAATTCGAGATTGTCTAGCCCGAGTCTCAAGCAAGCGCGCATGCAAGCCTTGGATCGTCAGAGCTGGTCCACCGATGTGGATTATTATGCCTGAACACTATGTTTCCCCGCCCTTTGGGGCGTAAATGAGCCAACGAATGACTCCATTGGTCCCGGATCGACCGATATAACCGAGGCGCCTCGCAACAGCAACAACCACACAGGTGAAAATAATATAAATGTCAGCCAGTTTAAGCACTGACACCACCTCTAGCTAGAAGGAAACGCATGCCCTCCCTGAGGTCCTCTCCGTTTCTGGTTTATACCGGGGTGTGAGGCTCGCGAATTCACCTTATACAAAAAGCTATGCCACACAGGCGGTGCTTTGATCATCAAGCACAAGAGTTTTCTTTTCAACAGAAGCCCTGATCACTGCATCTTAGCATGCCACATAGGCAATTCGCACCATGCAACTGATGGCTATCGATCACACAGAATGAATTCCCATGCCAGACACACAGTCCATTTGCAAGTCCGTTCTGGGTCTGAACGAAACCGGAGGCACTATATACCTCGCATACCCATCGATCTCCATGTACATCTGGATGATCACCACTCATTATCCATATTTCGGGATGCCTCCAAATCAGGACATCAATTACCATCCAAACGAGGTGAAGATCTCCGGTCTTCGACCACCGTCTTCATCTTCGATTTCTTATCGTCGATTCAGTTATTCAGAATGGGATAAACCCGGTCTTTCTGAGCAACTCGCATATATAATAAACAAGTGCTACACAAAAACACCATATGCCTTATTCCAATTCATTAGTCACTAACCGTAAATCAGTAAGAGAACGATTTCCCAAAATTAACCCCGAAGGCCGAAACCAACATCAGATCAAAATCCAGGAAAACATTCGACTTAGCTAACCTTCAGTTAGTTTCTAAATTTCACATTACATATCGTTTATAATATTTTATAACGATTTATCGCTATTTTTATTTATTTAAAAATGGCCAATTTATTCAAACGACGCTTCAGGCCATAACGCGACTGTGGTGCTGTTTTTCTACAGATTTGATTCACACATATCTGAAAATCTAACCATTGGATCTTCACAAAATTTATATCTTTAGAAAGATCTTTTCAAAACGAATCCAACGGTTCTAGTTTTGGGAAAATACGACGGTCGGATCTCCCGGTACAATCGTTTGAAGTTTCGATTTCAAAATATGAACTGCAGTGTCGTTATTCATTTTAATTTAATTATATTTATATATATATATATAAATATAATCAATTCTCGCGCTTTTTTCTTCAGATTTGAATTAAACATTCCAGACAATCCAACTGTTGGATTTTTACAAAGTTGGTGTCGTTGGAAAGATATTTCCCAAGCGAACCCAACGGTTTCGGTTTCGGGAAAATCCGATGGTCGGATCTTCAGCACTAATCGTTTGAAATCACGGTTTCAAAACACGAATTGCAGCTTGATTATTCGATATAATTTAATTATATATATAATCTATTCTTCGATTTCAAAACCATTTTCTTTTCATGCATTTGATAAAAATGATATTTTTATCCAATAGACGTTTATTTCAACACTTCATTATTTTAACAATTAATGTATATAATAAAAATGTGATTTTTAATGTAAAACAATTTATTTCAAAACACAACTATTTTATATAGTTCATATAGATGATAAAAATATGATTTTTATTATAAAACAATTTATTTCAAAACACGACTATTTTATATAGTTCATATAGATGATAAAAATATGATTTTATTATAAAACAATTTATTTCAAAACACGACTATTTCATATAGTTCATATAGATGAAAAAAAATATGTTTTTTATTATAAAAAAATTTATTTCAAACACGAATACCATTCAACACATGAATTTTTTTCAACGAATGAATTTCTATTCAACACACGAAGGTTTTCTATAGTTCGTATATATAAAATAAAAATGTGATTTTTATTGTTAAAACAATTTATTTAAAACCCGAATACCATTCAACACATGAATTTCTATTCAACGAATAAATTTCTATTCAACACATGAAGGTTTTCTATAGTTCGTATATATAAAATAAAATTTTGATTTTTATAGTTAAAACAATTTATTTAAAACACGAATACCATTCAACACATGAATTTCTATTCAACGAATGCATTTCTATTCAACACACGAATATAGTTTCAACACATGAAAATAATTCTAACACATGAATATTATTCAAAATTTCGGTAGCATAACGGCAGGGTAGTTAAAACCGGGGCTGTCCCTAGTACGGCTCCTCGCTCTACCTTAAAGCCTCGCAGCTTTTGACAATGGGGATTTCATGCATCTAGTTCGCTCGCAGGTGGCATGTATATTTTTTCCTTTTCCACAAACTAATCCTATGTGGTTTCAACCAAATAATTCTCAACCACAAATGGGTATTTTTCAACCACAATCAATCAATTTCAGCTACAAATAATTCAAATCAACCATTTGCTGTCAACAAATTTTCACACCAATCACAACCAATAAACATCGTCCATGGTTTGTGGACGAGGGGCGTGTGTGTATATATATATATATATATATATATATTTATATAAGCATTTCACTTCTATTTCAACACATATATAATTTTTACAACCCATATATATAACTTATATATCGAACGTACAACTTATACAACACTTATACAAGAGGTGTACAACGCTTATATAACTCATACATCGGCTATATAATTTATACATCATCGTTTTCCATATCGTTTATAATTTAGAAATCTCACATTGGGTTCCACTCCACCAAAAATAGAAGAAGGCTCAGAAAAATATGCGGTCTCTTCTAGAATGTAGAAGACGTCCACACGAGTCCACTGTCTCTTGTTTCACTGAATTTCGTCAAAAAACGAAAAAGATATGATTTTTACAGTGAAATCAAAAACCGTAGCGCTTCAAAGTGCTATAATATAGTTTATTTAAAAAAGGCCATATACCTCTCTGAAATCTTCAAAACTAGGTTTGGATTTTTCTTCGAATCCGTGTAGCTATGCGTCGATCGACCTTTGCAGTGTCAGAGGGGGAGGAGCGGTGCACCTGCGCGCGGCGGTGGGGCCCACTCCGTGGTCGGATCTGACGGCGGCGGCGGTTGGAAGTTCGAAATTTTCGAGATCGAATTCTCCCCCAATTCTGAACGAAAAAATACAAACTATATATGGATTTGAAGCTCGTCTCGAGCACTTCAAAATTTTCAACTGGAGGGGGGACTGATTTTGCTTGTAAAGGGAGAAAATGAAGAGAGAAGGCAGAGAGCCCTTTCCATCGTTCGATTTTAGAGAGAGTCGAGGAGAGAGAGAGTGTGCTTCGACTAATGATATTTTTTTTATTTATAAATTTTAAAAAAATCCAAAAATACCCTCTTTCACACACGGACACCAATCCAAACCCAACGACTGTCGTCCCTAGCTAAATACCCCCATTCCGAACACAATGGGATATGTTTCGAAGGCCCATTCGACTGTTTCGGTCAGTTTTCCTTCAAATTAAAATATAAAACATTCAATATTTGATTTGAACATACATTTCAATTTGTTGGGGCCACATACTGATTCTAAAAATTCCCAAAAAATAAATCTAGTTATGTTTTGATGATACGGTCCTAACGAAACTAGTTTTGTCGAATTCTGAGACCATTTGAAAAATGGCCCTTTTCTGGTCGATCCAATTTAATAGAAATCGACCAAACACATTTTCCTTTGCCAGCTCACATACTAACTTCAAAAATTATGAAATTTTAAACCTAGCAATAATTTGACATCCCGGATCCAACAAAAGTGGTTTCATCGAATTTTGAGGTCGTTTGCAAAATGACCACTTTCACGGGCTACATAAACTCTATAGCGACCTTTATGAAAATTCATTTGGCCATAACTCTTGCTTCCCGCTATGAAACTTTGATTTTTCAGATTCGTTAGAAAGATATTCACTAACATATTTAAATATTTTTGGTTTCACTCAAATCCGTTTTGTTTTGCACCCGGTACAGTCATCCAAAGTTTGAATTCAAATTTTGAAACTACCGCGCCATTTTAGGCCTTGTTTATAATTAGAATTAATTATATTTGTTTTCAAACGTTGATCCAAACTTACTTTTTATTGTTATTATTTAAAATATTTATTTTAAATATTTTAAATTCACTAAATTGGCCAATTAAAAATTTTTAAATTGGTTCAGATTTTCCGGCTCGTTACACCTGGGGTAAGACAGTCATTTAAAAATCGGCAAAAATCGTGAACATGGGAAATGACCCCAATACTCGTTTCCCAAAGATACATGACCGTACGACTTTGTACGAAAAAGAAATAAATATTCTACGGTCCTCCGATGCGTAGAATGCGGGTCGTTACACAACACTTCCTCCATGGCCATTGGATATGGCATGAATAGTTGAAAGGAGGTGCATACATATTCGATAGCTTATTGGACACTAGCAAGCTTAGTTACACCGTATCTAGACCTCTTGAACATTAAAGCTTGTCTTGCTCATAGTTGATCAAGTCAACTCATCTCAAGGAAGAGGAAGAAGGATAATTAAAACATGACATGCATGTTTTACCTCAAAACTTGAACATTAGCAAGGGTTGTCATGCTACTTTTGAACTTCATGGACATGAACACTAAACTTGGATATTGTTGACCAAGTCAACACTTCTCAACGAAGAAGAAGAAGGGCAATTTGGTCAAAGTGTAGAAAAAACATATATTTTGTTATTGTATTGTAACACTTTGAACTTAGCTATTGTCCGAACTTATTCAACTTTGTAATCGACAAAAGATATGATGAATGATGATTATAAAGTGGATGTTGGTGTTAGTGCCGAACCACTATAAAAGCTGTGCCTCCCTGCATTTATTTACTTTATTGCTTATTTGGATAATTGTTCACACATACACATTGGGTGTTGGCGTTCGACAATTTTGCCCGTTAATAATACAGTCGAAATCTAATGCATAATTCTCTCTCGAATAATCTCTATTCGATAACTCTCCTTCGAATAATCGTTATTCGATTAACTCTCTTTCGAATAACCTATATTCGATTAACTCTTTTCGAATAACTTATATTCGATTAACTCTCTTCAAATAACTTATATTCGATTAACTCTCTTTGAATAATTTATATTCGATTAACTAAATTTCTAAATTCATTTTTGAATTTAGCACTTCCCAACTATTTCCAGTTTCCAATTACAACCATTTTAATTCTGCAAAAACATTTGCTTTTAAATCGTTATTCACTTTAAAACGTGAATATCATTCCTTTACAGAGAATTGGACTCGTTTCATCAAATCAAAACTTGATTCCATAATCTAAATACTAACACAAGTTTAAACTCCGATTATCGAGTCATTTAATAACTTCTTATCACATTCCATTTTTATTTATCAAATCTCGTTTACATGTCAACTTCATAGTTGATTTTATTTAATAAGTCTATAATTCTCTATCGCCTTTATATCCGATTATAAAATATGGGTTTCAAGCCGAATATCAATTATCTTGTCAAATCCCCATTTATTCAATATATAATTTATTTAAAAAAATATATTTTATTACAATTTGCCTAGTCGAATTCTAGTTACAAATTTTTATGGATTTTATTTTAATCCTATTCATATTTCGAACATAGAAATAAATTCCATCGTTTCTTTTCCCAAACAAATTCTCAATTTCCCGTTTTACATTCACTGCTGAATTTACAATCCAAATTTTCCACTGATAATTATTTCTATTTCATTTATAAACATTGTTTATAAATCACACTACTTGTTTTTATTATTAAACAAGTTATTTATTTCTAACCATTACAAATTCCATTTCTATTTTTACAATAGATTTCCCTCTTTTCAAATTCATATTTCCATCCTTTATAATTCCCTTAATAAATGTTAAGTTTGCATCCTATTTTCAATTATCGGTGTTAAAACCGATTTTTACTTCTTAATATAAATTCATACTTATATATATATTTGCTTTATCCAATAATAAATATTTTAATTAATTTATAAATATCGCTTATAAATAAATCTTCTCAATTTATCTGTTAAAACAGATTTTTATTTAGAATTTATTTTCCAAATATTCCCTTTTATAAAATCTATTGATTTTATAAAATAATTAAATTCAATATCCACTTTACAATTTCCTTTATTATAAAATCCACTGAGTTTATATAAATATTTTTATTTCAGTATGCACTTTGAAATTTCCCTTTTTACATTCCAGTATCACTTATGGTATTAAAATACCAAATCAAAAGGATCAATCATCATCCAAACACACATAATCAATAACAGATTATATACCACATCATATATCATAATATATGAAAGTATTATAAATATTGAGGAATCTAGTTGGATCCCTCCAACCTTTTTCCCTGCATCACAGATGTTAAACAATATAAATAACATCAATTTCATTTCAATATGAAATATTTTGATAAATAGAATCAATATTTGATTAATGATATATATTTATATATATTACTAGATCTATAATTTCAACCAATCAATTAGAAGTTCATCCAAACAATCAACACACAAAAATCAACCAACATTTATCAATTCTAAAAATTCGTTATAAAAATATAAATTGGACAGAGTTGGTTAGTTTTACTCACATTGGACGTTTATCATTAAATAACGATAAACTGTTGTTGATTCAGATCAGACAATTTATTTTGCTATAAATTGTAACGAGCTCCAATTCATTCTGAATCAATTCCATTGTGTAGCCGTCGTCCATACGATCCCAACGGGTCCTGTTTTGTCCAATTCCGATACCATATGATAAAGTTATGATATTAAGAAGTTAATATACATTTAAATTAAATAAAAGACTGGATTTTAATTTCATTGGGACTTACCCACGAAACTTCGGCCCATCCACATCCTTAACACTCCAGACCGCATCCTTCTTCTCCGATGCACACTCCAGTATACTAATGCGCACACCATTTCCGATTTATTTCGATCACTGTTCTCCATCTTCTCTCCCTAAAAACACTAACCAATAATACCATTAGCATCTCCTATAAAATCTCCACTGTTTCATGTCTTTAAACCCAAGCTCGATCTCCGTCCTTCTGTCGCAGTTTCACGTCAGAAAATTCGCCGCACTCGGAAAAGTCACGACATTAATATGTCTCGTTCTTCCCAAAAATATGTATTCCAGATCCATTTCGCCATCTAAATCCAAATCTAACACTTAAAACATGAATCAAAGCTTGAGTTTCACAAATACTTGAACCCTAGGTCACGACTTCCCTTTTGCAGCAAAACGAAAAATCTTTGAACCACTTTTAACTGATGCCAACATGAAGAGCATCTTACTGGCAATCCAAATCTATGTTTATATTGATTTATAGGAATTTATATGATTTCTATGAATCGATTTTCTCATTTGGAATAAGAAATCCGACGGCGGAAAAATGTTTGACCGGAATGAAGATATGACCTAGGTTTAGAAATGTTAGGATTATTTACAAGGATATAGTTTGGCTTGTATTAGAAGCTTCATTCATTTTTATATTTATTTACATCGTCTCGCTATTTGTATTTGTCTTCTAAAAATCTGTACGATCACATACAATATCCAAATTTGATGAAAATGGACATACAGTAACAGTTCGACATTACGGACCCAACAAAACTTGTTTCCTCGAATTCCGAATCCGTTTGCTCACATAGCGTATTTTTAAAGTCAAATTATTGATTTTTTTTCACATTAAAATTACGCACGGCCACACTGACTCCAAAAATCATGAAAATTGAAATCTGGGAATAATTTAATATTCCAGATCCAACAAAATTAGTTTCGTCGAAAAATGTGGTCGTTTGTAAAAAAGACTATTTTTAAGGGCTTATATAATATTTAAAATATAAAAAAATAATTAAATTAAATATTAATAAATTAATATTATTGTATATAATCACATGGAATATCATACAGCTATAAAATAAACACACTTGGATTTATAACTCGATATTTAAAAATCCAATTTAATTGATATTAAATTTATATTAAAAATCCATTTACAATATAAGTAAATCGTTTTAAATTATAAATGAATTCCATAGCAACTTTCTGAAAATTTGATTTTGACATAACTCACAATCTAACAAACAAAATCTTGATTTTTCTTTTTCATTAGAAAAATATAGTTCGACAGATTCGATTGTTTCTTGTTTTATAGAAATCCGACTTAAAACATATTATGTATATTCAATTGAAGTTCAAAACTCCATACTACAAACTACCGCGCCACTCCGAGCTCGATTTAAATTATATTATAATTATACGTTCAAACTTTGTTTAAATAATTAATTCATTATTATAATTCAATTCTAAACTGAATTAAATCTTATAAATAATCCAATTCACATAATATTGTGAATTCCACTATTTCCGACTATTTCGAAATTAAATATATTATTTATATTAATTAAATATTCAATATGATTTAATTAAACAATGATTTAAATCTTTAAATCCCTATTTAAATAATAAAATAAATTAATTATTATACCATAAAAATACAGGACATTGCATTCTTCCCCTTTAAAATAATTTCGTCCTTGAAATTGCCAAGGTAGAAAACAAACCCTATTAACTGGGTTAAAAATTATTTGTTTACTTCTTAATTTCAGTTTCAACTGAACCAATTCCTTTCAATTAAAATATCAATTTATTTCCGACTATCTAAAATTCCAGAAATTCTAAAAAAATTCTAACACTTTAAATTTCCGGAAAATTTCGCCAGCGTCTCCTTTGTTCAGCTCAATCGGCACAACTACACTCGCCTCTCTAGGCCTCTTCCAATCAAAAGAAAATCAAACAGCCAAGCGGCTTGCCAAACAGGCTCATAAAACCACCAAACTCATATAAAAATAAACTTGTTGTCCGGCATACCATTATATCATTTCCATCTGTTACCAATTTAGCATATACCAGTATCATTCCAATCAAACTCCGATCAATTTATCCTCAACACATCTATTCGCTTAAACAAGCCAAATACCATTTCAAACTCAAGTTTCATTCTTGATTCCAAACTCATAATCCAACTACTCGCCCAAGTTAAGTTTCATCCCCACATTCCATTAACTAATTAATTTCCCTAATCAGTTATCTTTATCCCTAAATTCAAAATTCGATTTTTATTACAAAAATCAATCTATTTCAATTCACATGGGTTCAATTTAAATTCAAGAATCCATTTTTTCTTGATATCATTCTATTCCAATTCAATTTCAATTTGCTTTTGCAAATTCCTATTTTTTTTAATTCAAACAGTCACTTCTTGGGAATTTTAAACAGCTTTGCTCTATCTCAAAAATCAAACTTTCAATTTCAGGGTTCAAAACAACTTGTTATTCTCAAAACAATTCAAAAATAATATTTTTGGTTGTAATCCGTCACTTAGAAACTCGAAAATGAATATTGATGATGTGGCCAGCATCATCAGAATTATTTCCCAGCGGCTAAAGTGAATTCAATACTATAACATTTTCAAAACTCATTTCTTAACCACCTCTATTTTGAAATCAATTCAAAATACCCTTCACAACGCTTGTAAACAATTTAAAATCCCCTAGGATTTTAAAATTCTCTTATATTTAATCCAAATTCATTTATAAACACTTTTCCAGCTTTTAGGAATTTTAATTCCTATTCTGGTTTTAATTTCAGATTCATATATTTGGTTATATATAACCAACTCAATTTTATTCGTATTCGATTAATATAACAACCAATACATCCAATATACTTAATAATTCGAATATTAATCATTCTTTTATATCGAAATATAATTTGGGTAAAATTATTTCATTTACCCTCATTTCAAACCATACTGTGTCGGTTCATTGTATTTAAGTGTTTAGAAAACCCCTACCGATACAGTGGATCAAACTGATCTACCAGAATTCATAAACCACTCAACTAACGAATCTCCATAACATAAAAAAAAAATTATATCAAATAACAATTACGCGCTCATACATATACACTCAAACTCAATCTAGGGTATTGCTAACCCCATCTCGACTGAGTTACGCCACAGAGCCAAGGTAATCACTCAACCTTCAGCTCTGATACCACTATAACGACCTAGGAATTTTCGACCCAGAAAATCAACATAAAACTCATGTCAATTATTTAGGCATCGAACATTCCAGATCATTAAAAGAAGTTAGAGGGTGAGAAACAAATAAGATAGAAAATTAGAACAGAAGAGTAAGAAGAACATAACCACAAAATCAGAGTAACATGAATCTCATAGCGGAACGAATAAATATATTATATAAAATAATTTTGAAATAAAACCAGCATCTGTATACAATACCATTATCGGAGCACAACACTTACAAGTTACAACACAGCGGAAATAAACAATAGCTATATAATCCTAAAGCCTCCTGCTCCAGCTCCCCAAGTATATCTGTAAAATCCCGACTACTTAACTGCCCGTACAAAATTGGGCACCCAAGAGTTTAGAGAAAACAAAACAAAATAAACTCTGGGTCAGTCATGTTACTGGTGTGAGTAAACTCCAACCATTTGTTTAACTTTTAAAATCCTTTTAAAAGAAAGAATAATCATAAGACCAGTCCACATATAAACATGGATGGTTTTACCTTACGATAACCCAAAACATTCTTTTAAAAATCCATACTCTTCTGATATTATAATAATGTCTAAATCAAATAAATAGCAATCTAGTGGAATGCTTTCATCTCTCATTCCATATATAAAATATATAATCAAAAACCGCAAGCGCTTATTGGGTAATGGATTCCAACTGGCAAGGTATGGGACCACCTTCCGACAGTGTATCTCTAGAGAGGAATACACTGGGTTCAACAAGAACATCTTGTATCCCAGGCTAAACATGACCGTTCACTCATTTCTCTTGAGTGTACCAAATGTATTATCACCAACGGTTGGGACCAGCAACCATTACCTGAAAAGGGTCAGCATCAAAATAAGTTAAAGAAGTAAATGAAATTTCTATAAATCAGGTGATAATACACTCTAATTGGGAGCTACCCACTTAGCCATGCGACCTACCCGATTTTATACCTTTTCTCGGCTATGAGGCTAGAGGCTATAACATATAGATCAAACCTTTATCCACTTTGAATGTCACATCGTCATATCCGCCAAATCACAAATCGACTTCTCTAAAAATGCCATGGGTATACAGCTAAGATTAACAAATTCCTTCGCCACCAAACATAAATACATTTGAAGAGATCAACTTACGCAATCTATTAAATACACTTTGTCAGACATTCTTCCATACTGGTTGTCATGGGACTGGACAACCCAAAGGCACTATTGTGTAAACCCATCTTAGGCAATTTCTACCTAGGATTTGCCAGAACCGCCCTTGCATAAACTCCGTCTTCAATTTCCTTTATCATATTTTATTTGTAACGCTAATGCCCATACGGAGTGGTTTTCAGATAATAAATCTGATCTTGATCTCTCCGTATTGACGACGGAAAAATTGTCAAAACTTTAATAGTCGGTTATTTAACTATCAAAGGAAAACATCCACACACACAGCAATCCTATTTCCAAATGGAAATTTTATCGATCAATCATCAATCAACAATTTTCTCTTTAAATTAATTTATTCATTTCCATGTATTCGTGAATTCTTATTTTCTAAATTTAGAAAATATACATTATTAAGATTGGAAAAACATTTCCATTTCTTATTCACGTATCACTATCTTCCCACATCTATCCGTCTCTAACTGTAAACTAGTAAGAAAACAATTCCCTGGGTATCAACCCCGAAGGCCAAAACCAACATCAGATCGATACCCAGAAAACCATTCAACTTAACAAATCTCCAGTCATTTTCTAATTTCCTTAATTCCATTTAAATCTTCTTATCAAATCATTTCTTACGCAACTCTCAGATTCGGTTTACGATTCCACTTCTTTTATGAAAAAACATTGGTTATAACGATAATGTTATAATCCCTACATTCGAAATATCTAACTTCAAATATAACTTTTATTCACTAATTTGAATAAATGACAATTAGTAAATTTATTAAATAAAAAAATCTTGGTTTAAAAACCATACAGTAAATAATACTTTCCTACATTCAATACAGTCGAAATCTAATGCATAATTCTCTCTCAAATAATCTCTATTCGATAACTCTCCTTCGAATAATCGATATTCGATTAACTCTCTTTCGAATAACCTATATTCGATTAACTCTTTTCGAATAACTTATATTCGATTAACTCTCTTCGAATAACTTATATTCGATTAACTCTCTTCGAATAACTTATATTCGATTAACTCTCTTCGAATAACTTATATTCGATTAACTCTCTTCGAATAACTTATATTCGATTAACTAAATTTATAAATTCATTTTTGAATTTAGCACTTCCCAACAATTTCCAGTTTCCTATTATAACCATTTTAATTTTGCAAAAACATTTGCTTTTAAATCGTTATTCACTTTAAAACGTGAATATCATTAAACTGGACTCATTTCATCAAATCAAAACCTGATTCCGTAATTTAAATAGTTACACTGGTTTAAGCCCCAATTATCGAGCCATTTTATAACTTCTTATCAAATTCCATTTTTATTTATCAAATATCGTTTGCATTTCAACTTCATAGTTGATTTTATTTAATAAGTCTACAATTCTCTATCGCCTTTATATTCGATTATAAAATATCAGTTTCAAGCCGAATATTAATTATCTTGTCAAATCCCCAATTATTCAATATATAATTTATTTAAAATAAATTATTTTATTACAACAAGTCGAATTCTAGTTACAAATCTTTATGGATATTATTTTAATCTTGTTAATATTTCGAACATCGAAATAAATTCCATCGTTTCTTTTCCAAAACAAATTCTCAATTTCCCGTTTTACATTCACTGTTGAATTTACAATCCAGATTATCCACTAATAATTATTTTTATTTCATTTATAAATCACACTACTTGTTTTTATTATTAAACAAGTTGTATATCTCTATCCGTTCCAAATTCCATTTCTATTTTTACAATAGATTTCCCTCTTTTCATATTCATATTTTCATCCTTTATGATTCCCTTTATAAATGTTAAGTTTGCATCCCATTTTCAATTATCGATGTTAAAACCGATTTTATCTTCTTAATATAAATTCATACTTATATATATTTTCACTTTATCTAGTAACAAATATTTTAATTAATTTATAAATATCGCTTATAAATAAATTTTCTCAATTTATCTATTAAAACAGATTTTTTTTTAGAATTTATTTTCCAAATATTCCCTTTTATAAAATCCATTGATTTTATAAAATACTTAAATTCAATATCCACTTTACAATTTCCTTTATTAAAAAATCCTTTGATTTTATATAAATATTTTTATTTCAATATGCACTTAGAAAATTCCCTTTTTACATTCCAGTATCACTTATTGTATTAAAACACCAAATCAAAAGGATCAATCATCATCCAAACACATATAATCAATAACAGATTATATACCACATCATATATCACAATATATGAAAGTATTATAAATATTGAGGAATCCAGTTGGATCCATCCAACCTGTTTCCCTGCATCACAGATGTTAAACAATATAAATAACATCAATTTCATTTGAATATGATATAGTCTGATAAATAGAATCAATATTTGATTAACGATGTGTGTGTGTATATATATATATATATATATATTACTAGATCTATAATTTCAACCAGTCAATTAGCAGTTCATCCAAAGAATCAACACACAGAAATCAACAAACATTTATCAATTCTAAAAATACGTTATAAAAATATAAATTGGATAGAGTTAGTGAGTTTTACTCACATTGGACGTTTATCGTTAAATAACGACAAACTATTGTTGATTCAGATTAGACAATTTATTTCGCTATAAATTGTAACGAGCTCCAATTCACTCTGAATCTGTTCCATTGTGTAGCGTCGTCCATATGATCCCAACGGATCCTTTTTGCTCCAATTCTGATACCGTATGATAAAGTAATGATATTAAGAAGTTAATATACATTTAAATTAAATAAAAACTTGGATTTTAATTTCATTGGTCCTCGCCCACGAAACTTCGGCCCATTCATATCCTTAACACTCCAGACCGCATCCTTCTTCTGCGATGCATACTCCAGTATATACCAATGCGCACGCCATTTCCGATTTATTTCGATCACTATTCTCCATTTTCTCTCCCTTAAAACACTAACCAATAATACCATTAGCATCTCCTATAAAATCTCCACTATTTCATGTCTTCAAACCCAAGCTCGATCTCTGTTCTTCTGTCGCGGTTTCACATCAGAAAACTCATCGCACTGGGAAAAGTCACGACACTAATATGTCTTGTTCTTCCCAAAATTTGTATCCCATCTCTGTTTTGCCATATAAATCCAAATCTAACACTTAAAACATGAATCAAAGCTTGAGTTTCAAAAATACTTGAATCCTAGGTCGCGACTTCTCTTTTCCAGCAAATCGAAAAAGCTTCGAACCACTTATAACTGATGCCAACATGAAGAGCGTCTCACTGGCAATCCGAATCTATGTATATTTTGATTTATAGGAATTTATATGATTTTTATGAATTTTTTTAAGATCGATTTTCTCGTTTGGAATAAGAAAACTGACGACGGAAAAATGTTTGATCGAAAACAAGATATGACTTAGGTTTAGAAATGTTAGGATTATTTATAAGGATATTGTTTGGCTTGTATTAGAAGCTTCATTCATTTTTATATTTATTTACATCGTCTCGCTATTTGTATTTGTCTTCTAAAAATCTGTATGATCTCATACAATATCCAAATTTGATGGAAATGGACATACGATTATAGTTCGACATTACGAACCCAGGGAAACTTGTTTCGTCGAATTCCGAATCTGTTTGCTCATGTAGCGTATTTTTAAAAGTCAAATTATTGATTGTTTTTCACATTAAAGTTCCGCAAGGCCACATACTGACTCCAAAAATCACAAAAATTTAAATTTAGCAATAATTTAATATTTCGGATCGAACAAAATTAGTTTCGTCAAAAATGGAGGTCGTTTGTAAAAATGGATATTTTTAAGGGCTTGTATAATATTTAAAATATTCAAAAAAAAACAATTAAATTATATATTAATAAATTAATATTATCGTATATATTCACATAGAATATCATACAGCTATAAAATAAACACACTTGGATTTATAACTTGATATTTAAAAATCTAAGTTAATCGATATTCAATTTATATTAAAAATCCATTTATAATATAAATAAATTGTTTTAAATTATAAACAAATTCCATAGTGACTTTCTAAAAATTTGATTTGAACATAACTCACAATCTAACAGACGAAATCTCGATTTTTCTTTTTCATTAGAAAAATATAGTTCAACAGATTCGAATGTTTCTTATTTCATAGAAATCCGACTTAAAACGGATGCTGTATATTCAATTAAAGTTCAAAACTCCATATTATGAACTACCGCACCATTATGAGCTCAATTTAAATTATATTATAATTATACATTCAAACTTCATTTAAATAATTAATTCGTTATTATAATTCAATTCTAAACTGAATTAAATCTTATAAATAATCCAACTCACATAATATTGCGAATTCCACTATTTCCGACTATTTCAAAATTAAATATATTATTCTATTATTTATATTAATTAAATATTCAATATTATTTAATTAAACAACAATGTAAATCTCTAAATCACTATTTAAATAAATTAATTATTATACCGTAAAAATACAGGACGTCACAAGGTTGAGAGAAGACTTGGAGTAGATGGATTAAGGCATGCTGACTTTCACTCGGGGTTAGCGAACGTGGGGAGGTATTGACGGACGATGGGAAGCTAGGTTTGTGTTAAAAGCCTTATCGCGTTTTTCCTGTACGAGGAGGAATAATTAGGTAATTATCATAATTAATTTAGTTAGTTGAAGTGTTAATTACTTTTACTAAATTGAAATATTATAAATATTGTAGCTTGCTCATATTAGATCCAAATCAAGCACGATATGTCATGATGGGTTCGTATTGTCTTAATGTACAAAATGGATAAGTTTTGATCATTTTCTAAGTCAACTAGAATTTGTGCAAAACCAAACGCCTGTTTGATTTTGGTTCAGATCAAATTGCTTTGTCAGTAATAAAAATCAAGGTGGTAAACTCACTCTTTGGGTTTATATATAATTTTTATATGCTGTTTGTTGTCCGTTTGGATGCATTGATGATTTTTTTATCAGTTGTGGCTATTACATATTAGTTATATTTAAGGTTGGTAGTTGGATATTTCCCATAGTACTATTAGCGGATTAGACCCTATGTGCCCCCCAATATATATAGTGGATGACCTTCTACATCGCGATATCCTACCATAAAGCAAGATTGGTATTAGTTTTGTTTACTAACATCTGTGGATGTAGGAAAAACAGGTTGGAGGGATTCAACTGGATTCCTCAGCAATTTAATTATTGTTTTTCTATATAGTGTTATACGATGTGATAAATAATCTGTAATTGATTATTGGGGGTGTTGAATGTTTGAATAGCACTAGCCCTAAAATATTAGTATTTAAATACCATGAAAGTATATTTGAATGAAAGGAAAAAAATAAATTGGGTTTGAAAAGGAAAATTTATTTTTCCAAATTTCGAATGAGCTAGAAAATATAAACTTGTTTAATAAAAAAGTAGATGAATTTATAAACGAGATGGATTTAAAAACGATGTTTATAAATGAGATTAGATAAATTATCATTGGATAATTTAGGAATGTAAATTCAAGTGTGAATGTAAAGGGAAAGGGGAATCGTTTTGGAAAAAGAAAACGTGCGGAACATAAATTGAATTCGAATAAATCCGTATGGATTTATGATTAGAATTCAACTATATTGAATTTATAAAAATAATTTATTTCCAAAAAGGATATTGGAATTAGATTAAGTTGAAACAAAAATTTAGAATTAAAAAAGAAAATAGAACCTATGTTTATATATATATATAAGTTATAACTAAAATATTCCAAAATTGGAATTGGATTTCAAATAAATTTGAAATGGAAACTTGTTTTAATATATAAAAGAAGGAAATAAATTTATAAACGATGATTATAAATGCACTGAAGAAATTATCATCAGATAATTGGGAAGTTTAAATTCAAGTATGAATTAAAAAAGGGAATTGGAAATCATTTCAAAAAGGAAACTTTTTTTTTTTGATATTTGGAATATAAATTGAATTGAGATAAATCCATGGGATTTAAAATTGAAATTCGATTATGTGGAATTTTATAAATAATTTATTTCCAAAGGAATTAGAATTTAATATAGGAAATAGAGTTGTGCATAAATTTATAACCAAGATACCAATTTTGAATGAAATAATCGATGATTAGGGATAATCGAAAATTTTAAGTTGTATTTGGAAAACTGGTTTAATTTATAGTAAAATATTTAAAGGATGAGATTGAAACTTATTTATAAACGAAGTTTAAATGTTTATATTTAAATTAAATTAAAACGAGCTCGCTGCATCGCGGTAGTTCATAATTTGATGTTTCGAGCTTTAATTTAGTATATAGAACTCAATATAAGTCAGAATTCTTTGAAACAAGAATTATCTGGACATACTGAGTTATAGATTTCTAATGAAAGAGAAAAATATGGATTTCGCCTTATAGGTTTTGAGTTATATCAAAATCAAATTTCCAGAAAAATAGCGGTATAATTGTTTATAAACCATAACGGTTTATTAAATAATAAAGATTTTAAGTAAATAAAATTCAGATTTTCATTAGTAAAATCCAGACTTGAGTTATAAAATAAATATGAACTCAATTGGAGTAAATGGGTTGATTTTTGTAAACAAGAATCATTTTTTAATTATTGAATGAAGTTAACTAATTAGTAAATAATTAGTAAAAGGAGTTTTTGGATCGAACTTAACTTTTGTTAAGTAAATTGAAGTTGTGAATTTAAATTCGGAATCGAATATGAAACTTGACTTGTAAATGTAATTCAACTAGTTTTTAAACAAATAAAAATATATTTGAATGCGATATGTTTAAACTAAAAGTGGATTTAAGCAAAAGAGCTAATTAGAAAATGAATTGAGAAAGTGATGCAGTTGAATTTAAAAGCTGAATTGATTTGAAATCAATTGGAATTGGATGAGTATATGCTAACGGGTATGGAATGAAGCGAATGTAAGTATTAAATTGAATGTATGACAAAAGAGGTTGGTATTTAATTGGATATGAGATTTTATGAGCCTATTGGCAAGGCACTAGGCTTTTAGATTCTCTTTTTGAATAAAAAGGGCCTAGAGAGGCTATTTGTACTTGTAACGATTGAGTCATACAAAGGGGACGTTGGCCAAATTTTCCACTCAGAAAATTTAAGAAAAATTTGATAACAAAAATTTGATTTATTGATTATATATAGATTTTGAAACCAAATTGGTTAATAAATTTTAATGTGTTGTAATAGATGTTTTTCATTAAAAATAGAAACACATGGACTATAACACTATTATTATAGTAAATGATTCCCTAAAAGGAAAAGATTAAGGTTTAATACCAGATTAAAAACATAGTCCTTTAAATGCAGTATTTTGGGTAGTTGTAACGATGTTTTACGCAACATTCTTTTAACCCAAGTAAATGTGATTTGGAAACATTTTCCAAATAAAATTAGGGATATTTTCTATATATAGAAAATGACGGGTTCGTAGGAAAAATAAGTTGAATGGAAATGTTTTCCCTTCATAATAAGAAAATATTTTTGAAGTATAGAAAATAAGAATTTGATGGGAATTTGGAAATGTTTTCCAAGTATCGTGAGAGCATAAAATAATTTTGAAAAATATATCGGTAAGGATATTTGAGATGAATTGGGAAATAATATAATTAATGAAATATTAATTAAAAAGGCTTAGTGATTGTTTGGTGCTAAACAATAGTATTTCCTATTGGAAATAAGGATTTGGATAAATGTTTGTTTCTTCCATAGTTAAATAACCGACCATTGAAGTGTTAGCCAATTAATTGTTATCATTATTAATATAAGAAGACCAATTGGATTTATTATCCAAGACCACTCCGTATTGGCATAAACGCTGTGAATTAGATTATTAAAAGATAATCGAAGACGGAGTAAAGTGCAAGGGCTTTTTATGTTAGTCCTTGGTAGAAATTGCCTAAGACGGATAAATGGAGATAGTGCCTTCGGTTTCATTCAGTCCTAGAACGAACTTGTATGAAGGAATGTTTGACAGAGTATTTCCAGATGGTCGCATACATTGATTTCTTCAAACATACCACAGTTGGTGGTGTAGAAGGAAACTTCTCTTAGCTTAACACCCAAAGTATTCTTGAGGACGTCAATTAGTGATTTGACGGATCTAACAATGTGGCATTCAAAGTAAATGGTGGCAAGATGTTCTAAAAAGGTAAACGTAGCCTCCAGCCTCATCAATCGGGAAATGAAAAAAATCGAGCAAGCAACATAGCTATGTGGGTCGCACCCATTATGATGTATTATCACTTAATCTAGATAAAATTCATTTGTTTCTTATTATGTCGCTGCTGTATGCTTTCGATAACGGTTGCTGAACACAACCGCTGGTGATAAGGCATTCGATACACTCAAGCGGAATGAATGGTCGATCATGCATGGTTGGTTTGCAAGATGTTCTTTTTGAACCCATTTTATTCCTCTCTATAGATACACTATTAGAAGGTGGTCCATACCTTGTCATAGTTGGAAATCCTTCTCGGATAAGCGCCCGCGGGTTTTGATTGTATACTTTGTACGTGGAGAGTGAGATGCAAGTGTTCCGCTAGATTGTTATTGATTTGATTAGATACTATTATAATATTAAAATAGTGTTAATATAAAGAATATTTTTGTTTATCATAAGGTAAAAACCATCCACGTTTATGTGTTGTTCGGTCTTACAATTATTTTTTCTTTCAAGAGGATTTTAAGAGTAAATAAAGTATTTAGAGTTTACTCACACTAGTCCCATGACTGACCAAGAGTTTATTTTGTTTTGATTTATCCTAAACTCTTGGGTTCCCAAATTTGTACAGACAGTCAAGTAGTTCAGGTATTTACGGATACCCTTGGAGAAGCTTGGAGCAGAAGGCTTCACTATTTGTTATTTAGAGTTTATTTCTAATGTATCAAGTGTATGTTATACTCTGATGATGGTATGTATTATGGCACAGTTTTGTATCTAAAGTTGTTATGTGATATTATATTTTATTCTGTTGAGATGTGAGATTTTGTGTTGTTATTTCTGTTCTTCTTCTATCTTTTTGTTCTTCACCGATAATGATTCGTAACTCTGTGCAATTTGGGTTGGACGTATGTTTTATTTTTTCAACTCAGATGGTTCGGATTTGTGGACCGTTACAGTTGGTATCAGAGCTTAGGTTGAGCGAATACCTAGGTTTTGGTGGGGGTTTACTCATTAAAGATAGTGTCAGTAGTACCTTAGAATGAGTTGAGTGTATATATACGAGAGTACGTATTTGTTAGTTGATACAAAAATTGTTTTATATTGTGTTGGCTTGTCTGTTGAGTGGCTTATGAATTCTGGTCAAATCGTGGGATGCCACAACATCGATAAGAGTTTCTAAACACTTGAATAGAGAAATTCGATACAATATTGTTTCAAAAGTGGGTAAATGAAATAATTTTACCCAAAATTATATTTTCGTATGAAAGGAATAATTTTCAGAAATCATTATAGTATATGGATGTGTTGATTGTTATTATTATAATCAAATGAGATCATAAATTTGGAATGGTCATATATAAAAAAATAACTTGTATATGAATAATATATACAAATGAGACGAAATGGAATTGGAATCAAACCAGAATTTGGTATTTTATATCCCGAATATAAAGTAATATAGCATTACTTTACAAAATTTAAATGAAAATCATTTGTAGTGGATTTTGAAAGTGATTAAGCACTGAACTCACTCCAATAGGTAGAAAATAATTTTGATTATGGCTGCAGAATCAACGGTGATCATTTTCGAGTTTCTAAGTAATGGATTGCTACCATATTATAATTTCTAATGGAATTTTATTTTAGAAAACTAGTTTTGGGAAAATTTTGAATGTTTTGAATTTGAGATGGTTATAAATATATGTATATGTTTATATGATTTCAAAATGACATGAAATCAAGACCGGGAATTTGAACGTTGGAATTTGAATTTAACTTAAGTAAGTTAAATGGATTGAAATGGGTAAATTGATTTGAAATCAATTTAAAATTTGCTAGAAATATAAGTGGCTATTTTATTAACCAAATAACGCCAAAGTGTATAAAAAAATTTGTCGTTGTTGCAAACGAAAAAAAGTAAATTGATCAGAATTATTTTGAATCAATTTGAATACATATGAATGGAATATGGATTGAATGTAAATATATTTATTGTAAAGAATTCGAATAAAATGAATACGAGTATATGTGGTGTAATCTGAATGAAATGAGGTATATACTGCATATCGGGACTTGTATTAGCATATACATGCTAAATATACATGATATGGCATGTTTGGATTTGAATCCATGTGTTTAATTAATTAAATTAATGAAAATTATTGAAACTTCATGTTATAAGACTTATAGGTGTGTAGAATCCGCCTTAGTAATTTCAGGGAAGAAATTCTTCTAAGGGGGAAGGAATGTAACGATCTGGATTTTTAGTCGTTTTTCTTTAAATGTTGAGTAGATAATATAAATGGATTTTTATATCGTGATTATCGATTAAATGAATGGAATACGATTAGTGAAAATTAAGCACACATCTCTAAAACCAAACTTAATTAGGCTCACATCCCTCCCTACTTTTCAATGCAAACCCGGTCCCTCCTTTTGAAAGTTCCGCCTTTTACATTTTTCTACCCAAAAAAAAGCGCTGTCAGGTTAAAAAATAATATGGAAATATTCCCAGAAGTCCACGGAAAAAAAATTGCATAATTATATGCAACTTTTGCTAATAATTGCATACATGTATGCAACTATCTGAACACACATGCACTAAAATGTGCACTCCTACTGAATAATTACATACAAGTATGCAATTATTCAGACATAACTGCATACTTGTATGCAAGAATGTTTTGCAGAATTGAGGCATGGCAATATTTGCGTACTTATATGCAGTTTTTTATGTACAACTACATACAAGTGTGCAGATATATGTTGCTGCATGTTATCTATGCAAAAATTGAATTATTGCGTGAAAACATGCGCATATTTCATGAAATCTGCATACATGTATGCATGTATGCAGCTGTTTGACGTAGAAAATGAAACAGATGCATACTTGTATGCAACTATTTTTAAATAAGTGCATCTTTCGATGCATTTTACTGCATTTTCGTTGTTTTTCTATTCTTCTGTTTTTAACGTGGTTTGTGATTGTGTTTCCACCTGAATTTTTTTGCAAGTACTTCTTTTATTTAAATATGAATTTATGTTTTTTTAATGAATTTTTGAAAAATAGAGTTGTATTTTATATTAAGTTTATGATTGGACTTGAGCCTAATTTTGAAACTTAATAGGGACCCGTGTCAAACGGACCCTACGAGTTAATTCTGATTATATCAAATTATCGTATACAAAAAACGATTAATAATTGAATTCGAATCTAAAACTAAATCGAAATGATTCTAACGATTTATATAAAATTCCAGTTGAATTAGAATTATGTTAGTAGAGTTTTTGAAACGAAAATTTAAATGATTTCATTTATTTTGAAATCATTGATTTAATTGACACGTTGAAATAGTCATTTTTCAAACAATCTCGGATTTCAACGAAACCAATCTTCACAAAATCCGTAATGATTAATTATGCCTAGATTTCAAATTTCGTGTTAATCGGAGTTATTATATGAGCATGCACAATTTAAATGCTTGTCGATTGATGATTTAAAAATTAAAATAATTTTTAAATTCAAATGAATTTGGAATTCGACGAAATCGGTTTCGTTGGGTCTGAAACGTCAAAATATGGTAGGGTGACAATTTTCATCGCGATCAGAGCTCGTATGTGGTTGTTTAAGCATGAAATTTTAGGCATAAGTTTCGTGAGAATATTATAATAAAAATGAATAAAATAAAAAAAATGTTGAAAACGTACTTCTTCATGCCTAAGTAATTTTCCCTATCGCGGACCTAAGATGGTAAACGTGCAGCCTAAAAAAAAATTAAGTGGAAACACATCTAGTTTGAAAATATGCATCCTGTGATTACCCGCTTCCTTCTACCCGAAGCCTACCTCTCCTTTATTTAAAACAACTTGTGCCTTTCTTTTTTTCCATTCGTTTTAAACAAATCGATTTGAACTTCGGAGAAAAAGGAAAAAAAATGGAGGAATCCAAATTCGAACATATATTTAAACTCCTAACCTATTTCTCTTCGGTCCTACACCTATTTCGTTGCATTCAGTTTTGATTTGTGGAAGCTGGCGTGAAGCAAGGATGACTAGGTATTGTTATTGGGAAATTTAGGTAACCAAAAGGGATTTGGATTGTGTAATTTGGGTTGAGTGCTTCAAGTAATAAATGGTTGCAAACTTTGAGGTGATTTGGTTCGAACTGCTGTCGCACCTTGTACAGCGCAGAGTCGAAGTGGCGATTCATTAGAGGGGTGCGAGCTTGTTGTTGCAAGGTCGGGTAGAAGGAGATGTTGACAAGGGGATTGTAGGATCTTTTGGTGGTGATTTTTGTAGAGTGTAGTGGTTGATAGGAAGGAGTGGAGTCACAACAGTCTTGTGTTCTTGTACAGGCTGAGAGTAGACTTGGAGGAGATGGGTTAAGGCATGTTGAATTTCACTCGCGGCAACGAACGTGCGGAAGCAGTGACGGACAATGAGAAGTTGGGTTCATGTTCAAAGCCTTATCCCATTTTTCCTGTACGAGGAGGTTAGTTAATCGAAGTGTTAATTACTTTATTAAATTGAAATATTATAAAGATCATTACTTTCTCATGTTACATCCAAATCAAGCTCGATCAGTCATGATGGGTTCGTATTGTCATAATGTACCAAGTTAATATGGATTGGTCATTTTTTGGGTTAACTAGAATATGGGTAAAACCAATGGCCTATTTGATTTTGGTTGAGATCAAATTGCTTTGGCGGTAATAAAAATCAAGGTGAGTAAACTCACCCTCTACATTCATTTATAATTTATTATAACTGAACTTTATTTAGTATATAATTTTTATATGATGTTTGTTCGTTGTTTGGATGCATTGATGAATTATTTATCAGTTATGGCTATTATATATATTACCTATATTTACGGTTGGTAGTTGGATATTTCCCGCATTACTATTAGCGGATGAGACTCTATACGCACCTATAATATATATGGTGGATGGCCTTCTATACCGCGATATCTTGCCTTGAAGCAAGATTGGTATCAATTATGTTGTCTAACATCTGTGGATGTAGGAAAAATAGGTTTGAGGGATCCAACTGGATTCCTCAACAATTTAAATGTTGTTTTCTTATATAGTGTTATATGATGTGATGAATAATGCATAATTGATTATTGGGTGTTTTGAATGTTTGAATAGCACCGGCCCTAAAATATTGGTATTTAAATACCATGAAAAGTATATTCGAATGAAAGGGAAAACAAATTAGGTTTGGAAAGGAAAATTTATTATTCCAAAAATCGAATTTGAATTTTGAATGGGTTAGAAAATATAAACTTGTTTAATAATAAAAATAAGTAGTTGAATTTATAAACAATGTTTATAAATGAAGTGGAATAAATTATCGTTGGATAAATTGGGAATGTAAATTCAAGTGTGAATGTAAAGGGAAAGAGGAATCATTTTAGAAAAAGGAAACGGTGAAAATTTATTCCGACGTTCGGAATATAAACTGAATTGGAATAAATCCATGTGTATTTATGATTAGAATTCGACTATGACAAAGTTATAAAAACAATTTATTTACAGAAAGGATATTGGAATTATATTAAGTAGAAACTAAAATTTAAAATTAACTATGAAAATAGATTTAATATTTATATAAGTTATAATAATGAAATATTCCGAAATAGAATTTGGATTCGAAATATATTTGAAATGGAAACTTGTTTTAATATATAAAACAAGGACATAAATTTATAAACGATGTTTATAAATGTAGTGAAGAAATTATCATCATATAATTTGGAAGTTTAAATTCAAGTATGAATTTAAAAAGGGAATTGGAAACCACTTCGAAAAGGAAACGATAGATTTTTTCTGAAATTCGGAATATAAACTGAATTGAGATAAATCCAAGAGATTTAAAATTGAAATTCGATTATGTGGAATTTTATAAATAATTTATTTCCAAAGGAACTGGAATTTAATATAAGAAATTGAGTTGTGAATAAATTTATAATTGAGTTATGAATTTTGACAGAAATAATCAATGATTGGGGATAACTGAAAATTTTAAGTTGGATTTGGAAAACTGGACTAATTTATATTATAATATAAAAAGATGAGATAGAAACTTATATATGAACGAAGTTAAATGTTTATATTTTAATTAAATAAAAACGAGCTCGCTGCAGCGCAGTAGTTCATAATTTCACGTTTCGAACTTCTATCTAGTATATTGAACTCAATATAATCGGAATCATCCGGACCTATTGAGCAATAGTTTTCGAGTGAAAGAGAAAAATCTGGATTTCGCCTTATATATTTTGAGTTATGTCAAAATCAAATTCTTAGAAAAACATTGGTAATAAAATACAAATTTTCATTAGTAAAATCTAGATTTAAGTTATAAAATAAATATGAACTCAAGTGAAGTGAATAGATTGATTTTTGAAATAAGAATCAATTTTTACTTATTGAATGAAGTCAACTAATTAGAAATTAATTAGTTAAAGTAGTTTTTGGATCGAACTTAACTTTAATTATGTAAATGGAAGTTGTGAATTTAAATTCGGAATCGAATATGAAACTTGACTTGTAAATGGAATTCAACTAGTTCTTAAGCAAATAAAAATATATTTGAATGTGATATGTTCAAACTAAAAATGGATTTAAGCAAAAGAGCTAATTAGAAAATGAATTGAGAAAGTGATGTGGTTGAATTTAAAAGCTGAATTGATTTGAAATCAATTGGAATTGGATGAGTATATGCTAACGGGTATGGAATGAAGCGAATGTAAGTATTAAATTGAATTCATGACAAAGAGGTACATATTTAATTGAATATCAGATTTTATGAGCCTACTGACAAGCGACTTGGATTTTTGTTTTACTTTTTGAATGGAAAGGGTCTAGAGAGGCGATTTGTAGTTGTACTGATTGAGTCGTACAAAGGAGACATTGGCGAATTTTTCCACTTAGAAAATTTAAGAAATTTTTGATAAATACATTTGATTTAGCGATTATATATAGAATTTGGAACAGAATTAGTTAATAAAATTTAATATGTTGCAATAGACGTTTATCATAAAAAGTAGAAATGCATGGGCTATAGCACTATTGTTATAGTGAATGATTTTCGAAAAGGAAATGATTAAGATTTAATGCGAGATTAAAAATATAGTCGGTTAAATGCATTATTTTGGGTTACTATAACAATGTTTTACACAACATTTATTTTAACCTAGTAAATGTGATGTGGAAACGTTTGACAAACAAAATTAGGAATATTTTCTAAGTATAGAAAATGAATCGGTCCACAGGAAAATAAATTGAATGGAAATGTTTTACTATAAGAATTTGATGGCAATTTGGAAATGTTTTCGAAGTATCGTGAGAGGCCAAAACAGTTTTGAAAAATATATCGATAAGGATATTTGAAATGAATTGAGAAATGATTTAATTAATGAAAATATTAATAAAGAGGGGCTCAGTGATTGTTTGGTGCTAAACAATAGTATTCCTTTTGGAAATAAGGATTTAGATGAATATTTGTTTCTTCAATATTTAAATACCCTACTATCGAAGAGTTTGCCAATTAATTATTATCTTTGCCAATATGGGAAGTCCATTTAGATTTATCATCTGAAAATACTCTGTATTGGCATAAGCATTGCGAATCAGATTATTATAAAGGTAATCGAATATGCAGTAAAGCGTAAGGGCTTTATCTGTTAATCCTAGATAGAAACTTCCTAAGATGGATAAATGGAAACAGTGCCTTCGGTTTTGTTCAGTCCTAGAATGAACTTGTATGGACGAATGTTCGATTGAGTATTTTTAGATGGTCACATATATTGATTTTTTTAAACACACCATATTTGGTGGTGGAGAAGGAAACTTCTCTTAGCTTAACACCCAGAGTATTTTTGAGGATTTCAATTAGTGACTTGATAAATCTGACAATGTGGCATTCAAAGTAAATGGTGGAAAGATGTTCTAAGAAGGTAAACACAGCCTCGAGCCTCATCAACTGGGAAATGACAAAATTGGGCAGACAGCATGGCTATGTGGTCGCACCTATTAGGATGTTTAATCACCTGATCTAGAGAAAATTCATTTGTTTCTTATTCTATCGCTGTTGT
Source organism: Allium sativum (assembly GCA_030737875.1). NCBI lineage: Eukaryota > Viridiplantae > Streptophyta > Magnoliopsida > Asparagales > Amaryllidaceae > Allium > Allium sativum. The sequence continues at coordinate 147,371,717 of CM060922.1, read as the reverse complement.
ATGCTTTCGGTAACGGTTTCTGATCATAACCGTTGGTGATAAAACATTTTGTACATTCAAGCGGAATGGGTGGTCAGTCATGTGTGGTCGGCTTGCAAGATGTTTTTGTTGAGCCCAATGTATTCCTCTCGAGAGATACACTATTGGAAGGTGGTTCCATACCTTGTCATAGTTGGAAATCCGTTTTCCAATCAGCGCTCGTGGTTTTTGATTGTTTACTATGTGTATGGAATGTGAAGTGCAAGCGTTCTGCTGGATTACTATTGATTTTATTAGATACTATTATAATATCAGAAAATGTTTTGATACAAAGAGTATTTTGGTTTTTATCATAATGTAGAAACCATCCATGTTTATGTTTAGACCGGTCTTATGATTATCTTTTCTTTCGAAATAAATTTTAAGAGTAAATCAAGTAACTAGAGTTTACTCACACCAGTCCTATGACCGACCCAGAGTTTATTTTGTTTTGTTTTTCCCTAAACTCTTGGGCGCCCAAATTTGGATGGGTAGTCAAGTAGTTCGGGTATTTACAGGTACCCTTGGAGGAGCTTGTCGTAGAAGGCTTCACCATTAGTCATAAAGAGTTTATTTCCGCTGTATCAAGTGTATGTTGTACTCTGATGATGGTATGTATATATGGTACAATTTTGTATCTAAAGTTGTTATACGATATTATATTTTATTCCATTGAGATGTCAGATTCTATGTTGTTATTTCTGTTCTTCTTCTACCTTTTCTTCTTTACCCATAATAATTCATAATCTATGCAATTTGGGTTGGATGTGTGTTGTATTTAGTCAACTCAAATGGTACAGATTTGTAGGCCATTACAAAGGATGATAATGATTGCGCATGGGAAACGGAAGAGGGTATGAGGTTGACCCATCCGGAACTTTTTGAGAGGTATATCCTATATCATATCTTTCTTGTATCATTATGTTTTTCACTATTAGAGTTTAGCAAGATAAGGTAGGACTTTGGTTTTATGGATTGTTAGATGCTAGGTTGGATGGTAGATTGGATACTCATGGATGGTAGGCATGCACAATGCTTTATTTGCTTGGAATTTCAGGGGCAAAATTCCTAAAGGAGGAAGAATGTAATGACCCATATTTTACGTATCAGGGGATCGAAAAAAAATTATATTCAACTCCCTAGTAGTCGTATCATTCACATATTTTAGTATGTTGTTGACGGGAATGTGAGACACATCCATGATTTTTTACCAAATCGAGTTATGACCATTTTGCCCTTATGTTTACTATTTTAGCTATGACTTTTGATGGGGGACAAATTAGGTGTTGAAGTCAATCTCATTGTATCGAAATGGTGGTTGGCGATTCCATAAAGTGGTCACATTAAGGATTTGGCTCAGCAGTTTAGGAGAAATTGCTGTTTAAAGTTTAAATTTCTACTAGGCTAACTAATTATCTTCTAATGGGTTGATTAGCTAGATTATTAGGCTAATGACCCGCGATTATAGACAAGAGGACCTAGGTAGAGAACTAGTGTTTCTCTTCTCATTTAAGCATTATGTTGTTGTCTGTGATTCTCCGGATTCAACCTAAATCCTAATCTCTTTATCTATTCATTCTAAATCATATCCGAAGGCAAGATCTACATCTGGGAAGATTGAATCTCGCTATTTTCCATAAAATAAGAGGTTTTCTTTGCTATCTCTTCTTTCTCCAGAATTGATTTCATCCTAATTTCATTGGATCTAGGCTTTGGTGAGTTATAGATTTCTCTCACATAGATATTATGGATAATAAGTGATAATTTAGAATTATTTCACACCATGCATGTTAATATCAATTGAAATCTGATTGGCAATGTTAATAAACTCTAAAATAATATGAATTGATCATACGAATCGGTAAATTGTTAGATTAATCATGTTTAACGTATGTTTAGATCCTAATTATGCTAGATCCATGGTTTTTATGCTAGATTCATGTTGGTACGATTGATCATGATTGAAAATTGGTTGAATTGTTGTCTTATTCGTTGAATTTTATGACTTTGATTGATTTGTTGTTTAGAATTGTATTGTAGGCTTAACGTTGATAAAAAGTGCAAATCCGAGGTTCAGATGATTAGATTCAGACGAAACTTGGCGGGGGAGCTCTGGAGGTTGTCGTGATGACACCTAAAAAATTTGGTCATGAAAAAAGCTAAGTTGATGGACTAGTACCAGTCCATTCCCTGTGTATCGGTACCCATGCATATAGGGTGCTTGAGGAATGCTGGATTTTGGGACGTAGCCTTGTGGAGCGAAAAACAGGCCATGGGAAAATTTTGGTGTGATTTGGATGGGTCGAAGGATTATCGCTCGAATTCATGTTGATGAACCAACAGAAGAAATTTCCAAAAAGGAATTAGGTTTAGATAATGGACCAGTAGGAAGCTTTCGAAGCATGGAGTTTGAGGATCCAAACACTTAGCCATTTTTGGCTAAGTGGATGTACCGATACCGGTCCATAGCGATGGACCGGTATCGATCCATCGAGAAAGAGAATGGTGGGTCGAGGCTTCTGAGGTGGAAGTAGGGGACATTTGAAGCTCGTTGGTGAAGTTAGATTGTGAAAATTTCTATGGGATGGAAGTGGTTATAACTGAGGCGTTGTTTCTTCGATCTTGAACTCAAGATGGGAGTAGTCAAAGTTGAATTGATGAGCAGCCAATCGTGCGATGATCAACAAGATAATGAATTAATGAATTGACTCGAGTGGAACATGATCTCGTAGGATGGTGGATTGATTTTGGTTGGACTGGAGCACGGGACATAACAGACTGGTTTGAGTATAACTCAAACTAAAGGATGAAGTCACTAAGGATGGTTTGAGGAGTCGGAATCATGAAGGATTCGTCGGTGGTCGAAGATTTTAGCAGACTTAGAGTAGAGGTATCATGAGGACGCCTATCAGGATCTGAGAGATCGTGTAACATGGATAGCTCGAGGAATGATCTAGTTGTCTCGAGGAGGCAAACATATGAGGGAAGTGTGGCAGCCTGACTAGAACCAGGATTTCCATTTGCCCTTGACAGATGCTAACAACCAGTCATTCGATATTGATGCATTTAAGGCTTTAGTTGGTGATAGTTAGGTTATTACCTTTCATGGATGCTATGGTTGATTTGTGTGTTCTCTTTTATTTTTCTCTGGGTAGGCTATCACCGTAGGATATTGAAGAGAAGCGGGATTGGGAATCCTATTCTGTCCCGCGTCTATTCTGTGTGTTTGTGGAGCATATTATATTGAGGTTATTATTTGCTAACTCTTTAGATGCAGGGACGACTTAGGTGAGACCAGAATTCTCTATTATCATATTATCATAAGCAATTATTGGCAGTTATTTTATCGTTCACTAAGACTGTTGTCTAACTCAACTTTTTATTTCTTCTTTTATTACCTCGGGCTACTCATTAATGATGTCGATGAGTAAACTGAGTAACAAGTTATAGGTTTAATGGCGCTGATGTTGTAAGGTGACGAGCAGGAGGTTGGCGTACTATTTTCTTATAATGTTTTATTATTCCGTTATTTTTTTAAGATACTCTGATGGATGTAGTGAGGCATATTGTATTCGGATATTCATATAATGGGATGTATTGTACCTTTGATTCTATGTTTTTATGGAGATGAGATTTTTTGCTTTACCATGCTTCACTATTATGCCTTATTGTATGTTTTATTATTATATGTTATTCATGCGCTGTGTGTTCTACGATAGGTCTTGTTCCTAGTTGTTTTCCTTAATGATTGTCCCATATCGGCCAGGTACGTTATACAGCACACCATTTCCTTAAAGTAATGCAAGAGGTATGGGGAGGTCGTCAAAACAGGTCAAGCATGGTGCACAAAGCAAATAAGATGAAGGCAAGTTAAAGAACATGGTACAGAAGCCTAAAGCAATATCAAGCCTTGACAAAATTAAAGCCAACACACATGATACTCAAACCAAACAATTCAGGCTACAACAAATGGGATGGTGTAGTTTAGGTACAACATTTAATGTAGGAAAATTTAAATTCAAGGATGTAAAAGTAGAGAATCAATAACTAATGAAATGCAACATCAAATAGTTCAACATAGCAGTAAAACTGGAACATATGGCGTAAGGAAATTAAGCAAAAACCCAAGAAAACCAAGGCAATAAACCATTTGAAATTCAGTTTAAATTAATGTTGAACAAGTCAACATTTCTCCACAAATTAATCAAATTTCAAACCTAGACAGAAATATACAAATATAATTGAATGCAGTTTGAACGTGTTTTCCAAATCAAAGCCAGAAATATACGAATCAATCCGAGTCAAAAGAAATTAAAAAAGTAAAAGGATATAAAATTCTTTATAAACCCATTAACCATCATCGGTACAAGTGGGTATCAAGTCGAGCAATATAAAATTAGAAAGGAGCCAAAATTGATAACAGTTTCAACGTACAATCGAACTCAATAAATGGAGCAATAACAACCAATTGGAGCATCAATCAACGATGATCCTAACTGAGATACATACAGAAATCAATCAAATAAATAAAGGAGCAGTGGCTTTTTATCGAGAGGAAACCTTAGCTTAAAAAGAAAGGAGATCAGGCGGATGTAAAGGAAGCAAGCAGCCGGATTATTAATATAAAAGGGCCACATTTCATTAAATATTTATTTCGGGTCTTTTTGTTTTTTCACGAAGGTTTCTTCTTCGAATTTTTTCGTAAGTTTTAATTTTTATTTCAAAATTTTCATATTTTTCTAAGTTGCAAACTACGGGGCGTAGTTTGAGAATTTGCAACTCTATGGCTGAGTTATGATAAGATTTTGGGTGCATAGGGTTAGAACAATCAGGTAAGCAATAATTACAAGTTTACTGTGTATGTAAGCGTCATATTATCTAACTGGTAGTTGAGAATTAGGGGTAAAGTTTTAAGTGTACAGTTAGAACAATTGGATGAGCGAGAATTGCGAGTTTACAATGGCTGTAAGCATTGAATTATTTAATTCCCAGTTGGAACCTTAACAGCAGTAGAAGGCAGTATTTTTCCGAGTTTAGGTAAATTCTATATGTGATTTATTTTTTGCAATTATTCTATTGGTATCTATGTTGACAATTTTTTTTTATTATTATTCTGTAAAAAAAATACAATAAACTCTATTCACCTCCTCTTACAAGTGGTATCAGAGCAGGTTATAGGATAACTCTAGAGTCATGAATATCTCAAATAGTGCTTTCTCTAAGGGTCAATCAATAGCTAGACCACCTATGTTTACCATAACTGATTATGTTTATCAGATGGCTAGGATGGAAATATATTTAATTTCTGTTGAGTGTAACGTTTGGGATATTGTTGAGATAGGGTACACTCAACCTACTATGAGAATTAATGATGTGGAATTTCCTAAACCCAAAGATAAATTGTATGCAATCGATAAAAATTTACTTCATTAAATACTAAAGCAATGAACTCTCTTATATGTTCTATTAATAAAAATAATTTAATCGGATATCTCATTGTTTAACTACATAGGAAATTTGGTATACTCTGGATATCACACATAAAGGCACATCTCAAGTTAAGGAGTCCCATTTTTCTTTGCTCAGCAATGAATATGATAACTTCGTAATGCTTAAGGGTGAAAGTATAAAATAAATGTACGGATCCTTCTCAGTATCAACATATAATTTAAGAGCTCTAGATAAATTTTACACTGAAGTTGAATTGGTTCTGAAAATACTAAGAACACTGCCTAAGAAATTTAAGGCAAAAGTGACAACTATACAAGAATTGAAAGATCTAAGTAAAAAGAGAATGGAAGAACTAATTGGAAATCTTATGACTTATGAGATGGAAATGAAAGCTTGAGAACAACACGACAACATTGAGTCAAAGAAAAAATAGACACTTTTGAAAAATATCAATGAAGAGAAAGACAATCTATGTTATGAATGGTCTCAAGAAATGGTCCGATAAAATTTTCAAAGCTTTAATCAAAAGAAATGGGGTAAAATAAAAGAAGAACAAATACTTAGACAAATAAATTTAGTCTAAAGAAGAAGAAATTATTTGTCATAGATGTAAAAATTAGATCACATAAAGTATAATTGGCCATTAAATCGGATTAGCAAATGAAAGAAAAAGAAGAGAAAGGTCATTACAACAATATAGGACGATAAAAGAGTAGAGTATTTAGACTGCGATGATGATGAAGAAGAAAGTTTGTGCTTGATGGGTCGATTGAGTTATGACGATTGTGATGATGATTCTAATGAGGTAGAAAGTTATATTTTTAAAGATTTACTCCTATTTTGTCATGAACTCACTAGAAATATTTATAGTCTTGATCACAAATATGAAAAATTAAAAATTTGAAAATTTTGAGTTACTTCGCACAAATTATAGATTATAAACCAAACTTGAAAGAGCTAAAAAAATTCAAGATTTTAAATGTGAAAAATGTCAGTTTTTGAATAAAGAGTTGACTCAATATAAGAATAATTTTGAAACTCTAAAAAAATGAGTTTTTGATTTTAAAGAAAAAAAGACGACACAAAAAGAGAAGATTATATCAAAAATGCACTTCATTATTGAATAAAAAGAATATCATGATATCTAAAGTTCAACAACTTGAATCAACATTAACTAAATTTTCAAGTGGAGCAAAATCCTTGGTGTGGATTTTGTTTATAAACAAGATAAAAGCTTGTTTAGAAAAAAAAGCATGATTAACTGATTATTGGTTCCAAAAAGTAAAAAAGATAAATATTAATTAATTTAAATAAGTTCGGGTTCATAAAGGTACTTTATTGAATGCCAATGGATTGTCGTAGAAACAAGTTCGGGTTCCAAAATGTATAAATGAATTTAAGAGTGACTCAACATCTTATTTTAGACTGCTCAATTCCCTAAATATTTAGGTACCAAAGGTAGCTAAGGAACAACTTCGAGATAGATAGAACTCAAGTTGTTCCATATCATTGTCAAATAAAATTTTCATTGTTCATTAACCTATAGTGTTCAGTTGGAGATTCATAAGTTCGCAATAACGATGGTAAGTTATGTATGATCTCTAAACTTTGTTTTATATTTTCCTGTTAATGCTTTTTCATATTGACACAACTATAATATTTTTTCCATATCTTGAGATTTATAATTTAGATTAAAAAAATTTAAGATGTTTTGGAAAATGGATTGAAACTTTTACTAGATTTATGTTTTTCCAAAATCCAAGCTTTGTTAAGTGAAAATTTGCAATATATATATAGTGTTAGTTATAAGCAGTTTTCAAAACTTTTGATATAGTTGTAGTGTTTCAATCATATCTTGAACACTATTATTCCTAATTCTAATAAGAAAAAGCTAACGAATAATTTCACTATTTTATTATTTTGAGCTTTTATAATCATTTTTGTAAACTCCTAAAATATGCACTCAGTTCATCATACTACTCAAAAATCGTCTTTGATTTACATAAACAAGTTGTGGTAATCTCGTATAAATTCTGACTGACTTGGAAATTTTAATTTGAAATCACCTTTAATTGCCAATATGTTTGAATTTCAGGAACTTTCATATTTTTACTCAATTTGAATTTTAAGATTTAAACTTTCAAATAACGGTTTCAAATGATCTAATTCGGAAAATTATCTTGAAATATTGGTCAACACTCATATTGCATCCTTGTGGTTGATAAATTACGAGTGACATTTTATAATGTGCTTATTATTTGATATACAAAATGTTGCATTTCTTGATATAATTGGATTTTTTAAAAATATTGAGTGAATATAAGGATCATATAGTAAGTTGAAAGAAAAATTAGTGTAACACCCCATATTTTCTGTAAACGTTAATGTAACAAATCAAAGTATGCTTAATTTTTAGGAGAAGAATTAAGGGAAATGGGTTATGCCATTGCGTTCGTCTCGGAATTCTGCTTGAGATAGAGTCCGAGTTTGCATGAATCGGACTTCGTATGAAGAAGTTAAGGCCTTCAAAAGTTTCAGAATATATAAAACAGCTCGAAACTGAATTCAAAATTCAAAACAGAACCCAGAAGCGGGCTGGGCGGGAAATTTCCCGCCCAGATCAACCAGGGGGTCGACCTTAGTGTCGACCTCCCCCCCCCCCCCATAGGTCGACCTGGGCCTGTTTTTCCAGATCTGGACTGCAACGGTTTTGACCTATTCTGGACGAACCAGATGGCTTCTAGGGCGATCTAATGGCTCTAAAACACTCTCTACACCTATACAAGAATGCCTAGACATAAGGTTTCTCCACACAAATTCTTTTAGTTGTCTACATGTTGTTTCTCTCTAGCCTCCACCATTAAAAAAAATCTTATTCTCCACTAAAACAAGCAATAGTTCTTCTTCAAATTGGAGATTCAAATCAAGTTATAGCTTCAAGAAGGGAAATTAAAGGCTAATTTAACGGCTTTGAGCAACATCACACGAATCATAGCAAATCACCACAATGCTATCTTATTATCCTTTTCTAAACCGATCGCTGTAAGTTCGGTTATCCTTAGATTTGAACGTGTAATTGGACTCATGAATGTAATAAATTAAAATATAGAACTGTGCCTATTTGTGAGTTAATTATCTTTGATTGATGCTTATGTCAAATCTAACGTTATCTGTGCCTTTGGATCTGATTCTCGATTGTGTCCTAGAGCTTACTGTGGCTAATTGCCAATGACTATGATTATGGGACTTTTGCCTATGACATTGATTAAGAAACTATTGTGGTTAGTTGCCAATGACTATTGTGGTTAATTGCCTATAACTATTGTAGTCAGTGACTTATGCCTATTCCCATTAACCTATTAGGTTGTACTTCGAACTGGCATTATGTTAGACCCAATCACCTATGCCTATTCCCTTAATTATGTTGGATCTCATTTTTGGGGTGTAACTTGTCTAGTTTATTCTTATTCACTGTTATGTACATCAAACCCACTGGAACTATTATTTTTTTATTTGGTTCATTCTTGCATGGCTATTCTTTTATGTCAATTCTCGTGCTTATCCCTTATTCCTTGCTTTGATACTATTAGTATCATTTCATGAGTACATAGAAAAACTTGTGAAATCATGTTATACGTACAATTATGATGCGGGGATTGGGCGTAGCTTAATTATGTTAATTTGGCATAATAAATATGTTGGCATAAATCTAAATTGGCTATAATAGTGAATGATTTACATGCATATTAGACTTGGCATAAATTGACAAATTTAAATTGGCCGCAAAGTATGTAATTAGCATGTAAACCAAGTTTTAGACGTAAACGATAAAACTAGAATATTAAATTTAGTTTCGACATAAACTGTAAATTGGAATGTTAATCTAGATTGGGCATGAATTGTAAAAGGGGAATATTAAATCTAAAATTGGTATAAACTGCAAGTCAGGCTGATTGGTGGGTAAATCAAGTTTTGGGCATAGAATATAAATATGCTAATTTTCATGACAAATAAATATGATCTAAGCTAAATTGATTTACGAAAAATTTACATAAATAGTAAATATGTAAATTTAGTAAAAGACGAATTTGCCTAACCCAAGGTTAGACTGAGTTGTGGTGCAAAACTGCCCGGAACCGACCGGCACATCCAGTGACCACAACGATACCTGTTTAATGTGGGTGGTTAGTGCATCAAGCCCAGAAAGACCCGAGGTTAGACTGAGTTGTGGTGTAAAATTGCCTGGAACCGACCGGCACATCCAGTAACCACAACAATATCTGTCTAACGTGAGTGGTTGGTGCTTTAATTAATTGATTAAGGATCATGAATAAATCAAGCTAGAAATGTTGAGGTTAAGTAATTAAGGAAACACTTAACCGTAATAACATGTTAACTTGGCAAGTGGGTGAGGTTAAGTAAATTTAGAACACTTAACCATTGTAACATGTTAATTAAGCAAATGATAGGGTTAAGTTAACTAAAGTAACACTTAACTAATATATAATGACATGTGGTGGGGTTAAGTAATACAAGAGGTAAACACTTAACCAATTATATAACATGATGTATGGGAAGGGTTAAGTTAACACGAGAACAACACTTAACCAATATAACATGATTTGAGGTAGGGTCAAGTCAGCACCAGAAGGAAACACTTAACCCACATGATGTGACGGGTGGATGGGTTAAGTCAACTTGAATTGATTAATGACACTTGACCAATATACTGGATGAGCGAATGGGGTTAAGTTAAATGGGAAATACTTAACCAATATAACCTGATGAATGAACAAGGTTAAGTTAATAAATCACACTTAACCAATCCAACATGATAAGCAAGAAAGGTTAAGTTAATGAGAACCACTTAACCAACACGACTTGACGAGTAGGAGATTAAGTACACGTCGGGTAGGTGGGTAATATTAGTAAATATAGGCCCACAAAACTTAACTGTTAAGAAAACATGCTAGAATCGGTGGGAGGATTAAGTACATCTCGTATAGGTGGGTAATATTTGTATATATAGACCCACAAACTTAACCAGTAGGAAACCCTAGTAACGGGAACTCATTTCAGCAGTAACCCACATAAACGTGTCACGATACCCTGAGCTAGGCAGGGTGGGGCACAATTACTGGGCTGATTATAAGAAGTCAAAATAGCGGCAGGTGGTACGTCAGTGTAGGTTCCGACGGTTTACGGGCGTGCACGTACTCCGGAGTGGAAAAAGCAGGCACTGGATACCAGTAGTTATACACTGGGCATCTTGAATCATGTCGGGTCGCTATCATAAGGCTTGATACACCTTATGGTGGGGCCAGCAGAGTATCTACACGCAAGAGAGGTCCGACTTACACAGACACATGGAAAATTAATACACGTAGGTAGCATAATCCCATGTTGGACCTAGGTCGCGTAAACCCTGAATCCAAGAAGCGTTCAATAGGTAGCATAAACCCCAGTGGACCTGGGTAGGGTAAATCCTGGTTGAATCTAGTAAGCACTCGATAGTAAACCCTAGATTAGATCTAGGTAATAAACGGAATCCCCATAATAGATGTACACCTGAAGGCAACCGCAAATACGGGGATTGGGGTCACGTTATCATATAATCGTAGATTACTAGTTTGGGCACCAGTTAGGTAGTGCAGAGACATAGAAATTAGTATAAACAGGGTAGTTGCGAAACAGAGAAGGATTAGAAGCGCATTCAGCTTATCAGTACGTTCAGTTTATCTTGCCATATCCCATGCTTATCCCATATTATCTTGTTACTATGGTTTAGTCTTATATTTAGTTTATTCATGTCATGACCCTTTTCCTCGTTTAAATAATAAGAATCACTGGACTTACCAGACTTTATGTCTGACCTACTTTGCTTTTGCCTCTTTTTCTTCCGTTTTCCCCCAGGTAGTCAAGGAGGGAATAGCTCAGGTTTGTTTGGACCGTTACTCTTTCCAAGCTTGAAGACACTTTGACGTGTTGCCTTGGACTCTCTCTTCTACTGCTATGGTTGGCTCATGCTTTATTTCGGGAAATCATTTTATGCTTCTTCATTTTTGTAAGCAAGACAGGATACTTTGGTATTGTAAAACAATCTTTGTACAAGCTGTTTATCAAAGAAATAAAGTTTTATTTATTTGCCACTGCTTTAATTGTCTGTCTTGTAATTTATCTGCATCTTTTACCTATAATGCTCCACCGAAATTAAGGCATTCCCTTTGTAACGACCCAGAAAATCTGAACCAATTTAAAAATTTTAAATTGGCTAAAATAATGGATTTAAAATATTTAAAAGAAATATTTTAAATAACGGCAATGAAAAGTGAGTTTGAATCGACAATTGAAAACGAATATAATTAATTCTAATTATAAACAAGGCCTGAAAAAGCGCTGCAGTTTCAAAAATTGAATTCAAACTTTGTCGGACTGTACCGGGTGCAAAACAAAACGGATTTTAGTGAAACCAAAAATATTTAAATCTGTTAGTGAATACCTTTCTAACGAATCTGAAAAATCGAATTTTCATAGCGGAAAGCAAAAGTTGTAGCCAAATGAATTTTCAGAAAGGTCGCTATGGAATTTATATAGTCCGTGAAATTGGCCATTTTGCATATGACCTCGGAATTTGACGAAACCACTTTTGTTGGATCCAGGATGTGAAGTTATTGCTAGGTTTCAAATTTCATAATTTTTGAAGCTAGTATGTGAGCGTGGCAAAGGAAAACGTGTTTTGGTCATTTACAGTTAAATTGGATCGACCAGAAATGGGCCTTTTTGCAAACGGTCTCAGAATTCGACGAAACTAGTTTTGTTGGGACCGTATCGTCAAAACATAGCTAGATTTATTTTTCTGCAATTTTTCGAATCAGTTCGTGGCCCTGGCAAATTGAAATGTACGTTCAAACCAAATATTGAATGTTTTATATTTTAATCTGAATGAAAACTGACTGAAACAGTCGAATGGGCCTACGAAACATATCCCATTGTGTTCGGAATGGGGGTGAAACGCTAGGGACGACAGTCGTTGGGTTTGGATTGGTGTTCGTATGTGGAAAGGGGTATTTTCGGATTTTAAAATTAAATAAATATAAAAAAAGGGGCCGACCAATCATATTCCTTCGTTTGTTTTCTCTCTCCCCGACAATCCTTCTGGCGCATGACGAAAGAGCTTTCTCGCCTTCTCTCTTCTTTTTCTTCTAATCCACGCAACGAAACACCACCCCCTAGTTATGTTTTTCGTAGATCTAGGAAAGATCTACAAATCCATGTAAAATTTGCTAATTATTGTTCAGTATTTGGAGAGTTACAAGCCCAGGAAGTCCGGGACTTTCGAGCTCCGCCGTGCCTATCTCGCTGCACCGAACGGAGAGCCACCCCCAGGCGCACGTGCGCCCTTCCAAGCGCTGTCGCGTGGTGTACTTCGATCTGAACCAAAGGCTACGGATTGGGTGAAAACCTAAAACCTAGATCCGAACCCTTTTCTGAAAGGTACGGGTTTGATAATTCAAACTGATTTCAACAGTTTTAAAGTGTCGCAAAACTTGATTTTCGTATAAAAATCATATCTTTTTCGTTCGTTAACGAAATTTGATGAAACAGGAAACATCGTGACCGTGTGGGCGTCTTCAACATTTTAGAAGAGACCGCATATTTTTCTGAGCCTTCTTCTATTTTTGGTGGAGTGGAACCCGAGGTGAGATTTCTAATTTATAAACGATATGGAAAACGACGATGTATAAATTATATAGTCGATGTATGAGTTATATAAGCGTTGTACACCTCTTGTATAAGCGTTGTATAAGTTGTATGTTCGATGTATAAGTTATATATGCGTTTTAAAGATTATATATGTGTTGAAATAGAAGTGAATTGCTATATATATATATATATATATATATATATATGTATATATATATGCCCCTTGTCCACAAACCATGGACGATATTTATTAGTTGTGATTGGTGTGAAAATTGATTGATAGCGAATGGTTGTTTGGGATCGTTTGTGGTTGATATTGATTGATTGTGGTTGAGAAATATTTGGTTGAAACCACATAGGATTAGTTTGTGGAAATGAAATAAATATATACAGGTCGCCTGCGTGCGAACTAGATGCGTGATGCCCATTGTCAAAAACCGCGGGGTTTTAAGGTAGAGCGAGGAGCCGTACTTGGGACGATCCCGGTTTTAACTACCCTGCCGTTATACTGCCGAAATTTTGAATAATATTCATGTGTTTGAATTATTTTCATTTGCTGAAACTATATTTATTCGTTGAATAGAAAATCTTCATGTGTTGAATCGATATTCATTCGTTGAATAGAAATTCATGTGTTGAATGGTGTTCGTGTTTTAAAATATAAAAATCACAATTTTATTGATATATACAAACTATAGAAAACCTTCATGTGTTGAATCGATATTCATTCGTTGAATTGAAATTCAAGTGTTGAATGGTATTCATATCTTGAAAGAAATTGTTTTATAATAAAAATCCCATTTTTAACATCAATATGAAAAGTATAAAATAATCCTGGTTTGAAATAAATTGTTTTACAATAAAAATCCTATTTTATCCCCTATATTAACTATACGAAATAATAGTGTTTTGAAATGAATTGTTTTACAATAAAAATCACATTTTTATTATATAAACGAATTGTTAAAAATAGTGAAGTGTTGAAATAGAAGACAGTTAGATAAAAATATCATTTTTATCAAATGTATGAAAAGAATGTAGCTTTGAATTCAAAGAATCGATATATATAAATAAATAGAATTAAAATATAGCGAATAACGACGCTGTAGTTCGTATTTTGAAACCGTGATTTCAAACGATTAGTACGGGAGATCCGACCATCGGATTTTCCTGAAACCGCAACCGTTGGGTTCGCTTTGGAAAAATCTTTCCAACGGCACCAACTTTGTAAAAATCCAACGGTTGGATTGTCTGGAATGTTTAATTCAAATCTGAAGAAAAACAGCACCAGAAACGATTATATTTAAAAACGATTATATATATATATATTAAATCGAATAACGACGCTGCAGTTCGTATTTCGAAATCGAAACTTCAAACGATTATACCGGGAGATCCGACCGTCGGATTTTCCCGAAACTAGAACCGTTGGATTCGTTTTGAAAAGATCTTTCTAATGATGTAAATTTTGTGAAGATCCAACTGTTAGATTTTCAGATATGTTTAAATCAAATCTGAAGAAAAACAACAACACGGTCGCGTTATGGCCCGAAGCGTCGTTTTGAATATATGGGCTATTTTAAAATAAATAAAAATAGGGATAAATCGTTATAAAATATTGTAAACAATATGGATGTGATTTAGAAATTAACTGAAGGTTGTCTAAGTCGAATGGTTTCCTGGGTGTTGATCTGATGTTGGTTTCGGCCTTCGGGGTTAATATTTGGGAAATCATTCTCTTACTGATTGACGGTTAGTGACTAATGAATTGAAATGATGCGTGTATATGTTAGTGTTGCACTTGTTTATTATATACGCGAGTTGCTCAGAAAGACCAGGTTTATCCCATTCTGAATAACTAAATCGACGATAAGGAATCGAAGATGAAGACGGTGGTCGAAGACCGGAGATCTTCCCCTCGTTTGGATGGTAACCGAGGTCCTGATTGGGAGGCATCCCGAAATATGGATAATGAGTGGTGATTGTCCCGACGTACGTGGTGATCGATGGGTTTGCGAGGTATTTAGTGCCTCCGGTTTCGTTCAGACCCAGAACGGACTTGTAAATGGACTGTGTGTCTGACATTGGATTTTATTCTGTGTTGATTGATCTCTATTAAATATACATATGTTTGGCGGCGGAGAATTTATTCTTTTGCTTAACGTCCTTCTCTGAAACACACGAGCTCAGAGGTTGTATATCGATGGACATCAGTCGTATAGAATGAATTGCTAGTGTGACATGCCTAAGTGGCAAATGATCAGGGCTTCTGTTGAAAAGCAAAGTCTTGTGGTGATGATCAATGCACCGCCTGTGTGGCGTAGCTTTGTGTATAATGTGAATTCGCGAACCTCACAACCCGGTATGAACCAGAAACGGGAGAAGGACCTCAGGGAGGGCATGCGTTTCTTTCTAGCTAGGGTGGTGTCAGTGACCTACCAGCCCTGACATTTATATACTTTTCACCTGTGTGGTTGTTGCTGTTGCAAGGCGCCTCGGTTAGATCGGACGATCCGGGTCCGATGGAGCCATTCGTTGGCTCATTTACACCCCAAAGGGTGGGGAAACGCAGTGTTCAGGAATTTTAATCCACATCGGTGGACCGGCCCTGACGATCCAAGGGCCCACCTGAGTCTGGGTCCTGTGGCTCGGGCTAGAGAGTCACGAATTCGGTAAGGACTATCTTTTGCCTTGGTTCATGACGGAAATCCAATTTCCAAATACGTGACTGTGCGGTTTTGATTGTATATATATATAACGACATGATATATGGTACCCATGTCGTCTATGATTGATAGTTATGATTCGAAATTGTTTTTGAAACATATAAACACTAGCAATAATATCAAATGCCTTTGTTTTATTCGTATCAAGCATATTTTGGCTGTTATAAGGTAAAAACTCTATCCTCCGGTTTGCGTTGCATTGTATGATGGGAACTGAGTCTTATAATGGTTTCATTTTTTATAAAAAGCATTGCGATGATTAAAAGAATGATTTGTTTATAGCACTGGCAATCCAATGGAGTAAACCCATTCCACGAAGGTGGCGTGGTCCTGTGATTAGCCATATTAAATGTGTTGAGTAGATTTCTCATACCAGTCCCATGACTGACTCGTAGTTTGTTTCACTTTCAAACTCGGGTGCCCCTCTTTCTACATGGGCAGCCTTGTATTTAGGTTTAGCAGGCTTTATCTGGATAGCTGGAGCTGAAGGTGGATTCTATCATTTATCTCTTTTTATGTTGTTTAGCTCCTATTGTACATATTTTGTTTGTTTTTCGCTGTAGACATTTATGTATAGCTGAACTGTAATTGTACTAAGTAAGATCCTGTATACTGTGTAACTCTGATGATTACTTTTATCCAATATATTCAATTGTTCATTATCTGGTGTATTTATTTATTTCTGTTCTGCTATTATCTGTTTCTGTGTAATATTCCAAGGATTACCCTCGCCACCGTCAGTACGGGGTTTGGGGTCGTCTCATTTGGTATCAGAGCTTTGGTTAAGCTTAGTGCTGGAATATAACATTTGAACGAACTCGTCAGAAATAGAACCAGTAGTGTTCTAGGACGGGTAACTCTATACAGATAGGATCAACAATATCCTAGTATGTGTAAAGAAGAATGAAATTACACCTCGATAGGCACATTTACATTTGAAGTATATGTTTCTATATTTTAAATTATCTTTTTTGTGACCTGACACTTGATCTGCTAATTGCAGAAGTACTAGAAAAATGAGTGTCAGAAACAGGAGAAATGCAGAACCCGATCTAGAGGCTCTATTAAAGAGGTATCGAAATCTGAACGGAGCACAGTTCTCGGGCAATGAATCTATAATTCAGACTCAAGCTTGGATGAGTTCTGTCGAAAGAATTTTTGAGCGTATCCAACTGAGAGATGACCAGAAACGGTTAGTAGCATCTTGGGAGCTCAAAGAAGAAGCTTTAGTCTGGTGGGAAACAATCATCAAAGATAATCCAGAAGGTGATATCACCTGGGACAGATTCAAAGTGATTTTCCTGGAAAGATTTACTCCTCTTGAAGCAACGGAGCGATTATGTGATGAATTTTCTTATCTAATACAAGGTGATATGACCATCCCATAATATCATAAGAAATTCAACGAACTTGCTCACTTTGCTCCTCATCTGATTCAAGATCCAAAGAGGAAAAATTTGAGATTTATTCATGGCCTGCAAAGGAGATATCAGAATAGTGTACTGAGGAATGTAAAACTTCCTTTCTCTGAAATGATTTATATGGCTTATCAGTATAAAGATCTCCATAAGAAAGGAATGTTGCGCGACGAAGAAGAAGTCTGTTCTAGTGAAAAAGCAGAGTCGGAAACTGATATTCCTGAAGCCAGTACGAGATCTGAGGTCAGTAAGAAGCCCAGTGCCAAGAGAAAAAGGGCTGAATCTGGGAAAGAACCTGTAACGACAGTGGTATGCAGTAACTGCAACAGGCAAGGACATCTCTCGATAAGTTGCAGATCTCTAAAGAAACAAGTAAAGGATGGGTCTAAATCCGGTAAGAGGTTACAAGAGGAAAGAGGATGCCATAAGTGCCACCAGGCCGGTTATATTGCGAAAAACTGCCCGCTATTCAGAAAGCCTGGAATAGTTCAAGTGAATGAAGTAGCAGAAATTTATGAGCCCTCAGCAAGTCAAGAAAGGGCTGATGTTTTAGAAGGAACGCTTACTGTCAAAAACATTCCAGTCAAAGTACTGTTTGACACAGGCACGTCACGAAGCTTTATTGCCAAAGATGCAGTTAAGAAACTGGATTTGAATTTGAAAAGGCTCAAGGAACCAATGACTGTCCGGAATCCGGTTGGGGGTTCCATTGATCTCAGTTGGGTTTGTGGAGTACCGGTTTCTTTCTCTCGTTATCGGTTTCCTACCATCGCAGTCGTCATGAATTTTAAAGAGTTTGATCTTATCTTGGGTTTAGACTGGTTGACCAAATATGAAGCTGAAGTTAAATGCGCCGACAGAGTCGTAAAGGCGAGGATTAAATCAGGTGATTATATAATCATTCCCTGTGAAGGTCAGAATGCTAATAGAAAAGACTTCTGGGCAGCTTTGAATGTTTCTCCAGCCCAAATAGAAAATATCCCTGAAATCACAGAGAATATTCCCGACCTAGTGAAAGATATTCCTATCGTCAAGAACTATGCAGATGCGTTCGAAGAAGTTGTTCGCTTACCTCCGCAGAGAGAAATAGATTTCAAGATTGCTTTGATTCCCAATGCAAGGCCGGTAGTTCAGGCTATTCGAAGAATGTCCTTGAAAGAGAAGGAGGAATTAGACAATCAAACACGACAGCTCGTATGGAAGGGTCTGATCAGGCCTAGTTTCTCTGATTGGGGTGCAGCAGTGGTGTTTGTCCCGAAATCGGACGGTACCCTACGTCTATGTGTGGATTATCGTGATTTGAACAAGCAGACGATAAAGAAAAAATACCCATTGCCGCGGATCGATGATTTATTGGATCATCTGAATGGAGCACAAGTATTTTCACGAATGGACCTAGCTACAGGTTTCCATCAGCTTCGAATTGCCGAAGAGTGTGTTCCAATGACAGCATTCAGGGGTCTTGACTTATTCTACGAGTGGTTAGTAATTCCGTTCGGCTTATGTAACGCTCCAGCTTACTTTGTCGATCTGATGAATAGAGTGTTTAGAGGGGTTTTGAATAAATTTGTTCTGGTTTTCATTGACGATATTCTAATCTTCTCTAAATCAAAGGCCGAACATGAAAAACATTTGGAACAAGTGTTAGAAATCCTCAGAAGGAATGTATTGAAAGCAAAGTTTTCCAAATGTATATTCTGGCAAGATGAAGTGAAATTTCTGGGCCACGTCGTATCGAAAGAAGGAATCGCCGTGGATCCAAGTAAAATCACAGCTATTCAGAACTGGAAGCAGCCCAGTACCCCTACTGAAGTCCGCAGTTTTCTCGGATTGGCTAGCTATTACCGGAAGTTCGTTAAAAACTTTTTGAAGATATCTGGTCATTTAACGAAGCTTACAAAGAAGCACTCTAAATTCAGATGGACTCCAGAAAGTGAGGAGGCTTTTGAAGAGCTAAAGTTAAGACTAACGACTGCTCCAGTGTTAACCATCATCGATGGCAACCGGGATTTAAAAGTCTGGACTGATGCTTCTAGAGAAGGCCTTGGCGCAGTGTTAATGCAGAGGGGCCAAGTGATTGCTTATGCTAGCCGTCAGCTGAAGCCACATGAGAAGAACTACGTAACTCATGATCTTGAGTTATTGGCTATAGTATTCGCCTTGAAAATCTGGAGGCACTATCTTCTGGGTGAGAGATTCGAACTGTTTACAGATCACCAGTCGATAAAGTATCTGTTCACCCAGAAGGACCTGAATCTGAGGCAGCAACGTTGGTTGGAGTTTCTTGCAGCATATGCCTTTGAAATTATATACACTCCAGGGAAAGCCATTGTCGTGGCCGATGCGCTGAGCCGAAAGAATGAAATGATCGCCAGTTTTATTATCACGACTTCATTGCTAGATAAGATATCTGCTCTTCAGAAGGATGATCACTTCATTCAGAAGATCAGAGAGATTATTCAGAAGGGCGAACCCTTGAGTTTTCAGGTCGATAATGAGGGGATTCTAAGGCTGAAGGGTCGAATATGTGTCTCTAACATTGCTGAGCTCCGAAAGGAAGTTCTGGATGAATGCCACAAGTCAAAACTTAGTATCCATCTGGGAGTAAGCAAAATGTATAATGACATCAAACGCACTTTCTGGTGGAGGTCGATGAAGAGGGACATTTCTTTATATGTTAGCCGATGCCCTACTTGCCAGCTAGTCAAGAGCGACCAACAGAAATTGGCTGGATTGTTACAACCGCTAGAAGTTCCTAGTTGGAAGTGGGAACATATTTCTATGGATTTCATTGATGGTCTGCCCAGAACCAGAAAAGGGAATGACAGTATTTGCGTGATCGTAGATCGCTTCACGAAGACCGCCCATTTCATACCTGTCAGATTAAACAGAACTGCTCAGAGTCTGGCGCAGATATACTTCAAGGAAATAGTTAGACTGCATGGAGTGCCGCTCAGTATAGTCAATGATAGAGATACAATATTCACTAGCAAATTCTGGGAAGCATTTCAAGTCGAACTGGGAACGAAATTAAACTTAAGCACCGCTTATCATCCTCAGACAGACGGTCAGACTTAGAGGGTGAATCGTATTTTAGAAGATCTATTGCGGGCTTGTGTTATAGATTTCGGTGGATCATGGGAAGACCATCTGCATTTGGCTGAATTCTCATATAACAACAGCTACCAGGCGAGTCTGACAATGTCGCCATTCGAAGCATTGTATGGTAGACCGTGCC
Source organism: Allium sativum (assembly GCA_030737875.1). Taxonomy (NCBI): domain Eukaryota; kingdom Viridiplantae; phylum Streptophyta; class Magnoliopsida; order Asparagales; family Amaryllidaceae; genus Allium; species Allium sativum. The sequence goes on along the minus strand of CM060922.1, from coordinate 147,351,162 downwards.
AATCTCCTGCTTGTTGGGTCGAACCTGGAAATAGACTTGTGTTAGGGCCAGACATGATTCGAGAAGCCGCCGACAAAGTCGATTTTATCAAGAAACAATTACTGGCCGCTCAAAGCCGACAAAAGAGCTATGCCGATAGAAGAAGAAGAGATATATCCTTTGCTATTGGCGACTATGTATATTTGAAAGTATCGCCGATGAGAGGAGTTATCCGGTTCGGTAAAACTGGCAAGTTGGCGCCCAAATTCATTGGTCCGTTTCCTATTCTGGAACGGATCGGAATTCTCTCTTATAGGGACAAATTGCCTGATTGGTTGCCTGGAGTTCATGATGTATTTCGCATATCTCAACTTTGAAAGCACGTTCATGATCCAGACTTGATCGTGGAAGAAGCAGCTCAGCAGGATATTGAAATTACTCCAGAATTAGTTGTGAGAAGAGAGCCGCTAAAGATCATCGGCAAAGAAACCAAAGAGCTGAGGAACAAGAAGGTTCACTTAGTCAAAGTGCAATGGAGTGGAGATCCACGAGATTGTACTTGGGAAACTGAGGAGAGCATTCAGAAAGCTTATCCTAGATGCCGAGTGGATATCTCTGATTGATTCCGGTGCAAGGTATATTTACCATACTTTGCATTACCATTTAATTCTCTACTCTGCTGTTATTTTCTTTCCATGGATGTTCACTTTTAACACTATAGTCTGAATGATTTTAAAAGAGAATAGGAATTAATTTGTATGGTTTTGAAAAGTTAAAAACAATTTGATTGTTGGTTGTGCTGCGTGATTGTAGATTTGATTAATTAAAATTGTTGAAACGATAGTTAATTTAATCAACAATAGAATAATGGTAGAATTTATTCGATTAAACCACACATTGAACTGATTAGAAAATAAATAGAAATATATACATGTGTATTATATATGTTTGAACAGGTAAATGGATTAGCTGTTGAGTAAAGATTTTATTTGCGTGCCCAACAAATAGGTAAACCTTAATGAGTTGGATGCGAAATATTATTATATCAACTCCTGTGAATGCCATTGGATGCGGAGTGCTGGTTTTTCTGTGTGAAATAATAAACGCCGCCATAGAATAGTAACAATTAATTTTGAACTACATTACATGGCATACTTCAGGAGATAGGCATACTTCATCATATACCACATAAGCATTTGGATCTTGTGTGACGAGGTGGAAGATTTACCATACGAGCGAGAGGCTTGTATGGCGATGACTATATTTTACAGGTTGAACTGATGACTGATATGGACTATTTAAATTGTAACGATTAAATTGCCAGATTAATAAAAACCCGACACGGGTCTGGAGTTGACAATAATCACGTCTCTCTAGTTATTAAATACGGCACATGGACTATTTATTTCCCCACACGGGACAGGGTGACGAGAATTTATTCTCTGGAGTTATTATCAATACACGCTCCCCTGTAAACACCAGAATATATCACTATAAATATGTGTATGCTTATTAGGATTTATTGGGTACCTAATACGGCCCAATAAATTTCCAAACCTCTCCCCGTACAAAGGAGGTTATGGCGAAATTTTTCGAAAATTCCGGGTGTTAGCCAAATTTTTGAACAATTTGAAAATTCTCAGAAACTGAAAAGTTGGAGAATTGAAGCCAGATTGAACATAGAGTTGATTAATCAAACCACTTTCGACTTTGTTCCTTTTCGGGGACGAAAAGTTTTAAGTGGGGGAGATTGTAACGACCCAGAAAATCTGAACCAATTTAATTTTTTTAAATTGGCTAAAATAATGGATTTTAAATATTTAAAATAAATATTTAAAATAAATATTTTAAATAACGGCAATGAAAAGTGAGTTTGAATCGACAATTGAAAACGAATATAATTAATACTAATTATAAACAAGGCCTGAAAAGGCGCTGCAGTTTCAAAAATTGAATTCAAACTTTGTCGGACTGTACCGGGTGCAAAACAAAACGGATTTTAGTGAAACCAAAAATATTTAAATCTGTTAGTGAATACATTTCTAACGAATCTGAAAAATCGAATTTTCATAGTGGAAAGCAAAAGTTATGGCCAAATGAATTTTCAAAAAGGTCGCTATGGAATTTATATAGTCCGTGAAATTGGCCATTTTGCATATGACCTCGGAATTCGACGAAACCACTTTTGTTGGATCCGGGATGTGAAGTTATTGCTAGGTTTAAAATTTCATAATTTTTGAAGCTAGTATGTGAGCGTGGCAAAGGAAAACATGTTTTGGTCATTTACAGTTAAATTGGATCGACCAGAAATGGGCCTTTTTGCAAACGGTCTCAGAATTCGATGAAACTAGTTTTGTTGGGACCGTATCGTCAAAACATAGCTAGATTTATTTTTCTGGAATTTTTCGAATCAGTTTGTGGCCCTGGCAAATTGAAGTGTACGTTCAAACCAAATATTGAATGTTTTATATTTTAATCTGAATGAAAACTGACTAAAATAGTCGAATGGGCCTACGAAACATATCCCATTATGTTCGGAATGGGGGTAAAACGCTAGGGACGACAGTCGTTGGGTTTGGATTGGTGTTCGTATGTGGAAAGGGGTTTTTTTGGATTTTAAAATTAAATAAATATAAAAAAGGGGCCGCCCAATCATATTCCTTCGTTCGTTTTCTCTCTCCCCGACAATCCTTCTGGCGCACGACAGAAGAGCTTTCTCACCTTCTCTCTTCTTTTTCTTCTCATCCACGCAACGAAACACCACCCCCCAGTTATGTTTTTCGTAGATCTAGGAAAGATCTACAAATCCATGTAAAGTTTGCTGATTATCGTTCAGTATTTGGAGAGTTACAAGCCCAGAAAGTCCGGGACTTTCGAGCTCCGCCGTGCCTATCTCGCTGCACCGAACGGAGAGCCACCCCTAGGTGCACGTGCACCCTTCCAAGCGCTGTCGCGTGGTGTACTTCGATTTGGACCAAAGGCTACGGATTGGGTGAAAACCTAAAACCTAGATCCGAACCCTTTCCTGAAAGGTACGGGTTTGATAATTCAAACTGATTTCAATAGTTTTAAAGTGTCGCAAAACTTGATTTTCGTATAAAAATCATATCTTTTTCGTTCGTTAACGAAATTTGATGAAACAGGAAACATCGTGACCGTGTGGGCGTCTTCTACATTTTAGAAGAGACCGCATATTTTTCTGAGCCTTTTGCTATTTTTGGTGGAGTGGAACCCAATGTGAGATTTCTAATTTATAAACGATATGGAAAACGACGATGTATAAATTATATAGTCGATGTATGAGTTATATAAGCGTTGTACACCTCTTGTATAAGCGTTGTATAATTTGTACGTTCGATGTATAAGTTATATATGCGTTGTAAAGATTATATATGTGTTGAAATAGAAGTGAATTTCTATATATATATATATATATATATATATATACATATATATATATATATATATATATACGCCCCTCATCCACAAACCATGGACGATATTTATTAGTTGTGATTGGTGTGAAAATTGATTGATAGCGAATGGTTGTTTGGGATTGTTTGTGGTTGATATTGATTGATTGTGGTTGAAAAATACCCATTTGTGGTTGAGAAATATTTGGTGGAAACCACATAGGATTAGTTTGTGGAAATGAAATAAATATATACATGCCGCCTGCATGCGAACTAGATGCCTGATCCCCATTGTCAAAAACTGCGAGGTTTTAAGGTAGAGCGAGGAGCCGTACTAGGGACGGTCCCGGTTTTAACTACCCTGCCGTTATGCTGCCGAAATTTTGAATAATATTCATGTGTTTGAATTATTTTCATTTGCTGAAACTATATTTATTCGTTGAATAGAAAACCTTCATGTGTTGAATCGATATTCATTCGTTGAATAGAAATTCATGTGTTGAATGGTGTTCATGTTTTAAAATATAAAAATCACATTTTTATTGATATATACAAACTATAGAAAACCTTCATGTATTGAATCGATATTCATTCGTTGAATAGAAATTCATGTGTTGAATGTTGTTCGCGTTTTAAAATATAAAAAATCACCTTTTTATCGATTTATATAAACTATAGAAAACCTTCATGTGTTGAATCGATATTCATTCGTTGAATTGAAATTCATGTGTTGAATGGTATTCATATCTTGAAAGAAATTGTTTTATAATAAAAATCCCATTTTTAACATCAATATGAAAAGTATAAAATAATCCTGTTTTGAAATAAATTGTTTTACAATAAAAATCCTATTTTATCCCCTATATTAACTATATGAAATAATAGTGTTTTGAAATGAATTGTTTTACAATAAAAATCACATTTTTATTATATAAACGAATTGTTAAAAATAGTGAAGTGTTGAAATAGAAGACATTTAGATAAAAATATCATTTTTTATCAAATGTATGAAAAGAATGTAGCTTTGAAATAGAAGAATCGATATATATAAATAAATAGAATTAAAATATATCGAATAACGACACTGCAGTTCGTATTTTGAAATCGTGATTTCAAACGATTAGTACGGGAGATCCGACCATCGGATTTTCCTGAAACCGCAACCTTGGGTTCGCTTTGGAAAAATCTTTCCAACGGCACCAACTTTGTAAAAATCCAACGGTTGGATTGTCTGGGATGTTTAATTCAAATCTGAAGAAAAACAGCACCAGAAACGATTATATTTATATATATATATATATAAATAAATATAATTATATTAAATCGAATAACGACGCTGCAGTTCGTAGTTCGAAATCGAAACTTCAAACGATTATATCGGGAGATCCGACCGTCGGATTTTCCCGAAACTGGAACCGTTGGATTCGTTTTGAAAAGATATTTCTAATGATGTAAATTTTGTGAAGATCCAACGGTTAGATTTTCAGATATGTGTAACTCAAATCTGAAGAAAAACAGCGCCACGGACGCGTTATGGCCCGAAGCGTCGTTTTGAATATATGGGCTATTTTAAAATAAATAAAAATAGCGACAAATCATTATAAAATATTATAAACAATATGGATGTGATTTAGAAATTAACTGAAGGTTGGCTAAGTCGAATGGTTTCCTGGGTGTTGATCTGATGTTGGTTTCGGCCTTCGGGGTTAATATTTGGGAAATCATTCTCTTACTGATTAACGGTTAGTGACTAATGAATTGAAATGATGCGTGTATATGTTAGTGTTGCATTTGTTTATTATATACGCGAGTTGCTCCGAAAGACCGGGTTTATCCCATTCTGAATAACTAAATCGATGATAAGGAATCGAAGATGAAGACGGTGGTCGAAGACCGGAGATCTTCACTTCGTTTGGATGGTAACCGAGGTCCTTATTGGGAGGCATCCCGAAATATGGATAATGAGTGGTGATCATCCCGACGTACGTGGTGATCGATGGGTTTGCGAGGTATTTAGTGCCTCCGGTTTCGTTCAGACCCAGAACGGACTTGTAAATGGACTGTGTGTCTGACATTGGATTTTATTCTGTGTTGATTGATCTCTATTAAATATACATCTGTTTGGCGGCGGAGAATTTATTCTTTTGCTTAACGCCCTTCTCTGAAACATACGAGCTCAGAGGTTGTATATCGATGGACATCAGTCGCATGACATGAATTGCTAGGGTGACATGCCTAAGTGGCAAATGATCAGGGCTTCTGTTGAAAAGCAAAGTCTTGTGGTGATGATCAAAGCACCGCCTGTGTGGCGTAGCTTTATGTATAATGTGAATTCACGAACCTCACACCCCGGTATGAACCAGAAACAGGAGAAGGACCTCAGGGAGGGCATGCGTTTCTTTCTAGCTAGGGTGGTGTCAGCGACCTACCAGCCCTGACATTTATATACTTTTCACCTGTGTGGTTGTTGCTGTTGCAAGGCGTCTCGGTTAGGTCGGACGATCCGGGTCCGATGGAGCCATTCGTTGGCTCATTTACACCCCAAAGGGTGGGGAAACGCAGTGTTCAGGAATTTTAATCCACATCGGTGGACCGGCCTTGACGATCCAAGGGCCCACCTGAGTCTGGGTCCTATGGCTCGGGCTAGAGAGTCACGAATTCGGTAAGGACTATCTTTTGCCTTGGTTCATGACGGAAATCCAATTTCCAAATACGTGACTGTGCGGTTTTGATTGTATATATATGTGGCGACATGATATATGGTACCCATGTCGTCTATGATTGATAGTTATGATTCGAAATTGTTTTTGAAACATATAAACACTAGCAATAATATCAAATGCCTTTGTTTTATTCGTATCAAGCATATTTTGGCTGTTAAAAGGTAAAAACTCTATCCTCCGGTTTGCGTTGCATTGTGTGATGGGAACTGAGTCTTATAATGGTTTCATTTTTTATAAAAAGAATTGCGATGATTAAAAGAATGATTTGTTTTAAAGCACTGGCAATCCAATGGAGTAAACCCGTTCCACGAAGGTGGCGTGGTCCTGTGATTAGCCGTATTAAATGTGTTGAGTAGATTTCTCATACCAGTCCCCTGACTGACTCGTAGTTTGTTTCACTTTCAAACTCGGGTGCCCCTCTTTCTATATGGGCAGCCTTGTATTCAAGTTTAGCAAGCTTTATCTGGATAGCTGGAGCTGAAGATGGATTCTATCATTTGTCTCTTTTTATGTTGTTCAGCTCCTATTGTACATATTTTGTTTATTTTCCGCTGTAGACATTTATGTATAGCTGAACTGTAATTGTACTAAGTAAGATCCTGTATACTGTGTAACTCTGATGATTACTTTTATCCAGTATATTCTATTGTTCATTATCTGGTGTATTTATTTATTTCTGTTCTGCTATTATCTGTTTCTGTGTTATATTCCAAGGATTACCCTCGCCACCGTCAGTACGGGGTTTGGGGTCGTCTCACCCTTTGTGAGTGACCTTAACGGAGGTGGGGTGTTTCACTTGGTATTAGAGCTGAAGGTTACCGGATCAGATAAAAGGATTTGAAAAATTATTTCAAAATGGTTTTAAAAGAAGCATTTTCAAAAGAAAAGTTTTGTTTTAAGGCATATTCCCCAAAGCCATATGCACTATCTTTTGATCCTCTATTTTGAATCCTTGTTTCCTTCTTTCTTGAGTCTCCGGGCTCCTGGCTTTCTGGGAGGTAACCTCATCGCAACATGGTTTCGTAAGCTCGACAAGACTACGACACTTGTCAAAGGGAAAATAAGTGCCCAACTTCCATCTGTAGCCGTAGTAGTTTCACCTGCGGCTAATTTTCTTTCGAGCTTTGTAGGATTCTCCGTGCGATGGAAGCAGCTTCCAGGAGATAGGTCAACAAGTTACACAAGAATGGTAAGTTGAGAATGAGGGGGTCTGGCTACGAAGCACAACACAAGGATGAAGAACCCATGGATATGGACTTGGCTCACAAAGGAGGAGAGGAAAAGAAATAGTAAAACCTAAGACAAGAGGAAGTATCTTTACTAGGGTATAACGGGTCATATAATTGAGGACAAGGGAAAGAACAAGGGACAGGATTTTCCGGAAGGCGAGTGCATGCTCTTACCGGCAGCATACCTGAAAGAAAGGCAGTAATATTTCGGTTGAAAGAGTTTTTCCTTTTTGATTATCCTGTTAGAACTCCTTCCGATTTTAGTGCTTTACATCCGTATATATATCTGCTTCCATAGTTGAGTCTCTGCACCCTAGATATTGTGTAGTAGAGGATCCCATTATAGTCTCGAATCCAATTGTTGGTTCGTCCCATCTATCTTTGACTTTTGAAGATTTGAGAATAGCTATATTTATGCTTATGTTTTTGGGCTATGGGTTGATTCTAGGCATTGATTGGTTAACAAGTAATTATGAAACAAGGGTAGTTAGACTTTCAACTTGCCTCGAGAATACCCTTGAGATTTCATACGATCCTAAGGGATCAGTTTGTCTTAGCTACCTAGAATCACTTTACTTATCTATCGACGATTTTCAATCCGTTGGGGTAGTCCATGAGTACGCAAAATATTTCGATTAGGGTAGGGATTTCCCCCCTAAAAATTCGAGACAGACTTCCGCATGTATCTAGATGATACTGCAAAGCCAGTTATGCGATCAACGATAATTCTGGAGCAAGATTAGCAAGGATAGCCAGAGTCGGTAAAGTGCTCAATTGTTTGGTTGTTTTTTTAGTATCATCTCACATAGACCAAATTCGAAGGAGGTATCCCTTAGGTTCTTGTCTGATATTGGTTTAGGCCTTTGGGGCTTGTACTTGAGGGATGTCGAGTTCGACTACGATGGTTTGCGTGAGAAATAAATGGTTGGGGGCTGGCACCCTAAGTTAGACTGACCTTGAGAGACGTAATAAGCACATAGTAACCATTAGCTTTAGACCCTCAGATTTGCAACATGATGGATAAGCTAAGTAGAGGAGAGACCTCTAATCATCTTAGGTATATACACTTGGTATCATGGTTAATATCTGTTTATCTTGGAAAGATCGCTCGACTACATTGGATACCCTCTAGCATAGTAAGTGATCGAGGGCCTATCTTTACTAGTGGGTTTTGGAAATGGAGGTCAAGAAGCTTCGCAACCATGAAGTTAAATTAGATAAGGTATAGTGGAGTGAAGCTCAAGAAGGTGCGACTTAGAAGACTGAAGACTAGATACACGCATCTTACCCTTTTTAAGGGTATATCCTTGATTCCTCTTTTTCTGTAAAATCTATTTTCATGCTAGTCTTTAGCTTTTTAGGTATATCTCCTCGATATTATCCTTTATCCTTAGGTAGGAAACCATTTGGATGTAAACATGTAATTGAAACATGTTATGATTGATGGTTGCAAGTGGTTGCTAGTGGATGCATATACACACACATTAGGTATTAGATCGGCTCAGTCACTTTCATATTGCATATGCATATATGTATTGGTTTATGGATTAAAACTTGATGTGTTATCATATGGACGTTGCATTTGAGTGAATGGTTGTGCACTCATATAGAAATGATATGTATCGTTAGGATTGCATACATGATGGACTCATGGCACTGACATAATTCGCATTAAGGAGGTCAACTGAATCAGTAGACCACCTGATTTTACATTAGATAAGGACATGTACACACACTGTGCATATAATCATGAAAGCATTAGAAATCCTTTTTAGGGACAATGGATGCCTGTGATTGAATGGTTGAGTAGATGGATGCGGGATACCAGGATACATTCTTCTTAACTTGAAGATTTCGGGGATGAAATCCTTTAAGGAGGGGAGAATGTAACACCCCGTATTTTATGTAAGCGTTAATGTAACAAATCAAAGTATACTTAATTTTTAAAGAAGAATTAAGGAAACGAGTTATGCCATTGCGTTCGTCTCGGAATTCTACTTGAGATAGAGTCCGATTTTGCGTGAATTGGACTTCGTATGAAGAAGTTATGGCCTTCAGAAGTTTCAGAATATATAAAACAGCTCGAAACTGAATTCAAAATACAAAATATAACCCACAAGCGGGTTGGGCAGGAAATTTCCCGCCCAGGACCCAGGTCGACCAGGGGGTCGACCTTAGTGTCGACCTCCCCCCCATAGGTCGACCTGGGGGTTGACCTTAGGGTCGACCTGGGCCTGTTTTTTCAAATTTGGACTGCAACGATTTTGACCTATTCTGGACAGACCAGATGGCTTCTAGGGCGATCTAATGGATCTAAAACACTCTCTACACCTATAAAAGAATGCCTATACCTAAGGTTTCTCCACACAAATTCTTTTAGGTGTCTACATGTTGTTTCTCTCTATCTTCCACCATTAAAATAAATCTTATTCTCCACTAAAACAAGTAATAGTTCTTCTTCAAATTGGAGATTCAAATCAAGTTAAAGCTTCAAGAAGGGAAATCAAAGGCTAATTTAACGGCTTCGAGCAACGTCACGCGAATCATAGCAAATCACCACAATGCTATCTTATTATCCTTTTCTAAACCAATCACTGTAAGTTCGGTTATCCTTAGATTTGAACGTGTAATTGGACTCGAGAATGTAATAAATCAAAATATAGAACTGTGCCTATTTGCGAGTTAGTTATCTTTGATTCATGCTTATGTCAAATCTAATGTTATCTATGCCTTTGGATCTGATTCTCGATTGTGGCCTAGAACTTATTGTGGCTAATTGCCGATGACTATGATTATGGGACTTTTGCCTATAACGTTGATTAAGAAACTATTGTGATTAGTCGCCCATGACTATTGTGGTTAATTGCCTATAACTATTATAGTCAATGACTTATGCCTATTCCCATTAACCTATTAGGTTGTACTTCGAACTGGCATTATGTTGGACTTAATCACCTATGCCTATTCCCTTAATTATGCTGGATCTCATTTTTGGGGTGTAACTTGGCTAGTTTATTCCTATTCACTATTATGTACATCAAACCCATTGGAACTATTATTTTTGTATTTGGTTCATTCTTGCAAGGCTATTCTTTTATGTCAATTCTCGTGCTTATCCCCTATTCCTTGCTTTGATTCTATTAGTATCATTTCATGAGTACATAGAAAAACTTGTGAAATCTTGTTATACGTTCGATTATGATGCGGGGATTGGGCGTAGCTTAATTATGGTAATTTGGCATAATAAATATGTTGTCATAAATCTAAATTGGTTATAATAGTGAATGATTTACATGCATATTAGACTTGGCATAAATTGAAAAAATTTAATTGGCCGCAAAGTATGTAATTGTCATGTAAACCAAGTTTTAGACGTAAACGATAAAACTAGAATATTAAATCTAGTTTTGACATAAACTGTAAATTGGAATGTTAATCTAGATTGGGCATGAACTGTAAAAGGGGAATATTAAATCTAAAATTGGTATAAATTGCAAGTTGGGCTGATTGATGGGTAAATCAAGTTTTGGGCATAGAATATAAATATGCTAATTTGCATGACAAATATATATGATCTAGGCTAAATTGATTTACGAAAAATTTACATAAATAGTAAATATGTAAATTTAGTAAAAGATGAATTTGCCTAACCCGAGGTTAGACTGAGTTGTGGTGTAAAACTGCCCGGAACCGGCCGGCACATCCAGTGACCACAACAATACCTATCTAATGTGGGTGGTTAGCGCATCAAGCCCAGAAAGACCCAAGGTTAGACTGAGTCGTGGTGTAAACCTTCCCGGAACCGACTGGCACATCCAGTAACCACAACAATATCTGTCTAATGTGAGTGGTTGGTGCTTGAATTAATCAATTAAGGCTCATGAATAAATCAAGCTAGAAATGTTGAGGTTAAGTAATTAAGGAAACACGTAACCGTAATAACATGTTAACTAGGCAAGTGGGTGAGGTTAAATAAATTTAGAACAGTTAACCGTTGTAACATGTTAATTAAGCAAATGATAGGGTTAAGTTAACTAAAGTAACACTTAACCAATATATAATGACATGTGGTGGGGTTAAGTAATACAAGAGGGAAACACTTAACCAATTATATAACATGATGTATGGGAAGGGTTAAGTTAACACGAGAACAACACTTAACCAATATAACATGATTTGAGGTAGGGCCAAGTCAACACCAGAAGGAAACACTTAACCAATATGACGTGACGGGTGGATGGGTTAAGTCAACTTGAATTGATTAATGACACTTTACCAATATACTGGATGAGCGAATGGGAATAAGTTAAATGGGAAATACTTAACAAATATAACCTGATGAATGAACAGGGTTAAGTTGATAAATCACACTTAACCAATCCAACACGATAAGCAAGAAAGGTTAAGTTAATGCGAACCACTTAACCAACACGATTTGACGAGTAGGAGGTTAAGTACACGTCGGGTAGGTGGGTAATATTAGTAAATATAGGCCCACAAAACTTAACCGTTAAGAAAACATGCTAGAATCGGTGGGAGGATTAAGTACATCTCGTATAGGTGGGTAATATTTCTATATATAGGCCCACAAACTTAACCAGTAGGAAGCCCTAGTAACGGGAACCCATTTCAGCAGTAACCCACATAGATGTATCATGGTACCCTGAGCTAGGCAGGGCGGGGCACGATTACTGGGCTGATTATAAGCGGTTAAAATAGCAGCAGGGGGTACGTCAGTGTAGGTTCCGACGGTTTACAGGCGTACACGTACTCCGGAGTGGAAAAAGCAGGCACCGGGTACCAGTAGTTATACACTGTGCATCTTGAATCGTGTCAGATCGCCATCATATGGCTTGATACACCTTATGGTGGGGCCAGCACAGAGTATCTACACGCAAGAGAGGGCCGAATGACACATGGAAAATTAATACACGCAGGAAGCATAATCCCTAGTTGGACCTAGGTCGCGTAAACCCTGGATCCGAGAAGCATTCAATCGGTATCATAAACCCCAATGGCCTTGGGTAGCATAAACCATGGTTGAATCTAGTAAGCACTCGATAGTAAACCCTAGATTAGATCTAGGTAATAAACGAAATTCCCATAATAGATGTACACCCGAAGGCGACCGCAAATACGGGGATTGGGATCACGTTATCATATGATCGTAGATTACTAGTTTGGGCACCAGTTAGGCAGTGCAGAGATATTTAAATTAGTATAAACAGGGTAGTTGCAAAGCAGAGAAAGATTAGAAGCGCATTCAGCTTATCAGTACATTCAGTTTATCTTGCCATATCCCATGCTTATCCCATATTATCTTGTTACTATGGTTTAGTCTTATATTCAGTTTATTCATATCATGACCCTTTTCCTCGTTTAAATACTAAGAATCACTGGACTTACCAGACTTTATGTCTGACCTAGTTTGCTTTTGCCTCTTTTTCTTCCGTTCCCCCCCCCCCCCCCCATGTAGTCAAGGAGGGAATAGCTCAGGTTTGTTTGGACCGTTACTCTTTCCAAGCTTGAAGACTCTTTGACGTGTTTCCTTGGACTCTCTCTTCTACTGCTATGGCTGGCTCATGCTTTTTAATTGGGGAAATCATTTTATGCTTCTTTATTTTTGTAAGTAAGACAGGATACTTTGGTATCGTAAAACAATCTTTTTACAAGTTGTTTATCAAAGAAATAAAGTTTTATTTATTTGCCGCTGCTTTAATTGTCTGTCTTGTAATTTATCTGCATCTTTTACCTATAATGCTCCACCGAAATTAAGGCATTCCCTTTGTGAGTGACCTTAACGGAGGTGGGGTGTTTCAATTAGCGCTTGAGGTATCACTGTAGAACCCCAGAGACGAGCAGGGTACAAGTACTTTTAGATATCATCTCATTGCATCCAATTAATTGATTTTTCAAACTGATTTACGACTTACACATTCATTTTTTTAGAGTCCCTCTTATAGAAAACTGCTACCTATAAATTTCCAATTTTAAAAATATTCTTGATTGCTTACTCAGAAATTAAATTACTTACCAATTGAACCCTTTTTGGAACTTGTTGATGTTATTTGTAAACTTTAGAATCCTGAAGAGTGGTGACTACATTATATTTCATTATAAGAGAAAATATTATTTAAAAATTTCATGAAAATTGAACAAATCTGATAATATATTTTAAATTAATACTTATTTCATGATTGTTTGTTTTGCTACTAGCATTCTTTCATACACCACGTTTTATATAATGTGAAGAATTTGAATACTGGCCAATTGAACCCTTTTTGGAACTTACTGATATTATTTGTAGACTTTAGAATCCTGATGAGTGGTGAATACATTATATTTCATAATAAGAGGAAATATTGTTTAAAAATTTCATGCAAATTGAACAAATCTGGTAATATATTTTAAATTAATACTTTTCATGCTCATTTGTTTTACTGCTATCATTCTTTCATACACCACATTTTATATAATGTGAAAAGTTTGAAATTTTTTCGAAATTAAAAAAACATCTTTAAAAATGTGTATAATTTTGCTCTAAAGTATTCACTCTAATTTAAAAGTCCTCGCAATTATGCATGGGTGAAAATCTTAATATCTTATGTGCTTCATTTCTCATTTAAAAGTCCTCATGGTTATGTATGGATGGAACTCATATAAAGAAGGGACAAAAGCCTAATTATTTTTCCAATCTCACTTAAAAATCCACATGGTTATGCATGGTTAGAAAATGCTTGATAAATTTTAAGTTACTATTAACCTCATTTAAAATACCTAATGGTACAAAAACAATGTTAATAATGTTATTACACCGTCCTCTGCTAAAAACTCTAGAAATGGCATCAAACTCTGTCCCCTTTCATCTTCTTTCTCTTTTCTTTTTGGCCTCACCTCTCTACTCCCTTTATTTCTCCAACAAATCGGAGTTTTCTTACGCTATGCTTGGATGTTTTCCAAAGGGTCACCACACAATCTCCCTTTTCACTCAGATCTGTTGCTCGATACGTCTTGTTATGTCCTATATCCGCTTAGGATGATCCACGAGCTAACATCCTTATGCGATTACACAGTTATTTCTTAAACCTGACTAGCACTTCGACATTTTCTTAATTTTTATTTAGATCATAGCTTGGAGGAAGAGGAATAAAGAATGTTTGTGTGTAAGAAAATAGTGAGGCTTCTAGCCTATTTATAGATTAGATTGGATAATTCTAAACCATTAGATTTTAGGTTTATAAATCAAACTGTACACCTCAAGCTGAGTCAACGTATGTATTTAGCAAATAAAAGAGTCCAGATTCAGCCCTAGGAATCTGCCCTGCATGAAGGTGGGTCGACTCACCTTAAGCATGGGTCGACACAGGGGTCGACCCATGTAAAGCTGGGTCGCCCAATGACCATTGTTTTCTGCGTTGTTTAATTTTATAATATATATATATATATTATATTATTTAGCACAATCTTTTTTAGTTCATAACTTCTTCATACTTAATCCGATTTACAAAAACCAAGAGTCAATCTAAACCAAAATTTCATAACGGACGCAATTGTAAAGTCTGTTTTGCTTATTTCTGAATATTTAATTAACTAATATTCATTTTATTATCTTCTTCATACAATTAATTAATATTCATTTCATAACTGTACACTTAGTTCACCGATAGTTATCATGGAGGAGGAAGCGTCCCAGAGCCAGCTGCAAATGGGGATGTAAGAAGCTAATGAACAAGTGGAGCAAGCTTACCATATGCAGGTGAGGGCAGAGTCACCTGATCCTGCATCTGAAAAAATGGTAGACATAATTAATGAAGTTGATTTAGAAGATAATAAAGAAGAAAATGAAATTACAAACAATACTGGTAAGTCATTTACCAAACCAAATATGAGTTATGTTAGTCTGTTCTCTAAACCAGGAGATGGTAAAAGATCTGCTCGTGTTGTGGATGGGATTGCTTCTAGATTGAGAAGCAAATCTCAATCACCCACATGTCTCTAATAAGCTGGAATGTACACGGGTTAAACAATGATACCCGTTGTTTAGACCTACAAAACCTTCAAAGGAAATTGCAACCTTCGTTTTTGGGTATATTGGAAAACAAATTAAATGGATAAAATCTGAATTTTTTTAGATACTCTATGGGTATTGATTGGGAACTTGCTAACAACAATGAACATTCAGACAAAGGGCGTATTTTGATTCTTTGGAATAAATTGATATGGAAGTATGATGTCATAGACAAAGATGAACAACATATTACTATCAATTTGTTAAACGCTGGGGGACTTGAACTGTATATGTCTGTTGTGTATGCTTGTAATGTGTCTAATGAAAGAGCTATCCTCTGGAAGAAAATTAATGATCTAGCAAGAAAAATTCAAGGTGCATGGCTGGTTACTTTAACTCTATCTTAAGGCCGGGTGAAAAGAAAGGTGGTGCTAATGTCAGAGTATCTCAGTTAACAGAATTTAATACCTGCATTGTCTCTTTGGGGTTAGTTTAACCTGTGCATGGTGGCCTGATTTCACATGGAGAAGCGGTGAATGTAGAAAGATCTCATGTAGAATTGATAGAGTTCTTGTTAACTCTATCTGTATTAATAAATTTTCAAACATGACGATAAATTTGCTTCCTTCATCAACAAGTGACCACTGCCCTATACATGTAAATTTGATTAAAAGAAATGACAACTCCAAAGGAAAGACTTTCAGTTTTGCTAACAACTGGATATCTATTAAGGGATATCAAGACAATCTGGTGTTTGAGGAGCTTAATTTTAATGAAAGCTACTTGTTTAACTTTGTTTCTTTTCTTAAAAAAACTAAAAACAGGTTAAAAGCTTGGAACAAAATCAGACCACAAGAAGAGGACTTGATTGCAAACACTGAAAAGATAATTGCTGACTTATTGGTAAAGATGGATGAAGGATATACAACTGATGACACTTGGCATTGCTACCAAAAGAATCAAGTTAAACTGAAAAATTTACTGAAGTTAAAAGCAGTGGAACTCAAACAAAAAGCAAAGGAAAAATGGTTATCTGATGGAGATGAATGCTCCAAATTCTTCTATAATATGAATTACAACCAAGAAATCTTTGATCAAGATGGAAAGTTACCATGGATTTTGATAAATTTGAGCAGGTAGCTGTTAACTACTTGAATGAGTTATACAATGGCCACGAAATTAAGGACTTACCCCAAATCCATTCCGGAAAAATCATTAACTCCAAAGGGAAGCGTATGCTGTGTAGAAGGATCACTGAGCATGAAGTCCACGATGTTGTTATGTCCATTCACGTCGACTCCTCCCCCGGTCCCGACGGAATTAGCTCCTGTTTGTTCAAGAATCACTAGTGTGACCTGAAAAATAAGCTTGTGTTAGCTCTTAATGAATCTTTTCATTTAGGGAAAATTTTAAAAGAAATTAATCACACTTTTCTTTGTCTTATTCCAAAGACCGATAAACCTGTTTCTATCGCATATTATAGACCGACTGCATGCTGCAAGTTCTGTATAAAATTCTCAGCAAAGTCTTATGCAATAGAATGAAAAAGGTGTTACCAGGCTTAATAGCTGAGTATCAATGTGCATTCATTAAAGGGCGGAGCATTTCAGAGAACTCACTACTGACACATGAATTGAAAAGAAATTTTAGTAAGAAGGGTGCTAATAAATTTTGTTTAAAAGTTGACCTCCACAAAGCATATGACAAAATCAACCGAAGTTTCATTATTCACATGCTTGTTGCAATGGGATTCCCAACGAAATTCACAAGAATTATTGAAGAATGTATCAACTCACCAACATTCTCTATTTTAATTAACGGTGTACCGAAGGGTTTCATAACTAGTAACAAAGGAATTAGACAAGGTGATCCTTTATCCCCTTATTTTTTTGCAGTAGCGATGGAATATTTTACCCTACATATGTAAATTGCACATTTTGAGAAAGCTATTCAGCCTATTCACAATTTTCAACCGGTTATTAGTCTTTAGTTATATGCTGATGACTTGATCATTTATATCAAAGCTAAAGAGGCAGCTGCACACAAAATCTTGGAGATATTTGGTAATTTAGAAAGCAAAGTTGGGCTGAAAATGAATGAATTGAAGACCAAATGTTATTTTAACAAGTACTGTAGAAATAAGGAAGTAATATTAAATACGTTGAAGGTGAAAGAAGGGAATTTACCGGTCAAATATCTTATGGTACCTCTATCTTCGAACAAAATTACTGATAGAGAATGTGCATCTCTTATAACTAGTATTAGAGAACAATTACAAGGTTGGAGATCTCGTTTCCTTTCTACAGCTAGCAGAATTGAACTGGTACACACGGTTATTCAAGCAAAAGCTAACTTTTGGTTGCAAACGTTTCAGTTACCAGATGCATCTATCGAGAAGATAAAAAGGGTGTGTGCAGACTTCTTATGGAGAGGTGGTCTACATAAAATCAAATATAGCGATCTTTGCAGACCTAAAAGTGAAGGTGGAGTTGGTTTGAGGAGTTTAAAAGACACGAGGACAACTTTCACGCTGAAGCAAGCATGGAAAATAATATCAGAGAATGGTTATGGGCTAGATGGATGCGTAATAGATACATGAAAGAATTTTTTTGGACATTGGCTATTGACACTAATGCTTCTTCAACTTGGAAGGCGATTTTGAGAACTAGAGACAAGTTAGCAAAGCACATAGATCGTGAGTTTGATGATGGATCAGATACTGATCTCTGGCGAGACCCATGGATAAAACACAAATCTTTGATTTAACATCTTGGGTGGGACACGTACTCTGCCTACAGCCGCCCCAACTCAACAGTGTGAAATAGTGGATAATATGCAGTGGAAATGTGACACATTACCTTGTTCTGATGAGATCAAGAGGAAGATAGAGTTTTTGCCACTTTATTTTGGCAGAGAATATGATAAATGGAAATGGAAGGGTCAAATGATTTCAGTATTAATTCAGCTTGGAATTTATCGAGGCAATCTAGTAGTGAAGTTAACTGGAGTAAATTTTTGTGGGCTAAAATCATATCTCCTAAAATGTCGTTCACTGCCTATAAAGAAATCAACAGGAAACTCCCAACGAAGGGTAGACTCAACAAATGGGGATTACTTAACTATACAGTGTGTAAGCTATGTGAAAAGGAAACCGAAACCCATGACCATCTTTTCTTTCAATGCGACTATTCAGGTGAAGTTTTAAAGCAAGTGTGTCCAGAATTTAATGCTCAAAATTCAAATCGAGACCAAACTCTAAATGAAATCATAGCATACGTGTGCGACAGATGGAGCAGAGTAAACGCGATAGGAGAAGTACACAGTGTTCCCATTATAACTGCATTGTGGAGTTTGTGGAAGGAAAGAAATAGCAGACTTTTCCAAGGCAAGAAGAAATTAGTCAACGAAGTTGCAAAAATTACTGAAATCGAAATCAATATAATCATGAGAACTAGAGGAAGGAAGCTTACTGCGCGTGGGGAAGAACAACGACTTGATGCATTGGTTCAAGTGGCGACGCGGGGAAGGAGTATTGATAATCGAACCCTAATTCCGCCATGATCTCCTCTGTTAACGCCATTAATGGAAAGTGTGGAGTTGAAATGAATGTTCCAATGGAGTTGAAATGAATGTTGCGTTGTCGGTTTTTCAGTGGGTTATAACTGTTTTGTTTCGATTGTAATCATTTAGCTCTTTTGGGCTCTTATTTGGGCTGAAATGGCCTTAAATAAAGATATACCCAGTTTCAAAAATAATAATTATTATGTATTAAAATATGAGGTGTTACATTATCCCCTCCTTAAAGGATTTCTTCTCCAAAATCTCTAAGTTAAGAAGAATGTTTTTAATTAAAACCTACACCCATCTACTCATCCATCAACCACTAGCATCCATTGTCCTTAAATTTCTAGTGCTTTGCATGAGCTAATGCAAAGGTTTTGTGTGTGTGTGTGTATGTTCCTAAACTAATGCAAAAATCATGCAGTCCACTGATTTAGTTGACCTCTTTAATGCAATATATGCTTGTGCCATGTATCCAATATGTATTCAAAAGAATCCTAATAGTACATATAAGTTCCATATGTATGCACAATCATTCATTGAAATGCAACATTCATGTAATGATTCAACCATTTTCACCTATTTGAAAAATAAAAGTGCGCACACATCCATATGCAATATGTAAGTGCTTGACCTGATCTAGTGCCTAATGTGTGTGTATATGCATCCACTGGCAACCACTAACAAACACTTGCATCCACTAGAAATCATCAACCATAACATGTTTCATATACATGTTTTCAACCATGGGTTTCTACTTATGGATCAAGATCCAAATGATTGGGATAAACAATTAATCTTAGAAAAGGAAATTAAGAAAGTAGTCTCCAAGAGAAAAGGGTAAGAAGCATGAATCTTGTCTTCGAGTTCCCATATTGCATCATCACGATCTTCTCCCCATTGCACCTTCACCAACTTGATCCCCTTGTTGCATAGCTTCTTAACTTCCGATCCAAGTATACAAGTAGGAACTTTCCTAACTGATGCCTCCTTCTCAACTTCCACATCCTCGAGTGTACTTGGTTCAACTACCTTTGCTAAATCATGTAAATATTTCCTCAAGTGGGAAATATGGAACATGTCATGAACTCTCGCCAGCCTCTCTGGTAGTCTAAATTTGTAGGCCATCTGACTTATCCTCTCAACTATGGGGAGTGGATCCACAAACCTCAGCACCAACTTTCCTACCAAGACAAAGAGAACTACGTTCCTCAAAGGTGACACTTTGATAAAGACCATATCTCCTACATCAACTATAAGTCAGTCCTCCTCTGATCGAGGTGTGACTTGTGTCTATCTTGAGGTGCCTTCATCAGTTTACGAATAAGGTTTACCTTCTCAGAAGTCTCTCTAAATGTAACACCCCATAATTTTTAAAACATTAAGTTGATAAACTAAAGAATACTTAATTAAATATATGGAATTAAGTGAAAAGGACAGCGCCATTGCGTTCGTTTCGGAATTCTGCTTAAGATAGACTTCGAGTTTGCATAAAACAGACATCTAGAAGACATTAAGGTTTGAAGTTTGTAAACATATAAGCATAATATATATATATATATATATTAAAAACCAATCCAGAATTCAAATTAACGATGCGGAGAAGGGGAGAAATCAACCCATTATGGGCCGACTCCGGTCCCCATGGGTGTCGACCCATGGGTCGACCCTATAACGGGGGTGTCGACCCCACCGAGATCTGGGCAGATTCCTTCCCTACACCTGGACACAGTTCTGAGCGAGGTTCATTGACCATAGGCTATAAATAGGACCTCATTCTCATTGTTTTTACACACCAAAAACAATGGAGACAACTAGATGTTTCCCTAACTCAGATTAAATTAGCCTATTCTTCAGCAACAGCAAGAGTTATACATATTCAAGGACCTGTGCAACAGCATCAACAATCATTTCCTTGTTCTTAGATCCAGTCCTTGTGAGTTTATGTTATTTTTAGATATAAACACTTAAAATGTAATCTTGAAATGTCTTTAAGTTGGATCTAAGCTTATGCCTATAAATAACTTGAACCATAACAGATCTACCATTACTTGTACATCTGATCCATTGTTCTCATATGCCAAATTCTGCCATTATATGCCTATCTTGTTATTATGGTCAATTTTATCCTCATATGACTGTTTTGTTATTGTGCATGTTCTTGTTCTCTTCCCTTCCTCTTTCCCTTTTTATTTACATAGCTAGGCTACCTTCGAGCCTAGGCATACCACTGAAATATGTGAATGCGCGAAATTGGGAACGATGGGGAATGTTAGAATTTGGGCATAACTTGTATTGGGAAATTAGGGCATAACTTGTATTGGGAAATTGGGGAATAACTTGCATTGGGAAATTGGGGCATAACTTGTATTGAGATTTTGGGGCATAACTTGTAACGAACATGAATAATTGGATATGAACGAATATGACTAAAACTACAGTAATTAGAAATTGTAACTACACTTCAACACGAGGTTAGATTACACTTGTGGTAGAAATCTGCCCGGAACCACCCGGCATATCCAGCAACCTCAAGTTGTTAATCTAACGTGAGGGGTCGAGGGCATAAATGTACACGCAATGATGTTAAGACACGAGGTTAAGTCTAGCTTGTGGTGGAAGTCTGCCCGGAACCACCCGTCATATCCAGCAACCACAATTAGTCGACTTAATGTGAGAGGATTGGTGCATAAATGAAAAATGACAAGAATATGTTAACCAGAAACGCTTAACCTATTTAAAACTGTGTGGTTACATAGACATGACGAATCGAGTAGGGGTTAAGTAAAATTGCATGAATTAGTGGGAGGGGTTAAGTTATCTTGTATAAAACCGACAAACTTAACCTATATAACATGTTGCTTGAATCAGTGAGAGGGGTTAAGTTATCTTGTATAAAACTGACAAACTTAACCTATAGAACATGTTGCTTGAATCAATGGGAGGGGTTAAGTTATCTTGTATAAAACCGACAAACTTAACCTATATGACATGTTGCTTAAATCAGTGAGAGCGGTTAAGTTATTTTGTATAGAACTGACAAACTTAACCTGTATAACATGTTGGGGTTATGCAATCTTGTTAAACCATTAGGCATAACTTATCAAAATCCTAGTAGTGGGGACACAAGCCTAGGTGGGTAGCTTGTATCATCTGTGTGGGACCCTTATCAGTCAGTAACCCATCTTGGTATCAAACGAGAAACCCCGAAGTGGGTCGGGGTCAGGGCACGCTTACTGAGTTGATTGTAAGAGGTTCAAATAGGCAAGGGTGTTGACAAAGCAGAATTCAACGGAGTCATGTGCGTGCATGTTTCCAACTTGCTTGTGGAAAATTAAGACGTTGTGACATTAGTAGGTATTGTAGTGCATCTTGAAAATAAACGGGTTGCCACCTTAGGAAGTGATACATCCTACTGTGGGACCAACACGGGGTATCTACAGTGTAGGGATCCGATTAATTGGGGTAGTAATTAGGGTGCATCCAGTCTTGCTTATGTAGAAGCCCATTATTATTATTGGGGGTAACGCCTATCATTTCTGTTGGGCTGGATTGTTGGGGGTAAAACTCGTCACTAGAAGTACACCTAAGTCTACCATCTTTTTCTGTAGTGATCATCTTGTTATGTTATACTAGTATTGGTGTAGTGAAAAGTATTAGAGAAGCGCAATATATTCCATCATGTTTATTATGCCTATCATGCTCAATGTGTTATACCTATCTTATAATATTGTTATCATCCAGTTAATATGCCTGTCATGATGCTTTTACTTATTTATATGCTAAAAGAAACTGGAATCGCCAGACTTTGTGTCTGACCCATTTTATTTCCTCTTTTTTCTCTTCCATTCCCTCTCTCAGGTTCTCAAGGTGGGAATACTCAGGCTTGATTTGGATTCTCTCTTTCATTCTGCTTGGAGCTGCTTAGATGTACCGTTTGATTATGTATCTTCTCTAGTATGGCTATATTTTGGGGACTATGCTCTTTTTATGTATTACTGTACTCTGATGACTATTTTAGTACAAGACAGAAGTTTTATGTTAATGTAATGAATTTTTAGTATTTCAGACTTATTATTTAATTGGGTTTGGACCATTAAGCTTTCCTATTAAATAAAGTTTTAATTTCGCTGTTATTTTATATATGTCTTGTGATGTTCAGTTTCTGTTTACCTATAACACTTAACAAACTTAATGCATTCTGATAAAGAGTGACATTAACGGACATGGGGTGTCACACTTGGTATCAGAGCTGAAGGTTACCAGGTCGGATAAAAGATTATGAAAATTATTTTCAAAAATATTTTAAAAGAAAGCATTTTCAAAAGAAAAGTCTGTTTTGAAAAACATATTCCCCAAAGCCATAAGAAATTTCTTTCCATTCTCTATTTGATTCCATTTTTCCTTTTCTTTTTATCATGTCTGGGGAACCTAATATTCCTGAGGGCATTCAGATACCGGCTTGGTTTCGTAGGTATTTGGAGGCTACAGCACCGGCTGAAGGCCAAGCAGATGCCCCTCCCCAGCTGCAACCGTTGTTCCTCCTCTTCCTTCTCCGCGTGCTAATAATTTCTCTAAGGTATGCAAGGACTTCTGTGCTATCGGCGGAAATCCATTCGAGGAACTGAGACTTTTGTAGAAGCAAGATATTGGCTTAAAGAGACAGAGGATTTGTTTGGAATTTTCAAAGTTGACAATTGTAGGAAGATTCAGTTAGCCATTTGGTAGCTGAAAGATGAGGCCTCGTTTTTTGTGGGAAGTAACGCATGCGGAACATCCAATTGAGACTTGGGAGGATTTCCGACAGAGATTCGAAATGAAGTTTCTTTCTCAAGCCGAGCAAAGTGTGCAAACGGAAAGGTTTTTGGCACTTAAGCAAGGAGGCATGTTTATCAAGGAGTATGTTAATAAGTTCAATCAATTGGGGAGATTTGGGTTGGAGCTAGTAAATACCCCGCACAAGAATTCTTTAAGGTTTAAAGGTTTGAATGAACCCCTTCATGGGTTGGCTATGTCTCATATTCCGATGGGAAGAACTTTTGAGAGATTCGTTAACATGGCATTGCTGCACGAAGAGGATAAAGGAGAAAAGAAAGAGGTCAAGGTTGATGAATCGCAAAACAAGAAAATGTGGCCCAAAAAAGAAAAACAAACAACAAAAGAAGGGAGGAAAAAACAATAAGGCCCAAGAAAAGAGGAAATGCTATAATTGTGGTCGCGTGGGTCATTTGGGTAAGGACTGCAGAAAAAGGAAGAATGCTTGCTTCCAATGTGGAGAGGTTGGACATCTTATTAAGGATTACCCGAAGAGGCAATGACAGGGCCAAAGGGAAGGATCTTCTGGAGGGCAAGTGCATGCTCTCGTGGCTGATGTACCGGATAGAGGTAGGAAAGTTTCTATTGAAGGTTTGGTTTCTCTTTCTAATCATCCTGTTAAAAATCTTTTTGATTCTGGATCTTCACATTCTTTTATATCTGATTATGTGGTTGAGTCTATGCACCTTAGTACTAGTATCGTTTTGGATCTCATTGTCGTCTCAAACCCTATAGGAGATATGGCTCATTTGTCTATGATTTATCGGGGTTTGAGAATATCTGTGTTGGGCATCGAGTTTGAATGCGACACATATATGCTTTGTTTCATGGGCAATGGTTTGATTCTAGGGATAGATTGGTTAGCCATGTATGGTGCCATTCTAGGTTGTGAGAGGAGGGTCGTTAGACTTTTGACTTGCCGTGGAAGGACCTCGAGATTTTATGTAACCCTAAAGGGTTTATCATGCTTATTTTCCTAGAGTCACTTAATGCATATATCGATAATTTACGATCTGTAGTAGTAGTATATGAGTATCCTGATCTTTTTGAGGGGGTTCGGGGCTTACCTCTGAGGTGCGAGATTGATTTCCGTATTTACTTGATAGACAATGCAAAGCCAGTTTCATTGCCAGTGCGCCACATGGCTCCAAGAGAAAGGAGGGAGCTCAGTAAGCAAGTAAGGGAGCTACTTGAGAAAGGGTTTATTAGGCAAAGCATATCTGAATAGGGTGCTCCTGTAGTATTCGCCACTAAGGCGGATGGTTCTCTTTGCTTATGTGTGGATTACAGAGAGTTGAATAAACCCACTAAGAAGAATAGGCACCCACTTTTTAGGATTGATCATCTATTTGACCAGCTTGTTGGTGCATCTATTTTCTCTCATTTAGACTTGACCACGGTATTTCATCAGTTGAGGGTGGCCGAGGATAGTATAGACAATACCGCGTTTAGAAATCCAAATAGTTTCTTCTAGTGGCTCGTCATGCCTTTTGGGTTGACGAATGCACCCGCCTATTTTGTTGATCTGATAAGTAGGGTGTTTCGGGAGTTTATAAATAAGTTCGTTGTGGTCTTTGTTGATGACATCTTGATTTTCTCGAAGAGCGAGGAAGAGCATGCTTGACATTTAAGGGAGGTTTTGAAAACTCTCTGTGCGCATCAGCTTAAGGCAAAATTCTCCAAATGTCATTTTTGGAGAAAAGAGCTGATATTTAAGGTAGTTGTAGTTCAAGATTGGCAGATCCCAAAGAATGCAATGGAGGTGTGGAGTTTTCTTGGATTAGCGGGCTATTATTGGAAGTTATAAAGGACTTCGCAAAGATATCAGCCCACTTACCAGTTTGACGCAGAAGAATCTGACATTTTCTTGGGATGTAGATTGTGAGGATGCTTTCCAACAATTGAAGAGAACTCTAATAACAACCCCAGTTTTGACTTTGCCTAATGGGAACAAAGTGTTCACAGTATACACTGATGCATGTGGTACAACGCCTAGTGCGGTTCTGATGCAAGAGGGAAGGGTAGTATATTATGGAGGTAGACAGTTGAGAATTCATGAGAAGAACTACCCTACCCATGACTTGGAGTTAGGTGCCAAAGTATTCGCGCTTAAGACTTGGCGCCATTATCTGCTAGGAGAGAAGTTCGAGTTGTACACCGATCATAAGTCTCTCAAGTACTTGTTCTCGCAGAAGGATCTCAACTTGAGGCAACAAAGATGGATGGAGTTCCTAATGTCCTATGAATTGAGATTTCTTATACCCATGCCATGGGTAATGTGGTGGCAAATGTATTGAGTAGGCGGAGGATGACTTTGAGTCCTCTATTTATAGAGAGGCAGAGCTTGGAGTATATATCAACTTTTGATTTTAAGCCCTCTACCGAGTTTGCACCTGGTTTACTGGCATCATTAGAGGTGTGACCTACTCTATTGGACCGATAAGAACTTCGCAGCGAGGAGACCCACAAACAACAAGTATCTTGGATAGGCTCAGTAGAGGGAGACTTCCAGTCACCTCAGTAGATATTCCATGGATGATAGAGGATGGTTACGACGAGATGGAAGGCTTTGTGTTCCCCGAGTTGGGAGCTTGTTGAAGACAGTCCTTAATGAAGCCCATTATTCTAGGATGACTATTCATCCCGGTGGTGATAAGATGTATAAGGATATGAAGAGGGTTTTCCTTTGGGCTGGGATGAAGAAAGATGTGGAAGAGTTTGTTTCTTGATGTTTGATTTGCCAGCAAGTTAAGGCTGAGCAAAGGAAGCCCAGTGGTTTGCTTCATACTTTGGAGGTTCCACAGTGGAAGTAGGAGAGCGTCTTTATGGGTTTCATTGATGGTTTGCCTAGATCGAGGAAAGGAAACACCGGTATCTGGTTTATAGTTGACAGGCTTACTAAAGCACTCATTTCATTCCTGTTAAGAGTAAAAGGACGACAGCATGGTTGGCAGTAATTTATCTTCGTGAGATAGTCCATCTATATGGAGTACCTTCCAATATCGTAAGTGATCGTGACCCTATATTCACTAGTGAATTTTGTAGGAGCTTGCAAGAGGTAGTAGGTCACAGTTCTGTTTGAGCACCACTTATCACCCCCAGACATATGGACAAACGGAAAGGGTGAATAGAGTTCTTGAGGTTCTTCTAAGACTGTGCATCGTAGACTTCGAAGGGACTTGGGAAGAGCATCTTCCTTTAGTGGAGTTCGCCTATAACAACAGTTATCAGGATAGTAATCGCATGGCATCCTTTGAGGCATTATATGGATGACCCTGTAGATCACCGACTTATTAGTGGGAGTCTACGGGTAGGCTTCTACTTGGACCTGAGATGATTAGGGAAACTTTAGAGAAGATAGATCTTATTCAAAGATGCACAAAGACAGCTCAGGATAGGCAGAAGTCCTACGTATACAAAAGAAGGACTGATATCAAGCTCGAAGTAGGAGACATGGTTTTCATTAAGATATCACCCTTGAGGAGTGTGGTTCGCTTTGGATCTGTAGGGAAACTGGCACCAAGATTTGTAGGGCCATTTCCCATAATAGAAAGGATTGGCCAAATGGCCTATATAATAAAGCTACTAGAGAGACTAGCCGGTATTCATGATGTTTTCCACGTTTCTCATTTACGAAAGTGCTTGCATGATACCGCAAAAGTAGTTGAGTCGAGTATGCTTGAGGAAGTAGAAGTAGAACGGGAGGTGATAGTTAGACGAGTTCCTACCCATATTCTTGGATCAAAGGTTAAGAAGCTACGCAACCGAGAGGTCAAGTTGACGAAGGTTCAATAGGGAGAAGACTCTGAGAATGCAACTTGGGAGACTGAAGACAAGATTCATGCTTCATACCCTTTTCTTTTCATGGGTATGTTCTTAGCTTCTTTTCCAAAGCTTTTATTCGTACTTGCTTCTGTCATTTAAGTATATCCTATCGATCGAATCTTCGACCTTTGAGTAGAAATCCAATGGATGTAAACATGTGTTTGAGACATCTTATGTTTGATGGATGCAAGTGATTGTAAGTTTTTGCTAGTGGTTGCCAGTGGTTGCTCGTAGATGCATATACACAGACATTAAGCACTAAATTGGCTCAATAACTCTCATACTGCATATGGATGCATGTGCATATTTTTCTTCTTTTCATGGATGAAAGTGGGTGCATCATCATATGGATGTTGCATTTAAATGGCTGATTGTGCATGCATATAGCTTTTACATGTTATACTAGGATTGTTTGCATACATTTTATTTCTTGGGACGAATATGGATTGCATTAAGGAGGTCGAGTGAATCAGTAGACCTCCTGATCTTTTACATTAACATAGGGATATATACACACACCTTTGCATATGTTCATATAAGCACTAGAAATAATTTAAGGACAATGGATGCCTATGATTGGTGGATGAGTAGATGGATGAAGGATTTTAGGATATACTTTCTTCTTAACTTAGAGATTTCGGGACGAAATCCATTGAGTATAGGAGAATGTAACACCTCGTAATTTTTAAAACATTAAATTTATAAACTAAAGAACACTTAGTTAAATGCTTGGAATTAAGTGAAATGGTCTGC
This sequence comes from Allium sativum, assembly GCA_030737875.1. Lineage (NCBI taxonomy): Eukaryota > Viridiplantae > Streptophyta > Magnoliopsida > Asparagales > Amaryllidaceae > Allium > Allium sativum. The sequence continues at coordinate 147,322,856 of CM060922.1, read as the reverse complement.
TCCGTTGCAATCGTCTCGAAATTCTTCTTAAGATAGACGCTGAGTTTGTGTAAAACGGACATCGTATGTAGAAGATATTAAGGTTTGAAGTTTGTATACATATAAGCATAATATATATATTAAAAACGAATCTAGAATTCAAATTAATGATGCAGGGAAGGGGGGAAATCGGCCCGTTAGGGGTCGACCACGGTCCCCATGGGTCACCCCCATAATGGGGATGTCGACCCTTATGTCGACCCCAGGGTCGACCCCACCGAGATCTGGGCATATTCCTGCCCTGCACCTGGACACAGTTTTGAGCAAGGTTCATTGACCATAGGTTATAAATGGGACCTCATTCTCATTGTTTTTACCCACCAAAAACAATAGAGATAACTAGAAGCTTCCGCAGCTTAGATTGAATTAACCTATTCTTCAACAACAACAAGAGATATACATATTCAAGGATTCATGCAACAACATCAATAATCATTCCTTTGTTATTAGATCCAGTCCATGTGAGTTTATGTTATTTTTGTATATAAACATTGAAAATGTAATCTTGACATATCTATAAGTTGGATCTAAGCCTATGCCTATTAATAACTTGAATCATAACAGATCTACCATTACTTGTACATCTGATCCATTGTTCTCATATGCCCAAATTCTGCCATTATGTGCCTATCTTGTTATTATGGTCAATTTTATCCTCATATGATTGTTTTGTTATTGTGTATGTTCTTGTTATCTTCCCTTCCTCTTTCCCTTTTTATTTTTATAGTTAGGCTAACTTCGAGCCCAGGCATACCGCTGAAATATGCAAACGCGCGAAACTGGGAACGATGGGGAATGTTAAAATTGGGGCATAACTTGTATTAGGTAATTAGGGCAGAACTTGCATTGGGAAATTGGGGCATAACTTGCATTGGGAAATTGGAGAATAACTTGTATTGGGATTTTGGGGCATAAATTGTAACGAACATGAAAAATTGGCTAGGAACAAATATGCCTAAAACTACAGTAATTAGAAACTGTATCTGCATTTCGACACGATGTTAGATTACACTTGTGGTAGAAGTCTGCCAGGAACCGCCTAACATATCCAGTAACCACAAGTGGTTGACCTAATGTGAGGGGTCGAGGGCATAAATGTACACGTAACGGTGCTATGACACGAGGTTAAGTCTAGTTATGGTAGAATTTTGCCCAGAACCACCCGGCATATCCAGCAACCACAAGTAATCGACTTAATGTAAGAGGTCTAGTGCATAAATGAAAAATGACAAGAATCTGTTAACCAGAAACACTTAACCTATTTAAACCTGTGTGGTTACATAGACATGACGAATCGAGTAGGGGTTAAGTAAACTTGCTTGAATCAGTGGGAGGGGTTAAGTTATCTTGTATAAAACCGACAAACTTAACCTATATAACATGTTGCTTGAATCAGTGGGAGGGGATAAGTTATCTTGTATAAACCTGATAAACTAAACCTATATAACATGTTGCTTGAATCTATGGGAAGGGTTAAGTTATCTTATATAAAACCGACAAAACTTAACCTATATGACATGTTGCTTGAATCAGTGGGAGTGGTTAAGTTATCTTGTATAAAACCGACAAACTTAACATGTATTACATGTTGGGGTTATGCAATCTTGTTAAAGCGTTAGGCACAACCGGTCAAAATCCTAGTAGTGGGGATGCAAGCCTAGGCGGTAGCCTGAATCATCTGTGTGGGACCCTTAGCAGTCAGTAACCCATATTGGTATCAAACGGGGTACCCCGAACTAGGTCAGGGTCAAGGCACGCTTACTGAGTTGATTATAAGAGGTTCAAATAGGTGAGGGTGTTGACAATGTAGGATCCAACGGAGTCATGTGCGTGCATGGTTTCGTCTTGCTTGTGGAAAACTAAGACGCTGTGACATCAGTAGGTATTGTTGTGCATCTTGAAAATAAACGAGTTTCCACTTTAGGAAGTGATACATCCTACTATGGGGCCAACCCAGGGTATCTACAGAGTAGGGAGCCGATCGATTGGGTTAGTAATTAGGGTACATCTAGTCTTGCTTGTGTAGAAGCCCATTATTCTTGTTGGAGGTAACACTTGTCATTTCTGTTGGTTGGATTATTAGGGGTAAAACCCATCACTAGAAGTACACCTAAGTCTACCATCTGTTTTTGTATGGATCATCTTGTCTGTTATACTAGTATTGGTGTAGAGAAAAGTATTAGAGAAGAGCAATATATTCCATCATGATTATTTTGCATATCCTGCTCAGTCTGTTATACCTGTCTTATAATGTTATTATCTCTCTCATCTAGTTTATATGCCAGTCATGATGCTTTTACTATTTATATGCTAAAAGTAACTGGACTCAGCAGACTTTGTGTCTGACCCATTTTGTTTCCTCTCCTTTCTCTTCTGTTTCCCCCAGGTTCTCACGGTAAGAATACTCAAGCTTGATTTGTATTCTCTCTTTCATTCTACTTGGAGCTGCTTATATGTACCGTTTGATTCCGTATCATCTCTACTATGGCTATATTTTGGGGACTATGCTCTTTTTATGTATTATTGTACTCTGATGATGATTTTAGTACAAGACAAAAAAATTATGTTGATGTAATGAATTTTCAGTATTTCAGACTTATTATGTAATTAGGTTTGGACCACGAAATTTTCCTATTAAATAAAGTTTTAATTCCGCAGTTATTTTATTTCTGTCTTGTGATGTTCTATTTCTGTTTACTTATAACGCTTCACGAAACTTAATGCATTCTGATAAAGGGTGACATTAACGGACGTGGGGTGTCACACTAACCATCTCAGGTCCAAGTAGAATTTCTCCCATAGACTCCCACCAACATATCGGCGATCTGTAGGGTCATCCATAAAGTACCTCGAAGGGTGTCATACCAATGCTTGACTAATAACTATTATTGTAAGAAAACTCAACCAATGAGAGATTCTCCTCCCAGGTCCCTCCGAAGTCTAGAATACACAGTCTCATTAAATCCTTGAGAACCCTATTGACCCTTTTAGTCTGTCCATCGGTCTGAGAGTGATAAGTTGTGCTAAGTCTTAACTGTGTACCTAGTGGCTCTTGCAAACTCTTCCAAAACACACTCATGAAGATGGTGTCATGGTCACTAACTATACTGGAAGGTACCCCATGAAGTCGAACTATCTCTCTAAGGTATACCGATGTTAGCCAACTATTGTCCTCTCGTTCTTGACTGGAATAAAGTGAGCGCTATTCGTTAATCTATCTACTATAACCCATGTACTCATATTTTCCTTCCTTGATCTGGGCAGTCAATCAATAAAGTCCATGGAGACACTCCTCCACTTCCACTGTGGAATATCCAAGGGCTGAAGTAGTGTGCCTTGTTTCCTTTGCTCAGCCTTCACTTGCTGACAAGTCAAATATCGGGCCACGAATTCTGCCACATCCTTCTTCATCATAGTCCAATGAAAAAATCGCTTCATATATTGGTACATCTTGTCACTGCCCAGATGGATGGTCATCCGAGAGTGATGAGCCACCTCAAGAACTGATCTCAGCAAATCTCCAACTCTGGGAACACACAATCTCCCATCTCGTCATAGCCACCCTCTCTCGGGCACATAACATCTACCTAGGTGATTAGAGGCCTCTCCTATACCAAGTCTATCAAAGATGTCCACTAACTGTTGATCCACTGCTGCGTGGATCCAATGTGCTCCATAAGAGTAGGTCGCACCTATAATGTTGCCAACAAACCAAGTGTAAAATCCGTAGATGGTCTAAAATTAAAGGTCGAGATAAACTCTAAGCCCTATCTTTCTATGAACAGAGGACTCAAGGTCATCCTCTGCCTACTCAACGCGTCCACAACCACATTTCCTTTGCCCGGGGTATAAGATATCTCAAAATTGTAGGACACAAGGAACTCCATCCATCGGTGCGGCCTTAAATTGAGATCCTTCTTTGGTCCGTGTAAAGCTCAAATCTCCCTCCAAGTAGATCATGTCACCAATATTTAAGTGCAAACACTATTGCAGCCAACTCTAAGTCATGGGTGGGGCAGTTCTTCTCATGAAATCTCACTGGCCTACTCCCATAGCAGACTACTTTACCTTCTTGCATCAAAACAACACCTAATCCCGTGACACAAGCATCTGTGTAGACCGTAAACACTATGCTACCACTGGGAAGAGTCAGAACATGGGCTTATGCCAAAGCCCTCTTTAACCTCCGGAATACATCCTTGCAATCAATGCTCCCAACGAAAACCAAGTTCTTCTTTGTCATATGAGTGAGATGAGATGATATCCATGCAAAGTCCTTAATGAACTTTCTTTAGTAACCCGCCAATCCTAAGAAACTCCTAACCTCTGTCACGTTCTTAGGGGCTTTCCAATCTTGAACTGCGACAACTTTAGAGGGGTCCACTGCTATTCCATCCTTGATGATAGCATGCCCTAGGAACCTTACTTCCTTTCTGCAGAAATGACACTTATAAAACTTAGTCTTAAGTTGATGCGGCCTGAGAGTGCTGAGAACCTCCTTTAACTGTCGGGTATGATCTTCCTCGCTTCTCGAGAAAACCAGAATATCATCCATGAAAACCACCACAAACTTGTTCAGATACTAACTAAACACCCAACTCATTAAATCCACGAAGTATGTGGGTGCATTGGTCAGCCCAAAAAGACATGACCAACCACTCAAAGAAACCGTCCGGAGTCCTGAAAGTCGTCTTGTCAATACTGTCATTTGATATCCTAAGCTGATGAAATCCCATAGCTAGATCCAACTATGAGAAAACCGAAGCGTGTACTAGTTGGTCAAACAAGTTGTCAATCCTCGGAAGTGGTTGCCTATTCTTCTTGGTCGCAAAGGCGACTAGAGCTCGCTACTCAAATTTGCTTTGTCTAATGAATCCTTTCTCAAATAACTCACCTACTTGTTTGTTGAGCTCCCTCCTCTCTCTAGAAGCCATTGCATTCTCCACCAAGTAAATCTATCTCTTGTTTGGGAGGTAATCCTCTAACCTCATCAAACACATCTGAATAACCACAGACTATGGTTACTGATCAAAGTTCGTCAATGAAAGTATCAAGAGAATCTAGGAAACTGAGCATAACTGACCCCTGTGGGTAACAAGAAATCTCGAGAGTTCTACCATAGCACTTAGAAGTCTAACAACTCTCCTCTCACAATCTAGAATGGCACCATACATGGCTAGCCAATCCATTCCTAGAATAATTCCTAACCCATAAAGCCAAGAACATATGTTGTGCATTCAAATTTGACACCCATAACAGAAATTCTCGAACCCCCTACATATCATATACAAGTGATTCATACCTTGAGACTGCAACAGGATCAGAAACCATACAAGTATCTGGGTGCAGACTATCTATCACAGAATTGGATATGAAAGAATGAGAAGCACTATAATCAAAGAGAATCCTAGTATGGATGTAAAACAGAGAAATCAAACCATCGACGGTGACTTTCCTACCATTATCCGCTCTGCTAGCCTCAAGCGTATGTACTTACCCTCCAGATGATCCAGTCTTCTATCCTTGCTTGTTAGGGCACTGCTTAGTAAAATGCTCAACTTGTCCCCCAAGTGAAACAAGCATTCTTCGTCTTCCTACAATCCCTAACAAAGTGCCCCAAATTTCCACAGCCATGGCACTTAACCTTTACCTTGATTTGAGCCTTATCGGGTTTTCCTCCTTTCTTAGCTATACCCTTCTTAGGCCACCACTTCTTTTTATCAGTTTTGGGTTTTTCCTCTTCAGCTTTAACATATTTCTTCTCCTCTTTTCCATCCTCATGCATCAGAGCCATGTCTACAATCTCTTGAAAGTCGCTCCCATTGTAATATGGGTCAATGCTAGTCCTTGCAATGGTTGGTTCAATCCTTTCGCAAACCTCAAAGCCTTCTTATGAGGAGTGTTTAACAAATCTTGCTAGTTGGTTAAAGCTGTTGACATATTCCTTCACCGTCATGCTTCCTTGTTTCAAATTTAATAACTTCTCCATTTGCATCCCTCCCTCTGCTTACGACAATAATTTCATCTCAAATATATTCTTGATCTCATCCTAAGTGGTCATAGCTTGCCCTGCCTGAGTCGCTTCTCACCAATAAGATGCTTCGTCTTTCAGTTGCCAAGCAATGAACTGAATTTTTCTCCTATCATCTAACTCTAATAAGTTAAACACGCTCTCCGTTTCTCTAAGCCAATTGCGGTCCTCCACGAAGCTCTCAGTACCACGAAACAACTTGTCTCCCATCGCACAGAAGTCCTTACAAAGATATAAAAAGTTGACTACAGGATTAGGTAGAGCTACTACGGCTGTAGTTGGGGAAGGGACATTGCCTTGCACTTTGGCAGGTGTCGTAGCCTCTACGCATCTACGGAATCATGTTGGAATGGGAATTCCCTCGGGGAAATTAGGAGCCCTAGACATGCTGAAATGAGCTGAAACAAGGATTCAGAAAGAGATCAAAGGAATATAGTAAATGACTTGAGGGGATATATTTTCCAAAAATTGGTTTTATTTGAAAACCTTTACTTTGAAAAATATTTTCCAAAAACTTTTTCTCTGATCTTGTAGCTTTAGCTCTGATACCAAATGTGACACTCCACCTCCCTTAATGTCACCCATATGATGATGCATTAAGTTCTGTAAAGCGCAATAATAATACAGAGACTAATTTAACAAGACAGTTATAAAAATTGCAGTGGAAAAACTTTTCAACTTTTTATTTCAAATCAATTATAACATTACATTTTTCAAAACAAACCATAAATATCATAACCATAAACATATGTCTAATAAAACATCAGAGTACAAAACTACAAAATAATATCCCTCGTATGCCATCACAATAATCATAAAAAAGAGATTGAAATAATACATATAAAGAGGAGTAATCCAAGTCTAAGCTGAATAGAATCACTGTCATGGCTACTGTCCACCACCACTCTGAGAACTCGAGGAGGGGAAGGAAGAGCAAGAAGAAAAAATATAGGTCAGACATAAAGTCTAGCGTATTCCAGTGATTTTTAGCATAAGCATAAGATAGAAAGTATCAGACATATAAATAACACTGGATAAGAAAATACAGTAAAATACACATGTACCAAGTAAACGAGATTATAAGATAACAAGGTAAGGTAAAGATCATGTATGCTTCTCATTCATATCTCAAGAACAAATTTCTGCACTAACTACCAGAATAACAGGATTAGGTTTTACCATAATTAAAACATATGCGATCGGCTCCCTACAAACACGAATAATCTGTGCTAGCTACGGCAGTAGGGGATATCAATCCCTAACCCGTCAACTATAAAGACACATCCCTATTCTTCGATGTTACAATGTCTATGTTTCCCCTAATCGGATCCATGCACGCTCATGACTCCACCAGAACACACCCGTACCCACCTCCAAGATTTTGAAGCTCTTGCAATCTAGATCAGCAAAGCATGCCCTGACCTCTACCTAGTTCGAAGCCCCAATATGATGCCAATAGGGATACTGAATGATACGGGTTCAAATCAACATCAAGATTGACACAAGCCACCCTTAGGCTTGTTCCCCCAGGTAAACTAGGATTTAAGAGTCCTAAAACCGGATATAACAACAGACGTATGACCTATTAGCTTATTAACTAACAAGTTTAACTTAGAAGGTTTAAATTCATTAATAAGCATGGTTGTAAATGATATTTCCTATAAATGTTATTCTATGTACATCCCATTCCCCAAAACACACAAGCACCTACTCAGATGTGTATAGACTAAGTTACATGTCCTACTTAATTATATCTGATTCCCATATATGACATGTTCTACTTAATATTAAATTAAGTTTAACCTATTCAGATTAAAATGTTTTGCATATTATCCCAATTATATAGTCATTGGATTTCATGTTTCATTATGTCTAATTATCCTTTTTACTGTTATGACAAGTTATTTCAATTTAACCCAATTTACGCAGTTCTAACAGAAATGGCCTAGGCTCTCGATGGCCTAAGCTCAGCGTAAAATAAAAAGGAAAGGGAGAAAGATAGATCCAACTCAGAAATTGATAAACTGAATAATAGGCATAAGACTGTAAATAAATCTAAAACATAAAAGGGATAATAAGGATGTATATATAACAGGCAATAGCTAAAAACTGAATACATAACGGACAGTAAAGAAATAACATATATACTTATAAACACTATATAATTTCATATGCAAATTATTTGCTATCAGAATACTTTTTAATTATCAGATCTAAAAATAACAAGAACTCACAGTGGTTTGAACTAGATTCTAAAAATTCCTTTTAAAAAGTTGTTGTAGATGAAAAGCAAGAGTCATCACTTCAATCTACATTTAGGCAACACCTCGACATTTTCTTAATTTTTATTCAGAACATAGCTTGGAGGAAAAAGAATGAAGGATGTTTGTGTGTAAGAAAATGGTGTGGTTTTTAGCCTATCTATAAATTAGCTAGGATAATTCTAAGCCATTAGATTTTAGGTTTATAAATCAGACTGTGCACCTCAAGCTGAGTCAGCATATGTATTTAGCAAATAAAAAGTCCGGATTCAGGCGTGGGAATCTGCCCTGCATGAAGATGGGTCGATCCACCTTAAGAATGGGTCGACACAGGGGTCGACCCATATAAAGCTAGGTCGCCCAGTGATCGTTGTTTTCTGCATTATTTAATTTTATAACATATATATATATCATATATTATTTAGTCCAATCTTTTTTAGCTCATTACTTCTTCATACTTAATTCGATTTACGAAAACCAAGAGTCTATCTGAACTGAAATTAATGAGGCAATGAAAAAGTCTATTTTACCTATTTCTAAATATTTAATTAATTAATATTCATTTTATTGTCTTCTTTATATAATTATTTTGTATTAAAATATGGGGTGTTACATCAAGTTTTGATTTTCGAATAAAAGCGTTGTGTATGGGAGTTTAGTTGTAAAGGGAGCATGATCACATCATGTTAAACATATTTTTTTAAGCTTTAATATCTTACCGTATGTTTGTCATTATCAAAAAGTGAATATAATTGAGTATATTGATATGATTTTTGTTTAACGATAAAAATACATGACATATACAATTTTATTTGAAAATTAGTATGCTTTATTCATAAAAATAATCATATGCAACCTTTATATGCCACATCAAAACCTTATGACCCCCTATCCTAGATAGGTGCCTCATAAGGGAAAAGAGTACATATAAATTACGTATATTAATAATACATAATCAATGTAAAATAAAAATACTAAACATGCTTACAAAACCAAATTAAAAAGAAAGAGAAAGGCCCAATTCTCAACACAATAATACCCCACTGCAATTTCAAATTGATCTCTCATATATATATATATATATATATATATATATATATATAAGTATATATATATGAGGCAGGTTCAATGGCACCCCAAATAGTGAGCACCCCTTTAGCCTACCACTTTTCCACCATTCATTTCCCACTAACTCCCCTTCTCTCTCCTTCCACTAACTCTCTCACTTCCCACTCACTTTCTTTAATATAAATGAGAGGTGGAAATTAGGGGGCTTTTGGGGTGCTCCATTTTTGGGGTGGAACGGAACGCTTGCCTATATATATATGTATGTATATATATTTGATAAACGTCTTTGTTATTGTACCGTTCTATTTTCCATAAATAATAAGTAAATATTTGCAAGAATAGAATATTCAAACTCATAATTTTATTTCACTCAAATATTTTATTTAAACAAATATTTTATTACATACTGGAATAGTATGCAATTCAATTTTTATTTATTACAATTCTGAATCACTATACAAACTCTTATATTTGTACATTAACATCCTAGTTACACACTCATACACTCTTATACAATACTAGCTCACTCACTTACGCTCGATTTAGATCTTCATTTGACTTGCTCCAAAAACTGTCTAGTGAACTGTTATACTTGTCAAATAAAACAAAGATGTAAACTAGAAAATATGGAAAAAATATTGGAAATATAAATATAATCTTTTATTTGTCTTGGTAGTTGAAGGTGTATCTCTTCATCTTCTAGACACAAAAAGTTATGCATATATATATATATATATATATATATGTGTGTGTGTGTGTGTGTGTGTGTGTGAGCGTGTGCGCTCGAACAACTTATAATATCTATAGCGATACATAATAAATACTACAAGGCCAAGCACATTATCACCGTCACAGACAAATACAAAAGTCAAGCGAAGTAGCACAACTCAGTGCTAATAAGTACAAGGTCAAATTTAAAACCAAACATGAATGTTCAACCCTTTATCAAAATCATACACATGCACAGGTGCACAGGTTGAGCATCAGCACGGTTTCAAAACAGAAAGAGAGTAGAGCAAGTAAAACACAAAACAAGTAAAGTGTGGTTCAAGGTGCATAAAGCATAAAGCAAATCAAGTTCAAAAGAATGCGACTAGCAGTGCACGGCTTAAGCAATCAAAGACCAAACAACACATATGAGCAACGTGTACCAAACCGGCACAGCATGCACAAGTAGACAACAAGCTCAAGTCTAGATCAAGGTTGAAGGTTTGACAAAGATAATAGCATCAAAAAGGATTGTATACAACATGATATAAATCAAAAAAAGTGCAACATCTGTACATCAAGACAAACAACAACACAATCATACATGAAGTCAAAACAGGTAGAAATCCAAATCAAGTCAGGTGCACAGGTTCAACCATAGTGCATAAAGAAAATCAGGTTAAAGCAATTTTAACCGCAATGTACAGAAGCATAAAGCAATATTTAGCCTCAACAAAATTATAGCTAGCACACATGATATTTAAAGCAAATAGTTCAGATCACAACAAAGGGGATGATAAAGTTCAGGTACAACATTCAGTGCATGCAAATTCAAATTAAAGGCATTAAAAATTGAGCAACAACAACTAATGAAATGCAATGTCAAACAATTCAATATAGTAGTAAAACTGCACCATATGGTGCAAGGAAGTTAAGCAAACACCCAAGAAAACCAAGGAAGCAAACAATTAAAAATATAGTTTGGAGCAATGTTGAACAACTCAACATTCTCCAGCAAATAATCAAAATTTAAAGCCTGGTCGAAATATTTAAGTATAGTCAAAGTTTTTTCTAGGTTGCAAACTACAGGGAATAGTATGAGAAATCGAAACTGAATGGATGAGATGTGGTAGGGTTTTGAGTGTAGGTTAGAACAACCAAGTAAACGATAGTCGCAAGTTAACTGTGTATGTAAGCATCGTATCGTTTAACTTCTAGTTGAACTTTGGGGAAGAGTTTTGAGCGTAGGGTTAGAATAATCTATTGACTGAGAGTCGTGAGTTTACAATAACTATAAGTATTGCACTGTTTAATTCCTAGTAGAATCCTTGGTGTAGAATAGGTAAGGTTTGTTGAAAATAAGTAATTTTGAATGAGTGTAATTTATTTTCAACAGTTATTTTGTTGATGTCTGTGTTGAAAATATTATTATTATTCTATGAAAATTATAATAAAGCATATTTGCCCTCCCCCCTCTATTTCGGTGCTATACACCCCTCTTACTGGAAGTATACCTCTTAAATATATACTTGAGAGGATTGTACACCTCGTGCGTCCTTTAGGGAACTCCAATCCAAACCTCATCAATCTTATTGAGAATCTAAGTATTTCATATCTCAATGGTCTTATATCTGAAACCAATCCAGAGTGGATGTCATAATAACCTAGTGGGATAAATCCCACCTAACACCCTACTTGCTTATTTGATTTAGTCATTTTTGACAAAGGATATTTGCACTCAAATGAGCAAAAAATCATATTAGTTTGACGACACACAAAGTATAAAGATGAACAATTGTAAATAAATCAACCATCGAGAATATTCATAAGGATTACATATGAAAATTAAATATCATACTCTTACCACTACTCATTGATTTAAAACTATTCATATCCCTCAGCTAATAGTGAAGCCGGACAAGGTGAGGCATTATTACCTCTCCAAACTTGCCTCTTAGTACGTCTTGTCTTTTCAGATAGGGATATATTTCAATACCTCGATATTTGGTGCTAGAAGTATGACTAAATCCTTTCTATACCAACGTATCAGTTATGGAAATTGCTTTCTGTAACTAAATGAAAATGTTAAAACCTGAACTTGTGTTTCGTTTTCACATTTCGAATACTTCTAAAACAACCATTCTGTAAAATATTATTTTTAAAGAGCTATTATATTTCTAAGTGTACTAAAAAGAAGTATCAAAAACCACTGTCATTTAAAATGTTGTTTACTATGAACTTAGAACAAACTATAGTTATTTTATTTTCAAATGATTCCTTTAAAAAAAAAAATCTAATTTATTAACCATCGCTTATAAATTTCCTACATATATTATCCTAGAAAGATAACAAATAAAATTAAAACTATTCTTTTACAAATTTAAAATAATGTTAGTCATCCAAAAAAATAATTGATATAATTCAATTACAAATTTAAAATCACACTCATTATATAAAGGGGAAATTTAGCAAAATCGTTTCTCTTTTAATAATTCAATTGGCTAAAGTAAAATACCTTAATATATTAAATTAATTAGTTTATCTTTAAACGTGTTTAGATAATATAAAAAATGGTTAGCTAGTCTTAAATATTGTGATTAAAAATGTTTAGTACATCATTTTAAAAATAAATTATTAATTTGAAACATGTTATGATAATAATTAATTAATTTCAAAAACTATTAATTAAAATGATTAACCAACTTAAATAGTCATTATTTAAGATACTAACTTTAGGCATCATTAAATAATATGATTAATTAACTTGACTAATCATTATTTAAAATGATTAATGAACTTAAAAAAATATTACTTATCCTAAATGATAATTAATCAAATTTATAATCTTTTTCTAATTTAAAGCAACTTTATTTTAAAAAAAAAACAAGTTCAAGTTCAACATACAATAAAGGTTTAAGAGGAAGATATTTTGTAAGCAATGGTGTAACGATGATCGCTATAACGGATCATATTTTTGGCAACTGAAACTCGATATAATACATCTTCAATATTAACATGTTAAACATTCAAGTGCTGGAAAGACAGATTATTAGAGAAAAAATGGAAAGAATAACAAATTCTCGTGGAAAAGGGAATGTTCAAAACATAACAGTTATTTTTACATAAATGAAAACTATATCTAACATACATACATCTGAGTGCTAATTTATGAATCAGCTTGGGTAGTTATAAGAACTATCCTCATAAATGTTGATTAATACAATAACAAAAACAATGGAAAGTAAAAGAATACAAAATACATTTTGAGCCTTCAGCTCCTTTCTTATAGCTCTATAGCAATCCAACTATAATCAGGAAATATACTAGGTATAACCTGATCATTGTAACAAAATAACACAAAGATCATTCTAGTAAGTCAGTATAAGAAAACTCGTATCACGAGGAGTTTAATTCTTTAACTAATAAAACCTTTGATATCAATGGTATCATACAAGACCACACCGCACGTAAACATAGATGAGTTTTTACCATATGATAACCAAAAAGCTTTTATTGTAAAATCCATTGATATTATAATAAAATCTATAGTCCATAAATACATGTGAAATCTAGTTGAAATGCTTAATTCTCACATTTCATCATAGTTGCGAAAACTAAGTTCGTATGATGTTTATTGGCGATTGGACTCCATCAATGACTAGCTAACTGAAGTACCATTCGTTATAGTACACTTTAGAAAATGTATTGAAGGACTCGCCATTACCCCTACAAACATAGACTGGCTTTACCAGTTAATTGCATCAAACTGAGAATCTAACGATACCTGTGATAAGGTTTCATCTCTGCCTTTATATTCTTCTCTTGAAAACATTTTCTCTTGACCTTCGATTACAACTTCACCTCTATAACTATCATCTTATATGAATGGTTTCTCTCTGTGACGGCCCGCCCCGCACCAGCTGACATTTCCCTGAAATGCATTGTACCGATGTCCAACCAGCACGGGACGGTTGCCAAAAGAAAAGGAAAGGAAAGGAATTTAAAGCAATGAATCAGTACAAAGAACCTGTAGCATATCTTACAGCGCATGGAATAAAATATAATAATAACATACTTGGACATAAAACAGGCGAGACAGTGCATAAGCTGAAAACTAAACATCGTAGCAGCGGAAAATCCAAATACAGCTTATGTTCCACTTCATCATTATTACAACTTTAAAACTATCTCTAAAGCAAAAGAAAAGAAAGGTACACTACTAATGCCCAAAGTAGTGACCGGCAGCGACACAGGGAGAATATCTATATATGTCATACGTGGAAGCCTCCTGCTCGTCTCCGGTATAGCTACTCGTGCATACCACCTAACCTGTTTCTAGTCTGCCCGTTTAAGAGCACCCAGAGTAATAAGAAGAGACATAAAACTCTGGGTCAGACAAAAGTCCGGTATGAGTGATGAGCAGCAAAACAGAACAATAACAGGTATACTAAACCATACCTGAACCTGGACCTGCAACCAAAGTGTTAGCACAACAGGATGTACAATAATATAAGGTGACATTAACATATGGGGTAAATATATGGGGGAGGGGTGTGCATGTCATAGTGATATCAAACAATCAAGCATAGCAACCATCCTCACATCTCTCACTCAGTGCGTAAAGCATACGATATCCACTACTTTGACCACCCAAATCCTTGCTATGATCACTCTGTCCCATGGAGTCATGGAGACTCCACTGCACTGATCCATAACCACTAGTTCTTGCTATGTCCACTCTGCCCCATGAAGTCATAACAACTCCACTGCACTGGCTCATAGCCTTGCTACGATCACTTTGCCCCCATGGAGTAATACTACCCCACTGCACTGATACCTAGCCTAACATCCGTTTTGGTGGTGAATCAAAGCTATAGACGTCGATAACCCCTTTGCACACGTCCTGCAGCAAAGCCCAACTCATGAAGTTAACTCGTTGGTTCCCAACTGGATCTTGAGTTATAATTTCCCATTTGGACTACCTTTGCATCTTGGGTTTTGATCTCCTCCGGATCGGTTTGGCCCTTCACTTCACTTCGCTTCAGATTGTAGTCACCCATCGGTTTGGTCTCCACCTGGTTTGGGTTGGTTCGTGATGCATGGAGCGGCTCGTGGTCCTTTGGTTCAAATCGTGGATCTTTGGTCACGAATGGCTCGGTTCGTGGTCACCCCATTGGGTCGGTTCGGGCTCCTCCCTTCAGATCAGTCTGTGTATGTCAACTACTCGGGTTGGATCTTGAGCACCCAATGGGTTCAGGTCGTGTCTCCATCTGGTGGTTCGGGTCATAGCACGGGTCGGCTCGTGGAGTCTTGACCGGATCGGGTCGTGGCATCATGGTCACGAACCGGTTCGGTGCGGATTTCCTGCACTGTTTTCCCTGCATCTTTTCCAGCTACTGTTTACGCCACACGATGGCGTTTTGACCATTCTAACATTGCTAAACAACCACAAAGCATACCATACATTCTTAGCAACATTTATAATCAACCATAAACACCAAACGATGAAGAATCATATCAATTATAGATCAAACGTGCCCAAAACCCATGTTTTTCCTTAATCATGTTTAAGCATAACTAATAATAGGATTAGTAAAACATATCCAAATTAACCCAAATTCCTAACAGAGGCTTAAAATAATATTCAAGAATTTCTAAACATTTTTCCAGAATTTAATCATGTATACTTTTGTTAATTAACACTAATCACCCCTAATTAGCCGTAATTAGTGTAGAAACAATGCTAATCACTCACCTTGGCCACAAATAAATCTTAGATCTGAAAATATCTCTGATTTGGGTTGAATCTCTATGCCACACAGCAGCACTATTCCCAATTAAATGCTAATTTTCCTTGATTTGATGTAGATTAGGCTAAAACTTGATTAAATGGTAATTTGGGTGTTGGAGGCCATTGTTAGGGTTTCTAAGAGGTAAATGGCGGCTAGAAAACTGAAATAGAATGAAAACCTAACTCATTTCAGCCTCCCCATAACCTAATCCCGAAATGGGTTATGGGCCCATTTGCTAATTACCCAAATCAGTCCACTTAAGCAGTTTTTCACCTTCTAAAAATTGTTTCAGCCATATCTCCCAAACGGTGAGTCCATTTGGCTAATGTGACCACTCTACGGAAATGTAAACCATCATCCAGATCTAATGGAAGTGGTTTCAAGTCAAAACTCCTTACCAATCAAAAGTTATGGCCGAAACAAGATCAGCTAGGGGCAAAACAGTCATTTAAAAATTGGCAAAAATCATGAACATGGGAAGTAACCCCAATAGTCGTTCCCTAAAAGTACACGACCATACGACTTCACATAAAAAAGAAATATTCTACAATCCTCCGATGCGTAGAATGTGGGTCGTTACATTCTTCTCCCCTTGAAAAATTTCGCCCCCAAAATTCCTTAACTAAGAAACAAGCAAAGGGTCCCGCCAGCCTATCAACCATTCACAACAATCAAACATACAAAACAAACAAACAAGTCTATCCTAGCATGCGGAAAACTAAATCGCAATTAGAATCTTACTAGGCAAAGAGTTCTAGATACGTCTTCCTAATGCTCTCCTCTGTCTCCCAGGTACAGTCATTCTCATTCTCTCCCCCACTGAACTTTGACTAGATCCACCGCTTTCCTTCGAAGTTGCTTTGTATCGCGCTCAACAATACGAATCGGCTTGCGATTCCCAACCGCCTCGGGTTCTACTTCGACATCAGCCAACTGATCAGGTGAAATAGTCACATCGGGGTCGTGCACGAATTTCCTTAACTGGGAACATGAAATGCATTATGAACTCCTGCCATCTTCTCTGGTAATTCAACTTTATATTCTAAATTCCCAACTTTCTCGAGGATTGGGAATGGACCAACAAATCTTGGTGCTAACTTGCCTCTCCTGCCAAATCGAATCACGCTCTTTAAGGGAGAAATCTTGACAAACACCAAGTTGCCAACGGAGAATTTTAATTATCTTCTCCTCTTATCAGCATAACTCTTCTGCCTATCTTTGGCAGCCTTCATTCACTGTCGTATAACCTTGATCTTATCTGAGGTTTCTCTTATCACATCAGGTCCAAGCACAAATTTCTCACCAGTTTCTAACCATCATGATGGTAAGTTGCATGGTCTTCCGTATAAAGCTTCAAATGGAGCAATACCAATACTAGACTGATAACTATTATTATATACAAACTCTACTAGATGCAAATGGTTATCCCATGATCCCCTGAAATCCAAAACACAAGCTCTGAGGAGGTCTTCTAATACGCGGTACTGAGATGAAATTCCGATCCTAAAACCTCTTGTAAGCTCTTCGAAAACCCACTAGTAAATAATGGATCCTGGTCACTCACAGTGCCTTTGGGTACTCCATGAAGTCTTACTACCCATTTCATATACAATTCAGCTAACTTAGCTGTTGTTCTATTCGACTTGACGGGTATAAACCTTGCACTCTTGGTCAATTGGTCCACAATCACCCAAATGCTACCATGGCCTGATCTAGTCCTTGGTAACCCATCAATGGAATCCATTGAGATTTGTTCCCATTTCCATTTTGGAATTTCAAATGGTTGCAACAAACCACTAGGTTTCTTTTGCTCGGCTTTAACTAGCCGGCAATTCATGCATTTGGATATAAACTTCCCAACGTCTCTTTTCACCCCTTACTAGTAGTAGGTCTGCTTCATGTCTCGATACATTTTATTACGACCGGGATGTATGGTCAGTTTTGAGTGATGACATTCTCTAAGTACTTCATCTCTCAATCCATTAACATCGGGCACAACTAGTCTTCCATTCTTTCTAAGCCACCCATCTCGATCAAGCCCATACCTGTTCATCTCCTCGTCGATACCCATCTCTAACTTAGAGATGATTTCCAATAAGTTAGGATCGTCCTTCTGACTGGAACCAATCCGCTCAATCAAAGTGGGTCTGATCGTCAAATTTGCTAACATTTCTAGATACAATTCGCACTTTGGTCTGAAATCATACCCAGCGATGTACTCCAGTTGCTTCCATTCAAGAAAGATAGCCCCTAAACTGGAATGTCTCCTACTCAAGGCATCAGCTACCACATTGCCCTTCCCGGGTGTATACGCGATATCAAAATCATATGAAGCCAAGAATTCTAACCATCTTTGCTGGCAGAGATTTAGATCCTTCTGAGAGAAAAGATACTTTAGTGATTTATGATCAGTAAACAACTCGAATCTTTCTCCCAAGAGATAATGTCTCCACATCTTCAATGTGAACACGATCGCTGCCAATTCCAAATCGTGGGTAGGGTATATATTCTCATGCGGTTTTAGTTGCCGACTTGCATAAGCTATAACCCTACCTCCTTACATCAATACAACACCTAGTATGGTACCACATGCATCCGGGTATACCATCATCTCTTCATTCCCCTTAGGAATGACAAACACTGGTGCACACGTTAACTTTTCCTTTAGGTTCTTGAATGCATTCTTGCACCTTTCTTCCCAAACAAAAGCTTGACTCTTCTTGGTCAACTGAGTCAATGGTGCTGCCATCTTGGAGAAGTCTTGGATAAATTTACGATAATATCCAGCTAATCCCAAGAATCTTCTTACGTCTATTGCATTCTTGGGCGTAGAGCAATCCTGTACCGTAGCCACCTTCGTAGGGTCCATGGCAATACCATTCTCTGAAACAACATGACCCCAGAATCTCACTTCCCTCCTCCAAAAGTGACACTTAGAAAATTTCGCTTTCAATTGGTGTTTTCTCAACACCTCCATCACTATCCTCAAATGTTCCTTATGTTCTTCCTCTGTCCTTGAATAAACCAAGATATCATCCACGAACACAAGAACAAACTTATTCAATTGATCTCTGAATACCCTATTCATAAGATCCACAAAGTATGCTGGTGCGTTGGTCAACCCGAATGGCATGACCAACCACTCATAGAATCCAGACGGCATCCGAAATGCCGTTTTAGCTATACTCTCAGCTTCCACCCTAAGTAGATGAAAATCTGTCGCGAGATCCAACTGGGAGAACACTCTTGCTCCACTCAACTGATCAAACAAATCATCTATCCGTGGTAGAGGATACTTATTCTTCCTCATCACCTTATTCAACTAGCGGTAGTCTACACACAAACGAAGGGAACCATCCGCCTTGGTAGCAAACACAACTGGTGCTCCCCATTCAGAAACACTCCTTCTGATAAATCCTTTCTTCACAAGATCACTGACTTGCACCCCGAGCTCTCGCTGCTCCCTTGGTGCCATACGACAAAGTGGCATCACTATAGGTCTAGCATCTTTCACTAAATCAACACGGAACTCAATTTCTCGGTGTGGTGGAAGCCCGGTCACTTCCTCGAAAACGTCCGAATACTGGCCAACCACGGGCAAACATGACAACTTACTATGCGGGATGTCGAGGGAATTTAGAAAACTAGCCATTACCACATCACCGGGTAGACCACCAAACACTACCCTCTGCCCATCATCCGCTCTAGCTGTCACCAAAAAGCCCTCACAGTCTACCACCACCCCGTATCTTTGGAGCCAATCGACTCCCAAAATAATGCCAAACCCAGTAAAGCCCAAAACAAAGAAATCACAACCAAACATGCATCCATGACTCGATAAGACCACATTACGACAAATCATGCTAAGGTTAGTTGAACCACCAATCAGGTTCGTCACTACTAAAGGCCTATCGACAATCTCAGGCTCCAATCTCAACCTATCTACCAGGTCACTAGATATGAAAGAACTGGAAGCCCTGTTATCAAACAAAACTCTAACAGGAACATCATAAATAGAAAGCATACCTTGAATGACGACATTCTTTCCCTTCTCCGCTGCAGTTGGGGCATTTGACGAAGAAGGAACAACATTAATAGCATATGCTTTCACAATCTGCTTCTCTTTGGGGGGTTGCGGACATTTATCCTTGTGATGTCCCACTTGGCCGCAGTTGAAGCACTTTCTGTCCATTGGCTTTGCTCGACATTCTTTGGCATGATGGCCCTTCTTGCCATAGCTAAAGCACTCAACATCTTTCTTACTCTTCTTCTGACCATCCTTGGACTGATTCTGTTTTCTCTTGTTCTGAGAATTATTCTTGCCTCCACCACTTGCCTGCGGCTTTGGTTCTTCTACAGATGCAACCTCAATCTTCGACTTAGGGTATAGACTCTCTGATCTCAAAGCTTTCCCCACAATCGATTCAAACGTCTCATCGATGTGGTTAATAAGTCTTTCCCCCAAGTACTGATCTAAGCCTGTTATGAACTTCTCATTCTTCTTCTCGGGAGTTTCAATGAGGGATTATCCATACTTCGATAGAGTATCGAACTCAGCAATATATTCCTAGATTGCCCTACCACTCTGCTTAAGCTCCAAGAACTTCCTAAACAACTCTGATTTCTGAGCAGTTGGAAAAACTTTTCACTGAATCGGGACTTAAACTGATCCCATGTAACCTGATCCTCTGGAGTAGCTGCCTTAATAGCATTCCACCAATTCATCGCCCGTCTTTGCAGCTGACAGGATGCTGGCTTTCTCTTCATCGCATCCTCGATACCCAAGTCTTCGAAGATATGCTCATATCTATCCAACCAATCCTAGACATCCGTAGCCGACTCCGTTCCGTGGAACGACTTCCCACCAAGGCTAGTGTAATCCTTATAGAGCTTGGCGAAATCGGCCTTAGGCGCCTGCACCACTATACCACCACCATTTGTAGCATTAGGAACTGCCCTATGAACATCTCTAAGCATCTCTCTCATGAAGTCAGTGAACATTGTCCTCATATCAGGGGCATTCCCATTATTAGCTCCTCTACCAGTACCCCTCGTATGTCGGCTCATCGTTCAATCTGTAAGGAGAAAACGATTAACCATCCGTTCAGTGGTGCCAGTGCAGTGCGACTCCATCCTTGGTATACTAATAGTATATATATAGCTTTTGAAAACCAAAATATCACAAATACGTGCTCTTATATACGTATACTATCTCTCCCTGGTGCCTTTCCCTAGGTTAACTATGCAACCTAGCTCTCTGATACCAAATGTGATGGCCCGCCCCGCACCAGCCGACATTTCCCTGAAATGCGCTGTACCGAGGTCCCACCAGCACGAGACGGTCGCTAAAAGAAAAGGAAAGGAATTTAAAGCGATGAATCAGTACAAGGAACCTGTAGCATATCTTATAGCGCATGGAATAAAATATAATAATAACATACTTTGACATAAAACAGGCGAGACAGTGCATAAGTTGAAAACTAAACATCGTAGCAGCGGAAAATCCAAATACAGCTTATGTTCCACTTCATCATTATTACAACTTTAAAACTGTCTCTAAAGCAAAAGAAAAGAAAAGTACACTACTAATGCCCAAAGTAGTGACCGGCAGCGACACATGGAGAAAATCTATTTATTTCATACGTGGAAGCCTCCTGCTCGTCTCCGGTACAGCTACTCGTGCATACCACCTAACATGTCTTTAGTCTGCCCGTTTAAGAGCACCCAGAGTAATAAGAAGAGACATAAAACTCTAGTTCAGACAAAAGTCTGGTATGAACGATAAGCAGCAAAACAGAACAATAATAGGTATACCAAACCATACCTGAACCTGGACCTACAACCAAAGAGTTAGCTCAACAGGATGTACAATACTCTAAGGTGACATTAACATATGGCGTAAAGATACGAGGGAGGGGTGTGCATGTCATAGTGATATCAAACAATCAAGCATAGCAACCATCCTCACATCTCTCACTCAGTGAGTAAAGCGTACGATATCCACTACTTTAACCACCCAAATCCTTGCCATGATCAATCTGCCCCATGGAGTCATGGCGAATCCACTGCATTGATCCATAGCCACTAGTCCTTGCTATGTCCACTCTACCCCATGAAGTCATAACAACTCCATTGCACAGGCTCATAGCCTTGCTACGATCACTCTGCCCCATGGAGTAATAACTACTCCACTGCAATGATACGTAGCCTAACATCCGTTTTGGGGGTGAATCAAAGCTATACACGTCGATAACCCCTTTGCACACGTCCTATAGTAAAGCCCAACTCATGAAGTTAACTCTGGATCCTGAGTTACAACTTCCCATTTGGACTACATTTACATCTCGGGTTTTGGTCTCCTCCAGATCGGTTTGGCTCTTCACTTCACTTCGCTACGGATCGTAGTCACCCATCGGTTTGGTCTCCACCCGGTTCGGCCCGGTTCGTGATGCATGGAGCGGCTCGTGGTGCTCTGGTTCGGATCATGGATCTTTGGTCACGAATGGCTCAGTTCGTGGTCACCCCATTGGGTCAGTTCGGGCTCCTCCCTTGAGATCAGTCCATGTATGTCAACAACTTGGGTCGGATCGCGAGCACCTATTAGGTTCTGGTCGTGTCTCCATCTGGTGGTTCGGGACACAACACGGGTCGGCTCGTGGAGTCTTGACTGGATCGGGTCATGGCTTTATGGTCACGAACCGGTTCGGTTTAGATTTCCTGCACTATTTTCCCTCCATCTTTTCCAGCTACTGTTTACGCCACACGACGGCGTTTTCGACCATTCTAACGTTGATAAACAACCACAAAGCATACCATACAGTCATAGCAACATTTATAATCAACCATAAACACCAAATGATGAAGAACCATATCAATTATAGATCAAACATGCCCAAAACCCATGTTTTTCCTTAATAATGTTTAAGCATAACTAATGATAGAATTAGTAAAACATATCCAAATTAACCAAAATTCCTAACAGATGCTTGAAATAATATTCAAGAATTTCTAAACATTTTTCCAGAATTCAATCATGTATAATTTTGTTAATTAACACTAATCACCCCTAATTAGCCGTAATTAGTGTAGAAACAATGCTAATCACTCACCTTGGCCACAAATAAATCTTAGATCTGAAAATATCTCTGATTTGGGTTGAATCTCTATGCCACACAGCAGCTCTATTCCCAATTTGATGCTAATTTGCCTTGATTTGATGTAGATTAGGCTAAAACTTGATTAAATGGTGATTAGAAGGTGATTTGGGTGTTGGTGGCCATTGTCAGGGTTTCTAAGAGGTAAATGGCGGCTAGAAAACTGAAATAGAATGAAAGCCTAACTCATTTCAGCCTCCCCATAACCCTAATCCCGAAATGGGTTATGGGCCCATTTGCTAATTACCCTAATCAGCCCACTTAAGTAGTTTTTCAATTTCTAAACCTTGTTTCAGCCATATCTCCCAAACGGTGAGTCCATTTGGCTAACGTGACCACTATAAGGAAATGTAAACCATCATCCGAATCTAATGGAAGTGGTTTCAGGTCAAAACTCCTTACCAATCAAAAGTTATGGCCGAAACAAGATCAGTTAGGGGAAAAACGGTCATTTAAAAATCGGCAAAAATCATGAACATGGAAAATGACCCCAATAGTCATTCCCCAAAAATACATGACCATACTGTAATAACCCGGAAATCCGAGCCAATTTAAAATTTTTATTTTGACAATTTTAGCGAATTTTGATTATTTTAAATGAATTATTTTAAATAATATCGACGAGAAATTTATTTTGAAAAGAATTCGAATGTATATATTCATTTGAATCGACGATAGAATATAAATATTTATTTATAATTATAAAAGGAACAGAAAATGGCGCGGTAGTTCGATAAAAATTCAAATGAATGTACAAGATTCAAAATAAACCGGATTTTAATGAAACCAAAAATATTTGAATCTTATTAAGAATATCTTTCCAATAAATCCGAAAAATTGAAATTTCATAGCGGGTATCAAAAGTTATGTCCGATTGAAATTTCAGAATAGTCGCAATGGAATTCTGGCCCTTAAAAATAGCCATTTTGCAAACGACCTCGGTTTTCGATGAAACCACTTTTGTTGGAACCAGAATGTCAAGTTATTGCTAGATTCCAAAATTCGTAATTTTTCGAATCAATATGTGAGCGTGGAAAAGGAAAACGCATTTGACCTGTTTTAGTTGATTTTAATGGACTGGATATTGGCCATTTTTCAAACGGTCTCAGAATTCGATGAAAATGGTTTTTTAGGACCGTATCGTCAATACGAAGCTAGAAAATATTTTTCGGGAATTTTTCTAGTTAGTATGTGGCCCCAGTAAATTGAAAGGTACGTTCAAAATCAATATATAGATTTATATCTTGATTTTGGCGGAAACTGATCGAAATGATCGAATCAGCCTCCGATACATTTCCCATTGTGTTCGGAATGGGGGTAATACGCTAGGGACGACAGTCGGTGGGTTTCCTTTGGTGTTCGAAATAAAAGTTGCTTTTTAGAATTTAAAAATAATAAAATATAAATATATTAATATAACACCCCCCTTTCTTCTATCACTGAGTCAACCCCCCGTTAGTTTCTCGAAATTGAAAAAAAAAACCTAACAGCCTCGATCGCGCCCCCCCCCCCACCCCGCCACCGCATCGCACGCCGCCCCCCTGTGAGAGCCGCCGCCTTCCTTCCTCCTCCTTCTCTTCTTGTCCACCTCGCGCCCCCTGAACCAACCGCAACCCCCCTGGCCCGACACAACCAACCGCAGCCCCCTGGCCCGACGCAACCCCCTCCCCCCAGCGCGCCTCCCCCGCCATCTGACTCCAACTCCGACTGTAAGCACCTTCTTAAATTTGTTTTATTTATTTTAGTTTATTTAAAAGTGATTAGTTAGAATAGAGAAAAAAATCAGTTTTATTTTTTTAAAGAGAAGGATTATATTTTGGAATAATAAAAATATAATTTTTATATAGTAGAAGGTTAAAAATATGATTTTTATATAGCAGAAGGTTAAAAATATGATTTTTATATTAGTAGAAGGTTAAAAATATGATTTTTATAAAGTAGAAGTATTAAAAATATGATTTTTATATAACAGAGAATATAAAAATATTATCTTTATATATGTAGCGAAATAAAAATCCGATTTTTCTTATATATAGGTTGAAGTAAAATGTGATTTTTATAGCGATGATATAAAATTCGATCTTTATATTAGAAATAGAATTTTTATCTATATAATAGCGATGTAAAAATAGAATTTTTATCATATATATAGCAAAGTGAATATATGATTTTGATCATTAGAACGGTTAAGGAAAAATATGATTTTTAAATTGCAAGTGAACAAATAAAAATGTGATTTTTATTTTAAAGACAGCAGTATAAAAATGTGATTTTTATATATGTAGTCAATACGGGCGACGAAAGTGACGAACTGCAAGCAAGATGAAGATTTCCTACATATGAAGAGTCGTGGAGTTTGGATTAGCTAGTTGGTGAGAACTCCTCACCTTTAATTTAATTTTCTAGTTAAAATATATACTAGGATGCAGACGGTGTTTAGTAGCACCCGACACCCGTTGTCCACAGACCATGGATGGCTTGTTTGTTTGTTTGATTTTGATGTGTAGTTGATTGTGTGATGTGATGTGAAATGAAATAAAATAATTAGATAGTTAAAAATATTTTATAGTTGAAAATGGAACTTCTAACGTGTATATGAAATGAAATAAATTAATCTAAACAAATCGAATGATTTGTTTACATACACACATTTGACTGATATTGATTGGGACGATAAAATTTTACACATCGCCTAACTGCACAAATAAAATATGTGTTTGATTGATTGATTGAAACCCCACACGGGTATTGAGATGATATATGACATACACTAATCCCAATAATTAGTTGTATGTCGGTCGGTTGATTGACAGACTGTTATGAGCGTTAAATATTTGTATTTGATGCTTATATAGCGTAGAATGCACTTTGGATGATGGTTGATTATTTGTCATTGTTGATATATACATGCGTTGTATGAAAATCCATAGAAATAAAATCTATGGTAATTGATTGGGCCTCATACCAGATTTGAAATAGAATATTTGAAACGAAATATTTGAATAGAATATTTTAAATAGAAATATAAAAAGCCGTGTTGATTAGATTGACACCATTTTGACGTGAACGATATTTATATCGATTATATTCGTTTTATAATGAATATTGAAAAGTGATTTCAAAATCAAATGTTTTTAAATGAAATTCGAATTAAATTGAATTGAAACGAATTAGAATTCGAATTTAATTGAAACAAATTAGAATTTGAATCGAAGTGAAACGAATTAGAATTCGAATTGGATTGAAAATAAAACGAATTCGAATTGGATTGATAATAGACATGAATTCGAATTGAAATTGAATTGAATTGAAAATGAACTGAAATTGAATAAAAAAATCGATTTGAATTGAAATCAATTAAGGAAAAATTCAATTTTGATTTGAATTTGAAATGAAGTTGAAATCGTTTTGAAAATGAATTTAAAACGATTTATATAATACGTTTTAAAAGGAAATCGATGAAGTATATATTATATATATAATATAATGGCCTGAATAAAACGCGCCGCGCCGCGGTAGTTCGTGAATTTCGACCATTGACTTTGAATGGATATTGCGGGAGATCCAACCGTCAAATTCTCCTAAAACCGGAACCTTGGGTTCGTATCGAAAAGAGCTTTCTAACGAATATTAGAGATTTGAAATCTAATGGTTGGATTTGGAATTATGTCCAAATCAAATTGGGAAAAGGTCGCTGTAAGTGCAGTTCGATGGCCGTTGATGGAAATCGACTGTACGGACCTTGATAAAATTATTAAAAATAGTAATAATTTGTGTAAAATCATAAGAAATGATTTGTGGAGTATTGGGATGAAAAACTCCATATTTGGAAAGATAAAAGTAGATTTTTATCGAAATGAACGAGTTTTGAACTAGAATTATAATTTTATTTATTTTTAAAATAAATAAATTGGATTTGAAATGGTTTTGAAAATAACCAGAATTTCCAATAAGTGAATCGGAATGGATTTGAATAGAAATTGTCTTCGGAATACTTCGATGTTGGATTTAGTGATGATACAGATATTGTTATGGGAATTTGAAAGATATATCTATATCGTTATTTCCAATATGATATTTGTTGGTCGTAGAATTTGATATTGAATATAAGCCAATATATTTTCTATTCAGAGCCTTGTATTTAATATCAAATGTGATTTGGGTTTGTCGTGAATGGTGTCTTCATTAACACTATTCTTAAGCCAAGTTGAGAAAAAGATTAAATCTTTTTATTTAGATTTAATGAAGTGTACCAATTAAATGGAATTTAATTGGAATTGAATTGGTATTGACTTTTGGGTTTATCGTGAACAGTGTTTTAAATAACACTTGTTCTTTAACCCGATAATTAATGGAATGTGATTTTGGGTTTATAGTGAATCGTGTTTTAAATGACATTGATTCTTTAACCCAGTTAAAGATTAAAACTAAGTGGAGTTTTAAGGAATCTTTAATTAGATTGAAATGATCGAGAGTGGAGTATCCCCAGTTTTACTCCAGCGATAGTTGAATCTTTAATTGGATTTGAACGTGAAATGGTAATTGAATTTACCGATAACACCTTGGTCTTAGATGTGAAGTATCACCAGTTTTACTTCATGGGACAAATAGGTTGGGGTTGGGAAATAAAATAAATAATTACTTCGGTATGGTTCGCTAATCCCGACTAGTTTGAAGTGATATTCAAAGGAAGATTAATAAATAAATTTAAAGAATTTATCTTTGATAAAATTAATGGGAACCTTTCCCAAAGTATAAGAATATTCTGAATTGGAATGAGGCGTATGTTGTGGTTGTGTAACACTTGTTTATTATATACGCGAGTTATTCAGAAAGACCGGGTCTATCCCATTCTGAATAACTGATTCGACGTAGTGTCGAGGATGAAGACGGTGGTCTCCGGTCTTCACGTCGTTTGGGTGATTACTGATGATCTTGATTGGGCCGTACACCCAAGAGGAGGGAATCAGTTAGTGATCGTCCATGCGTACTTGGAGATCGATGGATATGCGGGGTACTAGGTGCCTCCGATTTCGTTCAGACCCCGAATGGACTTGTAAATGGACTGTGTGTCTGACATTGGATTTTAGTCTGTGTGATTGATTTCTATTAAATATATATCTGTTTGGCGGCGGAGAATTTATTCTCTTGCTTAACGCCCTTCTCCGAGACGTACGAGCTCAGGGGTTATATATTGATGGATATCAAACGCATGGAGTGAATTGCCTGTGTGGCATGCCTAAGTGGCAAATGATCAAGGCTTCTGTTGAAAATCAAAGTCTTGTGGGTGATGATCAAAGCACGGCCTGTGTGGCATAGCTTTGTGTAACGTTGATTCGCGAGCCTCACACCCCGGTTGTGAACCAGAAACGGGAGAGGACATCAGGGAGGGCATGAGTTTCCTTCTAGCTAGAAGTGGCGTCAGTGGTTTTACACGCCCTGACGAGTTTGACTTATATGGTTGTTGCTGTTGCGAGGCGCCTCAGATATATCGGTTGATCCGGGACCGATGGAGTCATTGGGCTCTTTGATACCCCATAGGGTGGGGAAACGCAGTGTTCAGGCATTTTAATCCACATCGGTGGACCGGCCCTGACAATCCATGGCCCACCTGAGTCTGGGTCCTGAGACACGGGCTGGAGGATCTCGAATTGGTAGAGGACTATCTTTTTCCTCGGTTCACAAATGGAAATCCAACTTCCAAATACGTGACATTTGCGGTTTTGATTGTAGAGCCTAATATGCCAACATGATATATGGTACCCATGCCGTCTATGATTGATATTTATGATTGAAATTGTTTTAACACTATACACTTATAGTAATAATAAAACATGAAATTTAGCGTATCAAGCATTCTTTGGCTATTATAAGGTAAAAATCTATCCTCCGGCTTGTGTTGCATTATGTGATGGGACCTGGGTCTTATAATAGCTTCATTGTTCTTTATTTAGCATTGCGTTGTTGTTTTATGCACTGGTATTCTTGAGAGGAAACCCGTTCCGTGTTATATGGCGTGGTCCCTTGATTTACCTAACTTCAAAATAAAGATTGATAACTGTTTAGTTCTCACACCAGTCCCATGACTGATCTGGAGTTTATTGTTTTAACCTAAATTCTGGGTGCCCTTATTTTGACACGGCCAGCTATGGTTTTGCAGATTTATATTCACAGGATCCTGGTTTACAGCTGGAATGATATCCGGAAAGCTTTGTATCCGTATATCTCCTTCAGTTGTGTATTGTATTATTTTCCGCTGCTATGTAATGTATTGTAATCTCTGATATTTTATAATGTGTAATGTTTATTCATACTCTGTATATTCTTGTATTCTGATGGAATTGTTGTAATATACAATGAAATGTTCTTCTGTTCGCGTTCTGATTCGTCTTGTCCTCAAAGTAATTCGTTCTTTCTCTTCTCTTCGGAGACCGGGGAAGTTCGGGTCACTTCACATACGACTTCACATGAAAAAAGAAACAAATATTCTATGATCCTCTGATGCGTAGAATGCAGGCGGTTACACTCTCCTTGAATTCCTTCAGGTATTTCAAATAGTCGAGTAGAAATAGAACATTTATTACTTTCCTTATACAATTCCTACATGGAATTATTAGCATCTGAAAGGACCATGAAAGGATTAAAGTTACTAACATTATTAGTCTGATGAAGTAATTCTCCAGTAGTTAATTAATTCTCTTCCTAATTTCCTTGTGTTGTTATCTTACTTTGCTAATCCGCTTTGAAGTAGAATTATCACCCAAAGAATTAACTTTATCAGAACTGTTAGAGGTATTCATTTTCTGAAGATTTAAAGTATCATCTATATCTATCTGTTCATCCTATTTGAATTCATTTTAGGCTTCCAAACTTTAACTTGTCTACAACTAACATTCGTATGACCAACTGTTTTACATTCTGAACAGATTTAAGGAACCCATTCATGCACAATTCTTTGCCATACAACCTCACCATTAAATCTTTGAATATGGATAAATTCAGGAAATTGAAAACCATTGTTCACTTCAACCAAGACCCCAGAATATGATATTCAAACTACATTCTCAGTTGAATTATCCAATTTCAAAGGATATCCCAGCAAAGAAACTTTTCTACTAATCAATTCAACAGTCCAAAAATCTAATCTAGGTTGGGTAATGGGTAAAGAGTGTAAAAATTCACGATTTGATTTCAAATCTGGAACCCATTTTTTCATAATAATTAGCTTCTTATTATAGTAGTAAGGACCTGAAGAAAGAATCCTTTCTTAATCTTTTCCATTCTCACATTTAATAATACAAAATCCATTCTCTTTGGAGAATAATTGGTAATTTCCTTTTAAACCCCAAGTTCTATCAATGTAATCCTTTATAAAATAAATATACGGATTTCGTCCAAAGACATAAAATACAATAGAATTAACCCATCTTTCTCTCGCTTTATTAGTTAATTCCTCATTTATAACGACTCTCAAATTATCCATAGTAGTAGGTTAAAAGTAGTTAAGCTGAATTGATGATTGATAATAATTATTTTCTATAACAATATCAATCCATGCTTTCGATTTTATCGGACTAACCAGATTCGCAGTATTTGGATCTTTGGAAATCAGATCTGGAAATTCTTCAATTGAATTTAGATCGGGGGTTAAATAATTACCTTAGATTCGGGAACCTCTATTTTATACATGTCTCCGAGAAGAACGCATATCCGGAGGAACATCTGAACGATTATCTAAATCCAAATTATAAGTATTTTTTGTAGAGGAATTGGGGATTTTGAAAATTCGTAGTTCGCCATTAAAGAAGAAACGTGTTATACTAAGATACTAACATTAAATGGGTCTAAACCTATTAATATTAAAAAAACATGGTTTGCTAAACCCTTATATAAAAATACATAATAAAATATCATTTGTAATTCTTCTTTACAAAACATTATTCTTAAAGCAAATTCTCTATAAACCATTTGAAAATACTTATAAATAAAATATATAACTACTTATTAAATCTTATAAAAACAATCTAATAATACTTAAAGCATGATTAATAAATAATCATGATTTTTTAAAACATTCGTTAATTAGATAAAAACTAATTATCCTCTAAATGTTTTAAAAAAATAAGTACTTTAAATAAAAATTTATTTACTTCAAAAAAATTATTAATAAAATAAGTTATTTATATTTTAAACATAAGTAAGGTACTTAATTTTATTTTAAAACAAAATTAACTAGAGATTTTACTTTTGAAGTTGTATAAATAAAATAATTATTGATTTGAAAATAATTAATAAGTAGCGGTTAGCGACCATGATGGTACATAACTTGCTAGCATTAATCCGACTTACTTCTCAGTCTTAACACTAATATATATATAAGCAAGCATATATGTAAATAAATCAATAATTAGTTATTAGTAGTAAATATCACACTTACCAATATAATACTGACAATCCATATTAATATTATAACAGAAGGTGATTTATTAGGTTAAACATATGTTATTAAGAATACTATTAGGCGTTTATTTATCTAAATAGATAACAAAAGAATATGCTTAAATTAGTTTAAACAACATAATTATATAAATCGATATCGATCTATCACTTCATATATGATCCATCACTTGAAATAAGTTTAGATATAAAATAAAACTCAAACAATACTTAATAACATTCAAGATGTTGTATTTATATCCTAGATTAGATTCAAAAAATCTAATAGTATCACTAGAATCTTTATCGTGATCCTAGTTCATATTCGAACAACAAACAAGTTCAGCAAGCCAAGCACACAAAAATCAATTTTAATCTACAATAAACTACAATAGCAACCAATTCAATTCCAATGCAAAGATATCGCAGATAGGAACAGAACACTATAGATTGCATTCAATTCGAAACTAGCATAAGATGAATTTTAGTTTACAAGATTTTGAATAAATTATGATAATTAGATTTCCTAATTACATCATTGTCTTCTAATTACCATTATTAGCGTAATCCTAATCTCACTCAAAAACTCCAAGTCCACCTTCGACCTCGACTCCCTCTAATCATCTCCAAGTCGCCACCAGTACAACCCACCATCAGCCACTAGACCCCACTAGAGCAACCCTGAACTCAGAAGGACAACTGCCACCAACAACGACCCGTCAGAATGTCCCCTCAACCCAGAAAAACCAATCATTTTGTTTTTTCAGATTCTAACCAACTCCTATTGCTTAACACTACCGCACTACCCCTAATCGACAACCCATGCCTTCCTCTGGAATTCCTCTTTAAACCCCACCGATTAAGAACATGGATTCAAAGACTTAAATTAGAAAAGGAAAACGACTAGGGGAGTGCTTCCCCTTTTTGAAAAAGTATGCCTTTAGAAATATACTTGAGATGGTCACCCTTACCAGTGACTCCCCTCGAGAACTCTAGGTCAATTTTTCCAATTATCTAGGTATCTTACATCTCTGAAGAATACGAATAAATCTCACCTAAGATGTGAAGATCATTTAATGGGAATAATACCACATAACTTGGCCTTCACTCGCTTTCTTGTTTAAATTACTTCTGACAAAGAATAAAAATGCTTAAATGAACCATGAATCGTCATCGATTAACTAGCAGAGAAAGAAGGAAAGATTGATTTTGAGTTACAAATTAAAACAAGATGGATGTGCTCGCCCTTCCATATAAGTATACCTCTAAACAAAATACGCTTGAGATCACATGCATTTCTCCCAGGGAATTCCAAAATGGGCCCCACCACATCGAGAATCCGATTATACTTACATCAATGCATTCATATTAAAAACAACCACAAGGTAAAGGTAAATATATCCTAATGGGTGCGACCTAAATGACTTGGATCCCTCTGATGCTTTGGTTTTGAGTTTTCCCAAGTTATACCATAATGCTGCAAATGAGCAATAAATTGTCTTAGAATGACGAATTTTAGTAATGACTTAGGGGTAGAGTGATGAAATAAAAAGAAGATAGCAAAACCAAAATTGGTAGTCAATAAATCGACTATCGAGAAAAATAAAGTCGTTTGTACATACAAATTTAATTGTATATGCTCATCACCTATAGACAGATCAAATATGATAAGAGCTTAACTCGCACTTGGGCTTGGTTTTCACATTTTAAGTAGGGTATAACAATTTAAAATTACTTGTTTGAAATATTCTTTCAAAAAGGTAAATTACAATACTAGGTGTATGGAAACGAGGATAAAAACAAATGTCATTAAAACAATGTTTACTAACTTCAAACAATACGCACTTAGCTTTATTTGGGATAATTCCTTTTAAAGGAAGTACTTGTTTATAAACTATTGTTTATAAATTTAAAAATGCTTTTTATTATCCAAGATGATATAAATCCAGTTAAATACCATTACAATTTAATACAAGGTTAATCCTCCTAAAGGATGACTTATAATACTCCATTATTAATTTAATTTGAGTTCAATGTTATTAAATTAGTTAATTATTTGTAATCATTTTCCATTATACCAATTTATTTGCTTTAAAAATTCAAAATGAAACATATCAATTATATTTAAATCGCATTAACTAAAATGTGTAACTAAATTCATAAATATTTAATTAAAATGGTTTAGTCAATTCCAACTATCATTAATCAAAACAATAAATAAAAAATTAAAATATTGATCAAAATGATTATTCAAATTCAAAATCATTAATTAAGTGGATTAACTAAAACTAAATTTCATTTACTCAAATAATTAATTAATTCAATTTCATTAAGTAAAAGATTTTCCAAAAAACATTAATTAAAATGAATAATTAAAAATTTTATTTCATTAATTAAACATTAAATTAAATTATCATTAAGTAAAATAAATAATTAAATTCTATTATAAATTAAAATAATCAGTGTATTTGCAAATGTCAATAATAAAAATAATGATTTAATTCAAATAACAACTTTGTGAAAACTCAAGCTTAAGTTAAATAGAATGTCTAGATTATTTAAGTAAGCAGTATATGAAAATGGATAAATAAATAAGAGCGGTAACTAAATATAAATGAATACATCAAAGCAGCGTATGCATATGGATTTAATAATATAAATGCACTATATGCATATGGGTTAATAGTATAAATGCAGCATATGAAACCTTGCCAAAAAATATAAATGCAACATATGAATATAAGTTGATTAATAAAAGTTCCCTGTAATCATATATAAGTGAGAATGACTCAAAGTTTTCCATTGTGAACTAATTTGATATGTACACTCTAATTTTTGTAGCCGCAAGTAGGTGCTAAAAATTCCTAAATTTTAACGTCTTCTCTCCTTGTACCGCAAATGCTTCTTCAATCAGAAATGGGGATTCAGATTTAAGCGGCAGGAATCATAGGTGTTAAATATTATATCCCTTCTAATTCTTAGATCTGTGCTTTTCGTTCAATATTTCGAAGGTTGAAGCAACATCTTACCTCCCTGTACCCTCTATCTTCTTCTCAATAAAAGCACCTAAAACGGCTTTGCTAAATTTTTTTGATGAAGAATTACCTTATCATGCACGCATTTATCTGATATATGCTCCAGTAAAGGGGTTTGCAAGAGGAGGTAGACTATATTACGGCGAGCCGATTATATAATTGGAGAGGTATCACCTGCTGAAATTGAGAGGGCATTTAAAGACGATGACAAAGAATTTGTGGGATTTGAAATGCTTTAAGGGAGGATACTCCAACATACTATGTTCAACATAATGATCGGTCTCATGAATCTTATTATCATGAAAATAACTTATCCATCAACGATTTTAAGATAATGCATATTTGGAGTATAAGCTTCACTAATAAGTTGGGTCATCTTTCTTAGTCTGCCAAATTTGAAAGATAGACGAATAACATTGAGCTTGAAATACGAAGTCATGACAAAGATGAAATGAACCAAGTCATACCAAAGTGGTTGGTTTTTTTTAGACATTAAAGAGTGTGATAGTGTGAAATTTGCGATAGTTGATGGTTTGAGGTAAAGTAGTCGTTGTTTAGTAACGCTTACAGAGTCAAATTTGAGATAAGATCATACAATGATGATGGTAGCCCAGCACCCAATGTAAAAGGACATGTTCGTTCTTATTTTAAAATTGCTAGAAAAAAATATGAAAAGTATATTTTTGGTAGGGAAGAGTATAAGAAATTCAAGCACGTAGATGGAAATGATACTTGTATTATATGTCCCACCTTGATTCTTCCATGCAGTGTTTCTGTGTTTAGACTAGATGTATCGTTAAATAATGAGGTTGGCAACTCTGCATTCAACAACGATAAAGTATTGATATTTTTTCGCAGCATAGCCGTTGATGAAGAACTTCACAAAATGGGCAAAAGAGGCTACATCATATTTACTGCTATTTGGGCCTGCCTTTGCGTGGGTTTGAAACATGGTATATTCACTTGTCCTAGTACTGCTATTGGGTTTGATGCAGAAAATGGTGACAATGGTGAAGTTACCAAATACGAAGCAATCTGTAATGCTAGTCACTCAGTAAACAATTATAGTGCTGAGGGTGGTGTGAAGAGGACAAAGGTAGGATGAACAGTTCTTCACAGCTTCTTAATAGACAACCGATGAAAAGATCTTCCCAGCTTCTCAAGTGACAAACAGGAAATTTAGAAGGTGGAATGAATGTTTTATTTATTAGCAGTCGCTTTAGTAGGAAAAAATGTACACTTTGATTTTCGTTTTATTTTGTCCTATGCGACAAATTAGTTAATTATGTCATTCGGTTTAAAACAAAAAATTAATTTCAAATAGGCAATTCAATAGAAGTATAATATTTCAAACAAGCATCCACTACTAATTCATAGTAGCACAAAGTTTTATATACTAAATTTGGATGTGAGTTAACATATAGATATTCTAGTTATTGTCGAAGCATTCAAGTATGAACTAAACCGAACAGACATACAATTTTACTAGCTTGAAACTCGACTAATCTAACTCCATTGTGTTGACTACATCGATAAGAGTCTAATGCAAAAGGCGATGTTCAAATCTAACCTTATATGAGTAAGGTCTGAGTTTTATAAGAAATTGAATTGATTAATATAATTAAATAAGCTAGTTATACTTAATTAGTTACTACACTAAATAATCTCGTTTACACTAAAAATAATCCAATGCCTATACATACTAGAAAATGTATAAAGTCAAAACCAACAATGTCAAGACTTCAAACAAATATTTCCCTATACTTTGATCAATGAAAAGCTCAATCGTTTATTGCAATTAACTCCCTACTCTATCATCTCTGCGTCCATTACCACCAACTCAGGCCCATCTTTTCCAAATAAAAGTGGCATATTTGCCCTCAACTACAGAAATAAATGAAGTGATTGCACCTCCTACTGGGCATTTCATTGACTAGGTTTTACAAGAGAAGAACAATCATGCTCCACCTTTGCCAAACTCCCTTTCAAATGCTATGAATTTAAAACTGTAGGTTAGAACTCTAGACAACAATACTGAATAACACTCTACACTTGATCGCACACTAAAAAAGCTCATAGTTTAGTAGATCTCTCAACCACATCCCAAAGAGTCTTATTTTGGTTTTTTCACTGAGTAGATGACTTTATCTTGAATTTAGAAAGTGGATGCTTTTTACTGGAATATGAATTTAGCATTACTATCTTTTAACTAAGGGGTACAAAACTAGATTAATAGATCCATTCAATTAACATTTGGTTCAATAACCATTATACAATTATATAATCAGTTATTATATTTTTATTGGCAGTTTGCCTTGGAAGAGAAAATTTTCGGTCTGACAGTAAAGTTCCCAGAATACTCTTAAATATTTTTATTTTTATATATAATTAAAAAATAGGATTCAAAAGTTAAACCTTTTTACAATTTAGACTGCATTTATAAAATATTAACAAATCCTAAAATTACCTAAAAATAGGATTAATAAATAAACATTCTTTCCAACAACATTTCCATTAATTAAAGACAAAATTAAAAGTGGAAATTTGCCACAAGGGCTCCTAAACCCTCTTAATTATTCTGGAGGACACGGCTTTTGAATAATTAATTTGCAGGACAAAAACATCGCTTCTCTTCTTCTACTATTAACTAGCTGAAAACCTTTCGTCCCAAATCAAGAAAAATGGCCTCTACTTCAATCCCTATCCGAATTGCTCCTCCATAATTCGTTTCCTACTTCAACCCAGAACCAAATCACCGCCTAATTTCTAGCTATCGCCACCGCAAGTCCTCTAACAATCTGAAGTCTCAAACCAAATCAAAGACCAAGGAGCATCCATTCGGCTTCTCCTCGATCTGGGAAAAATCAGCTATTTTAGGTAAGTATTTCTCAAGGTTAGGTTTTGTTCAAGTTTTTTGACATTAATCTTAAACTGGAATAAAATAGTAGTTTGTTTGTTATTGTTTAAACTGAATATCATAGTGATTATCTTTGCCCACTGTTGCTATGTTATTTTTTATGGTCTTTCCCTGCAATGGTGACCATCAGCTTGCTTCCTTTTACTCATTGCCATGTCTTGAGTACTTTGCCACGTTACTTAGCTGTTGCATTCGTATTTCCTTGACCTTGTTTTATGGTCAGCCATGTATTGCCATGCATTGTTGTATACTGGTTTTGTATTTCCATGTTTTATCAATTGTATCTTTGCGTATTATCTTGTTTTTATATTATCTTGTGTGAAAAGATAAATGCTTTTAGCTTTTAAATAATTTATGTTTTATCATACAAAAAGATATACATATTAGCTTTTTTATTGAAAAGATAAATCAAATTATGTTTTAACAATTTTAATTTTTGTATTAGGAAATAAATAGACAAAAAGATATAAGGAATTCATTTTTTGTGAAATTCTTAGATATAAGGAATGTCTTAATAGTATCAATTTTTTGATTACTTGCTTATTGGTTCCATTTATTTTCTTGATAATTTTTGCACCATAATCCTTCGTTCAATTTTCTTACATCAACTTAATTCATAACTGTCAATATTTGATCATACAAAAAGATATATACAAAAAGTTACACAATTCATATACAAAAAGATTATGTGCTTACTAAATAAACACCTTTTACATATGTAAGCATACCATCTAACCAACCTCATTACTACTGGACTATTCATTTCATAAAATTTCGTGGCAAATAAACACTTCAGGGCGACATTTTTATTAGAAAAAAGATAAACGATTTTATCTTTTTCTCATAAAATCATATAACTTATACTTTTAACAAAAAAAGATAAATGGCTTTATTTTTTCTCATAAAACCATTTAATTTTATTCAACAGAAAATCCTATAAGCCTTATATATACAACCTTGACAAAACACATTGTCGATCTATTGGTTATAAAAACAAAACCAATACATATATATATATATATATATATATATATATATATATATATATCATTTTATATATCTTTTTATACATACAAAGTGCTATATATCTTTTTGTATATAATTTGTGTATCTTTTTGTATATGAATCGTGTATTTTTTTATATATCATTTTGTAATGGTGACTTGCATGCTAAATGGTTATGCTGTGGGAGTTATGAGATGTAATTGCTTCTTCTAAATCTCAATCTATGATGCAACATGATGCAATCTACTATGCTTAGGCATTTTGCTAAATCCCAATCTCAATCTAATGCTATTTCAATATGTAAATATTTGCTTCTGGTAAATCTCAATTTCGATCTGATGCAACTGCTATGGCGGTATCTGTTTTTACGTGTACTGTGAAAATTCTGATGTGGTTATTGAAGTGAAACTTCTATGAATAATCATGATATGCATATAAGATTTATTGTTTGATGTTGTAACTTATGAGAAGCAAGTGAAATGGTTTTTCTATTGATACTATAATTATTGTGATAAAAATGATGGAGTTCCTGTTAGATTTATTGTTGTGAAGCTATTATGAAGCTATGGAAGCTACTAATGGAATCCGTTTTGAAATTACTGTGAAGCTACTGTTGATGTTGAAATAACTGTTTGGAGTGATATGATTGGTCATGTTGAAATTACTGTTTGATGTTGAAGCTACTGTGATTCTTTAAGTGGGGACGTTGATGTAATGAATTCTTTTCTGATGTCTACCTTTGGGTATGATGAAAATGGTGATTTCAGGTATTTTTGAAGTGTTGAAATTCTCTACTCTACAAATATGTTGCGGATCTGAAGACGTAGAGCAGTTATGAAGAGAGTTAATTCATGTTTTGTGTAATTTTTGTTATCTGCATTGTGTTCCTTAGCCTTATCTTTTGGGTGCTACTATTCATACCCCGATTTACACTTCCGGCCACCTTTATAAATTTAATACAAATGATTATTTTTTGTATTCTTTTGGCCACCACTTATTCCTTCATTCAGTCATTCACCACCGTACTTCTACTAAAAAAACACTTACTTCTCTACAATTTCAAACCTTAATCCATAGCAAAAAAAATATTCTTCTATGCCTATTAGAGATGAAAGACAAAGATTAAAAAAAAAGTTTTTTAATGGTTAGGGTTTTCCATTGTGTCTTTGGATATATTCTTCCATTATGTTGGAAATTTTAATCTTGAAGGACATCAAAATTGACGACGTTGTAATAGAGAATGACAATGTAAGTTTTGATTTGTAGGGTTTTATCTGTATAACTTACGTATTTTCTTTTACGAATTGATACTTTTTTTGTCGTTTGATAAATATAGTATTTGAATGGTGATAAATTGGACGATAAACAAGATGACTTTGATAATATGATGTAAGATGTTCGATCAAATGACTCAAAAGACATAAATATTGATTTGTGATGAATCATTTCACAACCGACAAAGTAAGCACTCATTTATAAAAATTAAAATTGCTTATGTGGTTATGAAAATGGTTTATGTTATTCTTTCTTGAACTATTTGACTTTGAATATTTTATTCGCAGTGGTCTAAGTGAGGAAGGAAGTGTTCGTGTAGAGATAAGTGCTGGTGGCCTCTCTAGTTTTGAGTTATTAATTTACAATGTGGCCAGAATATGATATTTGAAATATCTGGGGTGCTTTTAGTTTTGGTAGCCGGAAGTGTAAACCAGGGTGTGAATAACAACACTCTATCTTTTTTGCAGTTTTTCTTTTGCGAAATTCTTAGATATAAGGAATGTTTTAACAATATTTATTTTTTGATTACTTACTTATTGGTTCCAGTTAATTTGTTGATAATTTTTGTACCAAGATTTCAATTTTCTTACATCAAGACAATTCATAACTGTCAATATTTGATCAAGATACACAATTCATATACAAAAAGATTATGTGCTTACTAAACAAACACCTTTTACATATGTAAGCATACCATCTAACCAAGCTCATTACTAATGGACCATTCATTTCATAAATTCCATGGCAAATAAACACTTCAGGGCGCCATTTTTATAAGAAAAAAGATAAACGGTTTTATCTTTTTCTCAAAAAATCATATAACTTATACTTTTAACAGAAAAAAGATAGACGGTTTTATCTTTATCTTAGAAGACCATTTAACTTAATTTTTTTTAACAGAAAATCCTATAAGGCCTATATATATAACCTTGACAAAGCAAATTGCCCTTCTATTGGTTATAAAAACAAAACCAATACATACATACATACATATATATATATATATATATATATATATATATATAATTTTATATATCTTTTTACATATACAAAATGCTATATATCTTTTTGTATATGAATTGTGTATCTTTTTGCATATGAATTATGTATTTTTTATATATCCTTTTGTATACGAATTGTATATCTTTTTGTAATGATGACTTGCATGCTAAATGGTATTGTTGTGAGAGTTATAAGATGTAATTGCTTCTTTTAAATCTTAATATGTGATGCAATCTGCTATGCTTAGGCATTTCTCTAAATCCCAATCTCAATCTAATGCTATTTCAATCTGTAAGTATTTGCTTCTACTAAATCTCAATTTCTGTCTGATGCAACTACTACGGTGGTATCTATTTTTACGTGTACTGTGAAAATTTTGATGTGGTTATTGAAGTGCAAATTCTGTGAATAATCCTGATGTGCATATAAGATTTACTATTTGATGTTGTAACTTCTAAGAAGCAAGTGAAATGGTTTTTCTGTTGATACTGTAATTAGTGTGATAAAAATGATAGAGTTTCTGTCAGATTTATTATCGTGAAGCTATTATGAAGCCATTGTACTAGAATTCATTTTGAAATTACTATGAAGCAACTGTTGATGTTGAAATTACTGTTTGGAGCGATATGATTGGTCATGTGGAAATTACTGCTTGATGTTGAAGTTATTGTGATTCTTTAAGTAGGGACGTTGACGTAATGAATTCGTTTCTAATGTCTGCCTTTGGTATGATGCGAGTGGTGATTTCTGGTACTTTTGAAGCGTTGAAATTCTCTGCTCTACAAGTATGTTACTGATCTGAAGACGTAGAGCAGTTATGCAGAGAGTTAATTTATGTTTCATGTAATTTTGTTATCTGCATTGTGTTCGTTAGCCTTATCTTTTTTGTAGTTTTTCTTTTTTGAAATTCTTAGAGACAAGGAATGTTTTAACATTATTAATTTTTTGATTACTTGCTTATTGGTTCCAGTTAATTTCTTGATAATATTTGCACCATGATCCTTGGTTCAATTTTCTTACATCAACACAATTCATAACTATCAATATTTGATCATACAAAAAGATATACAAAAAGTTATATACAAAAAGATACACAATTCATATACAAAAAACAATTCATATACAAAAAGATTATTTGCTTACTAAACAAACACCTTTTACATATGTAAACATATCATCTAACCAACCTCACTACTACCGGACCATTCATTTCATAAATTCCATTGCAAATAAACACTTCAGGGCGCCATTTTTATCAAAAAAAGATAAACGGTTTTATCTTTTTCTCAGAAAATCATATAACTTATACTTTTAGGAGAAAAAAGATAAACGGTTTTATCTTTTTCTCAGAAAACCAATTAATTTTATTTTTTTAAGAGAAAATCCTATATGGTCTATATATACAACCTTGACAAAACACATTTCCCTTCTATTAGTTATAAAAACAAAACCAATACTTATATATATCTTTTTATATATACAGAATGTTATATATCATTTTGTATATGAGTTGTGTAACAACCCGGAAAATGCGGGCCAATTTAAAAATTTTATTTTCGCAATTTTAGCGAATTTTGAATATTTAAAATGAATTATTTTAAATAATATCGACGAGAAATTTATTTTGAATATAATTAGAACGTATATATTTATATACGTCGTCGTTAGAATATAAAAATTTGTTTATATATATAAACGGAAATGAAAATGGCGCGGTAGTTCGATAATTCGATTTCAAATTTCAAATGAATGTTCCGGGTGCAAAATAAACCGGATTTTAGTGAAACCAAAAATATTTGAATCTAATTATGGACATCTTTCCAACGAATCCGAAAAATCAAAATTTCATAGCGGGGATATAAAGATATGTCCAGTTGAAAATTCTGAATAGTCGCTATGGAATTTAGGCCCTTAAAAATGGGAATTTTGCAAACGACCTCGGATTTCGACGAAACCACTTTTGTTGGATCCATGATGTCAAGTTATTGCAAGATTCCAAATTTCATAATTTTTCGATTCAATATGTGAGCGTGGTAAAGGAAAACGTATTTGACCAGTTTCAGTTGATTTTAATCGACTGGAAAATGGCCATTTTTCCAACAGTCTCAGAATTCGACGAAACTAGTTTTGTTAGGACCGTATCATTAATACGAAGCTAGAAAATATTTTTCTGGAATTTTTCGAGTTAGTATGTAACCCCAGTAAATTGAAATACGCGTTTATATTTAATATATATAGAGTTATATATTGATTTTGATGGAAACTGATCGTAACGATCGAATTGGCCTTCGTAACATATCCCATTGTGTTCGGAATGAGGGTAATTAGCTAGGGATGACAGGCGGTGGGTTTGATTTCATGTTCGAAATAAAAAGTTACTTTTTGATAGAAAAATAAAATATTAAATTATATTATATAAGCCCTTACCTGCTCTCTTCTCAATCTCTATTCCTTTAGCCCAATTCAGAAATTAAAAGAAAAAAAACCTAATCGACGCGTCGCCCCCTCCCGATCTCGCACCACCGCCGCAGCCCTCCACCCAGTCGCCGCGCCACCCTGCCACCCTCCTCCCCGTTCCCTCTCTCCTCCCCTTCTCTTCCTCCACCTCTCCTTCCTCCGCCCTCTCTGCTAAATCGACGCGCAGCCCCACGACACCCCCCTCCGCCTCTCTCCTTCTTCCCCCAGCCCCTGCGATCGGACCAGCGCCCAAAACCCGATCCACGGCATCCAGCACCTCCCTGACGCCGGCGCCTGGCGAGAGCAGCACCCCTCCATCGCGCGAACACCCCGTTGACCAGCAAAGACCGCCTCCTCTTCCTCAAAACGATGTAAGTCTTTATTAAATTATTATTTAATGTAATTATTTTTTTATAGTAATAAAATTTAGATTTTTTTGATTAGAAAAATATGATTTTTCCCTTAGAGGAAGTTTAGATTTTTGTTTAGGGAAAATGATGATTTTTGGGAAGATAAAAATTAGATTTTTATAACGATAAAAATTAGATTTTTATAACAGTAAAAATTAGATTTTTATATGAGGAAGATGAGATTTTTAATTTGAGAATAAAGCTATGATTTTTATTTATAAAGAAAGAACAGATTTTTTTAACGATATGAAGAAGTGATTTTTTTATCTATGAAAGACGATATTTTGATATAATGAAATGCGTGATTTTTATATAACGTAGAAGTTAAAAATATAATTTTTATACTAGTGTCATAATAAAAATATGATCTTTACTTAGGTAGAGTATTATAAATATAATTTTTGTATATATGAAGAATAAAAATACGATTTTTAGGAGGTAGAAAAAATAAAAATACGGTTTTTATATTATATAGATAGTAAAAACATCATCTTTATAGATATAGCGAAATAAAAATTTGATTTTTATTATATATATGTTGAAATAAAAATGTGATTTTTATAGTGATGAAATAAAAATGAAATCTTTATATTTGAAAAGGTGAAATCTTTATATTTGAAAAGGCGAAATCTTTATATTTGAAAAGGCGAAATCTTCATATTTGAAAAGGCAAAATCTTTATATAGGGAATAGCGTGACAAAAATATAATCTTTATTATATGAACATCGATGTAAAAATAGAATTTTTATCTATATAGTAGCGATGTAAAAATAGAATTTTTATCCATATGGAGTAATTATAAAAATATGATTTTATATACATAGAAAGAATATAAAAATGTGATTTTTATATATGCAGTGGCTACGGGTAACGAAAGTGAAAAAAGGCGAGAACAGTGATGATTTCCTACATTTGAAGTGTCGTGGAGTTTGGATAGTTATTGGTGAGAACTTCTCACTTTAAATCTTCTTTTCTA
This sequence comes from Allium sativum, assembly GCA_030737875.1. Taxonomy (NCBI): domain Eukaryota; kingdom Viridiplantae; phylum Streptophyta; class Magnoliopsida; order Asparagales; family Amaryllidaceae; genus Allium; species Allium sativum. The sequence continues at coordinate 147,278,289 of CM060922.1, read as the reverse complement.
GTTATAATATATACTAGGATGTAGACGGTGTTTAGTAGCACCCGACACCAGTCATCCACAGACCATGGATGGCTTGTATGCTTGTTTGATGTGTTGTGAAATTTGTTTGTGATGTGGATGTGAAATCGATAATAAATTGTAGATGGTTGAAATAAATTAATTATCGCTAAAAATATAATTTTTAACGTAAATATGAATGTAGTGAATGTGAATAAGTAAATATTTATAAACAAATCGGCCGATTTGTTTATATACACTGATTTGACTAATATTGATTGGAACGATAAATTTTACACATCGCCCAACTACACAAATAAAATTCTGTGTTTGTTGATTTGAAACCCCATACGGGTGTTGGGATGATATTTGGCGTACACTAATCCCAATCATTTAATTGTATGTCGATCCGTTAGCCCAGATAGGTCCCAGGCACTCCCTTATTATTTAGTTGCACAGATCACCTTCCAAGGCTCCATACTGAACTTACTAGATCCGGCTCATTTGAGTTGAACCAGCAAGTTCTGAATAATAAGAAAACACTCAACATGGCAGTTCGGAAGAACTAACTAATAATTCCACTTGAGTGAGTAATAAGCAATAGATGAATGAAACTTGGAACCAGCGAAGGTAAACTGGAATAGGTCTTGTGCGTAATAGTTATACATCAGTAATAGGAAGAAGCCCCCTGGTTCATACTTCGCCCAATTAATATACTAGGCCGCCCCAACATACTTAGGCCTTGAATGCGAGATCTTGTAGATCTATTACTGAGTTGTACATTGTGCCAGAAGCCAAGGTGCAGGATGAATATTGTTCCCAATGTTTTAGCATAGATATCGACTTATCTGGGCCTGTGCCAATTGATTGGTCGACAGGCTGTGTAAGCGTTAATTATTTATATTTGATGCTTATACAGTTGTGTGGTGCACTTTGGATGATGGTTGATTGTTTATCGTTGCTATTATATACATGTGTTGTATGGAACCCATATAATTAACGTTATATGGTAATTGATTGGCCTCATTCCAATTGGAAAAATAAAAAATATTATAAAATAAAGATTCATGTGTTGAATAGAAAAATAGTCATGTGTTGAAACTATTTATGTGTTGAGTAAACTATTTTAACAATAAAATTTACATCTTTATCATATTTAAAATTAGAATCTACTTTACGGTTGGAGTCTAATTAGAAATCAAACGATAGATACCATAGTTTTATAAAATATATTACATAACAAAAATAGTTGTGTGTTGACAGTACTCATGTGTTGAGATTAGTCGTGTGTTGAAAGAAATATAGATTCATGTGTTGAATAGAATAAATATTCATTTGTTGAATAGAAGAACGAATTTATTGAAATATATAAAGCCGTTTTGATTAAAGTTGCGCCATTTTGACGTGAGCGATATTTATATCGATTGTATTCGTTTTTATAATGAATGTAGAAAAGGTAGTGATTTCAAAATATAACGTTTTGAAAATATTATCATTTATATAGTAATGATATGAAATATTCAATTTTGATTTGAAATTGAATATAGAGTTGAAATGGTTTTGAAAACGAATTTAAAACGATTTATAAAATACGTTTTAAAAGGAAATCGACGAAATATAAATTATATATATATATATAATGGCCTGAATAGAACGCGCCGCGCTGCGGCAGTTCGTGAATTTCGACCATTGACTTCGAATTGACGTTGCGGGAGATCCGACCGTCGGATTCTCCTAAAACCAGAACCGTTGGGTTCGTATCGAAAAGAGATTTCCAATTAATATTAGAAATTTGAAATCTAATGGTTGGATTTGGAATTATGTCCAAACCAAATTTGGAGAAGGTCGTTGTAAGTGCAGTTCGATGGCTATTGGTGGAAATCGACTGTACGGGCCTTGATAAAATTATTAAAAATATCAATAATTTGTCTAAAATCATAAGATATGAATTGGAAAGAATTGGGATGAAAATCTCCACATTTGAAAGGATAAAAATATATTTTTATCGAAATGAACTGGTTTTGAACTAGAATTAAAATCAATTTATTTTTGAAATAAATAAATTGAATTTGAAATGGTTTTGAGAATGACCAGGATTTCCAATACATGAATTGAAATGGATTTGAATCGAAATTGTCTTCGGAATATTTCGATGTTGAATTTCGTGATTATACAGATATTGTTATGGAAATTTGAAAGATATATTTACATCGTTATTTCCAATACGATATTTGTTGGTTTCAGAATTTGATATTGAATGTAAGCCGATATATTTTCTATTCAGAGCCTTGTATTTAATATCAAAAGTGATTTGGGGTTTATCGTGAATTGTGTTTTAGAGACATTGGTTCTTTAACCCAGTTAAAGACAGGATATTGATTTGGGGGAAAGATTAAAACGAAGTGGATTTTTAATGAATCTTTAATTAGATTGAAATGTGAATTGATAATTTAAACTATAGAATTTGAAAAGTGATCGAGAATGGAGTACCACCAGTTTTGCTCCAAAGCGATAGTTAAATCTTTAATTAGATTTGAACGTGAAATGGTAATTAATTTTACCGATAACACCGTGGTGTTAGATATGGAGTATTACCAGTTTTGCTCCATGGAATGAATAGGTTGGGAATGGGAAATAAAATAAATAATTACTTCGGTGTGGTTCGCTAATTCCGACTAGTTTGGAAAACCATAATATGGTTTGAAATGATATCCAAAGGAAGATTAAAGAATAAATTTAGAAGAATTTATCTTTGATAAAATTAATGGGAACCTATTCCCTAAGAATTTGATTTTGTGAATAAAAGAAAATTCTAAATTGGAATGAGGCGTTTGTTGTGTTTGTGTAACATTTGTTTATCATATACGTGGGTTATTCAGAAAGGCCGGATTTATATCCATTCTGAATAACCGATTCGACGAGATGTCGAAGAAGAAGACGGTGGTTGAAGACTGGAAGTCTTCACATCGTTCGGGTGATTACTGATGATCTCGATTGGGTTGTACACCCAAGATGAGAGAAACAGTTGGTGATCGTCCAGACGTACTTGGAGATCGATGGATATGCAAGGAATTTGCCTCCGGTTTCGTTCAGACCTAGAACGAACTTGTAAATGGACTGTGTGTCTGACATTGGATTTTATTCTGTGTTGATTGATCTCTATTAAATATACATCTGTTTGGCGGCATAGAATTTATTCTCTTGCTTAACGCCCTTCTCTGAGACGTACGAGCTCAGAGTTTGTATATCGATGGACATCAGTCGCATGAAGTGAATTGCCAGTGTGGCACGCGTAAGTGGCAATTGATCAAGGCTTCTGTTGAAAAGCAAAGTCTTGTGGTTGATGATCAAAGCACAGCCTATGTGGCATAGCATTGTGTATAACATGAATTCGCGAGCCTCACACCTCGGTATGAGTCAAAAACGGCATAGTGACTGCAGTATCAGTGACCTTCCAGCCTTGACATTTATATACTTTTCACCCATGTGGTTGTTGGAACGCGAGACGCCTCGGATATAGGTCTGTTAGGACGGGGAAACGTGTGCTCAGGAATAACTAATCCTCCAAAGTTAGGTGAGGACCGGCCCTGAAGATCCAAGGATCATAGTGGGGTCCTGAGACATTTGCTAGAGTGTCTCGAATCGGAGAGGAGCTTGCCCCTTGCCTCGACTCATAACGGAAATCCAATTTCCAATACGTGATATTGCGGTTTTATTTGTAGAGCCTAGTATGGCGACATGATAGATGGTACCCATGCTGCCTAGGATTGATATTTATGACTGAATTTTTTTTGAAACTATACACTTATTATAGTATCAAATAGTATCAAATGATTTGTTTTAACGTACCAAGCATGTTTGGCTATTATAAGGGAAAACTCTATCCTCCGGCTTGCGTTGCATTGTGCGATGGGACCTGGGTCTTATAATAGCTTCATTTTTCCAAAGAGCATTGCGCTGTTTTGTTATATGCACTAGTATTCTTGGGTGGAAACCCGTTCCGTGTTATACGGCGTGGTCCCTTGAATTACTCTCTTTTAAAGTAAAGTTTTAAATAACCGATTTAGTTCTCACACCAGTCACATGACTGACCTGGAGTTTATTGTTTTAACCTAAACTCTGGGTGCCCCCATTTTCCACATGGGAAGCTAGTACTTTTGGTTTTGCAGATTTATATTCACAGGATCCTGATTTACAGCTGGAACAATACTCGAAAAGCTCTGTATCCGTGTATTACTTCTAGTTGTGTTTTGTATTATTTTCCGCGGCTATGTAATTTATTGTAATCTCTGATATTCATCAAATGTATTTTATTCATTTATACTCTGTATATTCTTGTATTTGATGGAATTGTTGTAATAACAATGAAATGTTCTTCTGTCTGCGTTCTGATTTGTCCTGTTCTCAAAACGATCAGGGGCTTCAAACGGTCTTAGTCGGTTTAACGATCGATTCGGATCGAGCGAAATTCCTTGTCGTGTCAAGTTGTGTATCTTTTTGTATATGAATTGTGTATCCTTTTGTATATGAATTGTATATTTTTTATATATCCTTTTGTATAAGAATTCTGTATCTTTTTGCAATGATGACTTGCATGCTAAATGGTTATACTGTGAGAGTTATGAGATGTAATTGCTTCTTCTAAATCTCAATCTGTGATGCAGTCTGACGCAATCTGCTATGCTTATGCATTTTGCTAAATCCCAGTCTCAATCTAATATTATTTCAATCTGTAAGTATTTGCTTCTACTAAATCTCAATTTCAATCTGATGCAACTGCTATGGTGATATCTGTTTTTACGTGTACTATGAAAATTCTGATGTTGTTGTTGAAGTGCAACTTCTGTGAATAATCCTGATGTGCATATAAGATTTACTGTTTGATGTTGTAACTTCTGAGAAGCAAGTGAAATGGTTTTTCTGTTGATACTGTAATTATTGTGATAAAAATGATGGAGTTCCTGTCAGATTTATTGTTGTGAAGCTATTATGAAGCTATGGAAGCTACTGTAATGGAATCCGTTTTGAAATTACTGTGAAGCAATTGTTGATGTTGAAATAACTGTTTGGAGTGATAAGATTGGTCATATTGAAATTACTGTTTGATGTTGAAGCTACTGTGATCCTTTAAGTGGGGATGGTTATGTAATGAATTCTTTTCTGATGTCTGCCTTTGGGTATGATGCAAGTGGCGATTTCTAGTATTTTTGAAGTGTTGGAATTCTCTGCTCTACAAGTATTTTGTTGCTCTGAAGATGTAGAGCAGTTATGAAGAGAGTTAATTCATGTTTTGTGTAATTTTTGTTATCTGCATTATGTTCATTAGCCTTATCTTTTTGGCAGTTTTTCTTTTGTGAAATTCTTAGATATAAGGAATGCTTTAACAATACTAGTTTTTTTGATTACTTATTGGTTTCCAGTTAATTTCTTGATAATTTTTGCACCATGGTCCTTAGTTCAATTTTCTTACATCAACACAATTCATAACAGTCAATATTTGATCATGCAAAAAGATATACAAAACGATACACAATTCATATACAAAAAGATTATTGCTTACTAAACAAACACCTTTTACATATGTAAGCATCCCATCTAACCAAACTCATTACTACTAGACCATTCATTTCATAAATTCCACGACAAATAAACACTTCAGGGCGCCATTTTTATCAAGATAAACAGTTTTATCTTTTTCTCAGAAAATCAAATAACTTATACTTTTAACAGAAAAAAAATAAATGGTTTTATCTTTTTCTCATAAAACCATCTAATTTTATTCTTTCTAATAGAAAATCCTATAAGGCCTATATATACAACCTTGATAAAACACATTGCCCTTCTATTGGTTATAAAAACAAAACCAATGCTTATATGTATATATATATATATATATCATTTTATATATACAAAATGCTATATATCTTTTTGTATATGAATTTTTTATCTTTTTGTATATGAATTGTGTATTTTTTTTATATATCCTTTTGTATATGAATTGTGTATCTTTTTGTATATATCTTTTTGTAATGATGACTTGCATGCTAAATGGTTATGCTGATATTGGAATGTACCAGACTTATAGGATTGCAAAACTTAAGTACTATGTCAAAAAATGGTTATGAATAAAACTTAAGTATTATGTCTGTCATGTATTTTTTTTCATCTTTCTCAGATAAAGATAAATACTTTTATCTTTTTTTAGAAAAGGAAGAACAGCTTGCAATAATGATCTAAATCATACTGGCATACTTGAACCTTTTTTTTATACTGTGTACTACAATACATGCAAAAATGCGAACAATGCAGAAACTGAATCAAAAGTGCTCATGTATATATCATCTTTATTATCTTTTTATTAAAAGATAATTGCTTTTATCTTTTTTGTATAAAAGACAAGCATAAATTATTTTATTAACAAAATAAGAATTACAATAAGTAAAACAACACGAATATATACACTACAACAAACCCAAACTAAAGATTAACAAACACTCTCTAAATAACTCAATTAACAGTAAAACTAAAATGATAAAATTTTCACATTAGCATAAATTCACTGTAGCAATATCTCCATTAATCGGCTAAATGCTCAAAACCATGAAGTGCAAATTTCATGAATCTTAAATTCCTTAAAGCTTTTAGCATAAATTCCGCCATAAAAGTCCACTTCTCAACAACATAACTTTCACAAGAATCCACCAAAACTCACTAGCTTCAGAAAAATAGGTGTTCCTGTACGAAAATGAATCACTGATGCCAACTATACATAATAGTACATCATCTAGATGTATTAATCAAAGCACTTCATTAAAAACCAAATCGTTAGCTTCAGAAAACCGAATAGATTGTCTGTTGATCGATATTCAAGTTTAGGTTAGACAATTTGATTTCTTTAACAAACAATCAAAGTCGACTACACAATTTGACATGATTTTAGTTTTGTAGACAAATCAGTTGTAAAAAACCTAATTTTGATTATTATTTTTGAAGCTTTGAATGTAAGTAGCGATAGAGGTTTTTCGGTCGATAACGATTCATGAAATTTTGGCCTGGAAAATAATTATCTAAAATGCATGTCATTAAAATTAATTGGTTGAGGGAAATAATCCCTTATTGTAAAATGCCCCAAATTAAAAACTAATAAAAAAATAGATATTACTGTCTGCCGTAAAATTGGTCAACATCCCAATATGGATAACGTTAGCTAAATTATGGAAGTAAATGATTTCATGTGGATTACATCCGTTAAAGATCATGTTGAAAGGAACCGATATGTTTCCTCTGATTTCCTTCGAAGCATTTTTTTGAATGTATGAAAATATCTTGATTTTGTCTTTTGGGTCACCAAAGGCACATGAGGTTAAAACTTTACATGTCAAGGTTTGCTGAAATCTCAAACAACATTAAGACCTATTCCCCCTTTGAAGAATCAGTGATTATATTGCTGGAGTCTTAACTAAAGAATCTTATGTTGTGGAACCCATTAAGGAAAGAAGGATTTAATTATATTATTAATGATAAGTCAGGTTATGTCAGTGATAATCTTCCTCTCCCATTTCGAGTAAGTTCTTACTATTGTCGGCCCTGAGTATATCATTCCTCCTTATGGGTTTCATAACATGACTTCAGATTAGAATAAGAATTTAGAGGTTAAAATCATGTGTAATAAGCCATCAAACAAGTTAATAGCCAAAATGATTAATCCCTTTTTCTTAAAATTAAAATCCATAAGTTGAGAATATATATTCTCCTTTCTTTCTTATAAATTGTCAATTAGAAACACGACATTAGAGAAATTCCCAAATTGATTTGGAATTAAGGTTATACTCCACAACTATAGTTCCATATTTTGGAATGAGATTACTTGTCCCAATTATGGACCCTTTTGGTCATATTTATAGGTGTGGTGGACCCTATTTCATAAGATAGCCTTCGTCTTTATGCTTCTTTGGAGGCAAACCCGAGTCTTAACAAAGGCGCCTTTGTTGGTAAGCAGCTTGCGCTTATGTTAATCCCCAAGAGAATCTTCTAGAAAATGACCTTTCTTGGAGCGAGAGGTATGTGTTTGGGCCTGATCCCGACTTTTGATGAAAATTTATTCTTACATGTAACGTCCTTCGGCACAATGCGCCTTCTGTTGAATACAAGGTTGTTTTCTGATGAATACTTCTTTGGAGTCTTTCTCTTTCGAGCTTTCTAAGGGCTATGCTTTTTTTCTCAGGTCAGGAATGTATTTATAGAAGTATATGCCCTTTAATGTCACCATAAGGGGCCTTTTCTTCATTATTTTGGATGACTCCATGTCTTTGACGACACTTTATCACTGCTTTGCTTTACACCTTTTTCTTAGTGACGATAGTCCCTTCGGCTTTAGTATGAAGCTTTCGACTCCTCCAAGAGTATTTATTTTAATTAAGTCCTTGAGGGATTTTGGTTCTATCTACTTTCTTTAGAAGCTTCCTCCTGCATTTTGGTCTTCTTTCACCTTGTCTACTTTAGGGAATATTTTTGGTTAACATTCAGCTCTTAGTGTGAATGAAGCTTTTGTTCTTTAAGGAAAAAATTGTGAATGATCTGTCTCTTACTAACCTGCAAACCCATTCATGTTAGCATTACTGTCAAATTAATAATAGAATATATTTATAAGTTTGTTTGGTTGTATCAAGTTGAAAGAGTAGAATGTCAATTCTTCGAATTATAGTAGAGGTGAAGCCTTCATCCTTGTTTTATGAGATTTTAATATTTACACTTTGGAAATAACACAGAACCAAAATTTATTCTTATGATAGTGATAAAAGAGTTGAAGTTATTCCCGGCTTGTAGAAGTCCTTTGAAAATAATTGAGAACAAGTTCTTGGCATTTAGGATCCCCAAAAGCTATGTCCGGATGTTAATTAAGTAAGGGTCCATAAATTGGAAACAATGGAAGATCAAATACACTTTTGACATTATATGGCCTAAAATCCAAATTTTGCTACTAATTAAATTGAAGTCAGGAAATCCATTTTTGGAATCAATTAGCACAGGTGAAGCATCTTTTGGCTTAAGAAAATCTAAAGCACAATTTCAAGAAATAAACTTAGAAACCTCTTCCTAGAAGTAATCAATACTGCCTAAGCTATCTTTGGTGCTTAATGGGACTGAAACCCATATTATTTATAACATAATAAGAGGAATCCAGAAATATTCTTCTGGAAATAATAGACGAAGCCTCCTTCAGTTGATAAAAGTCCCGCAACCCATATTCGAGTGCTAATAAAGATAGCAAAAACCAATAAATCTTCTTCTGTAAATAAAAAAGAAGCTTTTTCGTCTTATAGAATACTCGAAATTCAAATTTGGTTACTAATTGAGATAATTGAAATGTTGAAATCTTCTTTTGGAAACAATATATGAAGCCTCCTTTGGCTTATAAAAACCCGAAACCCATATTCGGGTAATATGAGAGATAATAGAAACCAAGAAATCTTCTTTTGAAAAAACAGTAGATTAATCCTCCTTTGGCTTATAAAGACCTAAAACCAATATTCGGGTAATAATAGGGAGTATAGAATCAAGAAATCATCTTCTAGAAATAATAGATACGAAAGCGCTTTTGGTTGAGGCTTGTTATGCTTTAAGTGCACATTTTAAGCTTCCATTCACTTCTACGGGACGAGGCATACGAAGAGGCAAGGCATGTTTATGCGGAAGTAGAGGTAGAGCTTGTTTTAAAAAGACCAAAGGTAGAGCATGCTTCGGTCGAAGCTGTGCACATGTCCACAGGCTTACCCGTCCCTCCTCCAGAGGAAACCTTGACTGTGCCAAGGGCTTGTGGTGCTAGATGCAGCCCCGGGCTTACTCACCACCCCCAGGGGACGCCCAGGATATACCTAAGGCTTGGAGCCAAGCATAATTTACCTAGACTTACCCCTTCCCCCTTTGGAAAAGGACCTTGGTATACCAAGGAATTTAATGGGTGTCAGGCGTATGTCCTTGGACTTACTCCTCCTCCCTTTCTGGAAGCGCCTTAGCTACATCAAGAACTGTTTTAGTTAATCCATTACAAAATGGAATTTCACCCCTAACTACATAGAATTTATTGCTTTGAATTGACATTGGATGCCACTATCCATTACTCTTATCTATGTAGAGGATCAACAAAACTTTGTCGAGACTTAGTTATTTTTTTCTTTGATTATTGCAGTTGGGATTCCTTAAGCCTTTATAAAAATGTTTCCTTTGATGAATCACTTTATTCACTTATGGAGGGGAAATAAGGACTTGAGCGTTCTACATTCCATGTTCTCGGAACTATGTTGCCGCCGAGAAGACATAGGCTGTAAGTCCCTGATGGTATTGTCGTGTGAATAATTAGAGGTCCTGTTCAATTAGGTCGTAATGGTACTGGTGCCAGATTCTTGGTATTAACCATTACTCTTCAGTGTACTAAGTTTCCTTCTTTGAATATTCTTGACTTTACTTTTGTATTATAATTGAAATTTAAGTATGATCGAGTTATATAGAAATTCGTGTGATAAATTAAGCGCGGAAGATATAGTAAATAATATATAAGTAGTAAATAAAAATAAATGACATTAGATATTTTTATACTGGTTCGAAGCATCGTCCTACGTCCACTCCCAGACTCCTTTTTGTATTTCGACTACCCTCATTTAACCTCGAGGAATAGGTATTACAACACCTGAGCAGTAGAACAAGATTTCCCTTCAGTAGACGAAGAGGACTTTTACATGCTTGAGCAGCGGAACATGACTTTTAGATATGTCACTTTATAGTACAACATTCCTATAATCTTCCCTTGATAATATATAGTGTTTGGTACATGAAGAATTAAGGAAGAAAGCGATAATTAATCACATAATATTGAAATGAGAGAACAAGAGAATATTTATAAATTGCTTTATAGATTCAGAAGATATTATAATCAAGTAAGTTCAGCGATTTGAAAAAACAATTCTGGAGTTTATTTATAAGATATAAAGTGTTGCTTTCATTCGTGAATGGATTTAATCAAAAGATATGGACATAACTTTTTAAAAGGTCGCAACCCTTTAGTTCAGCCGACAGAAAATAAATTTTAGTTAGCTAAAAAACTGCTAGTTTTTAAAAATAGTTGTGCACATGTACAAAGCACTATATTCAGCCAGCTGATCTGTAGATTAAGTTAGGTGAATATTCATATGAATTTACGAATATTCAGCAATCGGCTGGCTGAATTTACAATTCAGTCGTCTGTTTGCACATGTGCACATCCTTGATGTTTGTAATTATAAACATCTTATATATATATATACATATATATATATATTTCAAGAGAGTTTTTAACAAGAATTCTAACTATAATACTGACTCGAATACAACAAAAAATATAACCATTAATCCTCTCTTCGAATCTTCTTGTATTTGAAGCATAATCTTTAATATTTTCTCCTGTAATAAACTTTAGTATGTGATATTGTCAATATATAGTTGTCACAATCAAAATATCATAAAATAGAGGTTTTAACAATAGTAATGTGCCATTCTTCTTTGATATTCTGTTATTCAAATAACAGCTTCGTCTCAGAGTTAGGGGATAAGGTCTAAAGATTATTTCCTTAATTTCCTATTCTTATCGAAAGCATAAGCCACCCTTCGATGGGATGGTATTTCTACCCTGACAAAGAATATACAGTAGTATAGGATCGTGTAGTATGGAGAATAGGGTATAATATCTATATAGCAGAGTAGAAAGCAGTAAATCACACAGTCGATTTATACTAGTTCGGACCACTGTCCTACGTCCAGTCCCAGACTCACTTCTGGTATTTCACTAACACTAAAAAACTCATTTCACCCAGAGGAATAGGTTCACAATCACCCGAACCACTGAAACGGGGTTTCTTGCCTCAACCACTGAAGAGGTCTTCACTAATACAGAATAATTGTTGACTCTTCTGTGTTCTTGATAACATGGATTGTCGAATATTAAGTACACCCTTCCTATAGCCTTTCCATGATGATAATCGTGAAGTGCGTGAAGGAATATGGAAGTTTAAAAGTCTCAAGTATGAAAGTAGATAGCTTTTTAGAACTTAGAGAGCTTTGAATAAGATAGAGAGAATTAGAATAAAATTCAGTGATTAGATCATCTTCTCTATTTATAATATATAAAAAGATATAACTAATCGTGAAGAGTTTTGATGAAGAGATATGGATTAAATAGTTGTGTCTCTTCATAAAGGATGCAACTCTTCGAAATTCAGATGTTTGAAAATAAAATTTAGATGTCTGTTTATTTTAAAAATCAATTCAGCAAGGAAATAGTGTATTTTCGGGGCATTTCAGACGTCTGAAATATATCAACCAGACGTCTGAATATTGTATTTAAAAACATTCTGTCTCAGCAAACAGACATCTGAAATTTTCAGACCAGACGTCTGTTTTCTGTTATCAGCCTATTCCTTGCCTATTTTTCAATGAAAAACTATATATATAAAATATGTTTGTGTGTAATCATCAAGGAAGACTTTAACATATGAATCTAGGACTAATAGACTCTTACAACATATAAATGATCTTCGTTTTGTGTCCTTGAGTCAGATTGTCGAAAGTATCTTCCTGCAACATAGAATTAGTCGAATATATATATATATGCTTATAGTTGTCATAGTCAAAATACTCATATAGTGGGATCCAACATTCTCCCCCTTTTTGACTAATGACAACTATATATGCTCCCCCTGTCAGTATGCATATAATATCACTTGTTTGCTCCCCCTTTGTCATTTGACAAAAAGGAATACTTAAAGAAATTGAAGCATGAATGCAATACACACGAGTATACATAGAATATAAACATAAAGTACGAACATTCATGATATCACACATATATGCACATAGTAGATTTTTGTGCAGAAATAAGAGAAGTAGCAAAATATTACAGAACATAAACTAAATAAAAGTTCTTAGGCAAAATATTTAACCGTACCACCTTCAATACTTATATATCCGCGGAAGTGGATCCTACAAGAGATGTGCCATCGTTCGATGGTGAGCTTTGTTCAGAATCCGGAACTTCTTCGGGAGAACTAGATGACCATTGAAATGGTGCTGGAGCTTATGCTTGAGTTGAAGAAGTGTCTATGCAAGAAACTACATCCCAAATTTTATTTAAAAAGCCTTTGATTGAGTTAAACTTTTTGTTTGTTTGCTTTTCAAAACATTTTAGGTCTTTGTGAATTTTTGATTGATTGCGAGAAAGCGTAACTAAAGCTTGTTTGAGAAAGTGTCGGGAGAGATAATTTCATTGTCTTCCTCTTCTTCTTCCCGTAGGCGATGACGATGAGAAGGCTCGGCAACTAGAGTTTCCGGTTGAGTAGCAACATGTTGAATCCAATCCTCAAAAGTCATGTATTCTAAGGTTGGTGGATTTGGATCAATATCCATTAGTTTTAATGTTTTAGACTCAATTTCTTTAATACTCTTAGAAGGAGTCTGTGGTATAATAACTTCACAAACAGTAAGTATACGAGTGATATAAGCACCGTAATGGATAGTCTTGTATTTGTGCTTAAGTGTAATATTTTTCCATTCGTCTATGATAATCTTAGCCCAATTGATTTTCTTTCTTGAGTATAGTGTATATAAAGCCTGAAAGTCACGTTTGTATACTTTTTCATAACTTCCTGTGTGTGGTTGGATTGTTCGGACTAAGATACGGTTTAATAGACGAGCTTGTGGTCGAAGTTGGGTGGAAGTAAGTTAATGCATATCAATGAGATTATCGGAGAGAAATTTATGAGATGACTCATCTCTTGTACTCATATCCACTTCTATCGTATCCATGTCAACCCCTTGCCAAGCACAAGTTAAGATTTGCCCCAAACGTTGAATTGGGAGTAAAATTCTTTTTCCACAAACCATTGTCCAAACACAATCTTTTTTATTCTGAGGGTTTGTATGGTCAAGATTCATATTGGCTAAAAATAATTTGCATAGAAAGGGTATATAGGGACATCATTCATTTCGAAATCAACCAAAGATTAAAAATTGTAATACCGTGCATATTGTAGTAGACGATAGTTGGAGAAAGCATCGAATTTAACAAAGGCTCCTTAAAAAAAATTGGATTTGGACATTGCTTTGTACCTTGCTTTTGCCGTGTCATCCCAAAGCCATTTTTGAATCAAATCTTCAGATGGTGATGCAGTTGTTGTCTCTCTTAGGCGTTTTCCACGATTTGCCATTGTTTTTGTGATAAAAAGTTGATAATTTTGTTTGATTTTGAAAATTAGGGGCTAGGGTTTTTATTGAGAGTGAAAGGGTAAAAGTAAGAGTGAAGAGATGAATGGTAAAAAAGGTGGGTAGATGAGGAGTTATAATGAGTAATCGACGTGTCTTTTTTTTTTAAAAAAAAAAAAAACATTTCTGCGATGATTCAGACGTCTGAACTGGAGGGGTCAAACGTCTGAATTTGGGAAAAATTTGACCCGCAAAGAATTAGTTCATTTTAAGCACTTTTCAGACGTCTATTTTAAATTACTCAGACGTCTTTTTTTGAAGTGAAAATTTTTTATTCCCAAGTTTCAGACGTCTGATTTATTTAATTCAGACGTCTGAAATTACAAACAGATGTAATATTTGCCTTATATGCAAATGAAATTTATTAATACAAGTAAAAATTATATAAGTTGTTTATTTGCTGGATGAATGAGTCTTTGTAGGGGTTGTATAGCTTTTCCCTTCATTTGCGTTATAATGCTTTTCCCAAGAATTCGGACTATAAGATGGACGCATTGGAGAGTAGCTATAGAATTTCGTAGTAAGATTAACCAAATCTTCTTTAGTGCGATAAGACGCAAATGGATCGATAGGATCTGAAGGAATCGGTAGCGACGAAGATACATCTTTCAGTTTTGGTCCACAAAATTTATAAATCATCTTTTCAAGAAGACTCAAGCGGGATGCTGTCACTTTTTGTTCGAAATATACTTCTTTTTGAAGCGCTATTTGTTCACTTTGATAGTGATGTATGTCATCTATTTTCCTCTTTGTGTCTAGAGATGAAAACAATGCTCTTTTCGCCTTCTTAGAATCAGGAGTATATCCTGTATGATAATTTCCCCAGCGATAATGTGGTTCATTCGTTGGAGTTGGTGTAGGTAGTTTAGGAGAATCGGATGATTTTTCAGTTGTGAAGGTGATGTTGATAGAAGAATTTGAACTTGAAGACATTTATTGGATTTTTAAAGCTATGAAGACTATTGTTTAAGAGATGTAGAAATATATAGAAGTGATTATGTAAAGAATGTGAGGTCGTTAAATTTATAACCAGAGAAATTTGTTTTGAAGAGAGCATTTTTAAGAAGCTATCTAAACTTAGGTATTAGATTAATTATAAAACAGAAAGTTTGTTGTGATGAAAAATTATAAGTCTTTAACAAATATTATTCCTAGTTCACGTCTTAGCTTTATAAAATTATTTTCCAAAAGGGATTTGGTGAAAATATCAGCAATCTGGTCTTCATTTGATATGTATTCTAAATTGATTATGTCCTTTTCTATATTGTCTCTTAATAAATGATGTCGTATATCTACATGTTTAGTTCTAGAGTGATTTACTGGATTTTTAGACAAATTTATTGCACATGTATTATCACAATATATTGTAGATTTAGTTAAGTTTACTCCAAAATCTCTGAGTGTTTGTTGCATGTATATTACTTGTGCACATGCTAAAGCAGCAGATATGTATTCTGCTTCACATGTAGAAAGAGATACACAATTTTGCTTCTTATTAAGCCATGATACAAGTGATTTTCCAATGAAATGGCATGTACCACTTGTACTTTTTCTGTCCATCCGGGATCCACCAAAATCTGCATCGCTGTAAGATACTAATTCGAATGGACATCCTTTTGGATAAAATAGACCGAAATCTTTCGTATTATTGAGATATCTTAAAATTCTTTTTACTGCTCTAAAATGTGATTCTTTAGGATCCGATTGAAATCGTGCACATAAACATACACTTATCATAATATCAGGACGACTTGCGGTTAAATACAATAAAGAACCAATTATACTTCTATATAATTTTTGATCAACGCTTTTTCCGTTTTCATATTTTTCAAGATGAACTGAAGTACTCATTGGTGTTGGCTTACTTGAAGTATTGTCTAAGCCAAATCGTTTGATTAAATTATTACAATATTTTTCTTGGTAAATAAAAATACCATTTGAAATTTGTTTAATTTGTAGTCCAAGGAAGTATGATAGCTGTCCCATATGAGACATTTCAAATTCTTTTGTCATTATAGTATAAAATTCTTTACATAAGTTTTCGTTAGTTGATCCAAAAATGATATCATCCACATAAATTTGTATAATTAAAATATCTTTATTTGTATTTTTAATGAATAAAGTTTCATCTGCTTTTCCTATTTGAAAACCCGAATTTATCAAATAGCTTTTAAGTCGTTCATACCAAGCACGAGGTGCTTGTTTTAAACCATATAACGCCTTTTTAAGTTTATAAACATGATTAGGATATCTTTCATGTTTAAATAGTGGAGGTTGTTCTACATAAACATTTTCTTTAATAAATCCATTTATTAAAGCACTTTTTACGTCCATTTGATAAAGTTTAAAATTATAAAAACTTGCGTATGCTAATAAAATACGTATAGCTTCTAGTCTTGCTACGGGTGCGAAAGTTTATTCATAATCAATACCTTCTTCTTGATTGTACTCTTGAGCAACTAATCTGGCTTTATTTCTTGTTATATTTCCAAGTTCATCTGCCTTATTTTTATGTACCCATTTCATACCAATAACTGATTGATCGTTTGGTCGAGGCACTAACTCCCAGACGTCATTACGTTCAAATTGATTTAATTCTTCTTGCATTGCGATAATCCAGTAGTCATCTGTAGCAGCTTCCTTCGGATTCTTTTGTTCAATAGCTCAAAGAAAGGCTACATGACCCATTTGATTTAATTGACTTCTTGTTCGAACATGTGAATCAATTTCACCAATAGTGTTTTGAGTAGGATGATCTCTTAGTATTCTGGGAGGTGATCTGATGGTTTCTATGGGATTATTCTCCGTATTTTCAAGACTAGTGTTTTCAATAATTTCATCATCGTCTTTATTCTTTATATTTTTATCAAAATTTTCATCAAAAGATACATGTAAGGATTCTTCTATAGTATTAGTTCGTTTGTTGAAGATACGATACGCTTTACTACGTTCTGAATATCCAACAAAAATTCCGTGATAGGCTTTTGCATCAAATTTTCCAAGATGATCTTTAGTGTTAAGAGTAAAACATTTAGAACCAAAAATTCTAAAGTATGAAATGTTTGGTTTTCTACCGTTAAAAAGTTCGTAAGGAGTATTTTTAGTTAAAGGACGAATAGAAATTCGATTTAATACGTAACAAGCAGTTACTACTGCTTTTGCCCGAAATTGTTTAGGTAAAGTACTTGCATTAAGTAAATTTCTAGCACATTCTTGTAACGTTCTATTCTTTCTTTCTACAACTCCGTTTGTTGTGGAGTTCTAGGAAAAGAGAAATTATGATTTATTCCTTTCTTTTTACAAAAATGTTCAAAATATTCATTTTCGAATTCTCCACCATGATCACTACAAATATTTTTGACTTTTAGATCTTTAGACTTTTGAATTCTTTTAATAAAATTTTTAAAGTGTTCAAAAGTATCACTTTTATTTTTCATAAATATAGTCCATGTATTCCTTGAAAAATCATCAATTATTACAAAAACATAACAATTGTGATTTATCGATTGAATTTGAGTGGGACCAAACAAGTCCATATGTAGTAATTCTAATGGTTGTAAGGTTGAAATAACCTTTTTTGATTTAAAAGATGATTTGGTTAGTTTACCAATTTGACAATCTTCACATATATTTTTTATTTTAAAATTTACTTTTGGTAAACCTTTCATTAATTCATGTTTGGAAAGTTTTTGTATAGTTCTAAAATTTATGTGACAAAAACGTTTGTGCCATAACCAAGAATCATTGTTATTGGCAACTAAGCACATTTCTTTATTGTTACTTACTTTCATATTTAAAACATAAATATTTCTATCTCTTTTTCTTTCAAAATCATATTTTGTTTATTGTCAAAAATACTACAATTATTTTTCGAAAAAGTTATTTTAAAACCTTTGTCACATAATTGACTAATACTAAGTAAATTATGTTTTAAATTTTTAACTAAGGAAACATTAGTAATAAGAGGTAGATTTGATATACCATAATTATACACATCTCCTTCGCCAATGATATAGCTTTTTGAGTTGTCTCTGAAGGTAACTGAGCCACCATCAAAGTATGAAATATTTATAAGCATATCTTTGTCTCCGGTCATGTGTTTTTAGCATCCGCTTTCTAAGATCCATTTTCTCTTTTTGAGTGGGACTTGCAAAAAATATTAATAAGAACACTGGTACCCACTATTTGATAGGGTCCTAAGAGTTAGGTCTTAGGAAGACAAACCCAAATGGGTTTAGTATCCCTTTTATATAAATAATTCTCATTATTATGTACAGTTTTCAAAAAAAAGTTAATGTTTCTAATCAAACTATTGTTGGTTTTGGAACCCATATTTTAATTTTATTAACCAGTTTTGGTTTATCATTAATTTTTGACTCAATTTTCTTCTTTGGATTATTCTTTGGAGAAAATTTTGATTCCTTTTTAAAACCTAAACCATTTTTATTTGAAGGAGGTCGCGAGCTCTCTATGATTCTTGACAAATTCTCTCTTCCCTTATTAAAATTTGAAATATTTTTAGAAATGTTTTCAAACTTAGTTTGAATACTTTTATTTTCTAATTCTAATTCTTTTACTTTAGATTTCAACATGTGATTTTCAGAATTCATTTCATCATTCTTTCTTTTTTGAGTTTAGATTTCTTGACTCAAAAGAGAAAGTTGATTATCTGAATTTATAAGAGTGTTTTGAACTTTTTCAAGTTCTTCTTCCAGAATAATTTTTTCATCTTTCAACATATCTCTTTCAAACTCAGCTTTATTCTGATTTTCACGAGTTTCTTTAAGCTTCTTCTTAAGAGTTTTTATAATATTTAAAAATTCAGCATTAACATCTATTAATTCTTCATAAGATAATTCACTTACTTCAGATTCTTGTGCCATGAAGCATACATTTGCTTGCTCATTTTTGCTTCCACTATCACTGTCACTGCTTGATGAATCTGAGTCTGAGTCGTCCCATGTAACAGAAAAAGCTTTCTTTTTGAAATTTTCTTTCTTGTTTTTGTTGAAACTTTTCTGATTTTCTTTCATTTCTGGATAGTCTTTTACCTCATGACCCTTCTTATGACAATTGAAACATTCCAGTTTTGAGGATGAGGGTTTGTTTGATGTATTCTTTTTAATTTTCCTTTCCTATATTTTAGAAATTTCTTAAAAATTTTAGCAATAAAAGCTGGATCTTCGTCTTCTGATTCAGACTCTTATTCATCAGCATGAAAGGCCACATTTTTCTTTTCTTGAGCTAATTCCCTTTTTGCTTGAAGATTTACTTCATAAGACATAAGATTACCTATTAGCTCTTCTAGTTTCATAGTTGATAAGTCATTTGCTTCTTCAATGGCTAGTACTTTTCTTTCCTAGTCGTCAGTTAAAGAATTCAATACTTTTGAAATGATGTCAAAGTCACTATATTTTTCTCTAAGTCCTATCAATGCATGTAAAATATCTTGAAATCTTGAGTACATTTCATTGATAGTTTCATTTTGTTTCATCTTGAAGTTTTGAAACTGATTTTATTGAAATTTTAGTTTGCTTGGCTTTGTTTGTTCCTTCATGGATAGTCTTGAGTGTTTCCCATATTTGATATGCTGATGTACAAATGCTAACACGATTGAATTCATTTCTGTCGAGAGCACAATATAGCATGTTTATAGCTTTTGCGTTTGCATTTGCCTCTTCTTTTTGAACTGTTGTCCAAGTTGAATACTCGGTTGTAGGTACCGTAAATTCCTTTTGAGTAGCATTCCATGCACTAAAACCACTTGCTTGCATATAAATTCTCATTCTTGTAGCCCAATAGTTATAGTGTAGTCCATTGAAAAGAGGTGGTCTTTGAGTAGATTGCCCTTCGGCAAAAGTAGTTGAGCTAGTACTTGGGTTATTCTTCATTTTATCAAAATATCAAATAATGGTGTTACGGTTGTAGGATGGCCTTGCTCTGATACCAATTGACAGAGAATATGCAGCAGTATAGGATCGTGTAGTATGGAGAATAGGTTATAATATCTATATAGCAGAGTAGAAAGCAGTAAATTACACAGTCGATTTATATTGGTTCGGACCACTGTCCTACGTCCAGTCCCAGACTCACTTCTAGTATTTCACTAACACTAAAACTCTCACTTCACCCGGAGGAATAGGTTCACAATTAGCTGAATCACTGAACGGGATTTCTTGCCTCAACCACTGAAGATGTCTTCACTAATACAGAATAATTATTGACTCTTTTGTGTTCTTGATAACACGGACTGTCGAATATTAAGTACACCCTTCCTATAGCCTTTCCTTGATGATAATAGTGAAGTGCGTGAAGGAATATGGAAGTTTAAAAGTCTCAAGTACGAAAGTAGATAGCTTTTTAGAACTTAGAGAGCTTTGAATAAGATAGAGAGAATTAGAATAAAATTAAGTGATTAGATCATCGAAGCAATTCTCTATTTATAATATATAAAAAGATACAACTGACCGTGAAGAGTTTTGATGAAGAGATATGGATTAAATAGTTGTATCTCTTCATAAAGGATGCAACTCTTCGGAATTCAGATGTCTGAAAATAAAATTCAGATGTCTGTTTATTTTAAAAATCAAGTCAGCAAGGAAATAGTGTATTTCGGGCGCATTTCAGACGTCTGAAATATATCAACCAGACGTCTGAATATTGTATTTAAAAACATTTTGTCTCAGCAAACAGACGTCTGAAATTTTCAGACCAGACGTCTGTTTTCTGTTATCTGCCTATTCCTTGCCTATTTTTCAATGAAAAACTATATATATATAATATATATGTGTGTAATCATCAAGGAAGACTTTAACATATGAATCTAGGACTAATAGACTCTTACAACATATAAATGATCTTCGTTTTGTGTCCTTGAGTCAGACTGTCGAAAGTATCTTCCTGCAACATAGAATTAGTCGAATATATATGCTTATAGTTGTCATAGTCAAAATACTCATATAGCGGGATCCAACATACCCTGTATAGTTAAAGCCCCACTAAAGCACAATAATATCCCAGCTATAGCCCTAGCGTTCTCCAACCGCTACGCTATTTCAATATAGCGCTAATGAACAATAGTTCAGCTTTAAGCCCCCATTATTTTCCGCTGCCCGCTAAATCAACGTTATTTAACACCCGCTTTAGCAATATTAATATACAAAAGATGATTTTACCGGTTCTCTTTTAAAATAAATAAAAAAAGTTAATGTAAAGATCTAAGTTTAAGTCATAAATGCCTTATATAAGATAGAAATCTATTGTAATCCTCGAATCTAGTGTGCATAACCTTGAGATTCTTTTATTTTGTTATATAATATTAATTAATATTTGTTTCTTCTACGCAAATGATGCAAGAATAATAATTAATTAATTTTAATTATATAATTATGCATCTAATTAACATTTTTGCACCTCTGATATATCCCCTCTATTTCCCCGCTTTATCCCCGCTGCAGCTTTTTACACCTCTACTGCTGTAGAACCACTAAGCGCATTAACTACATAGTTTCTACCTCAACTGGAAGTATAGCTTCACATTCGAAGATCAAAGAATAAGGGGTACGACTTGTTTCCATCTTAGAATAAGTATGATAAGTCCAAAATGCCATTAGTAAATCTTTTACCCAATTTCCTTTAGCTCGGCTTAATCGTTTCTTTAGTACGGTCTTTATAGTTTTGTTAGCAACTTTTACGACACCATTTTCCTTCGGATGCGCTACAAAAGAAAAACTCTTAATAATTCCATTATGAGACAAAACTATGAGAATTCCTCGCTTTCGAATTGTGTTCCATTGTCAGATATTATCTTATGTGGTATTCCACATCTGGGGACAATGTTCCTGATGGAGAGTATTAAAACTTTCCTAAAGTGATTTTTGGAAATGGGTCCACTTCTACCCATTTGGTAAAATAGTCAATTGCCTTTGTCGCATATTTGACACATCCTTTGAAAATTGGTAATGGACTGATAAGATCTATTCCCTATACATCGAATAGTCATGGACTTGTTACAAGAGTAAGATTGCTTGGGATAACCGAGGAATCTTATAATATCTTTGACACTTATCACACATTTTCACTAATTTTATGGCATTCTTAGTCATTTATGCTAGAAGAATCATGTTGCACTATTCTCTTAGCCCAGTAATCACATATTTTATCCTATTAGAGTGGTCCCCAAAGAACCCATTGTTTGCCTTTTTCAACTATTTTAGTCCATCCTCAGGGTACACACATCTCTCGGGTATGGAAGTGCATAGCTATTTTGTACAAGATTCCATCCAAAATAGTAAAATTTGAAGTATGTCTCTTAATTTTACTAGCCTCTATTTTATTCATAAACAATACGTCATTAGCTAAATACTTAAGAACTGGTGTCATCTAGTTATTTTCGTTATACCCTTTGAAGGGGTTTTCTGTTTTGGGAGGTAACTTTTGGCTTACCCCTTTCTCAATTTCCACTTGAGCCTTTGCCTGAAATCTGGTCAAGACTAAGGACCCCTTTTCTTTTCTTCAATACTTGGAATTGCCTGATATCCGACAGGAATGACTAGAGTTTCTGGAGCTCCTCTTGAGTTTGCTAACTTAGTTAGGGAATCTACTTGAGAATTTTCTTCTCTTGGAATTTGATGTATTGAGAAATCCTCGAAATATACCAACATTTATAATATTTTCTTCACATACTGAGATAGTTTCAGATTCTTTGTCTAGTAGGTTTACTTTAGTTGATTTACCATTAACTGGGAGCCACTAAAAATTTGAATCTACGCAATCTTAAGTTGTTCCACCAGAGTTAATTTGGAAACTATTGATTCATATTCTACCATATTATATGTTGTAGGGAAAGCCAATTTCATGGCGTAATGTAGGAGGTGCCCATTAGGTGTTATAATAACATACCCTGCCCACGCACCTTGTTCGTTAGATGCTCCATCAACAAAAAATTTCTATTTCGTCTCTAAATCCTTTTCTCTAACTGATTATTACTTGATAAAGCCCGTACATCCATTTGAAACCTGTTAGGCTTGATCTTTGATAACCATACATGGTTTATATTCTATATCTTATTGGCTTAGCTCAACTCCCTGTTTACCCAAATTTCCAGAGGTCTCTGGTTTGTTAAATACTTTTTTCAGGAGGAGGATGGTTAAAACCTTGATTGGATATGCCTGAAAATATAACCATAGTTTTAGGGCAGCTGGAATTATTACATAAGTCAATTTCTTAATCACTAGGAAGTGGATTTCGGCCTCTTTTAACCTTCGGCCTACGTAATAGATGAGGAGTTGTATTCCGTTATTCTCTCGAATTAACACTCCATAGAGGCATTTTTTGAAACTGCCATATAAAGATACAAAGTTTCTCCATCCTTTGAACTATACATTATGAGTTGGTTTTCCAAATGATCCTTTAATTCATGGAATGGCCTTCGACATTCCTCTGCCTACTCAAAATTCTTTTTCATCTTGAACATCAAAGAATTCATACATATATCGGTGGCCTTAGAGGTAAACCTTCTTAATTCCTCTACCTTGCCATTCAAACACATTACATCCTTACTCGTTTTAGGTTTGACTATGTCTCTTATCGCTTTTATTTATGTAGGACTAGCCCCTGTCACTCATTCATTTATGATGTGTCCTAGGAACATCCCTCAGTGAACTCCAAAGTGGCATTTTCACATTACTTCGAACATTTCTTCGAGATCCTTTAAATGAACTTCTACCTTTCATAATTAATATATCATCCATATAAACTTCCATTTTCCTTTTGGTTGTCTCATAGAACATCCTATTAACCATTCTTTGATATGTTACTCTAGAATTCTTGAGGCCATAGGGCACAAGCTTATAATAGTATGTTCCATTATCTTCATCTTAAACATGGCTATTTGGTTGTATTCGAAGTAAACATCCATAAGGGATAATAACTTATGCCCACTTGTGGCATGGTTGTTCAATTCGAGGTAAATGCTAGCATTCTTTCAGAAAGGACTTATTTGGATTGGTGCAGTGAATTCAAGTCCTCCATTTTACGTTGGATACCAGAATAGGGTTTGCCAACCATATTGGATAAAAGACTTGTTGAATTAACCTGTTCTCAAACAATTTCTTTACTTTTTTGATTAAGCCTCTAGATCGTACCTTGTTGAACTGCCTTTTCTTTTGCCAGACATGGGTTATGCTTCAGTCAATATCGAAAGAATAGCATATGAACAACGGGTCTATTCCTACAATGTCGGAATGTATCCATGATCGATTTTTACCTTCGATTCCAAAGTTTTTCCTACTTTGATAGTCTTTTCACATTAGGGGGGGTTATGCATGCTTCCTCAATTTTCTCGGAGGGTTCAATCCTTTTGACTTCCCCCCGATAGGCTGGATATGTCATAATTTCCTCTTCTTATATGTTATTTACCACTTGTTTTTTCCTCTTTCTATCTTTTGACTAGCAAACATCTTTTTTATTTTTAATAGAAGCCCATCATTTGAAGGATGGAATTCAGCAGAAGCATTAAAATAAGAAAATTACTCCTTTTCATAACAATCAAATGTAGCAAAATACATTTTTCTCAAGCTAAAGTACTCCCTTTTGATGATCCCTCATCCTTTCTTTATTAGGAACTTTACCATTAGATGTTTGGGAGATACGAAGGCATCCACTTCATCCAGTGTTGGTCATCCTAAGAAAGCGTATAGAGAGAATGCTGGTCAATGATCATGAATAGAGCTTTGAAAGCACAACAACAGGGTAATAGTCCCATTTGTACCTTCGGCTTCTCCTATCCTACCAGAGTAGATCCTTTATTGTTGATACCAAAAATTGGTTCTGGAGTGGTTCTAGTTTCTCCTTCGGAATGTTTACCTGGCCAAAGGCATGTTTGAATATAACATTGATATCACTTCCAGTGTCGACTAGATTTCTAGCGACCATTTATTGTACGATTTGAGCAATGATCATTAAAGAACCGTTATAAGGATGGTGAATCCCCTTTATAATCTCTTGTGGAGTTACTACCAGTATGTGCATGTGAAGACCTATTATGGGACAATCTGATGACCTTTCTTAAATTGAGAACACTGCATCTCTTTCCTCTCAAAGGTAATGATTCTTTGCTCCTTGGATGCTTTCGGCGATATGAGGAACTCCGTGGATTACATTAATCTGATTAGGAGGTTGACCAATATCCATGATGTCCTCCTTCTTAACACCATTTACTGTTGCTCTCCCGAACGATTGTTGATATCCTCTGTTGTCCTGAGAAGAATTATGAACATTTTGAACAAACTCTTGCAACTGTCCTTCCCGTATGAGCCTTTCAATAATACTGGCTAAGATCCTACACTCATTAGTTTTGTGTTCATTTTCTTTATGATATATATGCAGTAGCTGTCACCTTTCTTGGCCATCGGATTGGATTTTTCCTTGAGTAGAATGGGGAAGTTTACTTTTCTTTTCTTTATCGAGTAAATGAAGGATATGGAATTATTTAGTGCCACCGAGTTATTATCAATGTATTTCCATCATTTTCTTTTAGTGTTTTGATCGAAGCCAGGTTTTGATCTGTATTTCCAAATGGGTCCCTTCTTCCTTGCATGATACATTTCGCTATGTGAATGAACTTGTATGCTCTAAAGTGAAAATTTTCAAGTCTTCACTTTCGTTCACAATGAGGTCTTTACATAATGGGGTATTCTCCTAAAGCACATAGTGAACGACTATTAACTTAGCCATCGCATCCATTTCCTTCTTCCAAACTGCCTCATCATTGGACCTCTTTAGATATTCTCCCAAAGGTTACCTCGGGTGTTGCTTGATATTAGCAATCATCGTATAATGAATGGAGGGGTCCTTCTTGAGCAGAATTGCACTGCAAACTCAAAAGGGAATTGCTTCCACGGATATATACTCCTCTCGCGATATTATTGATACCATTGGCAGTAGCTCCTTATAGTGTTACGGGGAACAATCTGCACTAAACTACTTTAGAAGCGTTGTATAGATCCATCTAACCGTCGTAGGCCATTAGATGGTCGTCTGAGTCGGTAATCTCTTGATACTTGATGGTTGGAATATTTAATTATGAGGGGATAACAACCATAATTTCTTCAGTGAATGGGGCAACCCATTCATTGCCATTTACCTGAGAAACAAAAGTCCTTTTCCTCCTAGAGTTGAACGAGTCCCAAATAGCTTTCGCTACCAAGGCTTTGATATAAGCCTCCTCATTATGATAGTTGACCCGCTGTGGATCATAACCCCGAGTGGTGAAGCTCCCTGATTGTTTTTCCTTATTTCTGAGCTTTCCTTGGTGGTTAGCCTTCACACCTTATTCTTTTGGTTTTCTAGATTTAGGCAATGAAAATCCCCCATTGTGTTTGCTTTCTGGCTGGATGACTTTAGAACTCCATTATGGAGAGTCCACCACCTAATTCGCAGTTGTCTGTGTGTTCTGGATCCTTCTTCTTTTAGATGACTTTTGAGAGAGTACCTCACGTAGCAGCGTTTTTAGCACCGCAGTTTCTTCCTTTATCTTCTTGATCTCCTCAGCACTCGTTACTTTCGTCTATGTAGCTGAGGGCTCCCTTTGGACATTATCTACTAGGATAAAAGATGGAGTTATTTTGTCAAATGAAAGCAGTTTGGTATTTTAAAAAGTAAATACCTTCGAATGTCACAGGTGTTGGTTACAACATACTTTTGATACAACCTCATTAATGCCTATTGTGTAACGCTTGCATGCCTTAATGAATTTTTCGCACATACTCCTCAACTCTACAACCATGCATCTTACCACGTAGTCTGCATCACTTTTGTATAGTTAAGCAAGATTATCCCAAAACCGAGTAACCATTATCTTCTTATTATCATACATACGATCAGTTTATATATAAGAATTAACCAGTAGCTCAAACACGTGAGATGAAATGTCAGGTTGAGCATTGTTTGAATTATGGTGATTTCTTAATTATAGAAAATAATGAGAATTTATACACATACTAAATATAATACGCTGTGGGTAAGCATCACATGTTGTCTCCGTCCATTCAAACCCTTGCCACCTGTTGTTTCCAAGTTGACTCCATTCATTCAGAACTGGCACGAAATGATAATAACATGCAATATGGCTACAGTGACTGATACTAATAAGACACTATAGCCAATTTGTCTCCATCCATATAGAGTCATGTGATAATCTATTATATGATATTGTGCAATGCAATAATGTGTCGAGTTGTCCAATCGTTCAGAAGCTTTAATGAAATACCTAACATACCATATGGAGTGATGCAAACTAGCAACAAATTTAATTAGGCATGCAACGTGACTACAATAACTGACCGTGCAGTACACTATAGCCGAGTTGTCTCCATCCATTCAAAATTGGTTAGAAATTTGGATAGGAATGCAATGTGACTCTTGCGGCTGAAAGTGATAGAGTACTGTTAGCTTAATTAAGTAGCAATTGGTCATGTGTAAATGTTTCCAACTAGATCTGTATGCATGTGATAGAGTTTTAAACCAGTCAAGAGCTTTAGTTTAAGAATGTCATGGCAAGTATTTTAATCCATACAAGGCTATGAGATAATGAGCCATATGTCAGAGTCTCAATCATTCAAAATCTTTAATTAAGTATCTCATATACTGTACAGAGCCATATGAAAACTCAATCTAAATAAAGTATTCTATGTGTTTTGTAAACCTTTTATGCTTCTATGTTTATATATAATTTCTTATATAAGGCCATAAGCTTTCAAAGAATAGTTCATCTCCTAATTATATTTAATATTAAAATAAATTCTAAATCATTTCTTGAATGCATGAAAGCTTATAATAATGATTCTGAGGAAGAAGATAACCTTTAAGAGGAAGTCAAAGAAATGCAATGTGACGCCCGTCCCGTACCATCAGACATTTCACCGAAATGCGTTGTACTAATGCCCGACTAGCACGGGATGATCGTCAAAATGGTTCAAACGATGATTACTGAAGAACCAGTAGCATATCTCACAGCGCATGGAATAAAATATAATAATAACATAACTTGATATAAAACACGCGAGATATTACATAAGATGAAAACTAAACCATATCCATTAGAGTAGAGAAAACCAAAATACAGCTTCATATCCAATTATTACAACTTTAAAATACTATCTCTAAAGGAAATTAAAGAGCTACACTACTAATGCCTGGAGGAGTGACTAGCAACAACACAGGGAGAATATGTATAAAGTATATGGAAGCCTCCTGCTCGTCTCCGGACAACTACCCGTGCATAACCACCTAACCTACCTCTAGTCTGCTCGTTTAGGAGCATCCAGAGTAATAGGAAGAGACTTAAAACTCTAGGTCAAAAAAAAGTCTGGTGTGAACGATAGCAATTCTATACAACTGAATAAAGAAATAACAGGTATAAGTAATCATACCTGACTTGGACCTGCAACTAAAGAGTTAGCACAAAAAGATTTACAATACTCTAAGGTAACATTAACATAGAGTGTAAAATGGAAGTGTGCGTGTCATGGTGATAGCAAACATCAAACATAACAATCATCCTCAGATCTCTCACTCAGTGCGTAAAGCATACAATATCCACCGCTTTGATCACCAAATCCATTGGGGGTCATGACGGGTCCATACCGCACTGGACTCTGTTAACTATTGATATGACCATGTGTTGACATGCTTTTTTGTCAAAGCTGTCACATGCCAAGTATTTGGTGAACGACGCGCTCAAGCATCAAAAAGCACAAAGCAGTTGGGTCGATGTCGCGTCGCAAACATATGGAAACCCGAAGCCTCTATCAGATGGCCCTGTCGGGCCCAATGGATTCTTAGTCAAGTCGTCATCTAAGCCAAATGCGAGACGTGCTCCTAGTCCGGGCGCAACGCCGGTGGGGGTCCGAGGCCCCACAGTCCCGGCGCCGGTTAGGTCGAAACTATGGGCATCGCCCGATTCATCCGATTTTCTCCATGCCGGAAGCTCAGATTCCGTCACTTCGGACCAGTAAAACCGCAGATTGCTTCACTTCGTATTCAGGAGCTTCGATGCACTAAAACGACGGGATTTCAGCACCAAGAAGATCGCCTCATCCTCCTCAAATTTCGCACCCCTGGTGAGGTTCAAAATTTCGTACCCCTCGGGGGGTACGAAATTTCGAATCCCCCTGTGAGGGGTCGAAATTTCGAGCCCCCTCAGGGGGTTCGAAATTTCGAACCCCCTGAAGAGGGTCGAAATTTCGAGCCCACGCCCTGGGGGCTCGAATTTCCTGCACATGACCTTGTTTGGGTGCGAAAATGGCTTTAGTGGGTCCCCTGCTCACCTACTCCCACCTAACCTCCTTCCTATAAATACCCCAAGCCTTGGCCTTCAAATGGATCCTTCTCCCTTGGAATTTTTGGACCTTAAGAGCTCCAAAAACTCGTTAATGGCTTCCAACACCTCCAACATGGCCATGGGAGGTGGGATGAAGACCTGAAACATGACATGCATGTTTTCCTTCAACACTTGAAGACTAGCAAGCCTTGCTACACCGCCTCTAGACCTCTTGGACATTAAAGCCTACCTTGCCTACAATTGACCAAGTCAACTCACTTCAACGAAGAAGAAGGACGACTCATTCCAAGTTCATCATACATACAACTTTGTAAAGAAATATTGTAATATCTCTTGTAATCGACAAAAGAAATGATGAATGAGAATTATAAAGTGGACGTAGGCGTTAGTGACGAACCACTATAAAAGCTGTGTCTCCCCGCATTTACATTATTTACTACTTATTCTGATAATTATCCACACACTCACGTTGGGTGCTGGCGTGCGACAATTTTGCCCGTCAACACCATGCCCTTCTGGTCTATAGTCAATAACGCTAACCAGTCCACACTTCCCTGGCTCTGGTTCGTCTACATGCCTCCTGTCTGAATGGTGAACGAAAGTTATAGATATCGATAATCCCTTTGCACATGTCCCGCAGCAAAGCCAACTCAAGAAGTTAACTCGGTGGTTACCATCTGGATCCTGAGTAGTAACTTTCCATTTGGACTTCCTTTGCATCTCGGGTTTTGGTCGTATTGGTGTTCAGTTCGGTTCGTAATCCCCTATCTGGTTCGCTTCGGGTCTCCTCCTCCTATCCGGTTCGGTTTGGGTCTCCTACTCCAATCTGGTTCCGTTCGGGTCTCCTCCTCCTATCCGGTTCCGTTCGGGTCTCCTCCTCCTATCTGGTTTCGTTCGGGTCTCCTCCTCCTATCTGGGGTCTCCTCCTCCTATCCGATTCGGTTTGGGTCTCCTCCTCCTATCTGGTTCGGTTCGGGTCTCCTCCTCCTATCTGGTTAGGTTCAGGTATATTCCTCATATCTGGTTCGGTTCAGGTCTCTTCATCCTATCCGGTTCGGATTGGGTCTCCTCCTCCTATTCGCTTCGGTTCGGGTCTCTTCCTTCTATCTGGTTCGGATCGGGTCTCCTCCTCCTATCCGGTTCGGATCGGGTCTCCTCCTCCTAACCAGACCGAAACTCTGCAATTTTTCCAGCAAGCTATTTTCACCAAATGACGGCGTTTTCAACCATTCTAACTTCCCTATGCAATCATAAAACATACCAAACAGTCGTAGTAACATGTAGAATCAACCAAAAACATCAAAACAACAATTTCACATGTTAATTTAGATCAAACATACCCAAAACCATGATTTTCCCCTTAACTATGTCTAAATATAGGATTAGTAAACTTAATCCAAAGTAACCCAAATTCATACCAGCGAAGTAAAATATGATTTTAGAATTTTTCACATATTTTTGCAGAATATTTTGATGTATGATTTCGCTAATTATCACTAATCACCCCTAATTAGCCATAATTAGCGTATAAACATGAAAATCACTCACCTTAGCCAAAAATAAACGTTAGATCTAAAACTTTTATTGATTTGGCTCGGATCCCAATGTGGTGCAGCAGCTCTTTCTTGAATTTGGTGCTAATTCCGCTTGATTTGTTGTAGATTTGATCAACTAGTGATTAGAGAGAGATTTGGAAGATGGAAGCCATGATTATTGTTAGAGAAAGGTTTGTGGAGGCTAGAAAAATGAAAGGAGATGATTCTCTAAGTCTTTTCAGCCCTCCCATAACCCTAATCCCGAAATGGGTTATCGGTCTAATTGCTAATCACTTAATTAAGCCCAATTAGGTTGTTTTTCCATCTTCAAATCTTATTTCAGCCATATCTCCCAAACGGTAAGTCCGTTTGATTATTGTGACCACTCTACGGAATGAGAAACCATCACCCAAATCCAATGGAAGTGATTTCAAGTCAAAACTCCTTACCAGTCAAAAATTATTGGCTAAACAAGATCGCCAGGGGTAAAAAGGTCATTTAAAATTTGGCAAAAATCTTGATTGTGGGAAATGACCCTAACAGTCGTTTCTCAAAGTTACACGACCATATGATTTTGTATGAAAATAAAATAAATATTCTACAATCCTCCGATACGTAAAATGCGGGTCGTTACACTCTCCCCCTTGAGAAATTTTGCCCTCGAAATTCCTTAACCAAGAAAACAAACAATGGTGTTCTGCATGCCTATCAACCATTTACAAATAATCAAACAAACATAATAAGCACAACAAGCCTGTCATAGCAAGCAGTTTACTAACAAGGGAATAACTATATCGCGACCAAGATCTTACCAGGTAAAGAGCTCTGGATATGACTTCCTTATGTTCTCCTCTGTTTCCCAAGTACAGTCATTCTCATTATCACCCCACTGGACCTTAACCAGTCCATCATCTTCCTTCGAAGTTGCTTCGTATCGTGTCCGACAATACGAATCATTCTAGGGCTTCCAACTGCCTCAGATTCTACCTCGATATCATCCAACTGACCTGGTGAAATAGTCATATCAGAATCGTGCACGAACTTCCTTAACTGAGAAACATGAAATACGTTGCGCACTCCCGCCATCTTGTCAGGTAATCCAACTTTATACCCTAAATTCCCAACTTGTTCGAGAATTGGAAATGGACCAACAAATCTTGGTGCTAATTTACCTCTCCTACCAAACTGAATCACACTCTTCAATGGAGAAATCTTGACGAATACCAAGTCACCAACGGAGAATTTCAAATCTCTTTGTCTTTTATCAGCATAACTCTTCTGCCTATTTTGGGCGGCCTTTATTCGTTGTTGAATAACCTTGATCTAATCTGAAGTTTCTCTTACTACATCTGGCCTAAGCACAAATTTCTCACCGGTTTCCAACTAACATGATGGTGAGTTGCACGGTCTTCCATACAAATCTTCAAATGGAGCCATACCAATACTGGACTGATAACTATTATTATATGCGAACTCAACCAGATGCAAATGGTCATCCCATGAACACCCAAAATCCAACATACAAGCTCTCAAGCGATCCTATAATACACGATTTACCCTATCTGTTTGACCATCGATTTAAGGTTGGTACGTGGTACTGAGATGTAATTCTGACCCTAAGGTCTCTTGTAAGCTCTTCCAAAACCCACTAGTAAATAATGGATCTCGGTCACTCACAATACCTTTTGGCACTCCATGAAATCTCAATACCCACTTTGTATACAGTTCCGCTAACTTAGTTGTCGTTCTATTCGAGCTGATCGGTACAAATCTTGCACTTTTGTTCAAATCTAGTCCTTGGTAAACCATCGATGAAATCCATTGAGACTTGTTCCCATTTCCATCTGGGAATTTCCAACGGTTGTAACAAACCACTAGGCTTCTTTTGCTTGACTTTAACTAACTGGCAATTCTTGCACTTGGATATAAACTTCCCAACGTCTCTCTTCATCCCCTCCCAGTAGTAGGTTTGCTTCATGTCTCGATACATTTTGTTACCACCGGAATGTATAGTCAGTTTCGAGTGATGACACTCTCTAAGCACATCATCTCTCAATCCATTAACATTGGGTACAACTAGTCTCCCATTTTTTCGAACCCATCCTCCTCTATCAAGTCCATACTTGTTCATTTCCTCACTGTCGGTACCTATATCTACGTTGGAGATGATTTCCAATAGGTTAGGATCATCCCTCTAATTAGAACTGATTCGCTCAATCAAAGTGGGTCTGATTGTCAAACTTGCTAACATCTCTAGACCTAATTCACACTTAGGTCGGAAATCATATCCTGCGATATACTCCAGTTGCTTACATTCCAGAAACATAGCCCCTAAATTGGCATGTCTCCTGCTCAATGCATCAGCTACCGCATTGCACTTCCCGGGTGTATATGTGATATTGAAATCATATGAAGCCAAGAACTCTAACCATCTCTGCTGTCAAAGATTTAAATCCTTCTAAGAGAAAAGATACTTTAATGACTTATGGTTGGTAAACAAATCGAATCTTTCTCCCAAGAGATCATGTCTCCACAGCCTTAACGTGAACACGATCACTGCCAATGCTAAATAATGGGTAGGATATCTTTTCTCATGCGGTTTCAGTTGCCGACTAGCATAAGCTACAACCCTACCTCCATGCATCAGTACAACACCTAGTCTGGTACCACAGACATTCGTGTATACCATCATCTCTTCGTTCCCATTAGGAATAACTAACACTGATGCACACACTAACTTATCCTTTAGACTCATAAATGCATTCTCACACTTTCGTCCCAAGCAAAAACTTGATTCTTCTTGGTCAACCGAGTTAACGGTGCCGATAACTTGGAGAAATCTTGAATAAACTTATAATAATATCCAGTTAACCCCAAGAAACTTCTCACGTTCGTTGCATTCTTGGGCGTAGACCAATCTTACACCATAGCCACCTTCGCAGGATCCACGACAATAAAATTCTATAAAACAAAATGGCTCAAGAATCTCACTTCCCTCCTACGAAAGTGACACTTAGAAAATTTTGCTTTCAATTGGTGTTTCATCATTACCTCCATCACTGTCCTCAAATATTCCTTGTGTTCTTCCTCTGAGTAAACTAAGATATCGTCCACGAGCACAAGAACAAACTTATTTAATTGATCCTTGAAAACCCTATTCTTAAGATCCACAAAATATGTGGGTGCATTGGTCAACCCGAATGGCATGACCAACCACTCATGGAATCCAGACGGTGTCCGAAATGTCGTTTTAGGTATACTCTCAGCTGCTACTCGGAGCTGATGAAATCCTGCCTCGAGATCCAACTGGGAGAACACTCTTGCTCCATCTAGTTGATCAAACAAATTATCTATCCAGGGAAGAGGATACTTATTCTTTTTAGTTACCTTGTTCAACTCACGGTAGTCCACACATAAGAAAAGGGTACCATAGGCCTTAGTAGCAAATACAACTGGTGATCGCCACTCGGAAACAATTCTTCGGATAAATCCCTTCTTCAGAAGATCGCCTACTTGCACTTCGAGCTCTCGCTGCTCTTTTGGCACTATACGACGAAGTAGCATCACCAATCCAAAACTCGATCTCTCGGTCGGTGTGGTGGATGTCCGGTCACTTCCTCAAAGATGTCCGAATACTCGCTAGCAATAGGCACATCTGATAGCTCATCATGCGGGATGTCGAGGGAATTTAGAAAATAAGCCATCACCTCATCACTAGGTAGGCAACCCAATACCACCCTCCGCCCATCATCCGCTCTAATGGTCACCCAAGACCCCTCACAGTCTACCACCACCACATACCTTTGGAGCCAATCGACTCCCAAAATAATGCCAAACCCAGTAAAGCCCAAAACAAAGCAATCACAAGCAAACATACATCCATGACTCGATAAGACCAAATTATGACAAATCATACAATGGCTAGTCGAACCACTGATCGGGTTCATCACAACTAAGGTCTATCGACAATCTCAGTTTCCAGTTCCAACCTATCTACCGGGTCACTAGATACAAAGGAATGGGAAGCCCCGGTATCAAAAAATATCGAACAGGAACATCATAAATAGAAAGCATACTGTAACACCCCGTAATTTTAAAATAGGCCATAAGAGATAATTAAAGAATAATTAATTATTAAAATAAGAATTAGATGAAATGGGTTATGCCATTGCGTTCGTCTTGAAATTCTACTTGAGATACAGTCCGAGTTTGCGTAAAACGGATATCGTATGAAGGAGATATGGACGTACGAAGTTAGGCAGAAAATCCGGAAAGATGTCAGAATGCACTGGCGCACTTGCCAAGTGCGCCCATACCGATCCAGCATAGAATTCTAGAGTGTTCTGTGATGACGTGTCTTCTTCTGAGTGGCTGGATGACCTGTCTTCGAGCTGTGTGGTTCTGATGATCTCCTAGTTAATCCAAAGTCCCTAAAACACACTCTACACCTATAAATTAGTGCCTAGACCTAACCCTAATGCATAACAATTCCTTATGATGCCTCTATGCTGCTGAACTCTCAATTCTCTTAGCCGCCGCCTCTAAAACCTGAATCATATTAGAAGTTCTTCATCAACAATCAACTTTGAAGATTAATCAACATCAAATTAGAGTTTCTGCAACAACAACGATTCAATAATCTTTTCATAATCCTAGCAATGTAAGTTCATGTTATTTTCAGATTTAAATACCTAATAGTAATCTTGGCATGTAATAAAATTAATATAAATCCATGCTTGATGATGATACAATCTTTTCAAATTTATCCCTATCTTGCTATTGAATCTATGATTTTACATACCTAAGAAGTTATTATATCGATTCAATCATGCCTATCTTTGTTGAACGTTGGATATGTAATCCTTTTAGGTTCATGATGTTATTCATATCCGATTTATATGTCTACGAGGTTATTTCTATTAGTTTATTTCAGATCGATCTTTGTTATACCTCAATTCTAATGAATCTGTAATCCTCTTAGGTCCATAATGTTATATTTGACAGATCTATCATTATAATGCCTATTTTTATGCCTACTCTCATTTATGTTCCTTCTTTCTTCCCCCTTTATTTTATGAATCTAGATTAACCTAGAATCTAGACTGAATCTTATTATACGTGCGATTGGAATACGAGGAGTATTTTGGGTAGCATAATGTATTCGGTGAAATAATTGGGCATAACACATTCGGTGAAATTGTTGGACATAATTTGTAACTTGTGATTTGGGGTATGAAAGTTATTAT
The DNA here is from genome assembly GCA_030737875.1 of Allium sativum. NCBI lineage: Eukaryota > Viridiplantae > Streptophyta > Magnoliopsida > Asparagales > Amaryllidaceae > Allium > Allium sativum. The sequence goes on along the minus strand of CM060922.1, from coordinate 147,241,879 downwards.
TGCGAACTTGGGGTAAATTAAAATATTAAATCTAGATTGGGCAAAAACTGTAAATTGGAATATTAAATCTAGATTGCACATAACTATTGGTTGGGATGCCAAGCATAATGTATATTGCGATTTTTGGGGGCATGACTATTATTGCAAATTTGGGAAGATTGGGTGTAACCTATTTTGAGTAATAACTTGTAATTGAATTTGTTGGGCATAACTTTGGAATTGGAACATGACTAGTTTTGGGAATTTGGGATAATTAGCATTTAAAATCTAGACTTGGACATGTATAGTAAATATGTAAATTGGCTAAAGATGAATGTGCCTAACCCGAGGTTAGATTGAGTTGCGGTCTAAGACCGCCCGACACATCCAGCGACCGCAACAATATAGATCTAATGTGAGAGGTTAGCACATTAAGCCCAAAACCCGAGGTTAGAATGAGTTTGCGGTAGAAGTCTGCCCGGAACCCCCCGGCACATCCAGCAACCGCAAACAACAGTTCTAATGTGAGAGGTTGAGGCATTAATGAATGAAATAATGCTAATGAACGGACATGACAAGTGGTAGGGTTAAGTAACACAAGAGGGCAACACTTAACCAATGTAACATGACAATTGGTAGGGTTAAGTAACACAAGAGGGCAACACTTAACCAATGTAACATGACAAGTGGTAGGGTTATGTAACACAAGATGGCAACACTTAACCAATGTAACATGACAAGTGGTAGGGTTAAGTTAACACAAGAGGGCAACACTTAACCAATATAGCATGATGAACGAGTGGGGTTAAGTTAATGGGAAACACTTAACCGATATAACATGATGAACGAATTGGGTTAAGCTAAAGGGAAATACTTAACCAATATAATATGATGAATGAACAGGGTTAAGTTAATAGAAAACACTTAACCAATTACAACATGATGATGAGAAGGGTTAAGTTAATAAGAAACACTTAACCAACATGACATGATGAGTGGGCGGGTTAAGTTAACTTGAATGGATGGATGACAGTTAACCAGTTTGGGGGGTATACGAATAGACCCTAGGAAACCCTAGTAACGGGGACCCATTTCAGCAGTAACCCACATAGATGTATCGCGGTACCCTAAACTAGGCAGGGTGGGGCACGATTACTGGGCTGATTATAAGCGGTCAAAATAGCGGTAGGTGGTGCATCAGTGTAGGTTCCGGCGGAGTATGGGCGTGCACGTACTACGGAGTGGATGAAGCAGACATTGGGCATCAGTAGTATAGACTGTGCATCTTGAATCGTGTCGGATTGCTATCATAGGGATTGATACACCTTATGGTGGGACCAACACAGGGTAACTATACACAAGAGAGGGCCGATTGACACAGAAACAAGGAAAATTAATACAAGTAGGGAGCTGAACGATAGGGTAGTAAGGGTACATCTAACATCTTCATGGCAGTTAGGCTGATTGGGGTAAGATCCTCATACTGGATGTACACCTGAAGACTACCACAATTGCGGGGTTGGGATCACCTTATTTTATAACACAGGATACTAGTTGGGACACTATTAGGGGATACAGATCCTTTTTCACAGGATACTAGTTGGGACACTAGTAGGGAATACGAATCGTTCTATAAAAGACACTAGTTAGGATGCTAGTTGGGTGGTGCAGAGAAAATAGGAAATCAGAGAAAGAACCAAAGCGCATTCAGTGTGTCTTACCTTGTCACATCTAACGATCATCCTTTGTTGTCTTGCTATGCTTATTATCATGGTTATGGTCTGGTATCCAGTTTATTCATGTCATGATGCTTTTACCTATTTACATGCTGAAAGTCACTGGACTTACCAGGCTTATGTCTGACTCTGTCTTGTTTCGCTTTCTTTTCTTCTGTTCCCCCCAGGGTTCACAGGGAGGGAATATTACCACTTAGCTCAGTTTTCTTTTCAAGCTCGAAGATAGTCGATGTATTGCTTTGGACTCTCTTTTCCACTACTATGGCTGGCTCATGCTTTATTGGGGAATATCATTGTCATTTTATGCTTTTTATTTTGTTAAACAAGACAGATGCTTTATTGGGGAATATTACCACTTGGCTGCTGTTTTATCAATAAAGTATAGTGTTATGTATTTTCTGCTGTTTAAATCTTGTCTGTTTTGTAATTTATCTGTTCTATACACTCATGATGCTCCACTGAAGTTAATGCATTCCCTTTGTGAGTGACCTTAACGGAGGTGGGTGTTACACATACCTTGAATAACGACACCCTTTCCCTTCTCTGCCGCAGTTGGGGCATTCGACGAAGAAGGAGTAGCGTTGATAGCATATGCTTTCACGATCTACTTCTCCATAGGGGGTTGCGGACATTCATTGTTGAAATGTCCTACTTGGTCACAATTGAAGCACTTCCTCTCCCCTGGATTTGCTCGACAATCTCTGACATTGTGTCCCTTCTTGCTGCAGCCAAAGCACTGGATATCTTTCTTATTCTTCTTTTTCTGACCATCCTTGGTCTAGTTCTGTTTCCTCTTATTCTGGGAATTCTTCTTGCGTTCACCGCTTGTCTGCGGTTTTGGCTCTTCTGTAGATGCAATAGCAACCTCGGTCTTCAAATTAGGGTAAAGGCTCTCTGATCTCAATGTCTTTTCCACAATAGATTTGAAAATCTCATCGATATGGTTTATAAGTCTTTCCCCCAAGTACCCATCTAGGCTTGTTATGAACTTCTTGTTCTTCTTCTCGGTAGTATCGATAAGAGATAATCCATAATTCGATAAGGTATCGAATTCAACAATAAATTCCGGGACTGCCCTACCATTCTGCTTAAGTTCCAAAAATTTACTAAACAATTCTGATTCTAAGCGGCTGGAATAAACATATCACTTAAGCGAGTCTTAAACTGATTCCAAGTAATTTGATCCTCTGGAATAGCCACTTTAATGGCATTCCACCAATTCATAGCCCGTCCTTGAAGCTGACGTGATGCTAACTTTCTCTTTGTTTCATCATCGATCCCCAAATCCTCGAAGATGCACTCACAACTGTCAAGACAATATTGAACCTCCGTAGCCGATTTCGTTCCATGGAACGGCTTCCCACCAAGACTAATATAATCCTTGCTGAGCTTGGTGAAATTGGCTCTAGGCGCCTGCATTATTGCACCACCACCGTTAGCAGCATTAGGAACTACTCCCTGAGCATCCCTAAGCATCTCTCGCATGAAGGCAGTAAACATCATCCTTATATCAGGGACATTCCCATTGTTGGCCCCCGAACCCGGTCCCTCTTCAACTCCCGATGCAGGGTTCCTCATCGCGCTCCTCGTGTTTCGGCTCATCGTTCAATCTGTAAAGAGAAAACGATTAACCATCTCCTTAGTGGTGCCCGTGTTGTGCGACTTCATACTTAGATATACTAATAGTATATATATTAGTTTTTGAAAACCAAAATTTCACAAATATGCGCTCTCATATATGTATACTATCTCTCCCTCATGTCTTTCCCTAGGTTAAACTACGCAACTAGGCTCTGATACCAAGTGTGACGCCCACCCCGTAACATCAGACATTTCCCCGAAATACGATGTACCAATTCCCGACTAGCACTGGACGATCGTCAAAAAGGTTGAAACGATGATTACCAAAGACCCTGTAGTATATCTCACAATGCATGGAATAAAATATAATAATAACATAACTTGATATAAAACAGGCGAGACAGTACATAAGCTGAAAACTAAACCATATCCATCAGAGTAGAAGAAACCAAAATACAGCTTCATATCAAATTATTACAACTTTAAAATGCTGTCTCTAAAGGAAATAAAAGAGGTACACTACTAATGCCTAGAGCAGTGACCAGCAACAACATAGGGAGAATATGTATAAAGTACGTGGAAGCCTCCTGCTCGTCTCCGGACAGCTACCCATGCATAACCACCTAACCTGCCTCTAGTCTGCTTATTTAGGAGCACCCAAAGTAATAAGAAGAGACATAAAACTCTGGGTCAGACAAAACTTTGGTGTGAGCGATAGCAATTCTATACAACTAAATAAAGCAATAATAGGTATAAATAACCATACCTGACCTGGACTTGCAACAAAAGAGTTAGCACAACAAGATGTACAATACTCTAAGGTAACATGAACATAGAGTGTAAAATGGAAGTGTGTGTGTGTGTAATAGTGATTTTCCCTTAACCATGTGATTTTCCCCTTAATCATGTCTGAATATAGGATTATCAAACATAGCAATCATCCCCACATCTCTCACTCAGTGCGTAAAGCATACGATATCAACCGCTTTGATCACCAAATCCATTGGGTTCATGATGGGTCCATACCGCAATGGACTCCGTATAACTATTGCTATGACCATGCCGTTCTGGTTTATAGTCAATAACCATAACCAGTCAACACTTCGCTGGCTCTGGTTCGTCTATGTGTCCCCTCTCTCAATGATGAACCAAAGTTATAGATATCGATAACCTCTTTGCACACGTCCCGCAGCAAAGCCCAACTCTATAAGTTAACTCATTAGCTGTTTTATGTATCCTGAGTAGCAACTTCCCATTTGGACTTCCTTTGCATCACGGGTTTTGGTCGTATTAGTGTTCGGTTTGGTTCGTAATCCCCTATCCAGTTCAGTTCGGGTCTCCTCCTCCTATCTGGTTTGGTTCTGGTCTTCTCCTCCGATCTGGTTCAGTTCGGATCTTCTCATCCTATTCGGTTCGGGTCTCCTCCTTGTATCCGGTTCGGTTCGGGTCATCTCCTCGTATTCGGTTCGGTTCGGGTCTCTTCCTCCTATCTGGTTATGTTCAGGGTCTCTTCCTCATGTCTGGTTCAGATCGGGCTCCTATCCGGTTCGGATCGGGTCTCCTCCTCTTATCTGGTTCGGATCGGGTCTCCTCCTCCTATCCGGTTCAGATCAGGTCTCCTCCTCCTAATCGGACCGAAACTCTGCAATTTTTCCAACAAGCTATTTTCACCAAACGACAACATTTTCTACCATTCTGACTTCCCTATGCAATCACAAAACATTCCAAACAGTCGTAATAACATGTAGAATCAACCAAAAACATCAAAAAAAAATGTTAATTTAGATCAAACGTACCCAAAACCATGATTTTCCCTTAATTATGTGATTTTCCCCTTAATCATGTCTGAATATAGGATTAGCAAACTTAATCCAAATAAACATAAATTCATACCAGCGACATAAATATGATTTTAGAATTTTCACATATTTTTCCAGAATTTTTAGATGTATAATTTCACTAATTATCACTAATCACTCCTAATTAGCCATAATTAGTGTATAAACATGCAAATCACTCACCTTAGCCAAAAATAAATGTTAGATCTAAAACCTTTACTAATTTGGCTCAGATCCCAATGTGGTGCAATGGCCTATCTTGAATTTTGTGCTAATTCGGCTTGATTTGTTGTTTGTTCAATTGGTGATTAGAAAGTGATTAGAGAGAGATTTGGAAGATGAAGCCATGATTAAGGTTAGAAAAAGGTTTGTGGCGGCTAAGAAAATGTAAGGAGATGATTCTCCAACTATTTTTAGCCCTCTCATAACCTTAATCCCGAAATGGGTTATGGGCCTAGCTGCTAATAATTTAATTAAGCTCAATTAGGCTGTTTTTCCATCTTCAAATCTTATTTCAGCCATATTTCCCAAACGGTAAGTCCGTTTGATTAATATGACCACTCTACGGAATTGGAAACCATCATCCAAATCCAATGGAAGTGGTTTCAGGTCAAAACTCCTTACTAGTAAAAAGTTATATGGCGAAACAAGATTCGCTTGGGGCAAAACAGTCATTTAAAATTTGGTAAAAATCGTGAATGTGGGAAATGACCCCAATAGTCGTTTCTCAAAGTTACACGACCATATGACTTCGTATGAAAATAAAATAAATATTCTACCATCCTCCGATACGTAGAATGCGGGTCGTTACATGCAAGAAGTAGTCGATATATCCCACGAAACATATGGCTTCACATCAAGAAAGAACAATGAATCAATAATTGTTCGAAAATTTATAAATCGGAATCAAGCTGCATTTTATAAAATTCTCGTGCAAGATTACTTCAATGTCGACTGTAGGTGCGAACTGGATATATTTTGAAGAAGATACATAATGAGAAGGGAAATATTTATAAGAATTTTGGAAGGTATTAAAAACAATAATAAATATTTCAAAAATGGACCAAATGCTTTAAAAACACAAGGTCTTAGTGGTGAATGAAAGTGAAAGGTATAATGAAAATGTTAGCTTATGGCACCATGGAGATGCATTGGACGATGCATATTGGATCATAGAGAGCCCTGCACTTGAAGCTATCAAAAATATTTGGCAGCCTGTGGTAGATGTCTATAGGACTGAGTACCTAAGGGATCCAAATGGACAAGATGTTGTGTGGATCATTAAAACTCATAAGACATGATGGTTGCCCGGCATATTAGGAAGTTTCAACTGTATGGATTGAAAATGGAAGAACTGCTCCAATGTGTAACAACCTAAATTTTAATGCATAATGGATAATTGATAAATAAATGAATTAAATAATAAGTTGAAAACTAATCCTAATTGGGCAACTGAACCAGCACCATTAAGTCCGTTACGATTTTCTGGTTCAGAAACATATATGGTTTTCTTAAAATGGACTTAAAACAAGGGCATTATGGCGATTTGAAGTTCAAAATTTAAATCAAAACACACACACACACACATATATATATATATATATATATATAACCAACCAGGTCGTCCCGTAGGTTGACCCAGGTTGAATGTGGGTCGACCCATGTCGTGCCTGACATGTATTCGAAGGGGACGGACGAGATTTTGTGCATGGATTTCGAGATGACGTGTTTATTTCAGAGTGACCTATTTTGAATTTAGGGATGACGTGGAAAACCGGATTAGTCCAAGGATATGGTCGGTTCATATTTAAATCCTAAATCTAACGACCAAGGATGTAACACCCCACCTCCGTTAAGGTCACTCGCAAAGGGAATGCCTTAACTTTGGTGGAGCGTTTTTAGTATACAAAACAGAAATTTACAAGACAAATAAAGTAGTACTTGAAAATTTTATAACTTTATTACAACAGAAATAGAAATAAGTTTGGTTACATCTTTCAAAATCACAATATCGGAATTCAAGTACATAAATATCGGTCTTGTACAAAAGCCTTCAGAATGCATAGTTTTTAAAGCCATAATCCCCAACATAAACTGCCATGGAAAGATAGAGCCAAAGCCAAGTAATACTTCAAACACTTCAAGTAGAGAGAATCTGAATCAAGCTCCCATGTTTCCACCCTGAAAACCTAGGGGGGAAACGGAAAGAAAAGAGGCGAAACGAACTAGGTCAGACATAAGTCTGATGAGTCCAGTGACTTTCAGCATATAAACAGATAATAATATCATGACATGTAAATAAAACTGGATGAGAGATAACCGTAACAGGAATAGCAGGTTAACGGAAGAAACAGAATGATATAGGCTAAGCTAAGCTTTTCACTTCTCTGCACTAATACTAGTATAACAGGATTAGGTTAACCTAATGTCTAAACTGAAACAGAAACGGAAACAGAATAATCTCTACATAAATAGAATGCTAGTAACGGGCCTTTACCACCCGAACAGACAGAAGATACAGAAGCAGAATACTAATAATGGGCCTTTACTACCCAACTAATGGGCCTTTACCACCCCAACAGGCGGAAGGTACAGAAACATAATCGGAAATGGAATCAGAGACGGAAACAGAATAATCCCTACGGAAACAAAATGTTAGAATTAGGTGTACACTAGTAATAGGCCTGTACCACCCCAACAGACGATATCACGCAGAAACAGACAGGTGTTACCGCCCAACAGAAACAGACGGTACCAACAGAAACAGACAGAACTAAGTGTACCCTAAGTCCTACCCCCAAGCGATCGGCTCCCTAATACATAAATACCCTGTGTCGGCCCCACAGTAGGGTGTATCACTCCCTAAAGTGGCAACCTATTGGCACAGACCTATTTACAGATGTCACGGTGTCTTACATCCTCAGAGTAGACCGGATCCATGCACGCACATGACCCGGTTGGAATGTGCCATCAACACCCCTCGCCATTATCAGAATGAACCGCTTATAATTAGTTCAGTAAGCGTGCCCGGACCCCTACATAGTGTGGGGTCAATGTTTTGATACCAGAAAAGGTTACTGGCTAATATGGGTCCTAAACAACAGATGACACGAGTATTTCCCCTCCTAACATTGTGTCTCCAAACTAACAGATTTCAGATTAACTCGTTTACAAGTTTCAGACAGAGTCTAGATTACTAGTTCACAGATCAGACAATCAAGTCAATAAGTTTTCAGATTAACAGATCAGATGTACGGATTTAACATACTTACAGATTGTCTAACTTTGTATTGGGCCTACAGATTCACGAAACGGGTTTATTAGATTCATCAGTCCAGTTGGTTTAACCCTATCCACCCAACATGTTTTTAGACACCACATTTCTCTTGAATTTGCATTAATTAAATATTAATGCATAGACCACTCACATTAGGTCGGTAGCTTGCGGTCGCTGGATGTGTCGGGCGGTTCCGGGCAGACTTCTGCCATAAGCCAGACCTAACATCGTGTCTAAGCATATTTTAGTTATGCGTACGACCTCTCACATTAGACTGACAGTTTGCGGTTGCTGGTTAATCCGGTTGGTTCCCGGCAGGCTTCCACCGCAAACGAAGTCTAACCTCATGTCATAGCCATTTTCTTCCATTACAGAAAATATCAGACTAATTATGTCCATTTAACAGATTTAACTTCTTTACAGGTTACAGTAGATTAATCAAATTTCCATGTTTTACTCAATCTTAGATCGAGCCTACTGATTTTCATACCCAAATTACAATTATTCAGCTTTCAACAGATTAAGCAATTCAACATATTTAGCAGATTAGGCAATTCAGCAGATTAGTGGATTAGACAATTCAACAGATTAACAGATTAGGCAATTCAACAGATTTAGCAGATTAGGCAATTCAGCAGATTGGCAAAGCAGATAACAGATTTAGCAGATTTAAATTTCTTAAAACTCTATTAACATATCTTGCCTAATCATAAATTAAGCGTAAACTTACATGCCCAAATCATGATCATAATTCATAACACAATATATGCCCCCAAATTTTCGTTAAACTTTGCACAGTACAGAATACTCTCTAAAAGCCCCAAATCATGATATAAAATATGAATTATGCCAAATTATAGCCTTTAATGCCAATATCCGAAAATCCATTTTTTAGGTGCATTCACTTTAATAGTTATCCTATTTTAATATAGGTCTCTACGCCTAAGTCACATATTCCTTTTCCAAGTCCTGAATCATTATATAAAAATATGCCCAAAAATCTAAATCTTTAAATTATAACATCTCAAAATCAGATCTTAATTTTAAACATGCGTTATGTCCCCCAAGTTTTCAAGTCATATGTTATCATACAATGATTCCTCTTCTTCCAAATTACAGAGTATACACAGATCTAGATCTAATTTACAACATATGTCCATTTCTCAAATTAGTCAAAGATCAGTCATGTCCAATTATGCATTATCCATTATTCGTCCCAAAATTTAGCACTCGTGTGTTAATCTCTTATGAGATTTGGCACAGGCTCGTGGTAGCCTGGCTATAACAAAAAGGAAGAAAAGAGGGAACAGATACATAACAGTCACAATAATATTAACAAGATAGATCCACAGAAAAGTATGCATAACCTCAGATCCAGATTCACAAAAATGTCAAGATAATTATTAAATTTCATATCTGAAAATAACTTTACTCACAAAAAGGGAACGATTCTTGATTTCTGGGATCTGTATTCTGACACTGAATAGCGCTCTTTTGGCGTAGACTATCGATTAGATTAGAAAATAGTTGTTCTCTCTATTCAGATTGGAAGAAGACGCACTAGTTCTAGTTTTGATTCTAGCAGAGCAGCAACGCCATTTTTATTTTTAATTAGAATAGAGGAAGAGTATAGGCAGAATGAAATTGTGTAGAGAGAAAGCTAGGTTTGGGGGTGTTTAAATAGGTTAGAGCTCACGAATCCGGTCAGAAAGGCGTCCAGATGCAGAAAAATGGATCTGTCTCCAGGTCTGGAAAGGGGGGGAGGTCGACCCTAAGGTCGACCCTAGTGTCGAGCTGTTTACCCAGGTCGACCCCCAGGTTAGCCTGGATCCTGGGCGGGAATTTTCCCGCCCAGCTCGGGTGTCTGTTTTGAATTTCGAAATCTGAATTTTTGAATTTCGGGCTTGTTTTTATTGAAACTTCCGAAGGCCATATCTTCTTCATACGAAGCCCGATTTACGCAAACTTGGACTCTATTCCAAGCAGAATTTTGAGATGAACGCAATGCTGTTTCCCTTAATTATTTTGTTACAATTTAATTTTTCTTTGATTTGTTACTCTTATGTTCACAGAAAATACGGGGTGTTACATTCTCCCCTCCTTAAAGGATTTCGTCCCTGAAATCTTCAAGTTATGAAGAATGTGTCCTGCCATCCAATCACCCATCTACTCAACCATCATCCACAAGCATCCATTGTCCTTAGAAAACTTCTAATGTTGTATGAACATATGCAAAAGTGTGTGTATATGTTCCTTACCTAATGCAAAGATCAGGCGGTCCACCGATTCAGCTGACCTCCTTAATGCGAATTATGTCAATGTCATGAGTCCACCATGTATGCAATTTTCCTATTTGATACATATCATTTCTATATGAGTGCACAACCGTTCATTCATACGCAACATCCATGTGCTGAGTCAACCATTTTGCATCCGTAAAAATTTTAAAAATGCACACACATCCATATGCAGTATGAGAGTGTTTTTGAGCCGATCTAGTGCCTAGTGTGTGTATATGCATCCACGAGCAACCACTAGCAACCACTTGCATCCACTTGCAACCATCAAACATAACATGTCTCAAACACATGTTTACACCCATCAGTTTCTACCTAAAGGTCGAAGATTCGATCGATATGATATAACTGAGTGACAGAAGCAAGTATAATTAAAACAAAAGCTTTGTTCCTGTTAGACATCGATTTAAGAGAATAACCCCCTAAGTATCAACCCCGAAGACCGAAATCAACATCAGATTTGACACTCATAGAATCACTCCCATTAAACAAATGTCCAACTGGAAATCTACTTCACGCTTTGAGTAAAAACCCATATCCTTTTCAGAAATATTCAGATACTTACAGACTACTGGTACAGATCAGATTACCAAATGATTCTTAGGAAACTAAGCATGACAAAAACCCAGAATGTATGTGTCATAGTCAACTTAACGCCCAACACAGATACCCTCAAACCCCAACTTATCACAAACAGATGAGTCATAACCCTTATGGGTTTGAGTCTACAGCGGGATCAGAAACAAGACTAGTATTAAAGTGCAGAGTTTCAATTACAGAATCAAAATGCCAGAATCAGAAAGTGTTTTAACTCCATAATCAGATAAGGAAATTAAAACATCTACATAAATTTCTTATTTCTTTCCTATTCACCAGCCTCGCGAGCATTCGCTTGCACTTCAGAAGTAGGTCCTGCCCTCTGCCCTTGTCCTCGTTTCTTTGGGCAGTCCCTAGTGAAGTGCCCCATTTTTCCACAATTGAAGTAAGTGCCCTTCCTCTTTCTGCAATCCTTGTTCAGATGGGTCGAGCTTCCACAAGTAAAGCACTTCTTCTCCTTCTTATCTTCAGATTTCTTTTCCTTCTTTTGTGTTTCCTTTTTGGTCCCCGCCTTCTTGTTCTGTGGTCTTTCAAGCTTTTCTTCTTTCTTCTCACTTTTGGTTTCCTCTTCATGCATCAATGCCATGTTAACTAATTTCTCGAAGGTATCCCCCATAGGAATGTGGGACATTGCCAATCCATGTAGCGGCTCGTTCAAACCTTTAGCAAACCTTAGTGCCTTCTTATGTGGTGTATTTACCAAATCTAAGCCGAATCTCGCCAACTGACTAAACTTGTTGACGTACTCTCTCACTGATAAATTTCCCTGCTTCAGTGCCAAGAACCTCTCTACGTATAGAATCTTTTCCGCTCATGAGAGAAATTTCATCTTGAACCTATGCCTGAAATCCATCCATGTCTCTATCGGACGCTCTCCATTTGTGACTTCCCCCCAAAAAGACGCTTCGTCCTTAAGCAACCATACCGCCAACCGTATCTTCTGCCTATCGTCCACCTAGAAGATAACGAACAAATCCTTAGTTTCTTTGATCCAGTTCCTTGCTTCCACGAAGGATTCAGTTCCATTAAAGTTCTTCCCACCAATGGCTCGAAAGTCTCTACATATCTTTGGGAAAATATTCACGCGCGAAGGAGGAGGAGGAACCGCTGCAGCTGGGGAAGGGGGGATGTCTGTTGGGCCCGCATCATTAGCTCTAGCTTCTAGGTACCTCCTGAACTAGCCAGGTATCGATACGCCCTCCGGAAGGTTAAGATCCCCAGACATGCTGAAACGAAAGAAAAGGAAAGATTCAAAACAAAGGATAGAAAGATAGGCATATGGCTTTGGGGATTAAGTTTTTCAAAATAAACTCTACTTTTGAAAATACTTCCCTTTTAAAACCTCTTTGAAAATAGTTTTCAAAAACTTTTTATCGAATCTAGTAACCTTCCGCTCTGATACCAAGTGTAACACCCCACCTCCGTTAAGGTCACTCGCAAAGGGAATGCTTTAACTTTGGTGGAGCGTTTTTAGTAGACAGAACAGAAATTTACAAGACAGATAAAGTAGTACTTGAAAATTTTATAACTTTATTACAACAGAAACAGAAATAAGTTTGGTTACATCTTTCAAAATTACAATATCGGAATTCAAGTACATAAATATTGGTCTTGTACAAAAGCCTTCAGAATGCATAGTTTTTAAAGCCATAATCCCCAACATAAACTACCATGGAAAGATAGAGCCAAAGCCAAGCAATACTTCAAACACTTCAAGCAGAGAGAATCTGAATCAAGCTCCTATGTTTCCACCCTGAAAACTTAGGGGGGAAACGGAAAGAAAATAGGTGAAACAAACTAGGTCAGACATAAGTCTGGTGAGTCCAGTGACTTTCAGCGTATAAACAGATAATAGTATCATGACATGTAAATAAAACTAGATGAGAGATAACCGTAACAGGAATAGCTGGTTAACGGAAGAAACGGAATGATATAGGCTAAGCTAAGCTTTCCACTTCTCTGCACTAATACTAGTATAATAGGACTAGGTGTTACCCTAATGTCAAAACTGAAACAGAAACGGAAACAGAATAATCTCTACAGAAATAGAATGCTAGTAATGGGCCTTTACCACCTGAATAGACAGAAGGTACAGAAGCAGAATACTAATAATGGGCCTTTACCACCCAACTAATGGGCCTTTACCACCCCAACAGACGGAAGGTACGGAAACATAATCGGAAACGGAATCAGAGACGGAAACAGAATAATCCCTACGGAAACAGAATGTTAGAATTAGGTGTACACTAGTAATGGGCCTTTACCACCCCAACAGACGGTACCACGCAGAAACAGATAGGTGTTACCACCCAATAGAAACAGGCGGTACCAACAGAAATAGATAGAACTAAGTGTACCCTAAGTCCTACCCCTAAGCGATCAGCTCCCTAATACATAAATACCCTGTGTCGGCCCTACAATAGGGTGTATCACTCCCTAAAGTGGCAACCTATTGGCACAGACCTATTTACAGATGTCACGGTGTCTTACATCCTTAGAGCAGAGTGGATCCATGCACACACACGACTCGGTTGGAACGCGCCATCAACACCCCTCGCCATTATCAGAATGAACTGCTTATAATTAGTTCAGTAAGCGTGCCCGGACCCCTACATAGTGTGGGGTCAAAGTTTTCATACCAGAAAGAGTTACTGACTAATATGGGTCCCAAACAACAGATGACACAAGTATTTCCCCTCCTAAACTTGTGTCCCTAGACTAGCAGATTTCAGATTAACTTGTTTACAAGTTTCAGACAGAGTTTAGATTAACAGTTCACAGATCAGACAATCAAGTTAACAAGTTTTCAGATTAACAGATCAGATGTACGGATTTAACAGACTAACAGATTGTCTAACTTTATATTAGGCCTACAGATTCACGTAACGGGTTTATTAGATTCATCAGTCCAGTTGGTTTAACCCTATCCACCTAACACGTTTTTAGACACCACATTTCTCTTGAGTTTGCATTAATTAAATATTAATGCATAGACCTCTCACATTAGGTCGGTAGCTTGTGGTCGCTGGATGTGCCGGGCGGTTCCGGGCAGACATCTGCCACAAGCCAGACCTAACCTCGTGTCTAAGCATATTTTATTTCTGCCTACGACCTCTCACATTAGACTGACAGTTTGCGGTTGCTGGTTAAGTCGGTTGGTTCCGGGCAGGCTTCCACCGCAAACAGAGTCTAACCTCGTGTCCTAGCCACTTTCTTCCATTACAGAAAATATCATACTAATTAAGTCCATTTAACAGATTTAACTTCTTTACAGGTTACAACAAATTAATCAAATTTCCATGTTTTACTTAATCTTAGATCGAGCCTACTGATTTTTCATACCCAAATTACAATTATTCAGCTTTCAACAGATTAAGTGATTCAACAGATTTAGCAGATTAGGCAATTCAGCAGATTAGCGAATTAGACAATTTAACAGATTAGCAGATTAGGCAATTCAACAGATTTAGCAGATTAGACAATTCAACAGATTGGCAGAGCAGATAACAGATTTAGCAGATTTAAATTTCTTAAAACTCTATTTACATATCTTTCCTAATCATAAATTAAGCGTAAACTAACATGACCAAATCATGGTCATAATTCATAATACAATATATGCCCCCAAATTTTCATTAAACTTTGGACAGTACATAATACTCTCTAACAGCCCCAAATCATGATATAAAATATGAATTATTCCAAATTATGCCTTTAATGCCAATATCCAAAAATCCATTTTTTAGGTGCATTCGCATTAATAGTTATCCTATTTTAATATAGGCCTCTATGCCTAAGTCACATATTCCTTTTTCAAGTCCTGAATCATTATATAAAAATATGCCCAAAAATCTAGATCTTTAAATTATAACATCTAAAAATCAGATCTTAATTTTAAACATGTGTTATGTCCCCAAGTTTTCAAGTCATATGTTATCATACAATGATTCCTCTTCTTCCAAATTACAGAGTATACACAGATCTAGATCTAATTTACAACATACGTCCATTTCTCAAATCAATCAAAGATCAATCATGTCCAATTATGCATTATCCATTATTTGTCCCAAAATTTAGCGCTCGTGCGTTAATCTCTTATGAGATTTAGCGCAGGCTCGTGGTAGCCTGGCTATAACAAAAAAGGAAGAAAAGAGGGAACAGATACAGAACAGTCACAATAATATTAACAAGATAGATCCACAGAAAAGTATGCATAACCTCAGATCCAGATTCACAAAAATGTCAATATAATTATTAAATTTCATATCTGGAAATAACTGTACTCACAAAAAGGGAACGATTCTTGATTTCTGGGATCTGTATTTTGACACTGAATAGCGCTCTTTTGGCGTAGACTATCGATTAGATTAGAAAATAGTTGTTCTCTCTATTCAGATTGGAAGAAGATGCACTAGTTCTAGTTTTGATTCTAGCAGAGCAGCAACGCCATTTTTATTTTTAATTAGAATAGAGGCAGAGTATAGGCAGAATGAAATTGTGTAGAGAGAAAGCTAGGTTTGGGGGTGTCTAAATAGGTTAGAGCTCACGAATCCGGTCAGAAAGGCGTCCAGATGCAGAAAAATGGATATGTCTCCTGATCTGGAAAAGGGGGGGAGGTCGACCCTAGTGTCGACCTGGGTCCTGGGCGGGAATTTTCCCGCCCAGCCCGGGTGTCTGTTTTGAATTTCGAAATCTGAATTTTTGAATTTCGGGATGGTTTTTATTGAAAATTCCGAAGGCCATATCATCTTCATACGGAGTCCGATTTATGCAAACTTGGACTCTATTCCAACCAGAATTTCAAAACGAACGCAATGGAATAACCCGTTTCCCTTAATTATTTTGTTACAATTTAATTATTCTCTGATTTGTTACTCTTATGCTCATAGAAAATACGGGGTGTTACATAGGATCTTTTTCTCCACCTATAAAATAATCTCCAAACCCTTCCCCATTTCTTCACCACACATCTCTTCCCCACCTCGGCTAGTATCCTTTTTGAGAGGCAGAGCCATCCTAAAATTAAATTTTAGGGGATTAAGATTAAATAAAAATATTTTCTATTTTATTTTCTTCTGGAGGTTCTGCCGAGGCACAAGGTAAGCTTTTTTCGTGAATTTTATGATTATTCATATTTTTGAATAAGTTTAGGGCAAATATGTATAATAGTAGTTTAGTTGTAGTTTAAGTTCTTTTACTTATAGTTTATTTATAGTTTACGTTTATTCCATTTTTTCTGTAATTTCTTTATGTAAGTAGTTTCTATTATTTTTGTCCTCTCTTACATTTTTTCTTTAATTAATATTCAAACTACTGCAAGTTATTCTCATTTCTCTTTTCCGTTCATCATATGATTTTTACATTTTATTGCGGTTATTCCCAAATATGCCTAATGGCATATGTATACGACTGATTTTATATGCATTATAGGCTACAACTGATTATTATCCTTTTATTCTGCGCACGTTTGTGAAAGCTGGTTAAATTATAATAATGGAAACATTATTGGATAATTTGAGGCTAATTCGACATATATTGTGAAACTGTAATAAAAGGAGACATTGGACTGAAAATAGGCAAACCTGATATTGTTTGTAAAATGGCTATGGTACAGGTTGTGACAGAAAAATGAACTATAACATATATTTGCATAAATATGATAGACTGGGAAATCGTAATAAAAAAACATGGTTTATTTGCAAATATGAATATGGCATAAAATTGTAAAAGAATAATTAGGCTTAATATGAATTATTGACTTAAAATGATGTTAAGTTTCAAGCCTAAAATTTTATGGTTATTATATGGTAGCCTTGTGACTAGGCAACTCTATGGTTCTATGGTAGCTTTGTTACTAGACAATTTAATGATGGTCGTGTGAGTAGACAATTCTTTGATGGCCTTGTGATTAGGCAATTTTATTCTATGGTGGCCTTTTGTTTAGGCAATTTTATGATGGTCTTGTGATTAGACAACTCAATGGTGGACTTATGAGTAGGTAATATGGCTATGGTTTCTATGGTAAATGAATGAACTGTTACGCTTAATAAATATTGAACCTAAAATGACACTATGTTAAAAGTCTAATTATAAGGTTAATCTATGCCAATGGTTTCTATGGGTGTCCTAATCAATGGGGATTGGACTAAGTATTATTTGTTGGGGATCCATACCAAAAACCATACCCTTTTTATCAAATATAGTCTCACACTAGGAGGCAAGGTCATGCACTATGTTATGCTGGGTAGTAAGATGTCCAAATTGAGGTGGGTACGAGTGCGTTCGGATAGTCCGTTGTGCATGCACCGAATCGACTAGGGAAGATAAAACACTGTAACGCCTATGGTAATGCTATGTCCTTTTGTTGGTGGGTCGAGTCTGATAAGCACAAGTCCCATAATGGAAAATATTACCACTCTATGGTATTAACGGTCGATTGATGGGTAGTATTAGAGAAAATTATCCTAACTATATTATGTTCTGAAATTTTTAGAAGTGCTAACAATCAAAGTTCTATGGAATGAGAAAAGTTAACCCTATTTGTAACCTTTTATGTCATCCTATATGTTTACTTTAGGTGTACACAAACACTTATTCTATTTTACACTAGAACTTCAATTATATCTATTTCCTTTGCTTATCAATTGTGCTAGTAATCATAATAGCTCGTTGGACTTTATGTTTGACCCATTTTCCTTTCTTCTTTCCTTTTTCTTTCTCTCACCAGGCTCATATGATGGAAGTGCATAGTTCAGATTGTTCGGCAGATTCTATCTTAATGGATTTTATTTGCAGTAGATGTATTTATCTTTGTTATTTGTATATATAACTATTTGAGGGATATTACTTATGTAATCTTATGTTTTATGATTGAGATTTTCTTTCCACGAGACATGGTATTTGGTTTCTGAAATAAAATGTAATGTTGCTATTTAAATTGTCTTCTTCTTTCGTTGTGTTATAATTATTTATGTCATGTGAATCTTAGTCCTTGTGATGTTCTTTATGTCTTTATACATATAACACTTCATATTCTTTAGCATGATCCTACTTTAGGTAACATTTAAGGGTTATGGGGTCTTTTATTTGTCATCAAAGCATAAAGTTACAAGATAACTAAAATTTTGTTTTAAAAGAAAACTTTTTGAAAGAAAAAATATTTTCAAAATCAAACTTATTTTAAGAAAATAAAAGAATATCCCCTTAAGTCAGTTACAACCTTCCTTTGACTCTCGAATTCAAAAACTCCAACTTCTCTCTCTTGCGCAGCATGTCAAGATCCCTGATCTTCCTGAGGGTGTCTGTATTCCTGGTTAGTTTCGTAGATACATAAAGGCTATGACGCCGGCTGGAGGACAAGAGCAATTGCAGAATCCAGCACCCACTGTGGTGGTTCCTTCTAATCTACCAGCAGTTATTAACCTAAGCTATGTAAGGATTTCTCGAATGTAGGCGGAAAACTATTATGTGGATGAAAACTTTTATGGAGGATCGTACTTGGATTAGGGATACATAACAGATTTTTGAGTTATTAGAGCTTGAGGATCGGTATAGAGTTCGATTGGCTACCTGGAAGCTTAAGGGAGAAGCATCATTTTGGTGGAAAATGTTGAAGCCCAAGGAAGAATTATAGATTGGGCTGGATTTCGAATTAGATTCAAGAGGAAATTCTTGTCACAAGCAGAAGTGGGTATGTGGTTAAAGCAGTTTCTTAGTCTGAAGAAAGGAGACCTTTTGGTCAAGGAGTACATTAATCGGTTTAATGAGTTATCCAGATTTGGGATGGACTTGGTCAATACAACTAGCAAGAAAACGATTAGATTTGTGAGAGGGCTGAACCAACCACTCCAAGGATTGGCTATGACTTATATTCTGATGGGCGCTACTTTTAACGCTTTGGTAAAGATGAATTCAATGCACGAGGACAAAGAGTAATATATTAATGATGCTAAGAAGGGAGTCCCAAAGTTTGATGGTTTAAAGAAGAAATGGTTGGAAAACAAGAAAGGCAAGAAGATGCAAGCTGGTGGTTCTCAGAAAGGGCCTATTATGGAGGAGGTCAAGTGTCACAGTTACGGGATGACGGGACATTTAATCAAAGATTGCAAAACAACGATGATGAAAGGAAAGTACTTTAATTGTAGGCATCACGGGCATCTTATTAGGGCAGGTCCACAAAAGACGGGACTGGGGACAGGTACATCGACAACATAGGTTCAAGTGTTTTCATTTTTTGGAGGCAGCCCAATTAGCAGTGATTTGATTCAAGGTTGGAAAGTGATTTTAGAAGTTTTGATTTCTGTTTATGAATTTCCTATTCATACACTTTTTGATTCGGGAGCTTCTCATTCATTTATTTCTAGCATTTTTCTTGACTGTTTACACTTAGATATCTCGCTTGTTATCGATCCCATAGTATTTTCAAACAAGATAGGCGGTTCGATGCACTTATCTATGGTTTGTAGGAGCTTGAAAATTTCTATTTTACGCGTTGATTTTGATCGTGATGCCTACATGTTGGGATTCTCTAGGTATGCTATGATCTTAAGGATGGACTAGTTATCCATTTATGGGACTATCGTTGAATGTGAGAAGAGGGTCGTTCGATTGATGATTTGTAGTATTAGGACCCTCGAGATTTCTAGAGACCCGCGGGGTCAGTCATGTTGTGTTTTTTTACTCCAAGATTCTTTAATTAATGATATTGATTATGTACCCCTTTTGCGTGAATAGTAGATGTATTTGAGGAGGTAAGAGGACTTCCACCTAAGCGAGAGATTGGTTTTCAGATCTTTCTTAGTGAAAATGTGAAGCCTGTAATGTTGCATGTTCGTCATATGTCTTTGAGGGAAAGAGAGTGTAGCAAGCAAGTGGGTGAGCTTTTAGAAAATGGATTCGTAAGGTGGAGCATCTCCGAGTGAGGGGAACTGGTCGTCTTTGCTACCAAGGTGGACGATTCCCTTCAGGTGTGTGTAGATTATAAAGGGTTGAATAAGCTCATGGAGAAAATTTGTTACCCAATCCATCAGATTAATGATCAGTTCAACTATTTGGTGGGTGCATCAGTATTTTCTCAATTGGATTTGGCCACTGGTTCTCACTAGCTTCATGTGGAGGACAACATTGAATAGACAGCATTCCAAACTTCTGATGACTTTGTTGATATGTTGGTTATTCCTTTTGGGGTGACCAACGCACCGGCTTATTTTATGGACCTAATGAGCAGGGTATTCAGAGATATTCTAAGTAAGTTTGTGATTGTCTTTGTGGATGATACTCTTGTATTCTTGAGGAGAGAGAGGATGAGCATGCTTTACATTTGGGAGAGGTTCTTTGTACTCTCCAAGCACATATCTCAAGGTAAAGTTCTCTAAGTGCCATTTTTGGCGAAGAGAGGTGCATTTCTTAGGGCACATGGTTTCTAAGGATGAAATAGCTGAAGATTATGCCAAGGTGATGGTGGTGCAAGATTGGAAGACCTCTAAGAACACAACCGAGGTAAGGGACTTTCTTTTTCTAGGAGGTTACTATAGGAATTTCATTAAGAACTTTGCATAGATTTTGGCACCGCTTAACCTACTTACTAAGAAGAATTTGGCATTTTCTTAGGAAGTTGATTGTGAGGACCCTTTTTAAGATTAAGGAAGATTCTAACTAGTGCATCAGTATTGATACTTCTTAAGGGCTCTAAGACATTTATAGTATATACCAATGCATACGGGACAGGTTTGGGCTTAGTGTTCATGCAGAATGGTAGGGTTGTGTGCTATGTTAGCAGACAAATGAGGATTCATGAGAGAACTTACCCTACTCACGATTTGGAGTTGTCTTCTATAGTGTTTGAGCTTAAGTCTTAAAGACGCTATTTACTAGGTGATAGATTTGAACTCTTTACGGATCATAAGTCTCTGAAGTATCTGTTCTCATAGAGAAACCTCAATCTGAGGTAGTAGCAGTGGATGGTATGATTCCAACAAAGGAAGTGCGACTTGTAAAGGTTCAGTGAGGATATGATTCCAACAAAGCCAGTTGGGAACAAGAGGGGAAGACGTGTGTTTCTTATCCATACCTTTTTGACGGTACGCTTTGATCCTTTTCATTGTTCGTTTTTAAATAGATTTTACCTTTCCAGTTATTTGGATCGATAATCTTAGGAGAAGCCATTGATGGTAGGATATTGTTAAAACATGTTACTATGACATGTTATGTTTGATGGATGAAATGGATGCAAGTGTTTGCAAGTGGATGCATATACAAACACTGGGAACTATTAGGGATTGGCTGATAAGACATATACACATAAGGCTATGTGCACATTTTATCAATTTCTACGGTTGCAATACGCAGATTTATCATATGGTTATTGCATATGAGTAATGGTTGAAGAATGTATATAGAACTATCTGTTGGATATATTTGGATGCATTGCACAAACATAATTGCATAAAAAGGGAGGTCGACTGAATCAATAGACCGCCTAATCTTTTGAATTGGGTAGGGGTCATATACACTACATATTGCATAAGTACATAAATCACATTAGAAAAATTAAGCACAATAGTTGCCAATGGATGATGCTTGAGTATATGGTTATACATATTTGTGTATAACCACTTATCTTTCTCTTCCATCCTTAGAGATTTCAGGAAAGAAATCCTTTAAAGAGAGGAGAATGTAACAATCTAAATTTTAATATACATCGGTTAGTTGACAAATGAATGAATTAAATAATAAGTTGAAACCTAACCAGAATTAGGCAACGGGACAAGCGTTGTTGAGTCCATTATGATTTTTTTGGTTCAAATACATATATGGTTTGCGTAAAACGGACATAAAACGAAGGAGTTATAGCTATTCAAAATTCAAAATTTAAGTTGGATATATATATATAATACAACCATTGTGTGGGATGACCCAACACTAACCAGATCGGCCTGTGGGTCGACCTAGGTTGTATGTGGGTCGACCCATGTGTCGATCCAGCGAAGCACTGGGTTGATGTCATGCTAGGCACGTTTACGTGCCAATCACATATTTGAAGGGAACATATGAGATTTTGTGCACTGATTTCGAGCAGATATGTTTATTTCAGAGTGGCATGTTTTGAATTTAGGGATGACGTGGAAAACCCGGATTGGTCCAAGAACATGGTCAAAGTTAACCGACCTTTCAGTCCGGTTCTCAAAAGCTATGCAGGCCAAATCGACTTGGCTTATCGCATGGTACAAAGCCCTGAAGTGTCGCCAAGATACTCAGGATCCAAGTCCGAAGGAAGTCGTGCGAGCATAGACCTCACAACTCTACAAAAAAAACTCCCACTTGGACATTTTGCATCCCCTGATTCCTATTGAATTTCATGCATCTCGTATCCCTTGGCATACGAATTTCGTATCCCTTTGACATGAAACTTCATATCCCATAGGACACGAATTTTGTATCCTCCGGGTATTAAATTTTGTATCCCTTGGATACAAATTTTGTGTCCCTCCTAGGAAACGAAATGAAACAAAACCCACTACTTCGAGATGCGAATTTCGACCTATGGTCCCCATCTCTCACCTACTCCCACCTACTCCCAACTACTCCACTACTTATAAATACCCCCTTACCTCACACTTGAAAGAGGTTGACATTTTCTAGAATTGACATCTTAAGTAGGACCTTGGACACCAATAAAACCTCCTAAAGCTTGAAGAAGAAGAAGAAACCTCTCTCTCCGAGCTTTAAACCAGCAATGACCCCCGAGAACATGGATCAATAGAACTTCATAATCATTGTAATCATTGTAATGATGATGTCCATCACTGTAATCCTTCAATAGTGAATAAAATCGATAAATACTTTAAATTGGACATAGGTTCAACTCGGACCAAACCATTATAAATCTGGTGTTTTTGCTTTCCGCACTTTAATTTCCGTATGCGAAAAAAATATTCTCGTTAACTCGAGAATCTTTGGGTGTGATGTCAATTTTACACGTCAACAATTTGGCATTTTCATTGGGATAAGACTAGAGACTCGCTTCTTTCTAACCGACCTCCATCTCAAACTAGAAGTGCTACTTAGGTCCCATAAACCTCCTAAATTTTCTTACAATGGTTAGAAAAAGAAAGACCTAAATAATTGGAACTTCCACTGCAGCTGACACAGAAAGTTCTCCTCGGCCTTGACCTGTAGTCGCTAGTTCCTACAATCTCGATGCTCTAGTAACCAAGCCCAATTCTTTGAACTTAATAAGAAATCAGAAGAGAGGACGAGAGAACTTAATGAGAAAATGAAAACTAACATCGAGCTAATGCGGTGACTTCAAGAAAATGCTCAACGCGACGTCGCTCTCCTCGAAGTCTTTAGAAACACTCGTCCCCTACCTAACGTCTCGCAAAACTCTTCTTCTAACAACCATCAGGGAAACCGAAGCCAAAGGAGGAGGAAAAATGCAAATAGAATTGGAAATGGAAACAGTAATGGAACTACCGTTACTTTCAGTGAGTGAACACGTCAACGCAACTCTTCTCGGTTGGGCCCTAACGACGAACTAGGAACTAGCACCCAACCCCTCCACGACAGTACCTGCCTGTCATTGCTCAGAACTTGGCGCCTACACGTCCTGCATCCCATCTGGCCCAAGTTCCACCCAACCAACCCCAATAGAATCAAGGAGTACAGGTTGACGACATAGTGGAAGATGATGCTGATGTTCATCTAAGAAGGTGCCCACGGCCCCGAACTCCCGAGTTGGACCACGACCGCTAGAATCCAGCGAAGGTTCAGACTGCGGTTCTCACAGACATGGTCCAAAGCATCATGAGAGAAATATGGGGACACGGCACCGGCATTTGGGAAACCAATACGAGGTGTAACCCCTTCACTGGGGTCGTCCACGACGTCGAATGGTCTCGACACTTCAATATGCCCCCAATAGCTTACTCGGGGAAGATCGATCCCTGTAACTTTCTGAACCATTATGAATAACATATGGAATCAAGCTGAGCCACCAACTCCATTAAATGCAAATATTTTCTAGTTTTCCTTGAAAGGGTCACTCTCCTCTGGTTCTCACGACTTCCAGCACCATCAATCTCAACTTTCGACCAGCTTGCTTTTCGAGCTAGTAAAGAAACTTAGGATGCATGTCTTGAGGCTGAAGGACACCCTGAATCTTTCTAACCTCTACCAGGGCACGAGGGAAACTTTAAAGAGTTACCTCGAATGCTCCAACAACGCCTAAGAAGAGGTTGAAGACCTAGAGCCTCGCACAGTCTTGGTTCATCTTGCTAAGGGCATTCTTCCCAACACCGAATTTGGAGCTTGGATCGGTAAGAAGATGCCAAAGATTTTGGAGGATTTCTACGAAAAGGGAAATCAGTTTCTGTGCCAAGAAAAAGCATGCAAAAATAGGGCATCTCAGATAGGCCATGCAACCCACACTTGAGCACTGTTTAGACAACATTAAGGGAAAATAGGTCGAGGAATCTTCCGACAAGGGTAAAGGGATAGATCCGTTCAAGCCCAAGCCTAATGACGTCGAACTAGGTGGTCGAAACAACCAACCACCCGGAGATCTGAAGAAGCATGATCGCTATCCAACCTACAAAGTCAATCTTCCACTCAATTCTGAGTTGTAGACAATCTATTTAGAGACCTATAACACGATTCGGTATAAGAAGCCAAATATTAGAGAGTCTACCGACCGTGAGAACTCCAGAAAATACTGCTGATTCCACGACACGTTCGAACACAATATGTATGACTATCATCACCTAAAGGATGCAATCGATAAGCTCATCTGAGAGAAGCACCTAGAGCAGTACATTTAGAATCCTGCTCCTCAAGAAGCAGTCATGGGCCCTTCAACACCTGCACTTCCTCCAGCTAAAGCAGCCACAAGGCCGTCCAATCCGAGACATCCTCGCATGGGTATCGTGCTTAACACCATCTGCGGTGGACCTTACCCCGCAAAGGAAAGCTTCCGACGTATGAAAAAATACACCAACTCTATTAAGCGTGCTGACTTGGAAGCATACTCCACCCTGGACGAATATGTCCAGGCCAAGCTTCAGTAAACTATATGGGACGACATAGTTTTCCACTATAGGGATGCTACTAGAATCGAAATTACAACCATAGATCCTCTCATCATAACCGCTGCCATAGGTCTGCAGCGTTTCATGATCTTAAGTAGCTAATACTCGTTAATGGCGTCCTATCTTCCTTCCTCTCCACCCCTTATGTCGAAATATCCTTCAAGATTTAAGCCTTTTCTTCTCCCTCGTTCAACTTCTTCCTCGTCATCTTCTCCTTCTCGTCCTGCTTTTATCCCTGCCTCCTCCAATCCTTCCTCTAAGCATGCTCAGTCTTTTATCTCTCGTTTTGTTCCCTTTCGTGTCCCTCCTTCGTCTCATTGTCCCTCATTTTTCGTTCGCCTTATGTTCGTGCCAATACTGATTCTAATCGTCTTCCTCACCGTGTTGAATTTTCACAACCTTTAGAAGTGACTCATTCTCGTTCTCAAAACTCTCATGCTTCATTTCCTTCTTCATCAAACCGTTTTTCTTTCCTCTCTGATCATCATGATGCTTTACCAACAAAGTCTTATGCTCAGGTGGCGGCTTCGTCACCATCATCGTCGCTTAAACCTCCTCCTAAAAAGTCATTCAAGCCACCATTACCAGAATTCGTCTCTGTTTTTCAAACTGTTGCTCATTTGAAAAAAGAAAGAAGATGCCTACAGTGCGCAAGTAAGGGTCACGTGGCAAGCGTGTGCAGGGACCCTATTTTTTTTTCAAATGTGGTTCATTCGGTCACTCTGTGTATCGTTGTCCAAAGAAAACCTTTTATGTAGGTAGCTCTTCGTCTTCAGCACCCAAAGCCGTCAAAAATAAAAATAATTACCACACTCGCTAGGTCCCTAAGCAAATCAATTACCGTGCAAAAAATAATTTTCAAACATCGCTTCGTAATGCCACCCGTCAAGCTAATTACCATGAAAATTCCAATAATATGTAATTTATTCATCCTAATTCTCATCTATCTCAAACCCATTCTCTACCCTCTCAAGTCTAAAATAACTTTAGAATGGCGGATGCTTTGAAATGTATTGTAGAAAAGACACTGACTGGAAAGTGGAATGTGGAAACACTACATCAAGCTTTGGAAGTAAACCTTGAATATGATTGTTGGCCGATGTCAATTATTACAAACAACTCCTTCTTGGTTTACTGTCCTACTTATGGTAAAAGATATCATGCATTACTACTCAAATTCTGACCAAATCAGGAGCAGCGATAAGTTTAGAACCTTGGGATGATGACGAGAGAGAACTAGAGCCTGCATTGGAAACATAATCATGGGGTAAGGTGGAAGGATTTCCGGAATTTCTTAAAAACCATGATGATGCAGTGAAGGAAATTTTGAAACCTATGGGCAGAGTTCTTGCTGTTGAAGATTGCGACTAGTGTCACTTTGATCATAGAGATTTTCTGGTGAAAATGCAATTTTATGAAAAAATTGGTTCAAAAAATGAGTTTGCAGCCCACTTCAAAAACAAAGTGCATGTTATCAAGGTTCAACGTAGCAAACATGAACACCCTGGTATAAGACCAGAATTAGTTTTATTGGCAATGAAGAGGAGAAAGTGGTACCATGTATCCTTAACTTTCAAGATATTAGCTTGGAGGATCGATTTGATGCTATGACGGAAGAGGCAGCGATGTTACCACCTTTGCCATCCGTCTTTAGGGAAGTTAATATGGAATTTAACTTGCCAGACTTTGATACCCAATAGATGGAGCAAGCTGACCACGATGATGTGAATTAAGAAATGCATGTTGATCAGATTCAAGAAGCTCATGTTGACCTGAATCCCCCTTTTAACCATACTGTCCCTCGTTCTAATGATTTCTCAATGGTTCCTATTCAAACCATACCATTTGACATTAGTTCAATCCCTCCGCCACAATCCCCTCCTCAACAGCCATGGTCAGTTGATCAAGATTGGCCCCAATTTCTCTATCCTATTTTTGTTCGTCGAAGTGGAAGACGCAACAATCCTGAAACTGGTAGCTTTTTAATTCCTGTTGTTTTTTTCCTCTACTAATAAACGTTTGAATAAAAAGATATCAGCCTGCATGGGAGTGAATTTACGTGACACACACTATAAAGCCATGTAGGCATTAGAACAGGAGCGTATTAATAAATATCAACGAAAGTTGTCACATGGAATGTACGGGGGTTGGGGGACCATTCAAAATGTCATACTATTAATCTAGTTTTGTCCCCACTTAATATAGATATACTTTTCCTTCAAGAAACTAAACTCTCAGATCCTTCGAATTATCATTTTAGTTTGATTGGTGGATCCACTTTGACTGGTTGGACTTATGTTAATGCAATTGAAACTAGAGGTGGACTTATTACTGCATGGAATGAATCTGTGTGGTCTTTGCATCAAATTTTCTCCACTCAATCTTCTTTACATGTATCTCTTCATCACATTGCCTCAAACAATCTTTTCTTCTTTTCCAACATCTATGGTCCTCAAGACTCTAATGAGAGAATAAACCTTTGGGAACATTGTAAACAATTGGCTATATGCTTTCAAGGCCCTTGGGTAATAGGGGTGATTTCAATACCATTAGAAATGTTAATGAAAGAAAATCTAGAATCATTTCTTCAGATACTGATGCTTTTAACTCATTCATTTTTGACTGTTGTCTTATTGACCCCCCCCCCCTATTTGCAATCGTTCTTTTACTTAGTCAAGTCATAGATTTAATCCTTCTCTTGCTAAGTGTGACCGATTTCTTTTCAACTCTTCATGGGAGGAGATTCACCCTTTATCTTTTGTCTCCGGCCTTGCTTCTATCATTTCTGACCATTGCCCTATTATCCTTGACTCTGGTTCCCTTTCTAATTCTAAGCGTCCGTTTAGATTTGAGCATCTATGGTTACTTGAACCATCTTTTAAGGAATTTATTCATACAGCTTGGGACCATCCAATTCAATCTCAATCAGCTACACATAAAATTGTCCTTAAATTGAGATAACTGAGGAAGCTGATTAAACCATGGGCCAAATCTGTTTGGGGTTCAATTCGTGCTCGTATTTCTAATATTCAAGATGCAATTTTAGACCTTAATATCCTGGAAGAATCTCGCACCTTAAATGATGAAGAGTATAATTCATTGAAGAATCTCGAATCTGAATTGGAAAGACTGTTTAAACAGGAAGAAATTGGCTAGACACAAAGATCTAAAGCCAAATGGATAGAGGAAGGAGATAAAAATACTGCTTACTTTCATAGAATTGCAAATGGAAGGAGGCGAGCTTCCTGCATTCTTGAAATCTCTCATGAAGATCAATCATACTCAAATCATAATGACATTCTTCTTCTCTTCTCTAATTACTATCATTCCATTTTCGGTCATCCTTCCTCTGCTATCCCATTCATTGATTGGAATTTACTCTACCCTTCTTCTTATGCTATTTCCATTGACCAACCATTTTCAAAAAAGGAAATTTGGGCTGCTTTAAATGAGATGAACGATGATAAAGCACTTGGCCCAGACGAAATCCTTTTGGGATGTGGTGGAAAAAGATATTATGGCCATGTGTAATGAATTTTATGAAAACCCTAGTCTTATCTCTCGTCTTAACTACGCTAACATTGTGCTTCTTCCCAATTTTTCTGGTGCAAACTCGCTATCCGATTTCCGTCCCATCAGTTTTCTTAATACCACTTTTAAGATCATCACCAAATCTCTTGCTAATCGTCTTCAATCTGTGATTTCTGATCTTATTGGTGCTGAGCAATCATCTTTCATTTAAGGATGATGCATTTTCGATTGTATAGCGGCTACTCAAGAGGTAATTTCTTACTGCCACAATACTAATACTCCAGGTGTCCTCCTCAAATTAGATTTTTCTAAAGCATTTTATTCAGTAAATTGGGAATTTATTGTACAAATGTTTAAGCACAGGGGTTTCTCTCAACGTTGGTGTAATTGGATTGATTGTATTCTTAGATTTACTCACTCTACAATTTCTATTAATGGTAGTACTGGTGGCTTAATAAAATCCAACAGGGGGCAACGACAAGGGGATCCATTATCTCCTCTCATATTTGTGTTAATAGCGGATGATTCAATCAAATGGTTAAAAGAGTGATCGCAAACAACTATTTTGATGGAATTCATCTTCCAAATGCTTCTCAAGCAGTTTCTAATCTTCAATTTTCTAATGACATAATCATATTTTCTTCCCCTCACCTTAGTCATATTCACTGCCTTAAAGTGGTGCTTTATGTATTTGAGCTTAATTCGGGTCTTTCCACTAACTTTTCATAAAGCTCAATTATAATGTTAGGCAAAGCTGACCACCTAGGCCCTTCCATCTCTTCTATCCTCAATTGTTCGATTCCTAAGTTTCCAATAGTTTATTTGGGAATTCCTCTTAGACCCACCAAACTTCATAGATCAGACTGATTGCCTCTCATTCATAAAATTGAGCAGAGGTTATCATCGTGGAAGGCTAATACTTTATCCTCGACTAGTCGTCTAGTGTTGGCTAAAGTTGTACTATCCGCTTTACCAACTTATTGGATGTCTTTTCACAAGCTACCCAAGTGGGTAATCTCGAAAATTGATTCAATTAGGAGTGCTTTCTTATGAAATGGAAGTAAAGTCAAAAGATTGGTCTACTGGAAAACAGTGTGCTTACATATTGATCAAGGGGGTTTGGGAATAATTAACCTCTTGAATTTCAACTTGGCTTTATTATCAAATGGTTATGGCATACGGTTTCTCCAGGTTCCTTCATATGGAAAGACTGAATTCTTTCTGTTTATTATTCCAGCAACCCTCACCTTGTATTGCACTCCTTCCCCTCTGTTAAACCTTCTCCATTTTGGTCTGGTGTAATTTCTTGTATTCCTCATATTAAAAACTTGTTTCATGTCAGGTTGAGTGATGGGGATTCTTGTTTATTCTGGCATGATATTTGGTGTGGACATGCCCCTCTTTCTTAAGTTTTTCTTGCTCTTTTCTTTATGATTTCCAATGAGTTCTCTTCAGTAGCGAGTTTGATTCATAATGGTCCCTCTTCTCTTTGCCCTCCATCTTTATTTAATGTTCAAGTTCTTAATAACCTCTTGGATATTTCTAGTTTAGTTTCTCAAACTCATATTTTTCAATCTCGTAATATTATGTTTGGGCTCTATCACCAAGAAAGGGATTTTCAGTGGCTTCAGTGTACAATTATATCAATTTTTCTGGTAGGTTTTTTTCTTGTTCAAGACTTTGGAAAATTTGTCTGCCTTCGAAGGTTATCTTCTTTAATTGTTGCTTGATACATGGTAAAATTAACACGAGAGCTAAGTTGCATAGGCTCAATTTGATCAATGATCCTCTGTATGCTTTCTGTGCAAGTTACGTAGAATCTATTGAGCATCTTTTCTTCGAATGCGAGTTCTCTTTCCCTATTCTTGCTGCCACTAGTGTTCATCTGCTTGGAGTGGTACCTAACATATCATCAGTGTTTGATTATTGGCAATAAAGTGCTGTCAATAAAGATTTAGACTCCTTTTTATTAATTTACTGTTGGTGCATTTGGAAAGAAAGGAATGCGGTCGTATTTAACAAACCCTTGAAGAAGTGTGAAGGCTTATGTAGAATTATTATTTTCTTCTTTAACTCTTGGTCAGGTCAATCTTCTTGTGTCAGGTTCATGCTTACTTTGCCAGTGAATAATAGTCCAGCTGAATCCATGGGTTCGAATCATGGGGACTCGAGTCTAGACTTGCGTTAGCTTGGTTATGGTTGCATGGTTAAGTCAGTTCTTATGTGGGCTTATATTTTGGATTGTATTTTGTTGCTACTGTAATCATTTATTTGGTAGTACTTATGTATAATTATCACTCTTAACAACTATTAGCCACCAGTTGGGCTTGTCAACTGGGTTATATATATTAATATTATGCTTAATCGGCTGTGTAGTTTCGTGCTACACATCCTTCCTACTCAAAAAGAAAAATTAAATACCATCATTGTTAATACAGAGAGATCAGTTGGATTTATTATCCAAAAACCACTCCGTATTGGCATAACCATTTCGAATCGAATTATTCTGAAGATAAATTGAAGATCAAGTAAAGTGTAAGGGTTGTTCTATTAATCCCAGGTAGAAATTGCCTAAGATGGATTGATGGGATGGCGCTATCGGTTTGTCCAGTCCCAGGGCAACTTGTATGGACGAACATCTGACATAGTATTTCCTAGGATCACGTACGTTGACTTTTACAAATATACTAAATATGGTGGTAGAGAATTTATTCTCTTAGCTTAACACCCAGAGTGTATTTGTGGACGTCAGTTAGTGATTTGACGGATCTGACGATGTGGTATTCAAAGTTAATGTGATGTTCTAAAAGATAATCATGACCTCAAGCCTCATCAACGGGAAATGACAAAAAACCGGGCATGCAGCATGACTAAGTGAGTTATACCCAATTAGGACATATTATCACTGTATCTAGAGAAAATTCAATTGCTTCTTGTTCTATCGTTGATGTATGCTTTCGGTAACGGTTGTTGATTATAACCGTTGGTGATATACATTCGATACACTCAAGCGACATGAGTGGTCAGTCGTGTGTAGTCGGGTTGCAAGATGTTCTTGCTGAACCCAGTGTATTCCTCTCTAGAGATACACTATCGAAAGGTGGTCTCATACCTTGTCATAGTTGGAAATTCATTCTCCAATAAGCGCCCTACGATTTTTTATTATATACTATGTATGTGGAGCGTGAGATGCAAGCGTTCTGCTGGGTTGTTATTTATTTGATTAGACACTATTATAATATCATAAGAGTTTTGATACAAAGAATATTTTGGATTATCGTAAGGTAAAAACCATTCGTGTCTATGTGTGGATCATTCTTACGATTATCTTTTCTTTTGAAAAGGATTTTTGAAAGTTAAATCAAATGGTTGGAGTTTACTCACACCAGTTCATGACTGACCCAGTTTATTTTGTTTTGTTTTACCTTAAACTCTTAGGTACCCAAATTTGTACGAGCAGTCAAGTAGTTGAAGTATTTACAGATACTTGGAGGAGATTGGAGCGGTAGGCTTCACCGTTAGTTATTAGAAATTATTTACGCTGTGTATGTTTATATGATGTGCTTTGATGATGAATGTAAGTACAAATACAGTTTTGTATTCCAAAATCTGTTATATATTTTATTTCGTTGCGATGTGAGATTCTATGTTGTTATTTCTGCTCTTCTTCTATATTTCCCTTCTTTACCCATATTGATTCATATTTCTGTGTAATTTGGGTTGGACGTGTGGTGTATTTCGTCAACTCAGATAGTTCAGAAATTCGGGCCATTACAGTCAGTCTCCTTTTTGAGAAACAAGGCCAACCTAAAATTATATTTTAGGGGAGTGAGATTAAATAAAAATGTTTTCTATTTTGTTTTCTTTTGGAGGTTTTGTCCGGGTCACATAGGAAGATTTTCTAGTTAGTTTTATGGTTATTTAAATTTTTGTTGGATTTGTAGTATAGTATGAATTGCAATATAAAAAGGTTTACTTAAGTTAAACTAAGCTATATTAAGGAATTTGTTTACTAAACGAAATTTGAACATAAAGTTTTAAATTTTAATTACAAAGCGATCTGCAAAATTGGGGTAGTTTTAAGTTTTGAACTTTAAATGAATGTATAGGATCCTGTATAAGTCAGAATTCTTTGAAACAAGTATCATCCGGATCTATTGGATAATAATTTTCTAATGAAAGAGAAAAATCGAGATTTCATATTGTAGATTTTGAGTAATGTCCAAATCAATTTTTCAGAAAGTCGCTATGGAATCGTTTATAAACCATAACGATTTATTATATAAAATAAAAGGATTATTTAAT
This sequence comes from Allium sativum, assembly GCA_030737875.1. Classification (NCBI taxonomy): domain Eukaryota; kingdom Viridiplantae; phylum Streptophyta; class Magnoliopsida; order Asparagales; family Amaryllidaceae; genus Allium; species Allium sativum. The sequence goes on along the minus strand of CM060922.1, from coordinate 147,208,654 downwards.
ATATTGAATATCATTTGAACTTGGAATGTAAATTGTCGAGTTTAAAAATTAAGTTAAATTTATATTTTGAAGCCATATAAATTTTATTTGAATATATACATTCGATAATAATAATTTATTGTTATTATATTAAAGTGTTTTAAAATCAATTTATATCTATTTTTAAACCTTTTAAAAGGACCATTCTTAAAATGACCTCGGATTTCAATGAAATGAATTTTATTAAATCCGAAATGGCTAATTATTGCTAGGTTTCAAGTTTTACGCCAATCGGAGTTGTTTTGTGAGCATACGCAAATTAAAATGTGAATAAATCGATAATTTGGAATCAAACTAGCGCTATTTTAGAAAACGGACTTGGATTTCGATAAACCAAGTTTCATTGGGTCCGGAATATCGAACTATAGCTTGATGTCCATTTCCATCGCGATTAAAGTTCATATGTGATCGTATGAATCAATAAACGTTAAACGGAAATGGCGATAGGCACGAATGAATTAAATAATAACAATTCAAAATATCATTAGTCATTTCCAATAAAATATCGTTTGTCACTTCAAAATAAAAAATATAAATCTCTTATATGTAGACACACTAACCATAACCCTAAATTCCCAAATCCAATAGCTACAATTTGCAAATAAACCCCTTTTCGAATTTTAATTTTTATCTCTTAAATGGTGAGAAATTTGTGGAAATTGTCAACTAGGAAGCTGGGGAGGATGTTGAGGGCAACGTACTGGTGAAATTTCATGGCCAACGACTGTCTGAGGTGGCCGCAATCATTGAAAACAGCGTGCCGTGGCGATTTCACACTTCCTCGAAATTCATGCACTGTGATCACTCACTTTCAGGTCATAGATCCTGAAGGGTGATCGTCGAGAGGATGTAGGGCTTTCAAATGGTGGTAGTCTGGTGGCGAACGGTAGAGTGTGGTAGCCACGGTGGCTAGTCAAACTGGGTTGTTTGCTGTGAGGGGTTCGATCAGGTAATTGCAGATTGGCTAGTGATGTAGGCGTTATTGGGTTGGGTTATCTGAAGGGCTAAGGAAAGGTGGAGACTGGCGCTGAAATAGATCGTGGTGGTGAAGAATATGGCAGTCATAAATTCAAGATGATCGAAGGGATGTTCGAGCCGATATCCTTCGAATTAGGTTGGAATTAGAGCTCATGCTTCCAGGTGAAGTGGAGCTTGGGTACGATGGCGATCGCTTCAGTGAACTTGAGGAGGTTGCGGCGTGAAGACATGAGGGGACGGGGTACATATTGGGGAAATCGGGGTTGCCTGGGTTGAGAGAAGGAAACCGTGTGATTAAGTAAGGTTAATTAACATTGAACCATGACAATTAGTGATTACTATTTTGTTTAGTAATTTATATTATGTAAATTAGATTGGAAACTTATAGTTTGTATATATATTGTATCTGTTATCAGAATCTCACATACCAAAAAACGTTGGAATCGTAGTGAAGAATACTACGCTGCTGAACTGATTCGGAAGTATTTGGAAGCAACTGGGATATCGTTTAATTTTAAACGCTCGTCTAAAATTAAATGATACAACACGACATCGTCAATAAAAAACAAATGGTTAGTTAACCCTCACACCTTCTAGAATTCTACGATGTCGTTAAGTTCATAATAATTATAATTTATCGTTGCTAGCATAAATTGGATGTTTGGATGCCTTGGATGCTATATGTTTGTTGTTAATTGACGTTATTTATATTTACGTCACTTAAATGCATTAGATTTAAATTCTTATCTCATATGCAGTTATTAAATGTTATTATGAGCTGTGTTGCAGGGAAAAACAGGTTGGAGGGATCCAACTGGATTCCTCAACATGTGTGTGTTATTTATTTCATATTGTTTATACGTGAACGGCTTAACCCCAGTGACATTAAAACCTATTTGAATGTTCAGCTGAAATTCAACATTGTTGTGTTTTTAATCAATAGACGGTATTGATTAAGTGATTGGCAACACATGGTTTAAAACCATGGTTTTAAGACGTTAATTCGTTGTTAGGCGAATCGACATAATTAAAGTTATAAAAATATATTTTTATAACTGAAGCAAAGTTTAAGTTATATTTTTAGTAAAATAGAAGTTTTATGAATAAGTCGATATATAAATTGTGTGAAAATAGTTATATAATATAATGTATAGTAATTTTAATGTATTAATAAGTTTTGTAAGCAAATAAGTCAGGATATTAACCAAAAGGTTAATAATTTGGAATAATTGTTTTATAAAACAATTAAGCGATATTATTAGATTAATTATATTAATAAAATTGTAAGAAGTAATTGAAATCAGTTAATAAGTAACCGATGATTTAAAGTTGATTAAGTCAACGGTTTAATTTGTAATTGGCTATTAGATTAAGTTGGTCTTCAACTATTTTAATGAAAATAGTAAATGAAGAATAATTTAATTTAATAAGATTTCTAATTATAATTTACCTTGTAATTAACGATGTCTAAAGATTTTTGAAAATTATTAATGTAGTTAGTTATTGTTTAATAATTTTAATTTCAAAAGTGATTAACTAATATATTTTCAGTTAATAATGAAGTAAACTACTTTTACTTCAGTAAATGATGAAGTAAATTATTATTCTGATTATTAATAATTAAAGAGATTGCTTCTTAAATGAAATTCATTTAAGATAGTAATTGAGTGTGTAATGAGGTTTAAATTGGATATTCGGAAACGTTTTATAAAGAGATTTTTAATAAAAATCCAAGTGTTTTGGGAGGGGTTTATAAAGGAAAATTAAATTAATAATTTTAAAGAAGTGTTTGAATTAAGCACAATGATTCGAATCAAAAGAAAAATGTCAAAAGGAAAAAATGAAGAATGTTAAAAGGATTTGGGTAAAGAATTTGATAAATGGATTCCATTTATAAAATCTAAAATTTAGTTTTTTAATGTTAAATAATTTTGGGTAAAGTAATTGGTAGATGGATTATCGTAATATAATCCAAGCTATAAATGGAATTGTATAAATAGGTTTAAAGCAAAGGATTATAATCGACAGAGATATTCAAAAGTAAGGATATGGTTTATAAAACCATATTTTAAATAAGACAGAAAATAAGATTCGGTTGAAAATGGGTTTTTGAGTCATGAACTTTTATCTATCTCAAGATAAGAACATTGTCGATCAAGGTCTGAAAGGTAAATAAAATACACCAACTTGAAAAACTTCACTATCATCGAGGGATGGTATTAGTTTATAATGGTTAAAAGTATAGTTTAACATTGTCTGGCTCAAGTAGAAGCGTGATTATATTTATATCATTTGGTTAAATATATAGCAATATTTTCGAGATAATGGGAATAATATTTTTTGAAATACACTTATTTTATGTGATAAGTAAATGGCGATGGTTTTCCTAAAGAAATGGAAAAGGTTTATATCAGATTGGAAACAGAGGTAAATGTTTGGAATTTAATTTTATATATTTCCATAAGTGTCGGTATTAAATTGTAAATCTTCGAAGTTTGAAGTTTGATAAAGCCATTGGGATTATATAATAATAAACATGTCTCTTGACAATGTTTTGTCCACATAAGAATTGCTAGCTGGATTTATATTATTGAATTACTCAAATATAACGATATTTCCAAAGTAAAGGAAAAAGGGTTTTTATGAAAATGTAGCGATATTTTCAGGGTAAACGAAAAAAGCGGAGCTTGGTAAATACGTTATTCTTAATAATTAAGAAGAGTTATTGTTTTCAAATGATGAAAAAAAAAGGGATTTGTCGATATTCGAATATAGAAGTGATTTTAAGAGTCAATGAAACAATTTTAATAATTGGTTTTAACTGTACTTGATCGAAGTATTGGATTGATAGTTAAAAACCATGATAATTAATGATATATCTTATTGGACTTTTGAAGTGTTAGTTCGAAGAGACCGGGATAGGAACTAGATCCAAAACCACTTCAAACCAACATTGTGTTCGAAACTAACTTGTAGGGATGCTTATAACGATAAAAGGAATGAAGACTGTAGATCTTCGTAAAATGAAAGAACCATTTATAATCTCTGACTTGCAACCACAGATACACTGTGATTCTGTCGTGGTTGGAATATACGGACTACACTGACTACTCGCTACTGATCCTTGAGGTGATTCCTATATAGGATGCAGTAGAAGGGTGCCTTCGGTTTAACCTATTCTTTAATGACTAGTATGGCTGAATGCCTGACAGAGTATTTCCTGAGGGCCACGTACGTTGATTTTTACAAATATACCAAGTTTGGTGGTAGAGAATGAAACTTCTTTTGGCTTAACACCCATAGTATATTGTGGACGTCAATTAGTGATTTGATGGACCCGACGATGTGGCAAGTTAATGTGATGTTATCCGAAAGGTAATCATGACCTCAAGCCTCATCAACCAAGAAATTATAGAAATCGGGCAGGCGGCTTGGCTATGTGGGTCATTCTCATTAGGGTGTATTATCATCATCTAGAGAAAAATTCATTTTTTTTCTTCTATCACTTCTATATCTTCGGGGAAAATATGGTGGTTGCGCAACCGTAGGGTGATAATATATTTGATACACTCAAGTTGAATGAGTGGTCGGTTATGTGTGGCCGAGTTGTAAGATGTTCTTGTTGAACCCCTTTGTATCCTCTCTAAAGTACACTGGTCGGAAGGTGGTCCCATACCTTGTTATGCTGGAAATCCAAACTCCAATACGAGTTGTACATTGTTAGTTGTAAACCAACTACATTGGAAAGTGAGATGCAAGCTTTCCGACTATATTCCTATTTATTTGTGGATTGATAGATATTATTATAGTATCACTGGATATTGATATAAAAACTGAGTTTGGGTATCGTAAGGTAAAACAACTTCCATGTTTATATGTGGTCATGTCGTACGAGAGTTCCATTCTTTCAAAAAAAATATAAAGTTTAGCAAGTTGTTTGTGTTATGAATATCACTGAAAGTATTCTAAACTAATTTGGGTTGATTTTTCTTTGCTTTAAAATGTACTCGGGTCAGACCATGCATATTTCCGAGTTAGGTTTCGCTTGGACTTTCAGGAAAGAAGTTGGAGTCAAGATGGGTACCCGTATTTTCTGGTAAAAAATTATTTCCGTTGTATGACTTGTATTGATATGTTGTGTAATCTAATGTTGTAATCATATATATATATATATATATTGTTTTCTTATGAGTAAAGAGTTTTGATATATCATATTTTATTCATTCCGCTGTGAGATTTCATTTTACTCTGATCCTATGATATTGTTTTTATTCTTCTTCTATTTTAATGTTTCTTTCTTTTCACTTCTCACCCTCTAACTTCTTTCTATTAACTATCCGGGTTTTCCATACATGGGTTTTGGCAAGTAATACAAGATTATGTATTATTGTTAAAATTCGAATGTCAAATTCCTTGGGTCGTTACAGTGGTATCTGAGCATGAGGTTTAGTGATAACCTCGGCTCTATGGCGAAACTAAATAGAGATGGGGTTAGTAATACCTTAGATTGAGTTTGAGTGTGTATATATATAAGAGCATGTATTTGTAATTGAATATAAAATTATTTTATATTTTTTCCCGTATATTTTGTAAAGCGGTAAAAGTAGTAATTTTCTCAAATTATTATAATATCAAATACACCAATATTGATTTGAATTGGAATTCGAAGTGGATTATGAAGTTGGAAAATTTTAACTTAAAGAAAATTCTAAATGGAATGTTTGGAAATCATTTTGAATGGTGTGATTAAAATAATTTGCATAAGTCTAAATTTAAAAGTAATTAAACTTGATTGGAATCAATCTAGAATGAACAAATTAAACTTATTGAAGCAAATTCAAGTTAATAAATTTTAAAGAACCAATATATATATATATATATATATATATCCAAAATTGGATTTTTATTGGTTATAAGTAACTTTCATGTGAATTGAATAGTATTAAAACAAATTGAAGTGGATAATCTGGCTGTTTGTACCTATGGCATGATTATGGACTAATGAATTCCATTTGTGTTAAGAACAAGTGCAGGACCTAGTTCATATTTAATCCTATACTGATTGAGTTCTGGAGCCGATTGGATCTAGTTTGACTATAACTGCATGTTAATTGAGCAAGCTCGCTTATAGCTTAACGCTCGTATAAGGTACGCATACGCAAAATATGTAAATTTGGTTTATGAATTGGGTTTATACGACCGTGTGGGTCGATGTGTATATATATTTGTTGTTCTTGTAATATTGCATAAGTCCCTCCGTACATGGGAGACTCTACCGAAATTTTTCAAAAATTTAAGGTGTTAGAAAATTTTTGAAACTTTTCTTAATAGAAAAGAATTGGATTTTTCTATTAAAACTACTTAGATTAGTTAGAACTGAAAGTTTAGAAAGTAAAATAGAAGGTATTAACCTAAATGGATTTTTGAATAGATAATGGATTTGTAGCATTTTTCCTGCTATAGCAATTTCAGAGATGAAATTCTTTTAAAAGGGGAGGAATGTAATGATCTAGATTTTTAACCATTTAATTGAAAATTTTGAAATGGGTTTAAATGTTGATTTGGCAGTTAGAATTGAATTATAATAAGGATTTCGTTTACCAAACGATGTTTGAATGTATAATTTAATTATAAAACGAGCTGCAACGTCGCGCTAGTTCACAGACTTACGTTTTGAATTTTAAATGAGTGTGCAAGATCCAATATAAGTTGGAATTCTTTGAAACAAGAATTGTCCGAATCTATTGGATATTAATTTTATGTTGAAAGAAAAAAACTGAGATTTCATATTGTAGATTTTGAGTTATGTCCAAATCAATTTTTCAGAAAGTCACTATGGAATCATTTATAACCATAGCGATTTATTATATAAATAAAAGGATTTTTAATATACTGAATATCGTTTTAACTTGGAATTTAAATTGTTGAGTTAAAAAATCAAGTTAAATTTATATTCCGAAGCTATATATATTCTATTTATATATATATTTAATATAAATAATTTATTCTCATTATATTGAAGTGTTTTAAAATCGATTTATATCTATTTAATTTAGACCTTTAGAAAGGGCCATTCTTCAAACGAACTTCGATTTCAACGAAACAAATTTTATTGAATCTTTAATGGCTAATTATCGCTTTCAAGTTTCACGCCAATCGTATTTATTTTGTGAGCATATGAAAATTAAAATGTGAATAAATCGATAATTTGGACTCAAACTAGCCCTATTTTAGCAAATGGATTCGAATTTTGACGAAACAAGTTTCATTGGGTCCAGAATGTCGAACTATAGCTTGATGTCCATTTCCGTCACGATTGGAGTTCATATGTGATCATACGAATCAATAAACTTCAAATGGAAATGGGGATAGGCACGAATGAATTAAATAATAATAATTCAAACTGCCATTAGTGATTTTCATTAAAATATCACTCATCACTTCAGAATAAAAAACATAAATCTCCACTATAGAAACACCCTAACAATAACCCTAAATCCCCAAACCCAACATCTGTAATTTGCAAATAAACTCGTTTCCCCATTTTAATTTTTATCTCTCAAACGGCTAGGAATTGAGGAAGTTGTCAACTAGGAAGTTAAAAAGGATGTTGAGGGTGACATACTGGTGAAATTTCGTGGCCAACGACAATCAGAAGTGGCCAAAATCGTTGAAGACAAAGAGGGGCTGCAGCTCACTTCCTCGAAATTTGTGCACTGTGATCACTTTTAGGTCGTGGGCCCTGAAGGATGATTGTCGAGGGGAGGTAGGGATTTTCGACGGTGGTATGGTGGCAAACAATGGAGTGTGGTGGTCGCAAGTGGCTAAGAAAACTGGGTTGTCTGTTGTGAGGCGTTCCATCGGGGAATTGCTGGTTGGCTGGTGATGGAGGCGTTATTAGGTTGGGTTGTCTGAAGGTCAAAGGAAGGATGGAGGCTGCCGGTGACATCGACGGTGGCGGCGAGGTATATGGTGGTCAATGGGGACTGCAAATTCAAGATGATCGAAGGGCTGTTTGTGACAACTCGAAATTTTTACCCTCGAAAATCGGCACTTCAATACCTTCTTGTATTCAAAATGCAGGGGATTCAAGTGTCGGATTCCTGGTTGTCTGAGTATATGAAACATTGAACAATCACAATGAAATAAGCAACTTCTCATTTTTATAACATGAGATACATCAGAGTTTACAACGGATACAATATCATAGTACAACAACACATATCCACGACTACAGGATAACAACAGAATAGCGGAAACTGACTAAATAAGTTGAATCCAAAAATAGACTCCATCTTCACCTAAATAACTTCAAATCACAGATGCCCACAAAATAAGACGCCCCAAAGAAAATAGCTAAAGATACTCCACAACAATAGCAACTCCACGAAAGCAAAAGACACACTCGGAAAGGCTCCAAGACACAAGCACTAAACACTACTATTAAACCTAACACTAGGCTGCCCGTGTGGAAAATTATGGGCACCAAGAGTTTTGTGTGAAAACAAAATAACACCAGGTCAGTCATGGGACAGGTGTGAGAACTCAATATATTTGTTTGTCCAACAAAATTCGCAATGCTTTTTGGAAATTAAAACTAGCATAAAGTCTCGGGACACATACACAATGCAAGCGCGCGCATGGGCGAGGTTTCTCCTTATGACAGTCAAAATGCTTGATACATGAAAACCTGTTTGATATTATTATTAGTGTATAGTGTGAAAATCAATTTCGAAAGTAAATGTATCAATCATAGCTAGCATAATGCCCCATCGCATTATACTGACGTATTCCTACCGGTAACCAGTAGGCTATACAACTGAAATCCAAAAGGCTCATAGTGGAGATTGGGTTTCCAACAAATGACCAAGAAAAGGAACTTCCTTATCCACGATGGGTTCACCTCTAGAGGGACGCCCCAAGAACCAAACGGGCTCTCTGCTAACACGAGGTCGGTTCCTCCCTTATTAGATTGATTAAATCATGCCTAAGTAAGTCATCTCTCGGTCGTTACCAACCTTTAACCGAGTCCCCAACATCAACATCAACAAAAGTAGAAGTTTCCACATAAGTAATACCTGGGCTCGATACCATGGTACAATTTTTATCTACAAGGAGATGATTACCCATGTCCTCGCTGCATCTTTTTCTTGTTTTGGTCATTTTCGAGGTGTGAGGATTGTCGAAGTCACGATATACACAAAGCTACGCTTCAATAAGTCATGCTTTGATCATCAATAGCTCATCCCTTAAGTATGAAACATTGCCCATTCACCACATATAACTGATGTCTATTCATATATAGCCTCTAAGCTCATATGTCTCAGAGAAGGGTGTTAAGTTAAGAGAATAAATTCTATGCCACCAAACAGATATATATTTAACAGATTTAATAGAGATCAGTTGCCACGTAGTCAATTAAAGTATCAAACACACAATCCATACAAGTCCATTCTGGGTCTGAACGAAACTGAAGGCACCATTTTAGTAGTCCTTGCAAATTTGGAATTCCTCCAAATAAGTCTGGACTACTGCCACTAAACTGATATAAAATCCATTTGCAAATGGGAGCTGCCCATTTGAGACATTCAATAAGCATCTCTTTTGATTTGAAGGATCCCGGTCTTCAACACCCACTTCAATATGCTTATTTTCTCCAAACGTCATTTTATTATTCAGAATGGTTTTTAGATACAATTTCTAGTCCCAGTCTTTCTGAATAATAAGCGCTATTTTAAAACCATATATGGATATACAAGACCAAATCAAGTCTCAACCTATACATAGCATTTGGAAACTCCAGTTATTATTTAAAACACTTTATCATCCATTAGAAATCATTTACTAAGGTTCGGAAAAGATTTATAAAGTTAAATCCCTTTAAAACTCAATTTTGAAATAAACAGTGTTACAAAAGTACTAAAAGTGTTACAAAATACTGATATTGGCTAGTTTAAGAAACATGACCTTCATATTATCCAAAACTTCGTAATTTCAACGTAAATCACTTTTAAATAATTAATTATGATTTTACAAAAAAATCCATATTTAAAAAAAATTATAATAGCCATTTAGCATTATGGTCAACGAAATGTACTTTCAACGACCTTTTCAAAATTGTTTTGAACATGACTTAAAAATTATATATTGAAATCTGAAAATTCTTTTTTTATTTGAAAGATAATTTTATTTTAAAAACAAATGTTTCAAGTTTCAAGAAAATCTAATTTATATTGCTCTAGTTATAACCGTTTAAAATTAGCGATCGAAATTTGCGAACTACCGCTGTGCGACATGTTCTATTCTGACCTTAATATAACTTAATATAAAAATATTCCGAATTACTTCAAAATACTTTAGAAAATCATTATATGCTTATATAAACCATTTTAGAGCAATATTTCAACTTTTCAGATTTCACCTTATTTTTAAATGAATAAAATATTCATTATATTACCAAATTGGTCCAAGACTTAACTAACACCCATACAAAACCACATTTGTGTGTAACAAGTGTAGTGAACATACTATCACTATTAACAACTACAAAGCAACCGTTCATCCATCACACAAGCATATATAAATAATAGTATGTATACATGTATGTATAAGCATTTGCCAATGAACGTTTACACTGTAATAATTACTAATTAACCATATCATTAACAATCATTCACACAACATCAGTAGTAAACAAATATAGGTGTCGAGTTCTCACATTGGAGTACCACTATATTGGTCTCTATTGATAGATTGCTAGATCGACTATAGTTATCTCAGACTGACTATTTGACGTCACCGACTTTTAAACAAATACATATATATATATATGAAAAATAATTTTATTTTGGAGGAGGTGGAGGCCGAGCTTGAGGAGAGTGGTCGAGGTGGGGGCCATGGAGGGAGGGTGACATGGTCGAGGTGGTGCGGTTGGGTGCTAACGTGGCAGGTCGAGAGGGAGGAGGGTGGTGAGGGAGTGAAAAGGGGAGAAGGTGGGGGAGTTTTTGGGTGTGGCAAGGAGTAGGTGGTGGAGGCTGAGACGGTTGAATTTAAAGGAGGAGGAGAGTAGAAGAAATTAAGGAGAAAGGAGGAGATTAGGATGTCAGGGAAGCTATGGCCATAAGCTTATGAAGGAGTGGAAAAAGTGAATGGAAGGAAGGAGGAGACAGTGCATATTTATAGTGGAAAAGGAGGGGGGCTAAGTATAATTATCCAAGGAAAGAACCATGGGCGAAGGGAAGATAACCATTTGCCTTTGTATTTCAAAATCATGGACTAGTGTAAATGGTTTTTTCGTAGGATGGGTAGCGCTTATTTTGCAGCGTTTTGAAGCGTTATGCTTATATATATCACTATATTTCAACTTCCTATTCAACTTTTGATAATTCTGATTGAATGAAAAACAATACTAACACATCTTGATCTTATTATTAGTCATTTTATACCGCAAATAAGTCTATCCAACTTATTTTAGAAACTTATTATTTTTTAAATGGAAAAATCCTAGTTTACTACTAACAAAATTCAGGAATGTTACATTCTTCCTCCCTTAAAAAAGTTTCATCCTCAAAACTGAATAAGAAAGGAATACGAAAGGAAATAGATAAAGATAGGAGTTTACCAAGGGTTAGGCTAAGTCTCAATAATGATTCGATGGTTGGGGTAGAGTTTCTGTGTATTCTCTTCAGTTTTCCAGGTATAGTCATTTGGATCACCATTCCATTGTACCTTAACAAGCTTCACAATCTTATTCCTCAATCTTTTCTTATCTCGATCCATGATCTTGATAGGCTCCCTTTTAACTACTAAATTGTGTGTAGTATCCAAATCCTATTAAGCACCTTCTTCTGTAATCTAGTCTGGGTCATGCACAACTTCTAAAGATTAGATACATGGAACACATCATGCACACCAGACAACCACTCTGGTAACTACACTCGATAAGTTAACGATCCAATTCTCTCCAGAACAGGAAACGGTCCAATATACCATGGAGCTAACTTTCCCGCTTTTTCGAATCTAATAACTCCTTTAATTGGGGAAACTTTTAGAAATACGGAATCTCCAATCGCATATCCCAAAGCTCTTCTCCTTTGATCAACATAGCACTTTTGTCGATCCTGGGTCATTTTTAGCTTCTTCTTAATGAAATCCACTTTCTCTGTTGCTTCTCTGATCATATCTGGTCCAAGAACAAGTTTATCTCAGGATTCAACCCAGCATATTGGTGATTTGCATGGACGGCCATAGAGTGCTTCAAATGGTGTCATCTTAATACTAGCTTGATAGCTGTTGTTATAAGAAAATTCAACCAATGGAAAATGATTTTCCCATGAACCCCCGAATTCGAGAGCACATGCTCGCAACAAATCTTCCAAAATCATGTTTACTCTTTCCTTTTGTATGTTTGATTGTGGATGATAAGCGGTGCTAAAGTTAAAATTAATTCTGAAAGCATCTTGAAAAGCTTCCCAAAAACGACTGGTGAAGATAGGGTCATGATCACTCACGATGCTACTAGGAATTCCATGTAACCGAATGATTTCCCTGATATATAACTCTGTTAAACTAGCAGATGTCCTAGAGGGCTTTACTAGACTGAAGTGGGCACTTTTAGTTAAGCGATCTACAATAACCCATATTCCTTCATTTCCTTTACGAGTGCGCGATAAACCATTGATGAAGTCCATCAAAACTTGATCTTACTTCCATTTTGGTATTTCCAAAAGCTGAAGTAATCCCGGAGTCTTCTGCTAATCACTCTTTATTTGCAGGCAAGTGGCACATTGGCTGACATAAATAGATATGTTCCTTTTTATCGTTTTCCACCAAAAAGTGCGCTTGATATCACTGTACATCTTATTAACTCCTAAATGGATGCAAGACTTGGACTTTTGGTACTCGTCCGACACCCTTTGCTTGAGCGTTTAAATATTCGGGACACATATTCTTCCCTTTAACCTTATGATACCCTTATCATCAAATGATCGTCTTTTCACCTTTTTGAATTCTTTTACAAACTCCTTATAGAAATTCATCCTTTCTCTTCTTGTGATCAATCTTCTCTAGGAAAGTCGGAGTGATAACCAAGTAGGCAAGGACAACATATATCTGACATAAGGCACCAACAACAACGTTGGATTACCCAAGGGTGTATCGGATATCTAGATCGTAAGATGCTAGGAATTCTAACCATCTTTGTTGTCTCAAACTCAAATCCTTCTGAGCGAAAAGGTATTTCAGCGGCTTGTGGTCAGTGTACAACTCAAATTTTTCTCCAAGCAGATAGTGTCTCCAAATCTTCAAAGCGAATATCACTGTGAGAAGTTCCATATCATGAGTCAGAGAATTCTTTTCATGCAGCCTCAGTTGTCTGCTTGCATAAGCGATTACTCTGCCTTCTTGCATCAAAATGGCACTTACTCCCTCTTTACAAGCATATGTGTAAACGGATAATCCTTTATTGCCATTAATAATAGCTAGTACTGGTGCGGTGGTTAATCTTTTCTTCAATTTATTGAAAGCTTCTTCACATTTGGAGGCGCAATTAAATTTACCATTCTTCATGGTTAACTTTATCAAAGGAGAGGCTATTTTTGAGAGATCTTGGACAAATCTTTAGTAGTATCCAGCTAATCCTAAGAAACTTCTGACTTCCTTTGGGATCGTAAGTTGCTTCCAATCTAAAATAGCGAAAATCAGTCCTGGATCTACTGAGATTACCTTTTCAGATACAATATACTTAAGAAATTTTACTTCTCTTTTCCAAAAGTGACATTTGGAAAGTTTAGCTTTAAACACATTTCTTGTTAATATCTCCAGGGCAATCCTCAAATGCTCAGTGTGTTTTTCCTCGGTTATAGAATAGACTAGGATGTCATCAATGAAGACTAACACGAATTTATTTGACACGTCAAGGAATACTCGAGTTATCAGGTCCACAAAACAGGCAGGGGCATTGGTTAATCCGAATGTCATTACTAGCCATTTGTAAAAGGTATCAGGTCCACGAAAAGTAGTCAAATGGATATAATCCTCTACAATTCCCAGTTGATGGAAACTGGTAGCTAAGTCCATCTTCGAAAAGAATCAGGCACCACTTAACTGGTCAAATAGGTCGTCTATACAAGGCAGTGGTTATTTATTCTTGAGGGTTTGTTTATTAAGGTCTCTATAGTCAACACACAACCTCAAGGAGCTATCGGATTTAGCTACGAGTACTACTACTGATCCCCAACTTGAACAACTAGTCTAAATGAATACTTTCTTCAAAAGATCTTGGATTTTCTTATTTAGCTCTTCCCTTTCTTTATGGACCATTTCTACGACTAGGATGCACTACGGGTCTAGCATTGTGTACTAAATCAATTCTAAAATTAATTTCTCGGTGTGGAGAAAGGCTACTGACTTCTTCAAATACATCGGGAAATCCCTAACGATGGGTAGGGTTTCTAGATCGGTGCTAGGGTAACCCAATGTATACATTAAGCTGTCTCTTTTTGGGCTAGGACATACACATGACATTTCGATAAAATTCCCAAACTCGTTTTTATCAGTGCTTTTCTATTTACAAAACCTAATTTGGCTTCAAATTTATTTAACCAATCCATTCTGAATATAATCTCAAATTCATCGAAATCAAGGATAAATAGATTGAAAGGGAACTCATAGTGTGGATAAGAGGTAGGAATATATTCATAATACAAACACAAGCTAGTGGGGCCTCCTTTTACGCATAGGGGTTCGTCAACAAATTTGGGTTTTAGTCTTAATTCTTCTACGAGAGGTTTTGAAATGAAACTATGTGAGGCGCCAGCATCGAACAAAAATCGAACTAATTTATCAAAAATAAAAATATTGCCTTCCAAAAACATCTTTCCCTTTACCACCCCTAGAAGTCAAGGGCTCGCCTTTGATAGCGTAGACCTTTTCCACTTAATCTTTCTTCATCACATGACAGTCTCTAATCATGTGTCATTGTTTATGGTAGTAAAAACATTTTGGGGTTCCTTAATTTGGCTTCCCTGGCTTCTTTAGTTTCTTACAATCACACGAATAGTGACCTTTCTCTTCGCAATTGTAGCAGGCGACTTTCTTAAGATAATCTTCCTTAGCTCCAGGTTTTGCTTTGTTCTGCCAAGGCTTCTTTCCGTCGAACTTTCTCTTTTTCCCGTTTCCGCCATTATTCCTGTCCTTTGCTTTACTACCCTTTTGCTTGTCAATGATGGCATACCTATTCCCATAACTACTAAATCAAATAATGATTGCTTGATATACGCAGTCATCCTCTCGTGATACTTCATATTCACCCCCTTAATAAATCTTTCATTTTTCTTTAGCGGGGTGTCTATCATTTCAGGTCCAAAGCGAGAAAGCTCGTTGAACTTATTCAGATATTCCTCAAATGACATATCACCTTACTTAAGATTCATAAATTCTTCGCATATTCAAGAAATTCTTGCTGAGGGTATGTAACATTCTTCAAAAACTTCTTTGAAATCCTTCTATGAAAAGTCGTCTTCTGATTTCCCTTGGATGATAGTCTCTCACCATACATCAGCTCCATCCTGTAATTGCCATGTAGCTAGCAGCATCTTCTGGTTATCTTCTAGATTAAGTCCTTTGAAAATCTTCTCCTATTAGTTAATACATTGAGCTTCCAAAACATCGTCAGATCCCTTGAACGGTATTCCGCCCAGTTTTGCGTAATTCTTGTTCAGAATTGGAAGGCTAATTTGAATCGGGGCTTGAATTGTAGTTTAGTTAACTACCACGGCATCATGACCGTTGGTGGTGGTACTGCTTCCTCCTCAATTTCTGCCTCTACTGCTCATTTTTGACTATCTGAATATAGTATGAAAATGCTGTTAGACATGCAGACGAATTACCTAAGGAGTCATGAAACAGTTTAAACTCTTTTGTTTTGATTCTACTCACTCTAGGGTATTTCTAACCCTATTTCTAATGAGCTATCTAAGAGTTATACCCAAAGTTTGCATAAACCAATGCTCTTATACAAACTGTGATGACCCGAAATTTCGACCCTCGAAAATCGGCATTTTAATACCTTCTAGTATTCAAAATGTCAGAGATTCAAGTGACAGATTCCTGGCTTTCTGGGTATATAACACATTAGAACAATCACAATGAAATAAATAACTTCTCATTTATATAACATGAGATACATCAGAGTGCTCTGGGGTGTGAGGTTGCCGAAGTCACGATATACAGAAAGCTACGCTTCAATAGTCCATGCTTTGATCATCAATAGCTCATCCCTTAAGTATGCCATATCTTCCATTCACTACATATAACTAATGTCTATCCGTATATAACCTCTATGCTCATACGTCTTAGAGAAGGGTGGTAAGCTAAGAGAATAAATTCTTCGCCACCAAACAGATATATATTTAATAGAGATCAGTTTCTACACAGTCAATTACGATGTCAAACACACAATCCATATAAGTTCGTTCAATGTCTGAACGAAACCAAAGGCACCTTTTTAAACATCCTTGCAAATATGTAATTCTTCCTAATATGTTCGGATTACTGCCACTAAATTAACATAAAATCCATCTACAAATGGGAGCTACCCATTTGAGACATTCAACAAGCAGCCCTTTCGATGTGAAGGATCCCGGTCTTCAACACCATCTTGAATATGATTATTTGTTCTAAACATCATTTTATTATTCGAAATGGTTTTCAAATCCAATTTCTAATCTCGGATTTTCCGAATAATAAGCTCAATTTTAAAACCATGTGGATATATATGACCAAATCAAGTCTCAATCCATAAATAATGATTGGAAACTCCAATTAGTATTTAAAACACTTTATAATCCATTATAAATCATTTACTAAGGTTCAGAAAAGATTTATAAAGTTAAATCCATTTAAAACTCAATATTGAAATAAACAACATTACAAAAGCATTACTAAAAGTGTTTCAAAATACCGATATTAGCTAGTTTAAGTAAGATGACCTTTACATTATCCAAAACTTCTTGTTTCAACATAAATCACTTTTAGGTAATTAATTATGATTTTACAAAAAAATTCATATTTTTAGATAATTTATAATAGTCGTTTACCCTTATGGTAAGCGAACTGCACTTAAAGCGACCTTTTCAAAATTATTTTGAACATAACTTGAAAATTATATATCGAAATATAAAAATTATTTTTTATTCGAAAGCTAATTTTATATAAAAATAAACTTTTTCGGTTTTAGGAAAATCCAGTTTAAATTGCTCAGGTTATAGCCGTTTAAAGTTAGAGGTCGAAATTCGCGAACTACCGTTGTGCGACACGTCCTATTCTAACTGTAATATAACTTAGTATAAAAAATATTCCGAATTATACTTTAGAAAATCTATATATATACTTATGTAAACTATTTTAAACCATTTTTAAGCAATATTTTAACTTTTCATATTTTACCTTGTATTTAAATGAATAAAATATTCATTATATAACCAAATTGGCCCAAGACTTAACAAATACTCATACAAATCCACATTTGCGTGTGTAACAAGTGTAGTTAACATACTATCATTATTAAAAATCATGAAGCAACCATTCATCCATCACACAAGTATATATAAATAACAGTACATATACATGTATGTATAAGCGTTTACCAATGAACGCTTACACTGCAATAATTAACCACATCATTAACAGCCATTCACACAACATCAATAGTGAACAAATATAAGTGTCAAGTTGACACCTTGGGGTTCCACTATGCTAATCTCTATTGCTAGACTGCTAGACTAACTATAGTTATCTTGACTGACTGATTGACATCACCAACTTTTCAACAAATATATATTTATCCATATATATACCGCTTTCTTCCTCTCTCAAATGGAGAGAGGAAAGGCGACCCAAAACAAAACGAAACTGATGTGCGGTTTCAAGCCATTCCCTTTGAACCTTCAACGAATTTTATGTTCATTGACAATCTTCCAACCGCATCGCCATATTTCCCCAATAAATAACCAAATATACCTTTTTGCTACCCTTAACATCAACCTTCCCTCCGCTGTAGATCACATGTGACACTAGAATATTGAGGATCAAGCCACAAGGGATTTTGGTTTCCGGCATGCTCCGACGTAATTGAAGTGCTTTCAGTTCCAACTTCCTATAACTGATCCTCCCAGTTGTTCAAAAATGATTTCGAGATGTTCCACTCCGTGTCAGAGGGGTGCATCGATGATTGGGTAAGATCTTAATTGTTACAAAGATTAGGTTTGGTCATAGTTTTATTTTTGAGCGAATGGTGAAAGTGGTTCAACTCAGGGGATTGATGGAGTTGGGTTATGTTCAATGACAAGGAAGATGAGATCTAATTTCTTCATACGCTAACAGTTTAATAAATAAGATTTTGTTCACAATGGAAATACTTTTGGGTAAATATTTTTTTCATAGTTAATGGACAGGAAGTGTATTGTTAGCCTCACATTTTCCTGTTCGACTCAATTTCTGCTATGGTTCATATACTTCAATTGGAGATGTATTCGAATAGAGAAAATATGCTTCTTGCCCTGAACCAAAACCTGAAAATTGTGTAGTTATGGAGAACGTGGGTATTCTTGTGGATTATGTCGTTAGTTTTCTTTTAGAATCATAACTACCATTTTTAAGCCATTTCTAAAGTTGCAGTTCATAATTATGCGCATCTAATTTGATGCTTCGAGCAGCAAACTGAAGGAATGTTTATAGATGGTCGATATGCTTCTTTCATGCACTCTACATTGTAACACTTCATGGAAGGAGTGGTAGAATTCACAGAAGCATTCTGTGAAAGCTATGAATGCTATTTCAGTTTTAAAATATGATATTGATTCCATAATGAATCTGATGAACGATTACTTCACTGAATATATATAGTGTGGAAGTTAATAGGATATACTTGTTGTTTGTAATGACGTGGAAGTAATTGTGCTATCAGTAAGTGGTCCATATCAGTTTTAATAGTCGTTGTTGCATTCCTTTTGTTAAATATGTGGTTAAAGCATCACCAAGGAGTTGAAGATATTTGGTTGCTCAGCGAGAAAAAGCAGAGTTACACACGTGCTTGATGCATAGTGTCATGGGAAAACTTGGATCGTGGACCAGTAGCATAGAGCATGATCTAAAGATTGATTTAGTTTTAGAAATAATATTTTCCATTTTGTCCTTTGTTGTATTTGTTTTTAGCATTATTTTTGTTTCCTTCGCCTATGTAATGTACTTTTATTTCATTATGAAGTGAACCAATTTTGAATATATATATATATATATATAATTTCTTTTTTAGGAGGAGGTGGAGGCCGAGCTTGGGGGAGGATGGCCGAGGTAGGGGTCGTGGAGGCAGGGTGACGAGGCCGAGGTGGTGGGATCGGGTGCTAACGTGGCAGACCGAGAGGGAGGTAGTAGTGATAGAGTGAAAAGGGAAGGATGGGAGGAGGAGGGGAGTTTTTGTACATGGCAAGGAGGAGGTGGTGGAGGCTAAGGGGGGGATTTCAAGGAGGAGGATGGGAGAAGAAATGGAGGAGAAAGGAGGAGATTAGGTGGCCATGGAAGCCATGGCCATAAGCTAAAGAAGGAGAGGAAAATGAAGAGGAAGAAGTGAATGAAAGGAGGAGATGGTGCATATTTATAGTGAAAAAGGAGGGGGCTAACTATAATTTTCCAAGGCAAAAACCATGGCCTAAGGGAAGATAACCATGTGCGTTTGTATTTCAAACTATAGACTAGTGTACATGGTTTTGCCACAGAATTGGCAGCGCTTATTTGGAGCGTTTTGAAGCGTTACGGAATGGTTATACTTATATTATACATATCACTATGTTTCAACTTCTATTCAACTTTTGACAATTCCGATCGGACGACAAAAAATACTAACACATCTTGACCTTATTATTAATCGTTTTATACTGCAAATAAGTGTATCTAATTTATTTTAGAAACTTATTATTGATTTTAATGGACAAAATCCTGGTTTACTATTAACAAAATTGAGAAATGTTACAATATTCGAGCTGATTTCCGGCGAATTGGATTGGAATTAGAGCTCGTAGGTGGGCACTCTGGAGGACACTCCGGTGAACTAGAGGAGGCTGCAACGCAAAGATGTGAAGGGGAGCGGGGTTCGTATTGGGGAAATCGGGGTTGCCTGGGTTGAGAGAAGGAAACTACGTGATTAAGTAAGGTTAATTAACATTAAACCACGGTGATTAGTAATTAATAATTTATATAGTAATTTAACATGTAAAATAAATTGGAAACTTATAATTTGTATATATATTGCATATTTTATCAGAATTGCGCAAAACACGTCATGTAGGGATCACAACGAAGAATACTACGCTGCTAAACTAATTCAGAAGGATTTGGAAGCAACAAGGATTTCATTTAATTTTAAATGTTTGTTTAAAATTAAATGAAACAACGCGACATCGTCAATCAAAACAAATGGTGAGTTAACTCTCACATCTTCTGGAAGTGATGAGGTCAAATTCATAGTAATTATAATTCATCGTTGATAGTATAAATTGGATGTTTGGATGCCTTGGATGTTATCTGTTTTTTGTTAATTGACATTATTTACATTTAAGTCGTTTAAATGCATTATATTTAAATTCTTATCTCATATGCAGTTATTGAATGTTATTTATGAGTTGCGTTGCAGGGAAAAACAAGTTTGAGAAATCTAACTTGATTCCTTAACATTTGTGTTTTATTTATTTTCATATTGTTTATATATGACCGATTTAACCCCAATGACGTTAAAACCTGTTTGGATGTTGAATTGATATTTAATATTGTTGTTTTTTTAATCAATAGACAGTATTGATTAAGTGATTGGCAGCAAATGGTCTAAAAACCATGTTTTAATACGTTAATTCGAAATCAGGCGAATCGATGTAAAGTTATAAAATTATAATTTTATAACTGAAGCGAAGTTTAAATTATATTTTTAATAAAATAGAAGTTTTATGAATAAGTCGATATTTATAAATTGTGTTTATGAAAATAGTTATTTTTAATGTGTTAATAAGTTTTGTAAGCATAGAGTTAGAATATTAACTGAAAGGTTAATAATTCAGAATAATTGTTTTATAAAATGATTAAGTGATATTATTAGATTAATTATATTAATCTAGTGGGATGAAGTAATTGAAATCAGTTAACAAGTAACTGATGATTTCAAGTTGACTAAGTCAACAGTTAAATTTGTAATTGGTTATTAGATTGAATCGGTCTTCAATTAATCTAACGAAAATAGTCATGAAGAATTATTTAATTTAATGAGATTTCTTAAATTATAATTTACCTTATAATTGACGATGTTTAAAGATTTTTGAAAATTATTAATGTAGTTAGTTATTGTTTAATGATTTTAATTTCAAAAGTGATTAACTAATCTATTTTCAGTTAATAATGAAGTAAACTGCTTTTACTTCAGTAAATGATGAAGTAAATTACTATTTTGATTAGTAATAATTAAAGTGAATACTTGTTAAATGAAATTCATTCAAGATAGTAATTGAGTTTGTAATGAGGTTCAAATTGGATATTCGGAAATGTTTTATAAAGAGATTTTTAATAAAAATCCAAGTGTTTCGGAAGGGTTTATGAAGGAAATTTAAAGTTAAAGTAACAATTTTAAAGAAGTGTTTGAATTAAGTACAACGATTCGGATCGAAATAAAAATGTCTAGAGGACAAAATGAAGAATGTTAAATGGATTTGGGTAAAAAAATTGATAAATGGATTCTAGTTACAAAATCCAAAATTTAGTTTTATAATGTTAAATAATTTTGGGTAAAGTAATTGGTAAATGGATTATCATAATATAATCCAGGTTATAAATGGAATTGTGTAAAGAGGTTTAAAGTGAAGGGCTATAATCGACAGATATTTTCAAAAGTAAGAATATGGTTTATAAAACCATATTTTAAATAAGATTCGGTTGAATATAGGTTTTTGAGTTATGAACTTTTATCTATCTCAAGATAAGAACGTTGTCGACCAAGGTTTGAGAGGTAAATAAAATACCCCAACTTGAATGACTTCACTATTATCGAGGGATGGTATTAGTTTGTAATGGTTAAAGTATGTTGAAATTCATTTATTATTTCCATAAAATTAATATTGCAACGTTATTTACATGATTTTGAAATATAGTTAAACTATTGGGTTTTAAGGTAAACAATTTATAATTTAACATTTTCTGGCTCATGTAGAAGCATGATTATATTCATATCATTTGGTTAAATATATAGTACTATTTTCTGGATAGTGGGAATAGTATGATTTGAAATACACTTATTTTAAGTGATAAGTAAATGGCGATGGTTTACCCGAAGAAATGGAAAAGGGTTATATTGGATTGGAAACAGAGGTAAATATTTGGGATTTAATTATATTTTTTTAACCGAAATAAATATATGTATAAAAAAGGAGAATCTAGCCATTCTCCAATGGCTCACAAAAATAGATCTGTAGAACAGGTCTACAAATACTATGGACACACACAAGTACAAAAACCAAACAAATAGAACAATACACCACACAAAAAGCTCAAAGACTCCAACCAAAGCAAGGAGGGACGAACCAACCAAGGTGAGGATGAACCACTCCCGAAGACCGTCGAACAAGCTATGGCCTCGACTGGGATAGGTCACTAGCTCCTAGCACACAAAGCACCATCTAGAAAGTGGTTGTTGCTGCAGCAACCTGGCTCAAGCCCACCTATCCTGCTCCTAAAGTGCTCCAAGAGTGCAACAGCTCCAGAAAACCTCGGGTTAAGGAACCAACTATGATTAGCAAACCAATACATGTAATTCAGCACCCGCCCAACTAACCCACCATATCAGAACGAAAAGGGGTGGTGTTGGGACAACTGAAAAAAAAGAAACAGCCTGAGTCGTACACAACAACAAAGGTTCAACTAATTCTGACACGGGGAGGAAGCGAACCTAACAAAACATCATAAGATCGAGCCAAGTCCCTCGAGCAGGAGCCAATAGCTTCCCTAAAGGGACTTCCACAAAAATCAAGGAAAACAACATTCCTAACCTTTCGTATAATGGAAGGAGAATCCATAAGAGTCTCATCAAATATTGCCTCATTTTGAGAGAACCAAAGATGCTAGCAGATAAGGCAAGGTACAAGACGAAAAAGGATAGAGCGAAAAGATTTGCCTGAGATGTCGATCCACCAAAATGTCAGCAAATCTACAAGGGAAGAAACGTTACCACGGAGACCAAACATATTCCCATAGTAATTCCAAACAACACAAGTGCCCCGCAAAAATAAATGAGCACTAGATTCCAAATCTCCTACTCTGCAGTACCGGCATATAGACACAAGAGGAATGCCAAACCTCATGAGGTTGTCGTCTAGTGGTAACCCATTATGAAGAGTTTTCCACATAAACAAGGAAACTTTGGGAGGCATATGAGCATCCGAAATGAAGGAGAAAAGATGGTTCCTTGGAGCTCGTGCCCTGGCCGAATTACAAGCCGAGCAAACTAAGAAAGAGGCTCTATCCCACCCGACTTCACCCTTATGTGAGTCGGAGAAAGCCTTCATGGATTGCATATGTTTCCACGTCTCACTAGCGTAAGATGGGGTACCGTTGTAATCCGTGAACAAGAGACTGTGGTACTTGGCATGGAGAAACAACGCTCAAAGGAAGTTATTCTCTCTAAATCACTCCCATAACTTACAAGCAAAGGCAGTACAAACATACTTTGGATTTCAAAGGCCCAAACCTCCTATTCTTGGACAACAAATAATGTCCCAAGAAATCCAATGGTGACCATTAGCATTGTCCTTTTTCCCCTAAAAGAAGAACACTGCTAAGGAACGTTAAGAATGGAAAAAAGTGGAACTGGGAGTCATAACAGCGAAGACATTCCATCCTATAGAATTAAGAACAAATTTTATAAGAACCAGTCTACCAGCCTGAGAAAGGAAAGTCGCGTTCCGACGAATAATCTTACCCCTTACCAATCGGTCATAGGATCAAAAACAGCGATAAGTTTCCTACCTCTGTAAAGGACGATCCCTAGGTAAGGAAGGGAAGAGATGAGGCCTCGAAACCAGAGAATGTTTGGATCCAAGACGACCTTTCCTGAGGTAAGTCTATGTCCAGGACGAAGCATCTCTTATCAGAATTTACGAGTTGGCCTGAACACCTTTCGAACTGACGGATTAAGGCAATGAGATGACAGAAGGATCACCGATTACCATTTGTGAAAATCATAATGTCGTCAACAAACGATAAGGAGGAGATTAACGAGAAACCCCCTAGGGTGCCAAATCTGTGAATTTGACCCATAATCATAAGCGAATGCAGACCACAAACGAAAACCTCAGCGGCGATGACAAACAAAGTCGAAGAGAGTGGGTCTCCCTGCCAAAGACCCCTACCAGACTTGAAATACCCGTTGATGACAATGAAGAACCAACGGTTGGAGATAAGTCTCCAAATCAGATCGATAAGAGGGTCAAGAAAGCCGAAACCCCTTATAACTCTAATAATGAAAAACCAAGACATATGATCATATGCCTTAGCCATATAATGCTTGATGACCAAATTTGAGCCTCTGACCTTACGATCGATTTGAGAAACCATCTCGCGAGCCAAAAGGACGTTATCCATAATCAGGCATCCTTTTACAAACCCAGCTTGAGAAGAGGAGATAATGCGATCAAGAAATGGTGCTAGCATAGAAGATAGCACCTTGGAGATAACCTTATTAGAGAAGTTGCACAGGCTAATTGGACAAAAATCCGTGCATGAACGTGGATTTTCGCACTTAGGGATAAGAACTAGATTGGTGAAAGTCTAACCTTGAGGGAGAGAACCTCCGGAGAAAAAAACTTGATGGCAAGACAAAAGTCTACCTGTATGAATGGCCAAAAACTTCTAAGAAAACCCCGTTGATTTCATCAAGCCCACTCGCAATATCCTTACTTAGTGCAAAAACGCAAGTCCGGACTTCCTCATAAGTAGGAGGAAAGGAAAGTGCTTTGCTTTCCTCCGAAAGGACAATCCAGGGGATAAAAGCTAACAAAGACGGATCAGAAAAGTTCTCAGAGGGAGAACCAAGGAAAGACTGGAAGTGAGAGAGGATAGTCTCTTTGACTTCCATAGGAGTGGAAGCAAGAGAAAGGTCAGGATGAAGAATCTGATGAATCGAAAGAAGGTTATTCTTCTTACAAATAGAATAATGAAAGAACTTGGAGTTTGTATCTCCTTCAACAGTGCACTTGATCTTGGCTTGCTGACGAAGAAATTTGTTCTCTACACGAAGTTCCGACGAAAAGGCGAGTTGGGAAAGCGCTCATGCCTCCTTGATAGCGAACAACGGGTTCTCATCGAAATAAGTTTCCGCTAAAACAAGGATTCTTCGGCCGCCCTGACACGGTCAAAGACATTCTTGGAAATATGCATGTTCCAAACCTTAAGACATGCTTTGGGTCGTTATAGTTTTCGAGAAAACACAATAAAAGGATCTCCAGAAGAGGAAGAGTTCCAGGAAGCTTCCATAATACCGTGAAATGTGTGGTGGGACCTCCAAATACTCTGAAACCCGAAGGAAGAGGGTTCGGAAAGGGCGAAGGGGAACACCGAAGAATCATTGGGCGTGATCCAAGAAGGTTTGGTGGAGGTAGTAGATAAAGAAGGAAAAAAGAAGGTTAAACCAACCTTACGATCCAAACACTGTGTGGAGATGAGATAGGATTCAGTCGACCCATCTTAGTTATTGCACCAAGTAAAAGCCTAGCCGATGAAAGATACCTTAGAAAGACTAGAGCTGACGATGAACGAGTTAAAATACCCTACCGTATCCCGGTTAATGGAAGAACCGCCCCCGCTTCTCGGCTTGGCAGGCAATGACATTAAAGTCGCCACCAACAACCGGTTCAGCGAATCACAAATCGGAAAGAGAGAGGATATCTGACCACAAGACCAACCTCTCAATCCAATCGCACTTAGCGTAAACCACCGAAAATAGGAAGGAAGAAGAGAAGGAAGAGAGAGAGAGAAATCCACCAAGAAAAGATTATCCAAATCGAAAACAGGATGGACAACAACAGCTTTGGATCACATAATCCAGATCTTGTTGGATATATTAGCCAAAACACCCCTGAAACTAAGAGATAAGACAGAATTGGTGAGCACCTCTGGATCCACAAAAGGCTCCAGAAGTGCCACCATACAAACTGAGTGCTTCTTGACAATACGCCTAAGTCTTGACATGGAAGCCTCCCAATGCCACGAACATTCCAGTACAAAAAAATCGCTATCCAAAATCAACGTCAAAAGCAGAAAGGAACAAACAAGACCGAGATACCCAATCAGACAAGATAAAGCATAAATCGAGTAGATCTAATGATCTGTTTGAACGCCGCTATAGAGCGTGTGTGAATGGTGTCGGAAGTGTGAGGCACGATCCTTAGTCTCCCGCGCAAAGATTGAGGCGTAAGAGAGACCGGACGCTTTAACGCCCCTCTGGTCTCGGGATCGTTGATGATAGCGATCTCTTACTTACTAAGATAAGAATTATTAGTAAGATGAGAGAGGCGATCGTTGATGATTGCGATCTCTTACTTACTAAGAAGAGGATGATAGAAATAGCAAGAAGAGGTCGATACAATAAAAGAAAGGGCAAGGGAGTGACATAACAAAAAAAGAAATAAAAGACCCATAAAACATGTAGAGTCTCCTTAAGGACGCAACCCCAATTCCTGTGTGGACATAAGCAAGTCGGATTATCATAGGATTGACAACCCACTAAAGGTGTTGTCCAACAACCAAAAGGGGAAGCAATCCGAAGATAATGACGGCCTCGAGCCACCGATGGTTAGCATAAGGGTGGTACGACCTGAGTCGGAAATCTCTGAGGTAGCACGTACTGAGGTCCACAGAGGGGATCGCTATACGACTACAACCAAAGGACCGCCACAGCCAAGTCGACCCCTTCTAATATAACAAACGATAACAAACGCCCATGACCGCAGTCCGAAAACCTTCACAAAGAGTCAGACACAACACAGAAAAGGCCTCGCACTGACTCAGAAAACCAACAGAACCTAGTACAGTCTAGATAGGCCGAAAAAGGCCCATACCAACGAGTGGGACGATAACAGTCACCAGAACAACCAAAGTAACAACCACTCTGTTGTTGCAAAAGAAAAGCAACATACCACAAAAACACATACAAAGCCATGCCCAAGCATGGTTTGTGATAGCATACATATGCGCAAAGAAAAACCCAATCAAAAACATGTTGAAAGAGAAAGGACCATAAACACCCAAAGAATACGCATGGGTGTGTGTAACCATGGCAGTAATACATGGAATACGCGAGCACAAGCCGGGCACCACATGCCCAACTAAGCCAATATAAGGATAAAAACAGACAAACAACTAGGTGGCGAAAATGATAAAGAAACTGAGAACCATACCTGTCGGGGAAGTTCAGCTCTTGCAAGTTACCCAAAACCACCTCCAAACCAACATCCAGAAGCCCATTCTTCGTTGCCACGCTAAGAGTGACTAACCCTGGCTGCAAACGATGAATTGGCGAAACCCACCTCTCCTCCTTCACCAAACTCGACAACTTACTCCAACGCCGATAGCTCGCACCACGCAACCACACACAATCGTGCATTAGTCCTTCAGAACCCATAGCACAAGGGTGGGCAATGGTGAAGCTACTCGTTCCAACCTGCAACACAGCCGAAGAACAAACTGCACATCTTCCCAACCACTTCCGTACATCCAGAATCACCAGAAAAAAACCTCTCCACCTAAGCTGGTAGAGCTAAGCCCAGCGAACGGATTCAAAATAGCTATAGGAGGAGGAAACATAACACCAACAATTTCAGAACCAACGTTGTCAAAAACAGCACCGCAAACCTTCGTGACCTTAGTGAGTGAAGTTGAAGCATTTTCTTTCACAAACTTTGAGCGCCTATGGCGTCAAATCCGTTTTGAAGAACGTCCAAATTTACCCAACTTAGGCTTAGGAGAACTGACAACAACCAAAGGCGGCCATTGTTTTGGAATGAAATGGATAGCAGGTGTCAGTTCCCCTACATCATTCACCTTCACGACGCAGTCGGGAACAGCACTAGAACACCGATTAACACCACAACCGATAGAGTTAATCAAGGAAGACACATCAGGCACAAAAGCTGCACGGGTTACCGAGCACCCAAAAACTAAGCGAGGCACAAATGGGGTGGTGAAATCCCCTCTGGCCTTTTTAAACGAAGAAAAACCGCTAGTCCTCATGATCAAAGAAGAAGAAACATGACTAAACTCCTTCACTGGATATAGGGGAAGCATCACCAATAATCTAGATTATAATGGGACAACCTCCATAAACAACTCGGTGACAATAAAGCAACGTTGTCTAGTAATAGCAACGAAATCTTCCAAAGAAACCAACATAGCAGTAAAAATCAATAAACCAAACTCTGAAATGGCTACCAGCCTCACTGAAACAACTGCCTTCGTAGCAACAATCACATCCACATCAAGACAAGCCTTCACGAAAAATCACTTGCACCACAAAATCTCCATTGCAGCGTTCGCGGTCCATAACCTTAAACGCCCAAATGGGGAATGAAAGAAATCATCCTCTTGAACAATAGAGAAAGTCACGATCAGTAAGATCACCGATAATTAAAAGAAAGCACGATGAAACAAGAATTTGGAGCAAAAGAAAAAATAGCGATTTCTTTTATAATAGGAAACGATGAAAGAGTCGTTAGCTTTAATGATTAGTTTGTTGGTGGTCATCATTAATTATATATATATAATTATATATATATATATATATATATATATATATATATATATATATATATATATATCCATAAGTGTCAGTATTAAATAGTAAATCTTTGAAGTTTAAAGTTTGATAAAGCGGTTTGGGTTTATATAATAATAAACATGTCGCTCGACATTGTTGTCCATATAAGAATTGATAATTGGATTTATACTATTGAATCAGTAAAATATAACGATACAAAGTAAAGGAGATAAAAAGGGTTTTTATGAAAACGTAGCCATATTTTCAAGGTAAAGTAATAGCAGAAGCATTATATGTCTTTGTTGGATGCAGGAAGAAATCCAAATCTCAGGTTACATGCATTATAGATGATATATGCAACAAATGAGTGAAGGTGGTTCATTTCCAGTAGAATACATACCACTAATGTGTACACAGAGCAAGAGGTACGCCAAAACCCATTGCATTATTTAGTTATTTAGCATTGAACCTGAAGGCGACTGGATCTATCTCACGGTCTTTGCATGTGTTCATGAAGTTGACATCTCTACCTTCCAGATTGTACGATGCTGGCAGCATTCTCGCCCTGGCATCAGTTGGATTCATATCATTTAGTGTATCCAATCGATTAGCTCTGCTTTCGTCGAAGTTATTACCAAAACCATATACTTCAGCCAAATCTGACATACCACTATGTAGTCTAGCCTGAATTCTATTAATATTTCTCTCAAAGACTTAATATGCATTAGGATTAGGATAACTATCAGCACCACTGCAATTGTTCATCACATTATTTTTGTTCATCACATACTAATTTAGTTTATATTCAATTCAATGGCATCATGTTGTATTCTTAACCATATTATTCATATTATTCTTAACCATATTATCCATATTAACCATATATTCAATTCAATGAGTACATAATAGTTCAGGAGATAAGCGGATCGCTTATCTACTACATACATTTTCCTAGACGGAGATCTAGCATGAATGTAGAAAACAAATTACATCACCGGCTACCTAAGCAGTCACTTAACACACGAGTGTTGACAGTTAGACCATCCCCAACGCAAGGTTGGTTGGGGATGAACCGACCCCCAACAGGGGGTCGGTACGTCTTATCTGGGTTGCTTTGTCAACCCCGAAGGTTGCCAGAGCAACCCAGCAGGTTGCTTTGGAAAGCAACCATAGCCGGCTTATTTAAAGTCGACTATGGTTAGCCGACTTTAAATAAGCCGGGTAGAGGAAATTTAATTTCCTCCTACACCATAGCCGGCTTTAAATAAGCCGGGTAGAAGAAATTTAATTTCCTCTTACCCGGCTTTTTAAAAGCCTTCTAAGCGTGTGGTGTGGATTCACCCCCACACCACACCACGGATTGCAATCGAACGGATGCAGATTGCAATCCGTGTCAATGCTTTAGCCGGCTTTATAAAAGCCGGCTTTATAAAAGCCGGCTAAAGCATTGAAAGCAACTCACCCCGTTGGGGTGAGTTGCTTTCTGTACAAGACTGATTTGATGCTCCCCAACACGCTGTGTTGGGGATGCTCTTACAATTTTACAACAATTCACAGACACAAAGGAGCCATAACATCACTCACATCCACTGAAGATAGCAAGAAAAGTACCACCGTAGCTCCACTCGCCAATATCAGCAGCAAACTCACCTTGACATTCCCGTCACAACATCATAAGAAGTCAACCACAAAAATAAACTATGTACTAGTACATCATACTCAGGTAGTCGACCACAGTTTCTTCCTCAACTCACTTCATCAGACTCACTACAACCCCAAGACTTCTAACCAGTTCACATCCAAAGCTTTCAAGCTCCAACAAAACAGAGCTACATTCAGCTATTATGAGTTACATGAACGTAATCCCCAGCAAATTCTGATAGATCTACAAAAGGAACAGACACAAGAAGTGATACTACAATTACCATACCTACAAACTAACTAATTAAGTCGAAATCACTATAAAGAACAGCCCGGGTCACAGCTCGCACAAAGAATAACGAACCAAATCAACCACACAGTTCAAACAACACAACATTAGAAAAGAATAGTACAACTCACCAGCTTGTTGCATAAGCAGTCCAAACTCAAAAGTTAGCATTTCGGTGCACTATTCAGATCTATACCAGCACTATGAAGGAGAAAGCAGATCGCGAGTTGGCTAAAAATTATTTGCCAAAGAAGCATAGAGGAGGATGGAGTGACCACCTTGAATATATTATTTATAGGGGAAAGAAAGAGCAGAAGAAAATTTGTGAAAGGCGAGATCAAAAATATAGATCTAGGAAATTAGGGTTAGGGTTGTAGTCGCCTCAACACCACAACAATAAAAGAAAATTAGTGATTATTGAGATGGAGAGACGAAAATGCGATAGGGTCAGAAATGCTGAGGACCGAACGAAGAGAGTTACGAAGGAGGATAGCGAATTTGTTAATTTTAGTCATACTTATAACAACAATATAAATCCTTTCACTCATAAGTTCAATTTATATACATATGTCTTAAATTCTTTTTACTTATAAATTTAGTTATATCTCAAGTCATTATTTATTTATAAATTCATAAATATTCCACTTACATTTCCGTTATATTCCAATTATACTTATTCAAGAGTAAAATTTATATTTCACACCCATTTGAATAAGAATTGTAAGTATCAAATATTTCCTTGAAAAGGAATTTATTGATATTAAGCTTATTCTCTTTTACTTATATAAAGCCATTTACTTAGTAATTACAATTTTATAGGACTTGTTTATCTCGGTTTCCTTACCATCACATTTTTAAGTTTTAAAACCCAAAAATCTTTTAATATGCTTTGAAACCCCATGTAATCATGTTAAAATTTCATTTAAGATCAATTTTACCAAATAAAAATTTCAAAGCACTTGTTTTAATTCCAATAGTTAATGAACCAAGTTATCTATTTCACTAAAAATTCATGTTTAGATTTCTTAGATTAATATTGGAAACTCAAAGATGGATTTAGAATTAGATCAATATTTAGAGCCAAGGAAAACTAATTAAAGAGATTTTAACGAGGAAGATGGATTTGATGGAGTGGGGATTTCGGGAAATATTTAAATTTTAAAACAAATTATATTTCAAAATACACTTTTCAAGAGTGATTATAGTGAGATTCTACTCATTTTAGGGTATTACTACCATACTGATGAGTTTAAACGTCGTAAACTAAGGTTTTTATTAAACCAAAGCTCTGATACCAAATCTGTAAAGACATGATATTTCAAACCATCTAAGTCGATAATAAAATTAACTCAAATCGTTCAAAGCAGCAGATTATTATTGCTATGGGGTTTAATAAGAGTATAATCACAGAATCACAAACACGGAATAAAACAACATCTCACAGCGAAATTAATTTATATAGTGTATCAGGGTTTACATAAATAAATACAATGGAAGTTTAGATATATATGATTTACAATACATAAGAATCAATGGAAAGAGAAAATAAATAAATGAGTATTCAGAAAATTTCTAACTTCGAAGAAGAGATCACAAAGTTGTAATACTCAGTCAAACTCGAGCATAATGCAAAACACAAAATACTCGAGTCGGGATTAACATTCTCAAATAAGTGAATTAACTCAAGTGAAATGTCCAATGAAATGCATCAATAACTTAGATGGTGTTTTGGATTTCTGTTCGATGACGGATATTCTATCGATTAGAAAACCGTCGCGAAGTGTAATAAACTGCAAGCGCACGACGTACACTTGAAGTACGTCAGCGAATACGAGCCGATCCACAGGGAAGGAATAATTTTAAATTCTATTCAATCAAATTAAACCAAACTTTAAAATGTGTTAACTAAAATTTAACAAAACTAATGACTAAGTTGAGAATGAAACTATTAGTTAAGAGTAATTTAGAGGTGTTTTCACTCTCTAGATCACACAAATCAACATGATGAAGTTATGATCTCTTTTTGTTTGGTCATAAGTAAGATTAGTTATTGTGTTTCTCATAAGTATGACATATTTATGCTATTAATTAGCATAACATTAGTCATCAAACTATAGCACAAATCTACTTCACTATTCAATTCTCATGAAAAGACAACAAGTTGAAAGCAACATCAATTTTAAGAATACTCTATTTACTATTAGTTAGTAATATAGACTATCAAATGTTGATTAACACTTCGTCTTTTTGCCAAATCATATATAGATGAAGAGGCAAATTTTGTTGTGTCATTTGATCAAGCATGATCTATCCTCTATTAATTAGAGGCATAGATCATCAAAACCAAGCATGATTAACAAAATACACTAAACATCCATTCTTTAATAAGCACAAGTAGAGAGCATGAAAAATAAACTATGTTGAATCTATGTGATTAGAGAGCTTCATCACCCCTAAATTAAAGGGGTTTAGCTCCTCATTTGTGTGATTATTTCATCACCAATAGATTTCAACATTGAAGAACAAAAAAAATAGAGAATTAAATAAAGGAAAATCTATTCTAATTGCATAAAATAAATCTACACTACTTGAATAAATGAAAAGAACATGTAAATAAAAGACAACTAATAAAAATTGCACTAAAAAAAGAGATTACAATAAAGAAAATGGCTAAGAAGTCAAGGAAGAAAAAGAGGTTTTGATTTGAGCCTCCATTATAAATAAAATAAATTCCAAGATCCTTTTTACATCAACATACAGGGGTTATTTATACAAAAGTAAAACCCTAATTCAACAATTAGCATGCTACCAAGAATGCCCTTTAGGAAGTGCGGCCACTAAGTAATCATCAAGCTTTAATTACTCCATCATCAAATTTGCCTGAAGCTTTAACATCCACTTATTTTTCCATTAGCTTTTAAGTGGGAAGATAAGTGGCGTCCTTTATGATCATGTATGAGAACTACTTCCTCTTCATTCCTTTGTATGCATATAAATCTCTATGAAGCTGATCGTCGCTAATCTATGAATTAGAAAAGCGCGATATTTGTAATAAATTCTGCAAGCATACAGGTGTGTAGCATACAGGTCGAACACAGGGAGGTGTAATTAAATCAAATTGTTTATCTAATCTCTTGGGCGAGTTAGACAAAACTTTGGAGGTTGATTTTGAAAATAAAACAAAACAAAATTAAAACTGTAATTTGATTCAGAACAGATCTAACTGAACCGACGATCAAATCACAATTTCAATGGAAAAGCAATGAAACTATGAATCAGATGCAAATCTAATCAAATCCAATTTAACCTATGAACGCGATTAAAATACAGAAAATAAAAGTGCAGAATATAAATAACAACAGGAAATAAAATTAGGATTACCGCTGAATCTAATCAGACGGTCAATCACTAATGAAAAGAAATGCAAAATACAAATAGTGTTCTACCGAATTTAATCATGTAGACAACACTAATTGCTAAGAAATAGAAAATTGCATAAAAAGAAAAATGAGTTTTTTTTATGAAGAAGAGAATAGAATGAGATATAGGATGGTGGCTACAATGATATTACAAGGGTATATATAGGGTAGATAGCCAAACCCTAACCCTAATGATAACTGGGCCTGGTCATTACATCACTAATTAGTTTACAATGAGAAACATAAATGGGCCTTAGATAAATAAAGCAAATTTGGGCCTTTTCTCTTTTCCTTTTTCTTCCTTGACACTTCTTCATTGATTTGTGATGTGCAAAGCCTTTTTATCAATCCTTTTCTTGTCCAACAGCAACTAGATGTGAGATCTTCATCTACAATTCTTCAAAATGTAAATATATATCAATTTCATCTCTATTTCTCTACTTTCCTGGTTGCATGCAGGCTGGGTTGGAATATCTGTAAAAGTAACAAAACAATACCCAAGTAATATTTATTTATATACAAAAGATAAGAAATAAGAGCATAAAATAAACACATTTCTATGTCAATCAAATACCCCCACACTTATCTTTTACTCGTCCTCGAGTAAAACAAGAAATGAAAAACTAACTAGATAGGTCACACTTTCGTAGGAAACACGATTGCATTGAGCGTATGCAACAAGCCATTAAACCTCTAGGTGTCCCTAGTAGGATGAGTGGTGTCTCGTGAGGGTTTTCAGCGGATACTACCCACAAAATCCAAATGTTGTATGCTATGATTCTAATGAAACTACATGAATGCAATGGACATATGCAAAATAAAAACAAAAAAAATGAAAACAAGGCTTGTTTCTGAAGTGGTACAAACAAATTAAATTAACAATTTCTAGTCAGTTGATTTTATTTTAGATACCTTGACTTGTCACAAATTTTCAATATAAATCAAGTTTTCGAATGTTAAATTCCAGTTTGGCCAGTTAGTTCGGTCGATAACATAGTGCAGCCATGAAATAAATTCTTAGTTTGCTTGGCACAGTTTGCAAAGTGGTATTCTAATTTTCTCATGTATGGCTAGTCAAATCAATAAGGTCAAGAAGTGTTTGGGTATCATCGCTTATTCTTTATTCTATAAAATTTTAAGATTTATGATTAAGTACATACACCTAACTAAAAAGACCATGGTTTACCACCCATGCACTGCCTCGCGGACTAACGGAGAGTGGGTAAAGAGTTTGGCGGATTGTGCAGGCCGACTTTGACTTTGTCAACAACGTGTCGGTAATCCTTAGGTGTCCAATCTCATAAAATGAGACCAAGATATTCCAACGCTGACTTTGTCAACAACGTGTCGGATAGAGCTTGGCGGGTTTGCACACCAACGCTCGATATACAAGCAATGTTGGATACCCTTGGATTACTATTATTTTTATTGAATTTATAAGCACAACAAGAGAGTTACGCGAATTCAACTTAACATAACTTAGTTTTAAAGATTTGACAAGCCATTATAAGTATTTTAAGTCCTCCACTTATTTAAACAAAGTCTACAATATAGAATAGATTTCATGGTCATCACCTAAGAATCTCCCTATGTACCGGTTACACTATTATCCCTCAAAATTAAACTTTTCATTATATTTCTTATTCGATCTAAGTTGAGAGAAAAAAAATACTATCAACTGGCTAAAAATTGTAAACTTATTGTGTTGTATCAAATTTTTTTTTTGTGGTATGTTACTACGATATAAAATGTATGGTGGTCCTACATGAAAAGAAAGAAAAATTAAAGAAAAATCAAAAGAATGCAATGCAGACTCCCCCCACACTTGATTGAGACAGTGTCCCAACTGTCTAAGGCAGAAAAAAAAAATGAAAAAAAATGAAAAATAAAAATAAAAGAAAAAGAACGTGTACCACCTGATTTCATGGTGGATGATCATGCAGATCGATAGAGTCATCTTCGTCATATTGCTCGAATTCCAAAAATGGTTTCAGTCGTTGACCGTTTACTTTGAAGACTTTTCTATCCCTAGGATTTTCAATTTCAACCGCTCCATGAGGATATACTGTTTTCACGACATAAGGTCCAGTCCATCGAGATCTGAGTTTTCCTGGAAACAAGTGAAGTCTAGAGTCGTATAAAAGAACTTTTTCACCTACGTTGAATTCCTTACGAAGTATGTTTTTGTCGTGGTGGGCTTTGGTTCTTTCTTTGT
Source organism: Allium sativum (assembly GCA_030737875.1). Taxonomy (NCBI): domain Eukaryota; kingdom Viridiplantae; phylum Streptophyta; class Magnoliopsida; order Asparagales; family Amaryllidaceae; genus Allium; species Allium sativum. Next base: position 147,172,235 of record CM060922.1, on the reverse strand, counting down.
AGATTTTCGCATTTTCATACGCCTCATTTCTTAATTCTTCTAATTCCGAAATTTGTAACTTCCTATGTGAGCTGCCTTTTTCTAAGTCAAAGTTCAAAAATTTTATGGCCCAAAGAGCACGATGCTCTAATTCAAGAGGTAAGTGACAGGCCTTTCCAAAGACTAATCGGTATGGTGACATCCCTAGATTGGTTTTATAAGCAGTGCGGAAAGCCCAAAGTGCATCAATCAGTTTTACAGACCAATCTTTTCAATTGGAATTCACGGTTTTCTCAAGAATTTGCTTGATTTGTCTATTGGAAACTTCTACTTGTCCACTAGTTTGTGGATGGTAAGGTGTTGACAGCTTGTGTGTGATTGAGTATTTCTTGAGCAAGGACTTAGAAGCACGATTACAGAAATGAGTGCCATTATTGCTAATGATAGCTCGAGGTGTGCCAAAGCGTGAAAAGATTTTTTCTTTGAGGAATTTGACAACAACCTTGTTGTCGTTGGTTTTGGTTGGAATGGCTTCAACCCATTTTGAGACATAATCTACCGCAAGTAAGATGTAAAGATTCCCAAATGAATTAGGGAATGGTCCCATGAAATCGATGCCCCAAACATCGAATAACTCAATCACTAAAATGGGGTTGAGAGGCATCATGTTTCGCTTAGAGATTCGACCCGTTCTTTGACATCGCTCACATTTAGAGCAAAATTCGAAAGCGTCACGGAAGAGTGTGGGCCAATAAAAACCGCTTTGCAAAACTTTTGCAACAGTTTTTCTTGCTCCAAAATGACCGCCACAAGCATGGTCATGTGAGAAGGAGAGAATACTTTGGTGTTCATGATCGGGCACACACCTTCGAATGATTTGGTCTGGACAGTATTTGAAAAGATATGGGTCGTCCCTATAGAAGTTTCAAACTTTCGAGAGAAATTTTTGTTTATCTTGTTTCGACCATTCAGCGGGTGTTTGTTGTGTGACAAGATAATTCACAATGTCAGCGTACCAAGGGGTGTTAGAGATCGAAAGGAGTTGTTCGTCAGGAAAATAGTCATCGATTTGGGTGTCGTTATCATTTTCGTGCACAATTCGAGAGAGATGATTAGCTACGACATTTTCAGAACCCTTTTTATCTCGTATTTCTATATCGAATTCTTGAAGAAGAAGGATCCAACGAATCAAGCGGGCCTTGGCATCCTTTTTAGAAAGCAAATATCGTAGGGCAGCATGGTCAGTGTAAACTATGACTTTGGATCTTATGAGATATGGTCTGAATTTCTCAAGAGCGAAGACAACTGCCAAAAATTCCTTTTCAGTAGTTGAGTAATTCAATTGGGCCTCGTTTAAGGTTTTGCTAGCGTAGTAAATGACTCGAGGGAGTTTATAAATTCGCTGACCCAAGATAGCTCCAATTGCAAAGTCAGAAGCGTCGCACATAAGTTCAAAGGGTTGAGTCCAATCAGGAGGTTGAATGATGGGAGTTGTGGTCAAGATTGACTTAAGAGTTTCAAAAGATGTTTTGGAATCATTGGAAAATTCAAACTTTACGTCTTTGGCAAGTAAATTCGAGAGAGGTTTTGAAATTTTTGAGAAATCCTTAATGAATCTTCTATAGAATCCTGCATGGCCAAGAAATGAACGAACATCTTTGACAGACTTAGGAGGAGGTAAATTAGCAATCAAACCGATTTTGGACTTATCGACTTCTAGGCCATCTTTGGAGACGACATGACCTAGAACTATCCCCCTTTTTACCATAAAGTGGCATTTTTCCCAATTAAGCACGAGTGATTTCTCCTTACAACGCTTAAGGACGAGTTCTAAATGAGTGAGACATTGGGAAAAAGATGATCCATATATTGAAAAATCGTTCATGAATATTTCCAAGAATTCTTCCACCATATCAGAGAAAATACTCATCATACACCTTTGGAAAGTCACGGGGGCATTACAAAGACCAAAAGGCATGCGACGATAAGCAAAGGTTCCAAAGGGACAAGTAAAGGTGGTCTTATGTTGATCTTCCAAAGCAACAGGAATTTGGTTATAGCCAGAGTATCCATCGAGAAAACAGTAGTACTCATGTCCCGCTAAGCGTTCGAGCATTTGGTCAATAAAAGGCAAGGGAAAATGGTCTTTTCGTGTGGCTGAGTTAAGCTTTCGATAGTCGATGCACACACGCCATTTGGTTTTGATTTTTGTTGGGACGAGTTCATTACTGTCGTTTTTGATCACTGTGACTCCCGACTTCTTTGGTACAACTTGTACCGGACTCACCCAAGTACTATCAGAGATGGGATAGATGATGTTATTGTCTAGACATTTGATTATCTCCTCCTTGACCACTTCTCTCATGTTTGGGTTTAACCTCCTTTGAACCTCACGGGTGGGTTTAGCCTCATCAACTAAATGTATGCGATGTTCCATAATTGATGGGCTAATTCCTTTTATATCGCTAATTTCCCACCCCAAGGCGTCCTTATTTTCCCGCAAGATATCCAAAAGTTTTTCTTCTTGGTCCTCGATAAGATCGGAAGCCAAGATTACGGGAAAAGTTTTTGAAGAGTCTAGGTAGGCATACTTAAGGTCTAGTGGAAAGGGTTTGAGGTCTAACTTAGGAAGTTCTTGTGTATCAACATTGGTCAACATTCCTTGGTTAGATTCAGGTGATGAAGTTTCAGAGTCAAGAATTTTGTTTAGTTCAGAAATGTATTCGAGTTCATCGAAATCAGAGTCGAAATGGTCAAGACACATTTTCAAGGCTTCAGAAGTGTCACTAGAGGTTTCATCAACTGTGGTTTGAATCATGTCAATTTCATCGATCTCAAAATCCCTAAGTTGTTTGTTGAGATTAAAGATGTTTAGCTCAATGGTTAGGTGCCCGAAGGAAAGTCGAAGCTGACCATTCCAACAATTAATGACAGCATTAGAGGTTTCTAAGAAAGGGCGTCCTAAGATCAATGGTATTTGAACTTTGGGATTTGAGACAGGCTCTGTTTCTAGAACTATAAAATCGATAGGGAAGTAAAACTGTTCGATCTGTATCAAGACGTCTTCGATGATTCCCAATGGCTTTTTGACAGATCGATCGGCTAGTTGAAGTGTGATGTTTGTTGGTTTAATCTCCCCTAGTCCAAGTTGACGATAGACAGTATAAGGGAGAAGGTTGACACTGGCACCAAGGTCGAGTAGGGCACGAGAAATATGGGTGTTTCCTATTTTGCAATCAATCGTAGGGCAGCCAGGGTCTTTGTACTTGACTGGGGTGTGACTCGAAAGAGCAGAGCTTGTATTCGCAGTTAGAAAGGCGGTTTTTGGGACATTGGTCGCACGTTTTTGTGTGCACAATTCCTTAAGACATTTAGCATATTGAGGAATTTGTTCAATGGTGTCTAAAAGAGGAATGTTCACACAGACTTGTTTGAAAATTTCCAGAATTTTATCGAAATTTGCCGCTTTCTTCTTATTATTGAGTCCATGAGGAAAAGAAGCTACTGGTTTTTCGACTCTGTGATGAGTTTCATCATTCGAAGGAGAAGGTTTATCCAAGGAAATAGAAGGTGGTAAGGTCGTAGAAGACGGTATGTTGGTATTGCCAACATTAATTTTCGAAGGTGGGTCGGTTTTGCTGACACTGGGAGAAGAACTGTTGGGATTGCCAACATTTAAGGGAACTTGAGGTTTAGAAGAATTGGCATTCGAAGCCAATGGGTGATCATCGAGATTAGGAATTGGGGTCGAGTTAGAAAGTTCGCCAGGGTTGCCCACGTTGTTATCAATCCTCTTTCCCGATCGAAGGGTTGTAATAGCGTTGACTGGATTATGGTTTTCGTCCTCACAAGAATTTACAGCATGAGAGTTATATTTTGGATTCACCTCAGGTTGACTAGGCAACTTTCCCTTCTCGTTATTTTTCGCCATTTCCTTTATCATATTCATCATTTGGTCCATTTTAGCGTCTTGCGAGTTTATTTTAGCTTCGTAAGAGTTCATCTGTTTCTCTAATCGAACAAAATCTTGTGACGATTGACCAGATTGAGAGGATAAGTTTGATGATTGAAAATTGGGGTGCCTATAGGGTTGTTTGGATTGAGGTGCAGCTTGAGAGGTTTGAGAATTGGGAGGTGGAGCTTGGTAATTCGGATTGGGGATAAAGGGTTGCATGTGAGAAGGGTTAGCCGAATTATTGGGGTTCGACCAAGAAAAATTTGGATGGTTCCTCCAACCAGGATTGTACGTGGCTGAGTAAGGGTTATTTTGAGCTATAGCATTGGCTTGGTCCTGAGAGTAATAGTGGGGTAACCCTTCTCCGACTTGAGGAGTTTGACTTTCTAAAGGAATTTGACTTGGGTCCACGACATGCACTCCTCTAGTAGAAGTACGAATGGGAACACGAATCGATTCCCACTGCATGTCCTTTTCAGAATAATCTTCTAAGAACCGCCAAGCTTCATCGGCTGTTTTAGACATAAAGTCTCCTCCACACATTGATTCTAGTTGAGTTCTAGTCTGATAGTTTAGCCCTTCATAAGCAATTTGACATAAGTGATATTTTAGAATTCCATGATGAGGACAACTATATAATAGCTGGTTGAATCTCTCAAAGTATTTTGAAAAAGTTTCCCCCTCATTTTGACAAAATTGATTTATCTCGGTTCGGATTTTTAGAGTTTTATGGAAAGGGAAAAACTTTTTCAAGAATGCAGTGACAAATTCATCCCAACTTCTTATGGAATGTCGTGGAAGAGAATTTAACCATCTTTTAGCGCTTTCAAGTAGTGCAAATGGAATTAGCCTTAGCTTGATCGATTCGTTAGATAGTTGTTGCATTTTTGTTGTGGAGGCATACAATTCAAATTCACTTAGAAATTCATAAGCATTTTCAGACCCAGTAAATTTTGGTACCCCTTGGATAAAAGAATGTTTTAGCTCAAAATTGTTCCCTTCAGCTGGTGGGAACACGATGACAGAGGGTTGAACGGTCCTAGTAGGATAACATCGATCACGAAGAGACAAGGGTCTATCCATTTGGAAATTGAGATTTTGAAAATTTTGATTTATTTGATTTTGATCTCCAAGGTTTGGAAAGTTTTGATTCACTCGATTTTGATCCAATTCGGTTGGAAAATTTTGGTTGATACGAGAACCCCTAGGAGAATTTTGTTGGCTAACACTTTTTTCACTCATTGTTGTTAAATGCAAGCACAGAAATTAGCTACAATGAAGTTTTCTGTCCTTATTGGCTCCTAACCCAAAATTATAAAGTGATGCGTTTGATTACTTAGATCAAAAGATTTCTCAGCCAGTTAACGGACAGGAGTTATCGGTGCACCAGGAATCACCCTAGCAATGCAGCCGAAGGTTTAAGTACCCTCAGAGTAACAACCGATATAATATTTACGAATCACCGTAATATTTATAAACGGTTATTTCTCTGCCGTAGTCTAGACACCAAGAAATAATTCGTTCCAAATGAATCAACTATCACAATATAATTAAGCCCTAGATGAGCCCGTGACTCCCTTAAGTCCAACGTCTAACCGTTATTATTAGTCAGATTCTATGATGAAATGCAATTTGTGGGCTAAGGAAAGGGTGATGAAATCCCTCACCTTATGTGAATTGGGGTATTGTCCTTAACAGAATGAATAAAAAAATGCAGAAATCACACAAAATAATTGCAAAAATTAAAAATTGTACATTCAAAGCCACTGCCCCTGCAGAATTTTTTTACAACAATTGTCTATATATATTTTTCTTTGCAGCAGAGCACCTGTAGAGTTAAAAGAAATTTACAGTGGGGTATGGCAGTCCTTCCAGAGAATGAGGTTTCAGCGATTAAAATTCCACCTTTTGCTTTGTTTGACCCGAAAATCTTGTTCACTTTGCTTGAATGGTTTTCTTCACTTTTTTTTCGCCTTTGAACTAAGTTCAGATTTTTTTTTTTCAAAGGAAAAGAATAACAAAAAAAATTGTTCTAGGAAATAAAACAAAAAACGTCAATGGTAAATAAAAGTGCCACTCAATACTCACGCCATAGTTCAAAATAAAAGTCACGCACTCAATTCAATAATCGACACCAAGGATAATGCCGCGCACTTACCAATTCACACGCAAAAATAAGGCCACGCGTTAACAAATTCACATGCAAGGTGAGCTTATTTTCTCCACAGAAAAGAACAAACGAAATAAGGAAAACAATCACGTACCCCTTTCATCACTAATACACGCCCAAATCAACTCAAAAGAAATAATAAAATAAGGAATCAATCCCCTTTCTTTTAATACACGCTCAAATCCATCTGCCCCCCTTTTAAATTATTCCTTACTTTCAGAAAACAGTCGAATCCCCAAATCAAAATCACACTTCCTTCTTTTTTTTCTCGAGGTTGATCCTCGTTTGACTTGCGATTGGTGTTCAAATTGGGTTTATTGTGGGTGTTAGAAGGGGTTGCGAGCTTCTGGTGTACTGATGTGGCTGGGCGGGTTCTGAAAATTTGGCAGCGGGGTGTTGAAGTATGGGATGATGAGGCTGATGGATATTGGGGCTCTTTGTTCGGATTTATGTGATGGGGATATTCGGGTTTGGCGTGTGGAGTTGGGTATGAAGGAGTTGCAAAGCTGATGGGGTGCGGACTGGTTTATGGAGAAGGGGGGTGCTGCAGGTGGTTGACCTGGGCGTTTCGGTGGACAACAGAGGAGATGGTTGTGGATTTGTATTGCGGATGGTGAATGGCTTTTGTGATTTGCAGTTGGGGGAGGCCTGTGAACGGAGTGAGTGTAGTGGAGATGAACTGTTGAAAGTGGTGTTGTAATGGTCTGTGGCTTGCGGTTGTTGAGTTTGTAGGAGACCGTGACTTATTTTTATTTATATATATATATTTAATGGAGGGGGAAGGTGTTTGAGGCTTGTAGAGAAATGGTGTGGAAAACGAGGATCGTGATAAGATCAGCGGAGAAAGGTGGGTATTTGATGAAGGTTTTGGGTACGAATGGTTTGAACATGAATTTTTGGATGGTCGGGTGTACGGTTTTGTCCAAGGCAGAGACTATAGAAGAAAAATTAGCAGAAAGGAAGAAATTTGTAATAATTTTTTTTTTTAATTCAGAAAATGGAAAGAAATAGTAGAGAGAAGGAAGAGAATTAAGAGTCAAGGCAGATAAAAGATGGAAGGAAATTTGAGAAAATTTGGCTAAATTTATATATATATATATATATATACATGAAAACAAAAACAAAAACTAACACGAATAGAAATTAAATAAATAATAAAATTCAATCGTTACCTCCCCGGCAACGGCGCCAAAAACTTGATCGTCACTAATCTATGAATTAGAAAAGCGCGATATTTGTAATAAATTCTGCAAGCATACAGGTGTGTAGCATACAGGTCGAACACAGGGAGGTGTAATTAAATCAAATTATTTATCTAATCTCTTGGGCGAGTTAGACAAAACTTTGGAGGTTGATTTTGAAAATAAAACAAAACAAAATTAAAACTGTAATTTGATTCAGAACAGATCTAACTGAACCGACGATCAAATCACAATTTCAATGGAAAAGCAATGAAACTATGAATCAGATTCAAATCTAATCAAATCCAATTTAACCTATGAACGCGATTAAATACAGAAAATAAAAGTGCAGAATATAAATAACAACAGGAAATAAAATTAGGATTACCGCTGAATCTAATCAGACGGTCAATCACTAATGAAAAGAAATGCAAAATACAAATAGTGTTCTACCGAATCTAATCGTCTAGACAACACTAATTGCTAAGAAATAGAAAATTGCATAAAAAGAAAAATGAGTTTTTTTTTATGAAGAAGAGAATAGAATGAGATATAGGATGGTGGTTACAATGATATTACAAGGGTATATATAGGGTAGATAGCCAAACCCTAACCCTAATGATAACTGGGCCTGGTCATTACATCACTAATTAGTTTACAATGAGAAACATAAATGGGCCTTAGATAAATAAAGCAAATTTGGGCCTTTTCTCTTTTCCTCTTGCTTCCTTGACACTTCTTCATTGATTTGTGATGTGCAAAGCCTTTTTATCAATCCTTTTCTTGTCCAACAGCAACTAGATGTGAGATCTTCATCTACAATTCTTCAAAATGTAAATATATATCAATTTCATCTCTATTTCTCTACTTTCCTGGTTGCATGCAGGCTGGGTTGGAATATCTCTAAAAGTAACAAAACAATACCCAAGTAATATTTATTTATATACAAAAGATAAGAAATAAGAGCATAAAATAAACACATTTCTATGTCAATCAGAAACCCTCTTCTATATGCACCAAATTTCTACAAAAACAATGAAAAATGTCCAAGTAAAAATTCTCAAAATAAGATAAGCACAAATATGACCATTTTTCCTTTGTATGATGATGAATGTATGATATTTTGAAATCAATTGAATTATGGTTTAAACGTGATAAAATACCCACATATGACATTTATTTAAACTAAACAAGGATAAATATGTGAATATAATTGTGCATTTTTACATGCACATCAATTTCCATCCTCTAGGGATCCATGGAACTAGATACACATAATATAATACGTTTAATAATAATGTTTGTTTAGTAAAGTAAATGTTTTAAAATAGCATATGCGGGATTACATTTTTACCCTTATGCCATTTACAAACATTGCCATACACATTTCATATAAAACATCAGCATGTTTGTACGTGATATGACAACGTCAAACCAAAATCGTAGGGGGCTTGATTAGGATAATACGACAAGGTACTGAAGCTATACTCAACGGAAGGATTCAACCGGATTGCGGACCCAGGCTGGTGGTAATACATAGCCACGACTAGCGCGCATCTCAAACAACACTCCCGTAAATCACGAGTGACCACCAATCAATCACTAAATGAGAGATATAGTATCAAAGAAGTGTGCCCAATAGGTGGTGCGACCTCATTTAGCCTGGGTATGGCTTCTGTTTTATTCATTTTAATTATGACCCGAAGGTCAAGGCTATCCATCATCGTTCTCTAAATTCATTCCAGTAGCATTCGCCACACCACCATACTTCATTCTTGATTCTCGACCATGTGCACAATTGTTAAAGTGGTATCGGTATTGGCAGAAAGTATGACAATACCGGCTCCGATCGCTTTAACCACCAAACGTTTACATTTTTCACACCGTGGCCATTAAATTTGAAATTATATTTCAATGGCATAAATCAATTAATGTCAAGTATTGATTCTCTTATCAATTTCTCAAATCGATTCAATTATTCAATATTGCTTCCAATTCCAAATTAATATTTACAAATTGATTCATTGTCAAAATTTCATTCGACATCACTTCAATCTTGAATTCATATTTAGGAATCAATTCATTATCAATGCTTCTAGGTAAATTTGGATTACACGTCAAAACTCTCGTTATTCCACTGGATCTTTATATTCAATCATTTTGGGCTTAAATTGCTCATGTTGAAAATATATACTTTTATTTCAAAATTGAAGTTAGACATGAAATAGTTTAAACAAAATAGTTAAGTTGATATACAATAGGTTAAATAAATTGGATAGATTCGTATGAAATAATTTATATAAAATAGAAAGGTTTGGTATAAAAGTTTAAGTGAGATAGTTAATTTTTACATACAAATAGTTTAAATAAGATAAGGTCAACATAAATACTTTAAATAAAATAGTGGTTATATATATATATATGTGTGTGTGTATGTATATAAGTTGTAAAATTAGATAATACTAAGTTCAAGGAATATTCCAATCTAAAATAATTAACCAAACTCCCAAAATTCAACTTAATCGTTAATCAAAATTCGAAGTTAAATTCAGTTTAACTTAAGATCAACTGGTATACATTTCAAGTTTAAACCCAACTGTTCAAATTACATTATAACTTGAATTCCACTTAAATTCGTAACTTTGATTTGGTTCGAAATCTTAAATTCTACATTTATTTCATTGCATCGGTTTTAAACCAACCTTTAAATTCAAGTATTCAGCTTATTACTTAAATCAATTTTTGACAAATTTAAATTTATTAGTCAATTAAAATTTTAAACTAATGAAGCTTAATACAATATTTGTGTTAATTTGACTCAAAACTTTTTATTCAATAGATTTTAAACAAAACATTTTAAAAAAAACCTTTATGATCTTTATTCAAATTTATATATTAACTTTCAAAATAATAAAACAAAGTTAGATTTTATTGAACCATTTATTAAAACATATAAGTTTTAACTTGGATTCAAGTTCAAATAATTGACACATACTTTTAAACTTAAATTATACACTCCATACCAAAAATAAATTTAATTTTAATATTTCTAAAAATAATATTATCTTCAAATAATAAATCCAAATTAGAAAATTATGTTAAATCCTTTGTTTAGATAAAATTTCCTTAAAATCATGAATTCCAGTTAAAATACTCAATTTCTTTAATTTGAACTACGATATCCAAATTAAATTCGAAAATAGATACATACTTATAAATTTTCAAAAAAAAGTTTTTATTTATTGACCATGATGTCCGTATATAATTTTCTATCATATGGTCAAGTGACAAGGATATCAATCATTTCAATCCATTTATTAAAAAAAATTAAATCTCGAGTATATATCATTTCAACCCGTATCCCAAATCGATTCGAATTTATTTCTTAAATATATACAGTCATTCGAGTATATATCATTTCTTTCCATAGTAATTTTCCAAAATCTACAGGGAACTTGCAGCGTGAGAACAAAATAAAATAAATTTAAACATGACAAATATCATATAGTAATCATTATATAATAACAAATCTCATAGCAATTTATAACGTGTCATTTATGCAATTTGTGTGATTGTCACATGTGCATAAATAATATAGCAACAATCTGAAATTTTCTAATGCATCCTAACATTCCATATATCGTTTCAAAGGATTTAATTCACTTAATAAAAATGCTAATCGTTAGTGAGTAAACTCACATTGAAATATACATTTGATCTTTTGTTTTGGACTTATTGAATTTCTCTTAATGATGTTTTTGAGTCCATGTTGAACAATGATTTCTCTTCTAATAATAGTTCACAATCCATTAGGTTGATATATCGGGATCGGAGACCTTCTACTTCAAATTAATAATATTGTTTTGGATTTGATTTGAGAATTTTGGGGATGATTTTAAGGAAAAGTTGCTGCCATTAAAATGAGGAAGAGGAAAGTGACTGCTCAAAAATGAAATTCCTTATAACTAGGGTTTTGAGATTTGCTTTTATATGGGTAGGAAAAAAAGAGCAAATATTGATCTCAACCACACATCTCAAAACCCTAATCTCATGTATCGTAGCTTCCCCTTTCCTTTAACTTAACTAATGAATTTCCATTGTAAAATGCATGGGTTATAAAACCCATATAACCCAAATTAAATATGTAAAATCATATTTAATGTATTTCGTTATTGATATCTCATATCGATAAATATATTCGTAACATTTATAAATATATGCAACCAATTTATTTATCAAATCAAATTCATAATAAATATTAATTAATTTAATAAATTTTTAACAATTATAAACCAAATAAATCATAAGGTCTTAGAATTCATCGTTTCAGTTGTGTGACTCTTGGGTGTAAATTTGGTCAGTGATTAACGTCAAACTTATTTGAACATTCATGCTTCACTTAGCAGGTGGTGTAATAGTATGGCCAAATTCATCACTTACTCATTTTAATTTAAGAAGCGTTAACCAGTTGTGATAATTATTTACACCAGTTCTCTTCATCAAAACTATATCACATTAGGGCTTACGGAATTTGGCAATGGTCAAAATTCCAATACCATCCACATTCGACATTGTAGTCCAAACACAAAATCTCTGGTTAGATAATTACAATTATTATTACCTGCAATGCTTTGGCCAGAGACTTTGACTTTGAGTTGATATCAATTGACCATGAAACAAACCTCATATAACTAAGGAGACGAATCCTCTCTTGAATAGTGTTTCACTTCCAATGCTTCCACTCGGCCCAACTATTGTCGTTCGATGGACGTAATGTCATGATTTAACTATAATCAAAGTAGAGCTTTCATATTGAAGATCAACAATATTCTTAAATTGAGAGAACTATGTAAATTTTTCATATCGATATTATTTGCTTGACCTTAGTTATATTAACCAACAGAAAACTATCGAGTGAGTCACTGCATAGTTATTTAATAACTACCAGTACGTAACACCTTGGAACCCCAACACACTGTCCAACAATTGGAGAGCATTGTGTATTTTAGCCTCAACAGACGTATCAATATTCGGTATCGATACATCTTGACTAGGAATATTTAAAATGATATATTTATTTTCATTATGACATATTACTCACGGTTATAACACTTTGTAACTACTATCACAAAACATACCATTTATGGATTTTTATTAAATGTACTTTTGATTAAATTAATTTATATAACCACATTATATCAAGTATATTATAGAAAGAAAACACCTTTATTTTGAACAAGATCGGTCAACGAGTTAGATATATGTAACAAATTACATAATTGCCCCTAGGGCATACATCTAACTCTATTAGCATATTCGCTAATATGGATTTCCTTAGAGGTGTCCTAAGTGCTTTAAGAATAATCCTCCTGCGTAAGGGTCAAAGTTATCCTTCTAAAGCATCATACCCGCTTAGTTGCGGTACTATATGAAAAACATAAATGGTCTTGCTAAGACTGAAAGCATCACTTCCAACATGCATGCAAAAAAATAGGAAGTGCTACTAGAAAAGGGAGTCGACTACATTATATGGGTTTATCAATCCTACTGACATTGTCTCCTATCTATAGTTTTATTCGTCTTTGCAAACAAGGCTACATCTAGCATTCTATCTCATGCGCGACATCCTAAGAAAGATCACAGAATTCCATATGGATTCACACATACCTCAACAGGTTTTGGAATACAAATGATTTTCCATATCTCAAAAGATATTGGAACCACACATGGATTCTCGTACCATCAGCGGGTCTCAGAATTACACATGTATTTCAACATCCCAAATAATACTGATTTTCCTCCATATAATATGTCTATGTTTATTGGAGTGGCTCTGATTCAAGTCAACTCTTACGAGTATACCCCTCCTTTTACATGGTGCTTCATCGATTCTTTAGCGAGCTCAACTTTGTTTGTTTTCTGAATCAATAGACAACACACAAGAGCCACAAGCTTATATGTTAAAAATAGCGCCATCGATGGTAATTGTACCAATGAATTCCTACGTATCTCCTAGATATTCCCTAAATTAGATTCTTTAGTTTTAAGTATGGAAAACTTTCCACACCGTTAGTTCAAAAGGATTTCTCTCAAGGTCAAGATTTTGATAGTCGGTTATTTAACTATGTAGCAAACATGCAAACAACCACATCAACCTTATCAATTTCCTATGTAAATCACTAAGCCTCATTAAAATAACCCTTTATATACTCGAAAAACATTTACGTGTGTTTATGTTAAATATATAAGTATATCACAAAATTACTTTGCTTTCAACACTTAGGAAATAAATCCATATGCTTATCTCAACGGTACAAGTATATTTATAAATTGTCAAGGTAAATTCCTTAACTCCAAATCATATTAATGGATCAAGACCTGGTTATTTTAAAAAACAAGGTTTTTTAAACCTTTGAATAAAGCATATGTCATTTATAAATTTTGTTTGCAAAACATTTGTTATAAACCTGAATTTCTTAATAAAACAATTGGTTGACTTTAAACACTTATTTGGACTAAATATTTATCTTAAGTTCATCATTAAGGAATAAGTTTGAAGCATTTACAAATAAAGTATTTATTAAAAAATTTCAATAGAACAGTTGATTAACTTTAGACAATTAAAAATGAAATAATTTAAGAACCTCTAAACATCATTAATGATTAAAAATAAATCTCTTTACAACTTTTGTAAATTAAATAATAAATTGATATTTAGAAATTACTAATAAAATAGTTACTTTATTTTAAATAAATAATTATTACCTTTCAAATACTATTTAATTAACAAGTTATTAAATTTTTAATCATATGTGAAGTACATAACTTATTTTAAAACATCATAAAATCATTTATAATTTGAAATCATTTGCTCAAATAGGCTTATTGATCGCAGTTAGACAATAGTTACGTCTCTACCATAGAGAAAATACAAGTAACTATGGGCATCAAAATAGATAATTTAATATACATACATATATATATGCAAAACTTTATAGATCGCAGCCTTCGGGATGGTTACATCATTATCCTAATGAAACCAGATAATAGAATTTGGACATTAACACCCCTCGATTTAGGCTAATAACCCAAATAAATCACAGTACCACGAACGGTTACATCATTATCCCAACGATATCCTAAGTTTACTATGGATATTAACACCCCTTGAATTATGCTTGCCAAACACTAATCGCATGGATCACAGTTATACGATGGTTGCTTTGCCATCTAAGCGAAACCATAAATAATAATAGGTATAATGCACCATGATTTATGCTATTATATTTCCCAATGGTTTATAATAATGTTTTTAGAAAAAATAATAACAACTTATGACTTTAAAACATAATTTAAATAAGGTTCAATGATTAGAACGGTATTTACATAAGCTACCATTTATTCAATTCACTTTCCAGTCACAACACTGGCATTTACATAAACATATATATAAACATATCAAAAATTAGAAATTAACCGTTAATATATCTCATATTACAATTTATACTAACAATTCATATTAATAATATAGTAAAAAGGAATTTATTTTGCCAAACAGGAATCATTAGACAAATTCATCCAACTTAATTGGATGGTGTTTATTTGGCCAGATAGGTAACATTAAGCATTTACTTAATTTAACTAGTTATAATTTAATAACGTAATTTAATTACATTAATAAGATTTATCGCTTCAATTATTATCAGTTTTAATAATGATAATTCAACTACCTAACACTACCAATATCAGCAACAACAAAACAGTTAATACAAATCAATTAGCAATTTCAACAATCACGTAGGTAATAACTAAATTAATATACTTTATACTATACTGGTTAAACAAAATTGTGATTTTTACTCACCATAGTTCTAGTTCTTGCTTTTGCATTCTAATTTCATTTAATTTCAAATAGGTATTTGAAATTAGATGGAATCTAACGAGCTTAGACCAATCCAGGTCCATAATGAAGATATTGATCATACGAGTACAATGCGACTGACCGCGCTTGATTTGAACCTAAGTTGAACAAGTTATTAGACTTACAATTTTACACAAATTAATTATTAATTATATTCACTAATGACCATCATTAAGCCAGTAATTACCTAGATTATCCTAATCCCATTCTTAATCTCTCCTCCACGATAAACAAGAAATCATGATACCCAAAACCCGACCCTACCTTCACATGTGAATGCCATCACCTCTGGTCATAATTACCACTATGAACCAACTCAAACGAATGCCTGGACCCTGACTTCCCTCCAACTACCCGCGTCTCCACCCTAACAGCCTTCGATCGTTGGCAAAAAACCAAGCCTTATGTCGTCTTCCTAAGTCGATTCAGACACCTCAGTTCGTCTCCGATCACCAAAATTCGCAAACGTGTAGCTTTCGAACCCCTTCTTCGCCTTTCCATTAGGTAGCAATTTCTAAAGATCAATGGTGTCAAAGATGAATATTGGAAACCATAACCGCTGCATTACCATTTAACCTCGATTTTCGGTCATCCTACTTCACCTAATCAACAACCATCGATGCACTCCCCTAACTCATACGAACATCCTTCCTGTTGAGGTCATAGTAGCTTGAAATGCTCTAATAATCATGAATGTTTTTGGCTGTTAGATTTGTTTAGAGGTAATCATTGGATTAGAAATTTAGATTAGGGTTTAAGAGAAAGTGAACAACTAAGGGGATATTTATAGACAATCAACTCAAAACACTATTCATTATTCAAAAAAATTCTAAAATCCAAATGAAGCATACTCCTGGTGTTCTTAACTAATTACACATGTTCCAGACTCAATAAAACTAATTTCAGGACTCAATTCTAACTTTTACAGATTTTGGATTTTAAAATCCAATTATATCAATTTAATTTCTCTAATTTAACGCTACGTTTTTTCAGTTCACATGACCACGAAATACATTTGTTCGTCATGAAACTCGATGTGACAACTGCGGGACTCAAACCCCTGATCTTTCGAAAAGCAACACCAATCAATAACCACCGTGCTAAAGATCTTTGTGTTAACTTTCAGAAAGGGGTGTTACAGACTACCCTCCTTAAAGAGCCCAACCTTCTTGTTGGCTCATATCACTCGCCACCCAGGCGTTGTGCATGTAACCCGCACCAGTGTTGGAGAATGGAGTTTTGAAGACAACAACCTTATTTCAATATTAATTGATTATAAAATATATACTAACACCTTTATCTAGAATATATATATACACACATATGCAGGATTTGTATATAGGAATTAATGTTGAAGACTGTACAGTTTAAGCGCTTTTAGAAATTCAGAATTTAGAAGATTCAAGACTCATGGGTAATCAAGATTTCAAGAGTTCAAGATAAATATAGTAATAGAGTCTAGTTTATGTAAGTCTCCGAATAGCACTCCAGGTTCAAATTCAAATTCTATTCTGATTTTCAAATTTCAAATTTCTATTTTCAATTTCTATTTCCTATTCTAATTAATTTTTCTATCTTACTTTTTATTTTAAACTCAAGTTTTTAAGTCTGTAAGTTTTATATAGTTATATACTTTATATTTTATAGTTTCAAACTTTATAATTTTGTAAATATGTTTATATAATGTATATTTATGATTTCGTATGATCCTCTACTTTATAATACTCACTTATAACACTATGTTTTAATTCAAGAATTTCCATTTCCATAACTATATATATATATATATTAAAACACTTCAAAAATGCTCAAAATTCAATTTTATAAAGGGATATGTCGACATACATTATAGAACATGTTGACATATAACTGTCATATTTTTGATTTTGAAAGGAAGTGTCTTTTTACTATTTGTAAAGTTCCAAAAACGTTGCAACCTTTCAAATCTTATAAATAGGGGCTGATTTCGAAAATTTTCATCATTCTTCTTCTCCATCTTTATCCTCTTTCTTTACACTATTAATATTTCATATTACTGTGATTTCTACACTTATACTCTGCCGAATTCAATTCTATTTATATAAAACTTTTCCTCTTCTCACTCTCTACTCATTACTCTCTGAATCGAAGTGCTATTGAAGAGTTATAGGGTTGTTGTAATTGTTTGGGAAGTGTTTGGGAAAGGTGTGTTAATTATAGCTTTGAAATCAAGAAAAGGAATCAGAGGTAACCTTGTAGCTGGGTAAATCAAGGGAAATGTACTTGATCAAGGGTGTTTCGGAGTTTGGAGTCGGTGGTAACCTTGTGGCCGTGAAATCAAGGAGATTGTACTTGGATATTGATATAGTAATAAAACTCTTGGCAATCCAGCATTGCGTGGGATTGGACGTTGGAGTAATCCGAACCAGTATAAAATCTACTATGTTCATTCCTTTTCTGTATTTTATTTCTATTTACTTTTGTGTTTGAGTTTGATTTTGTGTCTGTGATTGTATCTGTGGTGTGTGATTCATATAGTAGATTATATAAGTTTTCGATTTTATTAAGTTCTTTAAAAAAATGACTCACCCCTCTTCTAGTGTTAGTTTTGCCTAGACGATCCATTCCGCATTCCCTAATAATTGGTATCAGAGCAAGGTCTTTCGAAAAGTTCATAATCTGATTTTTGAAAAAAAAAATTAAAAATGGAAAATTTTGAAATAATTGTTAACACTAGTGTTAATTCATGCATTGAACCAATGTTGAAAGAGACTGCATATAATTGTGTTAAAAAGTCAAGTGATCTACTGAAATATTATTCAATATAGGAAATGATGTGTTATATGGATTTTGAACATTCAAAAGTTGAAAAGATGGATAAAGTGGCTATTGGTAATTCAAATTCCGAAAGTGTGGCTATTGAAAGTTCAAATTCCGACGGTATGTTACATGATGGTTGAGAATGTAAATTCTAGAAAGAAATTGGTGGAAATCAAAAAGGACAAATAGATACTGGATAGTTGCTGTTCGAGTCATATGACGGGAAATCCTGAATTACTAGCTAATTTGGTGTATGAAGATGGTGGAATGGTGAACTTCGGAGATAAAAGGATATAGTATTGGGATAGGTAATGTCGGTAATTCTTAAACTCCTACTATTTCTGATGTTTTAATATTTAGGAATCTAAAACACAATGTACTAAGTATAAGTAAACTTTGCGATAAGGGTTATAAAATAAACTTTGTGAAAGATAAATGTTTTATAGAAGATAGGAATTCAAAAGTAATATTCGAAGGAGATAAAAAGAAAAATATCTATATATTAAGTATGAAAATCTCCAACGATAATCTATGCCTTATAGCCAATACAAGTGACCCCTGGATCTGGCATAAGAGATTTGGTCATATAAATTTCAAACACATCTCTTGGATCTCTAAATTAGATTCAATTAGGGGATTACCCAAAATGAAATTTAAATTTAGTAATTTATGTGATGCTTGTCGATTCGGAAAATTAAAAAGAAGTTCATTCAAGTCAAAAGAATTAATTACCACCTCAAAACCATTAGAATTAATTCAAATGGATTTATTTGGTCCATCTCAAACCCAATCGATAAATCATAATAGATATGTTTATGTAATAGTCGACAATTTTCTAGATTTACTTGGACTTTGTTTCATAAAAGTAAAAGTGACGATTTCGATCAATTTAAAAAAATTTCTAAAAGAATTCAAAACTTATTATCCTTAAAAATTAAAACAATACGTAGTGACCATGGCGGAGAATTCGAAAACGAAAATTTTGAAAAAAATTGTAATAAAAAGGGAATAAACCAAGAAAAATTCTATTCCCAGAACCCCTTAACAAAATGGAGTATTTGAACGTAAAAATAGAACGATACAAGAGTGTGCGAGAACTATGCTATCTGATAGTAATTTACTAAGAAATTTTTGGGCTGAGGCAGTTGAAATAGCTTGTTATATTTTAAATAGAATTTCAATTAGTCCCTTAACTCATAAAACTCCATATAAACTTTGTGTATAATAAGAAACTAAAAGTATCATATTTTAAAATATTTGGAAGTAAATGTTTTATACTTAGTACAAAAGAAAATTTAGATAAATTTGACTCGAAATACGATAAAGGAATATTTATTGGATATTCAGTGAGAAGTAAGGCATATAGAGTTTTCAATACTGGAACCAGTACTATAGAAGAAACCTTAAACGTATCGTTTGACAAAAATCAAAAAAGTATAACACAAAACAATGAAGATGAACGTGAAAATGAAATTAATGAATGAAGATAGTCAACCAAATAAACGAATTAGATTACAGGGAGACCATTATGTAGAAAATATCTTAGGAGATATTGAATCCATAGTTAGGAATCGTAATCAATTAAATAATACGAGTAACTCTGCATTTATTTCGACTATTGAACCTAAGAATCCAAAGGAAGCATCTTCCAATGATTCACTACACCATATCTGCTGATTAGGCTGCGTTTTTAGCCGTATCTAAAGCTCTTGGGCATGGTAAAAACCGTATCAAAAAGTGGCGTGTCTAATTTAGATACGGCTATTGTGATGACCCCAAACTTCCACAAGTGAAAGCAAGGAGAAATCATATGGAATACAACATAAATATAGTACAACAAGTCACAGAAAACACCATAGCACAGGAAATCCATATAATAACAACATTATAGCAGCGGATATATAATGTCATCAGCAATAGAAAATCCACAGTCACAGAACCTAAATTATTACAGCAAGTTTTTCAGAGAATTGCATAAGTTCCAACTCCAAATAAAAGAACGTGGAATGGAAATAAGTCTGAAAAAAAAAGGAAAGAAAAATGCGATAAGCGAAAAGATAGGTCTTCAAAGCTCCATCACCTTATCTTCACCAAAAGCAACTCCAAGCGAAAAGATAACAGTAGCTCCAAAGAAACTCCAAGCAGAAAAAGAACCTGTCTACTTGGCTGCCCGTGTAGAAGAGAGGGCACCCAAGTTTGCAAAAAGGTGAAACAAACAATGGGTCAGTCGTGGGACTGGTGTGAGAATTCTTAACTAAAATTACTCATACTAATAAGGCAAATCCAAGGACCACGCCGCTAACGCGGAACGGGTTGTACCAATGGATTGCCGTGCATAACTACAGTGTCAGTACAAATAAATAAAACGTAACACAGCGCAATGTCTTTTGAAAAATGGAACCACCATAAGACTCAGGTCCCATCACACAATGCAACGCACATCAAGAGGATAGAGTTTTACCTTATGGTGGTTAAACATGCTAAATACGCCAAATACGAAACTAATATTATTATTATTAGGGTGTATATGTTTTAAAACAATTCAAAGCAATGTATTAATCCTAGGAAGCATAGGTACCATATATTATGCCTCCAATACTAGTAATACAAATCAAATCCGTCGGGGTCGTATTGGAAATTTGGGTTTCCATCATGAGTCCAGGCTAGGGAGGACTCCTTACCGATTCGAGACACTCTAGTTAATGCCTCAGGATTACCCGCAGTTAACCCTTGGAAATGGCAGGGTCGGTCCTCACATACAGCTTAGAGGATTAGTTATTCCTAAGCACACGTTTCCCGGTCCTATAGGACCTATCCGAGGCGCCTCATTTCGTCATCCTCCAAAAGTAAAATGACTACTAACTAGAAAGAAACGTGCTACTTTCCCTGCGTTCCCTTCCCCCTTTTTAGACTCTACCGGTTTGTGAGGCTCGTGAGGTCATGTTCTTCATACCACAAGGTTCTGCTTTTCAACAAGAACCCTGATCATTTCATCTTAGCATGCCACACCGTCATTCCATACCGTACCATCGATCATCAGTCAATATATAAACGGGTGTTAAGTAGGGAACGAATTCTCTACCACCAACATTTTTATATTAGCAGAAAATCGACAGCATGATATTTAATGGGATACAGTGTCATACATACCATCCATTTACACCCATGCTCTAGGTCTGAACTAGGGTCAAACCCGTGAAATCAACGCGTACGTTTGGGCAATTTCCCCGACTCGTGAATCGGGAGCTACCCAATTCAGAGTCTTGGTCGTTGTCCATTCGAGGGAAGATTTACGGTCTTCATATGCCGCCTCCCTTTTTAGATTCTTGAAATCGTAAAATCGTTTGGAATGGGATTAACCCGGACTTCCCAAACAATCTCGCGTTCATAATTTAGAGAAAAACACATTTCATGTCGTTATGTTGTCTTATAACGATAAATCCTTGCCTTAATTATTTAATATAATTAATTTCTTTAATTAACGACGCTTCAGGTCAAAGGCGACTCTGGCGCCGTTTTCCATCCATTTTGATTTTTACTTTCCTCAAGATCTAACCGTTGGATTTTAGCGTAGCTTATATCGTTGGAAAAATATTTCCAAGACGGTCATAGCGGTTTCAGTTTTGGGAAAATCCGACGGTCGGATCTTCCGGTATAATCATTTGAAAGTTCGATTTCAAAACGCGAACTACCGCGCTCGATTCGTTATATTTTAATTATTTATATAAATATATATATATATAATTAGTTCGTTTAACTCATCGCCCTTATATATAACTTCCTTTCCCCCTTAACTTTTACTTTTCTACTTGCATTACAATTTATTTTAGGATTAGACGATGATCCTTTTCTTTTAATCTACCACCATTATTATTTATTTTAATATTTTATGATTTACATTTGAAAATGTAAATTATAACGTACCATTCCTTTAATTCCTTGTATATTTCTTCTCCCATTACATTTTGAACAATGGACATTTTCTATGGTGTAACCCTCATACATTATAAATAATGTAAATCTTTCTCCTACGTTTCATTTCTTTTTATTTGACATAAAATAAATGTTAATTTTTCCTACGGGGTGAATTCTCTTTTTATTTACATTATAAATAATGCTGTTTTATCTTACCATGCAATTTCTCTATTTATAAACATTATAAATATGTATTTTATCTTACCCTGCAATTTCTATATCGTTGACATGACAGAAATATTCCTTTTCCTACAATGCCTTTTCTATTCTTACTAACATGACAAAATATCATTTTATGCAATGCAAATTTCTATTTTTCTAACATGACAAAATATCATTTTATGCAATGCAAATTTCTATTTTTCTAACATGACAAAATATCATTTTATGCAATGCAAATTTCTATTTTTCTAACATGACAAAATATCATTTTATGCAATGCAAATTTCTATTTTTCTAACATGACAAAATATCATTTTATGCAATGCAAATTTCTATTTTTCTAACCTGACAAAATATCATTTTATGCATTGACAAAAATGTCAATTTACATACAGTGTTCATTTTCTAATTTAATATTGACAAAAATGTCAATTTACATACGGTGTTCATTTTCCAATTTAATATTGACAAAAATGTCAATCTACATACGGTGTTCATTTTCTAATTTAATATTGACAAAAATGTCAATCTACATACGGTGTTCATTTTCTAATTTAATATTGACAAAAATGTCAATTTACATACGGTGTTCATTTTCTAATTTAATATTGACAAAAATGTCAATTAAAATTACATTGCCAATTTGTTCCCAAAACTTACTGTCAACACTACGCTACATACAACGTCAATTTTTACATGTCATAGCATCGCACAATATATGGTATCAATTCCTTGTGTCATAACATCCAACAATTTATGGTGACAATTTTTATCATGTCATAACATCGCAAATTAAACGGTGTCAAATTTTATCGTTATAGCATCACAAAAATAATGGTGTCAAATTCATCGTCATAGCATAGCATATAATTATGATGCCCAATTATTATCCACATAAACACTCAACAATTTATTCAATTAAAAAAAAATTGCGGTTTGAAACTCTCACCTTGATTGGATAATAAATATAATAAATCCAATTAAATTTTCAGAATGCTCCAATTGATTTCAGCAGCATCCACTCGTTGTCACGGTCCTATTGGTTCTGAAATTTTCAGAATCCGAATTCAAACGAATAAGTTATCAACGTTTTAATCAAACTGGGTTTTAACAACTGACTCAGCGACACTCAGAAGCGTCGCAAAATCTGAACGAAATTATACCTTTGAATTTCCAGTTTTGGTTCGAATCTTTGGATCAAGATTTCGGAGGCTACGGGCGATGGTTTCACGAACCGTTTTCGCGACGATGTCCGGCTACGAGAGGCGCAGGTGCGCCGGCAAGGGGGTGGGGCGCGATGGGCTGCTGGCGGCGCGGCGGGACTCGCGACGGCGGGCGTTCGGGTGGAGGTGGCGGCCTGTACGGTGGACGAGAGCGGGTGCAACTGGTCGGAGCTTGAAGGTCTTTGTCTCCTCTTCGAAACGGTGTAAAGTTTGCTAAAAATCGTTGAGGAACGAGAGAGAAAATGGATTTCAAAGTTTTGATACTTAATGGGTTTCGGCGGCTTTACTATGCGGAGGAAGAAGACGACGTATACCCCGTATACGAGCGTATTTATATAGGTATTTAGGGTTTTCTAATGATTATTTTTATTTAATTACTTAATTAATTAATTCGTGAAAATAGTGTTAACTCAAACGACCCCCGATTCGCGCTCAACGACTGTCGATCTTAATGTTTTCACGTCTTCTGAATACGATGGCGCTATCCGCATGGTCCAATTCTGAAGTTACAGTCTGGTTCCTTTTATTTTCAAATTAAATTGTTTAATTTAAATTCGGACATACATATTAATTCCCCGAGGCTACATACTGACTCGGAAAATTACAGAAAAATTATTTTTGGCATCGTGATGACGATACGGTTCTCACAAAGCCAGTTTCATCGAATTCTGAGACTGTTCGAAAAATGGCTATTTTCAAGCTGTTCAATTTCAACTGCTTTTGACCAAACACAGCTCCTTACGCCACGCTCACATATTAAATCGAAAAATTCTAAAAATTGAAACTCAGCCATATTATGACACTCCGGATCCAATGAAAGTGGTTTCGTCGGATTCCGAGGTCGTTTGCAAAATGGTCATTTTCAACTGCTTCAAAGTTATTTAAAATTTGAAATTTTAAATTTTGACTCAAAACCCAACAAAATATCTTAAAATAAAATTTTCAAACTGGTTCAGATTTTCGGGTCATTACAATCTCCCCTCCTTAAGAACTTTTCGTCCTCGAAAAGGAAAAAGGAAAACAGAAGAGTAGGAATCAGCACAGAAAATACTGAAATGATTAAGCGTACCTCAAAATAAAATCTAATCTGAGATATCCACTCTGCATTTGGGATAGGCCTTTTTGAAACTCTCTTCAGTCTCCCAAGTGCAGTCCCTAGGATCGCCACTCCACTGTACTTTGACTAGGTTGATTCTTTTATTCCTCAGAGCTCGGGTTTCTTTGCCAATAATCTTTATCGGCTCTTTCCTCACCGTTAGACTTGGAGTAATATCCATGACTTGCTGATTTAGCTCATCTTCAATCAAATCTGGGTCATGCACATGCTGGCGGAGTTGGGACACATGAAACACATCATGCACTCCTGGCAGCCAGTCGGGCAGCTGCACTCGATAAGCCAGAGTACCAATCCTTTCGAGAATAGGGAATGGACCAATGAATCTTGGCGCCAATTTCCCAAACTTCCCAAATCGAATCACGCCCCTTAGTGGAGAAACCTTCAAGTACACATGGTCACCAACAGAGAATTGCAAATCTCTTCTACGCTTGTCTGCATAGCTTTTCTGTCGGCTTTGAGCAGCCAGCAACCGCTTCTTAATTTTATCAACTTTGTCTGAAGCTTCTCGGATCATGTCTGGACCTAAAACAAGGCGATCTCCTTTTTCAATCCAACAGGCTGGCGATCTACATGGCTTATCATATAAGGCTTCGAACGGAGCCATCTTCAAACTTGCCTGATAGCTATTGTTATATGAGAATTCAACTAAATGCAAGTGATCCTCCCAAGAACCTCCATAATCGAGTATGCAAGCTCGCAACAAATCTTCAAGAATGCGATTCACCCTCTCAGTTTGGCCGTCTGTCTGAGGGTGGTATGCGGTGCTGAGATTTAATTTTGTTCCCAATTCATTTTGGAATGCCTCCCAAAACTTGCTAGTGAAGATAGGATCACGGTCACTAACAATGCTGCTAGGAACACCATATAGCCTGACTATTTCCTTGAGATAAATTTGTGCCAGACTTTGAGCAGTTCTGGTGGACTTGACAGGTATGAAATGAGCGACCTTGGTGAAGCGGTCCACGATCACCCAAATGATGTCATTCCCTTTCTTAGTACGGGGCAAACCATCTATGAAATCCATGGAGACTTGGTCCCACTTCCCTTCGGGTACCGGCAATGGCTGCAACAATCCTGCAGGCTTTTGTTGATCGCTCTTTACTCGCTGACATGTAGGACATCTACTCACATAAATGGATATATCCCTCTTCATATCTTTCCACCAAAACGTGCGCTTAAGATCATGATACATCTTGCTAACGCCTGGGTGGATGGAAAGCTTTGATTTGTGCCCTTCATTTAAAACTTCCCTGATGAGCTCTGGGATTTTTGGAACACAGATCCTCCCTTGCAACCTAAGGGCTCCCTTTTGATCTATTTGAAAGCTCGTGCTCTCTCCTTCTTGAATACTCTTAATCATTCTTTGAATAAACTTATCTTCCTTTTGAAGGGTAGAAATTTTATCAATCAAAGAAGGGGTAACTATAAAGTTTGCGACCATGGCAGCTTTTCTACTGAGTGCGTCTGCCACAACATTGGCTTTCCCTAGCGTATACAAGATGTCGAGATCATACGCCGCAAGAAATTCTAGCCACCTCAGCTGCCTTAAATTCAAGTCCTTTTGATCGAAGAGATATTTCAAAGATTGATGGTCTGTGAATAATTCGAATTTTTCGCCCAAGAGGTAATGACTCCAAATTTTTAAAGCAAAAACTATGGCTAAAAGTTCTAGGTCATGGACACGATAATTTTTCTCATGCGGCTTTAGTTGACGGCTTGCATATGCAACAACTTTGCCCCTTTGCATCAATACTGCGCCAAGACCCCCACTTTGAGAAGCATCGGTATAGACAGCTAAATCTTGGTTGCCATCGATGATGGTTAACACGGGAGCAGTGGTCAAACTCACCTTTAGCTTTTGGAAGGACTCCTCACACTCTGCTGTCCAAATGAACTTGGTGTTTTTCTTTGTGAGTTGTGTTAAAGGGCCAGATAGCTTGGCAAAGTTTTGGACGAATTTTCTGTAATATCCAGCCAACCCTAGGAAACTTCTTACTTCAGTGGGTGTAGTGGGCTGCTTCCAATCTTGAATGGCGGAAATTTTGCTTGGGTCCACAGCAATTCCTTCTTTTGACACAACATGGCCCAAGAATTTTACCTCCTCTTGCCAAAATGTGCATTTTGAAAATTTTGCTTTTAGAACATTTCTTTGCAGAATCTCTAGCACTTCTTTTAGATGCCCTTCATGCTCCTCCTTGGTTTTAGAAAAAATCAAGATATCATCAATGAAGACTAGGACGAATTTATTCAAGACCTCTTTGAAGACCCTATTCATCAAGTCAACAAAATAGGCTGGAGCATTGCACAGACCGAATGGCATTACCAACCATTCGTAGAATAGGTCAGGCTCTCTGAAAGCGGTCAAAGGGATGCATTCTTCGGCTATGCGAAGTTGGTGGAAACCTGTGGCTAGGTCCATCTTCGAAAACACCTTGGCTCCATTTAAATTGTCCATCAGATCATCTATACGAGGCAAGGGATATTTTTTCTTTAAGGTTTGCTTATTGAGATCGCGGTAATCCACACAGAGCCTCAGAGTGCCGTCAGATTTGGGGACAAACACCACAGCTGCACCCCAATTGGAAAAGCTAGGCCGTATTAATCCCTTCTTTAGGAGCTGTTTGGTTTGGGTACTCAACTCTTCTTTTTCT
Organism: Allium sativum; assembly: GCA_030737875.1. NCBI lineage: Eukaryota > Viridiplantae > Streptophyta > Magnoliopsida > Asparagales > Amaryllidaceae > Allium > Allium sativum. The sequence continues at coordinate 147,145,102 of CM060922.1, read as the reverse complement.
TTAGGAGTCATTCTTCGAACAGCATGAACTACAGGCCTTGCATTAGGGACAAGATCAATTCTGAAATCGATTTCCCTTCGCGGTGGTAAACTATCTACTTCTTCAAATACGTCCGCATAATCCTTGACAATGGGAATATTCTCTGAAGAGATGGGCGTGACTTCTAAGGAAGACCAAAAAGCTTTCCTGTCTGGTTTTAAGCCTTGGCAAGGTATAGCAACGGTGCTTCCGAAAACTGGTTTTGCCTTCACTACTCTTTCAGAGCATAGTACTTCAGCGTCATATTTTGTTAGCCAATCAAGACCAAGGATAATATCAAATTCGGAAAAATCCATGATGATCAAGTTAAATGGAAATTTGAAACGAGAGTAGGATACTGGCACTTTACAGAATAAACCTAGAGAGATGGAATCTCCTACAGGATTATGAACATTAATTGGCTCTTTAAGGCTTCGTTGTTTTATTCTCAACTTTTTAACTGCGTTGCTAGAAATAAAACTCCTTGACGCACCCGTGTCAAATAAAGCAGTAACAGGAATATTTTTAATAGAAACAGTACCATCCAGAACATCAGACTTACCTCCCTCAGTAGGTGCAGAGGAAGATGGTGTACCTGCTCCCTCATAGACATGTGCAATCTGAGCTCCTTTCAACAGTGGGCAATTGGCCTTGATATGGCCCTTTTAATGGCAGTTGTAGCAATCTTTGCTATCATCACCTCTGGCCCTCTTCGGACCCCTGTAGTCTTTGCTATAATGCCCGAACTTCTGACAGTTGTAACACTGGACCTTGGATTTGTCAAATGTCTTAGCAGCTCCAGAATTACTGCCTTCAGCTTTCTTCTCTGGTTGTTTCCTTTTGTTGTTGTTGTTGGCTAAGCTCCTCTCCCTGTCCTGCTGAGAAACCTTCTTGTCATTCTCTTCATAACGGCAAGCGAACTCCACCATCTTATTGAAGGAAAGGTCGATGTGGGCAGTGACTCTGTCAATATATTTTCTTGCAAGGCCATTTATGAATCTCTTATTCTTCTGAAAGTCATCACGAATCAGTTCAGGTGCATAACGGGAAAGGTCCTCGAACCTACGAACATACTCTGAAATGGACTTGTCGCCTTGCCTCAGATTGGCGAATTCGTCGCGTAGCCTTTCTACCTCCTGCCTCGGAATGTATTTGTCGTTGAAAAGCTCTTTAAATCTATCCCAAGACATATTATCTTCGTCGCCTCCAATGTTGACTACCTCCCACCAGTTTTGCGCTTCACCTTGAAGATGCCATGCTGCAGTGAATCTCTTTCTCTGATCATCAAGTCCCAGTCCTCCAAATATCTTTTCACAATTTTTCAGCCACGCCTGAGCTTGTACCACAGTCTCAGAACCGGTGAATGGAACTCCACCCAAATTCTTGAACTTCTTTGCCACCTTGTCCAAGTCAAAGGGTGGCGGCGGTGGTGGTGGTTGTTGTTGGACAGTGGGCTCCTCAGTTTCAGTGGTATTTTGCCTTCTCCTAGCGGCTCTAGCAGCTCTTGCAGCAGCGGCACTCATTTTAAGTTAGTTCTGTACAATCAAGGGAAGAGTCAGAACAACCTTAATGACGATGATTTTTAAGAAGTGATAAGGAAAAAGGATAGATGAAAGATGATGATAAAGTGACCGACTATTATGTATTCTTATGAAATGTTCGCCGTAGAATAATGTGATTCTACGTAAGCGAGTTACTATAAATATGTTATATTCCGCTTTGTAAACCAAAGCTCTGATACCAACTGTGACGACCCCAAACTTCCACAAGTGAAAGCAAGGAGAAATCATATGGAATACAACATAAATATAGTACAACAAGTCACAGAAAATAACATAGCACAGGAAATCCATATAATAACAACATTATAGCAGCGGATATATAATGTCATCAGCAATAGAAAATCCACAGTCACAGAACCTAAATTATTACAGCAAGTTTTTCAGAGAATTGCATAAGTTCCAACTCCAAATAAAAGAACGTGGAATGGAAATAAGTCTGAAAAAAAAGGAAAGAAAAATGCGATAAGCGAAAAGATAGGTCTTCAAAGCTCCATCACCTTATCTTCACCAAAAGCAACTCCAAGCGAAAAGATAACAGTAGCTCCAAAGAAACTCCAAGCAGAAAAAGAACCTGTCTACTTGGCTGCCCGTGTAGAAGAGAGGGCACCCAAGTTTGCAAAAAGGTGAAACAAACAATGGGTCAGTCGTGGGACTGGTGTGAGAATTCTTAACTAAAATTACTCATACTAATAAGGCAAATCCAAGGACCACGCCGCTAACGCGGAACGGGTTGTACCAATGGATTGCCGTGCATAACTACAGTGTCAGTACAAATAAATAAAACATAACATAGCGCAATGTCTTTTGAAAAATGGAACCACCATAAGAATCAGGTCCCATCACACAATGCAACGCACATCAAGAGGATAGAGTTTTACCTTATGGTGGTTAAACATGCTAAATACGCCAAATACGAAACTAATATTATTATTATTAGGGTGTATATGTTTTAAAACAATTCAAAGCAATGTATTAATCCTAGGAAGCATAGGTACCATATATTATGCCTCCAATACTAGTAATACAAATCAAATCCGTCGGGGTCGTATTGGAAATTTGGGTTTCCATCATGAGTCCAGGCTAGGGAGGACTCCTTACCGATTCGAGACACTCTAGTTAATGCCTCAGGATTACCCGCAGTTAACCCTTGGAAATGGCTGGGCCGGTCCTCACATACAGCTTAGAGGATTAGTTATTCCTAAGCACACGTTTCCCGGTCCTATAGGACCTATCCGAGGCGCCTCATTTCGTCATCCTCCAAAAGTAAAATGACTACTAACTAGAAAGAAACGTGCTACTTTCCCTGCGTTCCCTTCCCCCTTTTTAGACTCTACCGGTTTGTGAGGCTCGTGAGGTCATGTTCTTCATACCACAAGGTTCTGCTTTTCAACAAGAACCCTGATCATTTCATCTTAGCATGCCACACCGTCATTCCATACCGTACCATCGATCATCAGTCAATATATAAACGGGTGTTAAGTAGGGAACGAATTCTCTACCACCAACATTTTTATATTAGCAGAAAATCGACAGCATGATATTTAATGGGATACAGTGTCAGACATACCATCCATTTACACCCATGCTCTAGGTCTGAACTAGGGTCAAACCCGTGAAATCAACGCGTACGTTTGGGCAATTTCCCCGACTCGTGAATCGGGAGCTACCCAATTCAGAGTCTTGGTCGTTGTCCATTCGAGGGAAGATTTACGGTCTTCATATGCCGCCTCCCTTTTTAGATTCTTGAAATCGTAAAATCGTTTGGAATGGGATGAACCCGGACTTCCCAAACAATCTCGCGTTCATAATTTAGAGAAAAACACATTTCATGTCGTTATGTTGTCTTATAACGATAAATCCTTGCCTTAATTATTTAATATAATTAATTTCTTTAATTAACGACGCTTCAGGTCAAAGGCGACTCTGGCGCCGTTTTCCATCCATTTTGATTTTTACTTTCCTCAAGATCTAACCGTTGGATTTTAGCGTAGCTTATATCGTTGGAAAAATATTTCCAAGACGGTCATAGCGGTTTCAGTTTTGGGAAAATCCGACGGTCGGATCTTCCGGTATAATCATTTGAAAGTTCGATTTCAAAACGCGAACTACCGCGCTCGATTCGTTATATTTTAATTATTTATATAAATATATATATATATAATTAGTTCGTTTAACTCATCGCCCTTATATATAACCTCCTTTCCCCCTTAACTTTTACTTTTCTACTTGCATTACAATTTATTTTAGGATTAGACGATGATCCTTTTCTTTTAATCTACCACCATTATTATTTATTTTAATATTTTATGATTTACATTTGAAAATGTAAATTATAACGTACCATTCCTTTAATTCCTTGTATATTTCTTCTCCTATTACATTTTGAACAATGGACATTTTCTATGGTGTAACCCTCATACATTATAAATAATGTAAATCTTTCTCCTACGTTTCATTTCTTTTTATTTGACATAAAATAAATGTTAATTTTTCCTACGGGGTGAATTCTCTTTTTATTTACATTATAAATAATGCTGTTTTATCTTACCATGCAATTTCTCTATTTATAAACATTATAAATATGTATTTTATCTTACCCTGCAATTTTTATATCGTTGACATGACAGAAATATTCCTTTTCCTACAATGCCTTTTCTATTCTTACTAACATGACAAAATATCATTTTATGCAATGCAAATTTCTATTTTTCTAACATGACAAAATATCATTTTATGCAATGCAAATTTCTATTTTTCTAACATGACAAAATATCATTTTATGCAATGCAAATTTCTATTTTTCTAACATGACAAAATATCATTTTATGCAATGCAAATTTCTATTTTTCTAACATGACAAAATATCATTTTATGCAATGCAAATTTCTATTTAATATTGACAAAAATGTCAATTTACATATAGTGTTCATTTTCTAATTTAATATTGACAAAAATGTCAATTTACATACGGTGTTCATTTTCCAATTTAATATTGACAAAAATGTCAATCTACATACGGTGTTCATTTTCTAATTTAATATTGACAAAAATGTCAATATACATACGGTGTTCATTTTCTAATTTAATATTGACAAAAATGTCAATTTACATACGGTGTTCATTTTCTAATTTAATATTGACAAAAATGTCAATTAAAATTACATTGCCAATTTGTTCCCAAAACTTACTGTCAACACTACGCTACATACAACGTCAATTTTTACATGTCATAGCATCGCACAATATATGGTATCAATTCCTTGTGTCATAACATCCAACAATTTATGGTGACAATTTTTATCATGTCATAACATCGCAATTTAAACGGTGTCAAATTTTATCGTTATAGCATCACAAAAATAATGGTGTCAAATTCATCGTCATAGCATAGCATATAATTATGATGCCCAATTATTATCCACATAAACACTCAACAATTTATTCAATTAAAAAAAAAAAATTGCGGTTTGAAACTCTCACCTTGATTGGATAATAAATATAATAAATCCAATTAAATTTTCAGAATGCTCCAATTGATTTCAGCAGCATCCACTCGTTGTCACGGTCCTATTGGTTCTGAAATTTTCAGAATCCGAATTCAAACGAATAAGTTATCAATGTTTTAATCAAACTGGGTTTTAACAACTGACTCAGCGACACTCAGAAGCGTCGCAAAATCTGAACGAAATTATACCTTTGAATTTCCAGTTTTGGTTCGAATCTTTGGATCAAGATTTCGGAGGCTACGGGCGATGGTTTCACGAACCGTTTTCGCGACGATGTCCGGCTACGAGAGGCGCAGGTGCGCCAGCAAGGGGGTGGGGCGCGATGGGTTGCTGGCGGCGCGGCGGGACTCGCGACGGCGGGCGTTCGGGTGGAGGTGGCGGCCTGTACGGTGGACGAGAGCGGGTGCAACTGGTCGGAGCTTGAAGGTCTTTGTCTCCTCTTCGAAACGGTGTAAAGTTTGCTAAAAATCGTTGAGGAACGAGAGAGAAAATGGATTTCAAAGTTTTGATACTTAATGGGTTTCGGCGGCTTTACTATGCGGAGGAAGAAGACGACGTATACCCCGTATACGAGCGTATTTATATAGGTATTTAGGGTTTTCTAATGATTATTTTTATTTAATTACTTAATTAATTAATTCGTGAAAATAGTGTTAACTCAAACGACCCCCGATTCGCGCTCAACGACTGTCGATCTTAATGTTTTCACGTCTTCTGAATACGATGGCGCTATCCGCATGGTCCAATTCTGAAGTTACAGTCTGGTTCCTTTTATTTTCAAATTAAATTGTTTAATTTAAATTCGGACATACATATTAATTCCCCTAGGCTACATACTGACTCGGAAAAATACAGAAAAATTATTTTTGGCATCGTGATGACGATACGGTTCTCACAAAGCCAGTTTCATCGAATTCTGAGACTGTTCGAAAAATGGCTATTTTCAAGCTGTTCAATTTCAACTGCTTTTGACCAAACACAGCTCCTTACGCCACGCTCACATATTAAATCGAAAAATTCTAAAAATTGAAACTTAGCCATATTATGACACTCCGGATCCAATGAAAGTGGTTTCGTCGGATTCCGAGGTCGTTTGCAAAATGGTCATTTTCAACTGCTTCAAAGTTATTTAAAATTTGAAATTTTAAATTTTGACTCAAAACCCAACAAAATATCTTAAAATAAAATTTTCAAACTGGTTCAGATTTTCGGGTCATTACAGCTATAGGCCGTGTTTAACTTAAAATTTGACATGCCCACGTAGCCGTATCAAAAGGTAAAATAAAAACGACTCGTTGCCGTATCTAAAGGGCAGCTAGATATGAATGTAAACCATAGCTAATTTACGATGGACGCTGCTTTAATATATTTTAGAAACGGTTTTAGGCCGTATCTATGGTGTCAGGTAGACACGGTCTTAAACCGTATCTTATTATATATACGTATATATATATATATACACATATACATATTATATATATAAACAGAAACTACAACACATATTTTCCATAGCACAGACCATATCACAATTTATACAAAGCATATATAGCACAAATTATACACAAAGCATAACAAGAATTTTCATAACATAATTTATAGAGTGTCGTACAATTATTAAACGGAAACTATCACAGATGTTTCATCTAATTACAAAGTCTGATATAACTGAGCTGGTTATTGAAAGTAGCAAATTTAATCAAAGAAAAAAATGAGATAAAACTGCAGGATCGGACCGGGAAGATTGAGGATGTTGATCGTGTTGTGGTCCACGTTGCTGTAAATTAAAGCAATGATGAGCAGATGCTGATATTGAATGTAAAAAATTTATATGTTTCAAAGCTTGCGTTGATAAGCATAAGCTAAATGTACACACACGAATTATCAGCGGATCAATCAATTTGTAAAAACATTAACAAATAATATTCGTGTATGCATATCGTGTCTCATGTGTATGCCACCGAAGATAGTTCATGAAACTAATGCAAACGCAAGTGTCATGGAATTCTTATTTTATAAGTAAACCAAAAGTCAAGTGTAAAATTATATATACCTGGTCCAACGTCTAAAGATATTGAATCAGAGACTCCACATGACACACATACCCACCCACTCCGATTTCATCAAAGGTCTTTGCAAATTGACGATTCGGTTTGGAGGTTTTCTCATCTGGTAGCAGTATACTGTCCAAAACCACTTTTTCATGTGTAGGTGGTACAGGAATCCCATGGATCTAGATGACGTAGGATCTCAACAGACAGTACCTGTTGGAATAAGGACGAGAATTTCAAAGGATGGTATTAATAAAATATGCTTAATTTTATTAAAACAGGAAAACTGGAGTATGTATCCATTAGACTTTAAGCACTCGCTTTAGATCAGAGTGCAATAAAATATGCAACACCCTTTGATTTTAATAAAACACACCTGTTGCTATTATGTCTAGATCAGAATTGAGAATTTCACATCGTTGATTGTTCACCGCATTGGTCGTATCCTGGATCGGAGAAGGAACACCCTTTGATGCACTGATGTGTGTATTGCTGCTTCCTCCATCCGACGTAGTTAACGGTGCCTGAGTTCCTTGATCAGTCAAAGTTCCTACCATGTTGATTAGAACCTCCATTTTTCCAGACAAATTTCCCACTATACCCTTCATATCAATCATCATACCCTCCAAGCTTCCCACCCTCATTTTCAACTCATCATTGTCTTCACGAACATGTTTGAATCATTTTTGTGCAATGGCACAAGCCTTAACATGCATCTTTAGTATGATGCTCCCAACAGCGCGACTCCTAACCCTTGTATCCTTACCGAACACTTGTGATAAGATATCTTCATCAACAGGCAATTTTTCTTCATCACTATCGGTGAACTTTTCCTTCAATTTGGCAATTTGATCCTGGGATAAAAATTAAATGTGTTTACACCAACATTTACTTGTAACAGCTTGCAACTATAGTATGTTACTCCTAACTGAATAAATTCAATCCAGACATAGCACCATAATAATAAAAACATGTAATGAAGAAAATGTCATGAGAAACTAATTAATCACAATATGGAAAGCCTGAAAGCATGAAATGAAAGTCCAAACAATAGACTGCTCGATGTTAACTGTAATAACCATAATACAAGTAAAAACTTACTAAGTACGCAGACGTGGCATCTGATATGCTACCATCCTTTTTCCTGTGTGTCTTCTCCCATACTTAACAACATTGATATTTGCAGATGGACTTGCAATGATCTGCAATATATTCCATTTCATGTATATTCTCTCCCTTAATTGTGTTTTTTTTACTACTGCTGAAAGAAAATGATCAAATAATTTACCAATTTGTGTTCTACTCTAGCGTGACTTTTACGTCCTTCATGGTGGGCATAACTTAGACTGGATCTATTTTTTTGCCTGCCGTCCTTCTTCCGCTTGCTTCAGGCATTGCTTTATTCTTTATGAACTTGTTTCAATCATCTTGAGCAATTGAAGGTGGACAATGTTCCATCCGTTCTTCGTCATTGTCGAAAATGTCATAATAAGTTGCTCTCAAGTTTTTCTTGTGTCTCCTAAAAGCCTCGGCCATTCTTTTGAAAACATTTCCTTTGAAAGCGGCTTAAGCGTATACATTTTCTGCAAAAATTAAGAGTCAGAGACTGTAAAAATAAACTGTAACATTTACATGCAATTTTTCACAAATTTACCACCAACTGGTTCCAAACGTCGTCCGTATATGTTTTGGGTACTTTATCCCAACCTATGTAAGAGACCGGCACATAAGATCATACTAGTTTACCAAGCATAGTAGCGATTTTTGGAGCGTTTTCTGAGACTGGAATACCAAGTAGGTTTTGTTCAACTTGTTTATCTTTCGAACACGATGCATGTGATGATGTTGGATCTTGCGACGTATTTTCCTGCGAAATAGAAGCAACATTAAGAACCATGACAAACACCATGAATAAGAATATTATTCACATTTGTTACTGATTGTGTTCTCTATTACAATTTCAGTCAACAATTCATAAGTCTTACTCACTATGAAATAGTTAAAAGAAATAATAAAAGCATAATGGATTGCGATCAGAAAGTGTAAGTCATGACATTCCAAATACATACGATTCCCTGGTAAAAAAAGTATTCAACAATTCATAGGTTAACGCATGAGTTTGGTTAGATCTTCTAGTTTTTCATTATCTTCAAAAGCTGATTGATAGACGGTAGGAGACTCAATGTCATCCACATTTGTAGTCAACCGTTTTGGTGTATGCAAAACCACAGACCAGCTGTCATTTTCTAAATCTTTTGAGTAGAACACTTGGCTCGCTTGTGATGCAAGAATAAATGGCTCATCATTCACATTGTCCCTGTTCTTTAATTTTCCTAAATTAACCATGATCAGGTTTGAAGCGGGATCTATTTTGCAACCATTGATCTTATCCTCGACTTTTACCTAATCGCAATAAAAAACTATTTGTTTGAAATCAATGTAATCCAACTCAAGTATCTGCTGAATGACTCTGTAATATGTTGTTTTTGCTTCCTTATAATTTTTATCTTTGCCACTCGCTCTAAATTTTGTAATTGCTCTCATGCATACACTGCTATCCTGTGTTACCATATGGTCTTCGTACATTTTCGTGGAAAATAAAAATCCATTCACTTGGTACTTCGTATAACTAAGCGCCGTGAAATTCGGCCCGTGTATTAGCCGCCAAAGAGTTGGGTCTACATCGTTGCAATTCAACAACTACATAAAACACAAAAAGAAAAATCAAGCATGTTCACGATGGTTATTGCAAACTTATAAAAACGTGAAATACTGTAGATGATGCAATACCTCATTACGTAACCATATAGTAAAAGGTTTAATGACTTCGACAGATGTACCTCTGCCTCGTGGTTGAAATTTAGTGTTTTCACATAGGAGTTGTACCTTCTATACGTAGATAACACTTATTGAAATGAATATATAAATTGAATTAAAAAATGGAAATTCGAAACCTACATCATGAACTTACTTCTTCCATGGATCCAATCCATCATACTTACTTAGGACCCATCTACGCACTTGTTCGAATTGCACTTGAGTTAAACTTATATCTTTACCATTATCCAAAGGTATCTCACCAGCAAACTCATCATCCTCGTCTAAAAATGCTTCGTGGGTATGTTTATGGTTGCCATAACCTCCGTTTGGGATATATTCCATGCAATAAAGGCTAACTTCTTGTATGATATATCCTTCTGCAATACACCCTTCAATGTATCTTTTGTTGCGCACATACCCTTTATATGTTTTCATCAACCTATGATTGTGATCAATTATAACTTGCACACGATAGCCATTTATACCGAATAATAATGTACATAACTGAAATTAGTAATTTACCATTCAAAAAGGTACATCCATCTATATCTGACAGGGCCACCAACCAATGCTTGATCGGCTAAATGAACCATAACATGGATACTGATATCAAAAAATGCAGGTGGAAAATATTTTTCAAAAACGCACATTGCTTCCACCAACATAGCCCTTGCTTTTATAAGGTGTTCCCTATTGATAACCTTCGAGCACAAAATGTTAAAGAATAGACTAATACGATGAATAGCATTTCGTAGATCCTTATGTTGTGTATAAGTATATTGAAGCAATACCGAAAGCAAATGTTGCATTATGACGTGGTAATCATGTGACTTCATATTTCTTAGTTCGAGAGGATTGATGCTCACGTTGTTGTGGAAGTTAGAGGAGAATTTGTTAGGTACTTTCAAAGTTTTCAATATGGTGCAAAATCTTATCTTTTCTTCTTTGCTCAAGGTGAAATTTGCCTTTGGTATGATTGTTTTTTTGGTTTCGGGATCTACCCTCACCCACAACTTTTGTTTTATACCCATGGTTTTCATATCCTTGCGTGCATTGATGTCATCTTTTGACTTCTCTTTATGGCCCATAATGGTGCTGATGAGATGCTCTGCGACATTCTTCTCCGTATGCATAACATCAATATTATGTCGAATCATATTTGCTTTCCAATATGGTAAATCAAAAAAGATAGACCTCCTATACCAAGAAGAAACATTGTCACCTTCTTCAACGGCCGACTTTTTCTTTTTTCAACCAACTTCTTCTTTGTGTTTACCGATTTTCATTTTGACATTCGCTACTCTCTTTTCAACTTCAAAACCATTCAATGGCCTTTTAGGACGACTAAGTTCTTGTTCATTGTTGAAATTTGTCTTGTCGTATTGAAACCTATGTCGGTTAGGAAGATACATTCAGTGTCCCATAAAACACATCTTCTTACTTTCAGGAAGATGATAAGAACAAGTGTTTTCCCCACAAACGGGACATGCAAAGTAACCGTGAGTTGTACATCTCGATAAAGTCCCAAGAGCAGGGTGATCATGGATCGCCCACAACACCCTAGCTCTCATTGTAAACTCAGATTTACTTGATGAATCATATGTAACAACTCCTTCCCATAACTGCTTTAACTCGTCTATCAACGGTTCTAAATAAACATCAATATCCTTCCCTGGTTATTTTGGCCCAGAAATCAACAGTGTTAACATTGAAAGCTCCCGTTTCATGCACATAGACGGAGGAAGATTATACGGTACTACAACTACCGGCCAACATCTGTAAGGGTTAGTAATAGAAGCATTCGGACAGAAACCATCTGTTGCTATTCCAAGTGTGACATTTCGTGGCTCGACTGCGAATGTTTTGTCAAAGAGTCCACGGCTTTCCATTGAGCAGTGTCACATGGATGACGCATTGCGTTTGGATCAGACTTGGCATGACCATGCCAGGTCATTGCATCTGCTATCCATGGTACAGTATACAATCTCTTTAATCTAGAAATTAATGGAAAATATCTTAATGTCTTTCGTGCTACTTTGGTTCCTTTTCTCTCGTCGTTAAAAGATGTCCTATATCTCGGTTCTTTGCAATTTGTACAAGAAATTCTATTCGCATCATCTTTCCCGTACAACATGCAATCATTGATGCATGCGCCATAAGTTGTGTAATTCTTCCCAACTTTCTTAATGAACTTCTTCACGTCTTGGTATTTTGTCGGCAACGTGTTACCTTCGGGGAGTAACTCCTTCATTAGTTCGAGTAGTGCAGTCACACCATTATCTGAGAAGCTGTATTGGGTCTTCAAGCTATTCAGTTTCACAATGGCATACAACTTCGTTATCCCTTTTGGACATGAAGGATACAGTGGCTCTTTTGCGCTTACATAAAGTGGTGTATACTTCTTACTTTCATTGGCCTGCCAATTGCCATCATCCGTAAACTGCTCTCCAACATTATCATGATCAAACAACGGATTTTCAGGTTGAAAATCATGAAATCTATTTACATCATTGACTAGATCTTCCATCACAATATGTTCAGCCTCGTCAGTACTTGTGGAATTACTAATTGGTTGCTGTTTTCCCATCTCCACCCTTTTTTCCCCATGAAAATACCACACGCTATATGATTGGATAAAACCCCATCTAAGCAAATGAAAATGAATTTCATCTAATTTGAACGTCTTCATATTTTGGCACCAATTGCAAGGGCATAAATACACCCCTTTCTTACCACCGTTTTCTTCAACAAAACAAAAAACATTTTCACCCCATTAATATAGTATGGAGATCTTTGATTAGATTCATTTATCCACTTTTTGTCTATACCGAATGGCATGTTGCCAGCCTATAAATTCAAAAATTGTTACAACTTACAAATTGCACCAATCACTGGATGTTTTCATTGGCAAGTTGGTTTTTTTTACTGGTTAACCTAAAACTAGTTTTATTTACTGGAATGGGTATGGCAGTTGTTGGGAAACAAAACATTTCCAACAACAATTTAACAAACAAAATTCAAGGTTCATATTTTACATATTCAGTATCATGACTAGCTAATTTAATACAAGGAAATAGATCAAATAATGTGTGCACTAGCCATGATGTAATATGACCAACTTGAAAAAAAACCTAACTTTCTTCAACGTTCAACCTTTCTTTTTAACCGCCCATGGGTAAAAGCCAACAAATAGCTCTCTGGCCTATAACATGTTGAGCATGAATTGAAACAATAGCACAAAAAATATTGATTACAAGAATCTGAATCAAACCAAAATTTTACTAGCAATAGAGACGCACGATTTGCAGGCAATGACAAAGAAGCAGATATGAGCAGACATATATCGGATTTCTGTAAATTTTTGAGAGCAATTTTCAGAAATGGAAAAAGGGCACGGGATACAATATTAGATGAGGGAAATAAAAAAAAGGGAGGGAGATAACCTGAAAGGATTAAAAAATTGGAGGGATGGGTGTGCTTTTTCAAACAAAAGTTTTACACAAAAAAATCACGAATTTGAAACGGCCAACAATCGAATCATATTAACCGATCCGGAGCATTCGCGATGGACGGTCAGTTTTGGGGTACTTGTGGTGGTGCAGATCGCAAATTGTTGTTTGATATGGACCTGAGCATTATCAAATTTGATACGGCTATTAGCCGAATTTTACGCCCACGTATGTGTGCCAAATTGGCTGATATGGTGTAGTGATTCATGGATCATTGCCATGCAAGAAGAACTGAATCAGTTTACTACGAATGATGTATGAGAACTTGTTCCTAGACCAGAGGATAAGACTATAATAGGAACTAAATGGGTTTATATAAATAAAATGAATAAACACGGTGAAGTTGTAAGATATAAGGCACGACTAGTAGCACAAGGATATACTCAAGAAGAAGGAATAGATTACGATGAAACTTTTGCCCCCGTAGTAAGATTAGAAGCAATTAGGATTTTACTTGCCTTTGCAAACCATAATAAATTCAAATTATATCAAATGGATGTTAAAAGTTCTTTTCTAAATGGATTTGTTAAAGAAGACGCATATGTAGAGCAACCACCTCTATTTAAAGATGAAAAATTACCAAATCACGTATATAAGTTACGGAAAGCGTTATATGGATTAAAACAGGCTCCTAGGGCTTAGTATGATAGATTAAGAAATTATTTATTACAATCCAACTTTGAAATAGGATAATTAGATAATACTTTGTTTATTAAAAAGAATAATAAGGATACACAATTAGTATAAATATATTTTGATGATATAATTTTAGGATCAAGAAATGATAAGATGAATAAATAATTTTCAGATATTATGACCTAAGAATTTGAGATGAGTCATATGGGAGAACAAACGTTCTTTTTAGGCTTACAAATTCGTCAATTAAAGAACGGAATATTCATTAATGAAGAAAAATACGCAAGAGATCTAATTAATAAATATAATTTAACAACAACTAATGGGAGACCAACACCAATGGCGACTAATATAACATTAAGTAAAGATGATACACCTAAAGACGTTGATCAAAAATTAGATGGAGGAATGATAAGATCACTATTATATATAACTGCTAGTAGACTAGATATAATGCATAGTGTGTGTCTCTATGCAAGATATCAGTCGTAACCTAAGGAAACACATTTAAAAGCTGTAAAACGTATTCTAAGGTATGTAAAACTTACATCAGATTTTGGATTATTTTATCCTAAAGATGATTCATTCGACTTAGTTTCTTATTGTGACGCTGATTATGCGGAAATCCGATCATAAAAGTACTAGTGGAACATGTTGTTTCTTAGGACATTCACTAGTCTCGTGATTTAGTAAAAACCAAAATATTGTATCTTTGTCAACAACTGAAGCAAAATACATCTCTGCTGATTTGGCTTGTCCACAAGTAATATATATGCAACAAACTCTAAATGATTTTGGATTAAATATAAATAAATCACCAATATTATGCGATAATACGAGCGCTATAAGTATATCTAAAAATCCATCTCATCATTCAAGATCTAAACATATCGATATACGACATCATTTTCTAAGAGAAAACGTAAGCAAAGAGAAAATTTCACTCGAATTTATAGAAGCAGATAAACAAATAGTAGATATATTAACAAAACCATTAAACGAAGCAACATTTACTAAATTTAGAAGAGAAATAGGTATATGTTCACTAAGTGAATTAGAATAATTAAATATATAAATATAGTTAAGAATAACATTGAAAATAAGAAAAATAAAACAAAAAGTGTAAGTATGTCGTCGTACATACTTGCATATGTCGACATATAATTGCCAGATATCAAAAATTAATTCCTACCAAAAATTAGTTATAATAACCATTTAAACTCACCACTTCGAATTTTCTTCTTCATTCTCTCATTTCACTTCTGTAAAAATTCTAAACTAAAATAAACAATGGCCTCCACCAATTTTAACACCCAAATCAATCCCGAATCATCCAATGGACCATCCGAAGGTCCTTTTCAACGTTCTACCCTATCACATGTCATCAAACTTGAAGAGAAGATGAAATATACTCTTCAAATGCTTGCTAAAATTCAAGTACTCCAAATTCGGAAGAGTCAAGAGCAAAATCGACAAGGAAATATGTTAAGAAACCTTCAAAAATTCGTAATGGATAATCAAGCAAATCCAATTGTCATCGAATATGATAATGAAGCTATGGAAGAAGAAGTGGAACTAGAAGAAGAGGAAAAAGAAAAAATGGACGAAGAGGACGCCGAGGAGGTACAACAAGAAATCACTGACGAGGAAGATTAAGTCGTATGTGTGGGAGAAGTATTGTTCGATCAAAATGGAAATATGGTTGAACGAAATGGGGATTTTTGTCACCACTACCCAAATTGTCCAACCCATAAATCTCCCACTGGCCAGAACAAATAGACATTAGGTTTCTCTCGTTTCTTTGCATGTATTCGATGTACGACGCGTTAGTGTAACATGGTTTCATGTATATCACTTATATCCAAAAACCTTGTTTAATATAATGTTTGTTTTATCTCTTTTAAGTATTTCATTAGTTATATAAGCGAGAATTTAGGGGAAGTAACATATTTTAAGTATTATAATCACAAGTTATACACTTATATATCTTAGTATATAGTTATCGGATTAAGGGGGAGTACTTTTAGAATTCCTTTTTGATAATGCCAAAGGGGGATTATAAAATATAGACTTATTTTATGTAGACTATATAGTATTTATATAGACAGGGGGAGTATTAGAAGGATCATCATCAACAGGTATGTACAGGTATGATATTTTATAAACTAAGGTTGTCATCATCAAAAAGGGGGAGATTGTAAGAGAATGGAGTTTTGATGACAACAACCTTATTTCAATATTAATTGATTATAAAATATAAACTAACACCTTTATCTAGAATATATATATATACATATGCATGATTTGTATACAGGAATTAATACTGAAGACTGTACAGTTTAAGAGATTTTAGAGATTCAGAATTCAGAAGATTCAAGACTCATGAGTAATCAAGATTTCAAGAGTTCAAGATAAATATAGTAATAGAGTCTAGTTTATGTAAGACTTTGGATAGCACTCCAGATTCAAATTCAAATTCTATTTTGATTTTCAAATTTAAAATTTCTATTTTCAAATTCTATTTCCTATTGTAATTAATTTTTCTGTCTTACTTTTGATTTTATACCCAAGTTTTTAAGTCTGTAAGTTTTATATAGTTATATACTTTATATACTTTATATTTATATAGTTTTAAACTTTATAATTTTATAAATATGTTTATATAGGTTATATTTATGATTTCATATGATCTTCTACTTTATAATACTCATTTATAACACTATGTTTTAATTCAGGAATTTACAGAATTATATATATATATATATATATATATATATATATTAAAACACTTCAAAAATGCTCAAAATTCAATTTTATAAAGGGATATGTCGACATACATTATTGGACATGTCGACATATAACTGTCATATTTTTTATTTTGAAAGGAAGTGTTTTTTCACTATTCGTAATGTTCCAAATGTGTTGCAACCTTTCAAATCTTATAAATAGGGGTTGATTTCGAAAAAAATTCATCATTCTTCTTCTCCATCTTCATCCCCTTTCTTTACACCATTAATATTTCATATTTTTATGATTTCTACCCTTATACTCTACCGAATTCAATTATATTTGTATAAAACTTCATCTCTTCTCACTCTCTACTCATTGCTCTCTAAATCGAAGTGTTATTGAAGAGTTATAGGGTTGTTGTAATTGTTTGGGAAGTGTTTGGGAAAGATGTGTTCCTTGTAGCCTTGAAATCAAGAAAAGGAATCGGTGGTAACCTTGTAGCCGGGGAAATCAAGGGAAATATACTTGATCAAGGGTGTTTTGGAGTTTGGAGTCGGTGGTAACCTTGTTGTCGTGAAATCAAGGAGATTGTACTTGGATATTGATATAGTAATAAAACTCTACGCAATCCAGCGTTGCGTGAGACTAGACGTAGGAGTAATCTGAACTAGTAGATCATATAAGTTTTAGATTTTGTTAAATTCTTTAAAAAAAACTATTCACCCCTTCCTCTAGTGTTAGTTTTTCCTTAACAATCCATTCTGCATTCCCTAACAACTAGTACCACACCGACTGACATCCGTAGTGTTACACATACAACTACGACTGGATATAGGCTCTGATACCAAATGTAATGTTCACTCTAACCGGTGGTGGCTGCGACTTGGTAACCTCAGCAACTAGTTTTACGTTTAGCCTTTCAACTCCAGGCCAGTCCTTCGACTGCCTGACCAACCCAACCCGAGACATCTAGAGGTAAGAGAAAAAGCTTTGTCACTGTTTACAATGCAAGAACCCTTTATCATGCATCAACCAGCTTTGATACCAAATGTGACAACCAGGACACTCGAACCCCTAACCACCCATAAACCCACATTTACGCACTAACCACTATGTTAAAAGATCTTTGAGTTGAATTTTCAAAAGGGGTATTACAGTCGGCAACATATAATAATATGTGTTATGGATCCAATGAATCCAGTTTGATCGAAATTCAAGACAGTTTGCAAAATTGCTAAATTCACAACTTAATTGAAATGAGTTATTATAACGATTTTGGTCACTTCAAATTCAAATATAGTGATTTCATATCATCATTCTTATTCAATCCAACTTTAAATAAGATTTTCAAGACCATTTTAAATCCAAAATTCCATTTTAAATCTTCGTTTCACCATTCAACTAGATCAACTAGCCCATAAAATTTTAATTTAAGTTATTTTATCCGTTAACAACTATTTTAATATTAAAAGTAAATTAAATGTTGAATTATTAAATATTTAAGTTGTTATAGATTTAATTTTTTTGCCATGGATACTGTTTCCCACTCACTTATATTCAGTAGTTAATTATTTGTTGCATACTTTTATTGAAATTTAATTTTCCCTTTATTAGTTAAAAATGACGAAAAAAAGTATGTTCTTTTCCAAACTTTGATGTAAATTGGCTCAACTAATTTTTAAAAGTGATGCAGATTAAAAAAATTAAAGCTAGATTAACACTAAAGGAGGGAGAATAGTGTTCACTTAAATTTTTGAATCTTTTTAGAATTTTTTAATTAAGATGACGAGTATATGTTGAATGATCACAGAATCGAATAGATAAATAAATGTAAATAAAGGAAATGCAGTAAAGGAAAGAGCACACCAAGATCTTTATACTAGTTCAAAGTCACTCTACATCTAGTTTCGCACTGTGTACGGTCTTTAATCAATATCAACAATTATACTTCTTAATTTCAAGGAGACACCCTCCAGAACTCAGACCTCTGGGCAAGCCAATCTAATTTGTGGGTCAAAGATCCTCGCCCAACTTGATTTTCAGGAAAACAAGTGAATTCCTATTGCTTTTTACTAGGCACAATCAAATCCAACTACATTCAGGGTTTCCTAGTCATAGTCGTATAATTTTTTGAGTTGTTTTGTACAATGAATGTGGACTTGGATCTTTCGATCTTAATTACAATTGCTCTTATAACTCTATTTTGCACTTTGATCTTGGTAAAAATTGGAGAGAGTTTGATGCAGAATCAAATCAGCAAAGAATAACTTGATTCGGTTTGAATATCGGTAGAAAATGGTTATAGAAATACAATGGAGATGATTAAATTTCGTTTCTAGGAAAAAGGTATATATAAAAGTGAAGGGATATGACCGTTGAAGAGAGGCTATAACGAATAGACACTTTTTTTCAAATTTGAATTTTGAAAAATACCAGTTTATGTTCACCTACTATATGGACCATGTTGACATATGCTGGGCAAAAACAAAAACTAGTTTATTTCGAAATTGTTTTGAAAATATAAACTAATATATTATGATTTGAAACTTCGTAAAACTATTTTAACATAACAAGTGTAAATTTTAAACATATTAAGAAGCTTGAGAAAACTTGGTAATTTTTTTTTAAAGAATTTAAGCAAAAATATAATATTTATATTTAAAACTATACATAATTAAATATATTAAACTTAACATATAATTATCAAAACTAAAATAGTATAAATCATAGTTATTAAGTTAAAAAAACAAAATCTAAGGTATAATCAAAATCAAATCTTAAGTAAAACAAAAATCAAACTTATAATATCAAAATATAAACATAGTTATAAAAACCAAAGTATAATTAAAATATACATGAAAACCAAAGTACAATCAAAATATAAAACCAATTTAAGTACTTGAAAATATAATATCAAAGTATAAGTAAAGGTACAAAATATTAATATCTAGTATAAAATATTTCAAGGTAAATTATTAAAAACTTAAATTTTCTTTTTGAAAAATCATTTTGAAAACAAAGAATATTTGAAATTATTTTTGTAAAGGGGTTAAAACAAGAAATTCGCTTGAAATCATTTTTAGAATAGGAATATTTTGTGAAATTATTTTGTAAAATGGATGCAGATCAAATAAGTGCAACCTGAGATTTAACATAAAATCTATAATATCTTAAACTCTTCAAGACTCATGAGTCTTTCATTCTCTGATTTAATCGATTTGGATCTTCAATTTTGTTATTGTACAATCTTGATTTATCAATATATCGTAATATATCTTGCTCTCTCTCTCTCTCTCTCTCTCTCTCTATATATATATATATATATATATATATATATATATATATATATATCCTGCACTATACAATCTTGAATCAGTCAATTTTACATGTTTGATTTGTATTCATTTTTTAGCGTGTTTTGTGTTCCTTATATGTTGGTCATTTAAATAAAAATATATGTATAAATTGATATACATATATTAATGCCAATGTTACTATGTTAAAGATTATAGTTGTTGCCCAAAAGGATGGAATTAATTGAAACTACATACTTCACACGGGTGTATCGTATTGATATCAATACGGATTATATTTTAATCACAGAAAAAGTTAAATATTACCTAAGTAATCCTACTTGAAAGTGTAATGTCAGCAAGTTATCAAAGAGTTTTTAAATAGGTAGCGCTAAAAAGGAATTAACTAAATAGTTTGATAAGAACAAGAAAATGATTTTACAATTTTTACAAAAATAATTAATCTAATCCATAAGCATATGATCTCATGGATTGAAATGATTTTAGAATGCAAAATAAGTGGTAAGACAAAATCTATGTGCATTGACATTTTTCATCATTTTCATACATCAAAAGTGACCTGCAAACAGTGATAGTTTGTTGGATAGATGATCGCTACTTTTCTATGAACTAGAAAAGCGCGAAATTTTAAAATAAATTCTGCAAGCGCACAAAATGTGTAGTATGCAGGTCGAACACAGGGAGGTAAATTAAATCAAATTATTTATATAATTTCGTGGGCGAGTTAGATAAATCTTGAAGATGGGATAAAATTGAAATTACAATTCAGTTCAGAACAAATCTAATTGAACCGATAACTAAAGTTGTAATTATCAATAAAAACAAGTAAAACTGCAATTGATTGAATCATAGATTTGAATCTAATCGAATCTATAATCAATTCAATGATTAAAAATAAAACAGATTGCGGGAAATAAAATTGTAGAATAGAAATAAATTAACAGGAACATAAAATTAGGATTACCGCTGAATCTAATCAGACGGTCAATCACTAATGAATACTAAAATTGCAATAGCAATTGTTTTCTAGCTAATCTAATTAACTAGACAACAAATATTGCCATGAAAATAAAAATTACAGAATTAAAAGAAAAGAGAACTTTATTAATAGAGAATAGAATACAGGAAAATTGGGATGGTATTTACAATGGATACAAGGTGTATTTATAAGAATGTAGTCCCCTTTCTATGAAAATAATAAGGCCAAGAATGATATAAATTCTTTCCACAGATAAAGGAATACTCCTTTCATGGTGCTTGATTTGAAAAATTGTAATCAATGTATTCCTTTTCTCTTTACATGGAAATTAAATGTGATTGATTGGATTTGAATTCTTGGAGAGGATTGCACCAAATTAAATGTGAGCTACAACTTCTTTTGCAATTAAGATAGCGTTAATATGGAGAAGTAGCATTTTCTTTGAAATTGGCCTTTAGTTGAAATGAATGAGACATTTATTGATAACCTGTGCAAATACACCAAAAATACCAAAAGTAATATTTATTTATTTACAAAAGATAAAATATAAGAGCATAAAATAAACACATTTTTATGTTAATCAAATACCCTCACACTTATCTTTTACTCGTCCTCGAATAAAACAAGAAATGAAAAACTAAACTAGATAGGTCACACTTTCGTAGGAAATACGATTGCATTGAGCGTATGCAACAAACCGTTAAACCTCTAGGTGTCCCTGGTAGGACGAGTGGTGTCTCGTGAGGGTTTTCAGCAGATACTACCCACAAAATCCAAATGCAGTATGCTATGATTCTAATGAAACTACATGAATGCAATGGACATATGCAAAATAAAAACGAAAAATGAAAACAAGACTTGTTTAAAGTGGTACAACAAATTAAATTAACAATTTCTAGTCAGTTGATTTTATTTTAGATATCTCAACTTATCACAAATTTTCAATATAAGTCAAGTTTTCAAATGTTAAATTCCAATTTGGCCAGTTAGTTCGGTTGATAACATAGTGCAACCATGAAATAAATTCTTAGTTTGCTTGTCATAATTTGTAAAGTGGTACTCTAATTTCCTTGTGTATGGCTAGTCAAATAAATAAGGTCAAGAAATGTTTGGGCATCATCGCTTATTCTCTACCGCTATAAAATTAAAATTTATGATTAAGTACATACACCTAACTCAGAAGACCAAGGTTTACCACCTATGCACTGCCTCGCAGACTAATGGAGAGTAGGTAAAGAGCTTAGCGGATTGTGCAGACCGACTTTGACTTTGTCAACAACGTGTCGGTAATCCTTAGGTGTCCAATCTCATAAAATGAGACCAAGATATTCTAACGCTGACTTTGTCAACAACATGTCGGATAAAGCTTGGCGGGTTTGCACAACAACGCTTGATATACAAGCAATGTTGGATACCCTTGGATTACTATTATTATTATTATTATTATTATTATTATTATTATTATTATTGAAAATTTAAGAACAAGAGAGATTACGCGAATTCAGCTTAACACAACTTAGTTTTAAAGATTCGCAAAGCCAATATAAGTATTTTAAGTCCTCCACTCAGTAAACAAAGACTACAATTTAGAATAAACTTCATGGCCATCACCTAAGAATCTCCCTATGTACCAGTTACACTATTATCCCTCAAAATTCAACTTTTCATTATATTTCTTATTTGATCTTAGCTGAGAGAAAAAAAATACTATCAACTGATTAACAATCCTTAACTTATTTTGTTGTATCAATCTAAAATGAGTCATGTTTCAAAAAAAAAAAAAAGGCATGTTACTACAGTATAAAATGCATGATGGTCCTATTTAACTGGCTGAAAATGAAAAGAAAGAAAAAAGAAAGAAAAAACGAAAATGAATGAAATGCAGACTCCCCCCACACTTGGACAAAACAGTGTCCACATTGTAGCACGTTTCCTAAATTTGAATGATAAAACCCATAGATGGATTAGATGCAAAATGATTTGCAGAATGAAATGCAGCCTAACTATATGTAAGAATGGATCATATGTACAATGATATATGTGTTTTCGATGCATGCGATGCAAAGAATGCCACCAACTTTTCCTCCCAACTTAGCCCGATGAATTGCATTCCCACTATGTCTAGGCATGTTTTCTAATAAGCAAAAGGTTTTGAAAACCATCTCATCTTTATACCTAGATTTATAGTCCAGTAGATAAATGTCCAGGGTCATCCTAACATGAAGTTTTTCAAGCAAGCCAGCATTCCAAAAATAATTCATGTGTTCCACAAATTTATCAGTGTAATTGTTCAAAAATTTGTGGTCGTATATAAACTCAGTTGCAATCGTGAAATTTAAATTCCGAGTGTTGTTCAAGATTATGTGATCACATTTCTCAATTTGATTCATTGACAGCATATTTTTGACAGTGACAACTTCAAATTCGTTGGAAGTTTCCTCATTTGGCAACTCATCCTCATACAATCCAAAAAATTCATGTTCATTAGAATCCTTTTCCAATTCTGAGTTTTCAAAAAATTCAACATTTTCATTTTGTTCAAATTCAAAAATTTCAAGTTTTTCGCATCCTGAAAGAGAGATCAAAATCTGAGCTTAAATCGTTTTCCTGAAAAGAATCGAAGTCCAAATCATTTGTTGAATTTTGAACAACTTCATTTAGATTGTTATTCTCAACTTTCAAAGTTGTTATCTGAAAATTTTCACTATCAGTAAAGAATGGATTATTTTCTGATTTATCGCTTGTTTGAATTTGATTTTGTTGCTCTCGTTGTTCTTTCAAAGATGCCATTAAACAAAGAAGTTCATCCATCTTTTTATTTAGCCTTTCTTCACTCTCATCAAAATGACATTCTTCAGAATCATTGATTTGAGAGGTCTCATTTTGGATTTCTTGATTCTCAAAATTATAGGCCACATAAATTTCACAATCAATATTATTTCCAGTGTAATAGTTGTTTGAATTTTCATTTTGATATTGGAAATCATCTTGATTGTAAAAATTATGTTCGTAACCAAAACTATTGAAATTCGAGGGA
Organism: Allium sativum; assembly: GCA_030737875.1. NCBI lineage: Eukaryota > Viridiplantae > Streptophyta > Magnoliopsida > Asparagales > Amaryllidaceae > Allium > Allium sativum. The sequence continues at coordinate 147,120,943 of CM060922.1, read as the reverse complement.
AAATTGCAATTTTGGTTATTTTCAAGATGTTGATATGGGCTATAATTTTGAAAATTTTGATTTTCAACCTCATATTGATATGAATCAAAGCTATATTGGGATTCAAAGCTGTTTTGATTTGGATGTGGCTCATAATCGAAATTATTGAAATTTGAATTGAAGTCGTAATTTCGATCATTTATATGATTTTGAAAATGTTTGTCAGTTGGAAAATTTTGAAAATTGTTGACATTGGGCTCACGAAATTTTGGAAAATTTTGCTTCATGAGTTGTAATTCATAGTCATACTCTTCAAGAGGACGTCTACTTTGATTATTATCCCACATTTCTCTCAATGATTTTTTGAATCAGACATTTTAAAGAATTCATGGCAAGACAGAAACTATTCTCACTTAAAAATAGTATAATATACTAAGTTGCGCTCTATTAACTAACTAACTCAACTGGAAGGGGGAAGAGGGTCTTATGGTCGTTCACGTATAGTATAAATACTAAGGGATACGACCAATGTTTTACGGGTAGTATGCAACCGCTTTTGCTAATAGTTCAATAAATTGAACTACTATATATCCGTGATCCAATTATACGAGACAGTCAACTTCACAAAACACCACTTTTCAATTATATTATTCTAAAATATCTAATCAGATTTTATTGTTGAGAAACGATGAGAATGATGACAGTAGTTATGGAAATTTCAACTCACAACAATTAGACAGAATAATTGCAGAAATTAAAAATTGTACATAGAAAGCCGCTGCCCCTGCAGAAGATTTTTACAAGCAATGTCTATATATTTTTCTTTGCAGCAGAGCACCTGTAGAGTTCAAAAATTATTACAGTGGGGCATGGCTGTCCATCCAAAAAAAATGAGTAGCGTCAATGATTGGAATCTCACTATTTGCAATTTCTTTTGATTTCAGAATTCTTCATTTGTTGTTTGAATTCCTTTTGCTTTGGCCTTGAATCTTCTTCTTCTTCTTCTTCTTTTTAATAGAAACGAAACAAACTAAAAGAAAAGAGGGAAAAAAATCTCAAGAGGAAAAGAAACTAACTCAGCTAGAGGAAAAAAAAACTAAACTCAAAATAAATTAATAAAGCTAATAAACAAAGCTTGACTCAACAAGACCAAAAGCAAAAATAAGCTCAACAAAAATGATGATAATGAAAACCGGCTCAGAACAAATCTGCACAACTAAAAAATGGCAACCAACTTCACAAATATGCCGCTCAACCAAAAATCTTGACCCTTTCTATATTTATTCAAATCAACCCATGCCAAAAGATGGAACAAATCAATTGCTCAAAATAATTAAAGTCACCACATCTAGTTTCTCCACCTTACACACCCTAATAAAAGGATACAAATCACGCACCAATCAACAAAAATCAAGTTGACCTCTTTCCTTTCCTTCTTTTTTTCTCTGGAAATGAAAACCAGCTTATTGAAAACGAGCAAGCTAATCCAACCAATTTAGGAGCACACCATAGTTAAACATACACCACCAGAACTAGTTGAATAAACAGATGAAAGCACTCAACAGACCGCAATTACACCCCAAAAATAAAAGGAAATCTCGCCCTTTTTTTCCTTTTTCTTTTTATGTTTATTTTTGGAATCAAATAAAATAAAATAAATGAACTCAAAAAGAATCAGTACACGCCCAAACAATCTCGCATAAACCACGCTCAACTTTTAACACACCCCTTCTTCTTTGTTTCAAATCGAGTTTGCGAATTAGGTATTTGATGGAGGGCGTGGGCTGCTGAGATTTGAATTTGTGGTTTGTTTATGAAGGGATGAAAGGGGATTGTGAGAGATGGGTCTTTGATAGAAACGTGTGGTGATGAGATTTGGGTATCAGGGTGATTGGAGATTGTTGTGCTTGCAGAGTTTGTGGGTGGATGAAGATGGATGGAAAGGGAGGATGATGAAGAATGGACATGGTTGCTTGTCTAGGTGAGGATGATGGATGATGAAGGCAGCGATGGAGGAAGTTTGTTCGATTGAACTTTATATGGAAGATGTATATTGAAGGATTGGTGATGGAGAAATATGAAGAATAAAGGCCTAAGAAAGAATGAAATAGGGAATATATGAAGAGAGAAAAGGAAATAAATTAAAGCACTGGAAATGTACAGCAAGGAAAGAAAATCTAATCCAAAGAATTTATTTATTTTATTTTTATTGTTGTAGAAAGATAATAGGAAAGAAACAAATGAAAAGAAAAAATGGAAAGAGAGATTAGAGGAAGTGTGAGAGAGTTGTAATAGGAAATCAATTAGTAATAAAAAATAAATCGCAAGTTTTTTTTTCAATTTGAAAAAAAAAAAGTGTGTAGAAAGGGAAGAAACAAAAAAAAAGAAGGGAAAGAAGTTATTGAAAATGAAAAAGAAGGTTGCAAGGAAATAAATAAATAAATAAAAGCAATTTTTTTTTTTTAAGTAAATTTGAACAAGAAGAAAGGGAAAGAAATGAATGGGAAAAAAGGAAACAAAATGGAATGGAGGAAAGAAATAAGGAAGATATGAGAAAAAAAATTGTAAAAAGAGGAAGAAATAAACAATGAAAATGAAAATGAAAGGAAAATCAAGGAAAACTGGCAAGATTTTTTTTTTTTCTCTTGTTTAGAAGATTACGGTATCAGCAAATAATACCAAATCAACTAATCGAGATTTTATATATATATATATACAAGTAAACAAAAGGGAACAAAATAAAAATAAAACTAACACGAATCAGAAATTAAATAAATAATAAAATTTAATCATTACCTCCCGGCAAAGACGCCAAAAACTTGATCGCTACTTTTCTATGAACTAGAAAAGCGCGAAATTTGAAAATAAATTCTGCAAGCGCACAGAACGTGTAGTATGCAGGTCGAACACAGAGAGGTAAATTAAATCAAATTATTTATATAATTTCGTGGGCGAGTTAGATAAATCTTGAAGAAGGGATAAAATTGAAATTACAATTCAGTTCAGAACAAATCTAATTGAACCGATAACTAAAGTTGTAATTATCAATAAAAACAAGTAAAACTGCAATTGATTGAATTATAGATTTGAATCTAATCGAATTTATAATCAATTCAATGATTAAAAATAAAACAGATTGCAGGAAATAAAATTGCAGAATAGAAATAAATTAACAGGAAAATAAAATTAGGATTACCGCTGAATCTAATCAGACGGTCAATCACGAATGAATATTAAAATTGCAATAGCAATTGTGTTTTAGCAAATCTAATTGACTAGACAACACATATTGCCATGAAAATAAAAATTACAGAATTAAAAGAAAAGAGAGCTTTATTAATAGAGAATAGAATACAGGAAAATTGGGATGGTATTTACAATGGATACAAGGTGTATTTATAAGAATGTAGTCCCCTTTCTATGAAAATAATAAGGCCAAGAATGATATAAATTCTTTCCACAGATAAAGGAATATTCTTTTCATGGTGCTTGATTTGAAAAATTGTAATCAATGTATTCCTTTTCTCTTTGCATGGAAATTAAATGTGATTGATTGGATTTGAATTCTTGGAGAGGATTGCGCCAAATTAAATGTGAGCTACAACTTCTTTTGCAATTGAGATAGCGTTAATATGGAGAAGTAGCTTTTTCTTTGAAATTGGCCTTTAATTGAAATGAATGAAACATTTATTGATAACCTGTGAAAATACACCAAAAATACCAAAAGTAATATTTATTTATTTACAAAAGATAAAATATAAGAGCACAAAATAAACACATTTCTATGTTAATCAATAGACAAACCGCGAAACAAAAGAAAAAGGGGAATTGCCAAAACTGCACTATGTGGAAGTGGATAGAGGTGAACAATATTCAGTTCAAATCGAATTAACTGACCAAACCGGTTCATTTCGGTCGGTTCGATTCGGTTCTAAGACTAAAACAGTTTGAATTCGATTTATAAAATAATTTTTTTTTTTTGTTATTGATTTAACCGAACTTTTAATTTATTATATAATTTTATGGTATTGTAGTACTTTAAATAATTAGTTTAGTTATATAATACAAAGACATTTGTTGCAAAAATATCAAATCTTATCATAAACATAAAATTTACTATATAAAGTTTCTCTAAACATGAATTTATGTTTTACTTTGAATGAATCCATCATTTGAATAATAATACATTCTTCAAGTTCGATAAAAACGGATAACAACCGAATTAACCGAAATTAATTCGATTCGCTATGATTTGAAAATTTTCGGTTTCAATTCGGTTTGAGCTTTTTTAGCTTAAGGTATAGGTTTTATGTACTAACATGTACATGTAGACATGAATAAGATTTTTGTTGCAACAACTGATCCAAGGTAATAGATTTTAAGTTCATATACAACAATTTTAAAACTAGTCAAACTTTGCAGCCATATAATACATAATCATGATCTATTTATAACAAGCTTCATTCGAACGTGTGTATTTATGTACGCTCCATATGATCAGATGCAAAAATAAACTTCCCACAATTAAGCTCTAGCAAATTACTCCAAAATGTGCATATATACCAATCAATCGCTGTATTTTCAAGAGCCAAGTTATTACATTGGCATTACAACTTCCAAGTAACTGGGTGAAAAAAAAGACCCCCTAAACTTGCCTACAACATGGTTAGTTGTACAGGGCAAACTGAACTGTTACATATGAATTGAATAAATTAGATTATGCATGCAGGATCATGTTTGCTAATACATGAATAACATCAAGGAGAAAAAAAATAAGAATATCAAAAAGAAAAACACAAAATTGAGTGTGTTTTGAAGAGGTACGCCTCCTCCAGAGAAATGCCACTAACTAGTACTTAAATAAGTGACTGAACCCCAATTTGTTGCATTTCACGCAGTTTCCAAACTGGAAAAAGAGCTTCTTCTTCTCCAAGCTCTTTCATGTCCATTTGTTGCATAGCCCATGCATAATATATTGTATGTATTGTGTCCTAAATATTATGTAAAATGAAATAAAATTAATGCATTTATCACATCTATGAGTATATCTAGTTTTATTTTATTTTTACCTGTCCACCATCTTTTATTGACCCTTCTTTGTTTCGAACACAGTAGATTTGCTGCGTTTGAAACTGGGAAAACAAAATTGTGAAAACAGGTTCCAAAAGGGGGGTTTGCATTATGAACAATAGTTAAACTTGTCTGAAAGACTTACGCCTATGATGATAATGGGAGTCGATCCCATCATTTTGGTTTCTCTGACATCAACCTCCGATATGTGCAAAATCTGGATATTCAAATAATGCATGATAGGTAGATCTCAAAGTTTAAAGAAAAATTGAAAAACAAACCTAAACTAAACATGGAGTTGCATGTGTAACACATGTAATCACCAAAAAGCTTTCAAACTCTAAACTGTAGTTTGGGTCAGTGTTATCTTCGTAACTTTCAAAACAGGAATTTTTTCTCACTGGTATGCTCCTAAGTACAATGTGGAACAGAACAGTTCCACATTACAAAAATAGATGTAAAAAACACAGAAAGAAAAAAATGTTCACATAAATGTGATCAAAAAATTTATATATATAAAAGCATCACATACCTTGCTGTCAAAATACATGTCTTGACTTTCATAAGCCTGGCGCTCACCCTTGCACCTCTCAATCACTTCAGGGCTACAATATTTTTTCAGAGTCTCTACATCACCCTAAAGAAGATAATTGCATGTTATCATACTGAGATTAAAATAAGCATAGGAGCCAATGCCAAGACTAGGTCTTCTTACATGGGATTCAAATTGTTAAATCATAAGGATCAAATTTCAAATGAAAATCAGGTTTAATTCATGAATCCACACAATCAAAAGATTCATATCTTAATGTGTGTGCATATTATGCTAAAGATTTTGCTCCATGTTGGTTATTAAATGATATTTAAATATAAGAAAGCATTAATGTGTCTTCTATGGGGCAGTAATACATGTTTTTCATATTGATTTTGATGTTTTACCTTATATACATTTTAAAAACAGATCTTTCTCTCTTTTCCATATTTATTGTCTTGACAAAATTTGAATTGCGGATTCAACAATATTAACATTTTCTATTTCAATATGGGTTGAATTGCTTTTTAAGTTGCAATTTCAATTGAATTTTCTGAATTGGAAGTCAAGAACCAAATCATATCTCGAGAGATTAAATTTTAGATTCAATTTGAAACAAAATTCAAAGTCTCAAATTGTATTTGCTGTGCTAATAAACTCATTAACTAGCACTAACAATCTTCTCCAGAAACATACTATGAGAAGGGAAAAAAAAAGGATCCACCTTGAGGTAAGCATTCAAAACCGGCCTGACCATTTCTTGCACTTCCGCAACAAAATCAGGCAAAGAAAAGTATCTACACAGTACAACATATGAAAGGAAGAAATTAAATGGGTCTAAGACTCTAAATAAACAATCTTCACAAGATAACCACATCAGTTTAAGCAGTATCTTACGGATCCCGACGGCGAATTTCCTTGAAAGATAAACCAGTAGCAGTTTCTCCAAAAACTGTCTCGTTCAAACTGAAGTTACAAAAGAGAGATAACATAGGTATGCTTCCAAAGATATCACACACACACACACAAAAATAGATAAGTAGGTCAAAATGTTAATTTTATTCGTAGTTGGAAGACAAATAAAAAATTTGTTTTTCCCACTCAACTCACATCGTTATCTTTTAAAAAGTTCAAACTGAACATTATTTGTGGAAGCAATTAAATAAACCAATTTAGCCATTTAACACCTAGAATCAAATAAAATAATTGAATAATCATAGATATGACGTTTATGAGTGCTAATTGCAGTTGAGTTGATAATTCCCAAATCATTCAACAGCCTTGGTATATCACAAAAATTTACATATCGAGTCCGTAAATTCGAGTCGTCATATTATAATGTTGTCCTAGTCAAAGCAAATATTGCATTTCAAACCATGTATTAAATGTTCTTCTAATATATGAATTAGTGCAATACTTTAACATTAACTTCAATTAAAATCAAGAGAGAATGAAAGATTGCATACTCTTGAATCTTGTGAACAACAGGATGATCACTAGTTTCCCATATTTCACGTACATCCTCAGCAATCTGCATGATAAAACTACCCTAAATTTCATAACATCTAAGATATCGCTACGCCTATAAATAAATTTCCTAAAGTGATAAATAAACAAACCTCCTGTCCCTTATTGACAACATTTGTCACAACAGGCTCACTAGCCCCTTTCACCTTCTTATAAAGAGGTACGCCTTCCATCTAAAAATTGAAAGAAAAAAAATACAACAAAAGATAATTAAATTAGTTCCCATACGATTCACAAATTGCATATATGCAACTTACAGCTCACCTTCTTTTTAAATTCTTCCCACTTCTGGCCTAAACGTGATTTTTTAGTAGGCGTGACCACTATGTCAGTTCTCATACTTCGAACCTCTGAAGATTTATGGGAGGCATCGTATTGGATGCGTCTTTTTGTCCTTACGGAATCAGAAGTTAACTCGTCTCTTACTATATTATATCCTTTTTTTGCTATATCTGAAACTTTTTCTAGCTTCAATGTTTGAAATGCTGAAGAGAATTTAGGACACCCGGAAGAGAAAGCAGATTTAAATTTTCCAAGTAATGATTCTTCAGTGCTAGTCTGGGATGTTTGAGTACTTGCACTTTCTGTGGATGTATTGGATGATCCGGAGGATGGTTTACTTCCTAGTCCGAATGTTTCTTTGACCTATTCTAGATAGAATCATTTGCTCAAGTAAAAAAATACTCAAATTTTAGACAAAAACATAGCATTCATTCGACATTAGGTTTTACCTCTTCGGTGGCAGCTGACAGCTTCTCTTTTATATTTTCAGAGACCTACATTGAAAATATCCAAAAGTTACCCTTAGCAAATGACAGCATAGGACCAAAATTCAAGAAGACATGCTTATACTGGAGTTTATAATATAATAATCTCTTATTTGCCGCCAAAAATATTAAAATCCTACGATTTGAATCCCGTTTTAAATCGAATCTCTCCCTTTACGATTCGATTTATATTTCGATTCAAACCAAGCTAATACCACACTTTAGAATTCAAATTAATATATTAAATATACTTATTTGGGTCTACAATTCCAATTTTAATCATCTAAAAACAAATTAAAATTGGAACAAGAGAGAAAATGATATTTTAGATTAAGATGTAGAAGTTTAAACGTCAAAATTAATTTCAAAGTGTGTGTAAACTTTAAAATGAATGTTTTTGAATCCACGATTTACGATTTAAACCCCGTTTCGATTCATAGTTTGAGTTTTACGATTTGAATCTTATTTTGAAAACCTTGCCGAGTTGTATTTTAAGAAGTATGTTATATTATTCTCTTTTCAATCATCTTGTACTTGAAACTACAAGAATTCAGCACAGATACAAACTTGTATTGATGTTGTTTGTTGTTGCATCATACCTCTTCTTTAGCAGCTGAGAGCTTCTCTTTGACATTTGTGGAAACCTGCGTATAGGATTGAGATTTCGGAATCAAAATAGTAGATCAGAGGTTCAAAAATAATGAGAACACACACTACATACACACACACACACACACACACACACACCGTGTGTGTGTATGTTTATGTATATGTACACGTATATTCTGCTCACAAATTTGGGCCGGTCAGCAAAAGAATGGCCTTTTTTTTGAAGGAAACAGTTGTACAGTGCTAAAATAAAGGGTCAGGTCATCGATTTGAATCATACTAGTTTATAATCGATAATTCAACCCAATAGTTGTTCAGAAAATTGACAGGAATTTCATAGTATCTAGAAGATGCAGTATAGTTTATCCTTCAAAGTAACATTTGCTTAGCAGGAAGTGCACTCATAAGATAAGACATTCATGTCATTGCCAAAAATATTTTTCAGGAATCATACTTCCTGCAGTAGTGTTGTCTAATATTCATAATCTGATGTGTGAAAACTAACAACTTCTTATAGTTACAGTGTGCTATAATATAGCACCAACAGCTGTTTCCAACAGTCATCACAAAATAACTCAAATTTACATTCATATACTATCTTAGGATTAGGTTAGGTGTGTCAACGGATACTTTTGGATATGTCTAATATCATATCTGCATCCGCATCTGAAATTATTTCACATATCGGAAATCCGCATCCATGGATAATAATCTTATTCGCTAACGATCGATAAATTGAGAAATACGAATAGAAATTTTAGGTTTAACATAAAAAAAATTCAACCCCGTCGATTATTACAGCCTGAAAAATAAGCAAATATGATGATAATGAATAGTTTTGAGCAATTAATATGCATTAAATGCACATAATTCAAACTATTAACTTAATCAGAAAACAAACACGTCTTTCATTGTAATAAAATACACAAAATATAAACTATAACCTTGACAAAAACCCAAAGGTGGGCATCCATTTATTTGAATATCGGATATTTATCCACTTTCCGGATACGGATGCGGACGAAATTCGTTTTTTTTTTTTTTTTTTTTTTTTTTGTTATCCGTTGACAGGAATAGATTACGAATTATAACATTCACGTTTCTACATCGACAAAGAAAAATGTCAACTTATAAACGTAGTTCTTGACTCTAAAATTTAGGTGGATGTGGTTCTTTTCTTAATCCACTTGAATAAATAACTGCTTAAGAAACCATTACTATGTTACACAATTTTACATTTTAAATTTCCATTTCATATATTTTATAAATCCATCACACCGCATTTGTTTATGAAAAGAACCTAATTATCCATCTTATTTCCATGAAACTATGTCCAAACTGAATTAAAACCTTCTCTTTCTCCTTCGTGAAAACTATGTAGAAAGTCGAACTCTGCATCTTCAGTCCCATCCAGGGTCAGGCCACCGTCAACCAAGTCCAGGATCAGCGGCAGGTCAGAATGAGTCCTCAGGACCCTGAAACATTGGCTTCTGCTAACAGTAACAATAAAGGATCACATCCAGCACATATTATACATTATAGCTAGTAACTGATGCTTTCACTTAGGCACTGAACAGATCTCTGGCGGTTCTGGCCTTGGCCCTTCCAGCCCCTTTCTATATGCATTTTTTCCTTTTCACCTGGCCAAGCCTCGTCAACTATCAATAACGATATCTTCTAGCATAATTTTCTTTTGAAGTCGACCGAGAAGAATGTGCATATTCGAAAGGCCGTAACGATCAACAAACAATTCAGCTTAGTTTCGAACCTTACTATTAATATGATATTACATGCATAATCGGTAATTATGCTCATGGCTGGATACATTTTTATCATAATTGTCTCCTCATGGATAACAAATATAACTAGCATACAAAACAACTTTAGTGACTTCTGTGATTTCTTAAAACGGAAAATGATCAGTAGATAAGTAGCTTCCGATTATCTGATTGGAATTGATAAACAAAAGATGCATTAGACGGACCAAGTATTAATTCTCAACAGAATCATCTATCTAGCAAAATTCAAAGCTAAAGTTCAAGAAAACTACAAATCAGCACTAGTCCGTAAAGCATAGCCTTGACTGTAGAAAACTGTACGATTATAGCAGACTCAATAAAACCTAAAGAAAACCTTTCTGGATTTGGCTTCAGCTTCTGTCCAAACATCATCAACACTCTTGTACAGCTTTTCTGCTGTCCTTTTTGTTCTGTATTTCAAAAATGTTGTTCAATCGATGTTAAAATAGAAACCTTGGACCGAAATAGCTTAATAAAATCAGGATTGAATGTTGAGATTCAGCATCATGTTACCTTACTTTCAAATCTTCTTTGACAACTCCAAGTTTCTCATTCAACTCCTTTACTGACTTCTGGAATTCAGGGTTGCTGTCAACATTCCCAAAATAAGAAACTGAATATTAGGAGCTAGCTGAAACATGGTAGACAACTGAATGTTTTGCTCAAACTGAATACTGATAGAACTTTCACTGTGGAACATATCCAGCAACAGTCAAGCAATTATTATTTCCAGAATTGCATGAACATATCCAAGAAAAAATGAAATCAAAATGTAAATACATCTGACATCACAAGTGCATAACAAAAATAAATTTGAGCATCCAAAAATGTTCAGTTACGCTCAGCAGAACACTGTAGCATATATTGACATCTCCAAAAACACGTGAACAATGCATAAAATTTAATCTCAAAAAATAAGTAAAGTTGTTATATCTCCAAAAAGTGTTCACTGGTCAGAGTAATAATAAAATAATAACAAAATGAAAAATTAATCAGTAAACTACCATTACCGATGGTTTTAACATTTTCCTACCACTACATTATATGTTAGCTATAATGACAGGCATTGTACCAACAATACTGATATACCAATGTAAATAAACATTGGTTAACGATTGCTTATTAATGATAAATTTATTGTTACCATAACAAGCAACAACCTTATGGCCATCAGTTTCCCAAACTTATAAACTAAAGCCATAATACAGCCTGCAAGCATATGGTTTCAGATCTCTTTCTCTAGGCGCCTCTTTGTTCAATGTTGTTGAATATAACGGTGAGATTAACATAACAAGTGAAACATTTAAGTTCAAATACTGAGAGATTTGATCATTAATAAAGATCCATGGAAGTGATTAAAAAAGGGCAGTGAAATGTTAAAACAAAATTACCTGCTTGCTTCTCCTTTCAAATTCTTTGAGAACTCGTTGAAAATGCTGAACTGGCGGATAAGAGAGTGTCTGCCTTCCATGGTAGGATGGAAGTGTAAATTTGTGCCCTAAGTACATACTGTGTTAGCAAAATTTTGCCCACCAAAATAAAATAAAATAAACCTGGATGCACTAGCCATTATGTGGGAAGTTACAAGGTGTGATACAAAGTATTCAGACAATTGTCATCGAGTTGGTGATCACAGGTAACTGCTGTCGAGCTATAACATTGACAAGAGCACGACTCATGGACAACCACATCTATATTTATCATCTGAAAAGTGTGTGCATACAGAAAATTTATTTGGACACAACTTGGTGACACAATGGATCTCCACCATTGAGTTGTCCTTTGAATTCCACCTTTCATATAACGACAAAAATATCCATATCTTTTGTAATCATTTACGTTCAAATAGCCAACCTATGTGTGTGTGCACGCGCGCGCATGCGCATAAGTGTGCGCGTTCAATGACACCTCAAACAGTGGAGCGTCCTATTAGGTATTAGCCCCGATGTTTACCACACATCTGAAATCAAATAATGTGGCTATCTCTCTTCCCACTAGTCACATTATTTAATTCCGGGTGTGTGGCAGAAATCAAGAGGCTAAAGAGATGCTTCACTTTTAGGGTATCATTAGACACATTCAATGGCACCCTACATGCTTCATGATTCCAACAGATTCTGATTTAAATAATAGTGATAGTGCAAATAGAAAGAATCAATTATCATTTAAACCAGAACTTGTGGAATTCATGGAGCTTTTACGGTGCTGGACTGTTTCAGGAGTCTCATTACGATATATATATATGTATATATATATATGTATATATATATATGTTATATATGTATATATATATATATGTGTGTATATATATATATGTTATATATGTATATATATATGTTATATATGTATATATATATAGAGAGAGAGTAATGACCTGAACTTTTATCTTTTTGATTTGTGAATATTTAATTTACTTCAATATTCAATTAATGGTTCTAATGATTTACACTCTTTTAATTAATAACTATCTATAGAAAAAGTATTTTTGAATTTTGTTTCCTAAAATATGCAGTTCGTTATAAAACAAAAGATATGATAGAAATCTTATTTTTTTTGGATTTCAATTTTTTATCGAACGATAAGTTGTATAATGTTGTTGACCCGTATACACATTTAGATGGTTATGTTAGCTTAGAAACATATTTGTGAAATGTAACAATATAAATATAATGATAATAATAATAATAATATAAATATAAATAAACGAAATATATTTAATTCAAATTTTGAAATTTGATTCAATGGCTTAGGTGTTAAAATAGAGCAAGGTACATGGACCTTCCTAATATATTTCCATAGGGTTTAGTACTTTGTTGATTTAAGAAAAATGGGAAGAAAGAGAAATGTAATTGAGGGTATTTATGTCTTTTAACATTTTTTTTCATTTATAAAAGTGAAGTTTTATCTCATCTTCTTTCTCATTTCTACATCTTCTAACTTCTATTTTCCACTTCCTCTTTCATTCGTAAATTGATTTAAAAAAACCCACCTTTTCACCTTATAAGGGTTTGAATTTAGTTGCAAAATTAATTTGAAGTTTAGTTGCTAAGAAAAGATTGAATTTTCCATTTTCAACAAACTGGAAGGGTGGGAACGCTAAACTCTTGTTACATACTCTTTGAAATTGTAAATGGTGTGGAATTTCTAATCTTCATCAAACATATTATGTAATTAGCATGATGTTAATTGTTGGTAGCTTGGTGATGATTTTGAGATGACGCTTATATTTTATGTAATTAATTTATACCATATTATGTTGAATTTTACTTTGAAAAAGTGTCCACTTGCTGTAAAATGAAAAACACATACAAAAGTGAATACAAGCACCTAACATTTGCAATTTCTCCTCCTCCTACTCTCTATCTGAAGGAGTAAAACGTCACCCACTTAAATTCAAAAACTCATATCTTCAAAAATAGTTTGTAATTAGCATTTGTAATCAATTGAAGAACAGTTGTTAGGTTTGATCTCTAGCTTTTTGAAAATTGTCGGATGTGGTTTCGTCGAGCAGGGTGTGAGATATTGGTCCAACTGTAACGTATGCATTTCAAAGCTTGTATTAGATATAAAATGAACGTGTAGTGTGGTTTCATGGAAATGGAAAAGATGGTGAAAGTGCCCACTTCCTAATGCTTTTGGAAACAAAAAATTAAATGGGTAGCTTAGTAAAAATAAAATAACGGGTTTTGCAGACCCAAAATACCTAGATATATATGCAGGATCTAAATAGGGACACTTCGAACTCAAATGACATTGTTTCAAAAATATACTGCGCAAGCCTTTTCGCAATTTCAGCACAAACCGAACACCGAAACTAACAAATGAATATATTTCGCTAATCAGCACGATGAGACGGACACAACGGTATATAATTTGCAGTGTCAGGATGCTCCGTTCAAAAACGCGTTACGGACCCCTTTTAACGTAAAATGCGGACGAAAAACGGAGGTTAATTATACAGCAAGTGATAGTGAGTCGATAAATTTTCAATAACCATGAATCGACAAATGAATTATATAGTAGTGATTGCCTCAATGCAAGGTTATCACGACGCCAAGTCGAGCCACTACCGTCTAGAAGACTAGTCGACAAGTCGTCTGACTAGTCGTGACTAGTCGACAAGTCTTTTATATACATATATTTATTAGACTTAAATATATAATATAATTAGATATAATTATAAATTTATAATATGTTCAAATTCAACAAAGATAACATAATAATAGGGTCAAATTCAACAAAGATAACATAATAATAGGTTCAAATTCAACAAAGATAACATAATAGATCCTAGTCACAACAAAATAAAACAAAGATAACAAATCAGTTAATTATTTAATTAGGTTATAAACTTATCAGTTAATTAAAAACAATTCAGTCAAAAAAAAGTGATCAGCCGTTAATTATCAGTTAATTAAAAACTGATCAGCCTTAATTAAAAACATTTCAGTCAAAAAAAAAAAAACTGATTAGCCTTAATTAAAAACATTTCAGTCAAAAAAAACATTTCAGCCTTAATTAAAAACAATTCCTCAGTAAAAAAAAAAACTTATCAGTTAACTAAAAACGATTCGGGGCTAATTCTTATGAACAAATCAGTTAATTAAAAACTGCTCAGTTAGTTAAAAACAAAAGCTGCTACTAAAATAATTTTTTCGATGGAAAAAAAAACAAATCGATTAACATACCTGGGCTGGCGGCGGACGAGCAAGAAGGAGGAGCAGCGGCGAGGCAGCAGGCAGGCAGCGGCGAGGCACCGAGATGCAATTAGTTTTTTTTTTATCGATGCTCGATTTACTGATTTCTGAATCATACGAAGAGGAAAATCGATGTCGACTCAGCTCAACTAGGGTTTCTGGGCTCGAATTAGGGTTCTGGGCTCGAATTAGGCCCACCATCGTGGAAATTGAAAAGTCGAGAGTCGTGGAATCTCCCCGGGCGACTTCTCGACTAGTCGACGACTAGTCGTCGACGTGATAACACTGCCTCAATGAATCATGATTCTTAAGGGTAGTTCCATGATTTTATGGCTTAGAGCTGTGTCGTGGAGGTGAGTTCGAATTTCGATAATTTGATAAATTTTGGTAATCTATGGGTTTTGAGGTGGAGCCAAGAGTAGGCCAAAGACATGGCAAAATCGGTGGTGAAGATGCGGGGTCGCTGATGGACAGTGGTGCTCAATCGATCTACGTTTAGGATTTCAGGATTTTTTTTGTTTTGGGTTCGAAATTGGCAACAATGGTGGCCGGGGAGCATTGGATTGTCCGTGCTTGGGCCAGAAGGTGGAACATTGAGTGGACAATCAATGGAGGTGGCATGGTCTGGAAGTGGAGGTGGTTGTTGGTCGAGGCTGGGATGCAATTTTCTTTTCAGTTGATCAGTCGAAATGGATTTTGGGTCATTGGAGGTGATGACAAGGGTAGGAAAGTCACATATGGCCTAAAGAGTTTGGACGTT
The DNA here is from genome assembly GCA_030737875.1 of Allium sativum. Lineage (NCBI taxonomy): Eukaryota > Viridiplantae > Streptophyta > Magnoliopsida > Asparagales > Amaryllidaceae > Allium > Allium sativum. The sequence continues at coordinate 147,105,203 of CM060922.1, read as the reverse complement.
GTCTTGGTGCGGCGTTCGATGGACGACGGAGGAGTATCATCATGTGCATGTACATGTTCATGCACGAGCTTTGTCTCCAGGCTATGGTTGTTGGAATTGAATTTTGATTTTGAGGTTGGGAAGGAGCTTCGGTTTGGGTTGAGGGTAGGGAGTTTGGACCGAGTATTGGGCCTAGGTAGCGCAGTGTATAGTTTGAGTTATTTAATATATTTTTTAATAAGCTTAAACTTTTGAGATATGTTCAACATGCAGATTTTGACAGCTGATTCATATTAACTAATTGAACACCTTGTATAATTATTCAATAGATCTGTTGGAGTGTAAAATGTTAATAAATTAATAGTCGTAGAAAATAATAACGTCATTATGTAATTTTATTTCAGCATTGACATTCCATTAGCAGAATAAAACATTGTTCTGCTATATTTAAGTTGAGTATATTATATTAGACATATATTTAACAGAATAAATTATCATTCTGCTATTTTATTAATTTAGAGTTTTAGACATTTTTTTACATGTCAGTTGACTTATATAAATGATACGTTATATGTCAAATGTTAATCATGAATTTTATTTGCATGCATATATATATATATATATATATGTTGCCTATGCAAATACCAGTGATATCTACTTGAAAAGTTGAACTGAAATAAGTGGTAACTTGTTTAAGTGTCTTTATAGTCGCTAAGCCTCTTTCCAAATTTGAAAAGAAACAGATTTAAATTTACTTCAATTTTACAATATTTTAAAATAAAGGATTTTCTATTAAGTTAATTAATTATTTGAATAATGATATTCTAAAGTTAATTAATTATTTGAACAATGATACTTTAAAGTCAAATAATCTTTTAACTAATGGTGTTTTAAAAGGTTAACTAATTATTTTAAGAATGGCATTCACAAGTAATTAATCATTTTATTAATAATTTTTTAGGTGAATTGTTTTATTAGTTATGACTTAAGTTTATTAATTGTTTTATTTGAAGTTAATTAATCATTTTATTAATAGGCTTAAAATAAATAAATAAATTTAATAATGATATCAAAGTTAATTTAAATAATTAATAATGTGTTTTTAAATAATAATATTGTTTTATAAAAGGGGTTAAAAATAATAAATTGTTTTATAAAGGGAATTATTTCTAAATGAAGGATATATTTGAAAGTGTTTATAAACTAGAAGAGACATTGGACAAATTAGCAAAGAAGTTAGGTTTATAAACAAAAAGACTTGCTTAAAATAAATAATATATGGAGACTTTGAAGCATACGCCTGACATTAAACTTCAAGTTAATGAAACTTCTACATATCCAAAAAGGTAAGAATATCATCGGGTCAAGGTTTAAGAGGTAATGATATACCTAACTTGAATGGGATTCTTATTATTCGAAAGACAGTTTAAGTTTGAAACCGAAGATTGATGTTTGGTATATATAATATTATTATTTTTAAATACAAATTGGATCACTTATGAAAGTCAAGTTATTTATCCTTAATTATGGTGGTAGAAACAATCTTTCTTTCCATACTTAACAATGAAGGATAAGTGAGTTGGATTTTCCATAAACAATGTTTTGAATGTCAATTGTTTTGACCCGTTCAATAGAATTTGAAATAAGAAATCTTTCTTGAAATTTTGATTTATATACTTATACCGTTGAGATAAGTATATGATTATGTTTTCTATTTACTGAAAATATAACGTTCTGTAAATATACTCAATACCATTGAAATAAGTATATGGAAACGTTTTCCAAATATTTACAAAGTGTTTTTAACTAATGGAAATACTAATTAAAGAGGCTTAGTGATTGCTTATGTATTTAGGCAATGCTTGATTAAACTTCTAATTTGATTATGTGTGTATTTGACCATTGAATAATCAACTATAAAATATTGGTTGGTTATTGAAACTATCGTGATCGGGTAGGAGAGACCAAGATCAGATATATTATTTGAAAACTACTTTGAACCGACATAAGCATTCGAACTGAAGAAATCTTAAAGATGATGAAATCAAAGATGATGTTCGTTAAAGTGAAGGGTTGTTTGCTACTAGCCTTATGGGTGATTCCACAAAAGAATGTAGTAAAATAGTGTCTTCGGTTGTTCATTATCTCAAACAATTTGTATGCAGGAGTGCTAATATTGCATTGTTGTCTAAAGAACTTGCAAAAAAGGTAAATCATACCATCAACCCTCAACAACCGAGAATGATTTAAAACATGTGATATACTTCAGGGTTACATAGGTCACTCCCATCATGGTATGGTTATCGCCTGAGCTAAATTCGATAATGACCCATTCATGCATACTTAAGATATGGGACAGTTGTTGGTCTGCAATCGGGGTGGTGACATATTCGGTGTTATTCAGCTGAATGGTAGGCTGTACCTGATTCGCAAAGAGTTCATGTGACAATGAATCTTTATAATTAGATTGTCGTAATTCACAACTTCTACATAAGGACAAAACAATCCAATGGTTCACTCTCGTGTCACCAATTATGTCTAGTTTAATATCCATATAGTCACCCCATATATATATATATATATATATATATATATATATATATATATATATATGAGCGTTATAGGATGCGCTATGCATGTGCGCTTCACCAAAAATTGATTTTTTTTGAATTGTATGCATTTAACATGTTCAAGAGAAATGATTTTCATAAACATATGGTTATATTTTTGAATTGGAATCATGTGTAAGTAGTTAAAATTTTTATTTTTAAGTTGCACCATTTAAAAATTTTATTAGTATGGATTTTTAGTTTTGTTACTAATTAATAAATAACAAAAATGCATATGAAGTTCATTTGTTAGATTCTATTTTTAGGTGATATTAAATACGATAATATATGTGAAAGAACATTTTGAATTTGCAAAAAAATACGCTTGATCCTAATTTTAAGCGATGTTAACATATATAAAAAAAAGTATCATTGATGCTATTTGTTAGAATGATAACTTCTTAAGTCTTGTATATGAAGGGAAATTTTACAAATTTGCAGTTGAACCAAAAATATGTGCTTCCAAGTCAACTATTAATATATATATATATATATATATGAGATAGAAGGTATATTATTTAATATGAAACATGTGGTTGAAATCACGAGGAGGTGCAACAAAACAAGTGAGGAGGGTCGATCCTTACCCTACACACACACACACACACACACACACACATATATATACACACACACATATAGTGGGGGTTCCAAGGCAACCTTATTGTGTAGCACCCTATCTACACCTCAATATGGGCCATAAGTTAATAATTAAATAAGTTAGTGGAAAGATGGAGAGTTAGTGGGAAGAGAAACGGGAATGTGCGTCGCAAATCCGGGGTTATAGAGGTGTTGAACTGTTACTGTTTGAGGTGCAACCGATTCTTTCATGTGTGTGTTAGAGAGAAAGAGAGAAAGAGAGAGAGATAAGAATCCACACCTTGAGCTTTAGCATTCTAAGTTATATATGACTCGAAATCTGATATTTGTATTGTCCAAATTTAACTTTTTTTTTTGCAAATACGCTCGCTTAATTCTAAACCAAAAATTAATAATTCAAAATCAATGGTTGTAACAAATATTTTTTAGAACATAACATATTGTATGACAATTTTTTATGATCAAAATGCATCAAAATAATGTAATTCTTCGTATATCCGTCGCTGATGATAGATGTTTACAATAATGGACATTCCTAGATATCAAAATGTTAATTGGGCACAAAAAGGGGATGTAAAAAACGTAGGATGCAGACCTATCCTTTATATACGCACACAAAAGAACGTGCACTTTACCAGAATATTGTAAACAGTTTGGTTTTGCTTTTAGACTCAAAATGGATCAATCTAATGCTTAAGAACTAGTGTTGTCAACAGATACTTTAGGATGTTGATAGTGTCATATGCGCATCCAAAATCGTTTTCAAATATTTGTATCCACGTATACAGACAGATAACGGATAATTATCATATATGTCAACGATCGATAAATCAATAGACATAATCGAAAATGTTAGCTTAACATAAATGTTTTTCAATATTATGGACTATTAAAGTGTTAAAAAAAATAGGCTGATAATAAATAGATTTGAGCAGTTAATATGCATTTAATGTATATAATATAAATTTCTAACTTGATAAATCAATAAATATTTTTCATTGTACAAAAATACATATAATTTTAACCTAATCTTGAAAAAACCGAATGTATAGTTTTTTGATGTGGATGCTTCATATCGGCATCCCTTTTTTGGACATCGGATATTAATCCACTTTCCAGATATGGATGCGGACCGATTTTGAATTTTTGGGATATCCATTGACCAAGCTTTTAAATCTCGAAAATCTCGACCGAGATCTCGGTCGATATCTCATTTTCAATGTTAAGCGATTCGAAACAAGAAAAATCGGATATATTTCGATTTAACTAAATCTCAGACGAGATATTCAAATCTCGGCCGAGATCTCGACCGAGATCAATTTACGAAATCTTGGCTGAAATAATGTATTTTTTTGAATTTTACATTTTTAAGTGGGTTGAGCTTGGAATATATGTCTTGTTGTTTGATAAGATTCATGCTCTATTTCAATAAACAACTGGACTGCCAAATTAATTTCCAACCATTTATTTATTTTTACTCTCAAATCACAAATACATGTTTAGAATTTTTATTTCTCATTTGGAACGTCGATTTTTTTCTTGAAATATAGATCTTTTTTTTTGTAATTTATAGTTCTCAAATCACGAATACTACCAAATTAATTTATTTGTAATTTTCTTTTCTTTTTACAAAAACTTAATGAATCCAAATTTGTAGAAATATGTATTTGTGTTTTAAAGAATGATACCAGTGATATTTGTCTAGTTAAAATTGTTTCCTTATTTATATATGCTATATTAAAATAAACTGAGGAATGAATTTGACATTTCATCTTTCAATATAAAGAGTGTGTTTGCTTGCTTAACTATAAATCAATATCAAGAATAAATAGCAAGTCATCATTTTCTGTATAACTAATACGTTGAACTTTCTGACCTGCTAGTTAATAGTAAAAAGTTTGACTTGTTATTTATTAATAAAAATATGGCTTGTTGTTTATTAATACAAAGCCCAAGGCTTGTTGTCTACTGATATAAAGTTCATACTTTCTATTTATTAACATTCAATATGAAGTCTAACTAGTGAAAGTTTAGAAAAAAATATTTTCTATTACCGCTTAGTACTTATAGTCTGGATGGATTTTCAGGTTGTAAATAATTAACAACCAGTGTGCTCTCGATGAATATAACGAAGTTAATTTATTTTTGTAGTTAACATTTAAATCTTTAGCTGCATCCTTAAATGTATATCAATATCGAAAGTATCTTGCAATCCGAGATCGTTCCAAGATGTATTTTAAGGTCTGAGACACAATTTTGAGATGAACACCTATATATGTTTATCTCGTCCGAGATCTCACCCGATACGAGACTAGGTCCCAAAAAATTTCCGAACGAAACGTGACCGAAATCTGAGATTTAAAACCTTGCCATTGACAGTCATATTAGGTATAAGAACTACTGAAGTAAATACATCCGTCAACGTTGGATATTGGATAATAAAGTAACAAAGATCAGATAAGTAAAAGTAAAAAAAGTGTGCTGCACCGTATGAGCACTGATTGTATGTTTTCCTACTAGTACCATCCAGTAGTTGCAAGTTATAAATTACAAGAAGAAGCTTTTAAAGAAAAAAGGGACTTTCATTACATATAAGTTTGCAACATATTATTCACTAAATACTACTTGGTACGGAGGATTGAGTCAAATGCAAAACTTCTACAGCTATGAATGAAATTTCTTTGACAATAAACTTCCTGCATATATATTTTAAAAATGATTATTTACCTTTTCGAATTCACATCAATAAGGAAAAAAGTCCACAAGAAATGTAAATCGTAGTTAAACAGAGTTCAACTTTTATATCTCATTGCAACTATAAGTATCCCAACTTCTTTACACTCCAAAATCGGAAATACGAATCTTAAAATAACAACTTATCAATCTTCATTGGCTATACAAGCTTCAAGTTCCACTTGTAACCCAAATTTTCCAATAAAACTTTCACTCGGGAGAAATTAACAAAACACTGCGAGAGAAAGAGACTTACATATCTAATATATGAACGAAGCGCAGGGCGCCTCAAGGCTCTGACTAGAGCTGAGTTCGCCATTAACTAGAGTGCTGATAATATGATTTTGGTTTAGACTAGGGTTATAAGACAGTAAAGAGGCAGAAGGGGTTTATTTCCCTGTGTGCTCGCGTTTTGTTGCAAGTCTTCACAAACCCTCTTTTTAAGTCCTTGCTAATTTCCGCAGATGAAATCATAAATTTGGTCGGTAATTTTTCAAAAGATAATGATGTGATTGTCAATTCAAAATCATTAACCATACAGCAAATTCCCATCCTTAGCATAAACATGCAGCATGGTGTGTTCAGTAAAGCATGAAAATAACATGTTGATAAAAAAACATGGTAAAATATTGAAGCAAAAATAACCTAAAAACAAATAAGAATAAAATATACTTGTATAAAATAATAAGATAAACCAATTATTTTGGGTAAAATAACCAAATTTGCATTTGATCATAAAAATATGCATTTATGTTCTTGATATCTAAGATTTTTCTATAAAAAAAAATCATATGATTACATCTTTCATTTGTTAGGGTGTACGTAAATTGTTAATTGTAGATGTATCAAGATATCTAAAATATAATTAGGTACCTTCCTCTCGAATTAAATATAAGGCCTTAAGATCATAGGAAAAGTGAAATTACTTTTTAAGATAGAATATAACTGGTGCAAAAATACTATTGTTAATGCCCGCTTTGAGCTTATAATACATTATTGCAACAAAAAACCATGTGCATACTTAATACGATAAAGGAACCAGCTTAATGCCAAATATGTATTGGGATGCAACTTAAAATCAATCAATATTTTCTTTCCAAAATTCCAAGCTTGTTATATAAATAAAATAAGCATATTTATGATATTAATTCAAAGTAAACAAATTAGGCGAAAGCTTAATTACTTTAACCTTTTGTATCTTTACTCATATCATCAATAATATTCTCCTCTTCATCACCGGTTTTGATAATATTTTTCTTGTTATCTTGCTTTTTCTTTCGTAGTTACGTAATTTTCCATTGATTTGACCATTTTATTGCTTGTTCTTTTACTTTGAGGGGTATTTTGTCTTCCAAGATATTGGTGGAGATTCCTTATCTTTACAAATTCCAATGATTAATATATGCTTTGCGTAAAATAAGGAAGCTTGTACAATTCTTTAAATAGATTGGTGCATGCCTACTTTATTATAGCATTGATATAATTCAAAATTAATATAACCGGACCTACTTTGCATAACATTTGTAACGAACCGGTAATTTTGACATTTTAAATGTAAACCAAATTGAGAATTAATCGTCGAAATTAATATGCATATTTGGGTTTTGATATAAATTTTGGAATTTTACATATTATTATTTTGAAAACAAAAATGTGTGATCTTTTAATAAAAAGAAGAGAGCACACATATATAAAATAAACAAAAAAACTACAATATCCGACAGCAATACAAAAGGGAGACAAAACAAGACAAAACAGGACTCTAAGATTGTAAAGGATAGTAGATAGATGAGCTCCGGAAAAACCATCGTCCATCGTACTCCACTAACGAATTCCGGCAAAGCCACCACCCGATAGTGAAGTATATCTACTCCAATACAATAAACAAGTCTCACAAATACTCCAAAATCAAGCACAAAAACAACACTCCAAAGCTAATGACAAACTCCAATCCAGACAGCAATCCACAAAGCTCCCCAGCAAAAAATCAACAACCTATAACCTGAAAAGAACTAAACAAACCATAAGTACCCATCACACACATATATATATATATATATATATATATATATATATATATATATATGGATAAATGAGATATCCATACATATATGTGAAGAGAAAATAAAAAGAAAAAGAAATAAACTAACAACATCAACAACAAAAAAACAGTAATTAACAACAAATGTGAGATCTATTATATCTAAAAAAACTACTGATTCTAATAATAAACTCAAATTAAACTTAACCTTAAGAAAAAAAACAACTAAAACGCGATTCACCAAAAAACTTAAAGCGCGAGTTGTACATCCAATCCAGACAGTAATTAACAATCTTAATAATTAAAATATCAGCGAACACAGAAATAAAATGAAAAAAAATCTCATATTCCTCTCCAACCAAATGAATCAACTAATAATAGTAACTAAAGAATCAAACACATACCTCTGTCTAGAATTACAAACAAATCTAAAACGGTCCCAATACTCATTACAGCACCTAAAATAATTAAAACATCCAAAGACAAAAATCCTAAGAACCATAAATAAAATATGATTGGTGAAAGAGCACAAGAAAAATAAATGATCAACATCTTCCTCCAAAAGACTACAAAAACAACACTTAACATCAAAAATAATATTCTTCTTCTTTAAAAGCTCAATCGTATTAAGCTTCTTATGTATAATCAACCACATAAGAAAGTTGGCTTTGGGAGGAGAATTAGAATTCCAAATAAACTTAAAAGGGAGCACAGAAACACCAAAAAATTTAATAAAATTATACATGGAATTAACAGAGTAAACCAAACTCTTATCGAGACCCCAACTAAAAGAATCACCATTCTCATCCAAATGATACAAGGCTAACTTAGCTTTAAGTAAGGCAAGTTGCCTTACTAAATCCCCTTCTAAAATATTAACAAAAGAAAAAACCCACGGGGGATCTAAATCCCTTCTATAAACATCACTTATTAAGGCTTTCTTAAAGTCGCAAATATCAAAAAGCTCACTAAATTCAATTTTAAGTGGCACACGAGAAATCCAAGTATCATGCCAAAAATAAGGAATTTTACATATTATGAACGTGGTTAAATTCTTTTCGTAAATTAAAATTTTGAAATAACGTTGTTTGGCAATTAAACATGATTTACACAACAAACTAAATGGAATGATTAAAGTCAGGCCTTTTTGGTTGTTTTGATATGAACATATGACAAAACTAACGTTTTAGCATAATTTAGACTTATAATGTGAAAATATAATCGATAGTAATTTGAGTAGTTGAAATCAAGTTTATTTTAAAAAGGTGTGGTTTCGAATATAAGTTTTATTTTGAAAGCTCATTGTTTGAAATCCGATCAACTAAAGCGAAGAAATGAATTACGAAATAAAAATACGCGTGTTCTGTTTTCACATCAATTTAATTTACAGGTTGGTAAAATATAAGTTACAATTTTACTTAAAAAAATTATTTAATAATCGTCAAACTTGAATTTAAATTCATAACGCGCAAGCAACGTTGCTTATCTCAGCCATGCTGCACTTGATAGTAATGATTAAAACAATATTGTACTTTCAAACCGTTCACTAATAATGCTTCCTTGGTTCAGCCCAATGTTTAAGGCAAACCATATCTAGGAAAATCTTGCTGAAAATTTGGCATCAGCACCTAGAGATGTTGTGTTCGAATTTACCACCACATGTCATTGCTTCTCTGAAAACGAATTTTTGCGTTGATATTTTCTCTGTCGTTGTCTCCCTTCATTTGAATATAAAAGTGGCATACGTCCTTCCCTTTTTCGTTCACAACAAATTTCCCCTTTTTCATATGTTAATAGATGTCTTCCTCCTCAAATTAAATCAACTTTCTCTTTAGTTTAACAGCAAATTTGTCTTTTTTCTAAAGATCAAAATTCATCCATCTCCACTTCAAAATCGCTTTCGTTCTGGCATGCCGAGATCCAGTCACCGAAAGGACACGCTCTGCCATTGTCGTGCACCAGCTCCTCCTCGCGCCGGTGCAGCGGACCTCCGACCCTCTATGCCACCCACGCGATGCCTGAACTCTTCAAAGCTGAACCAACTACCTACTGCCATTATGCTCTCCTCTTCCCATATTTCGACCCGAAAAGAAAACTGATAAGGCGCAACCAGAGGCGCCACTAGACCACCGCACCCATTACCTTGGAAATCCGCTTAACTCATGTTCCTCACCATCAGTCACCGGTAGCGCTGCCACCTTTCCGGTTCCTGTTGTATATAACGGTGTTGTATACACAATTTTATGATTTTTGTTTGATGATAACAACCAAATATATATTTATATAAATGTGTTTGTTATTGTACTGTTCATTACAACACAGACTGTAATATAATATTTATATTTAAATAGAATACGACTGTATACAGATTCATAAATTTATACAGTATTTTATTTAAATTGAATATTCTATTTCAAATTTCAAACAATACAATCTTTTATAACTCCACTATTTGAATACATCACTGATATACATTCACAGAACATTGTACTTGTAAATAAACAGAATTTAATAGACAAGTTTATTTGAACACAATAAAATAATATTTTATTTCGATCAAACTGGTTTATTACAATATTCAGTACAATTCACATATTCATACACCGCTCTTCACTGCAATTCTAACACTCAGTTACAGTCACACAGTCACTCATACACACTGTCTCTTTGTTCTTCAGTTTCATTGTCTTCTGTCTTCTATAAGCTTCACAGTCAGTCCAGTCTTCATACCTGTCATATATAGAAACACACACACAGTACACTGCAATAGAAATGAAATAGAATTCATGCGAATACAATTTTTATTTTTGAAAAATTATTTGCCTCAGAATTTCGGTGTGTTTCTCATCATTTTTCTGATTCGATCTGATTTGATCAGCCTCGACATAATCACACTAGTTTGCTGATTTTTGATCAGCCTCAACATAGTGTGACTAGTCTGCTGATATACATATAAACACAAATGTCAAAATCAACACAAGGCAGGTCAAAGGAGAAATGGAAATCAAATATGCATATAAAATCAGCAAAGAGGCAAAAATATAATTGATGGTGCCAATACAAAAAGAAAGGTAGCCAAGCAAAAGTCAAAGTGAACAGCAAGGTCACAAGAGCCAAGGAGGTGTGCAAGTGGTGTTAACTACACAGCTATACAAAATGGTGCAAGAGTACATAGTTCATGTATGATAATGCACAAAGCAAGTCAAAGTTCACACAGCAAATACATCAATGCAAAATGGCCGAGAACAACAATAATGGTCAAGCTAAACCAACATAGAACAGCAAGAATGCATGGTCAAGATGGTGATGATCCACTCAAGCTAAGCCTAAAAGCACAAGTGTAACATGTATGTGTTGAGTATGGTGCAGCATGGATGAGTCAGCAAGCATGGCAGTTTGACAGTCAACACAAATGAAACTGCAAATTGATTTTAGTTTGCAAAACATATACAACAAAGTAATGAAGATAGTGAGCTCAAGATGAAAAGGGCAAGCAATACAAAATGGTCGAGTCAGCCTAAAGATGTAAAAGAACAGAAAATATGGCAGCTCAACATGCATATACAAATACAAGTGCATGGGTGTTCATTTCAACTCATGGATGGTGCAGCTACAAGTATGTCAACAGTAAATTAAACAGTATAACATCTAAGCCGAGCAAATAGTGTATACAAAGTTTTTATAAAAAGTCAGTGAACATGGTGAATCAAATGTTCACATGCAAGAATACAGGAAGAGTAGAAATTCACTTATATGGCAAGAGTGTTGGCAAACAAAATAAGGACAGTGTATTGAAGAACCATAAACACAAATCCTTTAATTTCCAGAAACTCAAGTTTTGGAAAGCATAAATCACTCAAGTGAATTCACGGCAATAAAGAGGAGACAACAATTAGACATTCCAGTTTTGTTATCAAGCAGTTTTTATACAAATGAATGAAGACAGTATAATGCATGGCATGTTCTCAAGACAGGTGGACACATATAAGGAATGGTCTTAAGTGCGTTGAGAAGTCAGTGTTCCTCTTCCAGAAAATCAATTCAGAGTGTTTCCAGATTTGTGAAAGTATTTTGAAAAAACACAATCAACATTTTAATGGGAAGAAATGTTTCCAGAAATATTCATATATCGCATGGGGTCAAGAATTTACTTTCCAGAAATCATGCAAAAAATTACTCAAGCATCACAAAGAATTCTCAAATCATTTTTTGGAAAGTTTCTTATCATTTCAAAGTCATTTCGAAAGGGGCAACAAATTATATTTCCAGATTCTTTGCAAAGCCAAATACAGATTTGAAATCAACATTGTTTTTGGCAATAATTTATTTGGCAAGAATTTTTCAGTTTTCAAGTAAAAATATATGACCCAAATCTCGCCCAGACTCATCAAACAAATTCACGATCAAAGCAATTCAAAGCCGAGATTCCAAAAGGGGAAAGGCAGCAGAAATGTTATTTTTCAGTAATCAAATGTTTGGCAATGTTGTTAAAGGGGGACAGCAAATAAATTTTCCAAAATTACCATCTTTAAATCAAAGCCGATGCATTTCAAATCCAAGGGGGGACAATCTGTTTTGGAAGCCAGAATCGTGTCTAGATTCATTACAACAATCAAGGCAACAAATTTCAATTACAATCAAGTTTTTTCAGAAAAAGGGAAACCACAATTTCAGAGCAAATCAATTAACGAAATCAGAGAAGTTTTCGGATTGATAATCCTATATGTACACAACCATTTCATCATCGGCAAGATTGATCGAAAAACCCAAGCATCAATAATCAAAAGAGCAGAGAATAAAATTAAGATTTACTCACATATTTTCTAGAGGATTTTCGATCGAGAACTCATCCCAAATCGGAGCAACAGAAAGCCATAAAGACTTGAACATCAGAGAGACAGATTTGATTAATCAAGCAACTCGATTTGGGGATTAAAGAGGAAACCCTAGGGAATTTCCATAGCCTACGCCACCATTTTTAATTCCCAGAGCAAAGAGGGAGATCAGGCAAATGATTAGTGAATGGGCCGGCCTATTTTCTCTTGACCAGGCCAACACATGTTAAAGGGGATGACCCTTTTCTTTTAATCTCCTAGGGTTTCTTTTGTTTTAGTTTTAATTTGTTTTCATTGTATTTTCTTTTAATTTCTTTGTAACCGAATAGTTTATAGATTCTGTAAAAATCTAAGGGGAACCAGTTAGGGATTTAACTGGCAGTTTACTAGTGTCTGTAGAAATTAGGGGAAATTTGATTCAGGGGATTGAATCAGTCTAGGTTTTTGAGCGTAGGGTTAGAATAGGAGCAGGGTTTGCGAGTGTACATGGTTTGCGAGCATAGGGAAATCTGTTCTATCACCTAGTAGAAACCTTAGGAATGCAGCAGTAGGCAGGGTTTTGCCGAAGCTGGGTATATCTGTGTGTGATTTATTTTCTGCACTTTTATTTCTGCTGCATTCTGTGATCTGTTTATTATTTTAATATCCTGTCAGTTTTTTCAATTCAGTTTAAAAACTGTGATAAACCCTATTCAGCCCCCCTCTAGGGTTAATCTAGATCCAACATTTGGTATCAGAGCCAGGTATTCGGTTAACTCTAGAGCAATGGTGATTCCTAGTTATCAGTCCATAGAGAGTCAGTCCAGTCACATTCCAAATATTTTTGATGGTACAAATTTTTTAAACTGGAAATCCAAAATGGAATTTTATTTAAAATATGTTAATATTAAATGTTGGAATGTTGTTATCCATGGATTTGATAGTGTAGACATTACTTTCAATACCCGTGCTATGAAAATTATATTTGATTATCTTAGTACTGAACAGTTTAATCTTATCTGCCATTGTTTATCTGCACAGGAAATATGGGATACTCTCAATTCGAAGTATGGAAAATCTGACAACGGCAGCTCAAAACCCGAGAAAGTCAACTCAGATTCAGAACTCTGTTTAACAGGATTTACAAATGAAAATTCAGAAGGATCAGATGATGGAGAATCAACAGATGCTGAAGTTGAAAATTTCTGATACGAAGATTTGGTCTATATGTGTGTTAATTTAACTAAATCTGTTGATAAACTCAAATCTAAAAACAAATCTCTGAAATCTAGGAATACTGAGTTGACCAGCAAAATTGATGATTTGGAATCACAGCTTGAATATTTTAAAAATTCTTCAAATTCAGATTGCAAAAATTGTTTAAAATTAAAAACCAATCTTGTTCATCTCAATAAAAATATTCAAAAGTTTGAAAAGGAAATTCTGATCTTAAAAGAAAACAAGATTGAGTTATCAAATTTGAACAATCTTCTACAAAAGGAATTTGAAGTTTTTAAGACTGGTATAAGTTCCAAATTTGAGATTGCTGAAAATGAAAATTTGGTGAGAAGTGATTTGATTTTGAAAGAACTTGAAAATGAGATTGAAAAATCCAAGATTTTTGAGTCTGAAAAACAAAAACGATTTGAATTTGAAATCTCGGAATCTCAAGCCAAAATTAGATTGCTTGAAAATGAGAATTTGGTTTTAAAACAGACCAATGCTGAACAGATGATCGCTATAAATAATTGCTCAAATTTATTAAAAGAAAATGGCGATCTAAAATCCAAAATTCAACGATTGGAATCAACATTGGATAAATTTTCTAATGGGGAAAAATCGTTGAATATGCTGTTACAAAACCAAGTTTCTAGTGGAAATAAATCTGGTCTTGGCTTCGGGAAAAATGATGTTTCTAGAAAACAAAATTCAAATGATTTGAACAATCCCACAAACTTCTTTGGAAATAATTGTTTTGATAATTTTAACTTTGATAATTTCAAAGGTTATTTGAATCAAAATTGTGATGAGAAATTGTTTTATAATAAACCATTTAAACATTCTTGGATCCCAAAAAATAAAACAGGCTTCGTCAAGTTTAAACAGGTTTGGGTTCCTAAGGGTACGAAAGTTAATTCTAATGGTATGTTATATAAACAGATTTGGGTACCAAAAGATGTGAACAAAACTGTGAGTGGTTTTACTACTTTCGTTAAACCACTCGATCCCCTCAACTGTTAGGTACCGAAGGTTGGCTGAGGAATTACTGTGCTGAAAAGAGTTTGAATTCAAGTTGTTCTATATTTCTGTATTCTTTACAATTCCCTGGCCAAGGTTTGTTGAGTTAGAGATTCTGATTAACACTGGATTCTGGTATGATCTCTAAACTCACCTATGTAAATATTTCCTGTTTTGATTTTTTTTCTTTTGTTTATTTCTTCTTCTTCTCCTTTCTATCTCTTTCTTCTGTCTATTCTAATTTGATTTGTCACTGCCATATTCTTCTTATTCTGGGGTGTCTTAAACTTCCAATTGTAGAATTCATATTATCTGGAAATTCACTTCATGTGTATAAAACTCTAATATTTTTAATCTTTTCCAGATCTTGAATTTATTTCTATAAATTTCTGCAATAGTTTTTTGAAGTTTATTTATTTTTTTGAATTCTTAACAGTGTTGAAGCATTAATATCATATCTTGAACACTGTTATTTTGAATTCTAAATTTTTGAAGATCTGAATAATTAATGAAATTTCACACTTATGCTGTTATGAGTTTCTTCCAATTCATTTTGGAAACGCTTAAAATACTATACTCATTACAGTACATCTTGTTACTTATCAGTTGTGATAATTTCAGAAATTTTCAGATTGGCTTGAATATGTTAAATTGTCTTGAATCAGTGATACATCGTGATATTTATATTCATTCGTGATCATTTTATTTTGAAATCTGTTTGTTTGAGATCATCTGAAATTCTTGATATTTTGAATATCACACACCGCTTGAATTTGAAATTATCAATCTTGTGTGAATAATTCATTATATCTCAGACTTGACATTGATTCATGTGATTTCAAATAAATTATTTCATAATTTTAGGATCATGAATAATTCTCAAACTTGATGTAAATGATCTAAATATTTCACTTGTGCTTGTCAGAGATTTCTTGTGAAAAATTCGTCAAAAATCTAATTTTGTAACTCACTGTTATTTCATGATCAACTGGCTTGAATGTTTATTTAAAATCATTTGGAATTATTGATTTATTGAATCTCACACATATTTTGAAGTTGAAATTTCGTGTGATCGATTCATTGAATCTTGAGCTATTCATATTCCTCAAATGTTTTTCAAATGAACAGTATTTCTGATCTTGGATCATGAATCATATTCTGTGACCTTGACAAGTATGATTTGAAACTTTTTTCTGTGTTGCTCTGATACTGTTTTTTGAAAAATGTTTGTCTTGGAATCACTTGCTTGCTGCTCTGATACATGTGCATAATCTATTGTCTCATCTGCTTGGGCTTTGTACTTAATAATTCTTTTGTCTATGACATTCTTGTTCAGCATCATGTTAAAATTCCTCATAAATAGAGACACCATGTGGTATTAGTTTAGAATTGTTGAATATATTTTTTGTATATTTTCTTTATGGTGTTTATATCTCCCTAAATTTCTCTTGTATTAGATTTTCAATTTTAGAATTATTTATTAATTATTCATTCAGAAATTGAAATCAATATCAAAATTGAACTGTATTTGTAATTCATCAAAATAATTATCAGATTTTGAAATTGTGATGAATTGTGACTGCAGTATATTTCACAACAAGAGGAGATTTTATTTATATTTTCATGATAGTTGAACATGTATTATAATATCTCTGAACTGGCAATTATTTCACGACCATCTTCTTTACCTATCACCTGTCTGCCATCCATCATGATTTTATATTAATGTAGAGAGTTTATTTTTTTAAAATCATCTTGTTTTAAAACAGTGAAAATTATTTGTGATAGAAATGGGACTATATTAGTATTCAGAATTAGTGATAATTGAAAATTATCAATAATCCCAGTACAGTCGAGCTTTTCTCATAATATAATTAGTTTAGAAATTTATTTCACAGTCCATTTCTGTACCTACCACATTTCTATCATCCATATTGGTTTCATATACCGAGGAGTTTTTCCTTTATAGTGCTGAAAATAATAAATATAATTAATATATAAGAGTGTCTCTAACCTCATTTAAAAATCCAAGCTTTGGTTATGCATGGTTATGAGACGTCTTATAATTTAAGCTGCGACTGATCCCATTTAAAAATCCAATCTCTGGTTATGCGTGGTCAGTGTGCTCTTAAAAAATAAATAAAAATTGAAATAAAGTGCTAAAAATAGAAATAATTTTGAAATTCTCCTTTGAGTATAAAAACAGGCCTATCAATCCATCTTCTAGTCTGTGAAATGTGTTAAAATTTTATGACGTATTATGATTTGTTGATTGACAGGTATTGTGATTTGAGATTATTCGATTTTCTCACTTAAGTTGAATTATTAATTATTGTCCAAATCTGTCATTTTTTTGTGCTTTATTTTTATAAAAATCCTTTGAAAATAATTGGAAATATTTTTTTTTACTCTCTCCTCTCCATTTTTTATATAAAATTCATCGTATATCCATCATTCTCTAAAATGTGAAATATGCCACCAGTTGTTAGAATATTATGATTTTTGTTTGACTGATTGAAATTTATGATGACCGTTCTTCCTCTTAAGATGAAATTATATTTTTAGTCAATTTTCATCTGTATTTTAAAATCTGTATCCTTTTGATGATAACAAAAGGGGGAGAATGGATTAGATTTTGATTTATGAGTGAATATTTTATAAATATCTTTAATTTTGAAAATTTATTCATACATTTCACTCATGCACAGTTATAGGGGGAGTTTCTGTTGTAGGGGGAGCATTTAAATAGGGGGAGTTCAAATATTCACGAACAAACACATTTATTATATTCAAAATCTTTTATTTTGTTTGTCATCATCAAAAGGGGCAGATTGTTGTATATAACGGTGTTGTATACAAAATTTTATGATTTTTGTTTGATGATAACAACCAAATATATATTTATATAAATGTGTTTGTTATTGTCCTGTTCATTACAACACAGACTGTAATATAATATTTATATTTAAATAGAATACGACTGTATACAGATTCATAAATTTATACAGTATTTTATTTAAATTGAATATTCTATTTCAACTTTCAAACAATACAATCTTTTATAACTCCACTATTTGAATACATCACTGATATACATTCACAGAACATTGTACTTGTAAATAAACAGAATTTAATAGACAAGTTTATTTGAACACAATAAAATAATATTTTATTTCGATCAAACTGGTTTATTACAATATTCAGTACAATTCACATATTCATACACTGCTCTTCACTGCAATTCTCACACTCAGTTACAGTCACACAGTCACTCATACACACTATCTCTTTGTTCTTCAGTTTCATTGTCTTCTGTCTTCTATAAGCTTCACAGTCAGTCCAGTCTTCATACCTGTCATATATAGAAACACACACACAGTACACTGCAATAGAAATGAAATAGAATTCATGCGAATACAATTTTTATTTTTGAAAAATTATTTGCCTCGGAATTTCGGTGTGTTTCTCATCATTTTTCTGACTCGATCTGATTTGATCAGCCTCGACATAATCACACTAGTTTGTTGATTTTTGATCAGCCTCAACATAGTGTGACTAGTCTGCTGATATACATATAAACACAAATGTCAAAATCAACACAAGACAGGTCAAAGGAGAAATGGAAATCAAATATGCATATAAAATCAGCAAAGAGGCAAAAATATAATTGATGGTGCCAATACAAAAAGAAAGGTAGCCAAGCAAAAGTCAAAGTGAACAGCAAGGTCACAAGAGCCAAGGAGGTGTGCAAGTGGTGTTAACTACACAGCTATACAAAATGGTGCAAGAGTACATAGTTCATGTATGATAATGCACAAAGCAAGTCAAAGTTCACACAGCAAATACATCAATGCAAAATGGCCGAGAACAACAATAATGGTCAAGCTAAACCAACATAGAACAGCAAGAATGCATGGTCAAGATGGTGATGATCCACTCAAGCTAAGCCTAAAAGCACAAGTGTAACATGTATGTGTTGAGTATGGTGCAACATGGATGAGTCAGCAAGCATGGCAGTTTGACAGTCAACACAAATGAAACTGCAAATTGATTTTAGTTTGCAAAACATATACAACAAAGTAATGAAGATAGTGAGCTCAAGATGAAAAGGGAAAGCAATACAAAATGGTCGAGTCAGCCTAAAGATATAAAAGAACAGAAAATATGGCAGCTCAACATGCATATACAAATACAAGTGCATGGGTGTTCATTTCAACTCATGGATGGTGCAGCTACAAGTATGTCAACAGTAAATTAAACAGTATAACATCTAAGCCGAGCAAATAGTGTATACAAAGTTTTTATAAAAAGTCAGTGAACATGGTGAATCAAATGTTCACATGCAAGAATACAGGAAGAGTAGAAATTCACTTATATGGCAAGAGTGTTGGCAAACAAAATAAGGACAGTGTATTGAAGAACCATAAACACAAATCCTTTAATTTCCAGAAACTCAAGTTTTGGAAAGCATAAATCACTCAAGTGAATTCACGGCAACAAAGAGGAGACAACAATTAGACATTTCCAGTTTTGTTATCAAGCAGTTTTTATACAAATGAATGAAGACAGTATAATGCATGGCATGTTCTCAAGACAGGTGGACACATATAAGGAATGGTCTTAAGTGCGTTGAGAAGTCAGTGTTCCTCTTCCAGAAAATCAATTTAGAGTGTTTCCAGATTTGTGAAAGTATTTTGAAAAAACACAATCAACTTTTTAATGGGAAGAAATGTTTCCAGAAATATTCATATATCGCATGGGGTCAAGAATTTACTTTCCAGAAATCACGCAAAAAATTACTCAAGCATCACAAAGAATTCTCAAATCATTTTTTGGAAAGTTTCTTATCATTTCAAAGTCATTTCGAAAGGGGCAACAAATTATATTTCCAGATTCTTTGCAAAGCCAAATACAGATTTGAAATCAACATTGTTTTTGGCAATAATTTATTTGGCAAGAATTTTTCAGTTTTCAAGTAAAAATATATGACCCAAATCTTGCCCAGACTCATCAAACAAATTCACGATCAAAGCAATTCAAAGCCGAGATTCCAAAAGGGGAAAGCCAGCAGAAGTGTTATTTTTCAGTAATCAAATGTTTGGCAATGTTGTTAAAGGGGGACAGCAAATAAATTTTCCAAAATTACCATCTTTAAATCAAAGCTGATGCATTTCAAATCCAAGGGGGACAATCTTTTTTGGAAGCCAGAATCGTGTCTAGATTCATTACAACAATCAAGGCAACAAATTTCAATTACAATCAAGTTTTTTCAGAAAAAGGGAAACCACAATTTCAGAGCAAATCAATTAACGAAATCAGAGAAGTTTTCGGATTGATAATCCTATATGTACACAACCATTTCATCATCGGCAAGATTGATCGAAAAACCCAAGCATCAATAATCAAAAGAGCAGAGAATAAAATTAAGATTTACTCACATATTTTCCAGAGGATTTTCGATCGAGAACTCATCCCAAATCGGAGCAACAGAAAGCCATAAAGACTTGAACATCAGAAAGACAGATTTGATTAATCAAGCAACTCGATTTGGGGATTAAAGAGGAAACCCTAGGGAATTTCCATAGCCGACGCCACCATTTTTAATTCCCAGAGCAAAGAGGGAGATCGGGCAAATGATTAGTGAATGGGCCGGCCTATTTTCTCTTGACCAGGCCAACACATGTTAAAGGGGATGACCCTTTTCTTTTAATCTCCTAGGGTTTCTTTTGTTTTAGTTTTAATTTGTTTTCATTGTATTTTCTTTTAATTTCTTTGTAACCGAATAGTTTATAGATTCTGTAAAAATCTAGTGGGAACCAGTTAGGGATTTAACTGGCAGTTTACTAGTGTCTGTAGAAACTAGGGGAAATTTGATTCAGGGGATTGAATCAGTCTAGGTTTTTGAGCGTTGGGTTAGAATAGGAGCAGGGTTTGCGAGTGTACATGGTCTTGTATGCGGGATCTGTTCTATCACCTAGTAGAAACCTTAGGAATGCAGCAGTAGGCAGGGTTTTGCCGAAGCTGGGTATATCTGTGTGTGATTTATTTTCTGCACTTTTATTTCTGCTGCATTCTGTGATCTGTTTATTATTTTAATATCCTGTCAGTTTTTTCAATTCAGTTTAAAAACTGTGATAAACCCTATTCACCCCCCTCTAGGGTTAATCTAGATCCAACAGTTCCAGCATGTCGAGATCCGACCGTTGGACATGGGTCAACCCCAGGTCAACTCGCGGACAGTACAAGCCATTGCTTGTGCACCTCCAAAGTTGCAACTTTCCCGGCGATCTGAGTTCCATTCAGATGTTATGAGTGTTCGAGGCTTCTATTCCTTCTTGCTGTAGTATGCGCATATGCGTTATACACCTTAAAAAGTATATAAACGTATGTATTATCAATTTGTAAGGTTTCCAGTTTTCGTCGCCGAGCCATCCGAGCTACCTTCCAAGCTCCTTGGCTGAAAGATGGAGCTATTTGCAACATGCATCTCTGGTGTTCGAATAAATGCATGAAAGGACGCCAAAATGAATGGGATTGGTTTCGGGCTCTGGTATAGTAGACAACCGTTTGGTTACCACTATTACTGGTTAGGATGTAACGTAGGTATTTTCTGAGCCACCTTTCTAATTTAATAAACATATATTTGATAAAAAGGAGAATTATACGATCGATATACAATTGAATTGATGGGGTATTCGTTGGAATTTGCCTAGGATCAGTAGTCAAATTGGGTTCGTTGTGCTTGGGAAGTTCGAAATCTCATTTATGTACACATATACATATGTGTATGTGTATATATATTGATTGAAGTCGTTATGTGGAATATCGAGTTCGCTTTAGCTTTGTTGTCAGTTTTTTATTCGTCTTCTTCGCCCCGAAAGGTGAGTTTTCCAAACTCATAGACTAATCGATTATTAAGTGAATTAAACCCTTGGAATGTTGAATGGAATGTTAGGGTGCTCTAGATTTGGTTGCTTTGTGATTGTGCACGTGCGACACACACACACTATTATATCATATGACACTATATAGATGTATGCTTGACGTGCTATGTTTATTTTCTCATCATGCAAGTCCCCCCATAGATTAGAAACATTATGGGTTGAAATGATACATACTCGAATGCCTTGTGTATTCAAATCAATTTGGGATGCGGGTTGAAATGATACATACCCGAGATTCGAATATTTTAAAGGACGAATTGAAGTGATAAATATCTGTATCACTTGACCATAGGGTAGAAAATTATATACAGACACCGTGGTCAATAAAAATAATTTTATTTTAAATTTTTATATCGACTTTGTAAATAGAAAATTTTAATGGAAACTACATATTACATAAGAAATGTGTTAAAAGGAAATTTGTTCAACATTTTTACTTGAATTTTTATAAGAACCCAATTTGTATAAAAATGAGTTTTAAAGTGATTTTGCAAGATTAATTTATAAATTCTTCATAAATTTATGTTCATATAATGAATTAATAATATGACAATTTTTTAATATAATGATTTAATGTAAAGGACTTCAAAGATTTGATAAATATTTTCAGAACTTATTTTATGATTTGTCAATTGGAATGTCGCCATGAAAATGTAAGAAGAATTTTGTCAAAATGTAAAGTTCAAGTATAAAAGGAATATGTTATCTTAGTCATGGTGAATACGGGCTTTGTCAACAAAGTTGAAATTTAATAAATCATCCTTTGGAATAACTTAAGTTGAAATTGCTTTGGGGAATTGCTAAAAAAAGGGAAGTGATTTAAATATGGAATCTAGATGGGAAAGGAATTGTAAGACATGGATTTGGATTAATATTTTGAATAGACCTATAATTTCATAAAGCCCATTTTCCGCATTACTTGATTATGTAGACATTCTCTTATAAAATATTTTATCACTTCAACTATATAAATTTTATAATTGTTTTCAACTATATATGTATATACATTATTTCCAAATTTAATACACAAATACTTTTTTCAAAACTTAACTTTTCTTTATATTTTATAAATTTGAATAAAAATCCAAGTCTAATCCAGTCTAACGAATCCAAAGGGTAGCAAAGGATTTCAAGTTATATCGATATTTTGTAATAACCCGAAAATTCTGGGCCAATTTAAAAAATTTATTTTGGCAATTTTAATGAATTTTGAATATTTAAAATGGAATATTTTAAATAATAACGACTAAAAATTTATTTTGAATAGAATTAGAACGTATATATTTATATAGATCATCGTTAGAAAATGAATATTTATTTTAAATTATAAAAGGAATTGAAAATGGCGCGGTAGTTCGATAATTCAATTTCAAATTTCAAATGAATGCACAGGATTCAAAATAAACCGGATTTTAGCGAAACCAAAAATATTAGAATCTGTTTATGAATATCTTTCCAACGAATCCGAAGAATTGAAATTTCATAGCGAGAATCAAAAGTTACGTCCAGTTGAAATTTCAGAATAGTCGCTATGGAATTCTGGCCCTTAATGGAAATTTTGCAAACGACCTCGGTTTTCGACGAAACCACTTTTGTTGGATCCGAGATGTCAAGTTATTGCTAGGTTTCAACATTCGTAATTTTTCGAATCAATATGTGTGCGTGGCAAAGGAAAACGCGTTTGACCAGTTTCAGTTGATTTTAATCGACTGGAAAATGGTCATTTTTCAAACAGTCTCAGAATTTGACAAAATTAGTTTTGTTAAGACCGTATCGTCAATACGAAGCTAGAAAATATTTTTCGGGAATTTTCAGAGTCCGAATGTGGCCTAGTAAATTGAAATGTGCGTTCAAATTCAATATATAGAGTTATATTTTGATTTTGACGAAAACTGATCAAAACAATCGAATCAGCTTACGATACATATCCCATTGTATTCGGAATGGGGATAATTAGCTAGGGACGAGAGGCGGTGGGTCTCGTTTCGAGGTCGAAATTAAAAGTTGCTTTTTGAAATTAAATAAATAAAACCCTCTCTTCTATACTCTCAGGCCCCCCTTGTTTGAGTCTTTCAAGAAAAAAAAGAAAAAAAAAGAGACCGACGATCTCGACCCAGCCGCTGACGCAGCCTCCGCCGCGCCACCAGAGGTCGGCCCCAGTACCGCGCCTCCCCCAAAAACCCCTCTCCGATCTTCTCCTTCTCTCCCCCCTCTGCAAAGAAACCCGCGAGCCCAAGAACCACCACCGCAATTCGACGCAACAACCACCAGACCCTCCTCCTAGCCCTCCCGCGTCACCCTTGCAGACCCCTCCGACCACCCCCTCCTCGAGCCACGCCATCTCCTACCCCGAATTTCACTTTGAGTTTTAATTTGGTTTATATTTTTCTTTTTTTTATGCTATTGAGTTTTTTTCGTGTATTGATTCTAATTTCAAATATTTTTAATTAATAAAAGGTTTATATATATATTTTATACAGAAAAGTTTATATTTTTATACAGTAAAAGAAAGGATTTTTATATGATAAAGTTTATATTTTCATATAGGAAAGATTGGATTTTTAAAAATAGTAAAGATATGATTTTTATATTATAGAACAAATAAAAATATGATTTTTATATTATATAGATAATAAAAATATGATCTTTATATATATAGCGATAGGATAAAAATACGATTTTTATATATGAAGTGACAATATAAAAATGTGATTTTTATCATGTATATAGCAAAGTAAAAATATATGAGATAGAAATAAAAATATGATTTTTATTTATTAGAATGAAGCAATAAAAATATAATTTTTATTGTGAACAGCGTGAAAAGAACTGCATTAGAATTTCAAACTGATCCAGACGGTTCAGCAGTTTAAAAAAGCAAAGCACGGCGGAGTGGAACCCTCTGTGAGAACTCCTCACTTTTATTTTAAATTTCTAGTTAAAATATAGGACAAATTTTCAAAATAAGCTTGTTTTTAAAACTAATAGCAGATTTAGGCTAGTTTCAAAACTATTTGCAAAAATAAGCTTGTTTTTGGCAATAGTCGTTCAAAAACAAGCCTATTTCTGCAAATTGTTTCAAAGCTAGCCCAAATCTGCTATTAGTTTTAAAAAAAACCCTATTTTGAAAATTTGTCCCATATATTTTTATAAGGGGTGCACTTCACAAGTCCGGTCACGTGTAATTTTTTTAAACAACTGGCCACCTCAGCGCTGAGGTGGACAAAACAAGCCTATTTCTGCAAATAGTTTTAAAACTAGCCTAAATCCGCTATTAGTTTTTTAAAAAAGGCTATTTTGAAAATTTGTCCTAAAATATATACTAGGATGCAGACGGTTCTTAGCAGCACCCGACACCCGTCGTCCACAGACCATGGATGGCTTGTTTGTTTGATTGTATGTTATTGTGAAAATTGGTTGTGTTGTGGAATGAAATAAAATATTTATATAGTTAAAAATATTTTATATCGTTAAAAATATAATTTTCAACGTGAATGCGAATAAATAAATATTCATTTACAAACCGGACGGTTTGTTTATGTACACTTATTTGAAGGATATTGATTGGGATGATAAATTTTACACATCGCCCAACTGCACAAATAATATTCAGTGTTTGTGGATTGAAACCCCACACGGGTGTTGGGATGATATTTGGCGTACACTAATCCCAATTATTTAGTTGTATGTTGATCTATTGGTCAACAGACTGTGCAAGCATTAGTTATTTATATTTAATGCTTATGCAGTTGTGTGATGCACTTTGGATGATGGTTGATTATTTATCGTTGTTATTACATACATGTGTTGTATGGAATCCATATAATTAACATTATATGGTAATTGATTGGGCCTCATTCCAATTGGGAAATTAAAGAATATTATAAAATAAAGATTCACGTGTTGACAGTGCTCATTTGTTGAGATTAGTCATGTGGTGAAAGAATTAAAGATTCACGTGTTGACAGTACTCATTTGTTGAGATTAGTCATGTGGTGAAAGAAATAAAGATTCATGTGTTGAACAAAATATTTTAACAATAAAATTTACATCTTTATCATATATAAAATTAGAAACTAACTGGAAAATAGATAAGATGAGTGGTCCCCCGGATATTGATCTGATATTGGTTTCGGCCTTCGGGGTTAATATTTAGGGAATTGCTCTCTTGCTAATTTACGGTAGAGTCTGATTAAAAATTAAACGATAGAAATCATAATTTTATAAAATATATTAAATAACAAAAATAGTCACGTGTTAACAGTACTCATTTGTTGAGATTAGTCATGTGTTGAAAGAAATATAGATTCATGTGTTGAATAGGATAAATATTCATTTGTTGAATAGAATAACGAAGTTATTGAAAAATATAAAGCCGTGTTGATTAGAGATGCGCTATTTTGACGCGAATGATATTTATATCGATTATATTCCTTTTTATAATGAAATTAAAATTGAATTGAAATTGAATAGAAAATGAATTCGAATTGAGTTGAATAGAAAATGAATTCGAATTGAATTGAATAGAAAATGAATTTGAATTGAAATGAATCTGAATTGAAATGAATTTAAAACGAATTTAAAAGGAAAATTTTAACTTTGATTTGAATTTGAAACGGAAGTTGAAATTGTTTTTGAAACGAATTTAAAACGATTTATAAAATTCGTTTTAAATAGAAATCGATGAAATATATATTATATATATAATATAATGGCCTGAATAAAACACGCCGCGCCGCGGCATTTCGCGAATTTCGACCATTGACTTCGAACGGACATTGTGGGAGATCCGGCCGTCGGATTCTTCTAAAACCAGAACCGTTGGGTTCGTATCGAAAAGGGATTTCTAATGAATATGAGAAATTTGAAATCGAACGGTTGGATTTGGAGATATATCCAAATCAATTTTAGAAAAGGTCGCTGTAAGTGTAGTTCGATGGCCGTTAATGGAAATCGACTGTACGGGCCTTGATAAAATTATTAAAAATATCAATAATTAGTGTAAAATCATAAGAAATGATTTGGAAAGAACTGAGAGGAAAATTCCATATTTGAAAAGATAAAAAATATATTTTTATCGAAATGAACTAGTTATTAACTAGAATAATAATTTATTTAATTTTAAATAAATAAATTGGATTTGAAATGGTTTTCAAAAACAACCAGAATTTTCAATATATGAATCAGAATGGATTTGAGTCGAAATTATCTTCGGAATAGTTCGATGTTGGATTTCGTGATTATACAGAAATTGTTATGGAAATTTGAAAGATATATTTATATCGTTATTTCCAATACGATATTTGTTGGTTTCAGAATTTGATATTGAATAGAAGCCGATATATTTTCTTTTCAGAGCCTTGTATTTAATATCAAATGGGATTTTTGTTTGTCGTGAATGGTATCTTTAATAATACTGTTCTTAAACCCAAATGGAGTTAAGAAAATTAGGAACTAACTGGGGATCAGTTAAGTTGAATGGTTTCTTGGATATTGATCTGATGTTGGTTTCGGCCTTCGGGGTTAATATTTAGGGAACTGTTCTCTTACTAATTTACGATTAGAGGCTAATAAAATGGAATGTGATGTGGGTTTTTTGTGAACCGTGTTTTAAATGACATTGGTTTCTTAACCCAGTTAAAGATTAGAACTAAGTGTAGTTTTAATGAATCTTTAATTAGATTGAAACGATCGAGAATGGGGTATCGCCAGTTTTGCTTCGAGCGATAGTTAAATCTTTAATTAGATTTGAACGTGAAATGGTAATTAAATTTACCGACAACACCGTGGTGTTAGTTATGGGGTAATAACAGTTTTGCTCCATGGGATGAATAGGTTGGGATTGGGAAATAAAATAAATAATTACTTCGGCGTGGTTCGCTAATCTCGACTAGTTTGGAAAACCATAATCTGGTTTGAAATGACATCCAAAGGAAGATTAAAGAATAAATTTTAAAGAATTTATCTTTGATAAAATTAATGGGAACCTTTCCCTAAGAATATGAAATTTAGAAACTAGATGTAGGTTAGTTAAGAAGAATGGTTTCCTGGGTATTGATCTGATGTTGGTTTTGGCCTTCGGGGTTAATATTTGGGGAATTGTTCTCTTACTAATTTACGGTTAGTGGCTGATGAATTGGAATGAGGCGTATATTGTGTTTTATAGCACTTGTTGATTAAGATACGCGAGTTATTCAGAAAGTCCGAGTATAACCCATTCTGAATAACTGATTCGACGATGAGTCGAAGAGAATGAAGACGGTGCAAGACCGACGATCTTCACATCGAATGAATGGGTGCTACTGATGCTCACGATGGGAGTAGCTACCTTGAAGGGGGCTAAAGTGGTAGCCGTCCGGACATACTTGGAGGTCGACGAATATGCGAGGAAAGTGCCTCCGGTTTCATTCAGACCCAGAACGAACTTGTAAATGGACTGTGTGTCTAACATTGGATTTTATTCTATGTGATTGATTTCTATTAAATATTTATCTGTTTGGCGGCGGAGAATTTATTCTCTTGCTTAACGCCCTTCTCTGAGACGTACGAGCTTAGAGGTTATATATCGACGGATATCAATCGCATGAATTGCCTCTGTGGCATGCCTAAGTGGCAAATGATCAAGGCTTCTGTTGAAAAGCAAAGTCTTGTGGTTGATGATCAAAGCACAACTTTAATATAGCGCCGCTTTGTGTATAGCGTTGATTCGCGAGCCTCACACCCTGGTATGTTGGTAAACTGATGGTTTGATCAATATGCTTTTCAGAGGATGGGCACCTTAGTGGTGTCGTGGATTCGGTCGACCGAGATTGAGCTTAGTGCTCAGAGTGATAGGCTCACCCCCGATTCCCTGAGGGATAGAGTAAGCGGTGTTTTCTCTCGCCGAGACGTAAGCGCAATGATACTCGATTTCCCAAAAGTGCGGATGTGCATTACGGTGTTTTCTCTCGCTGAGACGTAAGCTGTTGTGGATGGTACTACGCGATCGATCTTTCGAATCAGGAGCCACCATGATGGAAATCCAATTTCCAAATATGACATTTTGCGGTTTTGATTGTAGAGCCTAGTATTGGCGACATGATATATGGTACCTATGCCGTCTATGATTGATACATTTATATTTGAAGTTGTTTTCTTCACTTATAGTAATAATATAAGATGAAATTTCATGTATCAAGCATATTTGGCTATTATAAGGGAAAATCCTATCCTCCGGCTTGCGTTGCATTGTGTGATGGGACCTGGGTCTTATAATAGCTTCATTGTTCTTTATTTAGCATTGTGCTGTTTGTTTTATGCACTGGTATTCTTGGGAGGAAACCCGTTCCGTGTTATACGGCGTGGTCCCTTGATTTACCTAACTTTAAAAACAAAGATTAATAACTGTTTTAGTTTTCAC
Source organism: Allium sativum (assembly GCA_030737875.1). NCBI lineage: Eukaryota > Viridiplantae > Streptophyta > Magnoliopsida > Asparagales > Amaryllidaceae > Allium > Allium sativum. The sequence goes on along the minus strand of CM060922.1, from coordinate 147,075,846 downwards.
ACCAGTCACATGACTGACCTGGAGTTTATTGTTTTGACCTAAACTCTGGGTGCTCCTATTTCCACACGGGCAGCTAGTAGTTTTGGTTTTGCAGATTTATATTCGCAGGATCCTGGTTTACAGTTGAAGCGATATTCGGAAAGCTTTGTATCCGTGTATATGTTTTCAGTTGTGCTTTGTATTGTTTTTTCGCTGCGATGTATTTAAATGTAATTTAAATCCCTGATATTTTCTGTGTAATATTTATTCATACTCTGTTATATTCTTGTATTCTGATGGAATTGTTGTAATAAGCAATGAAATGTTCTTCTGTTTGTGTTCTGATTTGTCGTGTTCTCGAAGCAATCCGTGCTTTTCTTCACGGGGAAGTTTGGGTCTCCACATTTGGTATCAGAGCTCTGGTTTACAGAGCTAGAGAACATGACACATTTGAACCAAACGAAAGAATTCATCAGAGATTGGATTAGTAATATCCAATGAGAATGACTCGTTAGAGATGGGATCAGTAGTATCCTAGAACGAGTGTGAAGAGTATATTTTTAATTTGAAAATGAATTTTGTTTTGAAAATTTAAATCAATTATACGTATTTGAATATTTATATATATTGAATTTGGACAATCTAGTATAGGGAGAGTTTGAGTATAGGCCTGACCGGGCGTATATTCGAAGCCTCGGATACTAGATGGATATAGTATCACACTCTAGTCGCCTGGAGGTGATACTGATGATTGGGGTCCCATCATCAGTGTTTGTATTCGAGCCTCAAAAGTGAATATATATATAATTTCCAGTCGACTGGTGTGGGAACAAAAACTTAACTAAAATTTACTGTTTGTGACTTGACACTGAAATATGATTTTTGAGTATATAAAAATTATATATATTTGAAAATCTAATTAACAAATTGATTGATGACTGTGATGTTTGATTATTGATTCAACTAATAAAAATACTGGAATGATAAATAAAGTATAATCAAGATGATTGTTAAGTGAAAAATAATGCAAACTCTCTTGACAAAAATCCTAAAAATATTATATAGGATATGGATGACTATGGCTTATCTCATACTGAATTCTGGATGACCCCGAAACCAGCGAGGAGAGCTCACCAGAAAGCAAAAAAAGAACGTAAGTTGAACTTAGGAATGTACGTGGGTATTTATTTCCGTATATGCAGAAAAGAAGGACATTATGCCGTTCGGTGCCCTGAGAGAAAGAAAAGTAGGGAGAAAATGATGAGAATGGACATAGTTTGTGTCAAGTGCAAAGAGACGGGGCATTTCGTACATAAGTGTCCGAAGGTAAAGAAGAAACCCACAAATCTAGGGAAGGAAAAGAAATGCTTTCGATGCAAAGAAGTAAGGCATCTAGCCCGAGATTGCCCGTTAAAGAAGGGTGATAAGAAATCCAAGGGAAAGGATCTATCAACTTTGGAAATTATGCAAGAAGAAGGCACGACTTCCTAGAAAGTTGGGTTTTAATGTAATGAACTAGCGTTTTGGATATATGTATGTATATGTATGATGCTTGTACGAACATAATTATGCTTTTTGTTTAAAAAAAATGTGTTGGTATTGTAGAATATAACTAAGGTAAGAAAAATGTTGAACCAAGTTGAATTTAGCACCAAACATCGAACTGTATTGAAAATTTATCGCATTTGCATGCATATACATGTCTATACATTGAACAGGTCATTGCAAGGAGGATAGAGCAGAGGAATAAAATAGTTTGCCAGACAAATAGGTACATTTACTAATTTCTTGTGTTTGGGTGATTTTATGAGCCGATTGGCTAGCCGCTTGGCCTTTTCTTTTTCTTTTGGATTGAAGAAGGCCATGGGAGGCTATATGAAATATCCCGAAGTCCCCGGTGCAGGGGAGCTTATGGCGAAATATTTCGAAAATTTAGGGTGTTAGCCAAATTTTTGAAAAATTTGGAAGGTTCTTAGAAACTGAAAAGTTAAAGAACTTAAGCCGTAAAGAAAACAATGGAAGTTGAGTTGGTTAGTTAAACAACTTTCGGCTTCGTTCCTTTTCGGGGACGAAGAGTTTTAAGTGGGGGAGATTGTAATAACCCGAAAATTCTGGGCCAATTTAAAATTTTTATTTTGGCAATTTTAATGAATTTTGAATATTTAAAATGGAATATTTTAAATAATAATGACGAAAAATTTATTTTGAATAGAATTAGAACGTATATATTTATGTAGATTGTCGTTAGAAAATAAATAAATATTTTAAATTATAAAAGGAATTGAAAATGGCGCGGTAGTTCGATAATTCGATTTCAAATTTCAAATGAATGTACAGGATTCAAAATAAACCGAATTTTAGCAAAACCAAAAATATTAGAATCTGTTTATGAACATCTTTCCAACGAATCCGAAGAATTGAAATTTCATAGCGGGAATCAAAAGTTACGTCCAGTTGAAATTTCAGAATAGTCGCTATGGAATTCTGGCCCTTAAAAATGGAAATTTTGCAAACGACCTCGGTTTTCGATGAAACCACTTTTGTTGGATCCGTGATGTCAAGTTATTGCTAAGTTTCAACATTCATAATTTTTTGATTCAATATGTGAGCGTGGAAAAGGAAAACGCGTTTGACCAGTTTCAGTTGATTTTAATCGACTGGAAAATGGTCATTTTTCAAACGGTCTCAGAATTTGACGAAATTAGATTTGTTAGGATCGTATCGTCAATACGAAGCTAGAAAATATTTTTCGGGAATTTTTAGAGTCCGAATGAGGCCCGGTAAATTGAAATGTGCGTTCAAATTCAATATATAGAGTTATATTTTGATTTTGACAAAAACCGATTGAAACAGTCGAATCAGCTTACGATACATATCCCATTGTGTTTGGAATGAGGGTAATTAGCTAGGGACGACAGGCGGTGGGTCTCGTTTCGAGGTCGAAATTAAAAGTGGCTTTTTGAAATTAAATAAATAAATAAATAAAAAACCCTCTCTTCTATACTCTCAGCCCCCCCTCATTTGAGTCATTCGAGAAAAAAAAAGAAAAAAAAAAGGCGACCGACGATCTCGATCTCGACCCAGCCGCCGACGCAGCCTCCGCCGTGCCACCAGTACCGCGCCTCACCCAAAACCCCCTCTCCGATCTGCTCCTTCTCTTCCCCTCTGCAAAGAAACCCACAAGCCCAAGAACCACCACCGCAATCCGACGCAACCACCACCAGACCCGCCTCCTAGCCCTCCCGCGCCACCCTTGCAGACCCCTCCGACCACCCCCTCCTCGAGCCACGCCATCTCCTACCCCCGAATTTCACTATGAGTTTTAATTTGGTTTATATTTTTCTTTTTTTTATGCTATTGAGTTTTTTTTGTGTATTGATTCTAATTTCAGATATTTTTAATTAATAAAACGTTTATATACATATTTTATATAGAAAAGTTTATATTTTTATATACAGTACAAGAAAGGATTTTTATATGATAAAGTTTATATTTTCATATAGGAAAGATTGGATTTTTAAAAATAGTAAAGATATGATTTTTATATTATAGAACGAATAAAAATATGATTTTTATATTATATAGATAATAAAAATTTGATCTTTATATATATAGCAATTGGATAAAAATACGATTTTTATATATGAAGTGACAATATAAATTATGTGATTTTTATCATGTATATAGCAAAGTAAAAATATATGAGATAGAAATAAAAATATGATTTTTATTTATTAGAATGAAGCAATAAAAATATAATTTTTATTGTGAACAACATGAAAAGAACTGCATTAGAATTTCAAACTGATCCAGACGGTTCAGCAGTTCAAAAAGCCAAGCACGGCGGAGTGGAACCCTCTGTGAGAACTCCTCACTATTATTTTAAATTTGTAGTTAAAATATATACTAGGATGCAGACGGTGCTTAGCAGCACCCGGCACCCGTCGTTCACAGACCATGGACGGCTTGTTTGTTTGATTGTATGTTATTGTGAAAATTGGTTGTGTTGTGGAATGAAATAAAAAAATTATATTGTTAAAAATATTTTATATTGTTAAAAATATAATTTTCAACGTGAATGTGAATAAATAAATATTCATTTACAAACCGGACGGTTTGTTTATGTACACCTATTTGAAGGATATTGATTGGGACGATAAATTTTACACATCGCCCAACTGCACAAATAATATTCAGTGTTTGTGGATTGAAACCCCACATGGGTGTTGGGATGATATTTGGCGTACACTAATCCCAATTATTTAGTTGTATGTTGATCTATTGGTCGACAGACTGTGTAAGCGTTAATTATTTATATTTAATGCTTATGCAGTTGTGTGGTGCACTTTGGATGATGGTTGATTATTTATCGTTGTTATTACATACATGTGTTGTATGGAATCCATATAATTAACATTATATGGTAATTGATTGGGCCTCATTCCAATTGGGAAATTAAAGAATATTATAAAATAAAGATTCACGTGTTGACAGTACTCATTTGTTGAGATTAGTCATGTGGTGAAAGAAATAAAGATTCACGTGTTGACAGTACTCATTTGTTGAGATTAGTCATGTGGTGAAAGAAATAAAGATTCATGTGTTGAACGAAATATTTTAATAATAAAATTTACATCTTTATCATATATAAAATTAGAAACTAACTGAAAAATAGATATGATGAGTGGTCCCTCGAATATTGATCTGATGTTGGTTTCGGACTTCGGGGTTAATATTTAGGGAATTGCTCTCTTGCTAATTTACGTTAGAGTCTGATTATAAATTAAACGATAGAAATCATAATTTTATAAAATATATTAAATAACAAAAATAGTCACGTGTTGACAGTACTCATTTGTTGAGATTAGTCATGTGTCGAAAAAAATATAGATTCATGTGTTGAATAGGATAAATATTCATTTGTTGAATAGAATAACGAAGTTATTGAAAAATATAAAGCCGTGTTGACTGTTGATTAGAGATGCGCTATTTTGACGCGAACGATATTTATATCGATTATATTCGTTTTTATAATGAAATTAAAATTGAATTGAAATTGAAATTGAATTGAGTTGAAATTGAATAGAAAATGAATTCGAATTGAATTAAATAGAAAATGAATTCGAATTGAATTGAATAGAAAATGAATTCGAATTGAAACGAATTTGAATTGAATTGAAATGAATTTAAAACGAATTTATAAGGAAAAATTTAACTTTGATTTGAATTTGAAATGGAAGTTGAAATTGTTTTTGAAACGAATTTAAAACGATTTATAAAATTTGTTTTAAATAGAAATCGACAAAATATATATATTATATATATATATATATATAATATAATGGCCTGAATAGAACACGTCGCGCCGTGGCAGTTCGCGAATTTCGACCATTGACTTCGAACAGACATTGCGGGAGATCCGGCCGTCGGATTCTCCTAAAACCAGAACCGTTGGGTTCGTATCGAAAAGTGCTTTCTAACGAATATGAGAAATTTGAAATCTAACGGTTGGATTTGGAGACATATCCAAATCAATTTCAAAAAAGGTCGCTGTAAGTGCAGTTCGATGGCCGTTAATGGAAATCGACTGTACGGGCCTTGATAAAATTATTAAAAATTATCAATAATTAGTGTAAAATCATAAGAAATGATTTGGAAAGAACTGGGAGGAAAATTCCATATTTGAAAAGATAAAAATATATTTTTAACGAAATGAACTAGTTATTAACTAGAATAATAATTTATTTAATTTTAAATAAATAAATTGGATTTGAAATGGTTTTCAAAAACAACCAAAATTTTCAATATATGAATCAGAATGGATTTGAATCGAAATTATCTTCGGAATAGTTCGATGTTGGATTTCGTGATTATACAGATATTGTTATGGAAATTTGAAAGATATATTTATATCGTTATTTCCAATATGATATTTATTGGTTTCAGAATTTGATATTGAATAGAAGCCGATATATTTTCTATTCAGAGCCTTGTATTGTCGTGAATGGTATCTTTAATAATACTGTTCTTAAACCCAAATGGAGTTAAGAAAATTAGGAACTAACTAGGGATCAGTTAAGTTGAATGGTTTCTTGGATATTGATCTGATGTTGGTTTCGGCCTTCGGGGTTAATATTTATGGAACTGTTCTCTTACTAATTTACGGTTAGAGGCTAATAAAATGGAATGTGATGTGGGTTTTTCGTGAACCGTGTTTTAAATGACATTGGTTCTTTAACCCAGTTAAAGATTTGAACTAAGTGTAGTTTAATGAATCTTTAATTAGATTGAAACGATCGAGAATGGGGTATCGCCAGTTTTGCTCCGAGCGATAGTTAAATCTTTAATTAGATTTAAACGTGAAATGGTAATTAAATTTACCGATAACACCGTGGTGTTAGTTATGGGGTAATAACAATTTTGCTTCATGGGATGAATTGGTTGGGATTGGGAAATAAAATAAATAATTACTTCGGTGTGGTTCGCTAATCTCGACTAGTTTGGAAAACCATAATCTGGTTTGAAATGACATCCAAAGAAAGATTAAAGAATAAATTTTAAAGAATTTATCTTTGATAAAATTAATGGGAACCTTTCCCTAAGAATATAAAATTTAGAAACTAGCTATAGGTTAGTTAAGAAGAATGGTTTCCTAGGTATTGATCTGATGTTGGTTTCGGCCTTTAGGGTTAATATTTGGGAAATTGTTCTCTTACTAATTTATGGTTAGTGACTGATGAATTGGAATGAGGTGTATATTGTGTTTTATAGCACTTGTTGATTAAGATACGCGAGTTATTTAGAAAGTCCGGGTATAACCCATTCTGAATAACTGATTCGACGATGAGTCGAAGAGATTGAAGACGGTGCAAGACCGACGATCTTCACATCGAATGGATGGGTGCTACTGATGCTCACGATGGGAGTAGCTACCTTGAAGGGGGCTAAAGTGGTAGCCGTCCGGACGTACTTGGAGGTTGACGAATATGCGAGGAAAGTGCCTTCGGTTTTATTCAGACCCAGAACGAACTTGTAAATGGACCGTGTGTCTGACATTGGATTTTATTATGTGTGATTGATTTCTATTAAATATATATCTGTTTGGTGGCGGAGAATTTATTCTCTTGCTTAACGCCCTTCTCTGAGACGTACGAGCTCAGAGGTTATATATCGATGGATATCAATCACATGGCATGAATTGCCTGTGGCATGCCTAAGTGGCAAATGATCAAGGCTTCTGTTGAAAAGCAAAGTCTTGTGGTTGATGATCAAAGCATAGCTTTAATATGGCGCCGCTTTGTGTATAGCGTTGATTCGTGAGCCTCACACCCCGGTATGGTGGTAAACTGATGGTTTGATCACTATGTTTTAGAGGATGGGCACCTTAGTGGTGTCGTGGATTCGGTCGACCGAGATTGAGCTTAGTGCTCAAAGGGATAGGGCTCACCCCCGATTCCCTGATGGATAGAGTAAGCTGTGTTTTCTCTCGCCGAGACGTAAGCCGCAGTGATACTCGATTTCCCAAAAGTGCGGATGTGCATTACGGTGTTTTCTCTCGTTGAGATGTAAGCCGTTGTGGATGGCACTATGCGATCAATCTTTTGAATCAGGAGCCACCATGATGGAAATCCAATTTCCAAATATGACATTTTGCGGTTTTGATTGTAGAGCCTAGTATTGGTGACATGATATATGGTACCCATGCCGTCTATGATTGATACATTTATATTTGAAGTTGTTTTCTTCACTTATAGTAATAATATAAGATGAAATTTCACGTATCAAGCATATTTGGCTATTTTAAGGGAAAACCCTATCCTCCGGCTTGCGTTGCATTGTGTGATGGGACCTGGATCTTATAATAGCTTCATTGTTCTTTATTTAGCATTGCGCTGTTTGTTTTATGCACTGGTATTCTTGGGAGGAAACCCGTTCCGTGTTATACGACGTGGTCCCTTGATTTACCTAACTTTAAAAACAAAGATTAATAACTGTTTTAGTTCTCACACCAGTCACATGACTGACCTGGAGTTTATTGTTTTGACCTAAACTCTGGGTCCCCTATTTCCACACGGGCAGCTAGTAGTTTTGGTTTTGCAGATTTATATTCACAGGATCCTGGTTTACAACTGAAGCGATATTCGGAAAGCTCTGTATCCGTATATTTGTTTTCAGTTGTGCTTTGTATTGTTTTTCCGCTGCGATGTATTTAAATGTAATTTAAATCCCTGATATTTTCTGCGTAATATTTATTCATACTCTGTTATATTCTTGTATTCTGATGGAATTGTTGTAATAAGCAATGAAATGTTCTTCTGTTTGTTTTCTGATTTGTCGTGTTCTCGAAGCAATCCGGGCTTTCCTTCACGGGGAAGTTTGGGTCTCCACATATTTCATGAAAGTTGGAGTTTTAAATCCGCTGATTTACAAAGAAGTGATTAATATGGGTTTTATAATTTTAACTGAACCAATGATAAATGATTTGGGTAATTGATTTTCAGGGCAATATTTGAAATAAATTGATTTGCGGTATTTGAAAATATGATTTCAAATCTGATGGCCACGGTGTGAAAAATGTAAACGTTTGGTTGTTAAAGAGACCGGAGTCGATAGTTGTCATACTCGCTGCCAATACCGATACCACTTTAACAACTGTGTACGTGGTGGAGTTCCAAAACCAAAGTAGGATGGTATGGAGGCGATTACTGGATTTGAAGAGAGAGAACGCTAATGGATTAGCCTTGACCTTCAGGTCATAATTAAAATGAGTAAAACAGGAGTCATGCCCGGGTTAAGTGAGGTAGCACCTCTGATCGAACACGCTTCTTCGATACCATCTCTATTACTATGTGATTGATTTGGGCGTGCCCTTTTGATTAGGGGAGTGTTGTTCGAGGTGGGCGGTAGTGGCTGCTATGCGTTACCACCGGCCCGGGAGCCGCAATCCAGTAGAATCCTACCATGGGTATTCCTCATATGCCTTGTCATATTATCCTTATCGAGCCCCTACGATTACATTTGTATCGTATCTATGGAGTGCCCTCTGATGCCATCGGTTTACGGTGGGTTTACGGTACTGTATAGACTACGGTATTATAAACGGTGTAAGGGTAAAAATGTAATACCGTTTACGCTATTTTCATTATATTTACTTTACTGAATAGACATTATTATAATAGCGTACTATTATATAGATATTAGTTTTGCGGATCCTTAGAGGATGGAAATCCCAAACATCCTTTAAGTTATTGTACATTTCAGTGGACAATTCATTTGAGTTAAGTCATTTACATGAGACTGTTAGTCCTGACTCGTGTATTTTGTTTGTTTTATTCCTTGCAAAATGCCCAGGTCAGACCGAGTATTTCAGCTCATAGATATATCTGTTAGAGCTTGAGATTCGTTGGAAATCCAACCATTCATCTACCTGTCATATGATGTTGTGCCCATCTCTGCTTATTGCCGAATATTAGTATGATTCTATATTCATTCTTCCGCTGTATCTATATTTATTTCTGCACTCTGATATCATGTAAAGTTAAAGGATTTTGTAATATTGTATAAATTTGACTTCTGCTGTGAGATATTCTGTGTTCTGTGTTTGTGATGATTTATATTTCCACTTCATAAGCAATAACAATCTGCCATTTTGAGCGGTTCATGTTGGTTTAAATACTGATTCGGAGCGATCAAAAAGCCAGGTCGTTGCAACATGGTATCAAAGTTTGGTTAAACAAAGCTTAGCTTATGAAGTCGAAACACTCATTAGAGATGGAGTAGAAATACTCTAGAATGAGTGAAATCGTCTTGGAATCAAACCCGAGAGAGCGTATTTTGAAGATAAAATAATTTTAAATAATTTTAAAGGATTTTTGAAAGAATTTTCTGTATAGGAAAATAATTTGATATTTTAGCCTTGTTTTGAAAAATATCCTTGTTTTAATTTTCAAATCCCTTTTTGTCGAAATCTTCTCTTAGGTTGGATCTTCCAAAGTCGAGTCTCGATCTTGCATCATCCCTTCTTAGAAACGTAGAATTTGTCGCTTTCTAAATCCTAGATCTTCCTTAATTTATCTGTTCGAACATCTTCTAGCTTGTAATCCAACATTGTTTATGTCGAGTTGAATGAAGACCTGCGAATTTAAAATAAAATTTGAATGAATAACTATGTGTCAAAACTCTAGGTTGTATTGGATAAGCTGAATTGGAAATCCAATAGAAATAAGATTTATATGAATTATAATCCAGATTAAGGAAAATTCCATTTAGAAAAAAAAAGGAAAAAAAAATTTATGAACTCATAAACTATATTAAAGCAAATGGTTGAAATGTTGGAAAATAAATAATAACACTTTTATGAATAAGTGCAAATGCAAGTTCAAGGTGTAAAATGAAACCATGAAAAATGGATGACTTAGATAAAATCTTTATGACTAAAATACCTTATAAAGTACAGTGTAAATCAAAAGTGTAAAGTACAATTTGGATTGGATCAAGGGTATGAAAGTGGTAATTTGATTTCTGAAACTGAAAATCACTCCATAAAATGTGGAAAGGTGTAAACATGAATTGAATAAAATGGTAACTTGATACTTAAAGTATACCCTTGAAACTAAAATCATTTTATGGAAACATAGAATTAATAAGAATGACTTATGTAAATTATTTGTATATGTATAATAGGATTTCATAAGTGTGAAAAAAAGAAGAAGAAAACAACAAACTTAAGGTTGGGAATAATATGTGGTTTGAAACCTAAAAGCATTAAAGGAAATCTTATATAGTATATGAATTTAAAACTTAAAATAATGTTTGTGTGTGAATTTACGAATTTAACGAGTGGAGTAAAACTAACCTAAGTCTTAAACTATTTGATAAGTGTAATGAAACTTAACAAAATAAAATGTAAGTGCTAAATTTAAAAATGTCACTTTGAAGTAATACGACACAAAATCAAACTTGGCACTTAAATGAATATCTGCGAAGTATTGACCTAAGAGCATAAATATCAAGCCCTGCTACTGTTAACAGCAGCAGCATGTATGAGAAAAAGTTTTAATGTTTTCCTCATAACTCTCATGACCTAAGCAGTGGATGTTGCTTTGACCTTGCCTTCTAGTTTGAACCAAACTGATTTCAGAGAAACTGGTCACCTGGTATATTTCAAGTCCATTAATTATTTTAGGAGAAGGACAAAACTATAGTTCAGTACGTTCATATATACCATTACATTTTTGTATAAGGCATTTCTTTTATTGTTAGTAATCAACATTCATCCATAAATAGTTAAGGAAAAAATGAAAAGAAAGAAAAACAGAAATGAAAAAAATGTTAAAAAAGAAAAGAAAAGATAAAGGGACTAATTATGAAAAAAAATGATTTTTGGTTGGTTTTAAATCAGAAAATATATATCCAAAGAGTATTTATGGAACTATAAAATTTTCTTTCATGTGTGTAAAGAAGAAGAGAAAAAACGAAACTAGAGTCAGTGTGAAATTCTATATGTTCTAAAAACATGATAAGTAGAATAGAAACTAACTTAAGAGTTTTGAATTTAATTTTAACGGAAAACTTATATGTGGAAATATCATTTCAGATTTCAGATTTTGTTTGCCATATAAAACTCACGAGTAATTTTTTTGAATTCACAATGAATGTGGAGAATAATATCATTTTTCAGACAAAGATAATATAAAAGTTCATAAATATAATGGTTTTAAATTCCATTCTAAGATTCAAGGAGTGAAATATAAATTAATGTTGAATAAATAAAGACTAACTTGATAAGTATAGGTTTTAAAGAGCATAATCGGAAAGAAAATTGGAAAATATATTTATGTTCATTTGAACTCAATTCTAATTGTTTTAAAGAAATATTTAACTTGAAAAGTTATATTAACAGCAAGTCAAAAACCTGTGATAGTTACGATACTAATTATGTGAATATAAACAGTTTTAGTTACATTGGATATGAGAATTGAGTCTTGGGCGCACCTTAAAAAATAATTAAAAAAATAATAATAGGAAGGGAACAATAAGCTTTGAGTATTTGATAGGGATGAATTGGAAATTGGGAATAATAGTTTAAAATGAAATGTAGGTGAAAGGAAATATAAACCATGCTGCAAATAGATCTTCATTGCCAGGACTCAAACTTGTACATAAATACCCATCCTCTTCACTAATTTATTTCCTGACATGGTTAGTATGACCTTGGATTTAGTCCAACTATGTCAAGACTTTAACGATAGGAATGTTTCTGTCTGTTCAAATTATTTATATAAATAAAAAAAGAAGAAAAGAAAAGTATTGTGAGGAAGTATAACAAATCTAACCATTCCACTGAATCATAAATGTTTGCAGTTTTAGGTGCAAATGATCCCCATGAAATAAATAATATGATTATTGCTCCACATACTTACGTACTGGAGCGGGACTGTTGCCGCTAGCAGCTGCAGCAACAACTACAATACGGCTGATACCAGCGACAGTGTTTGCTGCCACTAGCAGCAGTGGCTGCAACAACAGCTGCAGCACCAGTGGCAACGACTGCTACTGCAGTTGTATAAAAAAATGCACTAAAGGGGGTGGGCTGCTGCTGCAGCAACAGCATATCTACTGTCAACGGGCATCGACAACATGAAAAAGAGTAGGAAATCTAATCAATATTAAGAAAGCATATCCATTAATGTATATATGCATATTGTATTAGTCATTATCGAATTAAATTGCATGTTTATAAGATAGAAACAAATATGTAGAAGACAATATTGGATTGTTTATCTCATTTGTTAACATGCTATGCTACTTATGTTTTATATTGTTATGTATATTCAATTTATCCCATATGTATATGTTCTCATTATTTGTTAAGTGGTTAGTAGGAGCAATGACGCACTTTGCCTATGGACGCCCAAAATGCAAAGAAAAATAAGAAAATTTGCTTTAAAACGCTATAAAAGGTACGTATCTCAGTTTTGAAACCTGTTTGGGTTGGTTTTGTTTTATTTCCCCTATATTGGGATGCCTCATCGTTTGGATGAGATGTATATTAATATATATTGTATTCAAAAATAAATTCCGGGCACTCCGTACAAAGGAGGTGTTGCCGAAATTTTCCGTAAATTCCGAATGTTAGAAATTTTTTGAGTTTAAAATCTATAATTATTTTTCCTCCTAACAAGTTGTAAACTAAGTAAGTATTTGTAATGTTATATATGTCGACTTAAATTCATATGACATTTCCTTTTCGAGGACGAAAAGTGCTAAGTGGGGGAGAATGTAACGAACCGGTAATTTTGACATTTTAAATATAAACTAAATTGAGAATTAATTGTCGAAATAAATATGTATATTTTGGTTTTGATATAAATTTTGGAATTTTACATATTATGAACGTGGTTATATTCTTTTCGTAAATTAAAATATTGAAATAACATTGCTTTGGCAATTAAACATGATTTACACTACAAACTAAATGGAATGTTTAAAGTCAGACCTTTTTGGTTGTTTTGATATGAACGTATGACAAAACTAACGTTTTAGCATAATTTAGACTTATAATGTGAAAATATAATCCATGGTAATTTGAGTAGTTGAAATCAAGTTTATTTTAAAAAGGTGTGGTTTCGAATATAAGTTACATTTTGAAAGCTCTTTGTTTGAAATCCGATCGACTAAAGTGAAGAAATGAATTATGAAATAAGAATACGCGTGTTCTGTGTTCACATCAATTTAATTTATAGATCGGTAAAATATAAGTTACAATTTTACTTAAGAAATTTATTTAATAATCATCAAACTTGAATTTAAATTCATAACGCACAAGCAACGTTGCTTATCTCAGCCGTGCTCCATTCGCTAGTAACGATTAAAACAATATTGTACTTTCAAACCGTTCACTAATAATGCTTCCTTGGTTCACCCCAATGTTTAAGGAAAACCATATCTAAGCAAATCTGGCTGAAAATTTGGAATCAGCACCTAAAGATGTTGTGTTGGAATTTATCGCCACCTGTCATTGCTTCTCTGAAAACGAACTTTTGCGTTGATATTTTCTTTTTCGCTGTCTCCCTTCGTTTGAATATAAAAGTGGCATACCTCCTTCCCTTGTTCGTTCACAACGAATTTCACTTTTTCATATGTTAACAGATGTCTTCCTCCTCAAATTAAATGAACTATCCCTTTAGTTTAACAACAACTTTGTCTTTTCTCTAAAGATCAAAATTCATCCATCTCTGTAACATCCCATATTTTCTATATATTTGAATTTCGATTTAAAATAAATAAAATGGAATAAAATTAGAGAAAAATCAAATTTTGTTGATTTTATGATAATGATCGTTTGAGTTAAGTATGAATAAATTTTTACAAATTTAGTTTATTTAGAAATTGTTGGGATTTGAGAACATATATTTTAAATGATTTTTTTTAAAAGAAATATTTGAAAATTTTATTTGTAAATAAAAGAATTTGGGATCTTAAATGTGTGAAACCAATTTATAAATTTTAGTTAAGTCATAATTGAATTAAAATGGAATTTATAAATATTTAAATTTGATTTAAAATAGTTAATCGAATAATTGAATATTTTTTTTATTTAATTAACTGTGAAATTTAACTGTTTTGGTGACTGTCTTGGAATTCGACGAAATTGGCGCCGTTGGATCCGTAACGATGAATTATGGTAGGATTTCAATTTGCGTTACAATCGGACTTGTCGTTTAACCGTACGAGTGAAAAACGTAAAAGGAATTAATGTGATAGGGTAATCGGTTGTTCTCATAGTTGAGCCTTCTATATATGCAAATATAATTCCTCCATTCACCTCATCAGCTCATTCTTCATTTCACGTACCATTTTCCTCAGTCAAACTCCTCTTTAATGGCTGAAACAATTTTTCAAACCCTAGATCAAATAGAAATCTCAACTCAAAATTTTAATCTTCCCAAACCATAGCAAATAATATATCAAATCGAATCTCTCAACTTGTCGAACTCAGATCTACAGTTTATTTCGACATTTATTGCTCTGAGTTAACGGAATCCGGCGGTCAAAGTTGCTGTTTTGAAAACCCAAGGCTTCAATTTGGGCATTTTCGATTTTTGCTTCAATCGGAGAAATTAACTTCTGGGTAAGGTAGAAGACATCGATATGAGTTGAATAAGGGTTGTAGGAGCTTCTATCGTCAACTGGGTCGCCGGAATTTGGGGTTAGAAGGTCAGAACCGCAGGTTGTAGGGTTCGACGTTGGGGAAATTCCGGTCAACCAGAGGTGGCAGCTCTGGTACTGGTGAACACGGGGGTCGATGAGGGTCACGGCCGAGGTGGTCTCGGGTCTTCAGGAGGTCGGGAAGCATGGTAATTGCGGTCAAAGTCCACCTGAGAATGGGTTTCTCATTCGGCTACAATCTACCGAGAATTGGAGCGGGAGAACTTATTGGGTGATGACGTGGCAGTACTTGATTGGTGAGGAATCATTATTTTAATTATTTATATATTTAAAATTCAAATAGAAAAACACTGATAACTTTCTCGTTTTAACTCGGTTTTACGCCCGGTTCGTTGCGTTGGGATCGTGGCGAGATTGCGGACGTTTTGGCACTGGTTTGGCTGCATTTGAAGACTGTCAAATTTTGGCCTTTAGTTGGATGTTCGACTAAGTATCAACCCGAAGGTGAGTGATTCTTTGCTCACGAATAACTAAATTATTCCCATATTTATTAGATTAAATTGTGAAATAAGTTTGGTTGCATGGTTGTGTTTGATTGGTGAATGGTTGCTTGAATTTGGCATGCAAGTGTGTAACCGACAATGAAACCGATAACTAGTTATTTTGATTTAATTAAATTTCTAATTAGAAAATACCAAGTCTTGTTAACCATTGACATAGCTGATACTTGCCATGGAAATAAATGGTTGTGATGGATGCCTTGGTTGATGTGATTACTGAATGATTGTTGTTTGAAATGTTACTGACTTCAGTATATGGATGTTCGTGTGTTCATCATTGACGATGAATCCCAATTTTTCACCCTTGATGTTACGGGCATCCAATAAATCTGGGATTCATCGATGAAAATAAATTAAGAACACAGAGTGAAATGATAAATCTCTGTGACCCTGATTTGGATTGAAATGATAGATCCATCCCTGAAATATCGAAAAAATTTAAAATCACCTGGCCATAGGATAGCAAATTATATATGGACATCGGTTGGTTAAATGATTTTAAATATTCGAAGTCCTATTTGATGAAAAATTTGTATTTAAAGGAATGTGTCGATTTGGATAAATTTTATCTTTCCTTCAACATGAACCTTGAATGTTAATGACTAGTCAAGGGGAATTACCCAAACAAATTTGGATTTGTAAAATGGGATTTTAATATATCTGGGAATTTCCAAATCTATGGTAAGATGTGAAATTTATAATTTCCCATGAATTGAGTTTTGAAATTGGAAGTAAATTTAGGATACATGGAAATTTCTTCGAATTTAGCATGAATATGAATTTGAATCCTTTAAATCGAATGGGTTGTTGAACGATGTTGAAAATGAGATATGGAATTAATGAACTCCATTGAGGATGGAGTTTGATTCAAGTATCGAAGTTCACAAGAAAGGAACGATTTTAGATAAAGAAGCTATTATATATATGTATACTGTCGATTTCAAATAACTATCCCTTTTCTTAAAAATTTATTTATTAAAAACTTTTACCTATAACTAATTTTTCTTATATTTTTTTTATTTAAATTATATAGTAAACTTTTAATTTATGTATATATATAGAGTTTTAAAAGTTTATCTTGTCCTATTCTAACTATTTTATTCTATATATGTATATATATATATTATTTTATATAAAGGTTTCTTTATAAACATCTATTTTCGTAGTTATATTTCTATAAGGTGTAAATTTCTTCCGAATGGGAAGTGTTTGGATCTAAACCGTTGTTCAAATGGAGTTGAGATAAGTTATAGCCTCTTGAATATGAATCGATTTCTAAACCGATCTTTAAATATGGAAATGTGGGTTTTCTACCCGAATACAGAACTTTCTTGTGACGGCCCGCCCCGCACCAGCAAGCATTTCCTCCGAAAGTGTGTTGTACACATGCCCGACCAACACAGAACGGTTGCCAAAGAAAAGAAAGAAGAGAATGAATTAATCAAGAACCTGTAGAATGTCTCACAGCGCATGGGATAAAACATAATAACAACATACTTGACATAAAACAGGCGAGATAGTGCATAAGCTGAAAACTAGAACTACACATCATAGCAGCGGAAATTCAAATACAGTTTATGTTCCACATAACCATTATTACAAATTTTCAAACTGTCCCTAAAGCAAAGCAAAGGAAAAAGGTACACTACTAATGCCCAAAGTAGTGACCCGTGGCGACATAGGGAGAATATCTATATATATCATACGTGGAAGCCTCCTGCTCGCTTTCGGTACAGCTACTCGTGCATCACCAGCTAACCTGTCTCTAGTCTGCTCGTTTAGGAGCACCCTGAGTAATAAGAAGAGACATAAAACTCTGGGTCAGACAAAAGTCTGGTATGAGCGATAAGCAGCAAAACAGAACAATAACAGGTATACTAAGCCATACCTGAACCTGGACCTGCAACCAAAGAGTTAGCACTACATACTGTACAATACTCTGAGGTGCCACATGGTGTAAAGAATACGGGGGTGGGGGTGTGCATGTCATAGTGATGGCAAACAAATCAAGCATAGAAACCATCCTCACATCTCTCACTCAGTGCGTAAAGCATACGATGTCCATTACTTCGATCACTAGACCCATCGAGGTAATGACGGAGTTTGACTTGTACAACTACTGCTACCACCAAGCTTATCCCATGGAATCATGACCAAACATTTTCAAATGACCCCACTTCATTGGTCTATGGCCCACTAGTCGTACCTAGGCCACTGTGGCCCTGAATCCGTCCACGTACCTCCCATACATAGTGATCCAAAGTCATAAACATCGACAACCCCTTAGCACACGTCCCACAGCAAAGCCCAACTCACGAAGTTGACTCGTTGGTTCCCAACTAGATCCCGAGTACAAACCTCCCATTTGGACTTCCTTTACATCTCGGGTTCTGGTCAAATTGGAGTTGGTCTTCAAAGGAAAGGTCGCGTAGTAACAGAAGTACACACCCGGTTCGGTTCGCTTGGTCATCATGGTTCGGTTCGGGCCACCCTTGGATTGCCTCCTTGGTTCGGTTCGGGTCCTTGGTTGGGTTCGGTTCGTTCTCTCAGGGTGCAGTTCGGTCTGGTGCTCTTCTTCTGGCTTGGTTCGGTGCTCCTGAAGCGGTTCGGTTCGGTACTACTCCAGTTCAATGCCACCCAAAACCCCAACTCTACTCCAATCGGATCCGGTCCGGCCTTCCTTGTTGCCTCTTCCATCTTATGCTCCAGAAGATACCACACTCCGATTCGGTTCGGATATGTCTGATCCGATCCCCTACCCGATCCGATCCGGATCTCTGTACCATTTCCAACAACTTGTTTTACGCCATACGACGGCGTTTTCAACCATTCTAACTTTCCTGTGCAATCACCAATCATTCCAAACAGTAATAACAACATGTATAATCATCCACAAACATCAAAACAACAATATGATATGTTAAAATGGATCAAACATACCCAAAACCCATAATTTTCCCTTAACCCCCCTTAATCATGTTTAAGCATACAATTAGCAAAACTTATCCAAATTAGCCCAAATTTCTATCAGATCCCTAAAATAATATTTTAGAATTTTGCAAATTTTTCCAGTTTTTTCTGAGTTATAATTTCGCTAATTATCACTAATCACCCCTAATTAGCCGTAATTAGTGTAAAAAGATGCTAATCACTCACCTTTGCCACAAATAAAATACCAAATTTGAAAATATCTCTGTTTTGGCGTGAATATACCAATGCGACACAGCATCTCTACCTTGATTCTTGTGCTAATCCGCTTTGATTTGATGTATATTTGGCTTAATTAGCGATTAGAAGGTGATTTGGGGTGTTTTAGAAAGTGGAGGCCATGGCTAATCTTGAAGGAACAAAAAGTGGCGGCTGGAAAATGATAGAAACTGAATTTTCTAACCCTATCAGCCTTCCCATAACCCTAATCTCGAAATGGGTTATGGGCCCACTCACTAATCACCCAAAATTAGGCCCGGTTAAGCAGTTTTTCACCATTTGAAACTTGTTTCAGCCATATCTCCCAAACGGTGAGTCCTTTTGGCTTATGTGACCACTCTACGGAAAGGTAAACCATTATCCGATCTAATGGAAGTGATTTCAGGTCAAAATTCCTTTCTAATCAAAAGTTATGGTCGAAACAAGAACAACTAGGGGAAAAATGGTCATTTAAAAATCGGCAAAAATCATGAACATGAGAAATGACCCCAATAGTCGTCTCCCAAAGTTACATGACCATATGACTTCATATGTGAAAGAAATAAATATTCTACGATCCTTCTATGCGTAGAATACGGGTCGTTACATTCTCCCCCCTTAAGAAATTTCGTCCCTAAAATTCCTTAACCCAAAACATACAAAGGATCCCGCATGCCTACCAGTCATATACAACAATCAAACATGCAAAACAAACAAAACAAACCTATCCTAGCATGCGGAAAGACTAAATCGAAACTGAAATCTTACCAGGCAAAGAGTTTTGGATACACCTTCCTAATGCTCTCCTCTGTCTTCCAAGTAGAGTCATTCTCATTCTCGCCCCACTGAACTTTGACTAGATTCATCGCTTTCCTTCGAAGTTGCTTCGTATCGTTCCCAACAATACGCATAGGTCTGCAGTTCCCAACTGCCTCGGGTTCAACCTCGATATCATCCAACTGATCAGGTGAAATAGTCACATCTGGGTCGTGCACGAACTTCCTTAACTGGGAAACATGAAATACGTTGTGAACTCTTGCCGTCTTGTCTGGTAATTCAACTTTATATGCCAAATTCCCAACTTGTTCGAGAACTGGGAATGGACCAACAAACCTTGGTGTTAACTTGCCTCTCCTGCCAAATCGAATCACGCTCTTCAACGGAGAAATCTTTACAAACACCAAGTAGCCAATGGAGAACTTTAAATCTCTTCTCCTCTTATCAGCATAACTCTTCTGCCTATCTTGGGCAGCCTTCATCCGCTGTTGGATAACCTTAATCTTAGCTGAAGTTTCTCTTATCACATTTGGCCCAAGCACAAACTTCTCACCAGTTTCTAACCAACATGACGGTGAGTTGCAAGGTCTTCCGTACAAAGCTTCAAATGGAGCCATACAAATACTGGATTGATAACTATTATTATATGCAAACTCTACTAGATGCAAATGGTCATCCCATGATCCACCAAAATCCAATATGCAAGCTCTCAAAATATCTTCTAACACTCGATTCACCCTCTCTGTCTGTCCGTTGGTTTGAGGATGATACGCGGTACTGAGATGTAATTCTAATCCTAATGCCTCTTGTAAGCTCTTCCAAAATCCACTAGTGAACAACGGATCTTGGTCACTCACAATGCCATTGGGTATTCCATGAAATTTCACTACCCACTTTACATATAGTTCAGCTAACTTAGCTGCCATCCTGTTTGACTTGATGGGTATAAACCTTGCACTCTTAGTCAATCGGTCCACAATCAACCAAATGCTATCATGGTGCGATCTAATCCTTGGTAACCCATCAATGAAATCCATTGAGACTTGTTCCCATTTTCATTCTGGAATTTCTAATGGTTGTAACAAACCACTAGGCTTCTTTTGCTCAGCTTTAACCAGCTGGCAATTCATGCATTTGGATATAAACTTCCCAACATCTCTTTTTATCCCTTCCCAGTAGTAGGTCTGCTTCATGTCTCGATACATCTTGTTACCACCGGGATGTATAGTCAGTTTTGAGTGATGACATTCTCTAAGCACTTCATCTCTCAATCCATTGACATTGGGCACAACAAGTCTTCCATTCTTTTTAAGCCATCCATCTCGATCAAGCCCATACTTGTTCATCTCCTCATCGATACCCATCTCTAACTTGGAGATGACTTCCAATAAGTTAGAATCGTTCTTCTGACTGGAACCAATCCGCTCAATCAAAGTGGGTATGATCATCAAATTTGCTAACAATTCTGGATCCAATTCGCACCTTAGTCTAAAATCATACCTAGCGATGTACTCCAGTTGCTTCCATTCTAGAAACATAGCCCCTAAACTGGCATGTCTTCTACTCAATGCATCAGCCACCGCATTGTCCTTTCCTGGTGTATATGCGATGTCGAAATCATAGGAAGCCAAGAATTCTAACCATCTTTGTTGTGGGAGATTTAGATCCTTCTGAGTGAAAAGATACTTTAGTGACTTATGATCAGTAAACAACTCAAATCTTTCTCCCAAGAGATAATGCCTCCACATCTTCAATGCGAATACGATCGCTACTAATTCCAAATCATGGGTAGGGTATCTTCTCTCGTGCGGTTTCAATTGCCGACTTGCATAAGCTGCAACCCTACCTCCTTGCATCAATACAGCACCTAGTCTGGTACCACATGCATCTGTCTATACTGTCATCTCTTCATTCCCCTTAGGAATGACTAACACTGGTGCACATGTCAACTTTTCCTTTAGACTCTTGAATGCAGTCTCGCACTTTTCGTCCCAGACGAAAGCTTGATTCTTCTTGGTCAACTAAGTCAACGATGCTGCTATCTTGGAGAAGTCTTGGATAAACTTACGATAATATCCAGCTAACCCCAAGAAACTTCTTATGTCTGTTGCATTCTTAGGCGTAGACCAATCTTGTACCGTAGCCACCTTCACAGGATCCACGACATTACCATTCTCTGAAATGACATGGCCCAAGAGTCTCACTTCCTTTCTCCAGAAGTGACACTTAGAAAGCTTTGCTTTTAATTGGTGTTTTCTCAATACCTCCATCACTATCCTCAAATGTTCCTTGTGTTCTTCCTCTGTTCTCGAATAAACAAGTATATCATCCACGAACACAAGAACAAACTTATTCAACTGATCTCTGAATACCCTATTCATAAGATCCGCAAAATATGCTCGTGCATTAGTCAACCCAAATGGCATGACCAACCACTCATAAAATCCAGCTGGCGTCCAAAATGTCATTTTAGCTATACTCTCAGCTTCCACTCTAAGCTGATGAAAGCCTGTCGCGAGATCCAACTGGGAGAACACTCTCGCGCCACTCAACTGATCAAACAAATCATCTCTCCGCGGTAGAGGATACTTATTCTTCCTCGTCACCTTATTCAGTTCGCGGTAGTCCACGTATAATCGAAGGGAACCATCAGCCTTGGTAGCAATCACAACTGGTTCTCCCCACTCAGAAACACTTCTTCTGATAAAGCCCTTCTTCAAATGATCGCTCACTTGCACCCCGAGCTCTCGCTGCCCCCTTGGTGCCATACGACGAAGTGACATCACTATAGGTCTGGCATCTTTCACTAAATCAATATGGAACTCAATATCTCAGTGTGGTGGAAGCCCGGTCACTTCCTCGAAGACATCCGGATACTGGCCAACCACGGGAAAACCTGACAACTCATCATGCGGGATGTCGAGGGAATTTAGGAAACTAGCCATTAACCCATCACCAGGTAGACCACCAAACACTACCCTCCGCCTATCATTCGCTCTAGCTGTCACCAAAAAGCCCTCACAGTCTACCACCACCCCGTATCTTTGGAGCCAATCGACTCCCAAAATAATGCCAAACCCAGTAAAGCCCAAAACAAAGCAACCACAAACAAACATGCATCCATGACTCGATAAGACCACATTACGGCAAATCATGCTAAGGCTAGTCGAACCACCAATCGGGTTCGTCACTACTAAAGGCCTATCGACTATCTCGGGTTCCAATCCCAACCTATCTACCAGGTCACTAGATATGAAAGAACTGGAAGCTCCGGTATCAAACAAAACTCTAATAGAAACATCATAAATAGAAAGCATACCTTGAATGACAACATTCTTTCCTTTCTCCGCCGCAGTTAGGGCATTCGACAAAGAAGGAATAGCATTAAATGCATATGCTTTCACCATCTGTTTTTCTTTCAAAGGCTGTGGACATTTATCTTTTTGGTGTCCGATTTGTCCACAGTTGAAGCACTTCCTATCTGCTGGCTTTGCTTGACAATTACTAGCATAGTGGCACTTCTTGCAACAACTAAAGCACTCAACATCTTTCTTCTTCTTCTGGCCATCCTTATTCTAGTTCTGCTTCCTCTTATTCTGAGAACCACTCTTGTCTCCATCGCTTGCTTGCGGTTTTGGCTCCTCTGCAGATGCGACCTCAGTCTTCGACTTGGGGTAAAGACTTTTCGATCTTAAAGCTTTCCACACAATCGATTCAAACATCTCATCGATGTGGTTAATAAGCCTTTCCCCCAAGTATCCATCCAAACCAGTTATGAACTTCTCGTTCTTCTTCTCGACAGTATCTATTAAGGATAACCCATATTTCGACAAAGTGTCGAATTTGGCAATATACTCCAAGACAGCTCTGCCATTCTGATTGAGTTCCAAAAAATTCTTAAACAACACTGACTTCTGAGCAGCTGGAATAAATTTATCGCTAAAGCGAGCCTTAAACTGATCCCAAGTAATCTGATCCTCTGGGGTAGCTGCCTTTATAGCGTTCCACTAATTCATTGCCCGTCCTTGCAGTTGACGGGATTCTAGCCTTCTCTTCATCGCATCCTCGATACCCAAGTCTTCGAAGATACGCTCGCAGCTATCCAACCAATCCTGAACATCCGTAGCCGACTCTGTTCCATGGAACGGCTTCCCACCAAGACAAGTATAATCCTTGTTCAGCTTGGCGAAATCGGCCCTAGGTGCCTGCACTACTGGACCACCACCATTACCAGCATTGGGAGCTGCCCTCTGAACATCTCTAAGAATCTCTCTCATGAGGTCAGTAAACATCGTCCTCATCTCAGCAGTATTCCCATTATTGGCTCCTGTACCGGTACCCCTTACGTATCGGTTCATCGTTCAATCTGCACAGAGAAAACGATTAACCATCTCCATAGTGGTGCCAGTGCAGTGTGACTTCATCCTTAGATATACTAATAGTATATACATAGCTTTCAAAAACCAAAATAATCACAAATACGCGCTCTCAAATAAGTGTACTATCTCTCCCTGATAACTTCCCTAGGTTAACTACGCAACCTAGAGCTCTGATACCAAGTGTGACGGCTCGCCCCGCACCAGCCGGCATTTCCTCCGAAAGTGCGCTGTACACATCCCCGACCAGCTCGGAACGGTTACCAAAGAAAAGAAAGGAGAGAATGAACTAATCAAGAACCTGTAGAATGTATCACAGTGCATGGTACAAAATATAATAACAACATACTTGACATAAAACAGGCGAGACAGTGCATAAGCTGAAAACTAGAACTACACATCATAGCAGTGGAAATCTAAATACAGTTTATGGTCCACATCACCATTATTACAACTTTTCAAACTGTCTCTAAAGCAAAGCAAAGGAAAAAGGTACATTACTAATGCCCAAAGCAGTGACCCGCAGCGACACAGGGAGAATATCTATATATATCATACGTGGAATTGTAACAATCCGTATTTTAGTAACATGTTAAAACCATAAATCAAGGAAGAATTCAATTTTAAAATAAGAATCAGTGGAAACGGGTTGTTCCACTGCATTCATCTCGAAATTCTGCTTGAAAACGAGTCCGAGTTTGCAAGAATCGGAGCCCGTATGAGGGAGATATGACCCTCCGAAGTTTCAGAAATTTTCAGAATCAAAAACTGCTCGAAAATTCGAATTCAATTCAATTTCAAAACCCAGAACAGGCTGGGTGGGAAATTTCCCACCCAGGACCAGTTCGACATGGGGGTCGACCATAGTGTCGACCTCTCAGGGACCAGGTCGACCATAGTGTCGACCTGGGGGTCGACCTGCCTCCCGAACCCACTTTCTGAACCTGATGCATTCTGATGTATTTAGACTCGTTTTCTATCCAGATTCGTCTGCCTAATCCTATATATACAACCTCCTAGCCTCATTCTCTTTACACCATTCTTCTCTGACCTTATGCTGCACAAACTCTTGATGAACATGGCTTCTTCGTCTTCCTCTAAATTAAATTAAGATGAATTAAATTAAAACGCGAAGATTATTTCTTGAAGACTACGGCTAGGAATTTCATATTGGGGGGAATTTCTTCTGCAATCAAAGCAAGATTCAACGATTCAGCAATTCAACGTCAAATTTCTAGACTTGACTTCTGCATCTAAATTTCGTAGACCACGATATGTAAGTTCCAGTTACTTTTAGATAAAAACTATAAACTTAATATGGGCATGTTATAAATTGGAATTGATTTATGTATGATTCATATCTATTCTTGTTTTCTTCTTGGACCTTGACTATTGGGAATATTGCCTATGACGTTGAAACTATTGTTAACGGCATAAGACTATGCCTATGCCTACGACTGTGAACATAAGACTATGCCGAAGACTTTGAACATAAGACTATGCCTAAGACTATGAACATAAAACTATGCCTAAGACTATGCCTATGACTGTGAACATAAGACTATGCCTGTGCCTATGACTGTAAACAATAAGACTGTTGCCTATGACTATGACAAGGACAATTGTGGCTAATCACCTATGATTCATGACCATGAGGTTATTGCCTATAATTATGACTATGAAATTGGATCTAATCTTGATTTTCTATTCATACCTATTTTCTTTATTTGCCCTTGGATCTTGATTTTGGGGATTTTTCTATTTAAGTTAGATCTATCCATGTTCTTGAACCTAGATTATTATTCAAACCTTTTCATTTTCATAATGTTATCAGATCTATATGCCTGCGATGTTTTACTCAATTTATTTAGTTATGTTATGCCTTGGAAATAAATTGATAATAGAACAACGTTTATTATGTTATATGTGAAATTGAATGATATTCTATTATTGGGAATTAATGAATAAGTCTATTCATATGTATATTGGAGCATAACCTGTTATGACAAGTTGTGTAGTTTATCATTTTATGCAAGTTTTAGGTTCTAAAATCATATCACATATGTGACTAAATGTTAGATCTACATGTTTATGTGTATATGTTAAACCTATGTCATATTTCAAGATCACACTTATTCATATGCTCGAGATTGATTTGCAAGTTTACATATATGTAAGTTGATTTAGTTTATGTTGCAAATTCACATATATATATGTTGATTTAGTCTACGTTGCAAGATCACACCTGTGATATTCATGTTGATTATTTTGCAAGTACACACCTATGGTGTTCATATTGACTATGCCGAGAATGCCAAGTTTACACTTATGTCATGTTTATGTTAATGAATTTCTTTATGCAAATTTTGTGTACGTTAAATTAGGCTAAGTTTTTAGCCTAATATTATATGTCAAAAATCATGTGGACGGAAAATTAGGCTAAGATTGTTAACCTAATATTTAGACGGGGTAACGTTGGAAAAAATTGATAATTTTAGGAAACTTGACATGAAACTCGCTATGAAACTAGACACGAACTTGACATGAATCTTGAACATGGACATGACACTAGAATGAACTTGAAAATGGCCAACTCGAGGTTTGGTTGAGTTTGCAGTGTAATTCTGCCCGGAACCGCCCGGCAAATCCAGTTACTGCAAATAATAGGATCCAATGTGGGTAGTTGGTCATATCGCACTTGAAAACCCGAGGTCAGACTGAGTTGTGGTGTAATTCTGCCCGGAACCGCCCGGCATATCCAATGACCACAACAACAGGTCTGATGTGAGAGGATGGGGTGCATTAATGAATTAATGCCACATGATAGGGTTAAGTCATGAACATGAAAGACAACACTTAACCAACTTGATACAAGATTCGTAGGCGGGTTAAGTCACGAACTTGAATGACAACACTTAACCAACTTGACATGCTAGACTGATAAGGGTTAAGTCATAGATTTAAATGACAACACTTAACCTATTGGACGAAAACCCTAGTTACGCGGTCCGTTTCAGCAGTAACCCACTAGATGTATCATGGTACCCTGGAACTAGGCAGGGTGGGGCACGATTACTGGGCTGATTGTAAGCGACCAAAACGACGGCTGTGTTGGTGCGCCAGTGTAGGTTCAGGCGGGCTATGGTCGTGCACGTGGTCCGGAGTTGAAAAAGCAGGCATTGGGCATCAGTAGGTTTATCTAGGCATGCTTGATTCATGTCGGTGGTTGGCACCCTAGGGCTTGATACACCCTATGGTGGACCTAGCACATGTGACTACATTCGTGATAGGGCCGTATGACACAGACATACAACGAGCTAGAACTTGTAGGGAGCCGATCGATTAGTGGATCGTTCCGTTGGACCTAGTAATAGGTCATTTCATGATATTGGGCCGAGGTGTTATTTCATGATTAATATAAGACATGGGTTTGGGATTCTAGTACAGTTGGTGAAGCGAACCTTGAATATGTGATGCTATACTTGATTACACTTGAATTATCATACTATCTTAGTCTATCTTGCCAATCTTGACAGCATCCTTATGTTTACTTTCAGTTTATACATGCCATGTTACCTTTACCTGTTTTTATGCTGAAAATCACTAGGACTTACCAGTCTTTATGACTGACCCGTTTTCTTTCGCCTCTTTTCCTTTCGTTTCCCCCCCAGGTTCTCAGGGAGAAAACTCTAGCACTTAGCTTGGATTTCGATTTCTTTCGGTTCAGCTCATCTATAGTTTGATCTTAAGCTATGCTATGGCTGCATTTCTGCTACCTTTGGGCAATTAAGCTACTTTTGTTGTTTTAAGATTATGCTTCTTTATTTATGCAAGACAGAATTTGTTGTAATGGAAAATAATGACCTTGGCTATTTGATGTAAAAGGTTTTGACTCTTTTTGAAAGTAATGAAATTTATCTTTTGATTCTTCCGTTGTTTTATCTATGTTCTGTCATGTAATATTTCTGTGTTTGTTTACCTCAATAACGCTCCTCCAAAACTAGTGCATTCCCTATGTGAGTGACCCTAGTGGAGGTGGGGTGTTACATTTGGTATCAGAGCAGAAGGTTACCAGACTGGGCAAAAGCTTTTAAAACCTTTTGAAATTATTTTCAAAACCGTTTACAAAGAAGCATTTTTCAGAAAAGTCTTGTTTTATTTAAAGGCTATTCCCCAAAAGCCATTAGCACTATCCTTTGCTTCCTTGTTTAAATCTCTTTTCCTTTCTTTTCTCCAACTGTAGTCGCAGTAGTTTTTACCTGCGGCTAATCTTCTTTCTAGCTTCATAGAGGGTTCTCCGTACGATGGAGATAGTTTCCGTGAGGCTTATTAACATGTTACATAGGAAAGGTATGAGTGATAAGTTAAGGCGGACGAGTCTCAGAACAAGAAGGTAGACTCCGAGAAAAGAAGCAAGAACAACAACAACAACAATAAGGATAACAAGACACATGAGAAAAGAAAATGCCACTTCTGTGGTATTAAGGGGCATATAGTCCAGGATTGTAGAAAGAAGAAGATGAAGATGGGAGCATGCTTTCAGTGTGGTGATACTGGACATATCAGCAAGAACTGCCCTAAGAAGCAAAGGCAAGGCCCACAAGCAGGACCTTCTAGGGGTACATCTTTAACTTCTTCTCCTTGATGCTTTGTTTTATCTTGCTTATCTTCTCAGTCCTATCTTGAGAACCTTAGGTAGAACCCTTTTGGATGTAAACATGTGATTGAAACATGTTATGGTTGATGTTTGCAAATGGTTGCAAGTGGTCGAAAGTGGTTGCATAATACACATTAGGCACTAGATCGGCTCAGACACATTTTCATATTGCATATGCATGAGTGTTTATACTTGTTTATGGATAAAATTGAATGTGTTATCATGTGAATGATGCATATGGATGGATGTTTGTGCACACATATAGTGTTTATGTGACTAGGACTATTTGCTTACATGTTGGATTCATGGCACAAAACATATTTTGCATTAAGAAGATCAATAATGCCTGATCATTTGCACTAGATAAGGAACATATACACACACTTTCTGCATATGTTCATATAGCATTAGAAATCTTTTAAGGACAATGGTTGCTTGTGGATGATGGTTGAGTAGATGGTTGATTTGACGATAGGATGCATTCTTCCTAACTTGAAGATTTCGGGGACGAAATCCTTTAAGGAGGGGAGAATGTAACAACCCGTATTTTAATAACATGTTAAAACCATAAATCAAGGCAAAATTAAATTTTAAAATAAGAATCAGGGGAAACGGCTTGCGCCATTTCGTTCGTCCAGAAATTCTTCTTGGAAACGAGTCTAAGTTTGCGAGAATCGGAGTCCGTATGAGGGAGATATGACCCTCCGAAGTATCAAAAAAATTCAGAATAAAAAACAGCTCGAAAATTCGAATTCAAAACCCAGAATAGGTTGGGCGGGAAATTTCCCGCCTAGGACCAGGTCGACCTGGGGGTCGACCTCCCAGGGACCAGGTCGACCATAGTGTCGACCTGGGGGTCGACCTGCCTCCCGAACCCACTTTCTGAACCTGATGCATTCTGATGTATTTAGACTCATTTTATGTCAAGATTCTTCTGCCTAATCCTATATAAACAGCCTCCTAGCCTCATTCTCTTTACACCATTCTTCTCTAACCTTATGTTGCACAAACTCTTGATGAACTTGGGTTCTTTGTCTTCCTCTAAATTAAATTAAGATAAACTAAATTAAAATGCGAAGATTATTTCTTGAAGACTACGGCTAGGAATTTCATATTAAGGGGATTTGCTTCTACAATCAAAGCAAGATTCAACGATTCAGCAATTCAACGACAAATTTCTGGACTTGACTTCTGCATCTAAATTTCGTAGACCACGATCTGTAAGTTCCAGTTACTTTTAGATAAAAACTATAAACTTAATATGGGCATGTTATAAATTGGAATTGATTTATGTATGATTCATATCTATTCTTGTTTTCTTTTTGGACTTTGACTATTGGGAATATTGCCTATGACGTTGAAACTATTGTTAAAGGCATAAGACTATGCCTATGCCTATGACTGTGAACATAAGACTATGCCTAAGACTATGAACATAAGACTATGCCTAAGACTGTGAACATAAGACTATGCCTGTGCCTATGACTGTAAACAATAAGACTATTGCCTATGACTATGACAAGGACAATTGTGGCTAATCGCCTATGATTCATGACCATGAGGTTATTGCCTAGAATTATGACTATGAAATTGGATCTAAGCTTGATTTTCTATTCAGACCTATTTTCTTTATTTGTCCTTGGATCTTGATTTTGGGGATTTTTCTATTTAAGTTATATCTATCCATGTTCTTGAACCTAGATTATTATTCAAACCTTTTCATGTTCATAATGTTATCAGATCTATATGCCTACGATGTTTTACTCAATTTATTCAGTTATGTGCCTTGGAAATAAATTGATAATAGAACAATGTTTATTATGTTATATGTGAAATTGAATGATATTCTATTAATGGGAATTAATGAATAAGTCTATTCATATTTATATTGGAGTATAACATGTTATGACAAGTTGTGTACTTTAACATGTTATGCAAGTTTTAGGTTGTAAAATCATATCACATATGTGACTAAATTTTAGATCTACTTGTTTATGTGTATATGTTAAACCTATGTCATATTTCAAGATCACACTTATTCATATGCTTGTGATTGATTTGCAAGTTTACATATATGTAAGATGATTTAGTCTATGTTGCAAATTCACATATATATATTTGTTGATATAGTCTACGTTGCAAGATCACACCTGTGATATTCATGTTGATTATTTTGCAAGTACACACCTATGGTGTTCATATTGACTATGCCGAGAATGCCAAGTTTACACCTATGTCATGTTTATGTTGAATTTCCTTATGAAAATTTTGTGTACATTAAATTAGGCTAAGTTTTTAGCCTAATATTATATGTCAAAAATCATGCGGACGGAAAATTAGGCTAAGATTGTTAGCCTAATATTTAGACGGGGTAACGATGGGAAAAATTGGTAATTTTAGGAAACTTGACATGAAACTCGCCATGAAACTTGACACGAACTTGACATGAATCTTGAACATGGACATGACACTAGAATGAACTTGAAAATGGCCAACTCGAGGTTGGGTTGAGTTTGCAGTGTAATTCTGCCCGGAACCGCTCGGAAAATCCAGTTACTGCAAACAATAGGATCCAATGTGGGTAGTTGGTCATATCGCACTTGAAAACCCGAGGTCAGACTGAGTTGTGGTGTAACTCTGCCCGGAACCGCCCGGCATATCCAGTAACCACAACAATAGGTCTGATGTGAGAGGTTGGGGTGCATTAATGAATTAATGCCACATGATCGGGTTAAGTCATGAACATGAAAGACAACACTTAACCAACTTGATACATGATTCATACGCGGGTTAAGTCACGAACTTGAATGACAACACTTAACCAACTTGACATGATAGACTGATAAGGGTTAAGTCATATATTTAAATGACAACACTTAACCTATTGGACGAAAACCCTAGTTACGCGGTCCGTTTCAACAGTAACACACTAGATGTATCATGGTACCCTGGAACTAGGCAGGGTGGGGCACGATTATTGGGCTGATTGTAAGCGACCAGAACGACGGCTGTGTTGGTGCGCCAGTATAGGTTAAGGCGGGCTATGGCCGTGCACGTGGTCTGGAGTTGAAAAAACAGGCATTGGGCATCAGTAGGTTTATCTGTGCATGCTTGATTCGTGTAGGTGGTTGGCACCCGAGGGCTTGATACACCCTATGGTGGACCTAGCACATGTGACTACATTCGTGATAGAGCCGTATGACACAGACACACAACGAGCTAGAATTTGTAGGGAGCCGATCGATTAGTGGATCGTTCCGTTGGACCTAGTAATAGGTCATTTCATGATATTGGGCCGAGGTGTTATTTCATGATTAATATAAGACATGGGTTTGGGATTCTAGTACAGTTGGTGAAGCGAACCTTGAATATGTGATGCTATACTTGATTACACTTGAATTATCACGCTATCTTAGTCTATCTTGCCAATCTTGACAGCATCCTTATGTTTACTTTCTGTTTATACATGTCATGTTACATTTACCTGTTTTTATGCTAAAAGTCACTAGGACTTACCAGTCTTTATGACCGACCCGTTTTCTTTCGCCTCTTTTCCTTGCGTTCCCCCCAGGTTCTCAGGGAGGAAACTCTAGCACTTAGCTTGGATTTCGCTTGCTTTCGGTTCAGTCATGTACGGTTTGATCTTGAGCTATGTTATGGCTACATTTCTGCTACCTTTGGGGAATTAAGCTACTTTTGTTGTTTTAAGATTATGCTTCTTTATTTATGCAAGATAAAATTTGTTGTAATGGAAAATAATGACCTTGGCTATTTGATGTAAAAGGTTTTGACTCTTTTTGAAAGTAATGAATTTTATCTTTTGATTCTTCTGCTGTTTTATCTATGTTCTGTCTTGTAATATTTATGTGTTTGTTTACCCTGATAACGCTTCCCCAAAACTAGTGCATTCCCTTTGTGAGTGACCCTAGCGGAGATGGGGTGTTACAGGAAGCCTCCTGCTCGTCTCCGGTACAGCTACTCATGCATCACCAGCTAACCTGTCTCTAGTCTGCTCGTTTAGGAGCACCCAGAGTAATAAGAAGAGACATAAAACTCTGGGTCAGACAAAAGTCTGGTATGAGCGATAAACAGCAAAACAGAACAATAACAGGTATACTAAGCCATACCTGAACTTGGACCTGCAACCAAAGAGTTAGCACTACATACTGTACAATACTCTGAGGTGCCACATGGTGTAAAGAATACGGGGGTGGGGTTGTGCATGTCATAGTGATGGCAAACAAATCAAGCATAACAACCATCCTCACATCTCTCACTCAGTGCGTAAAGCATACGATGTCCACTACTTCGATCTCTAGACCCATCGAGGTAATGACGGAGTTCGACTTGTACAACTACTGCTACCACCAAGCTTATCCCATGGGATCATGACCAAACCTTTTCAAATGACCCCACTTCATTGGTCTATAGCCCACTAGTCGTACCTAGGCCATTGTGGCTCTGAATCCGTCCACGTACCTCCCATACATAGTGATCCAAAGTCATAGACATCGACAACCCCTTAGAACACGTCTCGCAGCAAATCCCAACTCACAAATCAACTCATTGGTTCCCAACTGGATCCTGAGTACAAAACTCCCATTTGGACTTCCTTTGCATCTCGGGTTCTAGTCGAATTGGAGTTGGTCTTCAAAGGAAACGCCGCGTAGTAACAGAAGTACACACCCGGTTCGGTTCGCTTGGTCATGATGGTTCGGTTCGGACCACCCTTGGATTGCCTCCTCGGTTCGATTCGGGTCCTTGGTTGGGTTCGATTCGTTCTCTCAGGGAGCGGTTCGGTCTGGTGCTCTTCTTCTGGCTCGGTTCAGTGCTCCTGAAGCGGTTCGGTTCGGTACTACTCCAGTACAATGCCATCCAAAACCCCAACTCTACTCCAATCCGATCCGGTCCAGCCTTCCTTGATGCCTCTTCCATTTCATGCTCCAGAAGATACCACACTCCGATTCGGTTCGGATATGTCCGATCCGATCCCCTACCCGATCCGATCCGGATCTCTGCAGCATTTCCAACAACTTGTTTTACGCCATACGACGGCGTTTTCGACCATTCTAACTTTCCTATGCAATCATCAATCATTCCAAACAGTAATAGCAACATGTATAATCATCCACAAACATCAAAACAACAATATGATATGTTAAAATGGATCAAACATACCCAAAACCCACAATTTCCCCTTAACCCCCCTTAATCATGTTTAAGCATACAATTAGCAAAACTTATCCAAATTAGCCCAAATTTCTATCAGAGCCCTAAAATAATATTTTAGAATTTTACAAATTTTTCCAGATTTTTCTGAGTCTTAATTTAGCTAATTATCACTAATCACCCCTTATTAGCCGTAATTAGTGTAAAAAGATGCTAATCACTCACCTTTGCCACAAATAAAATACCAAATCTAAAAATATCTCTGTTTGGGCGCAAATACCAATGCAACACAATAGCTCTACCTCGATTCTTGTGCTAATCCCCTTTGATTTGATGTAGATTTGGCTTAATTAGTGATTAGAAGGTGATTTGGGGTGTTTTAGAAAGTGGAGGCCATGGCTAATCTTGAAGGAACAAAAAGTGGCGGCTGCAAAATGTTAGAAACTGAATTTACTAACCCTATCAGCCTTCCCATAACCCTAATCCCGAAATGGGTCATGGGCCCACTCACTAGTCACCCAAAATTAGGCCCGGTTAAGCAGTTTTTCACCATTTGAAACTTATTTCAGCCATATCTCCCAAACGGTGAGTCCGTTTGGCTTATGTGACCACTCTACGGAAAGGTAAACCATCATCTGGTTCTATTGGATGTGGCTTCGGTTCAAAACTCCTTTCCAATCAAAAGTTATGGCCGAAACAAGATCAGCTAGGGGCAAAATGGTCATTTAAAAATCGGCAAAAATCATGAACATGGGAAATGACCCCAATAATCATCTCCCAAAGTTACATGACCATATCACTTCATATGTGAAAGAAAGAAATGTTCTACGATCCTTCGATGCGTAGAATATGGGTCGTTACATTTCTCCTAAGGGATTGAAATGAGTTACGAGGTTTATATTCTTATTGAGTATGAATGGATTTCAAACATTAAGCGATTTGGAAAATTTTGAAATCTTTGAGATGAAATATATTCTATTTGAATGTAAGTCGATTTTAAATATTATATGATTACAACATAAGGATATGGAAATATATTCTAATTTAGAATATAATTGGTTTGGTATGATTTTTGATATTTTGATATGAAATTATATTCTATTTGAATATAAATTTGGTTCGAAATAGAGTATGGTATTTTGATATGAAGCGAACCTTTATGAAATATAAAAGAACCAACCGATGTGAAAGATGTAAGCGTTGGTTGTTAAGGAGACCGGAGTCGACATAAGGCATACTCTCTGTCAGTGTCGATACCACTTTGACAATTGTGAACGTTATGACGTATCTAGAATGAGTATGATGACTTGGAGGCGATTATTGAATCGAAGAAGATGAACGATAACGATAGCCCTGACCATCGGGTCAGAATCTAAATGACTAAAACAGGAGCTATACCATGACTAATTGAGGTAGCACCTTTGATCGGACACACTTCTTCGATACTATTTCTATGACTATGATGATGATGATGATGATTAGGCTCATTTGAATTGGGAGTGTGATCCGAGGTGGGCGGTAGTGGCTGCTATGCGTTACCACCGGTCCGAGAGTGCAATTGGTAGAATCCTACCTTGGGCATTGCCTCGAGTGCCTTGTCATATTGATCCATATCGAGCCCCATACGATTTTGATTTAGCATTGCCTTCTATGGAGTGCCCTCTGATAACACCAGTACGGTGAATTTACGGTACTGTATAGACTGTTGATGCCTGTAAATAGCGTAAGGGTAATATGGTAATCACGCTTATGCTATTTTTATGATATTTACTTTACTGAATAAACACTATCATAATAACGTATTATAATATGTATGTATTAGTTTAACGGATCCTCGAGAGATGGAAAAATCCCGTAACATCTCTGGAGTTACTGCACCCATGACACTTAAGTTATTTCATATTTTGATTTGACTAATATGAGAATGATTTAGTGCTGATCCGAGTGTTTGTTGTGTTTCTTTTATGTAATACGCTCGGGTCAGCAGAAGTTTGCAGTTAGTGAAGATTACTCTGCCTTGGAGATCGAAGACGAAGACCTGGTATACATCTATTATATATATATATATATGTATGTATGTATGTATGTATGTATTTTCGCTGCTAGTTATGTATATCTGCATATGTGTAACTCTGTTAATCATTTGTACGTTATAGCCAAATGTATATGTTTTTAAATGCTTTGAAACCATTATTTGTTTATTATATGTTGTCCTTCCGCTGTGAGATTCTGAGATTTGTTTTTCTCTTCTTTCTTCTTTTCCCAATAACTGCCTGTGTTGTTGATTTGTTTGAGTCGACATGTGTGGTTTATTGTTGATTTGAACTGTCAAAAATATGGGTCATTACATTTGGTATCAGAGCGATTGTTAGCGATAACCTTGGCTCAGTTTGGGAATTTTACTCATTAGAGATGGGGTTAGTAATGCCCTGGAATGAGTTTGAGTGATATATGAGAGAGCGTATTTGTATTTTGATATAAAAATGGTTTTATTGTGTTGACTAGTTCTGTTGAATATTTATGGATTCTGGTCGATATATGGGATGCCATAGAATCGATAGAAATTTCTAAGTAGTCAAACAAAATGGATCGACATAATATGATTTTCGATTTTATTTTAAAATATATCAAATATATGATTGGTTCAAGTATATATGTGTTCGTTTTAGTAGATGGTAATATTAGGTTATTACCTATTATAATTGATTAGATAATAAATCTAATAAGGAAAATTTAAATGAATTTAGAATATATTTGAAATAAAATAATACCTTTCAGTATAATTAGTTGTCAAAACAGTTTACGATTAAAGTAGAAATGAACTTGAGGATCTGATGCTAGGACTTTGAAAATAGATTTGCCAGGATTTTTTTTGGAAAATATGGTACTTTGGTAAGTGTTTCGAATAGGAAATGGTTTAAAGGAATTTAAGGAATAAAGTGTGTAATCCCTACTCGGAACATCATAAATGATTTCGGTAATGAGTGCACGCATTATCGACGTTTATTCTGAAGCGTCTACATGGGGGAGACCACCCCGTATTTTCATAACTGGTTTATAAAGGTTTGGATTTAAAATTTTATGCTATGGTTTTCTATAAATCGTATAAACATATGCATTTTAAACTTAGTTTTAAAACCCGGAATCATAATATTTAAGTTCATTCTAACTAATAATACTGATCGGGTGCTAAATTAACTCGATTAAGTAGAATCTTAGGTTTTGAAACCATGAATTGGACTTAAATATTTAGAGAAGAGAAAGTAAATTAAATGTTTAAGCATGAGAGAAATAAGGTTTAAACAAATCCTAAATTTGATCGATAGGAGTGCTGGAAAAAAAACTTAGTGTGAATTTACATTAAATTTAAAATTGACTAAATAAATTAAAAGTTTTGTTGTGTAAGTAAGTGGCAATGGCTTATGGCCTGGGTAATTAATAAGTATATGAAGTTAGTCGAAAAGGAGTTGATAAGGAATTAAGTTGTTAATGAAATGTGAATGGTAGATAAACTAAAATGAAGAAATTAAATGGTGATTTTGCGTGCAAGAGAAATGAAAACATGGAAATATAAATGGGAGAAAACCTAACTAAGATAGATATGTTGAATATTAATATGAGTAGGAATAATGAAATGAATGGAATGTAAATACTTTTGTCGAATGGAATATAAACTTAAGTTGAATAGAGAAATGGGATTAAATAAAGTGTAACTTAAGGAATCGAATAAGAATGTTGAGAACTACATATAAGACTTGATTTTTTTTTTCAATCCATGATTTGGAAGTCGAATAAATATATTGGGTTAGTGAAAAAAAATTAATGGAAATAAATGAATGAGGAAATGGTTAAGGTATGAATCAAAGTGCCAAAATAAGAATAATGAGATGCAAATATAAATTTGGCTTATTCGAAACGAAATAATAGTTAAACGAATTTTAAATCTGGAAGTTGAGATATCGAAATGTGGTATAAATATAAAATTTAATCTGAGTTGGATGGAATTAATAAAATGAAATCGACTTAGAGAAATAAAATAAGTCGAATGAATTAGATTAAAGTGAAGTAAACTCGGGAAATGGGAATTGGTCGACTTAAACCAAGTATAAAGAAATGAAACAAAGTAAGAATAAACTTGAATAAGTAGAATGAATCAAAAATCGGGATTGATTCGAATGTATGGCTAATTGAATATGGATAAATGGAACTATGCTTGGTGTAACATGGATGAAGTAAATCGGAATAAGGAATGAAAGTTGGTGAATCGACCAAGGTTATGAATTAAGGATTTAATACAAATCAAGATAGTAGAAAGGATTAGAATGACTTCATGTTTAACTAAAATAAATGCTTGGAATGAAATAAGAAATGAAACAGATAATATATCGGAATGGAGTAAGAAAATTGAATGTGAATGCATCTCTCGAGAAATGAGGTGATAACAAATTGAGGTGCTAAATTTTTACAAAATTATTGGAATCAAAAGGGTTTAAAACTTCTAATAAAATAAACCATTGTTTATGCAAGAATTTGAAATAGTCAATAAGCTGAAACTAAAATGACCATAACTTTTGATGGGATGATCGGAATTCGACGATTCTGGACTTTTCGGAAACCTCAGAAACTAAACTAAAACTTTCGTTAATAGCGCCATGTCAGAATTTTCATGTTACTAAGCTGAAATTCAAGGGTTAGTTGTAGTTCAACGCACAGAAAATGAAAATCTGAAGCGTACACCTATATTGTTTTGACCATAACATCCTAATGGAGCGTCGGATTTCGACGTGCAAAATTTAATTGTTTTAGTTAAAGCAATTGAATTAAAATGGAATTTAAAACTATTTTAATTTGAGTTAAAGCAGTTAATCGAATAATTGAATATTTTATTTATTTAATTAACTGTGAAATTTAATTGTTTTGGTGACTGTCTTGGAATTCGACGAAACTAGCGCCGTTGGATCCGTAATGATGAATTATGGTAGAATTTCAATTTGCGTTACAATCGGACTTGTCGTTTAACCGTACGAGTGAAAAACGTGAAAGGAATCAATGTGATAGGGTAATCGGTTGTTCTCATAGTTGGGCCTTCTATATATGCAAATATAATTCCTCCCTTCACCTCATCAGCCCATTCTTCATTTCAAGTACCATTTTCCTCAGTCAAACTCCTCTTTAATGGCTGAAACAATTTTTCAAACCCTAGATCAAACAGAAATCTCAGCTCAAAAATTTAATCTTCCCAAAACATAGCAAATAATATATCAAATCGAAGCTCTCAACTTGTAGAACTCAGATCTATAGTTTATTTCAACATGCAATGCTCTGATTTAATGGAATACGGCGGTCAAAGTTGCTGTTTTGAAAACCCTAGGCTTCAATTTGGGCATTTTCGATTTTTGCTTCAAACGGAGAAATTAACTTCTGGGTAAGGTAGAAGACATCGATACGAGTTGAATAAGGGTTATAGGAGCTTCTATCGTCAACTGGGTCGCCGGAATTTGGGGTTAGAAGGTCAGAACCGCGGGTTGTAGGGTTTGACGCTGGGGAAATTCTGGTCAACCGGAGGTGGCAGCTCTGGTACTGGTGAATGCGGGTGTCGATGAGGGTCATGGCGGAGGTGGTCTCAGGTCTTCAGGAGGTCGGGACTGTAATAACCCGAAAATGCGAGCCAGTTTGAAATTTTTATTTTGGCAATTTTAGTGAATTTTGATTATTTAAAATGAGTTATTTTAAATAATATCGACGAGAAATTTATTTTGAATAGAATTCGACGTATATATTTATACGTCGTCGATAATTATATATAATTATAAATAGAATTGAAAATGGCGCGTTAGTTCGATAATTCGATTTCAAACTTCAATTGAATGTACCGGGTGCAAAACAATCCGGATTTTAGTGAAACCAAAAATGATGGGATCTAATTGGTGATATCTTTCCAACGAATCCGAAAAATCGAAATTTCATAGCGGGAATCAAAAGATATGTCCAGTTGAAAATTCTGAATAGTCGCTATGGAATTCAGGCCCTTAAAAATGGACATTTTGCAAACGACCTCGGATTTCGACGAAACCACTTTTGTTGGGTCCGTGATGCCAAATTATTGCTAGGTTTCAAATTTCATAATTTTTCGAATCAATAGGCGAGCGTGGCAAAGGAAAACGCGTTTGACCGGTTTCAGTTGATTTTAATCGACTGGAAATTGACCATTTTTCCAACGGTCTCAGAATTCGATGAAACTAGTTTTGTTAGGACCGTATCGTCAATACGAAGCTAGAAAATATTTTTCTAGAATTTTTAAAGTTAATATGTGACCCCGGTAATTTGAAATGTACGTTTAAAATTCAATATAGTGATTTAAACGTAAATTTAACGGAAACTGATTCAAACGATCAAATCAACTTGCGATACATATCCCATTTTGTTCGTAATGGGGGTAAAACGCTATGGACGACAGGCGGTGGGCCTCGTTTTGAGGTCATAAGTAAAAGTCAACTTTTTGAAAATTAAATTAAATAAAATTTAAAATATATAGACCCCCCTTCTCGTTTTCATTGAACAGAAATTGAAAAAAAAAAAAAAGAGAAAAAGGGTGGGCGACGGAGCCCCATCGCGCCGCCGCGCGAGGTGCGCGCCCCCCCCCCCCCCCAGCAACCGCCGCCGCTGCTTCATCTCCTCCTCCCCTTCCCCTAGCGCGCCGCCGCAAGCAGAAGCCCCCCCAGCCCAGAGCCGACGCGAGCCCCCCCCTTTTACCCAAATCGAATGCGCCACCTCCCCTCCTCATCTCCGACGCTCCAGTCCCCCTTCCGCCGCCTGGACCACCGCCTCACCCCCACCGCACCTCCTCCACCCCGCTGGCCCCGCCGACAACCCCGACAGCCCTCTACCGAGCGCAAGGACCCCTCCTCTCCATTTGAAAACAATGTAAGTTTTAAATTCAAGTTTTATTTATTTTTTCTAAATTTAAAAACTGAATTTTATTCGATAGGAAAATTAAAGAAAGAATTTTTATTCGATAGGAAAGTTAAAGATATGATTTTTATATGATAAGGAAGTTAAAAATATAATTTTTATCGTATGTAAAGGTTGAAAATATAATTTTCATATTATATAGATAATTAAAAATATAATCTTTTATATTGTAGAAAGATAAAAATATGATCTTTATATTTTTAAAGTAATAAAAATATGATTTTTATATTTTTAAAGTATTAAAAATATAATCTTTATTAAGTAGAAGTAGTAGAAATATGATTTTTGTTTATGTAGAGAATTAAAAATATCATCTTTGTGTATGTAGCAA
This sequence comes from Allium sativum, assembly GCA_030737875.1. NCBI lineage: Eukaryota > Viridiplantae > Streptophyta > Magnoliopsida > Asparagales > Amaryllidaceae > Allium > Allium sativum. Next base: position 147,034,668 of record CM060922.1, on the reverse strand, counting down.
AATAAAAATATGATTTTTATTTTATATACGTCGAAATAAAGTACTGATTTTTATAAAGGCGAAAACTTTATTTTTATAAAGGCGAAAACTTTATTTTTATAAAGGCGAAATCAATATTTTTGAAATGGAATTTTTATCTATATGACACCAAAGTAAAAATTCGATTTTTATATATTGAATAGCATAGTAAAAATTCGATTTCTAAATATATGAAGTGATTACAAAAATATGATTTTTAAATTGAAAGTGAATAAATAAAAATGTGATTTTTATTTTAAAGACATCAAAATATAAAAATGTGTGATTTTTATATATGTAGTGGCTAGGGGCAACAAAGAAGAAGAAAAGGCGAGAACGACGAAGATCTCTACAATAGGAGTGTCGTGGTATTGGATAGCTTTCGGTGAGAACTTCTCACCTTTCAATTTCTTTTTCTAATTATATATATATACTAGGATGCAGACGGTGCTTAGTAGCACCCGACACCCGTCATCCACAGACCATGGATGGCTTGTTTGTTTAATTGTTTGGTTGTGTAATTAGTTAGATGATTTGATTTGAAATTGAATGGTTTGGTGAATTGAATGGATTTGATTGATGTGTGAATGGCGTGGGCCTTCACTAGACCGGGGATAAGGCTAGGCCTCGTCCCGTTCCTAGTATCGTGCCGTTATGCCGCCGAAATTTTCTAAAATATGTTAGAAAAATAAAAATATCATTTTATTGAATATATGAACTGAATAGAAATTCAAGTGTTGAAATAAATATTTTTGTCGTTAAAAATATAATTTTTAACGTGAAAGTGAATAAATAAATATTTATAAACAAATCGGCCGATTTGTTTATTTACACTGATTTGACTGATATTGATTGGGTTGATAAATTTTACACATCGCCCAACTGCACAAACAAAAATGTGTGTTTGTTGATTTGAAACCCCACACGGGTGTTGGGATGATATTTGGCGTACACTAATCCCAATTATTTAATTATTGTCGATCGATTGGTCGACAGACTGTGTAAGCGTCGATTATTTATATTTGATGCTTATGCAGTTGTGTGGTGCACTTTGGTTGATGGTTGATTATTTTTCAAAGCTATTATATACATGTGTTGTATGGAATCCATATAATTAACATTATATGGTGATTGATTGGGCCTCATTTCAATCGGGAAAATAATGAATATTATAAAGGAAAATTCATATGTTGAATCTATGAATGTGTTGAGTAAAATATTTTAAGTAATAAAAATTACATCTTTATCATATTTACAATTAGAATCTACTTCACAGTGGAGTCTAATTAAAATCAAACGATAGATACCATAGTTTTATAAAATATTTTGCATAACAACAATAGTGATGTGTTGACAGTACTTATGTGTTGAGATTAGTCGTGTGTTGAAAGAAATATAGATTCATGTTTTGAATGGGAAATATATTCATTTGTTGAATAGAATAAAGAAGTTGTGAAAAATATAAAGCCGTGTTGGTTAGTTTTGCGCCATTTTGACGTGAACGATATTTATATCGATTTTATTCAAATTGAAATGAATATTATGCAAATTCGAATTGAATTGAAACGAATTTGAATTTGAATTAAATAAAATCGAAGTGAATTCGAGTTGAATTGAAATCAAATCGATTTGAAATTGAATATAGAAGTTGAATTGTTTTAGAAACGGATTTAAAACGATTTATAAAATTCGTTTTAAATAGAAATTGATGAAATATATATTATATATATTATATATATAATATAACGGCCTGAATAGAACGCGCCGCGCCGCGGCAGTTCGTGAATTTCGACCATTTATTTCAAACGGACATTGCGGGAGATCCGACCGTCGGATTCTCCTAAAACCGGAACCGTTGGGTTCATATCGAAAAGAGATTTCCAATGAATATTAGAAATTTGAAATATAACGGTTGGATTTGGAATTATGTCCAAATCAATTTCAGAAAAGGTCGCTGTAAGTGCAGTTCGATGGCCGTTGATGGAAATCGACTGTACGGGCCTTGATAAAATTATTAAAAATATCGATAATTTGTGTAAAATTATAATATATGAATTGGAAAGAATTGGGCTGGAAAATTCCACATTAGAGGATAAAAATAGATTTTTATCGAAATGAACTGGTTTTGAACTAGAATTAAAAACAATTTATTTTTGAAAGAAATAAATTGAATTTGAAAGTGATTTTAAAATAATCAATGTTCCCAATTCGTGGATTGGACTGGAGTTGAATCGAAATTATCTTCGGAATATTTCGATGTTGGATTTCGTGACTATACAGATATTGTTATGGGAATTTGAAAGATATTTTATATCGTTATTTCCCATACGATATATGTTGGTTTCAGAATTTGATATTGAATATAAGCCGATATATTTTCTATTCAGAACCTTGTATTTAATATCAAATGTGATTTGGGTTTATCGTGGATCGTGTTTTAGATGACAATGGTTCTTTAACCCAGTTAAAGGCAAGATATCGATTTTTGAGAAGATTAAAACTAAGTGGAGTTTTAATGAATCTTTAATTAGATTAAAATGTGAATTGATAATTTAAATTATCAAATCTGAAAAGTGATCGAGAGTGGAGTATCACCAGTTTTGCTCCAAAGCGAAAGTTAAATCTTTAATTAGATTTGAACGTGAAATGGTAATTAATTTTACCGATAACACCGTGGTGTTAGGAATGGAGTATCACCAGTTTTGCTCCATGGGATATATAGGTTGGGATTGGGAAATAAAATAAATAATTACTTCGGTGTGGTTCACTAATCCCGACTAGTTAGAAATGATATCCAAAGGAAGATTATAGGATAAATTTAGAAGAATTTATCTTGGATAAAATTAATGGGAACATTTCCCTAAGAATGTGATTTTGTGAATAAAAGAATATTCTGAATTGGAATGAGGCGTTTGTTGTGTTTGTGTAACATTCGTTTATTATATACGTGGGTTATTCAGAAAGGCCGGGTTTATACCCATTCTGAATAACCGATTCGACGAGATGTCGAAGATGAAGACGGTGGTTAAAGACCGGAAGTCTTCACATCGTTTGGGTGATTACTAATGATCTTGATTGGGCTGTACACCCAGGATGAGGGAATCAGTTGGTGATCGTCCAGACGTACTTGGAGATGGATGGATATGCGAGGAAAGTGCCTCCGGTTTCGTTCAGACCCAGAACGAACTTGTAAATGGATTGTGTGTCTGACATTGGATTTTATTCTGTGTTGATTGATCTCTATTAAATATACATCTGTTTGGCGGCGGAGAATTTATTCTCTTGCTTAACGCCCTTCTCTGAGACATACGAACTCAGAGGTTGTATATCGATGGACATCAGTCGCATGGAATGAATTGCCTGTGTGGCACGCGTAAGTGGCAATTGATCAAGGCTTCTGTTGAAAAGCAAAGTCTTGTGGTTGATGATCAAAGCACGGCCTGTGTGGCGTAGCTTTGTGTATAACGTGAATTCGCGAGCCTCACACCTCGGTATGAGTCAAAAACGGGATAGTGACTGCAGGGAGAGCACGACGTTTCTTTCTAGCTAGGGTGGTGTCAGTGACCTACCAGCCCTGACATTTATATACTTTTCACCTGTGTGGTTGTTGGATACGAGGCGCCTCGGATATAGGTCTGTAAGGACCGGGAAACGTGTGTTCAGGAATAACTAATCCTCAAAAGTAAGAGAGGACCGGCCCTGAAGATCCAAGGATCATAGTGGGGTCCTGAGGCATTTGCTAGAGTGTCTCGAATCGGAGAGGAGCTTGCCCCTTGTCTCGGCTCATGACGGAAATCCAATTTCCAATACGTGATGGTGCGGTTTTATTTGTAGAACCTAGTATGGCGACATAGTGGTATGGGTCATTAATGCCGCCTATGATTGATATTTATGATTGAAATTGTTTTGACACTATACACCTATAATAGTATCAAATAATGTGTTTTAAACGTATCAAGCATGCTTTGGCTGTTATAAGGTAAAAACCCTATCCTCCGGCTTGCGTTGCATTGTGTGATGGGACCTGGGTCTTATAACAGCTTCATTTTTCTTTATTTAGCATTGCGCTGTTTGTTCTATGCACTGGTATTCTTGGGAGGAAACCCGTTCCGTGTTATACGGCGTGGTCCCTTGATTTACCGAACTTTAAAATAAAGAATTATAACTGTTTTAGTTCTCACACCAGTCCCATGACTGACCTGGAGTTTATTGTTTTAACCTAAACTCTGGGTGCCCCTATTTTCCACACGGGCAGCTAGTAGTTTTGGTTTTGCAGATTTATATTCACAGGGTCCTGATATACAGCTGGAACGATGCTCGGAAAGCTCTGTATCCGTGTATCACTTCTAGTTGTGCTTTTGTATTATTTTCCGCTGCTATGTAATTTATTGTAATCTCTGATATTTATCGAATGTAATTTATTCAATTATACTCTGTATATTCTTGTATCTGATGGAATTGTTGTAATAACAATGAAATGTTCTTCCGTCTGCGTCCTTTTGTGTGTTGTTCTCAAAGTATCCGTGCTTTCCTTCACGGGGAAGTTACGGGTTCTTACAGGGACGCTTGGTAATTGGCGGTCAAAGTTCACCTGAGATTGGGTTTCTCGTTCGGCTACAATAGACCGAGAATTGGAGCGGGAGAACTTATTGGGTGTTAACGTGGCAGTACTTGATTGGTGAGGAATTGTAATAACCAGGAAAATCTGGGCCAGTTTAAATTTTTTATTTTGGTAGCGAATTTTGATTATTTAAAATGAATTATTTTAAATAATATCGACGAAAAATTTATTTTGAATATATAACGATTTCGAAATGAATTGAATATATAACGATTTCGAAATGAATTGAATATATAACGATTTCGAAATGAATTGAATATATAACGATTTCGAAATGAATTGAATATATAACGATTTCGAAATGAATTGAATATATAACGATTTCGAAATGAATTGAATATATAACGATTTCGAAATGAATTGAATATATAACGATTTCGAAATGAATTGAATATATAACGATTTCGATTTGAATCGAATATAAAACCAATTTGAATTGAATTGAATTGAAAACGAAACCAATTTGAATTGAATTGAATTGAAAACGAATTCGAATTGAAAGCGAATTGAAATGAATTCAAATTTAATTGAAATTTGAAGTGAATAGAAATGAATTTTAAAACGAATTTATAAAGAAGAATTCAATTTTGATCTGAATTGAAATGGAAGTTGAAATTGCTTTTGAAACGAATTTAAAACTATTTATATAATTCGTTTTAAATAGCAATCGACGAAATATATATTATATATATTATATATATAATATAATGGCCTGAATAGAACGCGCCGCGCCGCGGCAGTTCGTGAGTTTCGACCATTTATTTCAAACGGACATTACGGGAGATCCGACCGTCGGATTCTCCTAAAACCGGAACCGTTGGGTTCGTATCGGAAAGAGCTTTCTAACGAATATTTGAAATTCAAAATCTAACGGTTGGATTTGGAGATACGTCCAAATCAAATTTGAAAAAGGTCGTTGTAAGTGCAGTTCGATGGCCATTGTTGGAAATCGACTGTACGGGCCTTGATAAAATTATTAAAAATATCAATAATTTGTGTAAAATCATAAGAAATGATTTGGGAAAATTTGGGATGAAAAACTCCATATTTGAAAAGATAAAAATAGATTTTTATCGAAATGAACTAGTTTTGAACTAAATTTAAAATCCCAATTATTTTTAAATAAATAAATTAGATTTAAAAAGGGGTTTTAAATAACCGGAATTTCTAATATATTTGATTGAATTTGAAATGGGTTTATCGTGAACGGTGTTTTAAATAACACTAGTTCTTTAACCCGATAACAAATAGAACGTGATTTGGGTTTGTCGTGAACTGTGTTTTAAATAACACCTAGTTCTTTAACCAGTTAAAGGAGTTCTAACGAATCTGCAATTAGATTGAAATGTGAATATATAATCTAAATTATCAAATTTAGAAATGAGCGGGAATGGAGTATCACCAGTTTTGCTCCAAAGCGATAGTTAAATCTTTAATTAGATTTGAACGTGAAATGGTAATTAATTTACCGATAACACCATGGTGTTAGATATGGAGTATCACCAGTTTTGCTTCATGGGATGAATAGGTTGGGATTGGGAAATAAAATAAATAATTACTTCGTTACGGTTCGCTAATCTCGACTAGTTGGAAAAACCATAATTTGGTTTTAAATGACATCCAAAGGAAGATTACAGGATAAATTTTAAAGAATTTATCTTGGATAAAATTAATGGGAACCTTTCCCTAAGAATGTGGAATTTAGAAACTAGCTGTAGGTTGGCTAAGAAGAATGGTTTCCTGGGTATTGATCTGATGTTGGTTTCGGCCTTCGGGGTTAATGTTTGGGAAATTGTTCTCTTGCTAATTTGCGGTTAGTGGCTAATGAATTGGAATGAGGCGTATGTTGTGTTTGTGTAACATTTGTTTTTAATATACGCGGGTTGTTCGGAAAGGCCGGGTTTACACCCATTCTGAATAACCGATTCGACGATATGTCGAAGATGAAGACGATGGTCGAAGACCAGAAGTATTCACATCGTTTGGATAATTACTGACGATCCTGATTGGGCAGTACACCCAAGAGGATGGAAATAGTTGGTGGTCGTCCAGACGTACTTGGAGATGGATGGATATGCGAGGAAAGTGCCTCCGGTTTCGTTCAGACCCAGAACGGACTTGTAAATGGATTGTGTGTCTGACATTGGATTTTATTCTGTGTTGATTGATTTCTATTAAATATACATCTGTTTGGCGGCGGAGAATTTATTCTTTTACTTAACGCCCTTCTCTGAGACGTACGAGCTCAGAGGTTGTATATCGATGGACATCAGTCGCATGGCATGAATTGCCTGTGTGGCACGCTAAGATGCAATGATCAAGGCTTCTGTTGAAAAGCAAAGTCTTGTGGTTGATGATCAAAGCACGCCTACGTGGCAGCTTTGTGTATAATGTGAATTCGCGAGCCTCACACCTCGGTATGAGTTAAAAACGGGATACAGACTGCAGGGAGAGCACGACGTTTCTTTCTAGCTTTGGTGGTGTCAGTGACTTACCAGCCCTGACATTTATATACTTTTCACCTATGTGGTTGTTGGAATGCGAGGCGCCTCGATTATAGGTCTGTAAGGACCGGGAAACGTGTGTTCAGGAATAACTAATCCTCTAACGTAAGTGAGGACCGGCCCTGAAGATCCAGAGGTTGCCCACAGTGCGTAACCCTGGGACATTTGCTAGAGTGTCTCGAACGCGGAGAGGAGCTTGCCCCTTGCCTCGACTCATGACGGAAATCCAATTTCCAATACGTATATTTCGGCTTTATTTGTAGAGCCTAGTATGGCGACATAGTAGCATGGGATACTATGCCGTCTATGATTTATATTTTTGATTGAAATTGTTTTGACACTATACACTTATTAAAGTATCAAATGATTTGTTTTAAACGTACCAAGCATGTTTGGATATTATAAGGGAAAACCCTATCCTCCGGCTTGCGTTGCATTGTGTGATGGGACTTGGGTCTTATAATAGCTTCATTTTCTAAAAAGCATTGCGTTATTTATTCTATGCACTGATATTCTTGGGAGGAAACCCGTTCCGTGTTATACGGCGTGGTCCCTTGAATTACTCTCTTTTAAAGTAAAGTTTAAATAACTGTTTTAGTTCTCACACCATGTAACGACTTGAAATTTCCGACTCCTCGAGAGTCGGAAATTCCGAGACGTTAGTGAAAGAATTTAGAAGGTGAGAAAGAAAAGATAGAACTAATAGAATAGAATAGAAGAAGAAGAATATCAGAATCATCAGAGTAACACGAATCTCACAGCGGAACGAATAACATATATTATATAACATAGCTTTGAAGTAAACAGTTATATATATACAATAGCACTTATCAGAGTACAACACTTACAACACAGCGGAAATAACTATAGCTATAGAATCTTGCAGCCTCCTGCTCCAAGCTCTCCAAGCATATCTGTAAATCCCGACTACTTGACTGCCCGTACAAATTTAGGCACCCAAGAGTTTAGGGAAAACAACAAAGTAAACTCCGGGTCAGTCATGGGACTGGTATGAGTAAAACAGTTTAAAACAATTTAACAGGTATAGGATATCTCATAAGACCACGCCGTAAATACGGAACGGGTTTTTCCCTTATGAGTATATGAATAACTTTGACAAGCAATATCATTGTGATATTATAATAATGCCTAAGTACAAATAGGTATCAATCTAGCAGAAACGCTTGCATCTCACGTTCTACATACATAGTATAAAATTATAAATCGCAGGGCGCTTATCGGAGAATGGATTCCAACAGACAAGGTATGGGAGCACCTTCTGAATAGTGTACTCTAGAGGTGATACACTCAGGGTTCAACAAGAACGTCTTGCAACCCGGCCACACATGACCGCTCACTCATTTAGCTTGAGTGTCACGAATATATTGTCACCACGGTTATAGGCCATCAAACCGTCATCCGAAGATACAGAATCAAAAAGAAGTATAAATATGGATATTCCCTAGATCGGTGACAATACACCCTGCTTGGGGATGACCCAACTAGCCATGCTGCCTAGCCCAACTTTGTTACTTCCTGGTGTGAGGCTAGAAGCTACGTCTATCTTCAGAACATCTGATCATCATTCACTTTGAATGCCACATCGTCATACCCGCCAAATCACAAATTGACTTATTCAAAAATAACACGGGTATACAGCTAAGAGAAACGAATTCCTCCGCCACCAAACGTGAATACGTTTGAACAGATCAACTTACGCGATCCATTGGATATACTCTGTCAGACCTTCTTCCATATACGTTGTCCTGGGACTGGACAAACCGAAGGCACTATTCAGTATATCCATCTTAGTCACTGTTATCTAAGACTTATACAACAGCCCTTGCACTTTACTCCGTCTTCAATTTATCTTTGGCATATATTGCTCGCAACGCTTATGCCAATACAGAGTGGTTCTTTGGATAATAATCCAACCGGTCTCTCCATATTAACAACGTTAAAATGGTAAAAACTTTGATAGTCTGTGATTCAACTATCAAATGGAAACATGTCGGTGTACAAACAACGATCTTATTTCCAAATGGAAATTCGATCGATCAATCATCATATGTTCATATTTCCTTATTTCATATATTTAGAAAATATCTGTTATTAATCATTGGAAAACATTTCCATAGCTTATTTTCACATCACTATTATTTCGCAACTATCAGTCTTTAACTGTAACTAGTATGAGAACAATTCTCTAAGTATCAATTCGGAAGGTCGAAACCAACATCAGATCGTCACTTAGAAAACCATTCAACTTACCCTCTCCAGTCAGTTTCTGAATTTGCTTAACTCTATTTCTTAAATTCTTATCATGAAAACATTTCATTTTCTATGTTTAGAAAACATATCTGACTATATTTGGAAAACGTTTCCAAAACTCATTTACGGATTTCCAAAGAACGTTGTGTAAAACATCGTTATGCTTAATCCATTAATCGCTTATTACTTAACTATATTTCAAATCAACCTTTTCTATCGAACCACAACTATTCCTTTGTCAATTCTGAAGTCAATCAAGTTGGGGTATAATTACCTCTCAGACCTTAATTTAACAACGTCCTTTACTGTGAAATAGATGAAGCTCGTCACTCACTTTTTCCAATCATCTGTTTACGCAAATTCTCGGATTCAGGTTACGAATCTACTTCTTATATGAAAACGTTTGATTATAACTATAACGTTATAATTCCTACTTCTGCAATATCTAACCTAAATTATAACTTTATCTCCTAACTCGAATAATTTAACAGACACCTAATTTCTAAATCAATAACTAAATCTTGATTTAAACCCTGGAAAGTAGATAGTACTTTCCCGAATTCGCTATAATCGAATTCGACGTACAACTCTCTTTCGAGTAATCTCTATTTGATTAACTCTTCTTCGAATAACCTATATTCGATTATCTCTCTTCGAATAACTCATATTCGAAATCTCTCTCTTTCGAATAAACAATATTCGATCTCTTTCTTTCGAATATGCTATATTCGAAAATCTCCTTTCGATTTACTAATCGATAACTCCTTTCGATCAAACTAAAATCGATAACTCCTTTAACTCTATTCGAATAACTAATATTCGACTAACTCTTTTGGATCGACTCATTTGATTAACTCCTTCGAATAACTAATTCGAATAACTTACCTTCGAATAACCAATATTCGATTTACTCTAACTCGATTAACTTAATTCTAATCGATTTACTCCATTTCGATTCAACTTAATTCAAATCGATTAACTTAACTCAAATTGATTAACTCCTTTCGAATAACTAAATTCGATTTAACTCTAATTGAATAACTAATATTCAATTAACTCTTACGTGTTTAACTCTATTCAAATATCTAATTCGAATAACTCATTTCGAATAACTAAATTCGATTAACTCTTTTAACTTTACTCGAATAACTATATTCGATTAACACCTTCTTTCGAATAACTATATTCGATTAACTCTTCGACTAACTCCTTTGGATTAACTAACTTCGAATAACTCCTTTGGATTAACTAACTTCGAATAACTCCTTTGGATTAACTAACTTCGAATAACTCCTTTGGATTAACTAACTTCGAATAACTCCTTTGGATTAACTAACTTCGAATAACTTCTTTGGATTAACTAACTTCGAATAACTCCTTTGGATTAACTAACTTCGAATAACTCTTCGACTAACTCCTTCGGATTAACTCTTCGATTAACTCCTTTGGATTAACTAACTTCGAATAACCAATATTCGATAACTACTCTTCGAATAAATAATATTCGATAACTCTTCTCAAATGAATCACATTTGATTTCTCCACTCGAATAAACTATATTCGATAACTCTTCTCAAATGAATAACATTTGATTTCTCCACTCGAATAAACTATATTCGATAACTCTTCTCTCGAATACCCTATATTCGATAACTCTACTTCGGATAAGTGATATTCGACAACTCTACTCGATTAACTCTACTTGGATAACTCTAACTGATCAACTCTAACTGGTCAACTCTAACTGGTCAACTCTAACTGGTTAACTCTAACTGGTCACCTCTAACTGGTTAACTCTAACTGGTTTAACCTAACTGGTTAACTCGTCTCGATTAACTGAACTAATCCACTTAGTTTAACTTAGCTAATTCACGTTGATTAACTCTAGCCGATTCACTTAGTTTAAATCAACTAATTTACTTCGATTAACCACTTAGTTAACTTAACTAATTCACTTTGATTAACCACTTAGTTTAACTTAACTAATTCACATCGATTAATCCTTTAGTTTAACTTAACTAATTCACATCGATTAATCATTTAGTTTAACTTAACAAATTCACTTTGATTCACCGCTTAGTTTAACTTAACTAATTTACTTTGGTTAACTTAACCAATTACTTTGATTAACTCGACTAACTCGCTTTGGTTAACCTAACCAATTACTTTGTTTAACCCGACTAACTTGCTTTGGTCAACCTAACCAATTATTTTGTTTAATCCTTTATACTCGATTAACAAATATTTCTCCTTTATACTTGATTAACCAATATTTTCCTTTATACTCAAAATCCCCTTTTCTTTATAATATAAAATCCATCGATTTTATATAAATAAATTATTTTCAAATTATAGTTTGAAAATCTCTTTTCTATATCCTGGTATTTCTTATGGTTTTTAACACATCATCTAACAACGATGAATATCGTCCAACCACACATAATCACAATAGATTATATATATCACATTTATATATCACAATACATAAATTACAGTAAAAATAACTGTTGAGGAATCCAGTTGGATTCCTCCAACCTGTTTCCCTGCACCACAGATGTTAGACAACACTGGTATAATATTCTGATAAGCAGAATCAGCATATAAATATTTATCGGTTTATATATATATATATACATATATATATCCCATTAACTGACTAGCAGTTAAATCAAACAGTCAACACACAGTCAAACAGACAATAGTTAACAGTTCTAAGAATACACTGTAAAAATAGAACTATTTAGAGTTGATGAGTTTTACTCACATTGACGCGTTAACCGTTGAATAACGGTTTGCGTTATTCGACTCAGTCGGACAATTTATTTTGCTATAAATGGTAACGAGCTCGGATGGACTTCCAGTCAACTTCATTGTGTTGCTCCCGTCCATACGATCCCAACGTGACCAACCGTCCGAATTTCTGACATCGTATGATAAAGATATTAACATTTCAAGTTGTTACACTATTTAATTTTAACTAAAATTAAATTTCTTTAATTTGGTTGGGCCTCACCATCATTTAGACTTCAGCCCACTTCTGACAAGGGCCTACCCGCAAATCCCTTTTCTCTCTCAATTGACTTCGCATATTTCCTACCTTCCTTCAGACAAATGTACATCCGCACCCTCTCTTCTATCCATATGTTTTTGAACGTCCAGATCCTATTATCTACAAAACAACTACACTACTTCATTGTCACACTGTACACCTTCCATTTCATTTTCCATTTGTTTAACTTCATCAAAAACAATCCTTGTTCAAAACCGTACCACCCCAGAAAATCATCGAAACACTGACAGTCTCCTCATCCCGTTCGTTTTTGAACTGATCAACAAAGCATGGCTATTTCCGTGCTCACCCCCCCATTCGATCTTCCTTCATTCGGTTTCCAGCATTCGAACTTCACCAAACCCCTCTCCATGAATCTTGCAGACTTCAAACTCCAAAATGTCTCACCGCTTCTCAATAGCAACATGCACCAACCCCTTTTGCAAACATCTCCTTCCCCACCATCCTACCAACCGACGTCACCATCAACTTCCACCCCAAACTCCTCCAGGTCTGAACCGACGCCAACCCCAACATCAGAGTCGGTCCCTCCTTCTTCTGCACAAGCCCGCAAAGTTTTTGCGTCGACCCCGATACACGCGCAGGAGTTTTGATGAGAACCCAGCAGGAAACGAAAAATGTAAATAAAATGATTTAAGGAATTTCGTGGATTTTATTTAATTTGTTGAGCTCGCATTTTCGTTTGAGAAGGAGAAAATATCCGGCGGCTCATTTCTTTGTTTTACAGAGCGGAAGTTAGGTTTTAAGGAATCGGTGTAAAGGGCTATTTATATGTCTTTGTTCTGAAAATGAATGGCCACCTAACGCGAGCATCAATCACTCGTTTGCTAAGGCAATACAATCGGCCACCTAACGCGAGCATCAACCACTCTTTTGCATTGAATCCAACATGTATTGTTTGTTTATAATATCGAGCGTACTCTGTTACGTAAAATTCTACTTACGTACGGACAGAAATAAAAATACCGTTGAGATGAGCTCGGTGCCACGATCCCAAAAACATAATAATACCGGTAGATTGACTCCTATTTTGAAACCTCAAAAATGTTGATTTCAGGGTGCGAAATACTTCAAATAAAAAGTTGCTTATTTAATTAATTAAAAATCACAGTAAAATTCTAAAAATTAAATTATCACTATTTCCTAAAAGAACCTTGTCTAAATTCAAACCCGATCTCTAGTTATATCGACTAAACCATTTCGGTCGATAAACGATTCTATAACGACTATTTTAAAATCTGATTTGCACATATGTCAAAATCTACACGACGAAATCCTGATTTTTCTCTTTCACTAGAAAGGTATAGCTTAACAGATTCAAACGTTTCTTGTTTCACAAAAATCCGTCTTATAACGAATCTTGTATATTCAGTTGAAGTTCAACTCGCCAAATAACGAACTGCCGCGTCGTTTCAGGTTCGTTTTAATTATAATTATAAATTATAAGTTCGAACGTTGTACTTTAAGTTATCGATATCGCCAAATTGATATATAAATCATTAAATAAATTAATTATTCGACAGCTAACAAAACGCGCCATTACAGACTTCCCCCCTTAAAATAATTTCGTCCTCGAAATTGCTAAGCTAGGAAAATGCTACCAACTTTACTAACTAGATTCAAATATCTTTTAGTTTACTTCTCAACTCCAGTTTCAACTGAACCATTTAATTTTCAATTAAATTATTAATTCATTCTGGCTAACTGAATTTCCATAAATCATGAGAATGTTCTAACGCCTGGAATTTTCGAAAAATTTCGCCCTAACCTCCTTTGTATTGGTCAATATGACAAACCACAACTCGCCTCTCTAGGCCTCCTCCAATCCAAAAGGAAATCAAAATAGCCAAGCGACTTGCCAATTCGGCTCAAAAAAAAAAATCCAAACTCATATATGATATAAACTTGTACCTTTTTGTCGGTCGTATCATTATATCCTTTTGATCTGTTATCACTTCTGCATATATCATGGTCATTCCACTCAGTTTATATCCTCAAACCAAATCATTCGCTTATACCCAAGACGAATTCCATCCAAACTCCAATATCAAATTTCAAACTATTGACTTATCAATTTGGTTCCATTCTAGATTATCTCTAATCCAATTCAATTTTATTTAACTCGGTTCAAGTTAAATTTCAATTTATTTTTACCATCTCAATTTATTTAACTTCATTAGTTAAATTTTAATTCCAGAACTTAAGTTCCTGAGTTTCTTTCAAATCAATTTGAAATCATAATGCCAATTCAAAACCTTTGAATTTCTAAACAACTTGTTTTCTCAAAACAATTCAAAAACAAAACCTTTGGTAGTAATCAGTCACTTAGAACTCGAAAATGAACACTGATGATGTCTAGATTCATCATCAGAATCTATTTTCCAGCTATCGAAGTGAGTTCAATACTATATCATTTTCAATTTGAAAAACATTTTCAAAATCTCCCAGGAACTTAAAATTTCCTTATTTTAAATTCCAAATTCTGATTTAAATTCATATTTAATTCAAACTATTTCATATATTACATTCATATGAATTCTGATTGGTCATTTATAACCATTTCACCCTTTTATAATCTTATTCGATTATAATAACAACCAACACAATCAATATACTATAATAATTTCAAGATATATATTTCTTCTATAAACAAATATATTTTGGGAAAAATTATTTCATTTACCCTCTTTCAAAACATACCATGACGGTTCATCGTATTCGAGTGTTTAGTAACCCTTATCGATACAGTGGATCAACTGATCGACCAGAATTCATAAGCCACTCAACCAATGAGTCTCCACAATATAAAACCATTTTATATTGAGTAACAATTACGCGCTCATATATATACACTCAAACTCAATCTAGGATATTACTAATCCCATCTCTATCGAGTTATGCCACAGAGCCAAGGTAATCACTTAACTTAAGCTCTGATACCAACTGTAACGGCTGGAAATTTCCGACTCCTCGAGAGTCGGAAATTCCGAGACGTTAGTGAAAGAATTTAGAAGGTGAGAAAGAAAAGATATAACTAATAGAATAGAAGAAGAAGAAGAATATCAGAATCATCGGAGTAACACGAATCTCACAGCGGAACGAATAACATATATTATATAACATAGCTTTGAAGTAAACATTTATATATATACAATAGCACTTATCAGAGTACAACACTTACAACACAGCGGAAATAACTATAGCTATAGAATCTTGCAGCCTCCTGCTCCAAGCTCTCCAAGCATATCTGTAAATCCCGACTACTTGACTGCCCGTACAAATTTAGGCACCCAAGAGTTTAGGGAAAACAACAAAGTAAACTCCGGGTCAGTCATGGGACTGGTATGAGTAAAACAGTTTAAAACAATTTAGCAGGTATAGGATATCTCATAAGACCACGCCGTAAATACGGAACGGGTTTTTCCCTTATGAGTATATGAATAACTTTGACAAGCAATATCATTGTGATATTATAATAATGCCTAAGTACAAATAGGTATCAATCTAGCAGAAACGCTTGCATCTCACGTTCTACATATATAGTATAAAATTATAAATCGCAGGGCGCTTATCGGAGAATGGATTCCAACAGACAAGGTATGGGAGCACCTTCTGAATAGTGTACTCTAGAGGTGATACACTCAGGGTTCAACAAGAACGTCTTGCAACCCGGCCACATATGACCGCTCACTCATTTAGCTTGAGTGTCGCGAATATATTGTCACCACGGTTATAGGCCATCAAACCGTCATCCGAAGATACAGAATCAAAAAGAAGTATAAATATGGATATTCCCTAGATCGGTGACAATACACCTTGCTTGGGGATGACCCAACTAGCCATGCTGCCTAGCCCAACTTTGTTACTTCCTGGTGTGAGGCTAGAAGCTACGTCTATCTTCAGAACATCTGATCATCATTCACTTTGAATGCAACATCGTCATACCCGCCAAATCACAAATTGACTTATTCAAAAATAACACGGGTATACAGCTAAGAGAAACGAATTCCTCCGCCACCAAACGTGAATACGTTTGAACAGATCAACTTACGCGATCCATTGGATATACTCTGTCAGACCTTCTTCCATATACGTTGTCCTGGGACTGGACAAACCGAAGGCACTATTCAGTATATCCATCTTAGTCACTGTTATCTAAGACTTATACAACAGCCCTTGCACTTTACTCCGTCTTCAATTTATCTTTGGCATATATTGCTCGCAACGCTTATGCCAATACAGAGTGGTTCTTTGGATAATAATCCAACCGGTCTCTCCATATTAACAACGTTAAAATGGTAAAAACTTTGATAGTCTGTGATTCAACTATCAAATGGAAACATGTCGGTGTACAAACAACGATCTTATTTCCAAATGGAAATTCGATCGATCAATCATCATATGTTCATATTTCCTTATTTCATATATTTAGAAAATATCTGTTATTAATCATTGGAAAACATTTCCATAGCTTATTTTCACATCACTATTATTTCGCAACTATCAGTCTTTAACTGTAACTAGTATGAGAACAATTCTCTAAGTATCAATTCGGAAGGTCGAAACCAACATCAGATCGTCACTTAGAAAACCATTCAACTTACCCTCTCCAGTCAGTTTCTGAATTTGCTTAACTCTATTTCTTAAATTCTTATCATGAAAACATTTCATTTTCTATGTTTAGAAAACATATCTGACTATATTTGGAAAACGTTTCCAAAACTCATTTACGGATTTCCAAAGAACGTTGTGTAAAACATCGTTATGCTTAATCCATTAATCGCTTATTACTTAACTATATTTCAAATCAACCTTTTCTATCGAACCACAACTATTCCTTTGTCAATTCTGAAGTCAATCAAGTTGGGGTATAATTACCTCTCAGACCTTAATTTAACAACGTCCTTTACTGTGAAATAGATGAAGCTCGTCACTCACTTTTTCCAATCATCTGTTTACGCAAATTCTCGGATTCAGGTTACGAATCTACTTCTTATATGAAAACGTTTGATTATAACTATAACGTTATAATTCCTACTTCTGTAATATCTAACCTAAATTATAACTTTATCTCCTAACTCGAATAATTTAACAGACACCTAATTTCTAAATCAATAACTAAATCTTGATTTAAACCCTGGAAAGTAGATAGTACTTTCCCGAATTCGCTATAATCGAATTCGACGTATAACTCTCTTTCGAGTAATCTCTATTTGATTAACTCTTCTTCGAATAACCTATATTCGATTATCTCTCTTCGAATAACTCATATTCGAAATCTCTCTCTTTCGAATAAACAATATTCGATCTCTTTCTTTCGAATATGCTATATTCGAAAATCTCCTTTCGATTTACTAATCGATAACTCCTTTCGATCAAACTAAAATCGATAACTCCTTTAACTCTATTCGAATAACTAATATTCGACTAACTCTTTTGGATCGACTCATTTGATTAACTCCTTCGAATAACTAATTCGAATAACTTACCTTCGAATAACCAATATTCGATTTACTCTAACTCGATTAACTTAATTCTAATCGATTTACTCCATTTCGATTCAACTTAATTCAAATCGATTAACTTAACTCAAATTGATTAACTCCTTTCGAATAACTAAATTCGATTTAACTCTAATTGAATAACTAATATTCAATTAACTCTTACGTGTTTAACTCTATTCAAATATCTAATTCGAATAACTCATTTCGAATAACTAAATTCGATTAACTCTTTTAACTTTACTCGAATAACTATATTCGATTAACACCTTCTTTCGAATAACTATATTCGATTAACTCTTCGACTAACTCCTTTGGATTAACTAACTTCGAATAACTCCTTTGGATTAACTAACTTCGAATAACTCCTTTGGATTAACTAACTTCGAATAACTCCTTTGGATTAACTAACTTCGAATAACTCCTTTGGATTAACTAACTTCGAATAACTTCTTTGGATTAACTAACTTCGAATAACTCCTTTGGATTAACTAACTTCGAATAACTCTTCGACTACCTCCTTCGGATTAACTCTTCGATTAACTCCTTTGGATTAACTAACTTCGAATAACCAATATTCGATAACTACTCTTCGAATAAATAATATTCGATAACTCTTCTCAAATGAATCACATTTGATTTCTCCACTCGAATAAACTATATTCGATAACTCTTCTCAAATGAATAACATTTGATTTCTCCACTCGAATAAACTATATTCGATAACTCTTCTCTCGAATACCCTATATTCGATAACTCTACTTCGGATAAGTGATATTCGACAACTCTACTCGATTAACTCTACTTGGATAACTCTAACTGATCAACTCTAACTGGTCAACTCTAACTGGTCAACTCTAACTGGTTAACTCTAACTGGTCACCTCTAACTGGTTAACTCTAACTGGTTTAACCTAACTGGTTAACTCGTCTCGATTAACTGAACTAATCCACTTAGTTTAACTTAGCTAATTCACGTTGATTAACTCTAGCCGATTCACTTAGTTTAAATCAACTAATTTACTTCGATTAACCACTTAGTTAACTTAACTAATTCACTTTGATTAACCACTTAGTTTAACTTAACTAATTCATATCGATTAATCCTTTAGTTTAACTTAACTAATTCACATCGATTAATCATTTAGTTTAACTTAACAAATTCACTTTGATTCACCGCTTAGTTTAACTTAACTAATTTACTTTGGTTAACTTAACCAATTACTTTGATTAACTCGACTAACTCGCTTTGGTTAACCTAACCAATTACTTTGTTTAACCCGACTAACTTGCTTTGGTCAACCTAACCAATTACTTTGTTTAATCCTTTATACTCGATTAACAAATATTTCTCCTTTATACTTGATTAACCAATATTTTCCTTTATACTCAAAATCCCCTTTTCTTTATAATATAAAATCCATCGATTTTATATAAATAAATTATTTTCAAATTATAGTTTGAAAATCTCTTTTCTATATCCTGGTATTTCTTATGGTTTTTAACACATCATCTAACAACGATGAATATCGTCCAACCACACATAATCACAATAGATTATATATATCACATTTATATATCACAATACATAAATTACAGTAAAAATAACTGTTGAGGAATCCAGTTGGATTCCTCCAACCTGTTTCCCTGCACCACAGATGTTAGACAACACTGGTATAATATTCTGATAAGCAGAATCAGCATATAAATATTTATCGGTTTATATATATATATACATATATATATCCCATTAACTGACTAGCAGTTAAATCAAACAGTCAACACACAGTCAAACAGACAATAGTTAACAGTTCTAAGAATACACTGTAAAAATAGAACTATTTAGAGTTGATGAGTTTTACTCACATTGACGCGTTAACCGTTGAATAACGGTTTGCGTTATTCGACTCAGTCGGACAATTTATTTTGCTATAAATGGTAACGAGCTCGGATGGACTTCCAGTCAGCTTCATTGTGTTGCTCCCGTCCATACGATCCCAACGTGACCAACCGTCCGAATTTCTGACATCGTATGATAAAGATATTAACATTTCAAGTTGTTACACTATTTAATTTTAACTAAAATTAAATTTCTTTAATTTGGTTGGGCCTCACCATCATTTAGACTTCAGCCCACTTCTGACAAGGGCCTACCCGCAAATCCCTTTTCTCTCTCAATCGACTTCGCATATTTCCTACCTTCCTTCAGACAAATGTACATCCGCACCCTCTCTTCTATCCATATGTTTTTGAACGTCCAGATCCTATTATCTACAAAACAACTACACTACTTCATTGTCACACTGTACACCTTCCATTTCATTTTCCATTTGTTTAACTTCATCAAAAACAATCCTTGTTCAAAACCGTACCACCCCAGAAAATCATCAAAACACTGACAGTCTCCTCATCCCGTTCGTTTTTGAACTGATCAACAAAGCATGGCTATTTCCGTGCTCACCCCCCCATTCGATCTTCCTTCATTCGGTTTCCAGCATTCGAACTTCACCAAACCCCTCTCCATGAATCTTGCAGACTTCAAACTCCAAAATGTCTCACCGCTTCTCAATAGCAACATGCACCAACCCCTTTTGCAAACATCTCCTTCCCCACCATCCTACCAACCGACGTCACCATCAACTTCCACCCCAAACTCCTCCAGGTCTGAACCGACGCCAACCCCAACATCAGAGTCGGTCCCTCCTTCTTCTGCACAAGCCCGCAAAGTTTTTGCGTCGACCCCGATACACGCGCAGGAGTTTTGATGAGAACCCAGCAGGAAACGAAAAATGTAAATAAAATGATTTAAGGAATTTCGTGGATTTTATTTAATTTGTTGAGCTCGCATTTTCGTTTGAGAAGGAGAAAATATCCGGCGGCTCATTTCTTTGTTTTACAGAGCGGAAGTTAGGTTTTAAGGAATCGGTGTAAAGGGCTATTTATATGTCTTTGTTCTGAAAATGAATGGCCACCTAACGCGAGCATCAACCACTCGTTTGCTAAGGCAATACAATCGGCCACCTAACGCGAGCATCAACCACTCTTTTGCATTGAATCCAACATGTATTGTTTGTTTATAATATCGAGCGTACTCTGTTACGTAAAATTCTACTTACGTACGGACAGAAATAAAAATACCGTTGAGATGAGCTCGGTGCCACGATCCCAAAAACATAATAATACTGGTAGATTGACTCCTATTTTGAAACCTCAAAAATGTTGATTTCAGGGTGCAAAATACTTCAAATAAAAAGTTGCTTATTTAATTAATTAAAAATCACAGTAAAATTCTAAAAATTAAATTATCACTATTTCCTAAAAGAACCTTATCTAAATTCAAACCCGATCTCTAGTTATATCGACTAAACCATTTCGGTCGATAAACGATTCTATAGCGACTATTTTAAAATCTGATTTGCACATATGTCAAAATCTACACGACGAAATCCTGATTTTTCTCTTTCACTAGAAAGGTATAGCTTAACAGATTCAAACGTTTCTTGTTTCACAAAAATCCGTCTTATAACGAACCTTGTATATTCAGTTGAAGTTCAACTCGCCAAATAACGAACTGCCGCGTCATTTCAGGTTCGTTTTAATTATAATTATAAATTATAAGTTCGAACGTTGTACTTTAAGTTATCGATATCGCCAAATTGATATATTAATAATTAAATAAATTAATTATTCGACAGCTAACAAAACGCGCCATTACACACCAGTCACATGACTGACCTGGAGTTTATTGTTTTAACCTAAACTCTGGGTGCCCCTATTTTCCGCACGGGCAGCTAGTAGTTTTGGTTTTGCAGATTTATATTCACAGGATCCTGGTTTACAGCTGGAATGATATCCGGAAAGCTCTGTATCCGTATATCACCTTCAGTTGTGCTTTATATTATTTTCCGCTGCTATGTAATTTATTGTAATCTCTGATATTTATCAAATGTAATTTATTCATTCATACTCTGTATATTCTTGTATTCTGATGGAATTGTTGTAATAACAATGAAATGTTCTTCTGTTTGTGTTCTGATTTGTCCTGTTCTCAAACGATCAGGGGTTTCGAACGGTCTAGATCGGTTTAACGACTGATTCGGATTGAGCGAAATTCCAGGTCGTCACAGGAATCATTATTTTAATTATTTATATATTTAAAATTCAAATAGAAAAATGCTGATAACTTTCTCGTTTTAACTCGGTTTTACGCCCGGTTCGTTGCATTGGGATCGTGGCTAGATTGCGGACGTGTTGGCACTGGTTTGGCTGCGTTTGAAGACTGCCAAATTTTGGCCTTAAGTTGGACGTTCGACTAAGTAAGGACCCGAAGGTGAGTGATTCTTTGCTCATGAATAACTAAATTATTCCCATATTTATTAAATTAAATTGTGAAATAAGTTTGGTTGCATGGTTGTGTTTGATTGGTGAATGGTTGCTTGAATTTGGCATGCAAGTGTGTAATAGGTAATGAAACCGATAATTAGTTATTTAGATTTTAAATTTTAACTAGAAAATACCGACACTTGTTAACCATTGACATAGCTGATACTTACCATGGAAATAAGTGGTAGTGATGGATGCCTTGGTTGATGTGATTACTGAATGATTGTTGTTTGAAATGTTACTGACTTCAGTATATGGATGTTCGTGTGTTCATCATTGACGATGAATCCCAATTTTTCACCCTTGATGTTATGGGAATCCAATAAACCCGGGATTCATCGATGAAAATAAATTAAGAACACTGAGTGAAATGATAAATCTCTGTGACCCTGATTTGGACTGAAATGATAGATCCATCCCTGAAATATCGAAAAAAAATTAAAATCACTTGGCCATAGGATAGCAAATTATATATGGACATCGGTTGGTTAAATGATTTTAAATATTCGAAGTCCTATTTGATGAAAAAATCGTATTTAAAGGAATGTGTCGATTTGGATAAATTTTATCTTTCCTTCAACATGAACCTTGTATGTTAATGACTGGTCAAGGGGAATTACCCAAACAAATAGGGATTTGTAAAATGGGATTTTAATATATCGGGGAATTTCTAAATCTACGGTATGATGTGAAATTTATAATTTCCCATGAATTGAGTTTTGAAATTGGAAGTTAATTTAGGATGCTTGGAAATTTCTTCGAATTTAGCATGAATATGAATTTGAATCCTTTAAATCGAATGGGTTGTTGAACGATGTTGAAAATGAGATATGGAATTAATGAACTCCATGGAGGATGGAGTTTGATTCAAGTATTGAAGTTCGGAAGAAAGGAACGATTTTGGATAAAGAAGCTATTATATACATGTACACTGTCGATTTCAAATAACTATCCCTTTCCTTAAAAATTTATTTATTAAAAACTTTTACCTATAACTATTTTGTTATAACTATTTTTTCTTATTTAAACTATATAGTAAACTTTTAATTTATGTATATATATAGAGTTTTAAAAGTTTATCTTATCCTATTCTAACTATTTAATTTATATAAAGGTTTTTTTTTATAAAGATCTATTTTCATAGTTATATTTCTATAAGGTGTAAATTTCTTTCGAATGGGAAGTGTTTGGATTTAAACCGTTGTTCAAATTAAGTTTCTACCCGAATATTGAAATGTGGGTTTTCTACCCGAATATAGAACTTTCTCCTAAGGGATTGAAATGAGTTACGAGGTATATATTCTAATTGAATATGAATGGATTTCAAACATTAAGCGATTTGGAAAAATTTGAAATCTTTGAGATGAAATATATTCTATTTGAATATAAGTCAATTTTAAATATTATATAATTACAATATAAGGATATGGAAATATATTCTAATTTAGAATATAATCGGTTTTGTGTAACGACCCGGAAAATAGCGATCTTGATTATCCGATATATAACACATATCGAACCGCGAAGACTCGAAATTACCGGATGGTTAATGAAAGAAATAGGGTGAGAATAGATAAGATAGAAACTTAGAATAGAAGAAGAAGAATAACACAACATCAGAGTAGCACGAATCTCACAGTGGAATGAACAACATATAATAGATAACATATCCTTGAAATATAAATCTGTACTTGAATATACATATCATTTCCAAAGTACATCACTTACAACACAACGGAAAATAACCATAGTTAAATAATTCTGAAGCCTCCTGCTCCAGCTCTTCAAGTATCTGTAAATCCCAACTACTTGACTTCCCGTACAAAATTGGGCACCCAAGAGTTTAGGGAAAACAAAAAATAAATAAACTCCGGGTCAATCATGGGACTGGTATGAGTAAAACAGTTTAAAACAGTTTGAACAGGTAAACGATATCTCATAAGACCACGCCGTATAACGGAACGGGTTTTTCCCTTATGAGAATCCAAATTATCTTTATATCAAAAACCTTTTGATATTATAATAATGTCTATCAACCACAATATAATAATCTAGCAGAAACACTTTCATCTCACGTTCTACATATATAGTATACAATCAAAACCGCAAGCACGTATTGGGTAATGGATTTCCAACTATGGCAAGGTATGGAACCACCTTTCGCTAGTGTACCTCTAGAGAGGAATACACTGGGTTCAATAAGAACATCTTGCAATCCGACCACACATGACCGACCACTCATTTCGCTTGAGTGTATCAAATGTATATCACCAACGGTTGGGATCAGCCACTGTTTCCCGAATGGGACAACATCGACAATAGATTTTTAGAAGTAAACGAAACTCTAGATCAGGTGATTACACCCTGATAGGTGCGACCTACATAGCCATGTTGCATGCCCGATTTTGTCATTTCCCGGTTGTTGAGGCCAGAGGCTACGATTTCTTTCCATTCATTGATAACACGATCACTTTGAATGCCACATTATCAGATTTGTTAATCACTTATTGGTTTGCACAAATATTCTGGATGTTATGCTAAGGGAATAAATCTGTTGCAACCATATATATTTATACAGACCAACCCATTCAACCATTGGAAATACTTTGTCGAACACTCGTCCATATACATTCGTTCTGGGACTGAACGAAACCGAAGGCACTATTCAATACATCCATCCTAGGCAATCTCTACCTAGGACTTATACAACAGCCCTTGCACTTTACTCTGTCTTCAATTATCTTCAGCATACATGATTCGCAATGCTTATGCAATACGGAGTGGTTCTTTGGATAATAATCCAACCGGTCTCTCCATATTAACAACATTAAAATGGTTGAAAACTTTGATAGTTGATGAGTTAACTATCAAAGAAAAACACGTGTGCAAACAACGATATTATTTCCAAATGGAAATTATATCGATCAATCATCAACCATATATATATATATATATTCATATTTCCTTGTTTTCTATAATTAGAAAACATATGTTATTAACGCTGGAAAACATTTTTATGGCTTAATTACGTATCACTATTCTTCCACATCTATCAGACTATAACTATAAACTAACAGGAGAACAACTTCCTAAGTATAAACCCCGAAGGCCGAAACCAACATCAGATCGATACTTAGGAAATCATTCAACTTATTAATCTCTAGTCAGTTTCTAATTTTTTTGACTCCATTTTGATTTACTCTAATTGAATAACTCTGTTTGCTTAACTCTTTTTCGATTAACTAATATTCGATTTACTCTAGTTACTTAACTCTTATTCGAATAACTAATATTCGATTTAACTCCATTCGCTTAACTCTAGATCGCAGCGATCACAATGGTTACGCCTGATTCCCTCAGGAAACATCCAACCACCGTAGGCTATCTGCAGCCCTGCGAATTACGCTAGTAGTCGTGCAAAATGGCAACTTATCCTGAATAACTATGTTTGACTAACTCTATTCGACTAACCATATTCGATTAACTCGACTTCGAATAACTAAATTCGATTAACTCTTTCATATCTTGTCAACTTCCTTTTTTATAAATCCTGTTTATTTTCCCAATAAATATTCCTTTTATAATTTTATTTATTTTCTAAATAAATAATCCTTTATTCTATTCTACTTGTAAATGGTTTACAAATATTTATGTTTCTATTTTATTTCTTTAACTAATAAATATTTCCTTTTCGATTTTATTTATTTCTTAAATAAATATTCCATTATAAATTCTATTTATTTAACAAATAAATATTTCTCTTTACATTTGCTTTACAAATCTTTTCCCTTATCTTTGTTTTACAAATAATTTCCTTTATATTTGTTTTACAAATCTTTTTCCTTTTAAACTCTTTGATTTTATAATTATCTCCTTTTATAAAATCCTTTTCCTTATATATATAAAATCCATTGATTTTATAAAATAATTTATTTCAAAATATACTTTGAAAATCCCCTTTTCTACATCCCAGTATTTCTTACTGTATTTAAAATACCAATTAACAGTGATCGATATGATTCAACACACATAATCCACAACAGATTATATATCACATCATATATTACAATACATGGACAGAACAGTATTATAAATATTGAGAAGTCCAGTTGGACCCCTCCAACCTATTTTCCTTCATCACAAATGTTAAACAACACGAATATAAAATATTCTGTTAAACAGAATCAATATTCGATTAATGATTTATATATATATCGTTATCGATCATTTCAACCAATACACAAACAATTCACCCAAACTGTCAGCACACAACAATCAATCATCATTTATCAGTTCTAAATATACGTTATAAAAATAGAATTGTTCAGAGTTGGTGAGTTTTACTCACATTGGACGATCATCGTTAATAACGATAACCATCGCTTGATTTAGACGGACAATTTATTTTGCTATAAATTGTAACGAGCTCTGATGGACTTCCAGTCAGTTCCATCGTGTAGTCGTCATCCATACGATCCCAACGGATCTTGTTTCGCTCAATTCTGATTAAGTATGACCAAGATATTTAATTTACAAGTTCGAATATATATATATATTTAAATAAAATTAAACTAATTTAAACTATACTAAACTTTTAATTGGGCCTCACCCCAATTATATTGGCCCATCTCCCTTAAAAATCCCAACCCACACCTTTACCTCATCTTCCCCAAATCGATTAACAGGAAGACCGTATGTTTTCAAAAACCATACCCGATGATTTCTCCACCATTCCTTCTATACTTCATCGAATCGAAATCCGGTTTCACCACCAAACTCCTCTTCAACCTCTCTCCAACCCCATACCCTTACTGTAATACTCACACTCACCTTTACTAGTACCTCGTTTTGGTCTCCGACGTCACTACAGGTACACGCGACAATAGTTATCGCCGAAACCACCCAAATCCTCCCACCGAGTGCTAAATCATCACACGAGTACCAATCTGACACCCTTTTCATGAATCAATGCTTCAATTCGCAACTACCTCGAACCCTAGAAATGAACATCCGCTGTTCTGTATTTTCCGGCGAACAAATATTGTTTGAACTCAGTGATAACCACCTGGGTATGAAGAGAAACATGTTGAGAATTCAAATAAATAGCTCTTTTGATTTATAGATTTTTATTCAATTTATTTTCGAATTAAGAAGCTGATTTTTTCCCCACGATGAAAAAAGAAAAAGAGAGCGGCGCGTTTTCCCTTTCCGTTGACCAAGGAAAAACTAAAATTAGGGTTTAGGGCGAAAGTTAGGTATTTATAGAATTTTTATAATATTTTAATATTCGAATTTTATATTAAATTATAAGCAAACGCTATTATTCTTATTCCTCTAAAATTCCTGTAATCACATATGACACCCAAAAATCACGGAAATGGACATGCAGCTAGAGTCTGACATTACAGTCCCAACGAAACTGGTTTCGTCAAATTCCGACTTCGTTTGCTCACACAGCATATTTTTTAAAGGTCAAAATATCGACTGTTTTTCACATTAAAATCCCGTACGGCCACATACTGACTTCAAAAATCATGGAAACTTAAATTTAGCAATAATTTATCATTGCGGATCCAACAAAATTAGTTTCGTCGAATTCTGAGGTCGTTTGCAAAACTGGCTATTTTTAAAGCCCTAAATAACCCCTTTAAATATATAAATATATTTAAAAACATTTAAATTTAATATTTATAAATAAATATTATCGTATATATTCACAACAGAATATCATACAGCTCTAGAATATTCCTATTTGAATTTCTAACTTGATATTTCAAATCCCGATTAAATCGATATTCGATTTATAATGAAATTCCTTTTTAAAATATAAATAAATTATAAAGGAATTCCAGAGCGACTTTTCTAAAATTAGATTTGGACATAAATCAAAATCTTTACGACGAAATCCTTATTTTTCTCTTCCATTAGAAAAATATACTTCACCAGCTCCGAACGTGTCTTGTTTCACAGAAATCCGACTTAAAACGGAATCTGTATATTCGTTTAAAGTTCGAATCGCCAAATAGCGAACTTCTATGCCATTTCGAGCTCGATTTTAATTATAATATAATTATACGTTCAAACTTCGTTTATATAATCTATTCATGAATATAATTCAACTCTAAACTGAATTATATATATTTTAAATAATCCAATTCACATAATATTGTGAATTCTACAAATTCTGACTACTTCGGAATTAAATATATTATTCTATTATTTAATATTAATTAAATATTCATTATTATTTAATTCAGGTTATCGATATCGCCAAATCGATATTTAAATAATTAAATTAATTATTCAACCATCGAAAATACGGGTCATTACATTCTTCCCCACTTAAAATAATTTCGTCCTCGAAATTGCTACGGTAGAAAACAACTCTATTAACTGGGTTAAAATTATTTGTTCACTTCTTAACTTCAGTTTCACTGAACCAATAAACTTTAATTAAATTACTAATTTATTCTATCAACGAAAATTTTCAAAAATCGTGAAAATTTTCTAACACCTTAACCTTTCGAAAAATTTCGCCAGCACCTCCTTTGTACGGCTCAATCGGTACAACCACAACTCGCCTTTCTAGGCCTTCTCCAACCCAAAAGAGAATCAAGTAGCCAAGCTGCTTGCCAATTCTGCTCATATATCTTATATTCAATAGAAATATAAACTTGTACCTTTTTGTCGGGCATATCATTATATCCCTTCTACCTGTTACCCATTCAGCATATACCAACATCAATCCAATCAAACTCTGATCAATTTATCCTCAACACAACCATTCGCCTATCCAAGCCAAATTCAATTTCTAATCAAGGTTCCATTCTCGATTTTCAAATTCTTAACTCATCAATCCAATACCATTTCAGATTCTATCTCACAATTCAAAATCTGATTCTACTTAATATATCGTATCCAATTCAATTTCCAATTAATGGGTTTCAATTCAGTTCCAGCTTGGTTTCACAAATTTCCATTTAAATTTGTTTTTAATTCAAACATTCTCGTCTTGGGAGTTTTAAACAGCTTTGCTTTTCTAAAACCAAATATCTGTAACGACCCACATTTTTCAGCAATATAATTTATTTAATTAATTATTTAAATAATGGTTTGGTTATTTAAAATGACCTTAATTAAATAACATGGAATATTTAATTAATATAATAATATAATAATATATTTAATTTCTGAAATAGTCAGAAATAGTGGAATTCACAATATAGTGTGAATTGGATTATTTAAAATATATATATCAGTTTAGAGTTGAATTATATTAGCGAATACATTATTTAACGACAGTTTGAACGTATAATTATAATATAATTCAAATCGAGCTTGAAATGGCGCTGCAGTTCGCTATTTGGCGATTTGAACTTCAACTGAATATACAGGATTCGTTTTAAGCCGGATTTCTGTGAAACAAGAAACGTTCGGAGCTGGTGAAGTATATTTTTCTAATGGAAGAGAAAAATCGGAATTTCGTCGTGTAGATTTTGATATATGTCCAAATCAAATTTTAGAAAAGTCGCTATGCAATTCCTTGATAATTTATATTGATTTATTAATATTTTAAAATGGATTTTTAAATATAAATCGAATATCGATGTAACACTGGATTTGAAATATCGAGTTATAAATCCCAGCGTAGCAGTATGATATTCTGTTGTGAATATATACAATAACATTTATTTTTAAATATTAAATTTAAATGTTTTTATATATTTTTATATATTTAAAAGGGTTATTTAGAGCTTTAAAAATAGCCAGTTTTGCAAACGACCTCAGAATTCAACGAAACTAATTTTGTTGGATCCACAATATTAAATTATTGCTCATTTTCAATTTCCGTGATTTTTAAAGTCAATATGTGGCCGTACGGGATTTTAATGTGAGAAACAGTGGATACTTTGATAGTTAAAAATACGTTTTGTGAGCAAACGAAATCGGAATTCGACGAAACCAGTTTCGTGGGACCGAAATGTCAAACTTAAGCTGCATGTCAATTTTCATGCGTTTTAGATATCTTGTGCATTCACACGGATTTTTAGAAATTAAAATGATGAAAATAAAATATAAAAAAATAATAAAAAAAATAATATTTCTTCCTATAAATATGCTACTCTTTTCTCCTAACCCTAAAGAATTCAGTCTATGGTCAACAGAGCGCCGCTACCTCCCAGAAAAAAAAATAGAAACCGTGAAAATCCTCTATTGGAAAATTCAATCAATTTATATAAAATCCTTTAAATCCTAATACATGTATATTAGGAATCCTTGTAACCTGCTCTTCAATCCCATATGCGTTCTGCTGAGTTCGATGCTGATTTGTGTTCGCTGGAAATGATGAGCGCAGACTAGGGTTCAATCTGGAGGAGTATAGAGGCGAGTACATGTTAATTGAAGGTCAGATTTGGGTTAAGGAGATCAAAGCGAAGGTGTTTGCAAGTTTTGAGGTAACTCGGTGGAATGTGGTGTCGAGCGGATGCTGGAACTCATCAATTTTCAGTGCGATGGGTTTGGGGAAGTGGATCCGAGTTTGACCTTGTGGGTAGGAGGTGGAAGAGATTGAGAAGAGGAGTTTAACGGTGGTCCTGGTTTTTGAATCCATTGATTTACAAGTGCGGTGGGGAATCGAAGTGTTGGCAATGGCAAGGAGATCGGGACCGAAGTTTTTCTGGAGGAGCAACTCTCGGTTGAAAGAGATGAAGTGCAAAGTGGATTTTTAGTGGGTCGGGTTAGCGTGGTAAAGCCCAATTAGAAATGAAATTTGTTTATTTTTAATTTAAATGTGTATTAATTTCTAAAAGGTATATCTTGATCATATGAAATCAGAATTGGACGAAACAAGATCCGTTGAGATCGTATGGACGATGGCAACACCATGGCACTGACTGGGAGTGGATTCGAGCTCGTTACAATTTATGGTGAAATAATTTTTTTGATCAGAATCAACTAATGCAAATCGTTATTTAACTGTTTACGCGAAAAGTGAGTAAATTTCACCAACTCTACTCGATTTATATTTTTATAAAATATTTTTAGAATTTACAAAAAAAATGGTTGTTTGCTGTGTGTTGGCTGTTTGGTTGAACTACTAGTCAGTTGATTGAAAATATAGATAATGATATAGATATAAATCGATAACTAAATATTGATTATGTTTAGCAAAATATTTCATAGTAAAAATGAAATTGATGTTAATTCTATTGTTTAACATCTATGGATGCAGGGAAACAGGTTGGAGGGACCCAACTGGGTTCCTCAACATTTATTTCACTGTTTTTTTTTATATCGTGTTATATGATGTGATATGAAATCTGTTGTTGATTTTGTATGTTGGAATGATACTAACCATTGTTATATGGTATGTTGAATACCAGAAAGAATACTGGAATGTTAAAAAGGGAATTTTCAATGTTATATTGAAAAGAAATATTTATAAAATCAGAAGATTTTATAAAAAGAGAATATTTATTTAGAAAATAAATAGATTAAAAAGGGAATATTTATTTGTAAATCGAATAGATAGAATAGAAGGGAAGTATTTGTAAAACTATTTACAAATAGAATTGAAGAGAGAAATATTTGTAAACTATTTACAAATAGAATTGCAAACGGATATTTATTTGAAAAATAAATAGAAAGGGAATAGATAGATTATCAAAGGGATTACTTATAAAATCAATAGGTTTTATATAAAAGAAAATATTTTATAGAATAAATAGAATTATTAAAAAGGAATTTATTTTGTAAATAAATTAATTTTAAAAGGAAATACTTGAAAAGTGACTAGAATTGTATAAAAGGAGAATTTTGCATTTGAAATGTTTAGACCCGTGCTTCGCACACGGGTATATGGATTTAAGGGAAAGTTTTTAAATAGAATCTATTCCAACAGATAGATGGAGAAATAAATTTATAAATAATATTTTATAAATTAAATAGGATGTTTATCATTGGATAAATAGGATATATAAGTCAGAACTTATATAGAGAAATAAGAATCGATTTCAACATCGATATTTGAAACTGAATGAACGTAGAGTAAATCAGTTAGAGTTAATCAGTTAGAGTAAATCGATTAGAGTTAGAATTAATCGAATTTGAGAAAATTGAACATAGTTATTTGAGATAGAGTTAGTCAAACATAGATATTCAGGATGAATTGCCATTCGTACGACTGCAAGCGTAATTCGCAGGGCTGCAGATAGCCTACGGCGGTCGGATGTTTCCTGAAGGAATCAGGCATAACCGTTGTGATCGCTGCGATCTAGAGTCAAGCGAATGGATTTAAATCGAATATTAGCTATTCGAAATTAAGTTAAAACATACATAATTATTCGAACATAAATTAATCGAATATTAGTTATTTGCTAGGAGTTAAATAAGTTGAGTTAATCAAGTAAGTTAGTGAAAATGAGTTAATCCAAAGGAGTTATTCGAAATAGTTTATTCGAATAGAGTTAAAAGAGTGAATCAAATATAGTTATTCGAAAGGAGATAAATCGAATGTAAATCATTCGAAGTGAGATGATCGAATATAGTTATTCGAAGAAAGGGTTAACGAATATAGTATTCGAAAAGGAGCTATCGAATAGAGATTATTCGAAAAAGGAGAATTATACATTGAATTTGATTATATCGAATTCGAGAAAGAAATAATTACTTTTCGGTTTTAATCAAGATTTATTACTTATTTATAAATTGGTGGTTTAGTTATTTAGTTAAATCGAGGAATAAAAGTTATATTTTGAAATTTGATATTTAGGAAGAAGGGATTATAAAGCTATAGTTATAACCAATGTTTTCAATAAAGAAAGGGATCCATAAATAGAATCCGAGAGTTTCGTAAGGAAGTTTGTTAAAGAGTTAAAAAGGGTGAACCTTGTCTATTCCGAGGTCGGAAATGTTGTTCAGTTAAGGTCTGAGAGGTAATTATACCCCAACTTGATTGGCTTCGTTTTTAACTAAGGAATAGTCAAAGTTCGATATTAAAGGTGGATTAAGTGAATTTAGTTAATGAGTGTAATGATTTAAAATTGGCTTAGTGATATTTTATTTAAACATCTGTTGAATCAAATAAATAAATTTTGGTAATATTTCCAAATAAAATCAGATATATTTTCTAATCATAGAAAATGAAATGTTGATGAGAAAGAATACTGGAATGTCAGTAATACATGAAACAGAATTGGAAATGTTTTCCAATAATTGGTGATGTATATTTTCTAAATTTAGAAAAATAAGAATTCACTAATATATAGAAAAGGAAAATGGATAAATTAAAAATAATTTAATAGAAAGAGATAAACGTAGTTTGATGATTGATCGATAGAATTTCCATCAGGAAATAATATCGTTGTTTGCACACCTATTTTTCTTTGATAGTTAAATCACCGACTATCGAAGTTTTTGACCATTTTTCCGTCGTTAATACGGGGAGACCGGGATCAGATATATTATCTGAAAAACCACTCTGTATGGATGTTAGCGTTGCGATCAAATAGTGAAGATGAAGTTATGCAAGGGCTATCCTGTTTACAGAATAGTGCCTTTGGTTTGTCCAGTCCCAGGACAAACGTGAATGGACGAAGGTCTGATAAAGTATATCTACCGAATCGCGTAAGTTGATCTCTTCAAACGTACCTACGTTTGGTGGCGGAGGAATTCGTTTCTCTTAGCTTTATACCCATGGGATTTTTGGGGAAATCAACTTGTGATTTGACGGGTATGACGATGTGGCATTCAAAGTGAATGGTGGTTAGGTGTATCCAAGATACGTTATGACCTCAAGCCTTATCAACCGGGAAATAACAAAAATCGGGCAGGCAGCATGGCTAAGTGGGTCGCTCCCATTAGGGTGTATATCACCTATCTAGAGAAAATCCAATTCATTCTTTTGTCTATTCGACGCTGTCCCTTTTCGTGACGACGGTGGGTAGCTCCCAACCGTTGGTGATATACATTCGATGCACTCAAGCGAAATGAGTGGTCGGTCATGTGTGGGTCGGGTCGCAAGACGTTCTTGTTGAACGTAGTGTATTTTCCTCTAGAGATACAATATCGGTAGGTGGTCCCATATCTTGTCATAGTTGGAATCCAATCTCCAATAAGCGCCACGGTTTTGTTTGTATACTATATGTAAAACGTGAGATGCAAGCATTCTGCTAGATTGATAATTACTTGTGATTAGACATTATTATAATATCAGAGAAGTATTGATTTCCAAAACTGTTTTGGGTTATCGTAAGGTAAAAACCATCCGTGTTTATGTGTGGATCGGTCTTACGATTATCTTTTCTTTTGAAAAGGATTTTGAAAAGTTAAACCGACGATTTGAGTTTACTCACACCAGTCCCATGACTGACCCAGAGTTTATTTTATTTTGTTTTCCCTAAACTCTTGGGTGCCCAAATTTGTACGGGCAGTCAAGTAGTTCTGGTCTTTATAGATGTACTTGGAGGAGCTTGAAGCAGGAGGCTTCAGGACTATATAGCTATTGTTATTTCCGATGTGTGTAAGTGTTGTACTCTGATAATGTTATTGTAGACATCTACTGTTTTATTTCAAAGTTATGTTATAATATATTTTATTCGTTCCGCTGTGAGATTCATGTTTACTCTGATTGTATTCTTCTTCTTCTTCTGTTCTAATTTTCTATCTTATCTGTTCTCACCCTCTAACTTCTTTCTATTAATGATATGGAATGTTCGATACCTGAATAATTAACATGGGTTTTATGTTGATTTTCGGAATCGAAAATCCCAGTTCGTTACAGTGGTATCAGAGCTGAAGGTTAAGTGATTACCTCGGCTCTATGGCGTGACTCAGTAGAGATGGGGTTTGTAATACCGTAGATTGAGTTGAGTGTATATAAACGAGTGAACGTATTTGTAGATTGAAGAAAAAATGATTTATATTGTGGAGATTTATTGGTTGAGTAGTTTGTGAATTCTGGTCGATCAGTTTGATCCACTTTATCGATAAGGATTTCTAAACACTCAAATATGATAAACCGACACAGTATGTTTCGAAAGAGGGTAAATGGGATAATTTTAACTAAAGTATATTTTGATATAAAGAAAATATTTTTATTGGAATTATTATCATATATTGGATGTGTTGGTTGATTATAATTGAAATGGTTACGTAAATAACCAATTAGAGTTCGGATATTATGGAATCAGATGAATTAAATCTGAATTTAAATCAAGATGGAAATTAAAACCTAGGAAATTTGAATAAGTGTTTATAAATGGATGTGGATTAACTATAAGAAATTTTAAAATCCTGGGAGATTTTAAATTGTTTACAAGTATCGTGAATGATATTTTGAAAATGAATTTCAAAATGGAGGTGTTTAGATATGTTTTGAAAGTGATATAGTATTGAACTCACTTCAATAGCTAGGAAATAACTCTAATGATGCTGGCCACATCATCAGTGTTCATTTTCAAGTTGTAAGTGACGGATTACTACCAAAGAAATTGTTTTGAGGAAAAGAGAAGTTGTTTTGAATCCCGAAAGGGAATAATTTATTATAGAAGAACTAAACTATTTAAAATCCCCAGGAAGAGAGTATGAATTAAAAACAAATTTAAAGAAAATTGGCGAAAGAAAATTGAAATTGAATTAAAACCAGAAATGGAAATCAAATAGAAATTTGGGAATGCAAACTGGAATTGAATAAAAACTAGTAAGGGGAAATTGAATTGAAATAGAACGATATCGAATAAAATTAAATTGTGAGTTATGAATTTGGTTAAGTATAGTGGACTGGTCAATAAGAGTTGAAATTGGTAATGGAATTTGAGAATGAGTATGAGATTTGGTTTGAAAATAGGATGATTGGATTTGAGAACAGTTGATTGGAGATTGATTGGGATGACTTTGGTATATGCTGAATTGGCAGGAGAATGTAAGGATATAATGATATGCCCAACAAAAAGGTACACGTTTATTTTTATGGATTTTGTGATTTATGGGCCGATTTGGCAAGCCGCTTGGATATTTGATTTTCTTTTGGATTGGAGAAGGCCTAGAGAGGCGAGTTGGTGTAACACCCTACCTCCGCTACGGTCACTCACAAAGGGAATGCACTAGTTTTGGAGGAGCGTTATCGAGGTAAACAAACACAGAAATATTACAAGACAGAACATAAATAAAACAACGGAAAAATCAAAAGATAAATTTCATTACTTTCAAATTAGCCAAAGCCTTTTACATTCAAAGTACCAAATAGCCAAAGTCATTATTTTCCATTACAACAAATTTTGTCTTGCATAAACGAAGAAGCATAATCTTAAAACAACAAAAGTAGCTTAATTCCCCAAAGGTAGCAGAAATGCAGCCATAGCATAGCTCAAGATCAAACCATACACGAGCTGAACCGAAAGCAAGCGAAATTCAAGCTAAGTGTTACAGTTTCCTCCCTGAGAACCTTGGGGGGGGGGGACGGAAGAAAGGAGGCGAAAGAAAACGGGTCAGTCATAAAGACTGGTAATTTCTAGTGACTTTTAGCATAAAAACAGGTAAAGGTAACATGACATGTATAAAATGAAAGTAAACATAGGGATGATGACAAGATAGGCAAGATAGACTAAGACAACATGATAATTCAAGTATAGCATCACGTATTCAAGGTTTGCTGCATCAACTGTACTAGGATCCCAAGCCCACGTCTTATATAAATCATGAAATGATCCCTTGGCCCAATATCATGAAATGACCCATTTCAAGGTCCAACGAAACGATCCAATAGTCGATCGACTCCCTACAAGTTCTAGCTCGTCATGTGTCTGTGTCATACAGCCCTATCACGAATGTAGTCACCCGTGCTAGGACCACCATAGGATGTATCAAGCCCTATGGTGCCAACCACCGACACGAATCAAGCATGCACAAATAAACCTACTGATGCCCAATGCCTGCTTTTTCAACTCCGGACCACGTGCACGACCATAGCCCGCCTGAACCTACACTGGCGCACCAACACAGCCGTCTTTCTGGTCGCTTACAATCAGCCCAGTAATCGTGCCCCATCCTGCCTAGTTCCAGGGTACCGTGATACATCTAGTGGGTTACTGCTGAACTGGACCGTGTAACTATGGTTTCCGTCCAATAGGTTAAGTGTTGTCATTTAAATTCGAGACTTAACCCCTTATCAGTCCAGCATGTCAAATTGGCTAAGTGTTGTCTTTTAATTTCGTGACTTAGCCCTACAATTCACATGTCAAGTTGGTTAGGTGTTGTAGTTCAAGTTCATGACCTAACCCTACCAATCATGTTTCAAGTTGGTTAATTGTTGTCTTTCATGTTCATGACTTAACCCTATTATGTGGCATCAATTCATTAATGCACTCCAACCTCTCACATCAGACCTGTTGTTGTGGTCATTGGATACGCCGGGCGGTTCCGGGCAGATTTACACCACAGCTCAGTCTGACCTCGGGTTTCAAGCGCGATATGACCAACTACCCACATTGGATCCTATTATTTGCAGGCACTGGATTAGCCGGACGGTTCCGGCCAGAATTACACTGCAAACTCAACCCAACCTCGAGTTGGCCATTTTCAAGTTCATTCTAGTGTCATGTCCATGATCAAATTTCATATCAAGTTCGTGTCAAGTTTCAAGGCAAGTTTCATGCCCATATCCAGATTCAAGTTATAACAATGTTCATGTTTCAAGTTTTTCCTAATATCAAATTCATAATTCATGTTCATAACCAATTCATGTTTTGCCTAATCTACCCAAATCGTATTCCCATCGCACGTAAATGGGAATCGATCTATACTACAAGTAAATCCAAATCCCGAAATAAAGGGAATAACATCAAAACTATGATAGGCAAAAGGGACGAGCATAAAGCGATAAAAGGGATTACAAGGCTAGCATGATATAACTTAAGATAATTGGTTACAACATCACTGGAATATAGAAAATAATAGGATTTCAAACTAGCAAAATAAGGTGATAGTCATGATAAAAATTGGCATAAAAAGAATAGGCATGCAAAAGCAAGCCAAAACGGATCCAATGGTTTTGGTGTACATAATAGCGAATAAACTAAGCAAGTCACACCCTAGGTATGAGATCCAACAAAATGCCAATTCGATGTACAACATGGTTTTCAACTATAGTGTTATGGGCATGAACAATCAACTATAATAGTCAATTAACCACAATAGTCATAGTGAATCATAAGCGGTTAATCACAATAGTCATGGATAATTATCCAAAATTGTTCTAGGCAACTACCCTAAATAGTCATAGGCAATTAACTGTAATAGTTTCAAAGCCATGGTCATAGACAATAGTCTTATGTTCATAATAATAGGCAATAATTCTCATAGTCACGAGTCATAGGTGATTAGCCACAATTGTCCTTATCATAGTCATAAGCAATAGTCTTATGTTCACAGTCATAGGCATAGGCATAGTCTTATGTTCACAGTCATTGGCATAAGCATAGTCTTATGTTCACAATCATAAGCATAGGCATAGTCTTATGTCCACAGTCATAGTCTTAAGCCATTAACAATAGTTACAATGTCATAGGTGTGATAATGTTATGTAAGAGTTTGATTTGCAACGTGAATAGGTCCAAACTGATTTCATAGCAATATTCCCAAAAGTCAAGATCAAAGATGAACAAGAATAGATATGAATCGATTATCATACATAGATCCAATTCCAATTTACAACATGTCCATATTAAGTTTATAGTTTTTATCTAAACGTAACTTGAACTTACAGATCGTGGTCTAAGAAATTGAGATGAAGAAATCGAATCTATAAACTAGTCGTCGAATTGTTGAATCGTTGAATCTTGATTTGATTGTAGAAGCAAATCCCCAAATATGCAATTCCTAGCCGTAGTCTTCAAGAAATAGTCTTCGCGATTTAATTTAATTTAATTTAATTTAGAGGAAGAAGAAGAAGCCATGTACATCAAGAATTAAGCAGCATAAGGTTAGAGAAGAATGGTGTAAAGAAAATGAGGCTAGGAGGTTGTTTATATAGGATTAGGCAAACGAATCTGGATAGAAAACGAGGTCAAATACATCAGAATGCATCAGGTTCAGAAAATGGTTTCGGGAGGCAAGTCGACCCCCAGGTCGACACTATGGTCGACCTGGTCCCTGGGAGGTCGACACTATGGTCGACCCCCAGGTCGACCTGGTCCATGGGCGGGAATTTTCCCGCCCAGCCTGTTCTGGGATTTGAATTCGAATTTCGAATTCGAATTTCGAGCTGTTTTTTATTCTGAAAATTCCTGAAACTTCGGAGGGTCATATCTCCCTCATACGGACTCCGATTCTCGCAAACTCGGACTTGTTTCCAAGCAGAATTTCGATACGAACACAATGGCGCAACCCGTTTCCCCTGATTCTTATTTTATAATTTAATTCTGCCTTGATTTATGGTTTTAGCACGTTATTAAGATTCGGGTTGTTACATTCTCCCCTCCTTAAAGGAATTCGTCCCCGAAATCTTCAAGTTAAGAAGAATGCATCCTATCATCCAATCAACCATCTACTCAACCATCATCCATAAGCAACCATTGTCCTTAAAAGGTTTCTAACGCTATATGAACATATGCAGAAAGTGTGTGTATATGTTCCTTATCTAATGTAGATGATCAGGCCTGATTGATCTTCTTAATGCAAAATATGTTTAGTGCAATGAGTCCAACATGTATGAAAATAGTCCTAATCACATAAACACTATATGTGTGCACAAACATCCATCCATATGCAACATCCATATGATAACACATTCAATTTCATCCATAGACAAGTATAAACACTCATGCATATGCAATATGAAAATGTGTCTTAGCCGATCTAGTGCCTAATGTGTGTTATGAAACCACGAGCAACCACTTGCGACCATTAGCAAACGTCAACCATAACATGTTTCAATCACATGTTTACATCCAAAAGGGTTCTACCTAAGGTTCTCAAGATAGGATTGAGAAGATAAGCAAGATAAAACAAAGAATATAGGAGAAGAAGTTAAAGATGTACCCCCAGAAGGTCCTGCCTGCGAGCCTTGCCCTTGCTTCTTAGGGCAGTTCTTGCTGATATGTCCAGTATCACCACCCTGAAAGCATGCTCCCATCTTCATCTTCTTCTTTCTACAATCCTGGACTATATGCCCCTCAATACCACAGAAGTGGCATTTTCTTTTCTCGCGTGTCTTGTTATCATTCTTGTTGTTATTGTTCCTGCCTCCTTTCTCGGAGTCTACCTTCTTGTTTGGAGGCTCATTCGCCTTGACCTCCTTCTTGCCACTCTTGTCTTCTTCATTTAAGAGCGCTATGTCTACTAGCTTTTCGTAAGTAGCCCCCATAGGTACGTGGGTCATAGCCAAGCTATGAAGCGGCTCATTTAATCCCTTGAAAAAACGGAGAGCCTTCTTATGAGGGGTATTCACTAAGTCCAGTCCAAATCGGGCCAGATGATTGAATTGATTCACGTACTCTTTGATAGTCATACTTCCTTGCTTAAGAGATAAGAATTTTTCCAGCTGTAGACTTCGTTCAGCTTGCGAGAGGAATTTCATCTCGAACCTCATTCTGAAATCCATCCATG
Organism: Allium sativum; assembly: GCA_030737875.1. Taxonomy (NCBI): domain Eukaryota; kingdom Viridiplantae; phylum Streptophyta; class Magnoliopsida; order Asparagales; family Amaryllidaceae; genus Allium; species Allium sativum. The sequence goes on along the minus strand of CM060922.1, from coordinate 146,993,698 downwards.
TTTCAACCGGCCTCTTGGTGTTAGTGACTTCCCACCAATAGGAAGCTTCGTCTTTGAGCAACCATACCGCCAACTGTACCTTCTGCCTATCATCCAACTCGAAGATAACGAACAGATCCTTAGTTTCTTTGAGCCAGTTCCTCGCTTCTACGAATGATTCAGTTCCCTTGAAATCCTTTCCACCCATGGCCCTAAAATCTTTATAGATCTTCGAGAAAGCAATTGCACGAGGAGGGGGTGGAGGAGGAGGAATCGCTGCAGCAGGAGGAGGAATATCCGCTGGGCCTGCATCGTTGGCCCTAGCCTCTAAGTACCTCCTGAACCAGCCAGGTATTGGCACGCCCTCTGGAAAGTTAAGATTCCCAGACATGCTGAAATGGAAAAGAAGAGATTCAAACGAGGAAACAAAGGATAGTGCTAATGGCTTTTGGGGAATAGCCTTTAAATAAAACAAGACCTTTCTTGAAAAATGCTTCTTTGTAAACGGTTTTGAAAATAGTTTTAGAAGGTTTTCTAAAAACTTTTGCCCAGCCTGGTAACCTTCTGCTCTGATACCAAATGTAACACCCCACCTCCGCTAGGGTCACTCACAAAGGGAATGCACTAGTTTTGGAGGAGCGTTATCGAGGTAAACAAACAAAGAAATATTACAAGACAGAACATAAATAAAACAGCGGAAAAATGAAAAGTTAAATTTCATTACTTTCAAATTAGCCAAAGCCTTTTACATTCAAAGTACCAAATAGCCAAAGTCATTATTTTCCATTATAACAAAATCTGTCTTGCATAAACAAAGAAGCATAATCTTAAAACAACAAAAGTAGCTTAATTCCCCAAAGGTAGCAGAAATGCAGCCATAACATAGCTCAAGATCAAACCATACATGAGCTGAACCGAAAGCAAGCGAAATCCAAGCTAAGTGCTACAGTTTCCTCCCTGAGAACCTGGAGGGGGGGGAACGGAAGAGAAGGAGGCGAAAGAAAACGGGTCAGTCATAAAGACTGGTAAGTTCTAGTGAAACAGGTAAAGGTAACATGACATGTATAAACTAAAAGTAAACATAGGGATGACGACAAGATGGGCAAGATAGACTAAGATAACATGATAATTCAAGTATAAATAGAGTATAGCATCACATATTCAAGGTTTGCTGCATCAACCGTACTAGGATCCCAAACCCATGTCTTATATAAATCATGAAATGATCCCTTGGCCCAATATCATGAAATGACCCATTTCTAGGTCCAACGAAACGATCCACTAGTCTATCGGCTCCCTACAAGTTCTAGCTTGTCATGTGTCTGTGTCATACGGCCCTATCACGAATGTAGTCATCTGTGCCAGGTCCACCATAAGGTGTATCAAGCCATATGGTGCCAACCACTGACACAAATCAAGCATGCACAGATAAACCTACTGATGCCCAATGCCTGCTTTTTTAACTCCGGACCACGTACACGACCATAGCCCGCCTGAACCTACACTGGCGCACCAACACAGCCGTCGTTCTGGTTGCTTACAATCAGCCCAGTAATCGTGCGCCACCCTACCTAATTCCAGGTTATCGTGATACATCTAGTGGGTTACTGCTGAAATGGACCACGTAACTAGGGTTTCCGTCCAATAAGTTAAGTGTTGTCATTTAAATTCGAGACTTAACCCCTTATCAGTCCAGCATGTCAAATTGGCTAAGTGTTGTCTTTTAAGTTCGTGACTTAGCCTACAATTCACGTGCCAAGTTGGTTAGGTGTTGTCGATCAAGTTCATGACCTAACCCTACCAATCATGTTTCAAGTTGGTTAAGTGTTGTCTTTCATGTTCATGACTTAACCCTATCATGTGGCATCAATTCATTAATGCACCCCAACCTCTCACATCAGACATGTTGTTGTGGTCACTGGATATGCCGGGCGGTTCCGGGCAGATTTACACCACAACTCAGTCTGACCTCGGGTTTCAAGCGTGATATGACCAACTACCCACATTGGATCCTATTATTTGCAGTCACTGGATTTGCCGGACGATTCCGGGCAGAATTACACTGCAAACTCAACCCAACCTCGAGTTGGCCATTTTCAAGTTCATTCTAGTGTCATGTCCATGTTCAAATTTCATATCAAGTTCGTGTCAAGTTTCAAGGCAAGTTTCATGCCCATATCTAGATTCAAGTTATAACAATGTTCATGTTTCAAGTTTTTCCTAATATCAAGTTCATAATTCATGTTCATAACCAATCCATGTTTTGCCTAATCTACCCAAATTGTATTCCCATCGCACGTAAACGTGAATCGATCTATACTACAAGTAAATCCAAATCCCGAAATAAAGGGAATAACATCAAAACTATGATAGGCAAAAGGGACGAGCATAAAGCGATAAAAGGGATTACAAGGCTAGCATGATATAACTTAAGATAATTGGTTACAACATCACTGGCATATAGAAAATAATAGGATTTCAAACCTAACAAAATAAGGCGATAGTCATGATAAAAATTGACATGAAAAGAATAGGCATGAAAAAGCAAGCCAAAATGGATCCAATGGTTTTGGTGTACATAATAGCGAATAAACTAAGCAAGTCACACCCTAGGTATGAGATCCAACAAAATGCCAATTCGGTGTACAACATGGTTTTCAACTATAGTGTTATGGGCATGAACAATCAACTATAATATTCAATTAACCACAATAGTCATAGTCATAGCGAATCATAAGCGGTTAATCATAATCGTCATGGATAATTATCCAAAATAGTTCTAGGCAACTACCCTAAATAGTCATAGGCAATTAACTGTAATAGTTTCAAAGCCATGGTCATAGACAATAGTCTTATGTTCATAATCATTGGCAATAATTCTCATAGTCATGAGTCATAGGTGATTAGCCACAATTGTCTTTATCATAGTCATAGGCAATAGTCTTATGTTCACAGTCATAGGCATAGGCATAGTCTTATGTTCACAGTCATAGGCATAAGCATAGTCTTATGTCCACAGTCATAGTCTTAGGCCATTAACAATAGTTTCAACGTCATAGGCGTGATAATGTTATGAAAGAGTTTGATTTACAACGTGAATAGGTCCAAACTGATTTCATAGCAATACTCCCAAAAGTCAAGATCAAAGATGAACAAGAATAGATATGAATCGATTATCATACATAGATCCAATTCCAATTTACAACATGTCCATATTAAGTTTATAGTTTTTATCTAAACGTAACTTGAACTTACAGATCGTGGTCTAAGAAATTGAGATGCAGAAGTCGAATCTATAAACTAGTCATCGAATTGTTGAATCATTGAATCTTGATTTGATTGTAGAAGCAAATCCCCAAATATGCAATTCCTAGACTTAGTCTTCAAGAAATAGTCTTCGCGATTTAATTTAATTTAATTTAATTTAGAGGAAGAAGAAGAAGCCATGTCCATCAAGAATTAAGCAGCATAAGGTTAAAGAAGAATGGTGTAAAGAAAATGAGGCTAGGAGGCTGTTTATATAGGATTAGGCAAACGAATCTGGACAGAAAACGAGGTCAAATACATCAGAATGCATCAGGTTCAGAAAATGGGTTCGGGAGGCAGGTCGATCCCCAGGTCAACACTATGGTCGACCTGGTCCCTGGGAGGTCGACAATATGGTCGACCCCCAGGTCGACCTGGTCCATGGGCGGGAATTTTCCCGCCCAGCCTGTTCTGGGGTTCGAATTCGAATTTCGAATTCGAATTTCGAGCTGTTTTTTATTCTGAAAATTCCTGAAACTTCGGAGGGTCAATCTCCCTCATATGGACTCCGATTCTCGCAAACTCGGACTCGTTTCCAAGCAGAATTTCGAGACGAACACAATGGCGCAACATGTTTCCCTTGATTCTTATTTTAAAATTTAATTCTGCCTTGATTTATGGTTTTAACATGTTATTAAGATTCGGGTTGTTATAGTTGGGGTTTGAACTATTGACCGGCATAAAGGTGCTGCTGGAAATTTTGTTCGAAAATTTCGGGTGTTAGAAAATTTTCAGGATTTTAGAAAATTATCGTTGATAAGAATTAATTAATGTTTTCATTGAAATTAAATTGGTTCAGTTAAAACTGAAGTTAAGAATTAAACAAATAATTTTTAATCAGTTAATAGGGTTTGTTCTCTACCTTAGCAATTTCGAGGATGAAATTATTTTAAGGGGGGAAGAATGTAACAACCCGCTTTTTTCAGCGATATAATTAATTTATTTAATTATTTAAATAATGGTTTGGTTATTTAAAATGACCAGAATTAAATAACATGGAATATTTTATTAATACAATAATATAATAATATATTTAATTTCTGAAATAGTCAGAAATAGTGGAATTCACAATATAGTGTGAATTGGATTATTTAAAATATATATATCAGTTTAGAGTTGAATCATATTGGCGAATATATTATTTAACGGCAGCTTGAACGTATAATTATAATATAATTCAATTCGAGCTTGAAATGGCGCTGCAGTTAGCTATTTGGCGATTTGAACTTCAACTGAATATACAGGATTCGTTTTAAGTCGGATTTCTGTGAAACAAGAAACGTTCGGAGCTGGTGAAGTATATTTTTCTAATGGAAGAGAAAAATCGGAATTTCATCGTGTAGATTTTGATATATGTCCAAATCAAATTTTAGAAAAGTCGTTATGGAATTCCTTTATAATTTATATCGATTTATTTATATTTTAAATATAAATCGAATATCGATGTAACACTAGATTTGAAATATCGTGTTATAAATCCCAGCGTAGCAGTATGATATTCTGTTCTGAATATATACAATAATATTTGTTTTGAAATATTAAATTTAAATGTTTTTATATATATTTATATATTAAAAAGGGTTATTTAGAGCTTTAAAAATAGCCAATTTTGCAAACGACCTCAGAATTCAATGAAACTAATTTTGTTGGATCCGCAATATTAAATTATTGCTAGTTTTCAATTTCCGTGATTTTTAAAGTCAGTATGTGGCCGTACAGGATTTTAATATGAGAAACAGTCGATATTTTGATAGTTAAAAATACGCTGTGTGAGCAAACGAAGTCGGAATTCGACGAAACCAGTTTCGTGGGACCGAAATGTCAAACTCTAGCTACGTGTCAATTTTCATGATTTTTAGATATCGTGTGCGATCACACGGATTTTTAGAAAATAAAATGATGAAAATAAAATATAAAATAATATAAAAAAAATAATATTTCTTCCTATAAATATGCTACTCTTTTCTCCTAACCCTAAAGAATTCAGTCTATGGTCAACAGAGCGCCGCCACCTCCCAGAAAAAAAATAGAAACCGTGAAAATCCTCTTTTGGAAAATTCATATAAAATCCTTTAAATCCTAATACATGTATATTAGGAATCCTTGTAACCTGCTCTTCAATCCCATATGCGTTTTGCTGAGTTCGATGCTGATTTGTGTTCGCTGGAAATGATGAGCGCAGACTAGGGTTCAATCTGGAGGAGTATAGAGGCGAGTACATGTTAATTGAAGGTCGGATTTGGGTTAAGGAGATCAAAGCGAAGGTGTTTGCAAGTTTTGAGGTAACTCGGTGGAATGTGGTATCGAGCGGATGCCGGAACTCATCAGTTTTCAGTGCGACGGGTTGGGGAAGTGGATCCGAGTTTGATCTTGTGGGTAGGAGGTGGAAGAGATTGAGAAAAGGAGTTTAATGGTGGTCCTGGTTTTTGAATCCATTGATTTACAAGTGCGGCGGATCATCGAAGTGTTGGCAATGGCAAGGAGATCAGGACCGAAGTTTTTCTGGAGGAGCAACTCTCGGTTGAAAGAGATGAAGTGCAGAGTGGATTTTTAGTGGGCCGGGTTAGCGTGGTAAAGCCCAATTAGAAAAGAAATTTGTTTATTTTTAATTTAAATGTGTATTAACTTCTAAAATGTATATCTTGATCATATGAAATCAGATTTGGACGAAACAAGATCCGTTGGGATCGTATGGACGAGGGCAACACCATGGCACTGACTGGGAGTGGATTCGATCTTGTTACAATTTATGGCGAAATAAATTGTCTGATCAGAATCAACTAACGCAAATCGTTATTTAAGGTTAACGCGAAAAGTGAGTAAATCTCACTAACTCTACTCGATTTATATTTTTATAAAATATTTTTAGAATTTATAAAAAATGGTTGTTTGCTGTGTGTTGGCGGTTTGGTTGAACTGCTAGTCAGTTGATTGAAAATATAGATAACGATATAGATATAAATCGTTTGCCAAATATTGATTCTGTTTAGCAAAATATTTCATAGTAAAAATGAAATTGATGTTAATTCTATTGTTTAACATCTGTGGATGCTGGGAAACAGGTTGGAGGGACCCAACTGGGTTCCTCAACATTTATTTCACTGTTTTTATTCATACATCATGTTATGTGATGTGATATGAAATCTGTTGTTGATTTTGTACGTTGGAATGATACTGACCATTGTTATATGGTATGTTAAATACCAGAAAGAATACTGGATTGTTAAAAAGGGAATTTTCAATGTTATATTGAAAAGAAATATTTATAAAATCAGAAGATTTTATAAAAAGAGAATATTTATTTAGAAAATAAATAGATTAAAAAGGGAATATTTATTTGTACATCGAATAAATTGAATTGAAGGGAAGTATTTGTAAAACTATTTACAAATAGAATTGAAAAGAGAAATGCTTGTAAACTATTTACAAATAGAATTGCAAAGAGATATTCATTTGAAAAATAAGTAGAAAGGGAATAGATAGATTATCAAAGGGATTACTTATAAAATCATTAGATTTTATGTAAAAGAAAATATTTTATAAAATAAATAGAATTATTAAAAAGGGATTTATTTTGTAAATAAATTGATTTTAAAAGGAAATACTTGAAAAGTGACTAGAATTGTATAAAAGAAGAATTTTGCATTTGAAATGTTTAGACCCGTGCTTCGCACATGGGTATGTAGATTTATGGGAAAGTTTTCAAATAGAATCTATTCTAACAGATAGATGGAGAGATAAATTTATAAATAATATTTTATAAATTAATTAGGATGTTTATCATTGGATAAATAGGATATATAAGTCAGAACTTATATAGAGAAATAAGAATCGATTTCAACATCAATATTTGAAACTGAATGAACGTAGAGTAAATCAGTTAGAGTAAATCGATTAGAGTTAGAATTAATCGAATTAGAGAAAATTGAAAATAGTTATTTGAGATAGAGTTAGTCAAACATAGTTATTCAGGATGAATTGAAATTCGTACAACTGCTAGCGTAATTCGCAGGGCTGCAGATAGCCTACGGCGGTCGGATGTTTCCTGAGGGAATCAGGCATAACCATTGTGATAGCTGCGATCTAGAGTCAAGCGAATGGAGTTAAATCGAATATTAGCTATTCGAAATAAAGTTAAAACAGACATAGTTATTCGAATATAAATTAATCGAATATTAGCTATTTGCTAGGAGTTAAATAAGTTGAGTTAAATAAGTTGAGCTAATCAAGTAAGTTAGTCAAAATGAGTTAATCCAAGGGAGTTATTCGAAATAGTTTATTCGAATAGAGTTAAAAAAGTGAATCGAATATAGTTATTCGAAAGGAGATTAATTGAATGTAAATCATTCGAAGAGAGATGATCGAATATAGTTATTCGAAGAAAGGGTTAACGAATATAGTATTCGAAAAGGAGCTATCGAATAGAGATTATTCGAAAAAGGAGAATTATACATTGAATTTGATTATATCGAATTCGAGAAAGAAATATTTACTTTCCGGTTTTAACCAAGATTTACTTACTTATTTATAAATTGGTGGTTTAGTTATTTAGTTAAATCGAGGAATAAAAGTTATATTTTGAAATTTGATATTTAGGAAGAAAGGATTATAACGCTATAGTTATAACCAATGTTTTCAATAAAGAAAAGGGATCCATAAATAGAATCCGAGAGTTTCGTAAGGAAGTTTGTTAAAGAGTTAAAAAGGGTGAACCTTGTCTATTCCGAGGTTGGAAATGTTGTTCAATTAAGGTCTGAGAGGTAATTATACCCCAACTTGATTGGCTTCGTTTTTAACTAAGGAATAGTCAAAGTTCGATATTAAAGGTGGATTAAGTGAATTTAGTTAATGAGTGTAATGATTTAAAATTGGCTTAGTGATGTTTTATTTAAACATCTGTTAAATCAAATGAATAAATTTTGGTAATATTTCCAAATAAAATCAGAGATATTTTCTATCATAGAAAATGAAATGTTGATGAGAAAGAATACTGGAATGTCAGTAATACGTGAAACATAGTTGGAAATGTTTTCCAATAATTGATGATGTATATTTTCTAAATTTAGAAAAATAAGAATTCTCGAATATATAGAAAGGGAAAATGGATAAATTAAAAATAATTTAATAGAAAGAGATAAATGTAGTTTGATAATTGATTGATAGAATTTCCATCAGGATAATATCGTTGTTTGCACACCTGTTTTTCTTTGATAGTTAAATCACCGACTATCGAAGTTTTTGACCATTTTTCCATCGTCAATATGGAGAGACCGGGATTAGATATATTATCTGAAAACCACTCTATATGGCGTTAGCGTTGCGATCAAATATTGAAGACGGAGTTATGCAAGGGCTATCCTGTTTACAGAATAGTGCCTTCGGTTTGTCCAGTCCCAGGACAAACGTGAATGGACGAAGGTCTGACAAAGTATATCTAACGAATCGCGTAAGTTGATCTCTTCAAACGTACCTACGTTTGGTGGCGGAGGAATTCGTTTCTCTTAGCTTTATACCCGTGGGATTTTTAGGGAAATCAATTTGTGATTTGATGGGTATGACGATGTGGCATTCAAAGTGAATGGTGGTTAGATGTATCCAAGATACGTTATGACCTCAAGCCTCATCAACTGGGAAATGACAAAAATCGGGCAGGCAGCATGGCTAAGTGGGTCGCTCCCATTAGGATGTATATCACCTATCTAGAGAAAATCCAATTCATTCTTTTGTCTATTCGATGCTGTCACTTTTCGGGAAGACGGTGGGTAGCTCCCAACCGTTGGTGATATACATTCGATGCACTCAAGCGAAATGAGTGGTCGGTCATGTGTGCGTCGGGTTGCAAGACGTTCTTGTTGAACCCAGTGTATTTGCCTCTAGAGATACACTATTGGCAGGTGGTCCCATACCTTGTCATAGTTGGAATCCATCTACAATAAGCGCCGTGGTTTTGTTTGTATACTATATGTAGAACGTGAGATGCAAGCGTTCTGCTAGATTGATAATTACTTGTGATTAGACATTATTATAATATCAGAGAAGTATTGATTTCCAAAACTGTTTTGGGTTATCGTAAGGTAAAAACCATCCGTGTTTATGTGTGGATCGGTCTTACGATTATCTTTTCTTTTGAAAAGGATTTTGAAAAGTTAAACCGATGATTTGAGTTTACTCACACCAGTCACATGACTGACCCAGAGTTTATTTTATTTTCCCTAAACTCTTGGGTGCCCAAATTTGTACGGGCAGTCAAGTAGTTCTGGTCTTTATAGATATACTTGGAGTAGCTTGAAGTAGGAGGCTTCAGGACTATATAGCTATTGTTATTTCCGCTGTGTGTAAGTGTTGTACTCTGATAATGTTATTGTAGACATATACTGTTTTATTTCAAAGTTATGTTATAATATATTTTATTCGTTCCGCTGTGAGATTCGTGTTTACTTTGATTGTGTTCTTCTTCTTCTATTCTAATTTTCTATCTTATCTATTCTCACCCTCTAACTTCTTTCTATTAATGATCTGGAATGTTCGATACCTGAATAATTAACATGGGTTTTATGTTGATTTTCGAAGTTGAAAATCCCAGTTCGTTACAATATCCCTTTTTGGATTTCAAACAACTTGTTTCCTCAAAATAATTCAAAAACAAAATCTTTTTGGTAGTAATCTGTCACTTACAACTCGAAAATGAACACCGATGATGTCTAGCTCATCATCAGAATCTATTTTCCAGCGATCAAAGTGAGTTCAATACTATATCACTTTCAAAACCATTTCTTAAACACCTTTATTTTGAAATACATTATAAATACCATTCACAGTGCTTGTAAAACAATTTAAAATCTCCCAGGATTTTAAAATTCTCTTATATTCATTCCAAATCCATTTACATACACCTTTCCAATTTCCAGGGTTTTATTTTCAATTCTGATTTAAATTCAGATTTAATTCACCTGATTTCACGTATTTCACTTATATGAATTCTGGTTGGTTAATTACATAACAATTTAATTTATAATCTTAGTTGATTATAATAACAACCAAGATCTCCAATATAATATAATTACAATATATATAAATTTCTCTATATCAAAATATACTTCGTGTAAAATTATTTTAATTTACCCTCTTTTCAAAACATATCGTGTCGACCTGTCGTATTCGAGTGTTTATAAACTCATATCGATACAGTGGATCAAACTGATCGACCAGAACCCATAAACTACTCAACCAATAAATCTCCACAATATAAAATTATTTTATATTCACTAACAAATACGCACTCGTATAAATACACTCAAACTCAATCTAGGATATTACTGATCCCATCTCTACTGAGTTACGCCACAGAGCCAATGTAGTAACTTAACCTTATGCTCTGATACCAACTGTAACGACCCGAAAAATAGCGATCTTGATTATCCGATATATAACGCATATCGAACTGCCAAGAGTCGAAATTACCGGATGGTTAATGAAAGAAATTAGAGGGTGAGAATAGATAAGATAGAAACTTAGAATAGAAGAAGAAGAAGAACACAACATCAGAGTAACACGAATCTCACAGCGGAACGAACAACATATAATAGATAACATATCCTTGAAATATAAATCTGTAATTGAATATACATATCATTTCCAAAGTACAACACTTACAACACAGCGGAAAATAACCATAGTTATATAATTCTAAAGCCTCCTGCTCCAGATCTTAGAGTATCTATAAATCCCGACTACTTGACTGCCTGTACAAAATTGGGCACCCAAGAGTTTAGGGAAAACAAAACAAAATAAACTCCGGGTCAGTCATTGGACTGGTATGAGTAAAACAGTTTAAAACAGTTTGAACAAGTAAATGATATCTCATAAGACCACGCCATATAACGGAACAGGTTTTTCCCTTATGAGAATCCAAATTATCTTTATATCAAAAACCTTTTGATATTATAATAATGTCTATCAACCACAATATAATAATCATCTAGCAGAAACACTTTCATCTCACGTTCTATATATATAGTATACAATCAAAACTGCAAGCACATATTGGGTAATGGATTTCCAACTATGACAAGGTATGGAACCACCTTTCGCTAGTGTACCTCTAAAGAGGATACACTGGGTTCAACAAGAACATCATGCAACCCGGCCACACATGACTGACCACTCATTTCGCTTGAGTGTATCGAATGTATATCACCAACGGTTAGGATCAACAACCGTTTCCCGAATGGGACAGCATCGACAATAGATTTTTAGAAGTAAACGAAACTCTAGATCAGGTGATTATACACCCTAATAGGTGCGACCTACATAGCCATGCTGCCTGCCCGATTTTTGTCATTTCCCGGTTGTTGAGGCCAGAGGCTACGATTTCTTTCCATTCATTGATAACACGATCACTTTGAATGCCACATTATCAGATCCGTTAATCACTAATTGGTTTGCACAAATATTAAGGATGTTATGCTAAGGGAATAAATCCGTTGCAACCATATATATTTATACAGACCAACCCATTCGATCATTGGAAATACTCTGTTAGACACTCGTCCATATACGTTCATTCTAGGACTGAACGAAACCGATGGCACTATTCAGTACATCCATCCTAGGCAATCTCTACCTAGGACTTATACAACAACCCTTGCACTTTACTCCTTCTTCAATTATCTTCAGCATACATGATTCACAACACTTATGCAATACAGAGTTGTTCTTTGGATAATAATCCAACCGGTCTCTCCATATTAACAACGTTAAAATGGTCGAAAACTTTGATAGTTGACGAGTTAACTATCAAAGAAAAACACGTGTGCAAACAACGATATTATTTCCAAATGGAAATTATATCAATCAATCAACAACTATATATATACATATATATATATATATTCGTATTTCCTTATTTTCTATAATTAGAAAATATATGTTATTAACGCTGGAAAACATTTCCATGACTTAATTACGTATCACTATTCTTCCACATCTATCAGACTCTAACTATAAACTAAAAAGAGAACAACTTCCTAAGTATAAACCCCGAAGGCCGAAACCAACATTAGATTGATACTTAGGAAATCATTCAACTTATTAATCTCTAGTCAGTTTCTAATTTTTGTTTAACTCCATTTTGATTTACTCTAATTGAATAACTCTATTTGCTTAACTCTTTTTCGAATAACTAATATTCGATTTACTCTAGTTGCTTTACTCTTATTCGAATAACTAACATTCGATTTAACTCCATTCGCTTAACTCTAGATCGCAACGATCACAATGGTTACGCCTGATTCCCTCAGGAAACATCCGACCGCCATAGGCCATTTGCAGCCCTGCGAATTACGCTAGCAGTCATGCAAAATGGCAATTTATCCTGAATAACTATGTTTGACTAACTCTATTCGACTAACCATATTCGATTAACTCGACTTCGAATAACTAAATTTGATTAACTCTTTTATATCTTATCAACTTCTTTTTTATAAATCATGTTTATTTTCCCAATAAATATTCCGTTTATAATTCTATTTATTTTCTAAATAAATAATCTTTTATTCTATTCTACTTGTAAATGGTTTACAAATATTTCTCTCTCTATTTTATTTGTTTAACAAATAAATTTTTCCTTTTCGATTCTATTTATTTCTTAAATAAATATTCCATTATAAATTCTATTTATTTAACAAATAAATATTTCTCTTCACATTTGCTTTACAAATCTTTTCCCTTATCTTTTTTTTACAAATAATTTCCTTTATATTTGTTTTACAAATCTTTTTCCTTTTCAACTCTTTGATTTTATAATTATCTCCTTTTATAAAATCCTTTTCCTTATATATATAAAACCCATTGATTTTATAAAATAATTTATTTCAAAATATACTTCGAAAATCCCCTTTTCTACATCCCAGTATTTCTTACGGTATTTAAAATACCAATTAACAGTGATCGATATGATTCACCACACATAATCCACAACAGATTATATATCACATCATATATACATGAACAGTATTGTAAATATTGAGGAGTCCAGTTGGACCCCTCCAACCTGTTTCCCTACATCACAGATGTTAAACAACACAAATATAAAATATTCTGTTAAACAGAATCAATATTCGATTAACGATATATATATATATATCGTTATTGATCATTTCAACCAATACACAAATAATTCAACCAAACTGTCAGCACATAGCAATCAGTCATCATTTATCAGTTCTAAATATATGTTATAAAAATAGGATTGTTCAGAGTTGGTGAGTTTTACTCACATTGGACAATAATTGTTAATAACGATAACGATCGCTTGATTTAGATGGTCAATTTATTTTGCTATAAATTGTAACAAGCTCTGATGGACTTCTAGTCAGTTCCATCGTGTAGTCGCTATCCATGCGATCCCAACGGATCTTGTTTCGCTCAATTCTGATTAAGTATGACCGAGATATTTAATTTACAAGTTTGAATATATATTTTAATAAAATTAAACTAATTTAAACTACACTTAACTTTTAATTGGGCCTCACCCCAAATATATTGGCCCATCTCCCTTAAAAATCCCAACCCGCACCTTTACCTCATCTACCCCAAATCGATTATCAGGAAGACTGTATGTTTTCAAAAACCATACCCGATGATTTCTCCACCCTTCTATACTTCACCGAATCGAAATCCGGTTTCACCACCAAACTCCTCTTCAACCTCTCTCCAACCCCATACCCTTAATGTAATACTCGCACTCAACTTAACTAGTACCTCGTTTTGGTCTTCGACGTCACTACAGGCACTCGCGACAACAGTTATCGCCGAAACCACCCAAATCCTCCCACCGAGTGCTAAATCATTACATGACTACCAATCCGACACCCTTTTCATGAATCAATGCTTCAATTCGCAACTACCTCGAACCCTAGAAATGAACATCTGCTGTTTTGTATTTTCCTGCAAACAAATATTGTTCGAACTCAGTGATAACCACCTGGGTTTGAAGAGAAACATGTTGACAATTCAAATATACAGCTCTTTTAATTTGTAGATTTTTATTCGATTTATTTTCGAATTAAGAAGCTGATTTTTCCCCGCGATGAACAAAGAAAAAGAGAGCGGTGCGTTTTCCCTTTCTATTGACCAAGGAAAAACTGAAATTAGGGTTTAGGGTAAAAGTTAGGTATTTATAGAATTTTTATAATATTTTAATATTCGAATTTTATATTAAATTATAAGCAAATGCTATTATTCTTTGTCCTCTAAAATTCTTGTAATCACATATGACACCCAAAAATCACGGAAATGGACATGCAGCTAGAGTCTGACATTACGGTCCAACGAAACTGGTTTCGTCAAATTCCCACTTCGTTTGCTCACACAGCATATTTTTTAAATGTCAAAATATCGACTATTTTTCACATTAAAATCCCGTATGGCCACATACTGACTTCAAAAATCATGGAAACTGAAATCTAGCAATAATTTAACATTGCGGATCCAACAAAATTAGTTTTGTCGAATTCTGAGGTCGTTTGCAAAACTGGCTATTTTTAAAGCCCTAAATAACCCTTTTAAATATATAAACATATTTAAAAACATTTAAATTTAATATTTATAAATAAATATTATCGCATTTGTTCACAACAGAATATCATACAACTCTATAATATTCCTGTATGAATTTCTAACTCTATATTTCAAATCCCGATTAAATCGATATTCGATTTATAATGAAATTCCTTTTTAAAATATAAATAATTATAAAGGAATTCCACAACGACTTTTCTAAAATTTGATTTGGACATAAATCAAAATCTACACGACGAAATCCCTAATTTTCTCTTCCATTAAATAAATATACTTCACCAGCTCCGAACATGTCTTGTTTCACAGAAATCCAATTTAAAGCGGATTCTGTATATTCGTTTAAAGTTTGAATCGCCAAATAGCGAACTACCGCGCCATTTCGAGCTCGATTTTAATTATAATATAATTACACGTTCAAACTTCGTTTATATAATATATTCTTGAATATAATTCAACTCTAAACTGAATTATATATATTTTAAATAATCCAATTCACATAATATTGTGAATTCTACAAATTCTGACTACTTCAGAATTAAATATATTATTCTATTATTTAATATTAATTAAATATTCATTATTATTTAATTCAGGTCATTGATATCGCCAAATCGATATTTAAATAATTAAATTAATTAATTATTCAACCGTAAAAAACATGGGTCATTACGTTTGATATGATTTCTGATATTTTGATATGAAATTATATTCTATTTGAATATAAATTTTGTTCGAAACAGAATATGATATTTTGATATGAAGCGAACCTTTATGAAATATAAAAGAACCAATCGATGTGAAAGATGTAAGCGTTGGTTGCTAAGGAGACTGGAGTCGACATAAGGCATACTCTCTGTCAGTGTCAATACCATTTTGACAACTGTGAACGTTATGACGTATGCAAAATGAGTATGACGACTTGGAGGCGATTATTGAATCAAAGAAGATGAACGATAACGATAGCCCTGACCTTCGGGTCAGAATTGAAATGACTAAAACATGAGCTATACCGTGACTAATTGAGGTAGCACCTTTGATCGGACACACTTCTTCGATACTATTTCTAAGACTATGATGGTGATGATGATTGGGCCCATTGGAATTGGGAGTGTGATCTGAGGTGGGAAGTAGTGGCTGCTATGCGTTACCACCGGTCCGGGAGTGCAATTGGTAGAATCCTACCCTGGGCATTGCCTCGAGTGCCTTGTCATATTGATCCATATCAAGCCCCATACAATTTTGATTTAGCGTTGCCTTCTATGGAGTGCCCTATGATAACACCAGTACGGGAAATTTACGGTACTATATAGATTGTTGATGCCTGTAAACAGCGTAAGGGTAATATGGTAATCTCAATTACGTTATTTTTATGATATTTACTTTACTGAATAGACACTATCATAATAACGTATTATAATATGCATGTATTAGTTTAACGGATCCTCGAGAGATGGAAAAATCCTGTAACATCTCTAGAGTTACTGCACCCATGACACTTAAGTTATTTCATATTTTGATTTGACTAATATGAGAACGATTTAGTGCTGATCCGAGTGTTTGTTGTGTTTCTTTTATGTAAAATGCTCGGGTCAGCAGAAGCTTACAGTTAGTGAAGATTACTTTGCCTTGGAGATCAAAGACGAAGACCTGGTATACATCTATTATATATATGTATGTATTTCCACTGCACTATGTTTCCGCTGCTAGTTATGTATATCTGCATATGTGTAACTCTGATAATCATTTGTACGTTATAGCCAATTGTATGTGTTTTTAAATGCTTTGAAACCATTATTTGTTCATTATATGTTGTCCTTCCGCTGTGAGATTCTAAGATTTGTTTTTCTCTTCTTTTTCTTCTTTTCCCAATAACTGCCTGTGTTGGTGATTTGTTTGAGTCGACATGTGTGGTTTATTGTTGATTTGAACGGTCAAAAATATGGGTCGTTACATTTGGTATCAGAGCGATGGTTAGCGATAACCTTGGCTCTATTTGGGAATTTTACTCATTAGAGATGGTGTTAGTAATGCCCTGGAATGAGTATGAGTGATATATGAGAGAGCGTATTTGTATTTTGATATAAAAATGGTTTTATTATGTTGACTAGTTCTGTTGAATATTTATGGATTCTGGTCGATATATGGGACGCCATAGAATCGATAGGAATTTCTAAATAGTCAAACAGAATGGATCAACATAATATGGTTTTCGATTTTATTTTAAAATATATCGAATATATGATTGGTTCAAGTATATATGTATTCGTTTTAGTAGATGGTAATATTAAGTTATTATTATAATTGATTAGATAATAAATATAATAAGGAAAATTTAATGAATTTAGAATATATTTGAAAAATAATAATACCTTTAAGTATAATTGGTTGTCAAAACAGTTTGCGATTAAAGTAGAAATGAACTTGAGGATTTGATGCTAGGATTTTGAAAATAGATTTGCCAGGATATTTTTTTTTTGGAAATTATGGTACTTTGGTAAGTGTTTCGAATAGGAAATGGTTTAAAGGAATTTAAGGAATAAAGTGTGTAATCCCTACTCGGAACATCAGAAATGATTTCGGTAATGAGTGCACGCATTATCGACGTTTATTCTGAAGCGTCTAAGTGGGGGGAGACCACCCCGTATTTTCATAACTGGTTGATAAAGGTTTGGATTTAAAATTTTATGGCATGGTTTTCTATAAATCGTATAAACATATGCATTTTAAACTTAGTTTTAAAACCTAGAATCATAATATTTAAGTTCATTCTAACTAATAATATTGATCGGGTGCTAAATTAACTCGATTCAGTAGAATCTTAGGTTTTGAAACCATGAATTGGACTTAAATATTTAGAGAAGAGAAATAGTAAATTAAATGTTTAAGCATGAGAGAAATAAGGTTTAAACAAATCCTAAATTTGATCGATAGGAGTGCTGGAAAAAAAACTTAGTGTGAAATTACACTAAATTTAAAATCAACTAAATAAATTAAAAGTTTTGTTGTGTAAATAAGTGGCAATGGCTTATGGCCTAGGTAATTAATAAGTATATGAAGTTAGTCGAAAAGGAGTTGATAAGGAATCAAGTTGTTAATGAAATGTGAATGGTAGATAAACTAAAACGAAGAAATTAAATGGTGATTTTGCGTGCAAGAGAAATGAAAACATGGAAATATAAATGGGAGAAAACCTAACTAAGATAGATATGTTGAATATAAATATGAGTAGGAATAATGAAATGAATGGAATGTAAATACTTTTGTCGAATGGAATATAAACTTAAGTTGGATAGAGAAATGGGATTAAATAAAGTGTAACTTAAGGAATCAAATAAGAATGTTGAGAACTAAGCATAAGACTTGAATTTTTTTTTTTTACACACCATGATTTGGAAGTCGAATAAATACATTGGGTTAGTGAAAAAAAAATTAATGGAAATAAATGAATGAGGAAATGGTTAAGGTATGAATCAAAGTGCCAAAATAAGATTAATGAGATGCAAATATAAATTTGGCTTATTCAGAACGAAATAAAAGTTAAACGAATTTTAAATTTGGAATTTGAGATATCGAAATGTAATATAAAAATAAAATTTAATCTGAGTTGGATGGAATTAATAAAATGAAATCGACTTAGATAAATAAATTAAGTCAAATGAATTAGAATAAAGTGAAGTAAACTCGAGAAATGGGAATTGGTCGACTTTAACCAAGTATAAAGAAATGAAACAAAGTAAGAATAAACTTTAATAAGTAGAATGAATCAAAAATCGGGATTGATTCGAATGTATGGCTAATTGAATACGGATAAATGGAATTATGCTTGGTGCAACATGGATGAAGTAAATCGGAATAAGGAATGAAAGTTGGTGAATCGACCAAGGTTATGAATTAAGGATTTAATACAAATCAAGGTAGTTAAAAGGATTAGAATGACTTCAAGTTTAACTAAAATAAATGCTTGGAATGAAACGAGAAATGAAATAGATAATATACCGGAATGGAGTGAGAAAATTGAATGTAAATGCATCTCTCGAGAAATGAGGTGATAACAAATTGAGGTGTTAAATTTTTACAAAATTATTGGAATCAAAAGGGTTTAAAACTTCTAATAAAATAAACCGTTGTTTATCAAGAATTTGAAATAGTCGATAAGCTGAAACTAAAATGACCATAAATTTTGATGGGATGATCAGAATTCGACGATTCCAGACTTTTCGGAAACCTTAGAAACTAAATTAAAACTTTCTTTACTAGCGCCAGGTCGGAATTTTCATCTTACTAAGCTGAAATTCAATGGTTAGTTGTAGTTCAACGCGCAGAAAATAAAAATCTGAAACGTACACCTATATTGTTTTGACCATAACATCCTAATGGAGCGTCGGATTTCGACGTGCGAGTACAATTCGGAAAGCCCAGGATCTGAACTAAAACTTTTCCTTAATAGACTTGCTGAAATTTTGAGATTTAAAGGGGTAAAAACTGGGTTGAACAACTCGGACCTGCATTTTTCAGTGTACAGGCTGAGGTGTTCGCCTTCAATAAAATAGCCATAACTTTTGAACGGATTATCAGAATTCGACGAATCTGGATAATTTAGAAAGCCTGAAAAGAATGCTACAACTTTTTCCTAATGGTTTGGTCAAATTCCATCAATTATGGGTTGATAAACCTTGATTTTTTCGCTGGACTGTCATGAATATTGTTGTTTTGTAGTTGAAAGGGTCAATTTATGTTAAGTAAGTTGTATACATTTGCTATATATTCTATATATATGTTGATCCTTATGTGTATGTGAGTATGTAGCAGGTGCAAGGGAGTCTCACTACGCTTTGGAGCTCGCTTGTGCTAAATTCTAATGTGCTAAGTAAATAAAATTGCGAATAAACGCTCAAGAAGGTACGTATTTAGGTTATATAGTTGTGTGGAAACGTATATGTGTGTTTTCCCCATTTTTGGGATGCCTCATCGAGTGATGAGATGTATATTTGAAATTTTTATATATATGCGATTTTTCGGACCTCTCCGTGCAAAGGAGATGCTACCGAAATTTTTCGTGATTTCGGGAGTTAGAATTTTTTTGATATTTTACAACTATATAATTTATTTTATAAATGATATTTATAAGTATGGATTGAAAGTATGATTTGTTTAATACCTTATTTTGTTCCCTTTTCGAGGACGAAAAGATTTTAAGTGGGGGAGATTGTAACATCCCATACTTTCTATATATTTAAATTTTGATTTAAAATAAATAAAATGGAACAATATTAGAGAAAAATCAAATTTTGTTGATTTTATGATAATGCTTGTTTGAGTTAAGTATGAATAAATTTTTCCAAATTTAGTTTATTTATAAATTGTTGGGATTTGAGAACTTATATTTTAAATGATTTTTTTAAAAAGAAATTTTTGAAAATTTTATTTGTAAATAAATGAATTTGGGATCTTAAATGTGTGAAACCAATTTATAAATTTTAATTAAGTCATAATTGAATTAAAATGGAATTTATAAATATTTAAATTTGAGTTAAAACAGTTAATTGAATATTTTATTTATTTAATTAACTGTGAAATTTAACTGTTTTGGCGACTGTCTTGGAGTTCGACGAAACTGGCGCCATTGGATCCGTAACGATGAATTATGGTAGGATTTCAATTTGCGTTACAATCGGACTTGTCGTTTAACAGTACGAGTGAAAAACGTGAATGGAATCAATGTGGTAGGGTAATCGGTTGTTCGCATAGTTGGGCCTTCTATATATGCAAATATAATTCCTCCCTTCACCTCATCAGCTCATTCTTTATTTCATGTACCATTTTCCTCAGTCAAACTCCTCTTTAATGGCCGAAACAATTTTTCAAACCCTAGATCAAATAGAAATCTCAACTCAAAAATTCTATCTTCCCAAAACATAGCAAATAATATATCAAATCGAAGCTCTCTACTTGTAGAACTCGGATCTACAGTTTATTTCGACATGCAGTGCTCTGAGTTAATGGAATCCAGTGGTCAAAGTTGTTGTTTTGAAAACCCTAGGCTTCAATTTGGGCATTTCAATTTTTGCTTCAATCAGAGAAATTAACTTCTGGGTAAGGTAGAAGACATCGATACGAGTTGAATAAGGGTTATAGGAGCTTCTATCGTCAACTGGGTTGCCGGAATTTGGGTTTAGAAGGTCAGAACCATAGGTTGTAGGGTTCGACGCTGGGGAAATTCCGGTCAACCGGAGGTGGCAGCTCCGGTACTGGTGAACGCGGGGGTCGATGAGGGTCATGGCGGAGGTGGTCTCAGGTCTTCAGGAGGTCGGGAAGCTTGGTAATCAGCGGTCAAAGTCCACCTGAGAATGGGTTTCACGTTCGGCTACAATATATCTAGAATTGGAGCGGGAGAACTTATTGGGTGATGACGTGGCAGTACTTAATTGGTGAGGAATCATTATTTCAATTATTTATATATTTAAAATTCAAATAGAAAAACGCTGACAACTTTCTCGTTTTAACTCGGTTTTACGCACGGCTTGTTGCGTTGGGATCACGGAGAGATTGCAAACGTTTTGGCACTGGTTTGGCTGCGTTTGAAGACTGTCAAATTTTGGCCTTTAGTTGGACGTTCGACTAAGTAAGGACTTGAAGGTGAGTGATTCTTTGCTCACGAATAACTAAATTATTCCCATATTTATTAAATTAAATTGTGAAATAAGTTTGGTTGCGTGGTTGTGTTTGATTGGTGAATGGTTGCTTGAATTTGGCATGCAAGTGTGTAGCAGGCAATGAAACCGATAATTAGTTATTTAGATTTAATTAAATTTCTAATTAGAAAATACCGACACTTGTTAACCATTTACATAGCTGATACTTACCATGGAAATAAATGGTTGTGATGGATGCCTTGGTTGATGTGATTACTGAATGATTGTTGTTTGAAATGTTATTGACTTCAGTATATGGATGTTCGTGTGTTCATCATTGACGATGAATCCCAATTTTTCACCCTTGATGTTATGGGCATCCAATAAACCTGAGATTCATCGATGAAAATAAATTAAGAACACAGAGTGAAATGATAAATCTCTGTGACCCTGATTTGGATTGAAATGATAGATCCATCCCTGAAATATCGAAAAAATTTAAAATCACTTGGCCATAGGATAGCAAATTATATATGGACATCGGTTGGTTAAATGATTTTAAATATTCGAAGTCCTATTTGATGAAAAAATCGTATTTAAAGGAATGTGTCGATTTGGATAAATTTTATCTTTCCTTCAACATGAACCTTGTATGTTAATGACTGGTCAAGGGGAATTACCCAAACAAATAGGGATTTGTAAAATGGGATTTTAATACATCGGGGAATTTCTAAATCTACGGTAAGATGTGAAATTTATAATTTCCCATGAATTGAGTTTTGAAATTGGAAGTTAATTTAGGATGCTTGGAAATTTCTTCGAATTTAGCATGAATATGAATTTGAATCCTTTAAATCGAATGGGTTGTTGAACGATGTTGAAAATGAGATATGGAATTAATGAACTCCATCGAGGATGGAGTTTGATTCAAGTATTGAAGTTCGAAAGAAAGGAACGATTTTAGATAAAGAAGCTATTATATATATGTACACTGTCGATTTCAAATAACTATCCCTTTCCTTAAAAATTTATTTATTAAAAACTTTTACCTATAACTATTTTGTTATGACTAATTTTTCTTATATTTTTTTATTTAAACTATATAGTAAACTTTTAATTTATGTATATATATAGAGTTTTAAAAGTTTATCTTATCCTATTCTAACTATTTTATTCTATATATGTATATATATATTATTTTATATAACAGTTTCTTTATAAACATCTATTTTCGTAGTTATATTTCTATAAGGTGTAAATTTCTTCTGAATGGGAAGTGTTTGGATCTAAACCATTTTTCAAATGGAGTTGAGATAAGTTATAGCCTCCTTAAATATGAATCGATTTCTAAACCGATCTTTAAATATGGAAATGTGGGTTTTCTACCCGAATATAGAACTTTCTCCTAAGTGATTGAAATGAGTTATGAGGTATATATTCTAATTGATATGAATGGATTTCAAACATTAAGCGATTTGGAAAAATTTGAAATCTTTGAGATGAAATATATTCTATTTGAATATAAGTCAATTTTAAATATTATATGATTACAATATAAGGATATGGAAATATATTCTAATTTAGAATATAATCGGTTTAGTATGATTTCTAATATTTTGATATGAAATTATATTTATTTGAATATAAATTTGGTTCGAAACAGAATATGATATTTTGGTATGAAGCGAACCTTTATGAAATATAAAAGAACCAACCGATGTGAAAGATGTAAGCGTTGGTTGTTAAGGAGACCGGAGTCGTCATAAGGCAAACTCTCTATCAGTGTCGATACCTCTTTGACAACTGTGAACATTATGACGTATCCAGAATGAGTATGATGACTTGGAGGCGATTATTGAATCGAAGAAGATGAACGATAACGATAGCCCTGACCTTCGGGTCAGAATTGAAATGACTAAAACATGAGCTATACCGTGACTAATTGAGGTTGCACCTTTGATCGGACACACTTCTTCAATACTATTTCTATGACTGTGATGATGATGATGATTGGGCCTATTTGAATTGGGAGTGTGATCCGAGGTGGGCGGCAGTGGCTGCTATGCGTTACCACCGGTCCGGGAGTGCAATTGGTAGAATCCTACTCTGGGCATTGCCTTGAGTGCCTTATCATATTGATTCATATCGAGCCCCATACGATTTTGATTTAGCATTGCCTTCTATGGAGTGCCCTGTGATAACACAAGTACGGTGAATTTACGGTTCTGTATAGACTGTTGATGCCTGTAAATAGCGTAAGGGTAATATGGTAATCCCGCTTACGCTATTTTTATGATATTTACATTACTGAATAAACATTATCATAATAACGTATTATAATATGTATGTATAAGTTTACCGGATCCTTGAGAGATGGAAAAATCCCGTAACATCTCTGAAGTTACTGCACCTATGACACTTAAGTTATTTCATATTTTGATTTGACTAATATGAGAATGATTTAGTGCTGATCCGAGTGTTTGTTGTGTTTCTTTTATGTAATACGCTCGGGTCAGCAGAAGTTTGCAGTTAGTGAAGATTACTCTGCCTTGGAGATTGAAGACGAAGACCTGGTATACATCTATTATATATATATGTATTTATTTCCACCACACTGTGTTTCCGCAGCTAGTTATGTATATCTGCAGATGTATAACACTAATAATCATTTGTACGTTATAGCCAAATGTATATGTTTATAAATGCTTTGAAACCATTATTTGTTTATTATATGTTGTCCTTCCGCTGTGAGATTCTGAGATTTGTTTCTCTTCTTTCTTCTTTTCCCAATAACTACCTATGTTGTTGATTTGTTTGAGTCGACATTTGTGGTTTATTGTTGATTTGAGCGATCAAAAATATAGGTCGTTACAATCTCCACTTCAAAATCGCTTCCGTTCTGGCATGACGAGATCCAGTCATCAGAAGGACATGCTCCGCCATTGTCGTGCACCAGCTCCTCCTTGCGTCGGCGCAGCGGACCTCCGACCCTCCATGCCACCCACGCGATGCCTGAACTCTTCAACGCCGAACCAACTACCTATTGCCATCACGCCCCCTCTTCCCATATTCGAACCCTAAAAGAAAACTGATAAGGCGCAACCAGAGGCGCCACTGGACCACTGCACTCATTACCTTGGAAATCCGCTTAACCCCTGTTCCTCACCATCAGACACCGGTAGAGCTGCAACCTTTCCGGTTCCAGCATGTCGAGATCCGACCGTTGGACACGGGTCAACCCCAGGTCAACTTGCGGACAGTACAAGCTATTGCTTGTGCACCTCCAAAATCGCAACTTTCCCGGCGATCTGAGTTCCATTCAGATGTTGTGAGTGTTCGAGGTTTCTATTCCTTCTTGCTGTAGTATGCGCGTATGCGTGGCTGAAGGATGGAGTTATTTGCAACATGCATCTCTGGTGTTCGAATAAATGCATGAAAGGACTCCAAAATGAATGGGATTGGTTTCGGGCTCTGGTATAGTAGACTACCGTTTGGCCGCCACTATTATTGGTTAGGATGTAACCTAGGTATTTTCTGAGCCACCTTTCTAATTTAATAAACATATATTTGACAAAAAAGAGAATTATATGATCGATATACAATTGAATTGATGGGGTATTCATTAGAATTTTCCTAGGATCAGTAGTCAAGTTGGGTTCATTGTGCTTGGGAAGTTCAAAATCTCATTTATGTATACATATACATATGTGTATCTATATATAAATTGATTGAAGTCGTTATGTGGAATATCGAGTTCGCTTTAGCTTTGTTGTCAGTTTCTTATTCGTCCTCTTCGCCCCGAATGGTGAGTTTTTCTCACTCATAGACTAATTGATTATTAAGTGAATTAAACCCTTGAAATGTTGAATGGAATGTTAGGGTGCTCTAGATTTGGTTACGTTGTGACTGTGCACGTGCGACGCACACACTATTATATCATATGACATTATATAGATGTTTGCTTGACCTGCTATGTTTATTTTCTCATCATGCAAGTCCCCCCATAGATTAGAAACATTACGGGTTGAAATGATACATACCCGAACCCCTTGTGTATTCGAATCGATTTGGGGTGTGGGTTGAAATGATACATACCCGGGGTTCGAATATTTTAAAGGACGGATTGAAGTGATAAATATCCGTATCACTTGACCATAGGGTAGAAAATTATATACGGACACCGTGGTCAATAAAAATAATTTTATTTTAAATTTTTATATCGACTTTGTAAATAGAAAATTTTAATGGAATCTACATATTGCGTAAGAAATGTGTTAAAAGGAAATTTGTTCAACATTTTTACTTTAATTTTTATAAGAACCCAATTTGTATAAAAATGTGTTTTAAAGTGATTTTGCAAGATTAATTTATAAATTCTTCATAACTTTATGCTCATATAATGAATTAATAATATGACAATTTTTGAATATAATGATTTAATGTAAAGGATTGCAAAGATCTGATAAATATTTTCAGAACTTATTTTATGATTTGTCAAATGGAACGTCGCCATGAAAATGTAAGAAGAATTTTGTCAAAATGTAAAATTCAAGTATAAAAGGAATGTGTTATCTTAGTCATGATGAATATGGGTTTTGTCAACAAAGTTGAAATTAAACAAATCATCCTTTGGAATAACTTAAGTTGAAGTTGCTTTGGGGAATTATTAAAAAAAGGGAAGTGATTTAAATATGGAATCTAGATGGGAAAGGAATTGTAAGACATGGATTTGGATTAATATTTTGAATAGAACTATACTTTCATAAAGCCCATTTTCCGCATTACTTGATTATGTAGACATTCTCTTATAAAATATTTTATCACTTTAACTATATAAATTTTATAATAGTTTTCAACTATATATATGTATATACATTATTTTCAAATTTAATACACAAATACTATTCTCAAAACTTAACTTTTCTATATATTTTATAAATTTGAATAAATACCCATGTGCAATCCAGTCTAGTGAATCCAAAGGGTAGTAAAGGATTTCAAGTTATATCGATATTTCATGAAAGTTGGAATTTTAAATCCAATGGTTTACAAAGAAGTGATGAATATGGGTTTTATAATTTTAACTGAACCAATGATAAATGATTTGGGTAATTGATTTTCGGGGCAATATTTGAAATAAATTGATTTGTGGTACTTGAAAATATGATTTCAAATCTAATGGCCACGGTGTGAAAAATGTATACGTTTGGATGTTAAAGAGACCGGAGTCGGTAGATGTCATACTCGCTACCAATACCGATACCACTTTAACAATTGTGTACGCGGTGGAGTTCCAGAACCGAAGTAAGATGGTATGGAGGCGATTACTGGATTTGAAGAAAGAGAACGCTAATGGATTAGCCTTGACCTTCGGGTCATAATTAAAATGACTAAAACAGGAGCTATGCCCGGGTTAAGTGTGGTAGCACCTCTGATCGAACACGCTTCTTCGATACCATCTCCACTACTATGTGATCGATTTGGGTGCACCCTTTTGATTATGGGAGTGTTGTTCGAGGTGGGCGGTAGTGGCTGCTACGCGTTACCCCCAGCCCGGGAGCTGCAGTCCAGTAGAATCCTACCGTGGGTATTCCTCGTGTGCCTTGTCATATTATCCTTATCGAGCCCCTATGATTTTGATTTGTATCGTATCTATGGAGTGCCCTCTGATGCTATCGGTTTACAGTGGGTTTACGGTACTGTATAAACTACAGTGTTACAGACGGTGTAGGTGTAAAAATATAATCCCGCTTACACTATTTTCACTATATTTTCTTTACTGAATAGACATCATTATAATAGTGTACTATTACATAGATATTAGTTTCGCAGATCCTTAGAGGATGGAAATCCCAAACATCCTTTAAGTTATTGTACATTTCAGTGGACGCTTCATTTGAATCAACTCACTTATATGAGACTGTTAGTATTGACTCGTGTATTTTGTTTGTTTTATTCCTTGCAAAATGCCCCGGTTAGACCGAGTATTTCAGCTTGGAGATATATCTGTTAGAGGTTGAGATTCGTTGGAAATCCAGCCATTCATCTACCATGTCATATGCTGTTGTGCCCATCTCTGCTTATTGCCGAATATTAGTATGATTCTATATTCATTCTTCCGTTGTATCTATATTTATTTCTACACTCTGATATCATGTAAATTTAAAGGATTTTGTAATATTGTATAAATTTGACTTCCGCTGTGAGATATTATGTGTTCTGTGTCTGTGATTCTGTGATGATTTATATTTCAACTTCATAAGCAATAACAATCGGTCGTGTAACGACCCGTATTTTTGGCCGTCAAATATTTAATTTAATTTATTATCTCAAATATTATATTTGGCGTATTAATGAATTTTAATATTTAATTCGTTATTAAAAATGAGGTTTAAACGTTATATTTTAATTATAATATAAAACGAGCTCGAAATCGCACGGCAGTTCGTAATATTTGGTTTTGAACTTCATCTAAGAATAAAAGAGCCGATATAAGTCGAATTTCTGTGAAATAAGAAACGTTAGAACCGCGTTGATGATAATTTTCATATGAAAGAGAAAAATTCAGATTTCGTGTTATAATTTATTATTTATGGCCAAATCAAATTTTGAAATAGTCGCTATGGAAAATCGTTATTTAATTATAGGCCCTTAAAATGGCCATTTTGCAAACAGACTCAGATTTCGACGAAATCAGTTTCATTGGAACCGTATCATTAAATTATTGTACGGTGTTGAATGGCGTGGCAAACCGATGTCGTATGTGACCACGGCAGCCATAAACGCTCGTTCAATTTCTATTGTGCGTAATTAGTTAAATAAAGGGTCATTTGGGTATAACTTGAACAGAGAATTAGGCCGCGATACAAATTCTATTGAGTTCGTATCGTCGATTAGAGTCAGGATAGGTATATAGTTTGTTATTTTTAGAGATCGGCAAATTTGGTGCTCAGAATGGCATTTCGGTGCGCGTAAAAATGGCCTACCGGGAAAATAGCCTCAGAATGCGATGAAACTGGTGCCGTTGGGTTAGTATTGAAGAGTTATTATAGGATTGCAAGGTTTCAAGTTGATTTGATTTACCTGGTGATCGTGAAAAAATTAAACGCGTGTTTATTTCTGGTTTTATAAAGGAATTTTTTTCAAATGACCTCGGATTTCGACGAAACTTGTCCCATTGGATCCGGAATATTTTTTACATTAAGATTAGCCTTTTTATCAGTAGACTGAAATCGTTTGTGTTAGTTTTTATCAACTACTTTACCGCGAAGTTTCGTAAATAATATTATATTAAATTTAACACCCTATATATAAATTCACAAACAAATTCTTTTCGTGCGCACCAATCTACCCAACACCGTGCTATTCAAGAAATTCTTAGGAACCCCAAAATCGAAACAGCTAGCCTATGATTTCACTGCAAACCTACAGTCTAAAACCTTGCAGTCCACGACATTCTCCACTACAAATACCAATGCAACAACTCTAAAAATAATTTTACTGGTCAAACCGTACTCTCGTGGTCAACCAAAGTGAACAACCGCCACATACACTAATTCATGGCCAATAATTCACCAATTATTTCACTCAAATTCTCTCAATATTTGAACTCGATCACCAAACCGAATACTGCAAATTGTTTGGCTCAGGGAGCACTCCAAAATGACCGGTGGTGATCCGTTACTGGAATCAAAGGCGGTGGGGTTTTCGTCTCGAAGTGGGTACGGTTTGGAGGATTTTCTGAGTCGATTGCACAGCGGAGGGTCGAACTGTTCCAGGCGTGCGAGGAGGGCTTTGAGGCACGTCATTTAGTGGTCTTTGATTGCACTCCGACGGTTGGATATTGGCACAACAATGGAAGATTTCGATCGAGCGTTGGGTTTTTCTGTGGAATGAAGTAGCAAGGCCAACGACCTGGGAAGAACACATGTTTTGTCGGCTTGGCAAACGAGAAGTACAGAACCACAAAGAGCGAATTCTGAAACTTGAGTAATAGATAAGGTATTGACCGGGTTTTTCTGGTTTAAACATGATTTGGTTACCTAAACTAAGAGATTAATTTACTTAATTTTATTACTTATAAATATACTAATAACGCAAGAATACAGGAAAGTGACGGAACAGAACAACAAGGAAGCATGGGATTGAAGGGATCGGCACAAACCTGTAATAACAAAAAATACTTATATTTGACTAAGTTTATAAATGTTGACTTAAGTAGACCATTAAAGTATAAACTATAACAGATCATTAATATTTAACCAGGGTATGAATGAGTAGATTTTGGGCTTGCTATCTCCATGCGTGGGTACCCTGAACAGGAAACAAAGAGGAGCAACAACCCTTATGATGGAAATGTAATTAATTTATACTAATTAATGATTAATAAATTAATTAAGGATCGTAATAGTATAATAAATTCCTATGATTTTAATATTTGTTTACCAGAATTGGACCATACCAGAGACGCTGGGACCATATGAACAGACTCAGCATTTTGAAACTGATGCGGACAGATTTGGAAGCAGTAGGAATATTCGGTTGAATTAAATGATTGTTCAATTTAACTGAAAAATGAACCATTTCAACATAATCAAATCAAGGTGAGTTAAACTCACTCAGTATATTTTTCCCATCTATATTTTATATAAATTGGGTTTTTATTTTTTGTGCTCTGTTTTCTATGGTTGACTGTTCGCTAGTTTATATTTATTTATTTAACTGATGAAATTAAACCGTTGTTTAATTTCAGTTAAATACAATCGTTACACTAACGATTAGTTCCAATAAAGGTAACTTACCTTATTGGTCACGTTTATCAATAAACACGTTTAATGGTTTGGATTGTTTGATCTGTTTGAATTGGTTGATCTGTTTGGATTGTTTAAACTGTGTGGAGATAACCAGTTGAATACAGGGAAGGACAGGTTGGAGGGATCCAACCGGATTCCTTAAATATATTATTTCTTATCATATTATCATATATGAACTGTCATGTTTGGTGTGAGGGATTTGATTATTGATCAATGATTTGAAAGCCAACCTATGTTGTGTATTAACCAATGGGTAGTATTGGTTGAGTAATCGACAGTAAATGGCCTAAAAGAAATGATATCGATTTACTGTTAGGTGAGTCGATAGAGATGAAGCTATAAAATTTATTTTATAAATAAAGATAGATTTTGAAATATATAATTTAGATAAAAACTTATTTAAAAGGGCAATAAATATTTATGTTTATAATCAATCGTAAATTGATTTTTATAAAGTCAAACCGATGTTAATCAGATATGTAAAGGTGAGAATAAGAAAGTTAATGTAACGATTAAATCTAGAGAATTTTGTTGTTGAGAAACAATTTAATGGAATTATTTAAATTAATTAATTATATTATTTAATTAATTTAAAGAGAAAAACGAATTGGCATCGATTAATAAGATAATCGTGTTTTGAGTAAATAAATTAACTCTTTAGTTGGATTGATTTCTAAATTAGTATGTTTTGGATAGAAAATAGTTTAAATGAATATTGTTAGGTTATAATAAGATTTTAAAAAGAGATTTACTAGTTATTTTAGTGAATAAAGGAATTAACTACCTATGTAGTTAATGGTTGAAATAGATCATTATTATAATCAGTAAAAATTTAGAGAATTACCTTTTAATGGGAATTTATTCAAAAGTAATCTAAGTTAAAAGGGAATTTTTAAGCAAATATTCTAGCTTTAAATAAATGTTACTTAATCATTTGAATTAAGTAAAAGGAAATTCAGTTGAAAGAATTTGGTGATAAACCAGAGTTATATAAGCGAGATTTAAGGTGTTATATCGTTAATTCTAAATTAACGTTATTTAAGAATGTGATTAAGCGGGGGAATTGAAAAAGGATTTCCAAAGCATGAAAACATTGAATAGCTGTGAAAGGAGTTTGGTTAAAGAGGTCGAGTTAAAAGTGGTGTGATATAAGGAAGTTATTTAATTGAATTGAGAAATGATGGTATTTTAGAAAACGAGATTTTTAAAAGGATAATAAGGTTTATTAAACCGTGTTTTGAATTAAATCGTTAAATGGAATCTGAATCGAATTAGAACGAAATATTGGGTTTTGGATTACGACTTGTATCTGTCTAAAGATACGAACGTTGTTAGTCAAGGTCTGAGAGGTAATTAGAATACCCCAACTTGATTGACTTCAGGGTTATTTGAAGATAATACTAGTTGTAATGGTAAAAGAGGTTAGTATGATTTATTATTTCACTAGAGAAACAATAACACAACATTTTTGGTTGGAATTTTGGAAAATATGTATAACGGGGATTCCAATGTAAAAAGAGAATAAAAAGGGCTGCGTGAAACCACAACGATACTCTCGAGTTAGAAAGAGAATGTAAGGTCGAGTTTTATATACGAATAAATATTTCCTATTGTTTTAAGTGATGAAATATATGATATGTTGTAACATCTTTTACGAGTAACAAGTTAAAGTGATTTCTCAATATTAGATTAGATAGTAAGGTGATTGATGTTTCGAAAGAGAAAATATACAATAAGTTATGATAGGATTTTCCTATATATTAAAGATAAATCTGTTTAAAGGATAATCTTACGTATAATAAGGAATGAGAAACTATATTTATAATATCGAAAGATTTAAGAGTTTTAAATTCACATTTGTTTTCAATTAAAGGGGGAAGTGATGTTGAATACCGAACTAGTGAACCCATTGAGTTGTCATGTTTGGAATACTGTCTATTTTGATAGTTAAATCACTGACTATCAAGTCTGTCCAATACGATTGTTGGTACGGAAAGACCGAGATCGAATTTACATTTGAAAACCATTTCGACCAACAAATACGTGAAGAGATCAAGAGATGATCGAGGTGGAGCATTGAAGACCGTGGATTTTCATAAACGGAAGAGCCACTAAAATTCTCTGCCTTGCAAACAGAGATAAGTTCTGATTCTGTCGTGATTGGAATCTACGGGTTGCAAGGACTTCTCGCTACTGATCCATGGGGTGATTCCTATATTGGATGCAGCAAGAGGGTACCTTCGGTTCATCTTGTTCCTAGATGACTTGTATGGACGAGTGTCTGACAATGTATTTCCAGACGGTCACGTATATTGATTTCTTCAACTGTACCAAGAGTGGAAGCGGAGAAGGAAACTTCTTTTAGCTAACACATAATGTATTATTGAGGACATCAAATCGGTGATTTGACGGATTTGACGATGTGGCATTCGAAGTGAATCTAGTGTGATGATAAAGCGTAGCCTCAAGCCTCATCAACTGGGAAATGACAAAAATCGGGCAGGCAGCATGACTATGTGGGTCGCTCCCATTAGGGTGTATAATCACCTATCTAGAGCAAATTCCATTTGCTTCTTTATTCTATTTCGATGCAGTCCCTTTTCGGGAAATGGTGGGTCGCACCCAACTGTTGGTGATATACATTCGATACACTCAAGAGAAATGAGTGGTCGGTCATGTGAGGGCCGGGTTACAAGACGTTATTGTTGAACCCATTGTATTCGCCTCTAGAGATACACGATCGGCAGGTGGTCCCATACCTTGTCATAGTCGGAATCCAATATCCAATAAGCGCCCGCGGTTTTGATTGTATACTATATATATGGAGCGTGAGATGCAAGCGTTCCACTAGATTTATATTTACTTGTATTTAGACATAATTATAATATCAGACAAGATATTGGTTTCAAAAATGTTTTGGGTTATCGTAAGGTAACCGTTCGTATTTATGTGTGGATTTGGTCTTACGATCACCCTTTGTTTTCGAAAGGATTTTAACTTTAAAATCAAGTCGTGTGATACCTTAATACTGTGCGAGTTTATCTCACTTTGGTACACCAGACTGAGCCGGTGTTTTGTAAATGCTCGGGTTAGCCCGAGGTGTACAGGTTCAGGTTATCAGATGCTGCGAAGTCCAAAGGCGAGTTGGAGGTGTTCAGGCATATGATATTACATAGTACTATTCCGCTATGTGTTGTGTATAGGGCAGACTACTATAACTGCCCAGTGATGTTGATGTGACGGCCCGCTCCGCACCAGCCTGTATTTCCTCCGAAAGTGCGCTGTACACATGCCCGACTAGCACGGGACGGTTGTCAGAAGAAAGGAAAGAAGGGAATAAACTAATCAAGGAACCTGTAGAATATCTCACAACGCATGGAATAAAATATAATAGTAACATACTTGACATAAAACAGGTGAGACAGTGCATAAGATGATAACTAAAATCAACATCAATCATCAGAGCAGCGGAAATTCAAATACAACTTATTACAATTTTCCAAATTTACTGTCTCTAAACAAAAGAAAACTAAAGTAGAAGATGCACCACCAATGCCCAAGCAGTGATCTTCAACAACACAGGGAGAATATTATGTATATATTACGTGGAAGCCTCCTGCTCGTCTCCGGATCATCTACCCGTGCATCACCAGCTAACCTGTCTCTAGTCTGCTCGTGCGAGCACCCAGAGTAATAAGAGGAGACATAAAACTCTGGGTCAGACATAAAGCCTGGTATGAGCGATAAGCATCTAAACAGAATGATAACACGTATACTAAACCATACCTGAACCTGGACCTGCAACCAAAGAGTTAGTACCACATACCATACAATACTCTAAGGTGCCATAATGAATAGTGTAAGAATACGGGGGTGGGGTGTGCATGTCATAATGATAGCAAACAAATCAACCATAGCAACCATCCTCACATCTCTCACTCAGTGCGTAAAGCATACGATATCTACTACTTTGGGACACTAGACAAATTGAGGTAACGATGAATCCCGACTTGTAGAAACCCTGCTATGACCAAGCTAAACACATGGAGTCATGACCAAACATTTCAATGACCCACCAGATTGGTCGTAGCCCTTGGTCCTACCAATGCCATAATGGCCCTGAATCCGCCTTCGTACCTCCTACCATAGTGGTCCAAAGCTGTAGACATCGATAACCCCTTAACACGCGTCCCGCAGCAAAGCCCAGTCATGAAGCGAACTCGTTGATTCCCATCTGGATCTTGAGCTCTAGCTTCTCATTTGGACTTCCTTTGCATCTGGGTTACTGGTCAATACTGGGTCGGGTCGGGTTCCTTTCAAGCCATCGGTTCGGGTCGAGTCCACAGCGTTCCGTTGGTGCATGGTCTTCATCTGATAGCGGTTCGGTTCGGGTCCACTCCATCGCGTCGGTTCGGTAGTCATTACCCTCGTTGGTTCGGTTCGGTAGTCATCACCCTCGTCGGTTCGGGTCGGGTACTACACTTCTGGTCGGGTCGGTGTCCTCCTCCGGGTCGGGTCGGGTTGCTATCTTCTCCCCAGTTCATGCTCCTTCTCCGATCATCTCCCTCGTTCTTCATGTGCTCCGATCCGATCCTCCTCCTTTAGCCGATCCGATCCTACTCCTTTAGCCGATCCGATCCCTCCGCCTTACTTCAATCCTGGCCTTTCATCCTTAAGTCGATCCGATCCGAGCCCTTCATCTTTAAGTTAGTCCGATCCCCAGCTTAACCAACATGGCCTTCCTTTTTGCCAAGTTTCCTTTGCGCCAGGTTCCAGTTCGGGTCGGGTTCCTTACCCAGATCTCCGATCCGATCCGAGCCCACATCCGATCCGATCTGAAACCCTGCACAACTTTCAGCAACTTTTTCCACCAACTTGTTTACGCCATTCGACGACGTTTTTGACAAATCTAACACTTCTAATCAATCATAAAACACACCACAGAGACATAGCAACATGTAATAGCAACCACAAACAGCAAAACAACAATTCAAATGAATCAAAATGGATCAAAGTGGCTAAAACCTCACATTTTCCCATAATCCCTCTTAATCATGTTTAAGCACATACTTAGTAAAACTTAATCAAATCATCTAAATTTTCTAACAGAGGCATAAAATATTATTTAAGAATTTCTAAACATTTTTCCAGAATTTATTAGTGTATAAATTCACTAATCTTCACTAATTACCCTTAATTAACTGTAATTAGTGTCAAAACGATGCTATCACTCACCTTGGCCACAAATGAAACACCAAATCTGAAATACTCTCTGTTTGGGTCGAATTCCTATGTATAGCAGCAGCTCCAACCTTGCTCTGATGCTATTTGGCCTTGTTTTGATGTGGTTTAGGCTTAATCTTCACTAAAAATGATCTTTGGAGTGGTTTTAGAGGATGGAAGCCATTACTAAGGTCTCAAGAAGGTTTGTGGCGGCTCAAAACTGAAATGAAAGTGATTTCCTAACCCTAATCAGACCTCCTATACCTCTAAACCCGAAATTCCCCTTTGGGCCTAGCTGCTAATCACCCGGTTAAGCCCAATTAGCTGTTTTTCACCATCTGAAACTTGTTTCAGCCATATCTCCCAAACGGTGAGTCCGTTTGGCTAATGTGACCACTCTACGAAAAGAGAAACCATCGTCCGAAGCTAATGGAAGTGGTTTCAAGTTAAAATTCCTTTCCATTCAGAAGTTATGGCCAAAACAGTACCAACTAGGGTTAAAATGGTCATTTAAAAATCGGGAAAAATCATGAACATGGGAAATGACCCCAATAGTCGT
This sequence comes from Allium sativum, assembly GCA_030737875.1. Taxonomy (NCBI): domain Eukaryota; kingdom Viridiplantae; phylum Streptophyta; class Magnoliopsida; order Asparagales; family Amaryllidaceae; genus Allium; species Allium sativum. Next base: position 146,957,606 of record CM060922.1, on the reverse strand, counting down.
CCCCTAAAGTTACATGACCATACGACTTCGTATGTGAAAGAAATAAATATCCTACGATCCTATGATGCGTAGAATACGGGTCGTTACACTCTCCCCCCCTTAAGAAATTTCGTCCCCGAAATTCCTTAACCCTAAACACACAAAGGATCCCGCATGCCTAACAACCACATACAACAATCAAACATGCAAAACAAGCAAACAAGCCTATCCTAGCACGCGGAAAACTAAATCGAAGTCAAAATCTTACCAGACAAAGAGTTCTGGGTATGTCTTCCTAATGTCCTCCTCTGTCTCCCAAGTACAATCATTCTCGTCCTCGCTCCACTGTACCTTGACTAGCTTCACCGCCTTCCTTCGAAGTTGCTTCGTGTCGTGCGCGACAATACGGGCCGACTTGCGGTTCCCAACCGCCTCGGGTTCTATTTCGAAGTCCTCCAACTGATCAGGTGAAATAGTCATATCCGGGTCGTGAACGAACTTCCTTAGTTGGGAAACATGAAATACGTTGTGGACCCCCGCCATTTTCTCTGGTAAATCAATTCTATATGCCAAATTCCCGACTAGCTCAAGAACAGGGAATGGGCCAACGAATCTTGGTGCCAACTTGCCTCTCCTGCCAAATCGTATTATGCTCTTCAACGGAGAAATCTTGACAAACACCAAGTCACCAACGGAGAATTTTAAGTCTCTTCTTCTCTTATCAGCATAACTCTTCTGCCTATCTTGGGCTGCCTTCATCCGTTGTTGAATGATCTTGATCTTATCTGAAGTTTCCCTCACCACATCTGGTCCAAGCATAAACTTCTCGCCAGTCTCTATCCAACATGATGGTGAGTTACACGGTCTTCCGTACAAAGCTTCAAACGGAGCCATACCGATACTGGATTGATAGCTATTATTATATGCAAACTCTACTAGATGCAAATGGTCATCCCATGATCCACCAAAATCCAATATACATGCTCTCAAGAGATCTTCCAAAATACGATTCACCCTCTCCGTCTGACCGTCGGTCTGAGGATGATATGCGGTACTGAGATGTAACTCTGACCCTAGAGCCTCTTGTAAGCTCTTCCAAAACCCACTAGTGAACAACGGGTCTCGGTCGCTCACAATGCCTTTAGGTACTCCATGAAATCTCACTACCCACTTCATATACAATTCTGCTAACTTAGCTGCCGTTCTGGTCTATTTGACTGGTATAAACCTTGCACTTTTAGTCAGTCGATCCACAACTACCCAAATGCTATCGTGTCCCGATCTAGTCCTTGGTAAACCATCAATAAAATCCATCGAGACTTGCTCCCATTTCCATTCGGGAATTTCTAAGGGCTGTAACAACCCACTAGGCTTCTTTTGCTCGGCTTTAACTAGCTGGCAATTCATGCACTTGGATATAAACTTCCCAATGTCTCTTTTCATCCCTTCCCAGTAGTAGGTTTGCTTCATGTCTCGATACATCTTGTTACCACCGGGGTGTATAGTCATCTTTGAGTGATGACATTCTCTAAGCACTTCATCTCTCAATCCATTGACATTGGGTACAACAAGCTTTCCATTCTTTCTATGCCATCCATCTCGATCAAGCCCATACTTGTTCACCTCCTCATCGACACACATCTCTAACTTGGAGATGATTTCCAATAGGTTAGGATCGTCCCTCTGACTAGAGCCGATCCGCTCAAATAAAGTGGGTCTGATCGTCATACTTGCTAACATTTCTGGATCCAATTCGCACTTTGGTCTGAAATCAAACCCCGCGATATACTCCAGTTGCTTCCATTCAAGGAACATAGCCCCTAAACTGGCCTGTCTTCTACTCAATGCATCAGCCACTGCATTGCCCTTTCCCGGTGTGTATGCGATGTCAAAATCATAGGAAGCTAAGAACTCTAACCATCTCTGCTGACGTCGATTCAGATCTTTCTGAGAGAAGAGATACTTTAACGACTTATGATCTGTAAACAGCTCAAATCTTTCCCCCAAGAGATAGTGTCTCCACATCTTTAACGCGAACACGATCGCTGCCAATTCTAAATCATGGGTAGGGTATCTTCTCTCGTGCGGTTTCAATTGCCGACTTGCGTAAGCTACAACCCTACCGCCTTGCATCAATACAGCACCCAGTCCGGTACCACAGGCATCCGTTTATACTGTCATCTCTTCATCCCCCTTAGGAATGACTAACACTGGTGCGCTTGTCAACTTGTCCTTTAGACTTTTGAATGCATTCTCGCACCTTTCATCCCAGACAAAAGCTTGATTCTTCTTGGTCAACTGGGTCAATGGTGCTGCTATCTTAGAGAAACCTTGGATAAACTTACGATAATATCCGGCTAATCCCAAGAAACTTCTTACATCTGTTGCGTTCTTGGGCGTAGGCCAATCTTGTACCGTAGCCACCTTCGCCGGGTCCACGGCAATACCATTCTCTGATACAACATGGCCCAAGAACCTCACTTCCCTCTTCCAGAAGTGACACTTAGAAAACTTTGCTTTCAATTGGTGTTTTCTCAACACCTCCATCGCTACTCTTAAATGTTCCTTGTGTTCTTCCTCTGTCCTCGAATAGAACAAAATATCATCAACGAACACAAGGACAAACTTATTCAACTGATCTCTGAATACCCTATTCATAAGATCCACAAAATATGCTGGGGCATTGGTCAGCCCGAATGGCATGACCAACCACTCATAAAATCCGGACGGCGTTCGAAATGCCGTTTTAGCTATACTCTCAACTTCCACTCTAAGATGATGAAAACCTGTCGCGAGATCCAACTGAGAAAATACTCTCGCGCCACTCAACTGATCGAACAAATCATCTATCCGCGGTAGAGGATACTTGTTCTTCCTCGTCACTTTATTCAACTCGCGGTAGTCTACACACAAACGAAGGGAACCATCCGCCTTGGTAGCAAACACAACTGGTGCTCCCCATTCAGAAACACTCCTTCTGATAAATCCCTTCTTCAAAAGATCGCTGACTTGCACCTCGAGCTCTCGCTGCTCCCTTGGTGCCATACGATGAAGTGGCATCACTATAGGCCTGGCATCTTTTACCAAATCAATACGAAACTCAATCTATCGGTGTGGTGGAAGTCCGGTCACTTCTTCGAAAACATCCGGATACTGGCCAACCACGGGCAAACCTGACAACTCACTATGCGGAATGTCGAGGGAGTTTAGAAAACTAGCCAATACCCCTTTACTGGGTAGACCACCAAACACTATCCTCCGCCCATCATCCGCTCTAGCTGTCACTAAAAATCCCTCACAGTCTACCACCACCCTGTATCTTTGGAGCCAATCTACTCCCAAAATAATGCCAAACCGAGTAAAGCCCAAAACAAAGCAATCAAAAACAAACATGCATCCATGACTCGATAAGACCACATTACGACAAATCATGCTAAGGCTAGTCGAACCATCGATCGGGTTCGTCACTACTAAAGGTCTATCGACAATCTCGGGCTCCAATCCCAACCTATCTACCAGGTCACTAGATATGAAAGAACTGGAAGCTCCAGTATCAAACAAAACCCTAACAGGAACATCGTAAACAGAAAGCATACCTTGAATGACGACATTCTTTCCTTTCTCCGCCGCAGTTGGGGCATTCGACGAAGAAGGAATAGCATTAAGGGCATATGCTTTCACCATTTTCTTTTCTTTAGGGGGCTGCGGACACTTGTCCTTGTGATGTCCCATTTGGCCACAGTTGAAGCACTTCCTATCCGCTGGCTTGGCCCGACAATTACTAGCATAATGGCCCTTTTTACCACAGCTGAAGCACTCAACATCTTGCTTATTCTTTTTCTTCTGGCCATCCTTAGTCTGACTCTGCTTTCTTTTATTCTGGGAACCACCCTTGCCTCCACCACTTGCTTGTGGCTTTGGCTCATCTGCGGATGCAACCTCAGTCTTCGGCTTAGGGTAGAGACTTTCTGATCTTAATGCTTTCCCCACAATCGATTCAAACGTCTCATCGATGTGGTTAATAAGTTTTTCCCCCAAGTACTGATCCAAACCAGTTATGAATTTCTCATTCTTTTTCTCCGCAGTATCAATAAGAGATAACCCATATTTTGACAAAGTGTCAAATTCAGCAATATACTCCGAGACAGCTCTGCCATTCTGCTTGAGCTCCAAGAACTTCTTAAACAGCACTGACTTCTGAGCAGCTGGAATGAACTTCTCGCTAAAGCGAGCCTTAAACTGCTCCCAAGTAATCTGATCTTCGGGAGTAGCTGCCTTTATAGCATTCCACCAATTCATTGCCCGCCCTTGCAACTGACGAGACGCTAGCTTTCTCTTCATCACATCCTCGATACCCAAATCCTCGAAGATACATTCGCAACTATCCAACCAATCCTGAACATCCGTAGCCGACTCCGTTCCGTGGAATGACTTCCCACCAAGACTAGTATAATCCTTATTCAGCTTTGCGAAGTCGACTCTTGGCGCCTGCACTATTGGACCACCACCATTTCCACCATTGGGAGCTGCCCTCTGTACATCTCTAAGCATCTCTCCCATGAGGTCAGTAAACAGCGTCCTCATGTCAGCAGCATTCCCATTATTGGCTCCCCTACCAGCACCTCTAGTATATCGGCTCATCGTCAATCTGAAAAAGTAAACGATTAACGACTCCATAGTGGTGCTAGTGCAGTACGACTTCATCCTTATACTAGTAATAGTATATATATATAGCTTTTGAAAACCAAAATAATCACAAATACGCTCTCTCGTATACGTATATTATCTCTCCCTGATAACTTCCCTAGGTTAACTATGCAACCTAGAGCTCTGATACCAAATGTGACGGCCCGCTCCGCACCAGCCTGCATTTCCTCCGAAAGTGCGCTGTACACATGCCCGACTAGCACGGGACGGTTGTCAGAAGAAAGGAAAGAAGGAAATGAACTAATCAAGGAACCTGTAGAATATCTCACAGCGCATGGAATAAAATATAATAGTAACATACTTGACATAAAACAGGTGAGACAGTGCATAAGCTGATAACTAAAATCAACATCAATCATCAGAGCAGCGGAAATTCAAATACAGCTTATTACAATTTTCCAAATTTACTGTCTCTAAACAAAAGAAAGCTAAAGTAGAAGATGCACCACCAATGCCCAAGCAGTGATCTTCAACAACACAGGGAGAATATTATGTATATATTACGTGGAAGCCTCCTGCTCGTCTCCGGATCATCTACCCGTGCATCACCAGCTAACCTGTCTCTAGTCTGCTCGTGCGAGCACCCAGAGTAATAAGAGGAGACATAAAACTCTGGGTCAGACATAAAGCCTGGTATGAGCGATAAACATCTAAACAGAATGATAACAGGTATACTAAACCATACCTGAACCTGGACCTGCAACCAAAGAGTTAGTACCACATACCGTACAATACTCTAAGGTGCCATAATGAATAGTGTAAGAATACGGGGGTGGGGTGTGCATGTCATAATGATAGCAAACAAATCAACCATAGCAACCATCCTCACATCTCTCACTCAGTGCGTAAAGCATACGATATCTACCACTTTGGGACACTAGACAAATTGAGGTAACGACGAATCCCGACTTGTAGAAACCCTGCTATGACCAAGCTAAACACATGGAGTCATGACCAAACATTTCAATGACCCACCACATTGGTCGTAGCCCTTGGTCCTACCAATGCCATAATGGCCCTGAATCCGCCTTCGTACCTCCTACCATAGTGGTCCAAAGCTGTAGATATCGATAACCCCTTAACACGCGTCCTGCAGCAAAGCCCAATCATGAAGCGAACTTGTTGATTCCCATCTGGATCTTGAGCTCTAGCTTCTCATTTGGACTTCCTTTGCATCTCGGGTTACTGGTCAATACTGGGTCGGGTCCGGTTCCTTTCAAGCCATCGGTTCGGGTCGAGTCCACAACGTTCCATTGGTGCATGGTCTTCATCTGATAGCGGTTCGGTTCGGGTCCACTCCATCGCGTCGGTTTGGTAGTCATTACCCTCGTTGGTTCGGTTCGGTAGTCATCACCCTCGTCGGTTCGGGTCGGGTACTACACTTCTGGTCGGGTCGGTGTCCTCCTCCGGGTCGGGTCGGGTTGCTATCTTCTCCCCAGTTCATGCTCCTTCTCCGATCAGCTCCCTCGTTCTTCATTTGCTCCGATCCGATCCTCCTCCTTTAGCCGATCCGATCCTACTCCGTTAGCCGATCCGATCCCTCTGCCTTACTTCAATCCTGGCCTTTCATCCTTTAGTCGATCCGATCCGAGCCCTTCATCTTTAAGTTAGTCCGATCCCCAGCTTAACCAACATGGCCTTCCTTTTTGCCAAGTTTTCTTTGCGCCAGGTTCTAGTTCGGGTCGGGTTCCTTACCCAGATCTCCGATCCGATCCGAGCCCACATCCGATCCGATCCGAAACCCTGCACAACTTTCATCAACTTTTTCCAGCAACTTGTTTACACCATTCGATGACGTTTTTGACAAATCTAACACTTCTAATCAATCATAAAACACACCATAGAGACATAGCAACATGTAATAGCAACCACAAACAGCAAAACAACAATTCAAATGAATCAAAATGGATCAAAGTGGCTAAAACCTCACATTTTCCCATAATCCCTCTTAATCATGTTTAAGCACATACTTAGTAAAACTTAATCAAATCGTCTAATTTTTCTAACAGAGGCATAAAATATTATTTAAGAATTTCTAAACATTTTTCCAGAATTTATTAGTGTATAAATTCACTAATCTTCACTAATTACCCTTAATTAACTGTAATTAGTGTCAAAACGATGCTATCACTCACCTTGGCCACAAATGAAACACCAAATCTGAAATACTCTCTGTTTGGGTCGAATTCTTATGTATAGCAGTAGCTCCAACCTTGCTCTGATGCTATTTGGCCTTGTTTTGATGTGGTTTAGGCTTAATCTTCACTAAAAATGTGCTTTGGAGTGGTTTTAGAGGATGGAAGCCATTACTAAAGTCTCAAGAAGGTTTGTGGCGGCTCAAAACTGAAATGAAAGTGATTTCCTAACCCTAATCAGACCTCCTATACCTATAAACCCGAAATTCCCCTTTGGGCCTAGCTGCTAATCACCCGGTTAAGCCCAATTAGCTGTTTTTCACCATCTGAAACTTGTTTCAGCCATATCTCCCAAACGGTGAGTCCGTTTGGCTAATGTGACCACTCTACGGAAAGAGAAACCATCGTCCGGAGCTAATGGAAGTGGTTGCAGGTAAAAATTCCTTTCCAGTCAGAAGTTATGGCCAAAACAGTACCAACTAGGGTTAAAATGGTCATTTGAAAATTGGGAAAAATCATGAACATGGGAAATGACCCCAATAGTCGTCCCCCAAAGTTACATGACCATACGACTTCGTATGTGAAAGAAATAAATATCCTACGATCGTATGATGCGTAGAATACGGGTCGTTACAGTTGATGTACACTGATATGGTAAGTTTTATTTAAAGCTCTCAATAAAGTTATTTCTGTATTATATTTTGCTCCGTTGCGATGTGAGATTTTGTGTTGTGGTGTTTCTTCTTCTTCTATTCTAATATTTCTTTCTTTCTTATCTCACCCTCTAACTTTTTTCTAATGACGTCCAGTGTTTTCGGTGTTTGGATGGTCGACATGAGTTACGGTAAAGGTATTTATGTCGATTTTCGGTGCCGAAAATCCTTTGGTCGTTATAGTGGTATCAGAGCTATTGGTTTAGTGATAACCTTGGCTCTGTGGCGTAACTCGATAGAGATGGGGTTAGTAATACCCTAAATTGAGTTTGAGTGTATTTATACGAGTGCACGTATTTGTAAATTGAATATAAAATTATTTTTAATTTATTTCGAAAATGGGATAAATTATTTTCCCTAAATTATACTTTGTATAAATAAAAAGAGATAATTATTTTAAATTGTTGACTGGTTGTTTGAAATTGATATTCCCTTGGTTGATTGGTTTGAATGTGTATGATTACTAGGTTGGATTGGACCAATCGAAGGACATTTCAAATTTGAAATGTGAAATGTGGAAATTTAACTCATGTTGGGTTGAATAAATCATATGAATTAAATTTGCATTGAAATATTGAAATAAAATATAACTTTAAGTCAACACCAGTTTGAATTGAGTTGAGAAATAGAAATATCCAAATGGAATGATTTTGGATTATTTGGTTGAGATTGATTGCATAAATATGGATTTAAAGTTGAATGGACTTGATTGAAACCAGTCTAAAATAGAATTGGTTTGTTGAGATAAATCTAGGATGGTATGGATATTTGAATTTGACTGGCATTGTCTTGAAACTAATGAAGTTTATTAGAGTTGAGAATAGGTGCAGAAGAGCTAATTTATCTTGAAACTATGCCAAAGAAGATTATGCAGTTAACTGAATTCAGTCTGATTGGAGCTGCATAGTAATTGAGCAGGATCGCTTATTGTTAATCGCTTATTACGTAATATCACTCGCAAAAAGGTACGCCTACGCCAAATATGAATTTTTGGTTTTGTTTTGGGTTTTGAATTGGATTTTTCCTTTTTCTGACCCTGTTGGTCGATGGATATATATTTCTTGAACCTGCGATTTTGCAGATGTCCTCCGTACAGGGGAGACTTTGACAAAATTTGAGGTGTTAGAATTTTTTTGAAGATTTTTGGAAAATTCTTTTATTTGAATTAAATTGGTTCACAACCGATTAAATTAGTTTTGGAAATTAAAAATCGAGTTTTAAATTTATTATTTTTGTAAAGATAATGGGTTTGTAATATTCTTTCTTGCCTTAGCAATTTCGAGGACGAAATCATTTTAAGGGGGGAAGAATGTAACGACCCGTATTTTTGGCCGTCAAATATTTAATTTAATTTGTTATCTCAAATATTATATTTGGCGTATTAATGAATTTTAATATTTAATTCGTTATTAAAAATGAGGTTTAAATGTTATATTTTAATTATAATATAAAACGAGCTCGAAATCGCACGACAGTTCGTAATATTTGGTTTTGAACTTCATCTAAGAATACAAGAGCCGATATAAGTCGGATTTCTGTGAAATAAGAAACGTTAGAACCGTGTTGATGATAATTTTCATATGAAAGAGAAAAATTCAGATTTTGTGTTATAATTTATTATTTATGGCCAAATCAAATTTTGAAATAGTCGCTATGGAAAATCGTTATTTAATTATAAGCCCTTAAAATGGCCATTTTGCAAACAGACTCAAATTTCGATGAAATCAGTTTCATTGGAACCGTATCGTTAAATTATTGTATGGTGTTGAATGGCATGGCAAACCGATGTCGTATGTGACCACGGGAACCATAAACGCTCGTTCAATTTCTATAGCTCGTAATTAGTTAAATAAAGGGTTATTTGGGTATAACTTGAACAGACGATCGAATTAGGCCGCGAAACAAATTCCATTTAGTTCGTATCATTGATTAGAGTCATGATAGGTATATAGTTTGTTATTTTTAGAGACCGACAAATTTGGTGCTCAGAATGGCATTTCGGTGCACGTAAAAATAGCCTACCGGGAAAATAGTCTCAGAATGCGACGAAACTGGTGCCGTTGGGTTCGTATTGAAGAATTATTATAGGATTTCAAGGTTTCAAGTTGATTTGATTTACCTGGTGATCGTGAAAAAATTAAACGCGTGTTTATTTCTGGTTTTATAAAGGAATTTTTTTCAAGCAACCTCGGGTTTCGACGAAACTTGTCCCATTGGATCCGGAATATCTTTTTACACCAAGATTAGCCTTTTTATCAGTAAATAGAAATTGTTTGTGGTAGTTTTTATCAACTACATTACCGCGAAGTTTCGTAAATAATATTATATTAAATTTAACATCCTATATATAAATTCACAAACAAATTCTTTTCGTGCGCACCAATCTACCCAACACCATGCTATTCAAGAAATTCTTAGGAACCCCAAAATCGAAACAGCTAGCCTACGATTTCACTGCAAACCTACAGTCTAAAACCTTGCAGTCCACGACATTCTCCACTATAAATACCAACGCAACAACTCTAAAACTAATTTTACTGGTCAAACCGAACTCTCATGGTCAACCAAAGTGAACAGCCGCCACATACACTAATTCATGGCCAATAATTCACCAATTATTTCACTCAAAATCTCTCAATATTTGAACTCGATCACCAAACCGAATACTGCAAATTGTTTGGCTCAGGGAGCACTCCAAAACGACCAGTGGTGATTTGTTACTGGAATCAAAGGCGGTGGGGTTTTCTTCTCGAAGTGGGTACGGTTTGGAGGACTTTCTGAGTCGATGGCGCAACGGAGGGTCGAGCTGTTCCAGGCGTGCGAGGAGGGCTTTGAGGCGCGTCATTTGGGGGTCTTCGATTGCACTCCGACGGTTGGAGATTGGCGCAACAATGGAAGATTTCGATCGAGCATTTGGGTTTTCTGTGGAATGAAGTAGCAAGGCCAACAACCTGGGAAGAACACATGTTCTGTCGGCTTGGCAAACGAGAAGGACAGAACCACGAAGAGCGAATTCTGAAACTTGAGTAACAGATAAGGTATTGACCAAGTTTTTCTGGTTTAAACATGATTTGGTTACCTAAACTAAGAGATTAATTTACTTAATTTTATTACTAATAACTATACTAATAACGCAAGAATACATGAAAGTGACGGAATAAAACAGCAAGGAAGCATGGGATTGAAGGGATCGGCACAAACCTGTAATAACGAAAAATACTTATATTTGACTAGGTCTATAAATGTTGACTTAAGTAGACCATTAAAGTATAAACTATAACAAATCATTAATATTTAACTAGGGTATGAATGAGTAGATTTTGGGCTTGCTCTCTCCATGCGTGGGTACCCTGAACAGGAAACAAAGAGGAGCAACACCCTTATGATGGAAATGTAATTAATTTATACTAATTAATTAAGGACCGTAATAGTATAATAAATTCCTATGATTTTAATATTTGTATGTTGTGCAAATATTACCAGAATTGGACCATACCAGAGACGTTGGGACCATATGAACATACTCGGCATTTAGAAACTGATGCAGACAGATTTGGAAGTAGAAGGAATATTCGGTTGAATTAAATGATTGTTTAATTTAACTGAAAAACGAACCATTTCAACAGAATCAAATCAAGGTGAGTTAAACTCACTCAGTATATTTTTCCCATCTATATTTTATATAAGGTGGGTTTTTATTTTGTGTGCTCTATTTGCTATGGTTGACTGTTCGCTAGTTTATATTTATTTATTTAATTAATGAAATTAAACCGTCATTTAATTTCAGTGAAATACAATTGTTACACTAACGATTAGTTCCAATAAAGGTAACTTACCTTATTGGTCAAGTTTATCAATAAACGCGTTTAATGGTTTGGATTGTTTGATCTGTTTGAATTGGTTGATCTGTTTGGATTGTTTAAACTGCGTGGAGATAACCAGTTGAATACAGGGAAGGACAGGTTGGAGGGATCCAACTGGATTCCTCAAATATATTATTTCTTCTCATATTATCATATATGAACTGTCATGTTTGGTGTGAGGGATTTGATTATCGATCATTGATTTGAAAGCCAACCTATGTTGTGTTTTAACCAATGGGCAGTATTGGTTGAGTAATCGGCAGTAAATGGCCTAAAAGAAATGATATCGATTTACTGTCAGGTGAGTCGATAGAGATGAAGCTATAAAATTTATTTTATAAATAAAGATAGATTTTGAAATATATAATTTAGATAAAAAATTATTTTAAAGGGCAATAAATATTTATGTTTATAATCAATCGTAAATTGATATTTATAAAGTCAAATTGATGTTAATCAGATTTGTAAAGGTGAGAATAGGAAAGTTAACGTAACGATTAAATCTAGAGAATTTTGTTATTGAGAAACAATTTAATGGAATTATTTAAATTAATTAATTATATTATTTAATTAATTTAAAGAGAAAAACGAATTGGCATCGATTAATAAGATAATCGTGTTTTGAGTAAATAAATTAACTCTTTAGTTGGATTGATTTCTAAATTAGTATGTTTTGGATAGAAAATAGTTTATATGAATATTGTTAGGTTATAATAAGATTTTAAAAAGAGATTTACTAGTTATTTTAGTGAATAAAGGAATTAACTACCTATGTAGTTAATGGTTGAAATAGATCATTATTATAATCAGTAAAAATTTAGAGAATTACTTTTTAATGGGAATTAATTCAAAAGTAATCTAAGTTAAAAGGGAATTTTTAAGCAAATATTCTAGCTTTAAATAAATGTTACTTAATCATTTGAATTAAGTAAAAAGGAAATTCAGATGAAAGAATTTGGTGATAAACCAGAGTTATATAAGAGAGAATTAAGGTGTTATATCGTTAATTCTAAATTAACGTTATTTAAGAATGTGATTAAGCGGGGAAATTGGGAAGTTATTTAATTGAATTGAGAAATGATGTTATTTTAGAAAAGGAGATTTTTAGAAGGATAATAAGGTTTATTAAACCGTGTTTTAATTAAATCGTTAAATGGAATCTGAATCGATTTAGAATGAAATATTGGGTTTTGGATTACGACTTGTATCTGTCTGAAGATATGAACGTTGTTGGTCAAGGTCTGAGAGGTAATTAGAATACCCCAACTTGATCGACTCCAGGATTATTCGAAGATAATACTAGTTGTAATGGTGAAAGAGGTTGGTATGATTTATTATTTCACTAGAGAAATAACAACGCAACATTTTTGGTTGGAATTTTGGAAAATATGTATAATGAGGATTCCAATGTAAAAAGAGAATAAAAAGGGCTGCGTGAAACCACAACAATACTCTCGAGTTAGAAAGAGAATGTAAGGTCGAGTTTTATATACGAATAAATATTTCCTATTGTTTCAAGTGATGTAATATATGATATATTGTAACATCTTTTACGAGTAACAAGTTAAAGTGATTTCTCAATATTAGATTAGATAGTAAGGTGATTGATGTTTTGAAAGAGAAAATATACAATGAGTTATGATAGGATTTTCCGATGTATTAAAGATAAATCTGTTTAAAGGATAATCTTACGTATAATAAGGAACGAGAAACTATATTTATAATATCGAAAGATTTAAGAGTTTTAAATTCACATTTGTTTTCAATTAAAGGGCCAAGTGATGCTGAATACCGAACTAGTTAACCTATTGAGTTGTCATGTTTGGAATACTGTATATTTTGATTGTTAAATCACTGACTATCAAATCTGTCCAATACGATTGTTGGTACGGAAAGACCGAGATCGAATTTACATTCGAAAACCATTTAGACCAACAAATACATGAAAAGATCAAGAGATGATCGAGTTGGAGCATTGAAGACCGTGGATTTTCATAAACGGAAGAGCCACTAAAATTCTCTGCCTTGCAAACAGAGATAAGCTGTGATTCTGTCGTGATTGGAATCTACGGGTTGCAAGGACTTCTCGCTACTGATCCATGGGGTGATTCCTATATTGGATGCAGCATGAGAGTACCTTTGGTTCATCCTGTTCCCGGATGACTTGTATGGACGAGTGTCTGACAAAGTATTTCCAGATGGTCACGTATATTGATTTCTTCAACTGTACCAAGAGTGGAAGCAGAGAAGGAAACTTCTTTTAGCTAACACATAATGTATTGTTGAGGACATCAAATCAGTGGTTTGACTGATTTGACGATGTGGCATTCGAAGTGAATCTATTGTGATGATAAAGTGTAGCCTCAAGCCTCATCAACTGGTAAATGACAAAAATCGGGTAGGCAGCATGGCAATGTGGGTCGCTCCCATTAGGGTGTATAATCACCTATCTAGAGCAAATTCCGTTTGCTTCTTTAATCTATTTCGATGCTGTCCCTTTTTGGGAAACGGTGGGTCGCACCCAACCGTTGGTGATATACATTCGATACACTCAAGCGAAATGAGTGGTCGGTCATGTGTGGGCCGGGTTATTGGACGTTCTTGTTGAACCCAGTGTATTCGCCTCTAGAGATACACGATCGGCAGGTGGTCCCATACCTTGTCATAGTCGGAATCCAATCTCCAATAAGCGCCCGCGGTTTTGATTGTATATTATATATGTGGAGTGTGAGATGCAAGCGTTCCACTAGATTGATATTTACTTGTATTTAGACATTATTATAATATCAGACAAGATATTGGTTTCAAAAATGTTTTGGGTTATCGTAAGGTAAAAACCATCCGTATTTATGTGTGGATTTGGTCTTACGACCACCCTTTGTTTTCGAAAGGATTTTAACTTTAAAATCAAGTTGTGTGATACCTTAATACTGTGCGAGTTTATCTCACTCTGGTTTACCAGACTGACCTGGTGTTTTGTAAATGCTCGGGTTAGCCCGAGGTGTACAGGTTCAGGTTATCAGATGCTTCGAAGTCCAAAGACGAGCTGGAGGTGTTCAGGCATATGATATTACATAGTACTATTCCGCTGTGTGTTGTGTATAGGGCAGACTACTATAACTGCCCAGTGATGTTGACGTACTCTGATATGGTATGTTTTATTTAAAGCTCTCAATAAAGTTATTTCTTTATTATATTTTGCTCCATTGCGATGTGAGATTCTATGTTGTGGTATTTCTTCTTCTTTTATTCTAATATTTCTTTCTTTCTTATCTCACCCTCTAACTTCTTTCTAATGACGTCTAGTGTTTTTGGTGTTTGGAAGGTCGGCATGAGTTACGGTAAAGGTAATTATGTCGATTTTCATGGCCGAAAATCCTCTGGTCGTTACATGCCGTTTTGAGCGGTTCATGTTGGTTTAAATACCGATTCGGAGCGGTCAAAAAGCCAGGTCGTTACAACATTAATGATCAATAGTTTCTAACTTATACCAATAGATGCACGAGATGAAAGTAAAATAGTTTGATGGAGTGTCAAATTTCTATAGTGATAATTAAAAAATTTCTGTAACAACCCGGACTTTTAGCCATTTAATTCTAAATATTTAAATTTGTTTTAAATATTTTATTTGGAGCATAAATCAATTTTTTAGGAATTTATTTAATTTAACAATGCTAGAATGTTTAATTTATAATGTAATTTGAAACGAGCTCGTAATATCGCGGTAGTTAGTAATATTACGTTTTGAACTTCAATTGAATATGCAGGATCCGATATAAGTCGGATTTCTTTGAAAAAAGAAATGTTCAGATTTATTTGACTATGTTTTTCTAATGAAAGAGAAAAATCGAGATTTCGTCTTATAGATTGTAAGTTATGTCCAAATCAAAATTTCAAACAGTCGCTATGGAATCGTTTATAAACCATAATGGTTTATTTAATAAAATAAAAGGATTTTCAAATAAATTCAATATCGATTTAACTTGAAAACGAAAAATGTCGGGTTTAAAATCCAAGATAGATTATTTATAAGTTATATAACATTGTATTTGAATATAGACGATAATAAGAATTTTTTTTATTGATTTGATTGTTTTGAAACTAATTTATATATATTCATTTAATTTAACATATTAAAATATCAAGTGTGTTAAATTATCAAATCAGTGAACCCAAGCCTTTTATATTCTCTGCAATATAATTATATAAATCTTTCCATAATCTCAACATTCAATCTTATATGTTGCCATGTGTGTGTTGACCAGTTGATAAGGGATTATTCAAAATAATAATAATAATAATAATGCATGTTTAAAGATTTTGACGCATAAGATAAAGGATGATATCACTGTAAAAAATTCCATAAAATCTTGTCTATTAGCTGTGGAATCTGTAAGTGAGTTCCAAGGTCAAGCATTGTTGCTATGACTTTGTTTTTATTCGAACACCTTACCTGCATTTATAATAAAACAAAATAAAATAAAAATGCTTTCAAGTCTGAAAGTAATCTAGCCATGTTACTTAGAGTGTAGGTGAGTCCATTTATCCGACTGGCATGGACACTGACCTTAAATGACAATTAATGAATAATAAAATAAATATTGAAGTGTATGTTGAATGACAACTGATTCCTTTTCGTTGAAGCCACCTTAAAGCTTCTCAAAGAAACCGATTTTCTCTTATATAAGTCGTTCCCCTTGCAATCCCTGAAGCCGAATTCTTTTTCTTGTTCCTCGTATCACACTTCAATCCCCATTTCGATTCTCAAAGAAATAAATAAAAACTAGAAATCACCCTATAAAACATGCAACATTAATACCCCCTTCCTCGAACTACCAAATCCCTTAATCTTTTTCTTCGTATCTTAATCCGCACCAGTATTTTCCTCAAAACAAAAATTGCGATTTAGAAATTCAAAATCAAATCGAAAATAAATCCTATATCGAGAGGATGGTTTCTTCGGTTGGGTTCGTGCGATATCTTCACTTTGGTGAAGTGTTTGAGGGGTGCGGTGGAACTTTCTGATGTCGACGTTGGGGCAATGACTAAGCCTGGAGTAGGAAAGAATCAAGCAAAGGTCGGAGGGAGAATCAACACTGCAGTTGGGTTCGCCGTAGAGAGAGTTTCATTCTTTGTTATTTTGGTCTAATTGTTGTCGCAGTTCACTATGGTAACAGCCAGAGTCAGTGTTGGAGAACGTGAAGGATGGGTATGAGCTGAGCTTTATGGTGTGAAGCTTGTATAGAGGATGGTGAGGGGGAAGAGTGACGAGATGGAGTGTATGCTTGGGATGGTGATTTTTGCGGTATGGAATGAAGTGTCAAAACAGGAAAAATAAATATGGTGTTATTGGTTGCTAAAAACGCTGATGGTATTGTTGTTTTTGATTTACAAGGGTGCGTGAAAAGGAATGGTGGTTTTGGAGGTGCACAGTTCATTACTGTGATAGTGGCATACATGAATTAAGAGATGGGAAAGAAGGAGTTTAGCAGCTGTTAAACTAATAGGTGGGTTAACGTTTTAATTAACATGATTAGGGGATATTGCGTGGATCGTTATTGTAGTGGGTCTGGTTTCCAGTGGAGAAGATAAGGGTTTAAGGCGTCGGTTAAATTAGATGACGTGGTCAACCCGGTAATTTACGGTTATACATTTAAATTAGTTAAAATGATGGTATTTTTAAATTGACTTTAAGGCATCAAACAGAAGGAGGTCGGCACTGTTTCACTGGAAGGAGAAAGGTTAGGAAGGGAGAGTACAGATCCAAAATTTTCAACTGGAATGCTATCGAGCCTATTCCTTTGGTTTTGGCCATGGAACATAACAGCAGTTTCATTAGTACGTTGGGCAAGAACTATGTTCAACAGGCCGATTTATTGGAGGAAACATGGTATCAGATTTCAGAAAGGGTATCGCGTAATTTATGATTAATGCAAGGAGGATTAATTCGATGATTATGGTAATCAAGGCCGTAAAAATGATTTGCTTAAAATGAATAATTGGTGTGAAAAGTTATAACGTGATAATTATTTCATATGTTCACAGAATTTAATGAAATAGGTCACGTTGAGTTCGAAACGAGAAATTCTACATTATGGAACTAACATTGCTGGAAACAGAGCTATAGGGGTTTTGTGATAAAATCAAACGCTGGTTTGATTTTAAATGAAACAATAGCAGAATCGTCAACTGCGAACCGAGGTGAGTAAACTCACTAACTCTGACTCATTTATATTTTTATATAAACGAGCTTTAAATTTATTTACAGTAATTTTATACTATGTGATGGTTGTTTGGATGAATGGTTGATAAAATTGGTTGAAATGGTTGATATGTTTATATCATTGATTAACTATTGGTTCTGTTTACTATGATATTCCTTATTTATGTAAAATAAATGTTGATTAACATCTGTGGATGCAAGGAAACAATTTGGAGGGATCCAACTGGATTCCTCAACATTTATATTACTGTTTTTATTTTATATAATCCATGATTGGGTATGTTGTGGTTGATTTACCCTGGCCCTAGAAACTTGGTATTTTAGATACCGTAAACATTTTCGAATGTGGAAAAGGGAATTAGGAATTAAAAATGGAATTTATTTCCAAAATAGAAATTAAATTTTGAATAGAATTGAAAATAGAAACATGTTCAAGTGGATAAATCAAGATGTTGTTTATAAATAAGAATATAAATTAAGTGAATTATTAATCATTGGATAAATTGAAATATAAGTTCAAATATGAATTTATATGGGAAAGTGGAAATGAGTTTTGAAACCAATATTTGAAAATAGATTTAAACTTAGCAAATTATAAAGGAAATTATAAATGAGGTTTTAAATGGTTGGAAACTTGTATGAAAAATTCTAGATAGAAGCTATAAATAGAATTAGGGTTTAAGATATTATTTATAAGTACGAAACCAAACTAATTTGATTGTATATAATAGAAAGATATTCACAAATAAAGTGAATAATGGTTTAAAGAAATATTTTGCAAGTGAAATATCTCTAAAGAAAAATTAGATTTGAAATATGAATCCATTTTGAAAATTGAATGAAAAGGGGAAATGGGTAATCGTTTTAAAAGAAAACGATGAGTTTTGGTTCAAAATTCGGAATATAAAATAAAGTGTGATAACGTTTCGTAGACTGGAATGGTCATAAAGGAATTTGGTAATGATTTGGAAAGGATAAATTCAAAACTGAATTTGGAATTTGAATTACCTGAAATGGTAGACAAATTTTGAAGTTCGTAATATAAATCGAATACAGATTATTCGAGAGAAAGTTATTTATTGGAATTTGATTATATTTAATTTAGGGAAGTACTTATTTTTACTTTCTGTTTGAATCAAATTTAATTAATTATTTATTTACTTGTTAATTTATTTACTTATTAATTTATTTATTGAAATTAATAAGTTCAAATTATACTTCTATAAACCAAATATTTGGAAACAACGATTATGTTTTGTAAGTCTAAACAGCGATTCTAACGCTACTATTATAATAAATGTTTTATAAGTCTAAATAATGATTTTAACGCTATCGTTACAATTAATGTTTTAGAAATCAAATATTTGGAGATAGCGATTATAATTTTACCATTATAATTGATGTTTTTCATAAAAGAAGTGGATTCTTAGATTGAATCCGAGAGTCGCGCAAGCGATGTTTTGTTGGAAGTTGTGAGCTTTGACTATTTCAAAGTTGAGAATGTTGTTCAATTAAGGTCTGAGAGGTAATTATACCCGAACTTGATTGGCTTCATGATTGATGGAGGAATGGTTAAGGTTCGATAGTGAAGATTGGTTAGCAATATGGTTAGTTTATAAATGATAAATGATTTGAGTTATAATAACGATGTTTTTATAACATCAGGTTAACTCAAAGGAGTTTGAAATGTTTTCCTCAAATAAAATGTGAGATATTTTCTACGCATAGAAAATGAAATGAAGTGGTCAACAAGGAATTAAGAAATGGAATATGGAAAATATTTTCTGATATTAATAAGGTATATTTTATTAATATTGAAAATAAGGATTCGTGAATATTTAGAAATGTTTTCTAACTGGAATAAGAGATATTTTCTCGAATAAAGAAATTAGGATATTAAGAATGTTTTTTCCAAGAATTGAGAGAGAAAATAGAGCTTTGAAAGGATACAGAAGATAGGGAAATAGGAATTGGAAATAAAAATTTAATAAGAAATTAATTTAAAAGGGCCTAGTGTTGTTTGATGCTTGATCGATAGAATTTCCATTTGGAAATAGGATCCTTGGTTGTGTGGATGTTCCTTTGATAGTTAAATAACCGACTATCAAAGTTTTATTTTATTTTGTTTTATATTATACCTTCATTGTCAATACAGAGAAACTGGGATCGGTTTATTACATTAAAACCACTCTATATTGGCATAAGCGTTACGAATCAACTTATGCTGAAGATAATTGAAGACGGAGTAAAATACAAGAGCTATTCTGTTAATCCTAGGTAGAAATTGCCCAAGATGGAATGATGGGATAGTGCCTTCAGTTTGTCCAGTCCCAGGACAACAAATATGGATGGATCTGACAAGGTGGCATTCAAAATAAATTGTGATAAGTATTAAAAAAGAAGATAATCGTGACCTCAAGCCTCATCAACCGGAAAATGACATATGGGTCGGGTTGCAAGACGTTCTTATTGAACCCAGTGTATTCCCCTCTAGAGATACACTATCGAAAGGTAGTTCCATACCTTGTCATGTTGGAAATCCAATCTCCAATAAGCGCCCTGCGGTTTTTGATTTTATATTACATATGGAGCGTGAGATGCAAGCGTTCCGCTAGATTCTATTTATTTGATGTAGACATTATTATAATATCACTGGATTTGATATCAAAAATATTTTTGGTTATCGTAAGATTAAAACCATCCATGCTTATGTGTGGATTGGTCTTTCGATTATCATTTCTTTCGAAAGGATTTTGAAAGTTAAACAATGGTTGGAGTTTACTCACACCAGTCCCATGATTGACCCACAGTTTATTTTGTTTTGTTTTCCCTAAACACTTGGGTTCCTAAATTTGTATGGGTAGTCAAGTATTCAGGATTTTACAGATTCACTTGGAGGAGCTTGAAGCAGGAGGCTTCACCTGTTAGCTATAGACTATTATATTTTTCCCTGTGTACTATATTATATCTGGAAACAGGTGTTTATAACTATTCCGGGAATAGAAGTTGTGCACTGATGATGTTATGTATATACAGTTACTGATTTGTATTTCAAAAGTTATGTTATTTAATATATTTTATTCTTTCCGCTATAATATTTGTGTTCTTTGTTTTCTTTTATTCTAATTCTTCCTTCTTTCTATTTCTCATCCTCTAACTTCTTCCTATTAATGATTCATATTTTTGTGCAATTTGGATTGGACGTGTGGTGTTATCAATCGACTCAAAGAGTACAAAAATTCAGGCCATTACATTTGGTATCAGAGCAGAAGGTTGAGTAGTAACCTTGCCTCTGTGGCGTAACTCAATAGAGATGGGGTTAGTAATACCCTAGGTTGAGTGTGTGTGTGTGTGTGTATATATATATATATATATATATATATGAGCGAGTAATTGTAGATTGTATAAAAAAATTATATTGTGTTGACTGGTTTGTTGAGTGGTTTATGAATTCGGGTTGATACGGGATGTATAACTGTACCGATAGGTGTTTCTAAACTGTCGGACAAAGCTATTCAATACAATATTGTTTTAAAGTGGGTAATGAATTATTTTTGCCCAAAAATTATTTTGATATAAAAAGGGTTAATTTTCGAAATATCATATGGATATGTTGATTGTTATTACAATCAAATAATGATTATAAAATATTGAAATGATTATATATACCCAAATCTAATTCGTATGTGGATAACGTGTACAAATAAGACGAACTTGAATGGAATTAAAAACATAATTTGATAATATAAATCCCAGTTGTTAATAAATATTTTCTGGAATATTTTTAAAAGTAATATACAATTACTTTGAAGAATTTCTGAATAAGAATGGATTTAAATGGGTTTTGAAATGATTAAGCACTGAAATCTCTTCAAGGGCGAGGAAATAATTCTGATAATGGATCGCGACATTATCAGTTTTCATTTTCAAGTTTCTAAGTGATGGATTACTACCGTAGTATATTTATTAATGGGAATTTGTTTGAAAAGAACAAGTCTTTTTAAAATTCAAACGTTTAGTTGCAAATGGTTATAAATATTTGCATATATTTATACTATTTTAAAGGAATTTGAAATGAAAGCAGGGAATTTGAATTCTAGAATTAAATTGAACTCATGCTAATTAAATGGGTTGAAATGATAAAAGAGAACCAAATGGATTAAAATTTTAACTGAGGTTTGATTAAATGAATTAGAATGATTTCATGAAAACTAAAATCTGTTTGAAACCCATTGAAATGGAATTTGGTTGAAATTAGATTGGAAATTAATTTGGGTACCTTATTAAGTGGAAAAGTGAATAAACTGATTCAAAATTAATTTGGGTGAATATGGATGGATAGTGAATTGAATGCAAGATATTGAATGAAAATCATTCAAAACTAAATGGAATGATGTTTGAATTCAATTAAAATAAAATTGGGTTGCAATTGGACAGAAACTTGGCCAAGTGAATTTATGAATCGATTCATAGGCAAATGATATGGGTTGGATTGTTATTTTGATGAAGCAAATTGAATTGTTTGGAACCATGGGAAGTAAATAAATTGGTTTAAATCCAATGTTTGAAATAAATAATTGAATGATGGAATTATAAACGATAAATGTGAATGTTTGTATGTGGATTGTAGATTGGATGTAAGAATATGAATTGAACATCATTCAAACCCAAAGGGATCATGTGGTTATATAGGTTAAAAGAATGATTGATTGTTAAAACTTCAGTAGTTGAAACTCATTTGTTTAAGCTGAGTTAAGTACAGGAACTTGGAGCCATTAGCTTGGATTTGGCTGCGTAAACAACATAGGAATCAAGCAAATTTGCTTATTGATCGACGCTTTCTAGGAACTAGAAAAGCGCGAATTATGTAATAATACTGCAGGCGCATAGATCGTGTAATATGCAGGTCGAATCACTGGGAGGTAAATTAAATTAAATTATTTATATAAGTTCTTAGGCAAGCTAGATGAAATTTGGAGATTCGGATGAAAAACAATAAAGCTATTATTGAATTGAATCAAATCCGAATCTAATCAAATATATATATTCAATCCAATATGACCTAGGAAAGCAATAAAAAGGACCGAAATTAAAATTGCAGAAATTAAATAACAAACAGAAAATAAATTAGGATTACCGCTGAATCTAATCAGACAGTCAATCACTAATGAAAATAAGTGAAGAATACAAATAGTGCTCTACCAAATCTAATTGTGTAGGCATGACTAATTGCTAAGAAAATAAAAAATTTCATAAAACAAAAAAAGTAAGAGTAAACACTCAATTCATCGATGATGTTTACAATGAGAATACAAGGGTATTTATAGGATAGATGGCCAACCCTAACCCTAACCGTAATACAATCACAAATGGAAAGAGTTTATAGTGAGAATCACAAATGGGCCTTAGTTAAATCTATTAAATTTGAGCCTTTCCTCTTTTCCTCTTGCTTCCTTGACAATTCTTCATTGCTTTGTGATGTGCATGGCTCTTCTACCAATTAATCTCTTGTCCAAAAAGGAAGTTGATGTGAGATCTTCATCTGCAAGTCTTCATATGTATATACACATCATTTTGGTCTTTATTTTCTATTTTTCTGACTACATGTGGCTTAGTCGGCATATCTGTAAAAGTGACAAAATAATACCCAAGTAATATTTTATTTATATACAAAAGATAAGTTATAGGAGCATAAAATAAACACATTTTCATGTTAATCAAATACCCCCACACTTATCTTTTACTCGTCCTCGAGTAAAACAAGAAATGAAAAACTAAACTAGATAGGTCACATTTTCGTAGGAAACACGATTGCATCGAGCATATGCAACAAACCGTTAAACCTCTAGGTGTCCCTAGTAGGACGAGTGGTGTCTCGTGAGGGTTTTCAGCGGATACTACCCAAAAAATCCAAATGCAGTATGTTGTGGCTCTAATGTAACTACATGAATGTAGAGAACTTATGCAGTTGAAACAAAAAAAATGAAAACACGACTTGTTTCGGGAAAGTGGTACAACAAATTAAGTAAACAATTTCTAGTCAGTTGATTTTATTTTAGATACCTCAACTTGTCACAAATTTTCAATATAATTCAAGTTTTTAAATGTTATGTTGTAGATTGACCAGTTGGTTCGGTTGATAACATAGTGCAGCCGTGGAATAAATTCTTAGTTTGTTTGTCATAGTTCGCAAAGTGGTATTCTAATTTCCTTGTGTATGACTAGTCAAATCAATAAGGTCAAGAAGTGCTTGGGCATCATCGCTCATTCTCTATATCTATAAAAATTAATATTTATGATTAATTACATACACCTAACTTAAAGACCAATGTATACTACCCATACACTGCCTTGCGGACTGACAGAGAGTTGGGACAAAGCTTGACAGATTGTGCAGACCGACACTGACTTTGTCAACAACATGTCTATAATCCTTAGGTGTCCAACTCATAAAGTGAGACCAAGATATACCAATGTTGACTTTGTTAACAACATGTTGGATAGAGCTTGGCGGATTTGCACACCAACGCTAGATATACAAGCAAATTTGGATACCCTTGGATTGCTATTATTTTTATTATTGAAAATATAAGAACAAGAGAGAGCTACACGAATTCAGCTTAACAGAACTTAGTTTTAAAGATTCAAAAATCCAATATAAGTATTTTAAGTCCTCCACTCATTTAAACAAAGACTACAATATAGAATAGATTTCATGGCCATCACCTAAGAATCTCCCTATGTACCGGTTAACTATTATCCCTCAAAATTCAACTTTTCATTATATTTCTTATTTGATCTTAGTTGAGAGAAAAAAATACTATCAACTGATTAACAATCGTTAACTTATTTTTTTGTATCAAACTAAAATGTGTCGTATTGTCGAAAAAAAATTGACATGTTACTACGATCTAAAATGCATGATGGTCCTATTTGAAAAGAAAGAAAAAAAAATTTAAAGAAAAATAAAAGGATGTAATGCAGACTCCCACCACACTAGAACTAAACAGTGTCCACACTGTAAACACGTTTCCTGAATGTGAATGATAAAACACAACGATGGATTAAATGCAAAATTATTTGTAGAATGAAATGCAGTCTAACTATATGTAAGAATGGATCATATGTACAATGATATATGCGTTTGTGATACAATGAATGTCACCAAAATTTTCCCCCACATTTGGTTCTAGCCCGATGAATCAGACTCCCATTATGTCTAGGCATGTTTTCTAATAAGAAAAGGTTCTTGAAAACCATCTCATCTTTATACCTAGATTTATAGTCCAGTAGATTAACATCCATTGTCATCCTAGCTCTAAGTTTTTCAACAGAAGTAATGCTTCCAAGATGATTCATATGTTCCACAAATTTATCAATGTAATTGTCTAAAAATTTGTGATCGTATATAAACTCGGTTACAATCATGAAATTTAAATTATGAGTGTTGTTCAAGATTATGTGATCACATTTCTCAATTTTATTAATTGACAACGTATTTTCGACACTAACAAATTCTAGTTCGTTTGAAACCTCAAATTCGAAATTTTCGAACTTGGATTGGTGGCTTGATTCAATTTCATCCTCATTTGGCAACTCATCCTCATACAATCCGAAAAATTCATGTTCATTAAAACTCTTCTCCAAATTTGAATTGAAAAATTCAACATTTTCTTTTTGTTCAATTTCAAACTTTCAAGTTTCTCGCAGCCTGAAAGAGAGAGATCAAAATCTGAGCTTAATTCTTTTTTCTGAAAAGAATCGAAGTCCAAATCATTTGTTAAATTTTGAATAACTTCATTTAGATCATTATTCTCAATTTCCAAAGCAATTTTTTGAAAATTTTCACTGTCAGTAAAAATTGGATAATTTTCTGATTCAATGCCTATTTGAGTTTGATTTTGTTGCCCTAGTTGTTCTTTCAAAGATGTCATTAAACAAAGAAGTTCATCCATCTTTTTATTTAGCCTTTCTTCTCTCTCTCTCTCTAAGATTGTTAAGCTGATATTCGTTGGAATTGTTGATTTGAGAGCTCTCATTTTGAATTTCTTGATTCTCAAAATTATAGTCCACATCAATTTCACGATCAACATTATTTCCAATATGGTGGTTTTTTGATTTTTCAGAAAAATGACAGTGATATTGGAAATCATTTTGATTGTAAAAATTATGTTCATGACCAAAACTGTTGGAATTTGAGAGAAAATTGAAATTTTGGTTATTTTCAAGATGTTGATATGGGCTATAACTTTGGAAATTTTGGTTTACAACCCCATATTGATGTGGGTCAAAGCCATATTGAGATTCAAAGCTATTTTGATGTGGATGTGGCACATAATCGAAATTATTGAAATTTGAATTGAAATCGCAATTTCGATCATTTATATGATTTTGAAAAGGGAAATTCTATTGGGACACAAAATTTAGACACAATTGGTGACACAACTAATCTCCACCATTGGATCACCTCATGAATTACACCTCTCCATGTAAAGACAAAAAGATCCAACGGTTGAGGCTTTGTGTCTCCAAGTTTGTGTCTAATTTTGGGTCCCAATAGCCGTCCCCTTTTGAAAATGTTGGTCAATTGGAAAATTGTTGGAATTGGGCTTACGAAATTTTGAAATTTTTTGCCTCATGAGTTGTAGTTCATATTCATACTCTTCCAGTGCACGTCTACGCAGGTTATTATCCCACAAATCTCTCAAGGATTTTTTTGAATCAGACATTTGAATGAAGTCAAGGCAAAACAAAAATTATTCTCACTTCAAAATAGTATAAAATACTAAGTTGTGCTTTATTAATTAATTGACTCAATTGGAAGGGGGAAGAGGGTCTTATGGTCGTTCACATATAGTATGAATACTAAGGGATACGACTAATGTTTTACGGGTAGTATGCAACCTCTTTTGCTATTAGTTCAACAAATTGAACTACTATATATCCGCGATGCAATTATACAAGACAATCAACTTCATAAAGCACCACCTTTCAATTATATTATTTTGCAACGTCTAGTCAAATTCAATTGTGAAAAACGATGAGATTGATGATAGTAGTAATGGAAGTTCCAACCAATCACAATAATCAGACGATAATAACTGCAGAAACAAAAAGATTGTACAAGCAAGCCGCTGCCCCTACAGAAATTTTTTACAAGCAATTTCTATATATATTTTTCTTTGCAGCAGAGCATCAGTAGAGTTCAAATTTTTTACAGTGGGGTATGACAGTCCGTTCAGAATAAGTTGAATAGCACTAGTAATTCAAACTTCAGCAATCGCTTAACCCCTGTATTCTGATATGGTTGCTTGAATTCTTCCTCACTTCATCCTTTTTTAATCTTTTTATCATTTTTTTTTGCAGAAAAGAAAAGAAATAACACCTAAGAAAAAATAAAAACTGACTAGGAGCTAAACTAAAAGAAAAAAAACTAAATAAAATAAATAACTAAACCAACTTAACGAAAAAAACTAATCTTGGAAAAAAAATAAACAAAGACTGATCTTACTAAATTAAAAAGACTGGCTCAACGTCAAACTAGGGCCGCACTCAAGTATGAGCCATGTGTGCACTAAATTCAGAAGCCAAACCCTTTTAATTAAGGAACATCAGGAAACGTTTCCTCACAACTCAAATTCCCAAAAAAAATCAATCACTCCCTTGTTTCAGGAAACAGATCTCAAGCCATTTTGTAATGACCCAGGGATTTTCGGCCCTGGAAATCGACATAATTACCTTTACTGTACCTCATGCCGACCTTCCAAATACCGAAATCACTGGACGTTATTAGAAAGAAATTAGAGAGTGAGAAAAGAAAGAAAGAAATATTGGAATAGAAGAAGAAGAAGAACCACAAACACAGAGTCTCACATCGCGGCGGAACAAAATATAATACAGAAATAATCTTTATTGAGAGCTTTAAAATACTTACAATATCAGATTACATCAACATCTCTGGACAGTTATAAAAATCTGTTCCAGATACAACACACAGCGGAATAGTAGCTATATAATGTCATACGTCTGGACTCTTCCAGTTCATCTCTTCACAGCATTCGATAACCTAAACCTGTACACCCCGGGCTAACCCGAGCATTTACAAAACACCGGGTCAGTCTGGTGAACCAGAGTGAGAAAAATTCGCATAGTATTAAGGGTAATCATCCAACATGATTTTAAAGTTGAAATCCTTTCAAAAGAAAAAGGGTAATCGTAAGACCAAATCCACACATAAACACGGACGGTTTTTACCTTACGATAACCCAAACCATTTTTGAAATCAATATCTTTTCTGATATTATAATAATGTCTAAACACAAGTAAATAACAATCTAGTGGAACTCTTGCATCTCACGCTCCACGTATATAGTATACAATCAAAACCGCGGGCGCTTATTGGAGATTGGATTCCGACCTTGACAAGGTATGGAACCACCTGCCGATAGTGTATATCTAGAGACGAATACATTAGGTTCAACATGAACGCCTTGCAACCCGGCCCTCACATGACCGACCACTCATTTCGCTTGAGTGTATCGAATGTATATCACCAACGGTTGGGCTTAAACCACCGTTTCCCGAAAAGGGACAACATCAAACTAGATTAAAGAAGCAAAAGGAATTTCTCTAGATAGGTGATTATACACCCTAATGGGAGCGACCCACATAGCCATGTTGCCTGCCCGATTTTTGTCATTTCCCGGCTGTGAGGCTTGAGGTTTGAATTCCCTTTCACACAGCTGGTCACCATTCACTTTGAATGCCACATCGTCAAATCCGCCGGATATCACTAATTGAAGTCCACAAAAATACTCTAGTTGGGAGCTAACCAACTATGGTACGTTTGAAGAAATCAACGTACGTGATCCTTTGGAAATACTTTGTCAGACACTCGTCCATACGAGTCATCCAGGAATAGGATGAACCGAAGGTACTCTTCTACTGCATCTCATATAGGAATCACCCCATGGATCAGTAGCGAGAAGTCCTTACAACCCGTGGATTCCAACCATGACAGAATAACAGTTTATCTCTGGCCGCTAAGCAAGAGATTATAAGTAACCCTTCCGCTTATAAAGATCCACGGTCTTCAATGCTCCATCTCGACCGTCTTCTGATATCTTCACGTACTTGTTGGTCGGAATGGTTTTCGAACCTAAGTTCGATCCCGGTCTTTCCTTACCAACAATCGTAAGGTCAGATTTGATAGTCGGTGATTTAACTATCAAGATAAACGGTGTTTCAATCATGACAATCTAATGAGTTCACTGGTTCGGTATTCAGCATCATTTGGCCTTTTAATTAAAAACAAATGTAAATTCACAACTCTTCAATATTTTGATATTATAAATATCACTTTCTCGCTTCTTATTTTTCATAAGATTATTCTTTAAACAAATCCATTTACATTTCGTAGGAAAAATCCTATACCATATCCAATATCCCATTTTACTTTAAAAAACATTATCCATTTTATTATCTAATATTGAAAAATAAACTAATTATTCGTCAAACAACATTACAGAATGTTCTTATTTCCTTACTTGAAAGTAATAACAATGCTTATTCTTATAAAATAAAACTTAACTTTACGTTTCCTTGTTAACACGAAAACTTCCTGCAATTCCCTTTTTCTTTGGAATTCCCACTATATATATATTCATATATATCCAAATCTTCATCAAAATGTTCCGTTATTATTTCTCTGATTAAATAATAAGTCATTACTATCCTCATTTACCATTTACAACTAATATCACCTTCAGATAATCTTGATGTCGTTCAAGTTGGGGTATTTTAATTACCTCTCAGACCTTGATCAAAAACGTTCATATCTTAAGGTAAATACGAGTCATAATCCAAAACCCGATACCTTACTTCAATATCACTATAAATTCCATTTCACTATTACTCAAAAACTGGTTTCATAAAACCTTCTTATCTCTTTAAAAATCTCCTTCTCGATATATCGCTACCCTTAATTTAAGTAATTCCTTATAAAAAACACCACCTTTAAAACCTTTTCTCTTTTTAAACAATTTCATTCTAACAAAAAATGGTCAATTTAGTCAACTCTATACACGGTTATCTCACTAACCGATTTCAATTCGTTTTCCCTTTAAATTAATTTATAATGTAATTAATTTAAAATAATTCCATTTAATTGTTCCTTAACAAAACAATTATCCAAATTTCACAGTTAGGTCAATTTCTATTCACAATTTTCTTGATCTGATTAACATCAACTTTTACCCTATAAAATCAATTTATAATTAATTATATACTTCAATAAAATAAATAAATACTTATTTCCTTTAAACAAACTTTTATTCTATATAATATATTTCAAAAACTATATACAGTTATAAAATAGATTTTATAACTTTGGTTATATCGATTTACCTGACGGTAAATCAATATAACAAAACAATTTACTCTTAGGCCATTTACTGCCGATTACCCAACCAATATCGCCCATTGGTTAAAGCAGAACACAGGTTGACTTTTCAGTCAATGAGCGCAAATTAAATCAACCATCCAATCATGACAGTTCATATATGGTAATATGGAATTAATAATATATTTGAGGAATACGGTTGGATCCACCCAATCTGTTCTTCCCTGTATTTCATATGGTTATCAAAAACCAGATCACATCATTTAACTGATATAAAATAGTAAATAGCAACAATTTTATATCAACCAACCAACAAAGCATTTCTATCAGTTCTCACAAAACACGTTTATTTTATAAACGTGACCAACGAGGTAGCTTACCTTCATTGGAACCAATTCGTTAAAATAACGATTTTGGGATTTCACTGAAATTAAACGACATTTTAGTTTCATCAATAATTAAATATATAACTAGCAAAACAGTCAACCATAGCAAACAGAGCACACAAAATAAAAACCCAATTTATATAAAAATATAAATGGGAAAACTGAGTGAGTTTAACTCACCTTAATTTGAATTCGTCGATAACCGGTACGTTTCAGTTAAATCAAACATGCGTTTAATTTAACTGAAAATTCCATATACTTCCATCTTCGTTCAAATCTGTTTCATAATGTAGTGTTGCGTGTTACAGATCCAACGCTTCCGACGGCCTCAAATTCTGATGTTGTAAGGTTAAGAAATCGTGTGAATAAATTTATATAAACATTTATAAAAAGATAATTAAGCATTACTATTTTAATTTTAAAGGGACTTACCGCCTTATACACATATACGTTTGGCCCAAATCATTTCAGCCCGTCCCCTTCTTCGTTGGAAATATCCAATAATTTTCACGTGATACTGCTCCTGTCCTCCTTCCCACGTTCATGTTGTCTTCCCAGATCGCTATTTTTTTATTTTATTTTTCGCTCCAGAAACTGACTTTCCACGTTTCCGCATGCTTCTTACGTCCCAGCTTCTTTTCCACTTCTGTTCTTTTCCTCTTGCTTACTACTTCCTCTCATTAAGAAATGGCCGAACACTCCAGCTTCCCATACACTTAAGAACAAAACATCATTTCGTTTTTCAACTTCCTCTTCACAACGTTTCTTCGTTGTTCTTCATGTCAACTCCTTTTTTCCGTGCACAACTTCTGCTCATTGTTGTACCCACCCCACCTGGTTCAAAGTTCGAACAGTAGACCTCACCATACACCAGCGCATCACCTGCCGTAGACACTTCCTCTCCACACACACACTACCCACTTCGAAGCTAACCCATCGCACGCAAGAAGAAAGGCCACCGCCGCTCACCCATCATCGACATGGCAGTCGATCTGACACCTCCAGAAGAACCGCACCACCCCACTCCTCCTTCGCCTGACACAACTCAGAGCTCGGCCTCCGCGTTCATCCTCAAAACCACTTTGAAAACCATGGCTTTAGGCACCCCTCACAGTCGTCAGAGGTCGACAGTCCTGATCTCTACCGTTCAATCGGTTGATCTCCTCACGCCGAAGAGTTTGCTGTTGTAGTTCTTGCGAGAAGATTGGTGAATTGATTGGAAGCTTGAGAGGAAGAGGGTGAAATCTCGGTCGTTCGTTATTTAGTGGAGTTTAAAATTTCTTTTTGGGACCAAGAAAGAGACGCAGGGAACAAATGAATTTATACAGAAGGGATACGTGGGCGTCAAGCTTTGTAGGGTATAGCCGTATAGGATTTCAGAATTTGTAAGTAGCTGGCGATGGAAAAGATGGGACACAATGCTTTCTCGGCAAGGTTAAAAGGATTGGCGACCAAGGAATAAGCAACTTTGGTACGAAAATCAATTGAAAATTGAAGAAAAGGACTAGGGATCTAGTTCGTTCATTTTCTGTGAAGAGGCAGCTCGTTCGTTGACCGCAGACCCGTGTTTTTACTCAGAATAGGGTTTACTTGGTATTCATATGGGCGAATTATATTATTATTGAAACTTCGTCGCAAAGTTACACGCCAAAACCACAACAAACAACTCCTGTTTACTGATAACAAGGCTAATCTTAGTGTAAAAAGGTATTCCGGACCCAATGAGACAAGTTTCGTCGAAATCCGAGGTTGTATGAAAAAAATTCCTTTATAAAACCGGAAATAAACACGCGTTTTATTTTTCCATGATCACTATATAAATCTAATCAACTTGAAACTTTGAAATCCTATAATAATTCTTCACTATGAACCCAACGGCACCAGTTTCGTCGCATTTTGAGACTGTTTCCCCAATAGGCTATTTTTACGCGCACCGCAATGCCCCTTTGAGCACCAAATTTGTCGATCTCCAAAAATAACAAACTATATACCTATCCTGACTCTAATCGACGATACAAACTCAATGGGACTGGTTTCGTGGCCTAACTCGATCGTCTGTTCAAGTTACACTCGAATATCCCTTTTATTATATTAATTATCGCTATAGAAAATGAACGGGCGTTTACAGCTGTCGTGGTCACATACGAATTCAGTTTGCCACGCCATTTAACACCATACAATAATTTAACGTTATGGTCCCAATGAAACTGATTTCGTTGAAATCCGAGTCCATTTGCAGAATGACCATTTTAAAGTCCGATATTTAAATAACGATTTTTCATAGCGACTATTTTAAAATTTGATTTGGCCATAATTAACAAACCGTAACACGAAATCTGGATTTTTCTCTTTCATATGAAAATTATCATCGATACGGTTCCAACGTTTCTTATTTCACAGAAATCCGAATTATATCGGATCCTATATATTCAGTTAAAGTTCAAAACTCCATATTACGAACTGCACGCCATTTTCAAGCTCTATTTATATTTATATAAATTATAACGTTTAAACATCATTTTAAATAAACGAATTAAATACTAAAATTCATTAATATTCCAAATACAATATTTAAAATAATAAATAAAATAAATTATTTGACTGTCAAAAACACGGGTTGTTACATTCTTCCCCCCTTAAAATAATTTCGTCCTCGAAATTGCTAAGGTAAGAAAGAACTTTACAAACCCATTAATTTCTAAATCCATTTTATTTTAAATCAAAACCATCAATATAAATTTTCAAAAATATCGAAAATTTTCTAACACTTTAAATTCCCGGGAAAATTCGGCAGAGTCTCCCCTGCACGGAGTGACATCTGCGATATCGTAGGAACATATAATATATATTCTATCGACCAACGGTCGGAAAATAAAAATCAAAACCCCAAAATTTCATATTTTCGTGTAGGCGTACCTTTTTCGAGCGCTATTGAGCATATTTGCTCAACGTATATGCGGTTTTTCTCTGGCACCTATACTTAACTCAATTCACATATTAGTAACAGATATATGAAATTCTGAGATAATATTTCACTAATCAACTGGTATAACTACACCAATTGCAAAGTTGACCAAACAACATCAATTCATCCTTAAACACAGGGTTACAATGTAAATTCCAATTCATATTCAGTTCATTTAAGTATACCGGAAATTTATCCTTTAGTTTATACTTTATTTAGTTCCAATAAACTCGTTGATTATTTCTATTCAAACAAACTATCATCCAATAACAAACAATCCACAATCACAACCAATACATGACCAAATCAACCACATCAATTGAATTTATATTCAATATTAATATTTTATTTTGGTTTCACAGATTTGATTATTATTCATTTAATTCAAATTTATTTAACTCAATATCAATATCATTATTATATATTTACACTTAATCAAGTTAGGTTTCAATTCAATTTTTTTAATCAAATTTGAATTGATCCAAATCGACAAACACATCAATACACCATCTCAATAAATTGAGAAAATTACCTCTTTTCTATACAAAAATATCATTTGGGTAAAATTATTTCATTTATCCACTTTTTAAAACAATACTGTATCCATTGCCAGTTATATGCTTTTCAACACTTGAACTGACCAACAAACACAATAAAAACATTTGTATATAAAATTTACAAATACGCTCTCATATATATACACTCAATCTCGATCTAGGGTATTATTGACCCTATCTCTATCGAGTTACACCACAGAGCCAAGGTTATAATTAAACCAATAGCTCTGATACCACTATAACGAACCAGGGATTTTCAGCCCCGGAAATCGACATAATAACCTATAACACCCCATAGTTTTGTAACACTAAGATTTACAAATCAAGGCAGAATTAAAAGTTAAAATAAAAATCAAGGGAAACGGGCTGCGCCATTGCGTTCGTCTCGGAATTCTACATGAAAATGAGTCCGAGTTTGCGTAAATCGGAGTCCGTATGAGGGAGATGTGGCCTCCGGAAGTTTCAGAATTCAATTTAAAATTCGAACAGACAGAAAACAAATTCAAATTTCAAAATCGGGCCGGATTGGCCAGGGCGGGAATTTTCCCGCCCAAGACACCCAGGTCGACTGGGTAGTCGACCTGGGCTACCCAGGTCGACTGGATAGTCGACCTGGGGGTCGACCCCCCCCCCCCGTTTTTCTAGCTTTCTGCACTGGTTCGTTCTGATGTATCTGGTTACGTTTTCTGACCAGGTTCGTCCACCTAACACTATATAAACAGCCCTGGTCTTCTTCTCTATTCACAATTCTTTTCTATCCTTATGCTGCCTTTGAGAAAATATATAAATAAATAATATATATGAAATAAATCAAGACGAGGAGGTGCTGCTCAAAGACTTTCAAAGAGGAGATTCAAGCTAGAATTCTAGTAAAGATTCGAACGACTGCAACGACTGTTTTTCTACGAATCATAGCAACGCCATCTTTCTGTTCTAATCTAATCTCTGTAAGTCAGTTACTTTTCAGATTTGAACGTTTTTCTCTGTTCGTGACATGAAATTAAAGGAATAAAAGAATATGCCAAATCTTTCTATTCGAATCTGTGCCTGTCTCTTTGGACCTAATTAAGAACTGTCATGATTCAAGGACAAATAAGACCGTGACTATGAAACTATGGACCTCAGAACCATATGCCTCTATGACTATGAACATTGCCTATGACTATGAACATTGCCTATGACTATGAACATTTCCTATGACTATGGACATTGCCTATGACTGTGACTATGAGAAGTATTTCCATGACTATGAACACAAGCCTATACCTTTGATTAGGAAGCAAAACTATTGTCTATGACATAAATGGGACAACTGTGATTTAGCACCTATGGTTCATGACTAGGAAAGTGTTTAAGTTTTGTGACTGTGAAATTGGTTCTAAACCCGATTATCTATTCTGTCTGTTCTTTGTTTTCTTTGGTTTTAGACCTTGGGAATTTACCTATTAAGTTAGGTCTACCCATGTTCTCGAACCTACGCCTTTATTCTGTCTATTCTTGGTTTTAGACCTTGGGAATTTACCTATTAAGTTAGGTCTACCCATGTTCTTGAACTGACGTTGTTATTCAACCCTTTTTATGCCAGTTAGTATGACCATCTTTTGCATAGCATCTTTGGTTCATTCCCTATTTTCTACGAACCTAGCTTTATTATAATCTAGACTGAATCACGATTATACGAACGGTGGGAATGCGGTTTGGGCAAAATATGAAAACGTAGTTTAACTTGGAAATTGGCATAAATTGGGAACATGTATTATGGCATGTTCATAGAAATGCAAATTGGATAAATTTGACATGAATTATAAGATGTGTAATTTGATTCTAGTATTGACGTGTAAATCTAGTATTTACATGAATGGTGAACTAGAGTAATAAGTCTAGAATTAGAATGTTGAATCGGAATTGGATTAGCTAATTTGGCACGGTAAGTATATTAGCATAAATGTGAAATTGGCCATAATTGGGAGTAATCGACAGTTTAGCAAAATCATGGTTAGTGACACTTAATTTGGTATAGTCCACATACCAAAAAGCATAAATATGATTTAAAAAGGGGAAATGGGCCATAGGAATAAATGTAGACAATTTACATTAAAAGAGTAATTAGGAAATAAGTAAATTAGGAATAATTTACTTATAGAATTTGGCCTACATGAGGAAATGTAAATTTAGACAAATTAAAGGTTTATTAACGACATCTCTTTTAATGGTACACCAGAAAGTTCTAGGGTGACAGAGAGGATAATGTCTAGGCTTGGGTTTGGAAAATACAAGTTTCCTGCTCTCCCTGGCTATCCCTAACTGATCCTACGAATGGGGTGGTTACTTTCAAAACTTGATTTGAAAATAAACTGAAACCCTTTGAACTTAGAAAACACGAATATGCCTAGCCCGAGGTTAGACTGAGTTGCGATGTAAACCTGCCCGGAACCAACCGGCACATCCAGTAGTCGCAACAATACCTGTCTAATGTGAGTGGTAGCGGCTTTAATTTATCTAGTTAAAGCTAGAACAAGAATGGTAGGGTTAAGTTAACTAAGACACTTAACCAGTTCAACATGATAACTAGATTGATGGGTGGGGTTAGGTTCAGACTGACACTTATCACAATTAAGCTAGAATGGGAGGGCTAAGTCCATAGAGACACTTAACCAAACTCAAGGTAGCAAAATGAGATTTGTAGGGGTTAAGTAAAGTTAATACACTTAGCCAAATTAATATGTTAACTAGACTAGAGGTTGGGGTTAAGTAAAATCTAATACACTTAGCCAATTTTGATATGTTAGCTGGGCTAGACCGTAGGGTTAAGTAAACTTGAACACTTAACCATCAAATTTGATAAAAGAATAGGGTTAAGTCTAAACATGAAGGGATAATACTTAACCATTAATAACATGTTAGTTAAGACAGACGGGCAAGGTTAAGTTAAAATGGAACACTTAACCAATACAGGGTGAATGGGTAGGGTTAAGTAATAAGAAATACACAACCAATATAACTTGGTTTGTGGTGGGGTTAAGTCAACATGAATTACTGATAACACTTAACCATTTTAACAGGATGAATGAAGAGGGTTAAGTTGGCTCGAATTGACTAATGACACTTAACCAATCCAAATTGACGGGAAAGAGAACTAAGTAGAAAACCTTAGTTAAGAAAACAACGATTATGGAAACTAAGTGGTAAATCTTAGTTAGTAAAACTAAGTAGTAATTCTTAGTATAACACGGGAAGGAGCGAATGTCCGTCTGAGCAGAAAGAAGGCTCCAACGAATTGGGTTACGAAGCCCGAGGCTTCGAGGGGACGTGAGGGTACTCTTGGTATCCCTCTGTGAGGCTGCAGATGATCCGCCTGGGCCCACAGAGGTTAAGGTCTGCGTAGAAGAACCAGGGGTATGCCTTGGTTGCAATACATGGCAACCTAAAGACTAGGATGGACCGGCGTGATT
This sequence comes from Allium sativum, assembly GCA_030737875.1. NCBI lineage: Eukaryota > Viridiplantae > Streptophyta > Magnoliopsida > Asparagales > Amaryllidaceae > Allium > Allium sativum. The sequence continues at coordinate 146,920,226 of CM060922.1, read as the reverse complement.
CGGCGAGCAAACGGTAGCCCTGTGATAGCGACTCGTCGTCTACCATCCATCTTGAGTCAATTGAGATACGTGAAGCGGAAAGGCGGAGAACTCCAAAAGACCATATACTTGCTATCTAGTTATGGGTGAGGATGGCCATAGGATAATGGGGCACCGGGGGCCGGCGTATAGTTCTCATTTTACAAGGTGTGCCTTTCATTAGTTGAGGGAGGGGTCAAGTGGGACCATAGCCACTGAAATAAAAACAGACCTTAGCATCTGCATCGGCAGATATCTGAAAGCTCCCGACCGAGTTCTGTATTCCTTGATTTTCCCTGACATATGACTCAGACCGCACATTATGGGACATGTGCATCTAGACAAGCGATAACGATTCGCGATACATGCGTGGGGAAGTATAGGAACATATACCACTCTAGGTTGTGTGTCCTAGACTTGGGGGCATCTTTCGACAGGTAGCATAATTCCTAGTTGAACTAGGTGGCATAAATCCTGAATCCGAGAATCATTCAGCAGATAGCGTAAACTTTAGAGGAATCTAGAAAGTACTTGGTAGGAAACCCTAGATTAAATCTAGGTAACAAATAAATAAATGGATGCCTGAAGGCGATGGAAAATACAGGGATTGGGATCATGTTATCGTTACTAGTTGGGACACTAGTTAGGTGGTGCAGAGATATAGAAACCAGTATAACAAGGAAATAGCGAAGCGGCGAAAGTATTAGAGCATATCCAGTTTATCTTAGTTTAGCATATCTTGTGTTAATCTTGTTTAATCTTGCTAACCCTAACATCGTGGAGTTATCTTGTATTCAGTTAATTCATGTCATTTTGTTTTTCCCTTGTTCACATGCTAGAAGTTACTGAACTTACTCAGGCTTTATGTCTGACTCTGTTTTCCTTCCATCTTCTTTTCTTCCGTTCCCCCCCAGGTAGTAAAGGAGGGAATAGTATAGCTCAGGTTAAGTTGGACTGTTACTCTTTTCCAGCTTGAAGATTTGCCGAATTTTGCTTGGATTCTCTTATCCGATGCTATGGCTGGCTCTTGGTAAAATTGGGGAATATAAATGTATTTTTTTATGCTTCTTTATTTTATAAGACAGATGACACTCTGATATTGTATAGAAATCTTTGTACAAACTATTTTATCAATAAAGCAAAGTTTTATTTTCCGCTGTTTAATTTCTGTCTGTCTTGTAATTTATCTGCATCTTTTACCCTAAATGCTCCACAGAACTTAGTGCATTCCCTTTGTGAGTGACACTAACGGATGTGGGGTGTTACACGTGGTATCAGAGCTGAAGGTTACCAGATCAGATAAAGGATTTGAAAAATTATTTTCAAAAGGTTTTTAAAGAAGCATTTTCAAGAGAAAAGATTTATTTTAAAGACATATTCCCCAAAGCCATACGCACTATCTCCTCTTCCTTTGTTTAAATTCTTGTCTCCTTCTTTCTTGGGTCTCTGGGGGCTCCTGGCTTTCTGGGAGGTAACCTCATCGATGGGCAAAGTAGTGCCCGGCTTCCATCCATAGCCGTAGTTGTTTCACCAACGGCTAGTTTCCTTTCAAGCTTATAAGGTTTTCTATACGATGGAAGCAGCTTTCGAGAGATTTGTCAACATGACTACACACGGAAGGGGATGAGGAGTTTGGCTAAGGAGCATAACCCTAGGATGAAGAATTCATGGATGTAGACTTAGCACACGAAGGAGGAAGAAATTATAAAACCTAAGACAAGAGGTAGTATCTTTACTAGGGTATGATAGGGCAAGAACGAGGACGGGATTTTCAGAAGGACAAGTACATGCTTTCGCCACCAAGCGTACCTAGGAGAAAGGTAGTCCGGTTGGATGAGTCTAGTTTTCTGTTTGTACTATTTCCTTAGGTTCCAGCGCTTCTCATTTGTTCATATCCACTTCCATAGTTGAGTCTCTGCACCATAGTACTTGTATAGTAGAAAGATCCCACTAGAGTCTCAAATCCAATTGGTGGTCCGACCAGTTTATTTTTGGTTAGTAGGGATTTGAGAATAGCTATCGAGTTTGCTTATATCATCTCACGTAGATCGTCTAAATTCGAAGGAGATATTCCTTGGGTGCTTGTCTGATATTAGTTTAGGCCTTTGGGGCTTGTACTTGAGAAATGTCGAGATCGGTTTGGATGGTTTGCGTGAGAGATGAATAGTTGTGGCAGGTACTCCAAAGAGCACGTAGTAACCTTTCAACTCTTATAGTTATGGCATGGCGGATAAGAGGGAAACCTCTAATCATCTTAGTACGTATACCTAGTACCGTGATTGACATCTGTTTATTTTGGAAATGGAGATCGGAAACTTCACAATCGTGAAGTAAAATTTGTTAAGATACAGTGGAGTAAAGCTCAAGAGGGCTAGATACTAGCGTCATACCCTTTTTCTTAAGGGTGCATCCTTGATTTCTTTGTGTAGGAGCTTTACGCATAATTGTTTCTTGCTTTCCGAAGTATATCACCTAGGTCGTATCTTCGATCCTTAGGTAGAAGCCAATGGATGTAAACATGTGTTTGAAACATGTTATGGTTGGTGGTTGCAAGTGGTTGCTAATGGTTGCTTGTGAATGCATATGCATACGTATTAGGCGCTAGATCAGTTCGGACGCTTTCATATTGCATTTACAGATAGGTATTGGTTTGAAAGTTGAACTTGATATGTTGTCATATGGATGTTGCATATGGATGAATGGCTGTGCACGCATGTAGTATTTACATAACTAGGGATGCTTGCATACATGATTGGACGCATGGCACCGACATGATTTGCATTAAGGAGGTCAACTGAATCAGTAGACCGCCTGATTTTGCATTAGATAAGGACATATACACACACTATGCATATGAACATGAAAGCATTAGAAATCTTTTAAGGACAATGAATGCCTGTGGTTGAATGGTTGAGTAGACGGGTGATTGGATGGTAGGACACATTCTTCCTAACTTGAAGATTTCGGGGACGAAATCCTTTTAAGTGGGGGAGAATGTAACACCCCGTAGTTTTGTAACACTAAGGTTTACAAATCAAGTCAGAATTAAAAGTTAAAATCAAAATCAAGGGAAACGGGCTGCGCCATTGCATTCATCTCGGAATTCTGCATGAGAACGAGTCCGAGTTTGCGTAAATCGGAGTCCGTATGAGGGAGATATGGCCTCCAGAAGTTTCAGAATTCAGTTTAAAATTCGAACAGACAGAAAACAAATTCAAATTTCAAAATCGGGCCGGATTGGCCAGGGCGGGAATTTTCCCGCCCAAGACACCCAGGTCGACTGGGTAGTCGACCTGGGCTACCCAGGTCGACTGGATAGTGGACCTGGGGCACCCAGGTCGACTACATAGTCGACCTGGGGGTCGACCCCCCCCCCCCCCACGTTTTTCCAGCTTTCTGCACTGGTTCGTTCTGATGTATCTGGTTACGTTTTCTGACCAGGTTCGTCCACCTAACAGTATATAAACAGCCCTCTATTCACAATTCTTTTCTATCCTTATGCTGCCTCTGAGAAAATATATAAATAAATAATATATATGAAATAAATTAAGACGAGGAGGTGCTGCTCAAAGACTTTCAAAGAGGAGATTCAAGCTAGAATTCTACTAAAGATTCGAACGACTGCAACGACTGTTTTTCTACGAATCATAGCAACGCTATCTTTCTGTTCTAATCTAATCTTTGTAAGTCAGATACTTTTTAGATTTGAACGTTTTTCTCTGTTCGTGACATGAAATTAAAGGAATAAAAGAATATGCCAAATATTTCTATTCGAATCCGTGCCTATCTCTTTAGACCTAATTAAGAACTGTCATGATTCAAGGACAAATAAGACCGTGACTATGAAACTATGGACCTCAGAACCATATGCCTCTATGACTATGAACATTGCCTATGACTATGAACATTGCCTATGACTATGAACATTTCCTATGACTATGGACATTGCCTATGACTGTGACTGTGACTATGAGAAGTATTTCCATGACTATGAACACAAGCCTACACCTTTGATTAGGAAGCAAAACTATTGTCTATGACATAAATGGGACAACTGTGATTAAGCACCTATGGTCCATGACTAGGAAAGTGTTTAAGTTTTGTGACTGTGAAATTGGGTCTAAACCCAATTATCTATTCTGTCTGTTCTTTGTTTTCTTTGGTTTTAGACCTTGGGAATTTACCTATTAAGTTAGGTCTACCCATGTTCTCTAACCTACGCCTTTATTCTGTCTATTCTTGGTTTTAGACCTTGGGAATTTACCTATTAAGTTAGGTCTACCCATGTTCTTGAACCGACGTCGTTATTCAACCCTTTTTATGCCAGTTAGTATGACCATCTTTTGCATAGCATCTTTGGTTCATTCCCAATTTTCTACGAACCTAGCTTTATTATAATCTGGACTGAATCACGATTATACGAACGGTGGGAATGCTGTTTGGGAAAAATATGAAAACGTAGTTTTACTTGGAAATTGGCATAAATTTGGAACATGTATTATGGCATGTTCATAGAAATGAAAATTGGATAAATTTGACATGAATTATAAGATGTGTAATTTGAATCTAGTATTGACGTGTAAACCTAGTATTTACATGAATGGTGAACTAGAGTAATAAGTCTAGAATTAGAATGTTGAATCGGAATTGGATTAGTTAATTTGGCACGGTAAGTATATTAGCATAAATGTGAAATTGGCCATAATTGGGAGTAATCGGCAGTTTAGCAAAATCATGGTTAGTGACACTTAATTTGGTATAGTCCACATACCAAAAAGCATAAATATGATTTAAAAAGGGGAATTGGGCCATAGGAATAAATGTAGACAATTTACATTAAAAGAGTAATTAGGAAATAAGTAAATTAGGAATAATTTACTTATAGAATTTGGCCTAAATGAGGAAATGTAAATTTAGACAAATTAAAGGTTTATTAACGACATCTCTTTTAATGGTACACCAGAAAGTTCTAGGGTGATAGAGAGGATAGTGTCTAGGCTTGGGTTTGGAAAATACAAGTTTCCTACTCTCCCTGGCTATCCCTAACTGATCCGACGAACGGGGTGGTTACTTTCAAAACTTGATTTGAAAATAAACTGAAACCCTTTGAACTTAGAAAACACGAATATGCCTAGCCCAAGGTTAGACTGAGTTGCGATGTAAACCTACCCGGAACCAACCGGCACATCCAGTAGTCGTAACAATACCTGTCTAATGTGAGTGGTAGCGGCTTTAATTTATTTAGTTAAAGCTAGAACAAGAATGGTAGGGTTAAGTTAACTAAGACACTTAACCAGTTCAATTTGATAACTAGATTGATGGGTGGGGTTAGGTTCAGATTGACACTTAACACAGTTAAGCTAGAATGGGAGGGCTAAGTCCATAGAGACACTTAACCAAACTCAAGGTAGCAAATCAAGATTTGTAGGGGTTAAGTAAAGTTAATACACTTAGCCAACTTAATATGTTAACTAGACTAGAGGTTGGGGTTAAGTAAAATCTAATACACTTAGCCAATTTTGATATGTTAGCTGGGCTAGACCGTAGGGTTAAGTAAACTTGAACACTTAACCATCAGATTTGATAAAAGAATAGGGTTAAGTCTAAACATGAAGGGATAATACTTAACCATTAATAACATGTTAGTTAAGACAGACGGGCAAGGTTAAGTTAAAAAGGAACACTTAACCAATACAGGGTGAATGGGTAGGGTTAAGTAATAAGAAATACTTAACCAATATAACTTGGTTTGTGGTGGGGTTAAGTCAACATGAATTACTGATAACACTTAACCAGTTTAACAGGATGAATGAAGAGGGTTAAGTTGGCTCGAATTGACTAATGACACCTAACCAATCCAAATTGACGGGAAAGAGAACTAAGTAGAAAACCTTAGTTAAGAAAACAACGATTCTGGAAACTAAGTGGTAAATCTTAGTTAGTAAAACTAAGTAGTAATTCTTAGTATAACACGGGAAGGAGCGAATGTCCGTCTGAGCAGAAAGAAGGCTCCAACGAATTGGGTTACGAAGCCCGAGGCTTCGAGGGGACGTGAGGGTACTCTTGGTATCCCTCTGTGAGGCTGCAGATGATCCGCCTGGGCCCACAGAGGTTAAGGTCTGCGTAGAAGAACCAGGGGTATGCCTTGGTTGCAATACATGGCAACCTAAAGACTAGGATGGACCGGCGTGATTCGGCGAGCAAACGGTAGCCCTGTGATAGCGACTCGTCGTCTACCATCCATCTTGAGTCAATCGAGATACGTGAAGCGGAAAGGCGGAGAACTCCAAAAGACCATATACTTGCTATCTAGTTATGGGTGAGGATGGCCATAGGATAGTGGGGCACCGGGGGCCGGCGTATAGTTCTCATTTTACAAGGTGTGCCTTTCATTAGTTGAGGGAGGGGTCAAGTGGGACCATAGCCACTGAAATAAAAACAGACCTTAGCATCTGCATCGGCAGATATCTGAATGCTCCCGATCGAGTTCTGTATTCCTTGATTTGCCCTGACACAGGACTCGGACCGCACATTATGGGACATGTGCATCTAGACAAGCGATAACGATTCGCGATACATGCGTGGGGAAGTATAGGAACATATACCACTCTAGGTAGTGTGTCCTAGACTTGGGGGCATCTTTCAACAGGTAGCATAATTCCTAGTTGAACTAGGTGGCATAAATCCTGAATCCGAGAAGCATTCAGCAGATAGCGTAAACTTTAGAGGAATCTAGAAAGTACTTGGTAGGAAACCCTAGATTAAATCTAGGTAACAAATAAATAAATGGGTGCCTGATGGCGATGGAAAATACAAGGATTGGGATCACGTTATCGTTACTAGTTGGGAAACTAGTTAGGTGGTGCAGAGATATAGAAACCAGTATAACAAGGAAATAGCGAAGCGGCGAAAGTATTAGAGCATATCCAGTTTATCTTAGTTTAGCCTATCTTGTGTTAATCTTGTCTAATCTTGCCAACCCTAACATCATGGTGTTATCTTGTATTCAGTTAATTCATGTCGTTTTGTTTTTCCCTTGTTCACATGCTAGAAGTTACTGAACTTACTCAGGCTTTATGTCTCACTCTGTTTTCCTTTCGTCTTCTTTTCTTCCGCCCCCCCCCCCTAGGTAGTAAAGGAGGGAATAGTATAGCTCAGGTTAAGTTGGACTTTTACTCTTTTCCAGCTTGAAGATTTGCCGAAGTTTGCTTGGATTCTCTTATCAGATGCTATGGCTGGCTCTTGCTAAAATTGGGGAATGTAAATGTATTTTTTTATGCTTCTTTATTTTGTAAGACAGATGTCACTCTGATATTGTAAAGAAATCTTTGTACAAACTATTTTATCAATAAAGCAAAGTTTTATTTTCCGCTGTTTAATTTCTGTCTGTCTTGTAATTTATCTGCATTTTTTACCCTAAATGCTCCACATAACTTAGTGCATTCCCTTTGTGAGTGACACTAACGGATGTGGGGTGTTACATTACCTTTACTGTAACTCATGCCGACCTTCCAAATACCGAAATCACTGGACGTTATTAGAAAGAAATTAGAGGGTGAGAAAAGAAAGAAAGAAATATTAGAATAGAAGAAGAAGAAGAAGAACCACAAACACAGAGTCTCACATCGCGGCAGAACAAAATATAATACAGAAATAATCTTTATTGAGAGCTTTAAAATACTTACAATATCAGAGTACATCAACATCTCTGGACAGTCATAAAAATCTGTTCCAGATACAACACACAGCGGAATAGTAGCTATATAATGTCATATGTCTGGACTCTTCCAGTTCTTCTCTTCACAGCATTCGATAACCTGAACCTGTACACCCCGGGCTAACCCGAGCATTTACAAAACACCGGGTCAGTCTGGTGAACCCGAGTGAGAAAAATTCGCACAGTATTAAGGGTAATCATCCAACATGATTTTAAAGTTGAAATCCTTTCAAAAGAAAAAGGGTAATCGTAAGACCAAATCCACACATAAACACGGACGGTTTTTACCTTACGATAACCCAAATCATTTTTGAAATCGATATCTTTTCTGATATTATAATAATGTCTAAACACAAGTAAATAACAATCTAGTGGAACGCTTGCATCTCACGCTCCACGTATATAGTATACAATCAAAACCGCGGGCGCTTATTGGAGATTGGATTCCGACCTTGACAAGGTATGGGACCACCTGTCGATAGTGTATCTCTAAAGACGAATACATTGGGTTCAACAAGAACGTCTTGCAACCCGGCCCTCACATGACCGACCAATCATTTCGCTTGAGTGTATCGAATGTATATCACCAACGGTTGGGCTCAAACCACCGTTTCCCGAAAAGGACAACATCGAACTAGATTAAAGAAGCAAAAGGAATTTCTCTAGATAGGTGATTATACACCCTAATGGGAGCGACCCACATAGCCATGCTGCCTGCCCGATTTTTGTCATTTCCCGGCTGTGAGGCTTGAGGTTTGAATTCCCTTTAACACAGCTGGTCACCATTCACTTTGAATTCCACATCGTCAAATCTGCCGGATATCACTAATTGAAGTCCATAAAAATACTCTAGTTGGGAGATAACCAACTATGGTATGTTTGAAGAAATCAACGTACGTGATCCTTTGGAAATACTCTGTCAGACACTCGTCCATACGAGTCATCCAGGAACAGGATGAACCAAAGGTACTCTCCTACTGCATCTCATATAGGAATCACCCCATGGATCAATAACGAGAAGTCCTTGCAACCCGTGGATTCCAACCACGACTGAATCACAGTTTATCTCTGGCCGCTAAGCCAGAGATTATAAGTAACCCTTCCGCTTATAAAGTTCCACGGTCTTCAATGCTCCATCTCGATCGTCTTCTGATATCTTCACGTATTTGTTGGCCGGAATGGTTTTCGAACCTAAGTTCGATCCTGGTCTTTCCTTACCAACAATCGTATGGTCAGATTTGATAGTCGGTGATTTAACTATCAAGATAAACGGTGTTTCAATCATGACAATCTAATGAGTTCACTGGTTCGGTATTCAGCACCATTTGGCCTTTTAATTAAAAACAAATGTAAATTCACAACTCTTCAATATTTTGATATTATAAATATCGCTTTCTCGCTTCTTATTTTTCATAAGATTATTCTTTAAACAAATCCATTTACATTTTGTAGGAAAAATCCTATACCATATCCAATATCCTATTTTACTTTAAAAAACATTATCCATTTTATTATCTAATATTTGGAAATAAACTAATTATTCATCAAACAACATTATAGAATGTTCTTATTTCCTTACTTGAAAATAATAACAATGCTTATTCTTATAAAATAAAACTTAACTTTACGTTTCCTTGTTAACACGAAAACTTCCTGCAATTCCCTTTTTCTTTGGAATTCCCACTATATATATATTCATATATATCCAAATCTTCATCAAAATGTTGCGTTATTATTTCTCTGATGAAATAATAAGTCATTACTATCCTCATTTACCATTTTCAATTAATATCACCTTCAGATAATCTTGATGTCGTTCAAGTTGGGGTATTTTAATTACCTCTCAGACCTTGGTCAACAACGTTCATATCTTAAGGTAAATACGAGTCATAATCCAAAACCCGATACCTTACTTCAATATCACTATAAATTCCATTTCACTATTACTCAAAAACCGGTTTCATAAAACCTTCTTATCTCTTTAAAAATCTCCTTCTCGATATATCGCTACCCTTAATTTAAGTAATTCCTTATATAAAACACCACCTTTAAAACCTTTTCTCTTTTTAAACAATTTCTTTCTAGCCAAAAATGGTCAATTTAGTCAACTCTATACACGGTTATCTCACTAACCGGTTTCAATTCGTTTTCCCTTTAAATTAATTTATAATGTAATTAATTTAAAATAATTCCATTTAATTGTTCCTTAAAAAAACAATTATCCAAATTTAACAGTTAGGTCAATTTCTATTCACAAGTTTCTTGATCTGATTAACATCAGCTTTTACCCTATAAAATCAATTTATAATTAATTATATACTTCAATAAAATAAATAAATACTTATTTCCTTTAAACAAACTTTTATTCTATATAATATATTTTAAAAACTATATGCAGTTATAAAATAGATTTTATAACTTTGGTTGTATCGATCTACCTGACGGTAAATCAATATAACAAAACAATTTATTCTTAGGCCATTTACTGCCGATTACCCAACCAATATCGCCCATTGGTTAAAGCAGAACACAGGTTGACTTTTCAGTCAATGATCGCAAATTAAATCAACCATCCAATCATGACAGTTCATATATGGTAATATTGAATTAATAATATATTTGAGGAATCCGGTTGGATCCCCCCAATCTGTTCTTCCCTGTATTTCAAACGGTTATCACAAACCAGATCACTTCATTTAACTGATATAAAATAGTAAATAGCAACAATTTTATATCAACCAACCAACAAAGCATTTCTATCAGTTCACACAAAACACGTTTATTTTATAAACGTGACCAACGAGGTAGCTTACCTTCATTGGAACCAATTCGTTAAAATAACGATTTTGGGATTTCACTGAAATTAAACGACAGTTTAATTTCATCAATAATTAAATATATAACTAGCAAAACAGTCAACCATAGCAAATAGAGCACACAAAATAAAAACCCAATTTATATAAAATATAAATGAGAAAACTGAGTGAGTTTAACTCACCTTAATTTGAATTCGTCGATAACCGGTACATTTCAGTTAAATCAAACAGGCGTTTAATTTAACTGAAAATTCCATATACTTCCATCTTCGTTCAATTCTGTTTCATAATGTAGTGTTGCGTGTTACAGATCCAACGCTTCTGACGGCCTCAAATTCTGACATTGTATGGTTAAGAAATCGTGTGAATAAATTTATATAAACATTTATAAAAAGATAATTAAGCATTACTATTTTAATTTTAAAGGGACTTACCGCCTTATACACATATACGTTTGGCCTAAATCATTTCAGCCCGTCCCCTTCTTCGTTGGAAATATCCAACAATTTTCATGTGATACTGCTCCTGTCCTCCTTCCCACGTTCATGTTGTCTTCCCAGCTCGCTATTTTTTTATTTTATTTTTCGCTTCAGAAACTGACTTTCCACGTTTCCGCATGCTTCTTACGTCCCAGCTTCTTTTCCACTTCTGTTCTTTTCCTCTTGCTTACTACTTCCTCTCATTAACAAATGGCCGAACACTCCAGCTTCCCATACACTTAAGAATAAAACAACATTTCATTTTTCAACTTCCTCTTCACAACGTTTCTTCGTTGTTCTTCATGTCAACTCCTTTTTTCCATGCACAACTTCTGCTCACTATTGTACCCACCCCACCTGGTTCAAAGTGCGAACAGTAGACCTCACCATACACCAGCGCGTCACCTGCCGTAGACACTTCCTCTCCACACACACTACCCACTTCGAAGCTAACCCATCGCATGCAAGAAGAAAGGCCACCGCCGCTCACCCATCATCGACATGGCAGTCGATCTGACACCTCCAGAAGAACCGCACCACCCCACTCCTCCTTCGCCTGAGACAGCTCGGAGCTCGGCCTCCGCGTTCATCCTCAAAACCACTTTGAAAACCGTGGCTTTAGGCACCCCTCACAGTCGTCATAGGTCGACAGTCCTGATCTCCACCGTTCAATCTGTTGATCTCCTCACGCCGAAGAGTTTGCTGTTGTAGTTCTTGCGAGAAGATTGGTGAATTGATTGGAAGCTTGAGAGGAAGAGGGTGATATCTCGGTCGTTCGTTATTTAGTGGAGTTTAAAATTTCTTTTTGGGACCAAGAAAGAGACGCAGGGATCAAATGAATTTATACAGAAGGGATACGTGGGCGTCAAGCTTTGTAGGTTATAGCCGTATAGGATTTCAAAATTTGTATGTAGCTGGCGATGGAAAAGATGGGACACAATGCTTTGTCGGCAAGGTTAAAAGGATTGGCGACCAAGAAATAAGCAACATTGGTACGAAAATCAATTGAAAATTGAAGAAAAGGACTAGGGATCTAGTTCGTTCATTTTCTGTGAAGAGGCAGCTCATTCGTTGACCGTAGATCCGTGTTTTTACTCAGAATAGGGTTTACTTGGTATTCATATGGGTGAATTATATTATTATTGAAACTTCGTCGCAAAGTAACACGCCGAAACCACAACAAACAACTCCTGTTTACTGATAATAAGGCTATTCTTAGTGTAAAAAGGTATTCCGGACCTAATGAGATAAGTTTCGTTGAAATCCGAGGTTGTATGAAAAAAATTCCTTTATAAAACCGGAAATAAACACGCGTTTTATTTTTCCATGATCACTATATAAATCTAATCAACTTGAAACTTTGAAATCCTATAATAATTCTTCACTATGAACCCAACGGCACCAGTTTCGTCGCATTCTGAGACTGTTTCCCCAGTAGGCTATTTTTACGCGCACCGCAATGCCCCTTTGAGCACCAAATTTGTCGATCTCCAAAAATAACAAACTATATACCTATCCTGACTCTAATCGACGATACGAACTCAATGGGACTGGTTTCGTGGCCTAATTCGATCGTCTGTTCAAGTTACACTCGAATATCCCTTTTATTATATTAATTACCGCTATTGAAAATGAACGGGCGTTTATAGCTGCCGTGGTCACATACGAATTCGGTTTGCCACGCCATTTAACACTGTACAATAATTTAACGTTACGGTGCCAATGAAACTGATTTCGTTGAAATATGAGTCTGTTTGCAGAATGACCATTTTAAAGGCCGATATTTAAATAATGATTTTTCATAGCGGCTATTTTAAAATTTGATTGGGCCATAATTAACAAACCATAACACGAAATCTGGATTTTTCTCTTTCATATGAAAATTATCATCAATACGGTTCCAACGTTTCTTGTTTCACAGAAATCCGACTTATATCGGATCCTGTATATTCAGTTAAAGTTCAAAACTCCATACTACGAACTGCACGCCATTTTCAAGCTCTATTTATATTTATATAAATTATAACGTTTAAACGTCGTTTTAAATAAACGAATTAAATATTAAAATTCATTAATATTCCAAATATAATATTTAAAATAATAAATTAAATAAAATATTTGACTGTCAAAAACACGGGTCGTTACACATTTTTTTTTTAAATTTCCGAATCGAGCAGAAACCAAGGGTAAAAATGAGCACAGAATTCTCGGTGATTCGGGTTCGAAGGATTTCGATTTAGGTTTTCGAATTAGATTTAAGCTAGACTATGGTGGCCGCAGGTACTGGTTATGAGGACATTGAAGGATTTGATGCTTGTGTTGAGGACGAGGTGTCGGTTATGGAACTGATCTAGAACTGTGGTGGGTAATGGTCTATGTTGATGATGTGAATTGCTAGGAGGTTGCTGGATGGTTTGCGAATTGGGTTCTTTGAATTCGAATCAGGTTTAATTGTTTGAGTTCGAATTGGATTTCGAAGTGGGCTAGATTGTGGATTGTATATGAGTTTTGAGAGGAGGGAGTTCGGATTATGGGTTGCAAAGTGGACTAGATTGTGGATCTGGAGTATGATGCGAGTATGGCACGGGTTTGCAAGTTTGGATTATGGCGTGACTGTTTGAATTGATCGGATCTTTGTGTGGTTATTCGGATTGTGGTGGGTGGCAGAAATTTGATGAATATGAAGCGAATTGGGTCGTAGTTTCAGAAACTTGTTGACGAAGTATTGTGGAGGTGTGTGGTCTTTTGGATCTGGTGATCGATGAAACCGTGATGAGGTCTATGGTGTGGCGGTTTCAGGAAACCCAATCTGATTTGGTTTCGGTTGTTGGGTGCGAATGTTGTATGGTCAGACCTGTGACGAACAGGGTCTGGTTTTGGAGTTTGGTTTGTGTGATGTTAATGATGGTGAAGTTGTTGCTTGCGGATTGAGTGTACTGCAGTCGAGATCTTGATGGTTGCGGTTAAGAACTGGCTTGGGGAAGAGACTGTTGTATCCGTTGATGGTGTATCCATTATGGTCACTGGGACTAACATGGACGTTGAGGAGTAGATGGAGAGATGATGGTTTGAGAGAAGTTGGTATGCTGAAAGGGTTTGTGACGGAAGATTTGAGGAAGGCAGGACTAAATATGGAAGAGGGAGAAAAATCAGAAGGAAAGAAATTTGTTATTATTGTTCTTTTTCGGTAAAACTTGTAAAACTAGAAAGAAATTTGTTTTGGTAAGGCGGGAGGCAGAAGATAGTTGAATGAACTGGGTGTATTTGATGGATTTGTGGGAGTTGGATCTGGATATGGACTGGTGGTTGATGGCGTATGGAAATACAAGCAGATAAAGAAAGAAATATCAGGGAGCAAAGGAAAGAAATTGTAATGGCTCGCAAATCCGTACTATCCGAGTTGACTAATAACACCACACGTCCAACCCAAATGACATTATTAGTAGAAAGAAGTAAGAGGATGAGAAATAGAAAGAAAGAAATATTAGAATAGAAGAAAACGAAGATCACAAATTCATAGCGGAACGAATAAAATATATTATATAACATAACTTTTTGAAATATAAATCAGTAACTTTATATACATACCATCATCAGAGCACAACAGTTATTCCTGGAGCAGTTATAAACACCTATTTCCAGATACCACATAGTACACAACGGAAATATGATAGTCTACACCTAACAGGTGAAGCCTCCTGCTTCAAGCTCCTTCAAGTGAATCTGTAAAATCCTGACTACTTGGCTGCCCGTACAAATACGGGCACCCAAGAGTTTAGGGAAAAAAAAAATAAACTCTGGGTCAGGCATGGGACTGGTGTGAGTAAACTCCAATCATTTGTTTAAATTTAAAAATCCTTTCGAAAGAAATGATAATCGTAAGACCGATCCACACATAAACACGGATGGTTTTTTACCTTACGATAACCCAAAATATTTTTGATATCAAATGCAGTGATATTATAATAATGTCTACATCAAATAAATAGAATCTAGCGGAACGCTTGCATCTCATGCTCCATATATAATATAAAATAAAAAAACCGCATGGCGCTTATTGGAGATTGGATTTCCAACATGACAAGGTATGGAATCACCTTCCGATCAGTGCACTCTAGAGGGGATACATTGGGGTTCAACAAGGACATCTTGCAACCCGGCTCACACATGACTGACCACTCATTTCTCTTGAGTGTATTGAATGTATATCACCAACGGTTGGGATCAGCAACCGTTTCCCGAAAAGGGACAGCATCGTTAGATTGAAGAAGTAAAAGGAATTTCTCTAGATAGGTGATTATACACCTTAATAGGAGCAACCCACATAGCCATGCTGCCTGCCCGATTTTTGTCATTCCCCGATTGTTGAGGCCTGAGGCTACGATTACTTTCCATTCATTAATAGCACACTCACTTTGAATGCCACATTGCCGGATCCGTTAATCACTAATTGATTTTCACAAATATGTTCTGGATATTATGCTAAGAGAATAAATTCTCTGCCACCATATATATTTATACAGAAAACATATGTGATCATTGGAAATACTTTGTCAGACATTCGTCCATATACGTTCGTTCTGGGATTGAATGAAACCGAAGGCACCATTTATATTAATAGAAAAAGTCCTTGCACTTTACTCCGTCTTTGATTATCTTCATATAATCTAATTCGCAACGCTACTGCCAATACGGAGTGGTTCTCGGATAATAATCCAACCGATCTCTCCATATTGACAACGATATTGGCAAATACTTCGATAGTCGGTTTAACTATCAAAGAAAAACAAACAAACATTCATCCATAACATAATCAATCACTGGGCCTATTATTTAATATTTCATTAATTAATTCACTTCTTCATTTCCTTATCAATATTTGTTAACCAAATATTTTCGGTAATCATATTGGTTTCTTACGCTATTTGGAAAAACATTTCTATGTATCGCCTTCTTTTATTTTCTGTACTTAGAAAATATATTCTATTTGCAATTGAAAAAAACATTTCAATCACTTATCTCTTTCCCGACTCAATTATAGTCAGGAAACATTTACTTTATATTTCCAAAATTCCACCACTTGGGTTAAATCGACTGTTGTGTAAAACATCGTTACAAGCAACCCGAATTACTGTACTCAACTAACTCTTATTCAAACACTAATCTTCGAGACTGAATCTGGCTATTTATCGGTTAAAAATAAAATCAATCAAGTTAGGGTATAACTACCTCTCAGACCTTGACTGAAAATATCCTTAACTTCAAAACGGACAAGACCACTTACCTCGAATAATCAACATCATAAAAACCAATTATTCATTTTTAAACCCGTATACGTTTCTCTTTCTAATTTTACCAGATTTAATTATAGATTTTCTTTTTGTTTATAATATTCTATTTTTAAGTTTGTTTCCTTATCGAATCCTATATATATCGATACATTGATTTCTAACTACCAAATTTTCTTAAAAATATTCTAACTCCTTAAATTTCCGGAAAATTTCGCCATAACCTCCTTTGTACTGGTCGATAGTTCAAACCTCAACTCGCCTCTCTAGGCCCTTTCCATTTGAAAAGAAAATCAAAAAGCCAAGTGGCTTGCCGATTCGGTGCATAAAATCTCATATGGAATTTAAATGTGTACCTTTTTGTCGGGAACACAAATTATAATCTTCATATACTTCATTCCATACCTGTCTAACACATATATGTCCATTTCTAATTTATTTCAACTCAATCCTGTCATTTTTAACTCAACTCGCTAATTAATCTTTTTATTAGCTCTTTTGCCCATTCCACTTTATATTTGAACATATCATGTTCAATTATCATTTTATCTTGCTTATAAATTAATTTGATTCCATTTCGCCTCAAGTTCCATATTCGATTTCGAATAAAAATTCTCAAATCTCCTTTACTTATTCAAAGTCCATTTTCATATCGAATTTCAATTAACTAATTATTATTCAAATTAGTTAGTTTTATTCAATAACTAAACATCTGATTTTTGTCTCAAAAATCATTTCACTTACTTCACTGGAGTTCATATTTATTTTATATCTCCAGTCTGGATTTTTCTAATGGCAATTTTGATTTAATTTCTTTAAAATCTTTTTATTTATTTAAATAAACCATTATGGTTTTATAACTGTACTGGCGCTGTTTTTCTGAAAATTTGATTTTGACATAACTCAAAATCTATAAGATGAAATTCAGATTTTTCTCCTCCATTAGAAAACTATTATTCAAATGGTCTTGACGATTCTTCTTTCAAAGAATTCCGACTTAAATTGAGTCCTGTATACTCAATTAAAGTTCGAAACGCCAATTTACAAACTACCGCGCTGCGGCGAGTTCATTTTAATTATATTAATATATATATAAACGTTTAAACTTCGTTTATAATAATTCAACTCCATTCTGATATATTATTAATATATATTAAACCAATTTTCCAAACTCAACTTAATATTTCTGATCGTTTATAATTGTCGACTTTTCATTTACTCGGTTATAAATTTAATTATACTTAATTTTCTATATTAAATTCCAATTCTGTTTATAAATAAATTTATTTATAAAATTCGATATAATCGAATTTCTAATTATAAATCCGTTTGATTTTTCCCACTTCAGTTTATATCCCAAACTCCGGAATATAATCAATCATTCTATTTCCAACACGTTTTCCAATTTCACCTTTTAAATTTTTACTTGAATTTAAAGTTACCAATTATCTTTTGATAATTTATTCACCATATTTATAAACATCGTTTATAAATTTACTTGTTCTATTTTTAAACAAGTCCATTTCGAAATCTATTTAAACCCAAAATCTTATTTTGGAATATTCTATATATTATAACTTATCTATATAAATATAGATATATAGAATTTATTTTTAAATTTAACTTATATTTAATAAAATGCTAATATTTTCTAGACATGTTTTATTAAATAAATTCGAACTAATCAAATTCACATCATAAATCCTTACGGATTTATTTTAGTTCAGTTTATATTCTGAACATCAGACTAAACTTCATCTTTTACTTCTTTAAAACAATTTCCTATTTCTATTTTTAAATTCACATTTGAATTTGAATATTCAAATTATCGAATGATAATTTTCCCACTTCATTTATAAACATTGTTTATAAATTCATTTCAATTCCCAACATTATTCCATTTATAAACATCATTTTATAAATTCACTTTAATTCCCTGATTATCCAATGAAAATCATTCCCGTTTATCTATAAACACCGTTTATAAATTTACTTCAATTTTCTGTTTTATTTAATTTATAAACACAGTTTATAATTTCAATACTTGTTTTTATATTTAAACAAGTAAATATTTCTTAGTCGATTCGAAATTCATATTCTATTTTAAAAAAAATAGAATTTTCCTTTTAAATCTCAAAATCCCCTTTCACAATATTTTTATAATTTAACATCTTGGCCCAGTGATATTTAAACATCCAAAAACACTCGATTAGCAAATCACGGGTCTTATAACACATCATATATGATAATGTATATGAAAACAAACAAATAATAATATTTTTGAGGAATCCAGTTGGATTCCTCTAACCTGTTTTCCTGCTTCCACAGACGTTAGTCACATAAATAATACCCATCCTACTTCGAGGCAGGATATCGTGGTATAGAAGGTCATCCACTGTCATAGCGTGGGGCGTATAGGGTCATCCGCTAATGATATTGCGGGCATCCGCTAATGGTACTGCGGGAATACAACCAATCACCAATATATATATATAATAACAACAAACCAATCCTATATAACTAATATATTTTAAATAGGCACAAAAATATTTAAATGCAACCAACAACTAGCAAACAATTATTTTTAACTAATAAAATTAATTATAAATAAATTTGAGTGAGATTTACTCACCAGAGTTTTATCTACTGAATATCCATTCTAGTTTTCTGAATTTAAAACGATTGTTTGGATTATACTGAAAATCTAGTTGACTTCGAGGAATCTCAAACCCCTTTTTATCGTACAACATTCATCGCTATGATTTTTAGCACACTTCGCTTTGCCAAAAACTGTTATCGCTTGAGATAACTAACTATGTTTCAAGTTTGATATAATTTAAATGATCATTAACTTGTAAACTAGAATTTAATTAAATAACTAACATTACCTTAATTACTTTGTTTTTTCCACGCTGGTTCTTCCTTCTTTAAATGAGAATATGGGAACCTGCTTTACAGTAACACCATTTCTTTTTAACCAACGAGAATCCTCTTCCTTCCTGGTTCACCACGAACTCACGCTCCAGACTTCAACCACCAAGATCCTAATACCCTACTGAAAACGGTGCTGATTCCCATCCTCAAAAATTCCACTCCCGTACTTTTTGATGTTCAGGCCACCAGCACAACATAGAAGACAGAACCACCGCAACCCTATCACCAAATCCCTTTGCATCGCTAACTCCACGAGGGCACCACAAATTTGAACTCGAATACACATTCACACGCTTTCAGGGAATCGCGACTTCACTCAGCAATGTACAGATTGCGACAGAAATCTTGACCAAATCATCTCAAGGCTTGCGACCATTTATTACTTGAATCCCTCAACCCTATCGCTTACTGGCGAATGTCAGTTTACCACTCCCGTCGCCCTTTTGTCGAGCCTGTAGCGTTTTTCCAAATCAAGATTCACAGTGGCTTGTGAATTCCTACATCGGAACCTTCAGACTCCATCGCACCTTATCCTTGTTCGACCAACTCTCGAGCTCCCGTAAAACCCAATCGCGACTTCGATTTTCCCATGAACAGCTACAGGACGTGAACCTTAACATCGTGACATTACAACAATCTGGATCGAAATCACAACCACCTACTTGTGTGACAACCTCTGCATCGACAAGGAGATCAAGCCCTAAATACGACTATTTGAAATCGAACTTCGACAGTGACATCGCACTAAAAATTTGACCTTTCCTCGCGAAGCTCATTCTTCAGCGAACTCGACCTTGGAACTAGAAGAGGTAAATGTATTAGGTAGAATGACCATTGATTTTGTACTGATTTGATGCTCTCATTTTCGATTTAAGGAATGAAAAGGGGATGGACGGCTTTCGATTTCATTGAAGTGGGATTTAGAATTTGCCTGAGAACGAAACGAATAAGGAAGTGGATGTTGCATATTTAAATGAGTGGGAGGAGACCATACGTACAGGGCATTAAATTTTTGTAGGATAAAGGACACAACAAATCCTTTATTTTATTTTAAAAAAAGATTTTCGATTTGAATTTTATTAAATACGATTTGATACAAAGAGATTTTTATTTATTCTTTTTAGATGGATATCGATTTGATTTCGAGCTTATCCACAATCAAATATCTTGGGGTCCATTAATATAAATCACGAACCGCTATTCTAGCGTACCAACCGACATTTCAATATAATAACCCTATTCTGAACTCAGCAGTAAATATTCTAAAATTTAATTTCAACATATATACCATATTAACTTAATATAATATAATTTAAATTCGAAAACCACAAATTCTTTGATAATAAATTATTATTCATTATCGTATATATCAAATAAAATTCCTACTTATCATCTGAATCATTTTGATTCAGTTTTTAACTTCGATTTCAATTATATTTCGAATTACAATAATTCGATATATTCTAAATTAAATTATATTCGATTATTAAATCGATAACTCAATATAAAAATTTAATTTATATTATCAACTATATATTTAAAACCATATTATATATTTAAAATTAATCAACCAAAAATCCGGGTCGTTACATTCTTCCCCACTTAAAAGAATTTCGTCCTCGAAATTACTAAGGTAGGAAAAATGGTACAAACCCATTAACTTTCAAAATCCACTTATGCTGAAAATCAACTCTTCATATTTCAACAACTTTAATTCTTCCAAAACTTTTGGTTTCCATTTACATAACACATCATATATGTTCACATTCAATTAATTTGAATGATTTACAATCAATTCATGTTCCATTCAAATTGATTCTGATCAATTTATTTACTTCGATCCATTTAACTTACTTAAGTTAAATTTAAATTCCAAATTCAAATTCCTAGGCTTTTAATTCAAATCACTTCTGAAATCACATATATATATTTATTTATTTCCATTTCAAATTTAAAAAATTTGAATTTTCAAACAATTTTTTCTTTCAAATAAATTTCCAACAAAAACTTTTCTAAGGTAGCAATTAATCACTTAGAAACTCTAAAATGAATACTGATGATGCTGCAGTCATTATCAGAATTATTTTCCAGCCACTGAAGTGAGTTCAGTGCTTTATCACTTTCAAAATCAATCTGAAATGGTTTCTATTCAAAATCCTTTTAAAAAAAGATATATTATCCTAATATACTTCGAAAAATATTTTCCAACTTCCTAGGATTTAAGTTCTAAATTCTGGTTTGAATTCAGCTTTAATTCATGTCATTTGTATATATTTCATTCATATACAAATTCTGTTTGGTTATATATAGCCATTCAAATTTTATAATCTCATTTGATTATAATCCTAACCATCAACACATCAATAATTTCAGTAAATTATTCTTTTTATATCAAAATATAATTTTGGGCAAAATTATTTCATTTACCCACATTAAAACAATACCGTGTCGAAGTTTTCTGTTCAAGTATTCAGAAATTCCTATCGACTTCATGGCATCCCAAGATTCGATCATAATTCATAAACCACTCAACAGACTAGCCAACACAATATAAAACATTTTTTATATCAAATAACAAATACGCGCTCTCATATATACACTCAACTCATTCTAGGGTACTACTGACTCTATCTATAATGAGCACATTTCCACCAAAGCCTAGGTATTCGCTCAACCTAAGCTCTAATACCACTGTAATGGCCCACAAATCCGTACTATCTGAGTTGACTAATAACACCACAAGTCCAACCCAAATGACACAGAAATACGAATCATTAGTAGAAATAAGTTAAAGGATGAGAAATAGAAAGAAAGAAATATTAGAATAGAAGAAAACGAAGATTACAAACTCACAGCGAAACGAATAAAATATATTATATAACATAACTATTTGAAATACAAATCAGTAACTTTATATACGTACCATCATCAGAGCACAACAATTATTTTTGGAGCTGTTATAAACACCTGTTTCCAGATACCACATAGTACACAGCGGAAATATGATAGTCTATAGCTAACAAGTGAAGCCTACTGCTTCCAGCTCCTCCAAGTGAATCTGTAAAATCCCGACTACTTGACTGCCCGTACAAATTTAAGCACCCAAGAGTTTAGGGAAAACAAAACAAAATAAACTCTGGGTTAGTCATGGGACTGGTATGAGTAAACTCCAATCATTTGTTTAACTTTAAAAACCCTTTCGAAAGAAATGATAATCGTAAGACCTCCACACATAAACACGGATGGTTTTTTACCTTACGATAACCCAAAATATTTTTGATATCAAATCCAGTGATATTATAATAATGTCTACATCAAATAAATAGAATTTAGTGAAACGCTTGCATCTCACGCTCCATATATAATATAAAATAAAATAAAAACCGCATGGCGCTTATTGGAGATTGGATTTCCAACATGACAAGGTATGGAACCACCTTTCAATCAGTGTACTCTAGAGGGGATACACTGGGGTTCAATAAGAACATCTTGCAACCCGCCCACACACGACCGACCACTCATTTCGCTTGAGTGTATCAAATGTATATCACCAACGGTTGGGATCAACAACCGTATCCCGAAAAGGGACAACATCGATAGATTGAAGAAGTAAAAGGAATTTCTCTAGATAGGTGATTATACACCCTAATGGGAGCGACTCACATAGCCATGTTGCTTGCCCGATTTTTGTCATTCCCCGGTTGTTAAGGCCTGAGGCTACGATTACTTTCCATTCATTAATAGCACACTCACTTTGAATGCCACATTGCCGGATCCGTTAATCACTAATTGATTTGCACAAATATGTTCTGGATATTATGCTAAGAGAATAAATTCTCTGCCACCATATATATTTATACAGAAAACATATGTGACCATTGGAAATACTTTGTCAGACATTCGTCCATATACGTTCGTTCTGGGATTGAATGAAACCGAAGGCACCATTTATATTAATAGAAAAAGTCCTTGCACTTTACTCCGTCTTCGATTATCTTCATATAATCTAATTCACAACGCTACTGCCAATACGGAGTGGTTCTCGGATAATAATCCAACCGATCTCTCCATATTGACAACAATATTGGCAAATACTTCGATAGTCGGTTATTTAACTATCAAAGAAAAACAAACAAACATTCATCCATAACATAATCAATCACTGGGCCTATTATTTAATATTTCGTTAATTAATTCACTTCTTCATTTCCCTATCAATATTTGTTAACCAAATATTTTCGGTAATCATATTGTTTTCTTACGCTATTTGGAAAAACATTTCCATGTATCGCCTTCTTTTATTTTCTGTACTTAGAAAATATATTCTATTTGCAATTGAAAAAAACATTTCAATCACTTATCTCTTTCCCGACTCAATTATACTCAGGAAATATTTACTTTATATTTCCAAAATTCCACCACTTGGGTTAAATCGACTGTTGTGTAAAACATCGTTACAAGCAACCCAAATTACTGTACTCAACTAACTCTTATTCAAACACTAATCTTCGAGACTGAATCTGGCTATTTATCGGTTAAAAATAAAATCAATCAAGTTGGGGTATAACTACCTCTCAGACCTTGACTGAAAATATCCTTAACTTCAAAATGGACAAGACCACTTACCTCGAATAATCAACATTATAAAAACCAATTATTCATTTTTAAACCCGTATACGTTTCTCTTTCTAATTTTACCAGATTTAATTATAGATTTTCTTTTTGTTTATAATATTCTATTTTTAAGTTTGTTTCCTTATCGAATCTTATATATATCGATACATTGATTTCTAACTATCAAATTTTCTTAAAAATATTCTAACTCCTTAAATTTCCGGAAAATTTTGCCATAACCTCCTTTGTACCGGTCTATAGTTCAAACCTCAACTCGCCTCTGCAGACCCTTTCCATTAAAAAAAAAAATCAAAAAGCCAAGTGGTTTGCCGATTTGGCGCATAAAATCTCATATGGAATTTAAACGTGTACCTTTTTGTCGGGTACACAAATTATAATCTTCATATACTTCATTCCATACCTGTCTAACACATATGATGTGACGGCCCGCCCCGCACCAACCGACATTTACTCCAAAGGTGCACTGTACACATGTCCAGTTAGCACGGAACGGGTCGTCAGAAGGAAAAGGAAGAAGGAAATGAACATACAAAGAACTTGTAGAATGTCTCACAGCGCATAGAACAAAATATAATAATAACATACTTGACATAAAACAGGAGAGACAGTGCATAAGCTGAAAATCAGAACTAAACATCATAGCAGCGGAAATCCAAAATACAGCTTATTACAACTTTCAAACTGTCTCAAAGCAAAAGTAAGGTAAATGAGGTACACTACTAATGCCCAAGTAGTGACCACCAACGACACAGGGAGAATGTGTATATATATATCATACGTGGAAGCCTCCTGCCCGCCTCCGAATCAGCTACTCGCGCATCACCAGCTAACCTGTCTCTAGTCTGCTCATGTGAGCACCCAGAGTAATAAGAGGAGACATAAAACTCTGGGTCAGACATAAAGCCTGGTATGAGCGATAAGCATCTAAAGTGAACAATAACAGGTAGACTAAAACATACCTGAACCTGGACCTACAACCAAAGAGTTAGCACTACATACTGTACAACACTCTAAGGTATCATATCAAACAATATAAAGATATGGAGGTGGGGAAGGTGTGCATGTCATAGGGATGGCAAACAATCAAACATAACATCCATCCTCACATCTCTCACTCAGTGCGTAAAGCATACGATATTCACTACTTCGATCACCCAACATACCTTGCTACGATCACTCTGCCCCATGAAGTCATAAATGGCTTCACTGCACAGATAACGTAGCCACTAATCATTTGCTATGTCCACTTTGCCCCATGGAGTCACAAGAACCCCACTGCACTGGCTCATAGCCCTACCAATCCTTACTATGTCCACTTTGCCCCCATGGAGTCACAAGAACCCCACTGCACTGGCTCATAGTCTTACTACGCATCACCTTGCCCCTCAGGTCATAATGACCCTACTGCACTGATAACGTAGTCTTGCTACCATCACTTTGCCCCTCAGGTCATAATAACCCTACTGCACTGATAAGTAGCCCATCATTCATTCTTAGTGGTGAATCGAAGTTATGAACGTCGACAACTCCTTAGCACACGTCCCGCAGCAAAGTCCAACCATGAAGTGAACTCCTTGGTTCCCAACTGGTTCCGGGATCCTGAGCTCTAACTTCCCCTATTGGACTACCTTTGCATCTCGGGTTATTGGTCAATACTGGATCGGGTCGGGTTCCTCTTCAAGTTATCGGTTCGGGTCGGTGTCCTTCATCCGTTCGGGTCGGGTCTCCTTCTGGTGTGGTTCGGGTCGGGTCGGGTGCTTCCCTTCGGGTCGGGTTGGGTGTCCCTTCTTGGTTCGCGTTTTCGATCCGTCTTCATGCTCCCTTCATATGCTCCTATCTGATCCGCTTCCGTGCTCCTGCTCTGATTCGTCTTCGTGCTTCCGATCCGTCCTCCTCGATCCGATCCGTCCTTCTCGATCCGATCCGATTTCCTCTATCCGATCCGATCCCAGTTCAGCTAGCGTGGCCTTCCTTTTTGCCACTTTTCCCAAGTTTTGGGTTCCGATCCGATCAGATTCTTTGCTCAGTTCAACATATCTGATCCGAGCCCCTTATCCGATCTGATCCGAACCCTGCACTGTTTTCTGAAACTATTCCAGCAAGTGTTTACGCCATTCGACGACGTTTTCGACCATTCTAACTATTGGAATCAATCACAAAGCATTTCATACAGTCATAGCAACATGCATAATCAACCACAAACATCATTCACATCAATATCATAGGTTAAAATGGATCAAACATACCCAAAATCCCATATTTCCCCTTAAGCATGTTTAGGTGAAACTAATGATAGGATTAGCAAAACTTAACCAAACTAACCCAAATTCATATCAGAGGTCTAAAACATCATTTAAGAATTTATAAACATTTTCCCCGAATTTTATCATGCTTAAATTCGCTAATTAGCACTAATCACCCCTAATTAGCCATAATTAGTGTAAAACTATGCAAATCACTCACCTTAGCCACAAAATAAACTAAGATCTGAAATGATTCTCTGATTTGATGTGAATCTCAATGCCAATAGCAGCTCCTATGTTGATTTGGTGAAGATCTTCCTTGATTAGGGATTGCTAAGCTAAATCCTTGCCAAAAAGGTGATTTGGAGGTGATTTAGAGGTTAGAGGCCATTTTTAGGGATCCTTGTTGATAAGTGGAGGCTAGAAAACTGAAATGGAATGATTCTCCATCTCATTTCAGCCCTCCCATAACCCTAATCCCGAAATGGGTTATGGGCCTACTCACTAATCACCCGATTTGGCCCGGATAAGCAGTTTTTCACCCTCCAAACCTTGTTTCAGCCATATCTCCCAAACGGTAAGTCCGTTTGACTATTATGACCACTCTACGGAAAGGTAAACCATCAAACGAATCAAATGGAAGTGGTTTCAGGTCAAAATTCCTTTCCAATCGAAAGTTATGGCCAAAACAGTACCGACTAGGGGCAAAATGGTCATTCAAAAATCAACAAAAATCATGAACATGGGAAATGACTCTAATGGATGTTCCCCAAAGTTACATGACCATACGACTTCACACGGGAAAGAAATAAATATTCCATAATCCTATGATGTGTAGAATACGGGTCGTTACACTCTCCCCCCCTTAAGAAATTTCGCCCCCGAAATTCCCTAATCAAAACATACACAAAGGTTCCCGCATGCCTATCAACCATAAAACAACCATCAATCATGCAAAGCAAGTAAAATAAGTCTACCCTAGCATGCGGAATAACTAAATTGCAAAGTAAATCTTACCAGACAAAGAGTTCCGGGTATGCCTTCCTAATGCTCTCCTCTGTCTCCCAAGTACAATCATTCTCGTCCTCGCCCCACTGAACCTTGACTAGCTTCACCGACTTCCTTCGAAGTTGCTTCGTATCGTGCCCCACAATACGAATCGGCTTGCGGTTCCCAACCGCCTCTGGTTCTACTTTGAAGTCCTCTAACTGATCAGGTGAAATAGTCATATTTGAGTCGTGAACGAACTTCCTTAGTTGGGAAACATGAAATACATCGTGAACTCCCGCCATTTTCCCTGGTAAGCCAACTCTATACGCCAAATTCCCGACTAGTTCAAGAACAGGGAACGGGCCAACAAATCTTGGTGCCAACTTGCCTCTCCTGCCAAATCGAATCACGCTCTTCAACGGAGAGATCTTGACAAACACCAAGTCACCAACGGAGAATTTCAAGTCTCTTCTCCTCTTATCAGCATAACTCTTCTGCCTATCTTGGGCAGCTTTCATTCGTTGCTGAATGATCTTAATCTTATCCGAAGTTTCTCTCACCACATCTAGTCCAAGCACAAACTTCTCGCCAGTCTCTATCCAACATGATGGTGAGTTACACGGTCTTCCGTACAAGGCTTCATATGGAGCCATACCGATACTGGATTGGTAGCTATTATTATATGCAAACTCTACTAGATGCAAATGGTCATCCCATGATCCACCAAAATCCAATATACAAGCTCTCAAGAGATCTTCCAATATACGATTCACCCTCTCCGTCTGACCGTCGGTCTGAGGATGATATGCGGTACTGAGATGTAACCCTGACCCTAGAGCCTCTTGTAAGCTCTTCCAAAACCCACTAGTGAACAACGGGTCTTGGTCACTCACAATGCTTTTGGGTACTCCATGAAATCTCACTACCCACTTCATATACAATTCTGCCAACTTGGCTGCCGTTCTGGTCGATTTGACTGGTATAAATCTTGCGCTTTTAGTCAATCGATCCACAATTACCCAAATGCTATCATATCCCGATCTAGTCCTTGGTAAACCATCGATGAAATCCATCGAGACTTGCTCCCATTTCCATTCGGGAATTTCTAATGGTTGCAACAACCCACTAGGCTTCTTTTGCTCGGCTTTAACTAGCTGGCAATTCATGCATTTGGATATAAACTTTCCAACGTCTCTTTTCATCCCTTCCCAGTAGTAAGTCTGTCTCATGTCTCGATACATCTTATTACCACCGGGATGTATAGTCAGTTTTGAGTGATGACATTCTCTAAGCACTTCATCTCTCAAACCATTCACATTGGGCACAACTAGTCTCCCATTCTTTCGAAGCCATCCATCTTGATCAAGCCCATACACATTCATCTCCTCATCGATACCCATCTCTAACTTGGAGATGATTTCCAATAGGTTAGGATCGTCCCTCTGATTAGAACCAATCCGCTCTATCAAAGTGGGTCTGATCGTCAAACTAGCTAGCATAATTGGATCCAATTCGCACCTTGGTCTGAAATCAAACCCCGCGATATACTCCAGTTGCTTCCATTCAAGAAACATTGCCCCTAAGCTGGCATGTCTCCTACTCAAGGCATCGGCTACCGCATTACCATTCCCAGGTGTGTATGCGATATCAAAATCATACGAAGCCAAGAACTCTAACCATCTCTGCTGACGGAGATTCAGATCTTTCTGAGAGAAGAGATACTTTAACGATTTGTGATCGGTAAACAACTCAAATCTTTCTCCCAAGAGATAGTGTCTCCACATCTTCAGTGCAAATACAATCGCTGCCAATTCCAAATCATGGGTAGGATACTTCTTCTCATGCGGCTTTAGCTGTCGACCAGCGTAAGCTACAACCCTACCTCCTTGCATCAATACTGCACCCAGTCCGGTACCACAAGCATCCGTGTATACCGTCATCTCTTCATTCCCCTTAGGAATGACTAACACTGGCGCACATGTCAACCTCTCCTTTAGACTTTTGAAGGCATCCTCACACACTCCGTCCCAGACGAAGGACTGATTCTTCTTAGTCAACTGAGTCAACGGTGCTGCTATCTTGGAGAAGTCCTGGATAAACTTACGATAATATCCGGTTAATCCCAAGAAACTTCTTACATCTGTAGCATTCTTGGGTGTAGGCCAATCTTGTACCGTAGCCACCTTCGCAGGGTCCACGGAAATACCACACTCTGAAACAACATGACCCAAGAATCTTACTTCCCTTCTCCAAAAATGACACTTAGAGAATTTCGCTTTCAATTGGTGTTTCCTCAACACCTCCATCGCTATCCTCAAGTGCCCCTTGTGTTCCTCCTCTGTCCTTGAATAAACAAGGATATCATCCACGAACACAAGAACAAACTTATTCAACTGATCTCTGAATACTCGATTCATAAGATCCACAAAATAGGCTGGTGCATTGGTCAACCCAAACGGCATGACCAACCACTCATAAAATCCAGACGGCGTCCTAAATGCCGTTTTCGGAGCACTCTCATCCGCTACTCGAAGCTGATGAAATCCTGTCGCGAGGTCCAACTGGGAAAACACTCTTGCTCCTTCCAGCTGATCAAACAAATCATCTATCCGTGGTAGAGTATACTTATTCTTCCTCGTTACCTTATTCAACTCGCGATAGTCCACACACAAACGAAGTGAACCATCTGCCTTAGTGGCAAACACAACTGGTGCTCCCCACTCGGAGACACTCCTTCTAATAAATCCCTTCTTCAAAAGATTGCTGACTTGCACCCCGAGCTCTCGCTGCTCCCTTGGTGCCATACGACGAAGTGGCATCACTATAGGTCTGGCATCTTTCACTAAATCAATACGGAACTCAATCTCTCGGTGTGGTGGAAGCCCGGTCACCTCCTAGAAGACGTCCGGATACTGGCCAACCACGGGCACATCTGACAACTCATCCTGCGGGATGTCGAGGGAATTCACAAAACTAGCCATAACCCCATCACTAGGTAGACTACCAAACACTACCCTCCGCCCATCATCCGCCCTCACTGTCACCAAAAAGCCCTCACAGTCTACCACCACCCCGTATCTTTGGAGCCAATCGACTCCCAATATAATGCCATACCCAGTAAAGCCCAAAACAAAGCAATCACATACAAACATACATCCATGACTCGATAATACCAAATTCCTGCAAATCATACTAAGGCTTGTCGAACCACCAATCGGGTTCGTCACAACTAATGGTCTATCGACCATCTCGGGTTCCAGTCCCAACCTATCTACCAGGTCACTAGATATGAAGGAACGGGAAGCCCCAGTATCAAACAAAACTCGAACTGGTACATCATAAATAGAAAGCATACCTTGAATAACAACATTCTTTCCTTTCTCCGCCGCAGTTGGGGCATTCGACGAAGAAGGAATAGCATCAAGAGCATATGCTTTCACGATCTGCTTCTCCTTAAGAGGTTGCGGACACCTGTCCTTCTGATGTCCCACTTGACCACAGTTGTAGCACTTCCTTTCCGCTGGCTTGGCCCGACATTCTTTAGCATAATGGCCCTTCTTTCCACAGCTGAAGCACTCAACATCCTTCTTGCTCTCTTTTTGACCACCTTTAGATTGGTCCTGCTTCCTCTTATTCTGAGAGCTATTCTTGCCTCCACTGCCTGCTTGCGGCTTTGGCCCTTCTGCAGATGCAGCCTCAGTCTTTGACTTAGGGTAAAGGCTCTCTGATCTCAAAGCTTTCCCCATGATCGATTCAAAAGTCTCATCGATGTGGTTGATAAGCCTCTCCCCCAAGTACCCATCCAAACCAGTAATGAACTTCTCATTCTTCTTCTCAGGAGTATCGACAAGAGACAGTCCATACTTCGACAAAGTGTCGAACTCAGCAATATAATCAGAAACTGCCCTCCCATTCTGCTTCAGTTCCAAGAACCTCTTGAACAACACTGACTTCTGGGCAGCTGGAATGAACTTCTCGCTAAAGCGAGCCTTGAACTGAACCCAAGGAACCTGGTCCTCTGGAGTAGCTGTTCTAATAGCATTCCACCAATTCATCGCTCGCCCTTGCAGCTGACGAGACGCTAGCCTTCTCTTCATTGCATCCTCAAGACCCAAGTCATCAAAGATACGATCACAGCTATCCATCCAATCTTGAACATCTGTGGCCGACTCCGTTCCGTGGAACGGCTTCCCACCAAGATTAGTGTAATCTTTGCACAACTTCGCGAAATCGACCCTAGGCGCCTGCACTACTGGGCCAACACCAGCTCCGGGATTGGGAACAGCCCCTTGCACTTCTCTAAGCATGTCTCTCATGAGGTTGGTAAACATCGCCCTCATGTCAGCGGCATTCCCATTATTGGCCCCTCTACCGGTACCTCTAACATGTCGGCTCATCGTCAATCTGTAAAAGGGAAACGATTAACGACCCCATAGTGGTACTAGTGCAGTGCAACTTCATTCTTATACTACTAATAGTATATATATACATAACTTTTGAAAACCAAAGTAATCACAAATACGCGCTCTCATATACGTACTAACTCTCCCAAGTGTCTTTCCCTAGGTTAACTACGCAACCTAGAGCTCTGATACCAAGTGTGACGGCCTGCCCCGCACCAACCGACATTTACTCCAAAGGTGCGCTGTACACATGTCCAGTTAGCATGGAACGGGTCGTCAGAAGGAAAAGGAAGAAGGAAATGAACATACAAAGAACCTGTAGAATGTCTCACAGCGCATAGAACAAAATATAATAATAACATACTTGACATAAAACAGGAGAGACAGTGCATAAGCTGAAAATCAGAACTAAACATCATAGCAGCGGAAATCCAAAATACAGCTTATTACAACTTTCAAACTATCTCAAAGCAAAAGTAAGGTAAATGAGGTACACTACTAATGCCCAAGTAGTGACCACCAACGACACAGGGAGAATGTGTAAATATATATATCATACGTGGAAGCCTCCTGCCCGCCTCCGAATCAGCTACTCGCGCATCACCAGCTAACCTGTCTCTAGTCTGCTCGTGTGAGCACCCAGAGTAATAAGAGGAGACATAAAACTCTGGGTCAGACATAAAGCCTGGTATGAGCGATAAGCATCTAAAGTGAACAATAACAGGTAGACTAAAACATACCTGAACCTGGACCTGCAACCAAAGAGTTAGCACTACATAATGTACAACACTCTAAGGTATCATATCAAACATTATAAAGATACGGAGGTGGGGAAGGTGTGCATGTCATAGGGATGGCAAACAATCAAACATAGCATCCATCCTCACATCTCTCACTCAGTGCGTAAAGCATAAGATATTCACCACTTCGATCACCCAACATACCTTGCTACGATCACTCTGCCCCATGAAGTCATAAATGGCTTCACTGCACTGATAACGTAGCCATTAATCATTTGCTATGTCCACTTTGCCCCATGGAGTCACAAGAACCCCACTGCACTGGCTCATAGCCCTACCAATCCTTACTATGTCCACTTTGCCCCCATGGAGTCACAAGAACCCCACTGCACTGGCTCATAGTCTTACTACGCATCACCTTGCCCCTCAGGTCATAATGACCCTACTGCACTGATAACGTAGTCTTGCTACCATCACTTTGCCCCTCAGGTCATAATAACCCTACTGCACTGATAAGTAGCCCATCATTCATTCTTAGTGGTGAATCGAAGTTATGAACGTCGACAACTCCTTAGCACACGTCCCGCAGCAAAGTCCAACCATGAAGTGAACTCCTTGGTTCCCAACTGGTTCCGGGATCCTGAGCTCTAACTTCCCCTATTGGACTACCTTTGCATCTCGGGTTATTGGTCAATACTGGGTCGGGTCGGGTTCCTCTTCAAGTTATCGGTTCGGGTCGGTGTCCTTCATCCGTTCGGGTCGGGTCTCCTTCTGGTGTGGTTCGGGTCGGGTCGGGTGCTTCCCTTCGGGTCGCGTCGGGTGTCCCTTCTTGGTTCGCGTTTTCAATCCGTCTTCATGCTCCCTTCATATGCTCCTATCCGATCTGCTTCCGTGCTCCTGCTCTGATTCGTCTTCGTGCTTCCGATCCGATCCGTCCTCCTCGATCCGATCCGTCCTTCTCGATCCGATCCGATTTCCTCTATCCGATCCGATCCCAGTTCAGCTAGCGTGGCCTTCCTTTTTGCCACTTTTCCCAAGTGTTGGGTTCCGATCCGATCAGATTCTTTGCTCAGTTCAACATATCTGATCCGAGCCCCTTATCCGATCCGATCCGAACCCTGCACTGTTTTCTGAAACTATTCCAGCAAGTGTTTACGCCATTCGACGACGTTTTCGACCATTCTAACTATTGGAATCAATCACAAATCATTTCATACAGTCATAGCAACATGCATAATCAACCACAAACATCATTCACATCAATATCATAGGTTAAAATGGATCAAACATACCCAAAATCCCATATTTCCCCTTAAGCATGTTTAGGTGAAACTAATGATAGGATTAGCAAAACTTAACCAAACTAACCCAAATTCATATCAGAGGTCTAAAACATCATTTAAGAATTTATGAACATTTTTCCTGAATTTTATCATGCTTAAATTCGCTAATTAGCACTAATCACCCCTAATTAGCCATAATTAGTGTAAAACTATGCAAATCACTCACCTTAGCCACAAAATAAACTAAGATCTGAAATGATTCTCTGATTTGATGTGAATCTCTATGCCAATAGCAGCTCCTATGTTGATTTGGTGAAGATCTTCCTTGATTAGGGATTGCTAAGCTAAATCCTTGCCAAAAAGGTGATTTGGAGGTGATTTAGAGGTTAGAGGCCATTTTTAGGGATCCTTGGTGATAAGTGGAGGCTAGAAAACTGAAATGGAATGATTCTCCATCTCATTTCAGCCCTCCCATAACCCTAATCCCGAAATGGGTTATGGGCCTACTAACTAATCACCCGATTTGGCCCGGATAAGCAGTTTTTCACCCTCCAAACCTTGTTTCAGCCATTTCTCCCAAACGGTAAGTCCGTTTGACTATTATGACCACTCTACGGAAAGGTAAACCATCAAACGAATCAAATGGAAGTGGTTTCAGGTCAAAATTCCTTTCCAATTGAAAGTTATGGCCAAATAGTACCGACTAGGGGCAAAATGGTCATTCAAAAATCAACAAAAATCATGAACATGGGAAATGACTCTAATGGATGTTTCCCAAAGTTACATGACCATACGACTTCACACGGGAAAGAAGTAAATATTCCACAATCCTATGATGTGTAGAATACGGGTCGTTACATATGTGTCCATTTCTAATTTGTTTCAACTCAATCCAGTTGTTTTTAACTCAACTCGCTAATAATCTTTTTATTTGCTCTTTTGCCCATTCCACTTTATATTTGAACATATCATGTTCAATTATCATTTATCTTGCTTATGAATTAATTTAATTCCATTTCGACTCATGTTCCATATTCGATTTCGAATAAAAATTCTCAAATCTCCTTTAGTTATTCAAAGTCCATTTTCATATCGAATTTTGATTAATAATTATTATTCAAATTAGTTAGTTTTATTCAATAACTAAAAATCTGATTTTTGTCTCAAAAATCATTTCACTTACTTCACTGGAGTTCATATTTATTTTATATCTCCAGTCTGTATTTTTCTAATGGCAATTCAGATTTTATTTCTTTAAAATCCTTTTATTTATTTAAATAAACCGTTATGGTTTTATAATGGTTCTGGCACTATTTTTTTTGAAAATTTGATTTTGACATAACTCAAAATCTATTAGATGAAATTCAGATTTTTCTCTTCCATTAGAAAACTATTATTCAAACGGTATTGACAATTCTTGTTTCAAAGAATTCCGACTTAAATTGAGTCCTGTATACTCAATTGAAGTTCGAAACGCCAATTTACAAACTACCGCGCTGCGACGAGTTTGTTTTAATTACATTAATATATATATATATATATATATATATATATATATATACGTTTAAACTTCGTTTATAGTAATTTCGACTCCATTCCGATATATTTTTAATATATGTTAAACCAATTTTCCAAATTCAACTTAATATTTCTGATCGTTTATAATCGTCGATTTTTCATTTACTCGGTTATAAATTTAATTATACTCAATTTGCTATATTAAATTCCAATTCTCTTTATAAATAAATTTATTTATAAAATTCGATATAATCAAATTTCTAATTATAAATCCGTTTGATTTTTCCCACTTCAGTTTATGTCCCAAACTCCAGAATATAATCAACCATTCCGTTTCCAACACGTTTTCCAATTTCACCTTTTAAATTCGTACTTGAATTTAAAGTTACCAATTATCTTTTGATAATCTATTAACCATATTTATAAACATCGTTTATAAATTTACTTGTTCCTTTTTTAAACAAGTCCATTTCGAAATCTATTTAAACCCAAAATCTTATTTTGGAATATTCTATATATTATAACTTATCTATATAAATATAGATATATAGAGTTTATTTTCAAATTTAAATTTAACTTCTATTTAATAAAATACTATTATTTTCTAGACATGTTTTATTAAATAAATTCGAACTAATCGAATTCACATCATAAAACCTTACGGATTTATTTTAGTTCAGTTTATATTTTGAGCATCAGACTAAACTTCATCTTTTACTTCTTTAAAACAATTTCCTATTTCTATTTTTAAATTCACATTTGAATTTGAATATTCAAATTATCGAATGATAATTTTCCCACTTCATTTATAAAAATTGTTTATAAATTCATTTCAATTCCCAACATTATTCCATTTATAAACATCGTTTTATAAATTCATTTTAATTCCCTGATTATCCAATGAAAATCATTCCCGTTTATCTGTATACACCGTTTATAAATTTACCTCAATTTTCTGTTTGATTTAATTTATAAACACAGTTTATAATTTCAATACTTGTTTTTATATTTAAACAAGTAAATATTTCTTAGCCTATTCGAAATTCAAATTCTATTTTAGAAAAAAAATAGAATTTTCCTTTTGAATCTCAAAATCCCCTTTCACAATATTTTTATAATTTAACATCTTGGCCCAGTGATATTTAAACATCCAAAAACACTCGATTAGCAAATCATGGGTTTTATAACACATCATATATGATAATATATATGAAAACAAACAAATAATAATATTTTTGAGGAATCCGGTTGGATTCCTCTAACCTGTTTTCCTGCATCCACAGACGTTAGTCACATAAATAATACCCATCTTGCTTCGAGGCAGGATATCGCGGTATAGAAGGTCATCCACTATCATAGCGTGGGGCGTATAAGGTCATCCGCTAATGATACTGCGGGCATCCGCTAATGGTACTGCGGGAATCCAATCAATCACCAATATATATATGTATATATATATATATAATAACCACAAACCAATCCTATATAACTAATATATTTTAAATAGGCACAAAAATATTTAAATGCAACCAACAACCAACAAACAATTATTTTTAACGAATAAAAATAATTCTAAATAAATTTGAGTGAGATTTACTCACCAGAGTTTTATCTGCTCAATATCCATTTCTGTTTTCTGAATTTAAAACGATTGTTCGGATTATACTGAAAATCTAGCTGACTTCGAGGAATCTCAAACCCCTTTTTATCGTACAACATTCGTCGCTATGATTTTTAGCACACTTCGCTTTGCCAAAAACTGTTATCGTTTGAGATAATTAATTATGTTTCAAGTTTGATATAATTTAAATGATCATTAACTTGTAAACTAGAATTTAATTAAATAACTAACATTACCTTAATTACTTTGTTTTTTCCATGCTGGTTCTTCCTTCCTCAAATGAGAATATGGTAACCTGCTTTACAGTAACACCATTTCTTTTTAACCAACGAGAATCCTCTTCCTTCCTGGTTCACCACGAACTCACGCTCCAGACTTCAACCACCATGGTCCTAATACCCTACTGAAAACAGTGCTTATCCCCATCCTAAAAAATTCCACTCCCGTACCTTTTGATATTCTGGCCACCAGCATAACACAGAAGACAGAACCACCTCAACCCCATCACCAAATCCCTTAGCATCGCGGACTCCACCACAGGGAACCACCAATAGGAACTCGAATACACATTCACATGCTTTCAGGGAATCGCGACTTCACTCAGCAATGTACAGATTGCGACAAAAATCTTGACCAAATCATCTCAAGGCTTGCGACCATTTATTACTCGAATCCCTCAACCCTATCGCTTACTGGCGAATGTCAGTTTACCACTCCCATCGCCCTTTCGTCGAGCCTGTAGCATTTTGCCAAATCGTGATTCACAGTGGCTTGTGAATTCTTACGTCGGAACCTTCAGACTCCATCGCACCTTTTCCTTGTTCGACCAACTCTCGAGCTCCCGTAAAATCCAATCGCGACTTCGATTTTCCCATGAACTACTACAGGACGCGAACCTTAACATCGTGACGTTACAACAATCTGGATCGAAATCACAACCACCTACTCGTGTGACAACCTCTGCATCGACAAGGAGATCATGCCCTAAATACCGCTGTTTGAAATTGAACTTCGACAGTGACATTGCACCAAAAATTTGACCTTTCCTCGCGAAGCCCATTCTTCAGCGAACTCGACTTTGGAACTAGAAGCGGTAAATGTTTTAGGTAGAACGACCATTAATTTTGTACCAATTTGATGCTCTCATTTTCGATTTAAGGAATGAAAAGGGGATGGACGGCTTTTGATTTTATTGAAGAGGGATTTCCAATTTGCCTGAGAACGAAACGAATAAGGAAGAGGATGTCGCGTATTTAAATGAGTGGGTGGAGACCATACGTACAGGGCATTAAATTTGTGTAGGATAAGGGACACAACAAATCCTTTATTTTATTTTAAAAAAAGATTTTCGATTTGATTTTGATTAAATATGATTTGATACAAAGAGATTTTTATTCTTTTTAGATGGATATCGATTTGATTTCGAGCTTATCCACAATCAAATATCTCGGAGTCCACTAATATAAATCACGAACCGCTATTCTAGCGTACCAACCGACATTTCAATATAATAACCCTATTCTGAACTCAACAGTAAGTACTCTGAAATTTAATTTCAACATATATACCATATTAAATTAATATAATATAATTTACATTCGAAAACCATAAATTCTTTGATAATAAATTATAATTCATTATCGTATATATCAAATAAAATTCCTACTTATCATCTGAATCATTTTGATACAGTTTTTGACTTCGATTTCAATTATATTTCGAATTTCAATAATTCGATATATTCTAAATTAAATTATATTCGATTATTAAACCGATAACTCAATATAAAAATTTAATTTATATTATCAACTATATATTTAAAACCATATTAAATATTTAAAATTAATCAACCAAAAATCCGGGTCGTTACAGAAATCAAGCAAAAGAAGGAATTTTTTTTACTTGTATTAGAAAAGAGAGAGGAAATTGTAAAAGAAAAGGAATTGATTGGAAAAAGGAAGGAAATAACAGAAAATTTGGCAAGATTTTTTTTTACAAAATCAAACAAAAAGTAAAATAAAAATAAAACAAAAAATAACATGAATTAGAAATTAGATAAATAATAAAATTTAAATGTTACCTCCCCGGCAATGGCGCCAAAAAATTGATCGACGCTTTCTAGGAGCTAGAAAAGCGCGAATTATATAATAATACTGCAAGCGCATAGATCGTGTAATATGCAGGTTGAATCACAGGGAGGTAAATTAAATTAAATTAAATTATTTATATAATTTGTTGGGCGAGCTAGACGAAATTTGGAGATTCGGTTGAAAAACAATAAATTTATTATTGAATTGAATCAGATATGAATCTAATCAAATATATATTCAATCCAATATGACCTTGGAAAGCAATAAAAAGGATGTAAATTAAAATTGCAGAAATTAAATAACAAACAGAAAATAAATTAGGATTACCGCTGAATCTAATCAGACAGTCAATCACTAATGAAAATAAGTGAAAAATACAAATAGTGCTCTACCAAGTCTAATTGTGTAGGCAACACTAATTGCTGAGAAAATAAAAAAATTACATAAAAGAGAAAAAGTTATAGAAAACTCTCAATTCAGCGATGATGTTTACAATGAGAACACAAGTGTATTTATAGGATAGATGGCCAACCCTAACCCTAACCTTAATACAATCACAAATGGGCCATAATGAAATCACAAAAGAGTTTACAATGAGAATCACAAATGGGCCTTAGTTAAATCTAGTAAATTTGAGCCTTTCCACTTTTCCTCTTGCTTCCTTGACAATTATTTATTGCTTTGTGATGTGCATGGCTCTTCTACCAATTAGTCTCTTGTCCAAAAAGGAAGTTGATGTGAGATCTCCATCTGCAAGTCTTCATATGTATATACACGTCATTTTGGTCTTTATTTTCTATTTTTCTTACTACATGTGGCTTAGTCAGCATATCTATAAAAGTGACAAAATAATACCCAAGTAATATTTTATTTATATACAAAAGATAAGATATAGGAGCATAAAATAAACACGTTTTCATGTTAATCACTTATTAACGACCATATAAGACACGGCTATGCAAAATACAAAAATTGCGTTTTAAATTTTCTTTTTCGACCGTATGGGTCGATGTATATATTCTTGTTGTTCCTGCGATATCGCAGAAGTTCCTCCATGCAGGGGGGACTCTGCCAAAATTTTAAGGTGTTAATTTTTTTTCCAGAATTTTTGAAATTTTTTGTTAGGAAGAATAAATTAATATTTTAAGTGAAATTAATTGGTTCAATTGAAACTGAAGTTATGAAGTGAAAATCAAAATCTTTTTAACCTAGTTAATAGGGTTTATAACATTTTTCCTACCTTAGTAATTTTTGGGATGAAAATCTTTTAAGGGGGAGGAATGTAACGACCCAGATTTTTAGCCATTTAAATCTAAATATTTAAATTTGTTTTAAATATTTTATTTGGAATATAAATCAATTTTTTTAAGTAATTTATTTAATTTAACAACATTAGAACGTTTAATTTATAATATAATTTGAAATGAGCTCGTAATATCGCGGTAGTTCGTAATATTACGTTTTGAACTTCCATTGAGTATACAGGATCCGATATAAGTCAGATTTCTTTGAAATAAGAAATGTTTAGATTTATTTGATAATATTTTTCTATTGAAAGAGAAAAATTGAGATTTCATCTTATAGATCGTAAGTTATGTCCAAATAAAAATTTTAGATAGTCGCTATGGAATCGTTTATAAACC
Organism: Allium sativum; assembly: GCA_030737875.1. NCBI lineage: Eukaryota > Viridiplantae > Streptophyta > Magnoliopsida > Asparagales > Amaryllidaceae > Allium > Allium sativum. The sequence goes on along the minus strand of CM060922.1, from coordinate 146,879,808 downwards.
ATAACGGTTTATTTAATAAAATAAATGGATTTTTAAATAGATTCAATATCAATTTAAATTGAAAATGAAAAATGTCGGGTTTAAAATCCAGGATAGATTATTTATAAGTTATATAACATTGTATTTGAATATAGACGATAATAAAAAATTATCAATTTTATTGATTTGATTGTTTTGAAATTAATTTATATATATTCGTTCAATTTAACATATTAAAATATCAAGTGCGTTGAATTATCAAATCAATGAACCCAAGTCTTTTATATTCTCTGCAATATACTTATATAAATCTTTCCATAATCTCAGCATTCAATCTTATATGTTGCCATGTGTGTGTTGACCGGTTGATAAGGGCTTATTCAAAATAATAATAATAATAATACATGTTTAAAGATTTTGACGCATAATATAAAGGATGATGTCACTGTAAAAAAATCCATAAAATCTTGTCTATAAGCTGCAGAATCTGTACATGAGTTCCAAGGTCAAGCATTGTTGCTATGACTTTGTTTTTATTCAAACACCTTACCTGCATTTATAATAAAACAAAATAAAATAAAAATCCTTTCAAGTCTGAAAGTAATCTAGCTATGTTACTTAGGGTGTGGGTGAGTCCATTTGTTCGGCTGACATGGACATTGACCTTAAATGACAATTAATGAATAATAAAATAAATATTGAAGCGTCTGTTGAAAGACAACTGATTCCTTTTCATTGAAGCCACCTTAAAGCTTCTCAAAGAAGCCGATTTTCTATTATATAAGTCATTCCCCTTACAATCCTTGAACTCGAATTCTTTTTCCTGTTCCTCGTTTCTCACTTCTTTCTCCATTTCGATTCTCAGTAAAATAAATAAAAACTAGAAATCACCCTATAAAACATATAACGTTAATACCCCCTTACTCGAACCACCAAATCCCTTAATATTTTTCTTCGTATCTTAAGCCGTACCAGTATTTTCCTCAACACAAAAATCGCGATTTAGAAATTCGAAATCAAGTCGAAAATAAATCCTAAATCAAGAGGATGGTTTCTTCGGTTGAGTTCGTGCAAAATCTTCACTTTGGCATAGTGTTTTAGGGGTGCAGTGGAACTTTCCGATGTCGACGTTAGGGCAATGACCAAGCCTGGAGTAGGAAAGAATCAAGCGAAGGTCGGAGGGAGAATCAACACTGTAGTTGGGTTCACCGTAGCAAGAGTTTCATTCTATGTTATTTTGGTCTAATTGTTCTCGCAGTTCACTATGGTAACTGGCAGAGCCAGTGTTAGGGAACACGAAGGATGGGTATGAGCTGAGCTTTGTGGTTTGAAGCTTGTATAGAGGATGGTGAGGGGGAAGAGTGACGAGATGAAGTGTATGCCTGGGATGGTGATTTTTGTGGCATGAAATGAAGTGTCAAAACAAGATTAGTTAAATAAATATGGTATTATTGGTTGCTAAAAACACTGATGGTATTGTTGTGTTTGATTTACAAGGGTGCATGAAAAGGAATGGTGGTTCTGGAGGTGCACAGTTCCTTACTGTGATAGTGGCATACATGAATTAAGAGATGAGAAAGAAGGAGTTTAGCAGCTGTTAAACTAATAGGTGGGTTAACGTTTTAATTAACGTGATTAGGGGATATTGCATGGATCATTGCTGTACAGGGTCTGGTTTCCAATGAAGAAGACAAGGGGTTAAGGCGTCGGTTAAGTTAGATGACGTGGTCAACCTGGTAATTTATGGTTATACATTTAAATTTAAATTAGTTAAAATGATGGTATTTGTGATGACAAGGAATTTCGCTCGATCCGAATCGATCGTTAAACCGACTAAGACCGTTCGAAACCCCTGATCGTTTTGAGAACAGGACACAAAAGAACGCAGATGGAAGAACATTTCATTTTATATTACAACAATTCCATTAGAATACAAGAATATGCAGAGTATGAATAAATAAACATTCGACAAATATCAGAGATTTAAATTACATTTAAATACATCGCAGCGGAAAATAATACAAAAGCACAACTAGAAATAATGCACGGATACAGAGCTTTCCGAGCATCGTTCCAGCTGTAAATCAGGATCCTGTGAATATAAATCTGCAAAACCAAAACTACTAGCTGCCCGTGTGGAAAATAGGGGCACCCAGAGTTTAGGTTAAAACAATAAACTCCAGGTCAGTCCTGTGACTGGTGTGAGAACTAAAACAGTTATTAATCTTTATTTTAAAGTTCGGTAAATCAAGGGACCACGCCGTATAACACGGAACGGGTTTCCTCCCAAGAATACCAGTGAATAGAACAAAACAGCGCAATGCTCTTTGAAAAAATGAAGCTATTATAAGACCCAGGTCCCATCACACAATGCAACGCAAGCCGGAGGATAGGGTTTTTACCTTATAACAACCAAAGCATGCTTGATACGTTAAAAACACATTATTTGATACTATAATAAATGTATAGTGTCAAAACAATTTCAATCATAAATATCAATCATAGACGGCATTAATGACCCATACCACTATGTCGCCATACTAGGTTCTACAAATAAAACCGAATTATCACGTATTGGAAGTTGGATTCCATCATGAGTCGAGGCAAGGGGCAAGCTCCTCTCCGTTCGAGACACTCTAGCAAATGTCTCAGGACCGCAAAAGCAATCCTTGGATCTTCAGGGCCGGTCCTCTCTTAATTTTGAGGATTGGCAATTCCTGAACACACGTTTCCTGGTCCTTACAGACCTATATCCGAGGCGCCTCGTATCCAACAACCACATGGGTGAAAAGTATATAAATGTTAGGGCTGGTAGGTCACTGACACCACCACTAGCTAGAAAGAAACGTCGTGCTCTCCCTGCAGTCACTATCCCGTTTTTGACTCATACCGAGGTGTGAGGCTCGCGAATCCACGTTATACACAAAGCTGCGCCACACAGGACGTGCTTTGATCATCAACCACAAGACTTTTCTTTTCAACAGAAGCCTTGATCAATTGCCACTTACGCGTGCCACACTGGCAATTCACTCCATGCGACTGATGTCCATCGATATACAACCTCTGAGCTCGTACGTCTCAGAGAAGGTCATTAAGAAAGAGAATAAATTCTCCGTCGCCAAATAGATGTATATTTAATAGAGATCAATCAACACAGAATAAAATCCAATGTCAGACACATAATCCATTTACAAGTTCGTTCTGGGTCTGAACGAAACCGGAGGCACTTTCCTCGCATATCCATCGATCTCCAAGTACGTCTGGACGATCACCAACTGTTTCCCTCATCTTGGGCGTACAGCCCAATCGAGATCATCAGTAATCACTCAAACGATGTGAAGACTTCCGGTCTTCAACCACCGTCTTCATCTTCGACATATTGTCAAATCGGTTGTTCAGAATGGGTATAAACCTGGCCTTTCTGAATAACCCACGTATATGATAAACAAATGTTACACAAACACAACAAACGCCTCATTCCAATTCAGAATATTCTTTTATTCACAAAATCACATTCTTAGGTAAAGGTTCCCATTAATTTTATCAAAGATAAATTCTTCTAAATTTATTCTTTAATCCTCCTTTGGATATCATTTCAAACCAAATTATGGTTTTCCAAACTAGTCGGGATTAGCGAACCACACCGAAGTAATTATTTATTTTATTTCTCAATCCCAACCTATTCATCCCATGGAGCAAAACTGGTGATACTCCATATCTAACACCACGGTGCTATCGGTAAAATTAATTACCATTTCACGTTCAAATCTAATTAAATATTTAACTATCGCTTTGGAGCAAAACTGATGGTACTCCATTCTCGATCACCTTTCAGATTTGATAATTTAAATTATCAATTCACATTTCAATCTAATTAAAGATTCATTAAAACTCCACTTAGTTTTAATCTTTTCAAAAATCAATATCCTGTCTTTAACTGGGTTAAAGAACCAATGTCATCTAAAACACGATTCACGATAAACCCAAATCACATTTGATATTAAATACAAGGCTCTGAATAGAAAATATACCGGCTTATATTCAATATCAAATTCTGAAACCAACAAATATCGTATTGGAAATAACGATATAAAATATATCTTTCAAATTCCCATAACAATATCTGTATAGTCACGAAATCCAACATCGAAATATTCCGAAGATAATTTCGATTCAAATCCACTTCCACTTTATATATATTGGAAATTCTAGTTATTTTCAAAACCAATTCAAATTCAATTTATTTATTTCAAAAATAAATTGATTTTAATTCTAGTTCAAAACTAGTTCATTTCGACAAAAATCTATTTTTATCATTTCAAATGTGGAATTTTTCATCCCAGTTCTTTCCAATTCACATATTATGATTTTACACAAATTATTGATATTTTTAATAATTTTATCAAGGCCCGTACAGTCGATTTCCATCAATGGCCATCGAACTGCACTTACAGCGACCTTTACCAAATTTAATTTGGACATAATTCCAAATCCAACCGTTAGATTTCAAATTTCTAATATTCATTGGAAAGCTCTTTTCTATACGAACCCAACGGTTCCAGTTTTAGGAGAATCCGACGGTTGGATCTCCTGTGACGTCAATTCGAAGTCAATGGTCGAAATTCATGAACTGCCGCGGCGCGTTCTATTCAGGCCATTATATATTATATATATATATATATATTATATATTTTGTCGATTTCCTTTTAAAACGTACTTTATAAATCGTTTTAAATTCATTTTCAAACAATTTCAACTCTATATTCAATTTCAAATCAAAATTGAATATTTCATACCATTACTATATAAATGATAATATTTTCAAAACATTATATTTTGAAATCACTACCTTTTTTATATTCATTATGAAAACGACTATAATCGGTATAAATATCGTTCACATCAAAATAGCGCAAATCTAATCAACACGGCTTTATATATTTTAGTAAATTCGTTATTCTATTCAACAAATGAATATTTATTCCATTCAACACATGAATCTATATTTCTTCTTACTTACAATAAAAAGTTAAAATTTATTGTATAAATATTTTATTCAACACATGAATACACTTTCAACACATGAATTCTCAACACCTGAACATCGTCAACACATGACTATTTATTCTATTCAACACATGAATTTTCTTTTATAATATTCGTTATTTCCCAATTGGAATGAGGCCCAATCAATCACCATATAATGTTAATTATATGGATTTCATACAACACACGTATACAATAGCAACGATAAATAATCAACCATCATCCAAAGTGCACCACACAACTGCACAAGCATCAAATATAAATAATTAACGCTTATAACAGCCTGTCGACCAACCGATCGACATACAATTAAATAATTGGCATTAGTGTATGCCAAATATCATCCCAATACCCGTGTGGGGTTTCAAATCAACAAACACAGATTTTTAGTTGTGTAGTTGGGCGATGTGTAAAATTTATCGTCCCAATCAATATCAGTCAAATCAGTGTATATAAACAAATCGGCCGATTTGTTTATAAATATTCATTTATTCACATTCATGTTAAAAATTATATTTTCAACGATAATTAATTTATTTCAACCATCTACAATTTATTATCGATTTCACATCAACATCACAAACAAATATCATAACACATCAAATAAACATACAAGCCATCCATGGTCTGTGGACGACGGGTGTCGGGTGCTGCTAAGCACCGTATGCATCCTAGTATATATATAACTAGAAAAAGAAATTTAGAGTGAGAAGTTCTCACCGACTAGATAATCCAAACGCCTCGACTCTTCTTATGTAGAAGTCATCGCTGTTCTCGCCTTTTGCCACTTTTGTAATGACTTGGGATTTTGTCGACTTTGGTTATTGCCATAATCTCAATGATGACTAACCTAACGTCAAAAAATACCAGTCATTAGTGAAAGAAATTAGAGGGTGAGGAAAGATAAGATAGAAAATTAGAATAGAAGAAGAAGAAGAACACAACATCAGAGTAACACGAATCACACAACAGAACGAATAAATATATTTCATAACATAACTTTGAAATACAAATCTGTACTTGAATATACATATCATTATCAAAGTACAGCACTTACAACACAGCGGAAATAACTATAGCTATATGATCCTGAAGCCTCCTGCTCCAGCTCTTCAAGTGTATCTGCAAAATTCCCGACTACTTGACTGCCCGTACAAATTTAAGCACCAAAGAGTTTAGGGAAAACAAAACAAAATAAACTTTGGGTCAGTCATGGGACTGGTATGAGTAAACAGTTTAAAACAGTTCAAGCAGGTAGTCGATATCTCATAAGACCACGCCCTATAACGGAACGGGTTTTTCCCTTATGAGAATCCAAATTATCTTTATATCAAAAACCTTTTGATATTATAATAATGTCTATCAACCACAATTATAATAATCATCTAGCAGAAACGCTTTCATCTCACATTCTACATATATAGTATACAATCAAAACCGCAAGCACATATTGGGTAATGGATTTCCAACTATGACAAGGTATGGAACCACCTTTCGCTACTGTACCTCTAGAGAGGAATACACTGGGTTCAACAAGAACATCTTGCAACCTGGCCACACATGACCGACCACTCATTTCGCTTGAGTGTATCGAATGTATATCACCAACGGTTGGGATCAGCAACCATTTCCCGAATGGGACAACATCAACAATAGATTTTTAGAAGTAAATGAAACTCTAGATCAGGTGATTATACACCCTACTTCGGTGCGACCGACTTAGCCATGCTGCCTGCCCGATTTCTGTCATTTACCGGATGTGAGGCTAGAAGCTACGCTTTATCATCACACCAGATTCACTTTGAATGCCACATCGTCAAATCCATCAAATCACCTATTGACGTTCTCAACCATACATTATGTGTTAGCTAAAAGAAGTTTCCTTCTCCGCTTCCACTCTTGGTACGGTTGGAGAAATCAATATATGTGATCGTCTGGAAATACTCTGTCAGACATCTGTCTATACAAGTCATCCAGGAACAGGATGAACCGAAGGCACTATTCTGTAAGCAGGATAGCCCTTGCATAACTCCGTCTTCAATTTCCTTTGGCATATATGATTCGCAACGCTTATGCCAATACAGAGTGGTTCTTTGGATAATAATCCAACCGGTCTCTCCATATTAACAACGTTAAAATGGTCAAAACTTCGATAGTCTGTGATTTAACTATCGAATAAAAAAAGTGTGCAAACAACGATATTATTTCCAGATGGAAATTCTATCAATCAATCATCAATCATATATATATATATATATTCATATTTTCCTTATTTCATTAATTTACTTATCTCCTGTTTCCCTATATTCAGCATTTCTTATTTTCTAAATTTAGGAAATATATGTTATTACCATTGGAAAACATTTCCATTTCCTGTTTTCTATATCAGAAAACATTTCTGGTTCTTAGTTGGAAAACATTTCCAAAACTCCTTCATTGGACTTAGACAGATGTTTTAAACAAACCATCGCGATGCCAACTCAAACCATTACGCTTATTAACTAAATTCCTTTAACCCACCTTCACTATCGAACCTAAACCATTCCTTAGTTAAAAATGAAGTCAATCAAGTTGGGGTAATACTACCTCTCAGACCTTAACTGAACAACGTTTCTAACCTTGAAATAGACAAAGTTCACCTTTTAATTCTTTAACAAACTTCCTTACGTAACTCTCTTTCAAATCATCTCTATTCGATAATTCTTTCCTTCGAATAAGGTATATTCGATAACTCTATTCAATTTATTCTATTCACTTAACTCTTTTGATTTAACTCTAACTCTATTCACTTAACTCCTATCGAATAAACTATATTCGATAACCCTTTTAATTCTATTTGAATAAACTATATATTTGATTAACTCCTTTAATTCTATTTGAATAAACTATATATTCGATTAACTCCTTTACTCTATTTGAATAAACTATATATTCGATTAACTCTTTTTACTTTCTATTCGAATAAACTATATTCGATTTACTCCTTTACTCTATTCGAATGAACTATATTCGATTAACTCATTTCCTTTAACTCTAATCGATTAAACTAACATCGATTAACTCCCTTTAACTCGATTAGACTAACATCGTTTAACTCCCTTTACTATTCGAATGACTAATATTCGATTTAACTTCATTCGAATAACTAAATTCGATAACTCCTTTTTGAATAAACTATTCATTTATAAAGATTTACTTTTAGTAACAGTTCTTCACTTTACGAATGATTTCCCTTTTATAAAACTCTATTTGTTTTAAAAACATTTTCCCTTTTTTTCTACTTTCGAAATATTTCCCTTTATAAAATCTGTTGATTTTAAAAAAATCCCTTTATTTCAATATACATTGAAAAAAAATCTTTTTACATCCCAGGGTCTTTTATGATATTTAAAATATCGAATAACAATGATCAACATCATTATAACACACATAATCCATAATAGATATACATTACATCATATATCACAATATATGAAAACAGTAAATAAATATTGAGGAATCAAGTTGGATTCCTCTAACCTGTCTCACTGCATCACAGATGTTAAACAATATAGATAACATCACTTTCAGTTCCATATGATATATTCTGTTAAACAGAATCAATATAGAAATTCAACTAACTGACTAGCAGTTCAATCTAACAGTCAACACACAGTCAATTAGACAAATTCTAACAGTTCTAAAAATACAACATGAAATTATAAACTGTTTAGAGTTAGTGAGATTTACTCACATTTGCAGTTCATCGTTAAAGAACGATAAACTGTTGTTTGATTTGAATCAAACACTTTATTTCGCCATAAATTGTAACGAGCTCGGATTCACTCCCGGCCAGTCTCATTGTGTTGCTCCCGTCCATACGATCCTAACGGATCCAGTTTTGTCCAATTCCGATACTGTATGATGAAGTTACATCATTTATAAGTTAGTGCACTATTTAATTAAAACAAAACTTGAAAACTTAATATATATGGGCCTCACCCCTTTATCCATTCTCGGCCCAATGAAAATAAGATCCGCCCGTATACTCCTCCTTCTCCCTTCAATTGATTTCAACGCAAGCTCCAGTTCTCAGAAATGTCCATTGCCGATTTTCCTTTCACCCTTACTCCTTCCACCATCCCTTAAAAATCAAACCAAAATAACGGTTCAACTCCTCTTCCAAAATACTCCATCACCATACCGGTTTCATCCATCTCGAAGTGGTCTTCTTCCCCGCGTCTAAACCAGTATCGCACCGCTATAGAGAAATCATCGACATCAATTAGAACCGAATCCCACCAAACTTGCCCACATCGTGCTATCCGCCACCACCATCATCAATAAACCCGTCATTTCCACCATCGACGCCTAAAACTCGCAAATTCCCAAACCCTAGTTTTCTGCTGAGGGCGTTGAGCACTCGGAACCAACATCGAACGCTCCAAGACCGAGAGCAAAGTGAAGAGAACTTGTTGTTGAACCCGTATAAAATGGTTTGGAGAATTATAGGAATTTGTTAGTATTTATTTGATTTTATTTTGCTAGCCATTTTACTGTGAAGAGAGAATAAGAACGGCGGGACTTGGTTTGACTTATGAGGGAATGGAATTAGGTTAGAGAGGTTAAGTTGTTTATATAGGAGATTTTTATGGCTTGTTGGAGGGTCCTTGTCCATTCATTTTCTCCGTTCATCATCTAAAAATTCCTATAATCACACGTGATACCCAAAAATCACGAAACTGGACATACTGTTAGAGTTCGACATTACGGTCCCAACAAAACTGGTTTCGTCGAATTCCGACTTCGTATGCTCACACAGCATATTTTTAAAGCTCTGGATGACCCATTTAAATATATAAATATATTTAAATATAATTAAATATATAAATATATTTAAATATAATTAAATAAATTATTAATAAATTAATATTATCGTATATATTCACAGTGGAATACCATACAGCTCCTATTGGGTTTATAACTCGATATTCTGAATCCTGTGTTACATCGATATTCGATTTATATTGCAATTCCTTTTAAAAATATAAATAATTCCTTTACAAATTATAAAGGAATTCCACAACGACTTTTCTAAAATTTGATTTGGACATATCTCGAAATCTACACGACGAAATCCTGATTTTTCTCTTCCACTAGAAAGATATACTCCACCAGCTCCACACATTTCTTGTTTCACAGAAATCCGGCTCAAAACGAATCCCGTACATTCAGTTGAAGTTTGAATCGCCAATTTACAAACTATAGCGCCATTTCGAGCTCGATTTTAATTATATTATACCTCTACGTTCAAACAATATATTCGTTATTCTAATTCAATTCCAAGCTGAATTTAAATATCACAGATGATCCGGTTCACACCATATCATCATTTCATCCAATTCTGATTATTTCAGAATTAAATATATTATTTAATTTATTATTTTAATTAAATATTCACCATTATTTAATTAAACCACCATTTCATTCACTATATCACTATTTATATAATTAAATAAATTAATTATAATACCTCTGCCAATGCGGGTCATTACAATCTTTCCCACTTAAAATAATTTCGTCCTCGAAATTGCTAAAAGGTAGAGGACGACCCTATCGACTGGTTAGAACATATTTTTTCACTTCTTAACTTCAGTTTCAACTGAACCAATTTAATTTCAATTAAATTATTAATTAATTATTGTCAACGAAAATTCCCAAAAATCCTGAAAATTTTCTAACTCCTTAACTTTTTGAAAATTTCGCCAGCACCTCCTTTGTACTGGTCAATATCTCAAACTACCACTCGCCTCTCTGGGCCATATCCAACCCAAAAGAAAATCAAACAGCCAAGCGGCTTGCCGATTCGGCTCATAAATCTTATATCCAATAAAAATATAAACTTGTACCTTTTTGTCGGCATATCATTATATCCTTTCCACCTGTTATTAATTCAGCGGATACAAGGGTTATCCCAATCAAATCCCAATCTGCTTTTATCCATAACATAACCATTCGCTTATATCCGAGCCAAATATCATTTTTACTCGAGTTTCATCTCGATTCCCAACTCTTAACTTGATTATCACATTACACTTCAAATTTGAATCTCACAATCCAATTTGTCATGATATCATTCTAATTCAATCTCAGTTACCACTTTGCTAGCTTTACTTTAATTCAATTTTTCTTTCACAAATTTCTGTTAAAATTGTTTTTATTTCAAACAGTCTTTCCCTGGGAGTTTTCAAACAGTTTACTATTTTCAAAAATCAAATTTTCCTTTTGAACATGTCACTGAGCCCTTAATTAATATTCCATTAGTTAAATCACTTCTCTATTTCTTCATCAATATTTGTTGACCAAATATTTTCAATAACCATATTGCCCTTTTATGAGATTTGGAAAACATTTCCGAATATCGCCTTCCTTTATTTTCTGAACTTTAGAAAATATATGCTATTTATAATTGGAAAATATTCCAATTACTTATCTCTTTTCCGATCTCGTTTATTTCTATACTTAGGAAATATTCTTTATTATATATCCAAGCTTACACTTATTTGGGTTAAACGGATGTTGTGTAAAATATCGTTACGACAACCCAAATACTATATTCAACTAACTCTTATTCAACATTGATCTTCGAGTCTGAAATCTTACTATTTATTTGTTAATAATGAAATCAATCAAGTTGGGGTATAACTACCTCTCAGACCTTGACTGAATAACATTTATAACGTCAAAACAGATATGACTACTTACTCGAATAATCAATACCATACAACTACTTATTCACTTTTAAACACGTATACGCTTCCTCTTTCTATTCTTACTAGATTTTATTCTTAGTCTTCCTTTTTGATTTTACTATTCTATTTCTAAGTTCGTTTCCTTATCGACTTCTATATATATCGATACATTGATTTCTAACTATCAAATTATCTTAAAAATATTCCAACTCCTTAAATTCCCGGAAAAATTTGCCATAACCTCCTTTGTACCAGGAGCATCGGGATATTTCAAATAGCCTCCCATGGCCCTCACCAATCCAAAAGAAAAAGAAAAGCCCAAGCGGCTAGCCGATACAGCGCATAAAATCTCATATATGAATTAAATACATACCTTTTCGTCGAACATTCTATTTATATACCTTCATACCTTATCCATACCTATCTCATGTATATTTATACCTGCCCAATCTATTTTAACTATACTTGATCGTTTTAACTCAATTCATTAATTAATTTATTAATTAACTCTTTAGTCTATTTCACTTTTATATTTGAACATGACATGTTCAAATATAATTTAACTTACTTATAAACTAATCAAATTCTACTTTTTCAAACTTAGGTTTCATATTCGATTTCAAATATAAATTTACCAGTCCCCTTTACTTATCTAAAGTTCAACTTCAATTCAAGATCCATTTACTAATGGCTAATTAACTGGTTTACCTATTTCACCTTTTTATTTGAATATACATGTTCAAATATAAGTTTAACTTGTTTATCAACTAATTGAATTCCATTTCAATTCTATTTGAATTTCCTATATTCAAATTCCATTTCAATTCTCTTATTCAAATTCTATATTTGAATTTCATTTCAAATCTCTTATTCATATTTTATATTTGAATAACATTTCAATTTCCTTATTCAAATTCTATATTTGAATTTCATTTCAATTCTATTTGAATCTTCTATATTCAAATTTCAAATTCAATTCTATTTGAATCTTCTTTATTCAAATTTCATTTTCACTTTCGATATTTAAATCCTATATTTGAATTCCTTTATATTTTCTATATTCAAATTCTATATTTGAATTCCATTTGAATTTCTATATTTAAACTCTATTTCAATTTCATTGAATTTCATATATTCAAACTCCCTTTGAATTTCTATATTCAAATCCCCTTTGAATTTTCTTATTTACATTCTATGTTTGAACTTCCTTTATTCAAATTCCTTTTCAAAATTTCTTTATTCATTCTTTACATAAGTCTCGATTTCAATTCCTTTTGAAATCGATATTTCTACCTTTGGAAAATAGATTTCCCTTTCAATTTCACACTTGTATTTTTATTTCTGAATTATCCAATGATAATTCTTTTCACCTCATTTATAAACTTCGTTTATAAAAGAACTATTTATAAACTTTTTTTATAATGGAACTTCTCGTTTATTTCTTTTAAAACAAGTTAATATTACAAATCTATTTAAAAATTCAAATTCTATATTTTAAATTCCATTTTGAAATTCATCACAACTTGTCTTTCCCAAAACAAATTCAAAACAGTATCTCTGGTAGTAATTCGTCACTTACAACTCGAAAAGGAATACTTATGATGCAACTGTCATCATCAGAATCTATTTTCCAGCGATCGAAGTGAGTTCAATACTATAAAACCAATTCTACACATTTCCTCTTTGAAATTCATTTCAAAATATAATTCACACTGCTTGTAAAACAATTTAAAATCTCCCAGGATCTTAAATTTTCCTTATTTTTAATCCAAATCTATTTACAAACACTTATCCAATTCTCCAGAGTTTTAATTCAATTTCTGGTTTACATTTCAGATTTAACTCATATGATTTCACGCATTTCACTTATATGAATTCTGATTGGTTATTTACATAACCATTTAATTTATAATCTTACTCGATTATAATAACATCCAATATATCCACTATATTAAAATTTTGATATATATATATATCTTCTCTATATCAAGATATACCTTGGTAAACTTATTTTAATTTACCCTCTTTTCAAAACATATCATTTCGACCCATCGTATTCGAGTGTTTATAAACTCCTACTGATACAGTGGATCAAACTGATCGACCAGAACTCATAAACAACTCAACCAATAAATCTTCACAATATAAAACAATTTTATATCAATAACAAATACGTTCACTCGTATATATACACTCAACTCAATCTAGGGTATTACTAACCCTATCTCTACCGAGTCACACCACAGAGCCAAGGTAATTCTCTTAACTTAAGCTCTGATACCAACTGTAATGACCCGGGATTTTGTCGACTTTGGTTATCGCCATAATCTCAATGATGACTAACCAAACGTCAAAAAATACCAGTCATTAGTGAAAGAAATTAGAGGGTGAGGAAAGATAAGATAGAAAATTAGAATAGAAGAAGAAGAAGAAGAACACAACATCAGAGTAATACGAATCTCACAGCGGAACGAATAAATATATTTCATAACATAACTTTGAAATACAAATCTGTACTTGAATATACATATCATTATCAAAGTACAGCACTTACAACACAGCGGAAATAACTATAGCTATATGATCCTGAAGCCTCCTGCTCCAGCTCTTCAAGTGTATCTGCAAAAATCCCAACTACTTGACTGCCCGTACAAATTTAGGCACCCAAGAGTTTAGGGAAAACAAAACAAAATAAACTCCGGGTCAGTCATGGGACTGGTATGAGTAAACAGTTTAAAACAGTTCAAGTAGGTAGTCGATATCTCATAAGACCACGCCGTATAACGGAACGGGTTTTTCCCTTATGAGAATCCAAATTATCTTTATATCAAAAACCTTTTGATATTATAATAATGTCTATCAACCACAATAATAATAATCATCTAGCAGAAACGCTTTCATCTCACGTTCTACATATATAGTATATAATCAAAACCGCAAGCACGCATTGGGTAATGGATTTCCAACTATGACAAGGTATGGAACCACCTTTCGCTAGTGTACCTCTAGAGAGGAATACACTGGGTTCAACAAGAACATCTTGCAACCCGGCCACACATGACCGACCACTCATTTCGCTTGAGTGTATCGAATGTATATCACCAACAGTTGGGATCAACAACCGTTTCCCGAATGGGACAGCATCAACAATAGATTATTAGAAGTAAATGAAACACTAGATCAGGTGATTATACACCCTACTTCGGTGCGACCGACTTAGCCATGCTGCATGCCCGATTTCTGTCATTTACCGGATGTGAGGCTAGAAGCTACGCTTTATCATCACACCAGATTCACTTTGAATGCCACATCGTCAAATCCATCAAATCACTGATTGACGTTCTCAACCATACATTATGTGTTAGCTAAAAGAAGTTTCCTTCTCCGCTTCCACTCTTGGTACGGTTGGAGAAATCAATATATGTGATCGTCTGGAAATACTCTGTCAGACATCCGTCCATACAAGTCATCCAGGAACAGGATGAACCGAAGGCACTATTCTATAAGCAGGATAGCCCTTGCATAACTCCATCTTCAATTTCCTTTAGCATATATGATTCGCAACGCTTATGCCAATACGGAGTGGTTCTTTGGATAATAATCCAACCGGTCTCTCCATATTAACAACGTTAAAATGGTCAAAACTTCGATAGTCTGTGATTTAACTATCGAATAAAACAAGTGTGCAAACAACGATATTATTTCCAGATGGAAATTCTATCAATCAATCATCAATCATATATATATATATTCATATTTTCCTTATTTCATTAATTTACTTATCTCTTGTTTCCCTATATTCAACATTTCTTATTTTCTAAATTTAGAAAATATATGTTATTACCATTGGAAAACATTTCCATTTCCTGTTTTCTATATCAGAAAACATTTCTGGTTCTTAGTTGGAAAACATTTCCAAAACTCCTTCATTGGACTTAGACAGATGTTTTAAACAAACCATCGTGATGCCAACTCAAACCATTACGCTTATTAACTAAATATATGAAAACAGTAAATAAATGTTGTGGAATCCAGTTGGATTCCTCCAACTTTTCTCCCTGCATCACAAATGTTAAACAATATAGATAACATCACTTTCAGTTCCATATGATATATTCTGTTAAACAGAATCAATATAGAAATTCAACTAACTGACTAGCAGTTCAATCTAACAGTCAACACACAGTCAATCAGACAAATTCTAACAGTTCTAAAAATACAACATGAAATTATAAACTGTTTAGAGTTAGTGAGATTTACTCACATTTGCAGTTCATCGTTAAAGAACGATAAACTGTTGTTTGATTTGAATCAAACACTTTATTTCGCCATAAATTGTAACGAGCTCGGATTCACTCCCGGTCAGTCTCATTGTGTTGCTCCCGTCCATACGATCCTAATGGATCCAGTTTTGTCCAATTCCAATACCGTATGATGAAGTTACATCATTTATAAGTTAGTGCACTATTTAATTAAAACAAAACTTGAAAAATTAATATATATGGGCCTCACCCCCTTATCCATTCTCGGCCCAATGAAAATAAGACCCGCCTGTATACTCCTCCTTCTCACTTCAATTGATTTCAACGCAAGCTCCAGTTCTCAGAAATGTCCATTGCCGATTTTCCTTTCACCCTTACTCCTTCCACAATCCCTTAAAAATCAAACCAAAATAACGGTTCAACTCCTCTTCCAAAATACTCCATCACCATACCGGTTTCATCCATCTCGAAGTGGTCTTCTTCCCCGCGTCGAAACCAGTATCGCACCGCTATAGAGAAATCATCGACATCAATTAGAACCGAATCCCACCAAACTTGCCCACATCGTGCTATCCGCCACCACCATCATCAATAAACCCGTCATTTCCACCATCGATGCCTAAAACTCGCAAATTCCCAAATCCTAGTTTTCTGCTGAGGGCGTTGAGCACTCGGAACCAACATCGAACGCTCCAAGACCGAGAGCAAAGTGAAGAGAACTTGTTGTTGAACCCATATAAAATGGTTTGGAGAATTATAGGAATTTGTTGGTATTTATTTGATTTTATTTTGCTCGCCATTTTACTGTGAAGAGAGAATAAGAACGGCGGGACTTGGTTTGACTTATGAGGGAATGGAATTAGGTTAGAGAGGTTAAGTTGTTTATATAGGAGATTTTTATGGCTTGTTGGAGGATCCTTATCCATTCAATTTCTCCGTTCATCATCTAAAAATTCCTATAATCACACGTGATACCCAAAAATCATGAAACTGGACATACTGCTAAAGTTCGACATTACGGTCCCAACAAAACTGGTTTCGTCGAATTCCGACTTCGTATGCTCACACAGCATATTTTTAAAGCTCTGGATGACCCATTTAAATATATAAATATATTTAAATATAATTAAATAAATTATTAATAAATTAATATTATTGTATATATTCACAGTGGAATACCATACAGCTCCTATTGGGTTTATAACTCGATATTCTGAATCCTGTGTTACATCGATATTCGATTTATATTGCAATTCCTTTTAAAAATATAAATAATTCCTTTATAAATTATAAAGGAATTCCACAGTGACTTTTCTAAAATTTGATTTGGACATATCTTGAAATCTACACGACGAAATCCTGATTTTTCTCCTCCACTAGAAAGATATACTCCACCAGCTCCACACGTTTCTTGTTTCATAGAAATCCGGCTCAAAACGAATCCTGTACATTCAGTTGAAATTCGAATCGCCAATTTACGAACTACAGTGCCATTTCGAGCTCGATTTTAATTATATTATAACTCTACGTTCAAACTGTCGTTCAAATAATATATTCATTATTCTAATTCAATTCCAAGCTGAATTTAAATATCACAGATGATCCGGTTCACACCATATCGTCATTTCATCCAATTCTGATTATTTCAGAATTAAATATATTATTTAATTTATTATTTTAATTAAATATTCACCATTATTTAATTAAACCACCATTTCATTTACTATATCACTATTTATATAATTAAATAAATTAATTATAATACCTCTGCAAATGCGGGTCATTACAACTTTCGTTGCCCGTAGCCACTACATATATAAAAATCATATTTTTATATTGTTGCTATGTATATAAAAATCATATTTTTATAATTACTCCCTATGGATAAAAATTCTATTTTTACATCGCTACTATATAGATAAAAATTCTATTTTTACACCGCTACTATATAGATAAAAATTCTATTTTTACACCACTACTATATAGATAAAAATTCTATTTTCTTATATCTTATCATTTTCTATAAGAATAACTACTTTATATAAACCAAATCTTTCTTTGAATAAGGATCAAAATAAATAAATTTCAGTTTTAAAAATCAATCAATTTCATTTTTAAACTAAACAAGAAAAATCAGTTTTTAATTTAAACTAAAAGTAAAAATCTTATTGTCTTTGAAGGAGGGAGGCCGGAGGAGTCACGGTCGGAGCCTGGTGGGGGCGGAGGCGTCGCAGCAGGTCGGGATCTGGACAAGGTGGTGGCGGGGCGAATCGGCAGGGCGGCGGCGGTTAGGGTTTCGGTGGTTGGGAGGCTCGCGTGTGGAGAAGGGGGCGGAGCAGGTTGGGATGAGGGGACGCGAGAGGGGGCTCCGCCCTATGGCGGCGCGTAGCGGCGCTGCTGGGAGGAGCGGCGGCTCCTCCCCCTTCTTCATTTCTTCTTCTTTTTATTCTGTAATGATTTCGAAATGGGGGGCCTGAAGGTTTAAAGAGATGAAAGGAGGTTTATTTTATTTTTAATTATTTAACTTCAAAAAGTTGACTTTTTCATTTGACCTCTAAACGAGGCCCACCGCCTGTCGTCTATAGCTAATTACCCCCATTCCGAACACAATGGGATATGTATCGTAGGCTGATTCGATCGTTTCGATCAGTTTTCATCAAAATCAACATATAACTCTATATATTGAATTTGAACGCACATTTCAATTTACCGGGGTCGCATACTAACTCGAAAAATTCCAAAAAAATATTTTCTAGCTTCGTACTGATAATATGGTCCTAACAAAACTAATTTCGTCGAATTCTGAGACCATTAAAAAAATGGTCATTTTCCAGTCGATTAAAATCAACTAAAACTGGTCAAACGCGTTTTCCTTTGCCACGCTCACATATTGATTCAAAAAATTATGAAAATTGGAATCTAGCAATAACTTTACATCCCGGATCCAGCAAAAGTGGTTTCGTGAAATCCGAGGTCGTTTGCAAAATTCCCATTTTTAAGGGCCTGAATTCCATAGCGACTATTCTGAATTTTCAACTGGACATATCTTTTGATTCCCGCTATGAAATTTCAATTTTTCGGATTCATTGGAAAGATATTCTCAAATAGAACCTATTATTTTTGGTTTCACTAAAATCCGGTTTATTTCGCATCCGGTATGTTCAATTGAAGTTTTGAAATCGAATTATCGAACTACCGCGCCATTTTCAATTCCTTTTATATTTATATATAAATATTTATATTCTAATGACGACGTATATAAATATATAAGTTCGAATTCTATTCAAAATAATTTTTCCCGTCGATATTATTTAAAATAATTCATTTTAAATGTTCAAAATTCGCTATAATCGCCAAAATAAAAATTTTAAATTGGCTCGCATTTCCGGGTTGTTACAGTATTTTTAAATTGACTTTAAGGCGTCAAACAGAAGGAGGTCGACACTGTTTCATCGAAAGGAGAAAGATTAGGAAAGGAGAGTACAGATCCAAGATTTTCAAATGGAATGCTATCGAGTCTATTCCTTTGGTTTTGGCTATGGAACATAACAGCAGTTTCATTAGTACGTTGGGCAAGAACTATGTTCAACAGGCTGATTTGTTGGAGGAAACATGGTATCAGATTTCAGAAAGGGTATCACATAATTCATGATTAACGCAAGGAGGATTAATTAGTTGATTATGGTAATCAAGGTCGTAATAATGATTTGCTTAAAATTAAACTATTTAATTGGTGTGAAAAATTATAACATGATAATTATTTCATATGTTCACAGAATTTAACGAAACAGGTCGCGTTGAGTTCATAACGAGGAAATCTACATTATGGAACTAACATTGCTGGAAACAGAGCTATAGGGGTTTTGTGATAAAATCAAACGCTGGTTTGATTTTAAATGAAATAATAGCAGAATCGTCAACTGCGAACCGAGGTGAGTAAACTCACTAACTCTGACTCGTTTATAATTTTATGTAAACGAGCTTTAAATTTATTTACAGTAATTTTATACTGTGTGATGGTCATTTGGATGAACGGTTGATAAAATTGGTTGAAATGGTTGATATAGTTATATCATTGATTAATTATTAGTTCTGTTTACTATGATATTTCTTATTTATGTGAAATAAATGTTGATTAACATATGTAGATGCAGGGAAGCAGGTTGGAGGGATCCAACTGGATTCCTCAACATTTATATTACTGTTTTTATTTGATTGTGATATATAATGTGTTATATAATCCATGATTGGGTATGTTGTGGTTGATTTACCACGGCCCTAGAAACTTGGTATTTTAGATGCCGTAAAACATTTTCGAATGTGGAAAAGGGAATTGGGAATTAAAAATGGAATTTATTTCCAAAATAGAAATTAAATTTCGAATAGAATTGTAAATAGAAACATGTTCAAGTGGATAAATCAAGATGTTGCTTATAAATAAGAATATAAATTAAGTGAATTATTAACCATTGGATAAAGTGAAATATAAGTTCAAATATGAATTTATATGGGAAAAGTGGAAATGGGTTTTAAAACCAATATTTGAAAGTAGATTTGAACTTAGCAAATTATAAAGGAAATTATAAAAGAGGTTTTAAATGATTGGAATAAAATTAATACTTGCACAAAAAATTATGGATAGAAGTTATAAATGGAATTAGGGTTTAAGTTATTATCCATAAGTACAAAATCAAACTAATTTGATTGTATATAAAAGAAATATGTTCATAATTAAAGTGAATAATGGTTTAAAAGAAATATTTTGCAAATGAAATATCTCTAAAGGAAATTTATATTTGAAATATGAATCCAGATTGGAAATTGAATGAAAAGGGGAAATGGGTAATCGTTTTAAAAGAAAACGATGAGTTTTAGTTCAACATTCGGAATATAAAATAAAGTGTGATAACATTTCGTAGACTGGAATGGTTATAAAGGAATTTGGTAATGATTTGGAAAGGATAAATTCAAAAGTGAATTTGGAATTTGAATTACCTGAAAATGGTAGATAAATTTCGAAGTTCGGAATATAAATCGAATATAGATTATTCGAGAGAAAGTTATTTGTTGGAATATGATTATATCAAATTTAAGGAAGTAGTATTTTTTACTTTCCGTTTGAATCAAATTTAATTATTTATTTACTTATTTATTTATTTATTGAAATTAATAACTACAAAATATACTTTTATAAACCAAATATTTGGAAACAGTGATTATAACGCTACCGTTATAGTAAATGTTTTGTAAGTCTAAACAGCGATTCTAATGCTACCATTATAATAAATGTTTTATAAGTCTAAACAGCGATTTTAACGCTATCATTACAATTAATGTTTTAGAAATCAAATATTTGGAGACAACGATTATAATTTTACTATTATAATCGATGTTTTTTGTAAAATAAGTGGATTCTCAGATTGAATTCGAGAGTCGCGCAAGCGTTGTGTTGTTGGAAGTTATGAGCTTTGACTATTTCAAAGTTGAGAATGTTGTTCAATTAAGGTCTGAGAGGTAATTATACCCGAACTTGATTGACTTCATGATTGATGGAGGAATGGTTAAGGTTCGATAGTGAAGATTGGTTATCAATATGGTTAGTTAATAAATGATAAATGATTTGACGATGTTTTTATAACATCGGGTTAATTTAAAGGAGTTTGAAATGTTTTCCCCAAATAAAATGTGAGATATTTTCTATGCATAGAAAATGAAATGAATTGGTCAACAAGGAATTAAGAAATTGAATATGGAAATATTTTCCGATATTAATAAGGTATATTTTATGAATATAAAAAATAAAAGTTCGTGAATATTTAAAAATGTTTTCTAACCGGAATAGAGATATTTTCTCGAATAAACAAATTAGGATATTAAGAATGTATTTTCCAAGAATCGAGAGAAAAAATAGAGCTTTGAAAGAATATGGAAGATAGGGAAACAGGAATTGGAAATAAAAATTTAATAAGAAATTAATTTAAAAGGGCCTAGTGTTGTTTGATTCTTGATCGACAAAATTTCCATTTGGAAATAGGATCATTGGTTGTATGGATGTTCCTTTGATAGTTAAATCATTGACTATCAAAATTTTATTTTATACTTCCATGGTCAATACGGAGAGAGAGAGGGATCAGGTTATTACCTGAAAACCACTCCATATTGGCGTAAGCGTTACGAATCAACTTATGTTGAAGATAATTGAAGACGAGGTAAAATACAAGGGATATTCTGTTAATCCTAGGTAGAAATTTCTCAAGATGGATTGATGGGATAGTGCCTTCGGTTTGTCCAGTCCCAGGACAACATATATGGATGGATCTGACAAGGTGGCATTCAAAATAAATAGTGACAAGATATTCAAAAAAAGATAATCGTGACCTCAAGCCTTATCAACCGGGAAATGACAGAAATCAAGCAGGCAGCATGGCCATGTGGGTCATTCCCATCAGGGGTATTATCACCTGATCTAGAGAAATTTAATTTGCTTCTTATTCTATTCGCTGTTGTATGCTTTCGGTAACGGTTGCTGATCACAACCGTTAGTGATAATATGCTCGGTACACTCAAGTTAAATGAGTGGCCAGCCATGTGTGGGCAGGGTTGCAAGACGTTCTTGTTGAACCCGGTGTATTCCTCTACAGAGATACACTATCGGCAGGTGGTTCCATACCTTGTCATGTTGGAAATCCAATCTCCAATAAGCACCCTGCGGTATTCGATTTTATATTATATATGGAGCGTGAGATGCAAGCGTTCCGCTAGATTCTATTTATTTGATGTAGACATTATTACAATATCACTAGATCTGATATCAAAAATATTTTTGGTTATCGTAAGACAAAAACCATCCGTGTTTATGTGTGGATTGGTCTCACGATTATCATTTCTTTTGAAAGGATTTTGAAAGTTAAACAAATGGTTGGAGTTTACTCATACCAGTCCCATGACTAACCCAGAGTTTATTTTGTTTTGTTTCTCCTAAACTCTTGGGTGCCTAAATTTGTATGGGCAGTCAAGTAGTCAAAGATTTACAGATTCACTAGCAGGAGGCTTCACTAGTTAGCTATAGACTATTATATTTTCCACTGTGCACTATGTTTTATCTGGAAACAGGTGTTTATAACTGTTGTTCTCTGATGATGTTATGTATATACAGTTACTGTCAAAAATTATGTTATTTAATATATTTTATTTGTTCCGCTGTAAGATTTGTGTTCTTCATTTTCCGCTTTTCTAATTTTTCTTTCTTCCTATTTCTCATCCTCTAACTTCTTTCTATTAATGATTCATATTTTGTACAAAAATTCGGGCCATCATATTTTCAACCTCTTATGGATATTTTTCTTTGTTTCATTTGAGGAAACATGCTTATCACCTATAATTTTTTGAGAAAAATATATATTATAATTTAAAACTAATATTAAGAAATAAATTATGTTATATTCAAAAAGGCAGATAATGGGGAAGTATAATAAATTTTAACATGTACTAAAGATGATTTATTAGCATTGTTTTGAAAAAAATATGAAAATATTGATTTCTAAACGTCTTCTCTAAAGCATCACATATTATGAAATGAAGAAATTTTTACACTCATTACCAAGAGCTTATTATTGAGTACTTGCTTGAACTTTTTAAGTAACACCAAGTAAAATTTTGATTAGCGTTATTTAAGATATTTATTTGAATATTAAATGTAAAATGATAATCATAATGAGATTTGATAAATAACAAGAAGTTGTGCCTTAATTAATAAATTAACAAAGAAGGTTATAATTTAACTATGAAGGGAAAATGGATATAAGCCAAAGTTTCTAAACATATATCCTTGCATTTTATTCTTCCTAATTCACATTCGTTTACAAGACTAAAGAAACTAAGGCCACCATTTCTATTAGACCAAGAATATAAAAGTCCATGGAATTCAAGTGGAAAACTTATGGGAAATTAATTCAAACTCATATCTCGGGTTTCTATATCAAATCAAGGTGAATAATAATTATTGATTTCAAGTCTACATGTTTATTCCAGTTTTAACTATTAAGTCTAAATAAATTGATGTTATTATGTTTTATCTTGAATGATTGATGATTATTTGCTTGTTCAATGATTTATTATATTTATTTAATGGATAAGTGTGAAACTTATCATATGACACAAAAATGACTATAAATTTTGATATGATATTAGAAACATTATTTTGGAAGAGTGTTTTTAATCTCATAATTTTTTGAGTAAGTATGAATAGTTTATGAATTTCTAAAAAAGAAAAATGATATATTTTGAGTTTTAATTATTAAAAGTAATTATATATTTTTTGGTCTTGAAATTTTTATATGTTAAATAATATACAAATTTTTATTTAGTGTGATTTTTGGGGATTTATCCCAAGTATTTATGTTTTGTTATAAATTTATTTGACTAGAAAAGCTTAATAATTATACAAAAATGATACTATAAAATTTTGGGGTTTCAAATGTTTTAAAAATGATATTTCTTGTCCACAGCATATTTATGAAAATAAAAGCGTGAAGAATTTTATCAAACAATATGAAATTGACAAGGAATTAAAGTTGGCAAATGGATATTATCTTAAATAGCAAAGTTGCAGTTTTCATAATAATTGTTGCACTGTCATACTGAAGTCCATGATGTCATAGTCCAATATACTACAACTACGAATTTGGACATCAACTATGGTGGAAACATACGATATCAATATATATATATCGGTATGGAATGATTCATCCTTAATTGAATATCAATGCTAACATATGTTCCTTCGACCTTAGGCAATACCGGTAATTTTGGTATCAACCCCTTAGCCATTTGATGTCACATGCTTATACTGACATAAATGATGTCACCTATTTTTAGTACAAATACTAACTCTAAAGAAAGTTATGTCATTAATTTCCTATATTAACTCTTTATTATTATGATACTACATATCGACATTATTATATGTAAGGGCATTGACGCTACATATCTTTATTTCGACCTCGTCTATATAAAAAGGCATTGATGCTTCATTTCCATACTTTAGTACTAATTCTTTTAACAATGAGGTTGATAGTATCATTTTCAATACCAGTTTTTATATTGCACTTCTTGGTCTAAGTTTTGGCATTATTTTAGAAGGTTGTAAGTCTATGCTTTATGCAACCTAAGCTTTACATTTCTTTGCCTCGACAACCTATACATGCACCCTGTTATTATCGGTCCATTGGACTTATGTTTTATAAATCAGAAGCTTTGACATACTTTTGACAAAAAAGGTTAATAACCCATGCCCACTACATTAATGCTGCTCTTTATCAATTTGAGTAGTTTAATTATTTATGGCTTTGTAGCATGTGGTTTGGGGTGCAACAATCTATAAAGGATATCAAAGTTCATCGAACCTATTTTAAAAAAGCATATATCTTTGAAGAATATTTTAGATAAAATAAAGGACTATACTTTTCGTTTTAAGAATGATTTCAAACGTTAAATCATTATTAAAGAATTATATTATAAAGAAAATGGAAAGGATATTTATCCCAGTATTTTTACTAAAGAGGTTATAGTTCTTATCGTCATTAGATAAACTAAGATATGATGAAATAACTCAGAGATTAGAAAACCTGATTGGACTGGCATACTATCACACCCTATACTTCATTATCTCCTTGCTAATATTAGTCCATAATTCCAATTCATAGAGCTTTGTCAAAAGTAAGACTAAAAATAGGATTATGAACAGAAAGGAATATACAAGGTTGAGATAGGTTATTGACTAGCCTGTGAAACAATTTGGATCAAAGAGACCTTAGGAATAGTAAAATTTTGGACAGACCATCCAGTCTCCTCATAACGAGATTTGTAGAATTTACTATATGTGGTGGACATGGGTCGGTCATAAGGTTTTTAGTCCCCTTGAGAAAACAACGATACTGGGATAGATAGCCTATTGATTAGACATACTGGTCATGATTACCCAAGTAGCGTACTTTGTTTTTTTGAAAATTGGTTCACTTTATCAACTACTAATAACCGTACAAGTGAAAGGTTAGCATACTAACCATTACATAAACAAAAGCGAAAAGTCTGAAAATACAAGCAACTATAAACCTAAACTAACATATATCGGCCCATGATGAGGCCACCATCCTGCTAGCATGCAACTTTCCGCACTTCACACGAGCCCAAGACTCCTTATGAGAATGATCATCAACCGATCATCTCTTATCAAAGATATAATCTTTTACAACATTTTTTCTTCAATATAAGAATCAACATCCCCTCTTCCATTCCATAAGCAAAACTCTCATCAGTTCACTCCATTTCATTCAAAACCATCCACCAAGTAATTATCTTCAACCGATCAACTTCAGACTCCTAATGAAAACAACACATATTTTCATAGCAAGCATAAAAATGATCAGTGATGAAACAACCCTTAAAAAAATGAACTACTCCTAGATCCCAAAAAATTCAATCCAAGCACTAAATCCATTTGATGATTCACAACTTTGTGAATCAATTTTAGAACCTGAATCGACATTATAACACAGAGAATCCAAGGGCCAATTTCTACATACGAGCAATTAAAAATCGTGGATATATGGATGGACATGAATAACATTAAACCAAAGCAGAATATACTTCATTGTTTCTTGTTATGTTTACTAAAATTTCCATAACCTGACAATATGAATAAGAAAACACTCTCCATCGCCAGTGTCAGCAACATTCAACAGCTGACAGCTCCCATAAAAACACCAAAACAGTTCGTAATCACCAATATATTCAGTTCCAAATATAGGATGAACATCTACCCATTTAAACCATATGGGGGTGAGGAATGCCAAAAGATGAGCTACTAGATGTATTCATCTATTTACTTGCCATCAAAATGCAGTATACCCCATTTCATCTAGACACAAAGCCGATTAAACATCCATGTTGTTCAACAGAAACTATTTTCCAACCCACTGATCAACTTCTCAAGATTGCCCAAACGACCAAATTATTGGATGAACAAATGTAGCAAGTCTACATATCCCCATACATACATACATACATATATATATATATATATGAATTTGTAATCTATAGATCTACCTATCCTTAGTGTTGAGCTATTGGGGAACATAATAGTGTTGAAGAAAAGTTGGGGTAGAAATGCTTAAAGAGGCTAACTATTTCACAAACACCAATAAAATTATATCTAAAATTTCTCTAAAGAAAATCAACTGTAATGGATTAATATTAAAACCATACTCTCTATCCCTCTTCAAACGCAGATAAATCTATCTCCGCAATCAACCAAACCGTAGCATTTATCCCAAATCTAAACTCAATCGTCTAAAAATCAGAATCACATACCAAAAACACGAAAAAATTGGAGAACAGACAAATCAATTATGAGGAGCCGGAAGTGATTTAACCCTTATGCCGGCAATGCCAGATCCCAACTCCTCCAGTGGCTTGATCTCCTGATTTCGGACATCTTCGCATTGGATCTGTAGTGACCAGTTAGACACAGCGATGCATAGATCTGAAGCTAGGGCAGAAGTTTGATCAAACGCGTATTTTGAAGACGAAACCAAATCTGACTATAATTGTGAAAATCGAAAGTAAAACAAATGTTTTATCAACAAAAAAGTTCTGTAACGACCCGTATTTTTCACGGTAGAATAATTAATTTATTTAATTATTTAAATAGTACTATAGAGATTTAAATAACTGTTTGATTAAATAGTAGTGAATATTTAATTAATATAATAATTAAATAATATATTTCATTATGAAATAGTCAGAAATAGTGGAATTGAAAATATTGCGTGAACTGGATTATTTAAAATATTTAATTCAGTTTAGAATTTAATTATATTAGCATATATATTTGAATAATGACAGTTTCAACGTATATATTATGTTATAATTATAATCGAGCCCGTAACGTCGCGGCAGTTCGCTATTTAGCGATTTGAACTTCAACTAAATATACAGGGTCCGTTTTAAATCGGATTTCTGTGAAACAAGAAATGTTACAAGAAATGTTAGGAGCTGGTGAAGTATATTTTTCTAATGGAAGAGAAAAATCAGGATTTCGTCATGTAGGTTTTGATTTATGTCCAAATCACATTTTCAGAAAAACAGCGCCATAACCATTTGAAAACCATAACGGTTTATTTAATTTTATAAAAGTATTTCTATTTTTAATTAAATATCAATTTGACCCAGATTTGAAATATCGAGTTATAACTCCATATATATTTATTATGGAGCTGTATGATATCGTATTTGGATATATATGATAATATATATTTATTGATATTTAATTTAATTATTTTTAAATATATTTATATATTTAAATGGGTTATTTAGAGCTTTAAAAATAGTCAGTTTTGCAAACGACCTCCGTTTTCGACGAAACTAATTTTGTTGGATCCATAATATTAAATTATTATTAGATTTCAAGTTTCGTGATTTTTAGAGTCAGTGTGTAGCCGTACGGATTTTTAATGTGAAAAACAGTTGACATTTTGATGGTTAAAAATACGTTGTGTGAGCAAACGAAATCGGAATTCGACGAAACCAGTTTCGATGGGTCCGTAATGTCGAACTGTAGCTGCATGCCCTGTTTCATGATTTTTGGGTGTTGTATGTGGTCATATGAATTTTTAAACAGCAAAGTAACGATTGAATAAAATCGAATATAAAAATCAAATAAAATATTTTATAATTTCCTTTAAATACTTTAACACATCTCTATCCCTAAATCGTTTTCCCATAGTCAACGGAGAAAGCGCCGCCACATTCTCTTCTAAAAACGTGAAGAACAATATGGGAAAAAATCCAAAACAAATTCAAACAAAGTTCATAAATAAAAAATATATATGTATGGATTCTGCAGCTGAAGAGCTTCATTTCTATGTACATATTGGTGGACTCGATGCAAGGTTTTCCGTTGACCTGTTGTCGACAGTAGATTAGGGTTCGACTTCTTAGAAACTGTAGTCTTTTATTCGCGAAATCAATGTAACGTCCCAGATTTTTCGGCCATTTAAATTAGAATATTTAATTATTTTATATATATATATTATATTTGAAACATAATGGATTTTAATCGAATTTATTTAATTAAAATAGAGTTCGAATATATATATATTTATATATTAATTAAAACGAGTTCGAAACAACGCGGTAGTTCGAAATTTTCGATTTGAACTTTGATTAGATATACAGGATCCGATATAAGTCGGATTTCTGTGGAACGAGAAACGTTTAAGACAGTTCGATTATATTTTTCTAATGAAAGAGAAAAATCGAGATTTTAGCATATAGATTTCAAGTTACATCCAATTCAAATTTTCAAATAGTCGTTGTGGAATTATTTTTAAATTATAACGATTCATTTTAAATATAAAAGGTTTTTATGTAAATGAGATGTCACTTAAATCCAAAACTTTAACCGTTTGAGTATGAATTCTGTCCTGGTAGTAATTTAAGCTGTTTGTTGTAATTATATTACGTTATTTCATTAATTTAGCTATTTGAGTTAATTTATATTTTATTAAGATTTTTTTAGTAATAAAACCAATCTAATGCTAGTGTATGACATTAACAAACCATATTTTACTTGGTTCGGCAAACCATATGAAACCGAATATATCATTTCATCTCTTTTGTTCAACAATTGAAAATTTGCTACAAGAAAATAAAACTGAAGTATATACACTGAAAGAAAATTATATATCCATGCATTTTTGTTTGTGCAAATGTGAATACAAAGGAGAAGACAACATATGTATATTCTGGGTTGTACATTTTATGACCAAATATACAAAATGGTCCATCCTTTTGTTATACATGCCCTGTTTTCATTCCAGAAACAACATAACAAATGTGTTTCCCCCATAAGCTTTGACCTGAAAACAGAAAAGAGAAATAGGAGTCATGAACTAAAATAAAACAAAATATATATCTATATATTCATAGACAGCTAAATGTGCTACAATGAACAGCATGGAAGCAGTGAAACAAATATAGTAGGAACTGCTAAAAGAAATAGGTCAACAGCAAGATATATGTACCTATTATATATCAATCCTAAAGATATGAACAGCTATAAAGAATCAGACAATACACAGCTGATGGGAAACAAGTATATGTAGCTAATGGATCCATGTGCATCAGTAAATATATAAAATTCATTTTAAAATTTAAGATCAGCATGAATGGTTCTTTCAGGAAACAGTAGAAGCCATGGATACATCCACATATCAAATCAAGACAACTAATTGCATATGTATGTATATATATATATATACATATACATATATATATATATATAGACAGTACAATTCATAGACAAAACTCACTGTTTCATACAGCCAAGAAAATCCATATGACAATGGACAGATAAGGAAATTCATGTGACAAATTCACTATAAGGAATCCAAACATAAAATCCACTAACATGGACTGTTATATATATATACACACACACAGTCGAATTCAGATAAAATCACATACAGGACTGTACTGTACATGAAAAAATAAACCCTACGCAGAACATACAGTTCAATTTTTGAATTGAATAAACAAAAATCTAACATCAACCTCATCTAACCTATACGGTCCGATCAAGGTCTTTCTGAACAAACCAACAGTGTTGAAAATACAATACAAAATTTAACAAAATCTTTGTTAAAAATCATTACGCAACCATCATTTCCTATCACCAGTACACTGATCTGAAAGGAGAAAGGAATGGCCTTAGCACGTACCTACCTAGATGAGCTGATGGACGTATCTAAATCTATGGTATGATTATAGTGTTGAAAATATAATATTTAATTCAACAAATCTCTGATAAAATCTGTCACGCTGCCATCATCAGTACAAGTTAATCTAAGTAGGGAAGTGGCCGAATCTACCTAGGGCAAACGATGATAGACGTTGATCATATCCAAACCAAAACTGACACTATAAATATACGCATTCACTAGTAGTGTTTCACCATTTTCAGAGAACCAACAAACCAATACAATAGAAGAAATTCCTCCAAATTACTTAAGGAAAATCAAAACAAGAAATACTGCAAAACAAAAATCCAATTTAAATACTTATCTGCGTTCGGAAAATTCATGCTTCATCTCGAGATGTTGATGATGAATTTTCAGATGTATTTGCTCGGTCCTAAGGACTTAGGGCTCGAATAAGCTTCAAGTGGGTTCGCTGATTGGTGGTATTAAATCTGGAAGGTGGAGGTGAACAGCGAAGGGGCGGCGCGAGGCAACTGATGTTGATCTCGGATAGAACAGAAAAGGATAAAAGGGGGGGATCGAGATCCAGCTTTGATGAAATTTAGAGGAGGCGGCGGATTTTTCTTTTTTCTGAGGATTTGAAGTAAACGATGGGATCGGATGGGGTTTTGATAAAGATAAGCGGGCCTAGGTTTAAGTGGGCCGAACAGTTAAAAGGTAAAAAGCCCTTTTTAGTTAATTAATTCATGTAGAATAATTAATTTTCTTTATAAAATTGTTTAAACGATATCTCGTACGTATGTTAACGGATTTTGACAAAATCAGGCTCGTTGGAACCGTAGAGACGAGAAGATTTCAACTCATATTGGAACCATGGAAGGGATTTAAATGGGAGCTTGGTAAACGAAGTTGGTAATAGGAATTGAAATAATAATAATATCAGGTCTTTGAATTTCAACTCATATTTATCTGAAGATAGGAACGTTGTTGATCAAGGTCTGAGAGGTAATTAAATTACCCCAACTTGAACAATTTCGGGACTATCCGAGGATGATACTAGTGGGAAATGGTGAGAATGAGTGATAAGATTTCCAAAGTAAAGAAAATGATATGAGATTATATTTTCCCTAGTAACGGAATTAAAAGAAGATTTGTCGATAATTTTAAAATCCACGTGATGCTGAGTACTAGACCAGTGAATCTATTTTTATTTTCATGGATGATTACTTGATAGTTAAATAACCTACTATCAAGTCTGGCCTTTACGATTGTTGGTATGGAAAGACCGGGATCGAATGTATATTCGAAAACCATTCCAACCAACAAATACGAAATATATAGAAGAGTTCAAGCGACGATCGAGATGGAGCATGTGAAGACCATAGATCTTCATAAAGCGGAAGAACCACTTAAAATCTCCGATTCAACCTGGGGATATACTGGGGTTCTGTCGTGGTTGAATCTGTGGATTGCAACGACTGTCGCTACCAATCCATGGGGTGATTCCTATATTGGATGCAGTAGGAGAGTACCTGTAACACCCCGTAATTCTATTAATATTAATATCCACAAATTAAAGAATAACTAATCTCAGACATGAGAATTGTGGGAAACGGGTTGCGCCATTGTGTTCGTCTCGGATTCTGGTTGAAATAGAGTCCGAGTTTGCGTGAATTGGATTTCGTATGAAGAAGTTATGGCCATCGGAAGTTTCAGAAAATTCAAAACAGATTTCAGAAAAATTTAAAATTCAAATTCGAAGTCAAATCAGGCTAGGAGGGAAATTTCCCGCCCAGCACCACAGGTCGACTGGGGAGTCGACCTCCATAGGTCGACTGGGGAGTCGACCCCCCCCCCCAGGTCGACTGGGAAGTCGACCTGGGTGTCGACCTGGGTCTGGCGGCTAGGGTTTCTGGCTGACCTGTTTTTAATGGGCTAATGGCCCATTAGGGTTTCTGACCTAATCTGGTTGGCTGGGATTAGTTCTGAACTGATCTAACGATCTAAAATAAATCATAACTCTATAAATACCTAGGTAGTCTCTCACCCTAATTCATAAGAAAAATAGAATAGTTACCGTCATACCGCCGCCATGGAAATCAATGGAGCCGCCGCCAACTAAGAAGGAAGAAAAGCTAATTCAATTCTAATTCTCTCAACCCTAAAGCAAATAAAAACTCTCTTTTCTTCTCTAATTGTGAGTATGATAGTCTTAACAAGATTATTATCATTTTAATTAGGTTAAGTCATGAATGGATTATGAGTAGATGATGTGAATTGTTGTATATGTTATCATGTAAGTTATTAATCCTATGCTATGTGGTGATGATATCCTATATGTTGTAAATCATGCTACGTATGTTGAAAGTTTCTATGCTAAGTTGCGATGAATCATACATGTAAAAAGCCATGATGTTACTATCTATGCTAGTTAGTTCATATTAATTAAATCATCATGTTTGGGCTATGTTGATCTATATGACAAGTTACATATGCAAGTTAAATTGATTAGAAAAGTTATGAACATATGCCATGACATCTATTAGGACATCTAGAGTTATGCTATGACATATGTGACATCCTATGCTAGTTCACACCATCATTATGTTGCCTAAAAACCCCATATGCAAGTTTATGCAAGATTTGGGCTATGATCGTATCATGTAAATTGTGACATTTAACAAGTTGACACCTTTTGATCCTTAACATGCGTAGTTTATGCAAGTTCACCCCTATTATGATTAGATTTATTTTAATTATCTATATGTTGTGATAATTTATCTTGGTGCTATGCGTTAGACTATTCAAGTCTAGCCTATATTATGCGTTGAATAAGCGAACGTATAAACGTGGGGTAGGGGTAATATTAAGGATTTAATAATAAGATGTTGGGGTGCAATTGATATGATTTTGCATACCATGAGTGGATGACCATAATTGAGTCAATTATGGACATCAATAAAAGTGGACTTAATTAATAATTTGGATAGGGAATTATTAAAACTAGGGTAAAAGATTATAAGTGATAATCAATGCTTAGGACACGAGGTTGGACTCGTTTGTGACGTAAACCTGCCCGGAACCGCCTGGCAAATCCAGTGGTCACAAATGTCAGCCCAATGTGAGAGGTCCTAGGCCTAAATTAAAGCATAACAGTTGTAAAGACACGAGGTTAGACTCTTTTATGGTGTAAGACTGCCTGGACCCGCCCGGCAAATCCAGCTGCCATAAATGCCAGTCTAATGTGAGAGGTCTTTATGAGGTTATGGCCTGAATGAATTAAGAAATACTTAACCAGATAAACATGTAAGGTGGGACATGGGGGTTAAGTAGGTGCCTTGGGTGGCGTGAGGAATCTAGTGGGTGCCCTTAGTGGCATGTGAAATACGATTAGTAAGACTTAACCAAACACACATGTAAATGAACATGACTAAGAGGGTTAAGTGGGATATATTAATGACAAGCTTAGGTGGGTAGCTTGTGGGGGCCCATTTCAACCAATATCCCAAACGTATCTTTGTGGGCTCGACCCAAGTCGAGGATGGGACACGCATACTGAGTTTGACTATAAGAGGCCAAAACGGGGAGCGGTGGCAACGCAAGTCCAACGGGTTTCATATGCGTGTGTGGACCCGGGCTGGTAGGTAAGACGTTGTTGCATCGTGTAGGTATAATGTAATAACCCGGAAAATCTGGGCCAGTTTAAAATTTTTATTTTGGCAATTTTAGCGAATTTTGAACATTTAAAATGAATTATTTTAAATAATATCGACGCGAAATTTATTTTGAATATATTTAGAACGTATATATTATATACGTCGTCGTTAGATTATATATGATTATATATATAATTATAAATAGAATTGAAAATGGCGCGGTAGTTCGATAATTCGATTTCAAACTTCAATTGAATGTACCGGGTGCAAAACAATTCGGATTTTAGTGTAACCAAAAACATTAGGATTTTAGTGTACCGGGTGCAAAACAATTCGGATTTTATATATTTCCCCCATAAGCTTTGACCTGAAAACAGAAAAGAGAAATATTAGTCATGAAATAAAATAAAACAAAATATATATCTATATATTCATAGACAGCTAAATGTGCTACAATGAACAGCATGGAAGCAGTGAAACAAATATAGTAGGAACTGCTAAAAGAAATAGGTCAACAGCAAGATATATGTACCTATTATATATCAATCCTAAAGATATGAACAACTATAAAGAATCAGACAATACATAGCTGATGGGAAACAAGTATACGTAGCTAATGGATCCATGTGCATCAGTAAATATATAAAATTCATTTTAAAATTTAAGATCAGCATGAATGGTTCTTTCAGGAAACAGTAGAAGCCATGGATACATCCACATATCAAATCAAAACAGCTAATTGCATATGTATGTATATACATACATACATACATACATACATACATATATATATACATACAGTACAATTCATAGACAAAACTCACTGTTTCATACAGCCAAGAAAATTCGTATGACAATGGACAGATAAGGAAATTCATATGACAAATTCACAGTAAGGAATCCAAACATAAAATCCACCAACATGGACTGTTATATATATATATATATATACATATATATATATATATATATACATATATATATATATATATATACATATATACATATATATATATATACATATATATATATATACATATATATATATACATATATAGACACACACAGTCGAATTCAGATAAAATCACATACATGATTGTACTGTACATGAAAAAATAAACCCAACGCAGAACATACAGTTCAATTTCTGAATTGAATAAACAAAAATCTAGCATTAGCCTCATCTAACCTATATATATATATACATATATATATATATACATATATAGACACACACTGTCGAATTCAGATAAAATCACATACATGATTGTACTGTACATGAAAAAATAAACCCAACGCAGAACATACAGTTCAATTTCTGAATTGAATAAACAAAAATCTAGCATTAGCCTCATCTAACCTATATGGTCGGATCAATGTCTTTCTGAACAAACGAATAGTGTTGAAAATACAATAAAAAATTTAACAAAATCTTTGTTAAAAACCATTATGCAACCATCATTTCCTATCACCAGTACACTGATCTGAAAGGAGAAAGGAATGGCCTAAGCACGTACCTACCTAGATGAGCTGATGGACGTATCTAAATCTACGGTCTGATTACAATGTTGAAAATATAATATTTAATTCAACAAATCTCTAATAAAATCTATCACGCTGCCATCATCAGTACAAGTTAATCTAAGTAGGGAAATGGCCGAATCTACCTAGGGCAAACGATGATAGACGTTGATCATATCCAAACCAAAACTGACACTATAAATATACGCATTCACTTGTAGTGTTTCACCATTTTCAGAGAACCAACAAACCAATACAATACAAGAAATTCATCCAAATTACTCAAGGAAAATCAAAACAAGAAATATTGCAAAACAAAAATCCAATTTAAAAACTTATCTGCGTTTGGAAAATTCATGCTCTTCATCTCGAGATGTTGATGATGAATTTTCAGATGTATTTGCTCGGGGCTAAGGACTTAGGGCTCGAATAAGCTTCAAGTGGGTTCGTTGATTGGTGGTAGTAAATCTGGAAAGTGGAGGTGAACAGCGAAGGGGTAGCGCGAGGCAACTGATGTTGATCTCGGATAGAACAGAAAAAGGGGAAAAGGAGGGATCGAGATCCGGCTTTGATGAAATTTAGAGGAAGCGGCGGATTTTTCTTTTTTCTTTTTTTTCTGAGGGTTTGAAGTAAACGATGGGATCGGATGGGGTTTTGATAAAGATAAGCGGGCCTGGGTTTAAGTGGGCCGAACAGTTAAAAAGTAAAAAGCCCTTTTTAGTTAATTAATTCATGTATAATAATTAAATTTCTTTATAAAATTGTTTAAACGATATCTCGTACGTACGCTAACGGATTTTGACAAAATCAGGCTCGTTGGAACCATAGAGACGAGAAGATCGAGATGGAGCAGTGTCTGTCAGGACTGGAAGGACGGAATTTTTTTAACTAAATTAAACCGTTGTTTAATTTAATTGAAAACCAGCGTTGATAACCAAATCAAGGTGAGTTAAACTCACTCAGTTTTTTTCCCATTTATATTTTATATAAATTGGGTTTTTATTTTTGTGCGCTCTGCTTGCAAGTGATTGATCGTTTGCTAGTTGTATATTTATTGTTGATTTACCCAATGAAATTAAACGGTCGTTTAATTTCATAAAATATATGATCGTTGAAAACCCAATAGAAGTAATTTCCCTTGATTGATTATGTTTATAAAATAAACATGTTTGAAATTGTTTGAATTGTTTTGAATGACCTGTGAATTGATTGATGGTAGTCATTTATTATCGGATAAATAAAACAGTTCTGATTGGACAGTTGATTAGATCGATAACCGTTGAAACAAAATTCAACATTTGATTTGTTTTAACCAGTGAATATATTGGTCGAGTATTTTGGCATCACTGTCTAGTAGTCAATCATTATACAAATTTTAGATTTTTGTCGTCAAGAAAATCGACCATTTTGAGTTTATAAATTTGATTTATAACTAAAATAGTTTTAAATATATTATTTTGAATAGGGCTATTTTAAAATAAAATAAGTATGATTATTCAAGGGTTTATAAATTAATTATTAAATTGTTTTGATAAGGTAAATTCTTATGTTAAGAAAAATTATAAGCAGATGAGCAGGAAATAACCTAACGATTTAGAATTCGATTAATTGTTCTTAGAAACAATTATATGAAGTTATTTAAATTAATTATATTATTAATTAATTTAAAAAGAGGAATTGACCGGAGTTGATTTAAATTTTGAGAAGAGATTATGAACGAGTTTTATATTTTAACTCGATTTATAATGGAGTTTTAAAAGGGGATTTAAGCAAACTTATAAGCTTAAATAGAAGGGTTACTTAACGATTTGATTAAGTAAATGAAACGAAGGTATAAATGAGTTAAAATTTAACCTGAGATGTGAAAACAAGGTTTATAAAGCAAACGAGAAGTAAAGAAGTAATTTTGAATTGGAAATACGTAATGATGGAATTAAGTTAAACCATAAAAATTGAAAGGAGATTTCCCGTGGAAGGGATTTAAATGGGAGCTTGGTAAACGAAGTTGGAAATAGGAATTGAAATAATAATAATATCGGGTCTTTGAATTTCAACTCGTACTTATCTGAAGATAGGAACGTTGTTGATCAAGGTCTAAGAGGTAATTAAAATACCCTAACTTGAACGACTTCGGGACTATCCGAGGATGATACTAGTGGGAAATGGCGAGAATGAGTGATAAGATTTCCAAAGTAAATAAAATGATATGAGATTATATTTTCCCTAGTAACGGAATTAAAATAAGATTTGGCGATAATTTTAAAAGCCACGTGATGCTGAGTACTAGACCAGTGAATCTATTTTTATTTTCATGGATTTTTACTTGATAGTTAAATAACCGACTATCAATTCTGGCCTTTACGATTGTTGGTATGGAAAGACCGGTGAAGTGACCCGAACTTCCGCGGTCTCCGAAGAGATGAGAAAGAACGAATTACTGTGAGGACAAGATAAATCAGAACGCAGACGGAAGAACATTTCATTGTTATTACAACAATTCCATCAGAATACAAGAATATACAGAATATAAATGAATAAATTACATTCGATAAATATCAGAGATTACAATAAATTACATAGCAGCGGAAAAATATACAAAACACAACTGAAAGTGATACACGGATACAGAGCTTTCCGAGCATCGTTCTAGCTGTAAATCAGGATCCTGTGAATATAAATCTGCAAAACCAAAACTACTAGCTGCCCGTGTCGAAAATAGGGGCAACTAGAGTTTAGGTTAAAACAATAAACTCCAGGTCAGTCATGTGACTGGTGTGAGAACTAAAACAGTTATTTAAAACTTTACTTTAAAAGAGAGTAATTCAAGGGACCACGCCGTATAACACGGAACGGGTTTTCTCCCAAGAATACCAGTGCATAGGATAAACAACGCAATGCTTTTTCGAAAAATGAAGCTATTATAAGACCCAGGTCCCATCACACAATGCAACGCAAGCCGGAGGATAGGGTTTTCCCTTATAATAGCCAAACATGCTTGGTACGTTTAAAAACAAATCATCTGATACTATAATAAGTGTATAGTGTCAAAACAATTTCAATCACAAATATAAATCATAGACGGCATGGGTACCATATATCATGTCGCCATACTAGTTCTACAATTAAAACCGCCATACACGTATTGGAAATTGGATTTCCGTCATGAGTCGAGGCAAGGGGAAAGCTCCTCTCCGCTTCGAGACACTCTAGCAAATGCTCAGGACTACACACTCTGGGCAGCCACTGGATCGGTTGGGCCGGTCCTCTCTTACGTTTGAGGATTAGTTATTCATGAACACACGTTTCCCGGTCCTTACAGACCTATAATCGAGGCGCCTCATTCCAAATACCACAAAGGTGAAAAGTATATAAATGTCAGGGCTGGTAAGTCACTGACACCACCAAAGCTAGAAAGAAACGTCGTGTTCTCCCAACGGTCCGTATCCCGTATTTAACTCATAGCGAGGTGTGAGGCTCCCGAATTCACGCTACACACAAAGCTGCCACGTTGGCCATGCTTTGATCATCAACCACAAGACTTTTCTTTTCAACAGAAGCCTTGATCCATGCAACTCAGCGTGCCACACAGGCAATTCATGCCATGCGATTGATATCTATCGATATATAACCTCTAAGCTCGTACGTCTCAGAGAAGGGCGTTAAGCAAGAGAATAAATTCTCCGCCGCCAAGCAGATATATATTTAATAGGAATCAATCAACATAGAATAAAATCCAATGTTAGACACACAATCCATTTACAAGTTCGTTCTGGGTCTGAACGAAACCGGAGGCACTTTCCTCGCATATCCATCGATCTCCAAGTACGTCTGGACGACCACCAACTATTTCCATCCTCTTGGGTGTACAGCCCAATCGGGATCGTCAGTAATTATCCAAACGATGTGAAGACTTCCGGTCTTCAACCACCGTCTTCATCTTCGACTTATCGTCGAATCGGTTATTCAGAATGGGCAAAAACCCGGTCTTTCCGAACAACCCACGTATATTAAAAATAAATGTTACACAAACACAACATACGCCTCATTCCAATTCATTAGTCACTAACCGCAAATTAGCAAGAGAACAATTTCCCAAATATTAACCCCGAAGGCCGAAACCAACATCAGGTCAATACCCAGGAAACCATTCTTCTTAACTAACCTACACCTAGTTTCTAAATTCCACATTCTTAGGGAAAGGTTCCCATTAATTTTATCCAAGATAAATTCTTTAAAATTTATCCTTTAATCTTCCTTTGGATGTCGTTTCAAACCAAATTATGGTTTTCCCAAACTAGTCGAGATTAGCGAACCACGCCGAAGTAATTATTTATTTTATTTCCCAATCCCAACCTATTCATCCCATGAAGCAAAACTGGTAATACTCCATATCTAACACCACGGTGTTATCGGTAAAATTAATTACCATTTCACGTTCAAATCTAATTAAAGATTTAACTATCGCTTTGGAGCAAAACTGGTGATACTCCATTCTCGCTCATTTGCCAAATTTGATAATTTAAATTATCAATTCACATTTCAATCTAATTGCAGATTCATTAAAAACTCCTTTTACTGGGTTAAAGAACTAGTGTTATTTAAAACACAGTTCACGATAAACCCAAATCACATTCTATTTATTATCGGGTTAAAGAACAAGTGTTGTTTAAAACACCCTTCACGATAAACCCACAAATCAATTCTATTTACAACCCATTTCAAATCCAATTTATTTATTTAAAAATAAATGGGTTTTAATTTCAGTTCAAAACTAGTTCATTTCGATAAAAATATATTTTTATCTTTTCAAATATAGAGTTTTTCATCCCAATTCTTCCCAAATTACTTCTTATGATTTTACACAAATCATTACTATTTTTAATAATTTTATCAAGGCCCGTACAGTCGATTTCCAACAACGGCCATCGAACTGCACTTACAGCGACCTTTTTCAAACTTGATTTGGCCGTATCTCCAAATCCAACCTTTAGATCTAAAATTTATAATATTCGTTAGAAAGCTCTTTTCGATACGAACCCAACGGTTCCGGTTTTAGGAGAATCCGACGGTCGGATCTCCCGTAATGTCCGTTCGAAGTTAATGGTCGAAACTCGCGAACTGCCGCGGCGCGGCGCGTTCTATTCAGGCCATTATATAATATATATAATATATATTTCGTCGATTTCTATTTAAAACGAATTTTATAAATAGTTTTGAATTCGTTTCAAAAACAATTTCAACCTTTATTTCAAATTCAAATCAAAATTGAATTTTCTATTATAAATCCTTTTTACTCTCACTTCTATTTGATTTCAATTCAAATCGATTTTAATTCGATTCGAATTCATTTTCTTTACAATTCAATTCGATTCGAATTAGTTTTCTTTTCAATTCAATTCGAATTCGTTTTCTATTCAATTCGAATTCATTTCGTTTTCTATTCAATTCGAATTCATTTCGTTTTCTATTCAATTTAAATTCAATTCGCTTTCTATTCAATTCAAATCAAATTCGTTTTCTATTCAATTCGAATTCAATTCGTTTTCTATTCAATTCAAATTCAAATTGGTTTTCTATTTAAATCAAATTAAATTCGTTTTCTATTCAAATCAAATTATATTCGTTTTCTATTCAAATCAAATTCATTTCGTTATATATTCAATTGAAATCAAATTCGTCTTCTATTCAATTGAAATCAAATTGGTTATATTCAATTCCATTTGGACTTCATTTCA
Source organism: Allium sativum (assembly GCA_030737875.1). Classification (NCBI taxonomy): domain Eukaryota; kingdom Viridiplantae; phylum Streptophyta; class Magnoliopsida; order Asparagales; family Amaryllidaceae; genus Allium; species Allium sativum. The sequence continues at coordinate 146,838,119 of CM060922.1, read as the reverse complement.
AAATATTACATTTTGAAATCACTTTTCAATATTCATTGTAAAACGAATAAAATCGATATAAATATCGTTCACGTCAAAATAGCGCAACTCTAATCAACACGGCTTTATATATTTCAATAATTCCGTTATTCTATTCAACAAATGAATATTTATTTTTGTTCAACACATGACTAATCTCAACGGATGAGTACAGTCAACACATGAACCTTTATTTTATAATATAAAGATGTAAATTTTATTGTTAAAATATTTCGTTCAACACATGACTAATCTCAACGGATGAGTACAGTCAACACATGAACCTTTATTTTCTAAATTGGAATGAGGCCCAATCAATTACCATATAAAGTTAATTATATGGATTCCATACAACACATGTATATAATAGCAATAATAAACAATCAACCATCATCCAAAGTGCACTACCATGTATAAGCATCAAATATAGATATCTAACGCTTATAACAGCATGTCGATCCATCGATCAACATACAACTAATTATTGGGATTGGTGTATTCATATATTATCCCAATACCCGTGTGGGGTTTCAAACAATCAAACACAGATTTTATTTGTGTAGTTGGGCGATGTGTAAAATTTATCGTCCCAATCAATGTCCTTCAAATAGGTGTACATAAACAAACCGTTGGTTTGTAAATGAATATTTTATTTTATTCACTTCCACGTTAAAAATTATATTTTTAACGATAAAATATTTTATTTCAACACATGAATTTCTATTCAGTTCATTTACAAAATAAAAATTATATTTTTATTTTTCTAACTTATTTTAGAAAATTTCGGCGGCATAACGGCACGATACTAGAAACGGGACGAGGCCTAGCCTTATCCCCGGTCTAGTGAAGGCCCACGCCATTCACACATCAATCAAATCCATTCATTTCACCAAACAATTCAATTCAAACCAAATAATCTAACCAACTACACAACCAAACAAACAAGTCCATGGTCTGTGGACGATTATGTCGGGTGCTACTAAACACCGTCTGCATCCTAGTATATATATATAACTAGAAAAAGAAATTGAATAGTGAGAAATTCTCACCAATAGCTATCCAATTCCACGACACTTCAATAGTAGAAATCTTCGTCGTTCTCGTCTCTTATCACTTTCGTCGCCCGTAGCCACTACATATGTAAAAATGGAATTTTTACTTCGCTATTCAATATACAAAAATCGAATTTTTACCTTGCTATTCAATATATAAAAATCGAATTTTTACTTTGCTATTCAATATATAAAAATCGAATTTTTACTTTGCTATTCAATATATAAAAATCGAATTTTTACTTTGCTATTCAATATATAAAAATCGAATTTTTACATTGCTATTCAATATATATAAAAATCGAATTTTTACATTGCTATTCAATATATAAAAATCGAATTTTTACATTGATGCCATATAGATAAAAATCCTATTTTTACATCGTTACTACATAGATAAAAATTCTATTTTTACCACACTATTCTCTATATAAAGATTTCACCTTTTCAAATATAAAGATTTATATTTTTATTTCTTCTATAATATAAAAATCACATTTTTATCACCCGCCTTATATAAAAATCATATTTTTATTAGTAAAAATCACTTCTTTTCTCATGTTAAAAATCTCATCTTTGTTATGATAAAAATCTAATCATTCATGAATAAAAATCTGTTCTTTTCTATAATAAAAAATCGTATCTTTACACTTGTAAAAAAAAACCAGACTTTCTTTGCATAGAAATCTATATTTTCTAAACAAAACTGATTTTATTAATGCTAATGATATATTAAAAAAAAACCGGTTTTACAAAATATGTTTCTAACATAAAAAGAACTCAGATTTTAAAAATTAAAATTAAAACTTACTGTTCGACGTTCTGGCGGAGATGACCGGAGGAGGGCGCGGGGTCTGGTGGTTCGCGGAGGAGCGCCGGAGTGTGGTGGTGAGGTGCTGGGTGGGTGCGGTGGCTGTCTCCTGCTGTGGCGCGGTTTTTGAATCAATGAAGGAGGAGAGAGAAGAGACGAGAGGGGCGAGGGTATCGAGGGACTGGGGGAGGGGATCGTCGGCTTTGGCGGGGTTCGGCGGAGGCGATGGCAAGGGGGCGTCGCTCTGTCGATCGCGGCTTTTTTTTTTCAATTTCTGATTTGGAAAATCGAATGGGGGGGGGGGGCAGAGGAATATAGAGAGGAGAGAGGGAGAGTTTAATTTTTAATTATTTTATTCTCCACCAAAAAGCAACTTTTATTTTCGACCTCAAAACGAGGCCCACCGCCTGTCGTCCATAGCTAATTACCCCCATTCCGAACATAATGGGATATGTTTCGTAAGCTGATTCGATGGTTTCGATCAGTTTCCGTTAAAATCAACATATAACTCTATATATTGAATTTGAACGCGCATTTCAATTTACTGGGGTCACATACTAACTCTAAAAATTGCAGAAAAATATTTTCTAGCTTCGTATTGACGATACGGTCCTAACAAAACTAGTTTCGTCGAATTCTAAGACCGTTGGAAAAATGGCCATTTTCCAGTCGATTAAAATCAACTAAAATGGTCAAAACACGCTTTCCTTTGCCACGCTCACATATTGATTCGAAAAATTATGAAATTTGAAATCTAGCAATAATTTGACATCACGGACCCAACAAAAGTGGTTTCGTCGAAATCCGAGGTCGTTTGCAAAATGTCTATTTTTAAGGGCCTGAATTCCATATCAACTATTCAGAATTTTAAACTGGACATATCTTTTGATCCCCGCTATGAAATTTCGATTTTTCGGATTCGTTGGAAAGATATTATCAATTAGATCTTAATGTTTTTGGTTTCACTAAAATCCGGTTTGTTTTGCACCCGGTACATTCAATTGAAGTTTGAAATCGAATTATCGAACTACCGCGCCATTTTCAATTCTATTTATAATTATATATAATTATTTATATTCTAACGATGACGCATATAATATATACGTTCGAATTATATTCAAAATAAATTTCTCGTCGATATTATTTAAAATAATCTATTTTAAATATTCAAAATTCGCTAAAATTGCCAAAATAAAAATTTTAAACTGGCTCAGAATTTCCGGGTTATTACGATCGAATGTATATTCGAAAACCATTCCAACAAACAAATACGAAATATATAGAAGAGTTCAGGCGACGATCGAGATGGAGCATGTGAAGACCATAGATCTTCATAAAGCGGAAGAGCCACTTAAAATCTCTGATTCGACCCGGGGATATACTGGGGTTCTGTCGTGGTTGAATCTGTGGATTGCAAGGACTGTCACACCAATCCATGGGGTGATTCCTATATTGGATGCGGTAGGAGAGTACCTTCGATATATCCTGTTCCTGGATGACTTGTATGGACAGATGTCTGACAGAGTAGTTCTTAAGAGTCACGTACGTTGATTTTTACAAACGTATCTCTGTTAGTGGCGGAGAGGGGCACCTCTCTAGCTTAACGACCAGAATATTTTTGTGGACGTCAATTAGTGATTTGGAGGATCTGATAATGTGGTATCCAAAGTGTATGATGATCAGATGTGTTCTGACCTCAAGCCTCATCAACCGGGAAATGACAGAAATCGGGCAGGCAGCATGGCTATATGGGTCGCTCCCATTAGGGTGTATAATCACCTATCTAGAGAAAATCCTTTTGTTTCTAAATCTATTTTGATGTTGTCCCTTTTCGGGAAGACGGTGGGTAGCTCCCAACCGTTGGTGATATACATTCGATACACTCAAGCGAAATGAGTGGTCGGTCATGTGTGGGCCGGGTTGCAAGATGTTCTTGTTGAACCCAGTGTATTCGTCTCTAGAGGTACACGATCGGCAGGTGGTCCCATACCTTGTCATGGTTCGAATCCAATCTCCAATAAGCACCTGCGGTTTTGTTTGTATACTATATATGTAAAGCGTGAGATGCAAGCGTTCTACTAGATTTGATATTACTTGTATTTAGACATTATTATAATATCAGACAACATATTGATTTCAGAATTTTTTTGGGTTATCGTAAGGTAAAAACCGTCCGTATTTATGTGTGGATTTGGTCTTACGTTTATCCTTTTCTTTCGAAAGGATTTTAACTTTAAAATCAAGTGTGTGATATCTTAATACTGTGCGAGTTTATCTCACTCTGGTTCACCAGACTGACCCGGTGTTTTGTAAATGCTCGGGTTAGCCCGGAAAGTACAGGTTCAGGTTATCGAATGCTGTGAAGTTCAAAGATGAGCTGAAGGTGTTCAGATCCAGTATCTTGCCGCTGTGTGTTGTATATGAGGACATATTATTATAACTGTCCAGATAAATTGATGTACTCTAATGATTGTAAGTTATTTCAAGCTCTCAATAAAATTATTTCCATATTATATTTTGTTCCGCTGCGATGTGAAGCTCTGTGTTATGTTGGTTCTTCTTCTTCTATTCTAATATTTCTTTCTTTCTTATCCCACCCTCTAATTTCTTTCTAATAACGTCCAGTGTTTTTTGGTGTTTGGAAGGTCGACATGAGTTACGGTAAAGTTATGTCGATTTTCGAGGCCAAAAAATCCCTGGGTCGTTACAATCAAGGTCATTTTCGAGTTCCTGGGATGAAGTAACACTTATGTGCCAACTATTGGGGTGTGCGGTATAAGTCCCTGTCGCGAGTGCCAGGGGGGATCGAAGTCGCGCTCTACATTCCTGGTTTTGAACTGGGTGAAATTAGGGTGAAGTTTATAAGAGTTTGATGAGGAGGATTTTCATGGTTTTAGTTTGGATGTCAGTGAAGAAAAGAAGAGCTGCATGGTGGAGGAAACGCCGTAATGGCCATTGGAAGGAGGAGTCACTCTATTATCTCGTTCGGGGAAGAAAGGTTTAAGGGGCAGGCCAGTATGGAAATGGGCCGGTTTGTTATAAGGGTGAGAGTCCAACAATTAAATATATATGTTTTAATTAAATTCAATATGGTGTAATAACTTGTAAATTATATAACTTGAGCATACGCTATCAGAATTTCACGAAACAAGGTTCGTCGGGATCGTATGGACTAACACTACCCAATGGAACTGATTGGGAGTGGATTGGAGCCCGTTACAATTTATAGAAAAATAAATTGTCCGTCTGAATCAAGCGATGGTTTTCGTTATTAACGATGATCGTCCAAAGTGAGTAAACTCACTAACTCTATCAGTTCATATTTTTATAATGTATTTTTAGAACTGATAAATGATGGTTGATTGCTGTGTATTGACTGTTTGGTTGAACTGCTAAGTAATTTGTTGAAATTATAGATGTGGTTATATATATATACAAATAAATACATAAATTGATTATGTTTAGCAGAATACTTCATAATGAAATGAAACTGAAGTTAATTGTATTGTTTAGCATCTGTGGATGCAGGGAAATAGGTCAGAGGAATCCAACTGGATTCCTCAACATTTATTTTACTGTTGCTTTCATATATTGTAATATATGATGTGATATATAATATGTGTTGATTATGTGTGTTGAATGATATCGATCATTGTTATTTGGGTATTTTTAGTACCATAAGAAATACTGGAATGTAGAAAAGGGTATTTTCAAAGTGTATTTTGAAAATGAATTATTTATATAAAATCAATGGATTTTATATATAAAAGGAAAAGAATTTTAGAAAAGGAAAATATTTGTAAAACAAATAGAATAAAATCAAAGGGAATATTTATTTGTTAAATAAATAGAATAAAATCAATGGAAATATTTATTTGTTAAATAAATAGAATTGAAAAGGGAATATTTGTACATTTACAAATAGAATTGAAAGGGAATATTTGTAAACCATTTTACAAATAGAATTTAAAAGGAAATATTTGTAAAAACATTTACAAATAGATTATAAATGGAAATATTTATTTATGAAATAAATAGAGTAATAAAAAGGGAATTTTGAAAGGAGATTTAAGTGTTAGAAATAGAAAAGAGATTTCGTATGAATAATTCTATAAATAGAAGTATATATAGAATTTGGAAATGGTATATTATTTTAAAATACGAAATCAAACTTAACGGATTTTATAAAAGAGTTAATTGATTAGAGTTAATCAGTTAGAGTTAATCGATTAGACTTAAATCGAATTAGAGCTATTCAAATAGAGTTAATTGAATAGAGTTAATTGAATTGAGATAATTGAGTAGAGATAATTGAATATAGATAATTAAATAGAGTTAATTGAATATAGTAAACCAATTAGAGTTAATCGAATAGTGTTAATTGATTAGAGATAATCGAATAGAGTTAATTAAATAGAGTTAATCTAAAAGAGTTAGTCGAATAGAGTTAATTGAATTAGAGTTAGTCGGATTAGAGTTATTCGAATATAGTTTATTCAAAGAAAGAGCTATCGAATATTAGTTATTCGAAGAAGAGAATTAATCGAATATAGTTTATTCGAAAAGAGATTATCGAATATTAATTATTCGAAAGGAGTTATCGAATATAGTTTATTCGAAAAGAGATTATCGAATATTAGTTATTCGAAAGGAGTTATCGAATATAGTTTATTCGAAAGGAGATTATCGAATATTAGTTATTCGAAAGGAGTTAATCGAATATTGTTTATTCGAATAGAGTTAAAGGAGTTATCCAATATAGTTTATTCGAAAGGAGATTATCGAATATTAGTTATTCAAAAGGAATTAATCGAATATAGTTTATTCAAATAGAGTTAAAGGAATTATCGAATATTAGTTATTCGAAAGGAGTTAATCGAATATAGTTTATTCGAATAGAGAAAGGAGTTATCGAATATAGTTTATTCGAAAGGAGATTATCGAATATTAGTTATTCGAAAGGAGTTAATCGAATATAATTTATTTGAATAGATTTAAAGGAGGTAATCGAATATAGTCCATTCAAAAGGAGTTAATCGAATATAGTTTATTCGAAAGGAATTAATCGAATATAGTTTATTCGAAAGGAGTAAATTGATAAGAGTTAATTGATAAGAGTTAATTGATTAGAGTTAATCCAATAAAGTTAATCAAATAGAGTTAATAGTAAAGAGTTAATCAAATAGAGCTAACCGATAAGAGTAAATCGATTAGAGTTAATCGAATAGTGTTAATTAAATAGAGTAAATCGAATATAGCTAATCGAAGAGAGTTGATCGAATGTAGTTTATTCGAATAGAGAAAGGAGTTAATCCAATAGAGATTTATTCGAAAGAGAGTTATGTGAGGAAGTTTGTTAAAGATTTAAAAGGAGAACTTTGTCTATTTTGAGATTAGAAATGTTGTTCAGTTAAGCTCTGAGAGGTAATTATACCCCAACTTGATTGGCTTCGTTTTTAACTAAGGAATGATTAAGGTTCGATTGTGAAGGTTGGTTAAGTGAAATTAGTTAACGAGTATAATGATTTGGATTCTCATAAGGGAAAAACCCGTTTTGTTATACGACGTGGTCTTATGAGATATCGTTTAATTGCTCAAACTGTTTTAAATTGTTTTACTCACACTAGTCCCATGACTGACCCAGAGTTTATTTTGTTTTGTTTTCCCTAAACTCTTGGGTGCCCAATTTTGTACGGGCAGTCAAGTAGTCAGGATTTTAGAGATAAACTTGGAGAGCTTGGAGCAGGAGGCTTCAGGATTATATAGCTATTGTTTATTCCGCTGTGTTGTAAGTGTTGTACTCTGATAATGTTACAGTATACATATACTGATTTTATTTCAAGGATATGTTATCTATTATATGTTGTTCGTTCCGCTGTGAGATTCGTGTTACTCTGATGTTGTAGGTTCTTCTTCTTCTTCTTCTATTCTACGTTTCTATCTTATCTATTCTCACCCTCTGTTTTCTTTCTATTAGTTTTCTGGTTTCCAGTGTAATTTAGGTTGGACTTGTGTTATTTGGTCAGCTCAAATTGTACCGGAATTTCGGGACACTATAGTTGGTATCAGAGCTTAAGGTTAAGTAATTAACTTGGCTCTGTGGCGTAACTTAGTAGAGATGGGGTTAGTAATACCCTAGATTAAGTTGAGTGTTATATATATGAGCGCGTATTTGTTATTTGATATAAAAATGGTTTTATATTGTGGAGATCCATTGGTTGAGTTGTTTATGGGTTCTGGTCGATCAGTTTGATCCACTGTATCGGTAGGGGTTTATAAACACTCGAATACGATGAACCGACACTGTATGTTTTGAAAAGAGGGTAAATGAAAATAAGTTTACCCAAAGTGTATTTTGATATAGAGAAGATATATATATATTGGAATTATAATATATTGGATATATTGGTTGTTATTATAATCGATTGAGATTATAAAAGTGAAGCGGTTATGTAAATAACCAATCAAAATTTGTATAAATTTTGTGAAGTGAATTAAAGCTGAATTTAAATCAGAATTAAAATCAAAACCTTGGAAATTGGAAAGGTGTTTGTAGATGGATTTGGACTAAATATATCAGAATTTTAAAATCTTGGGAGATTTTAAATTGTTTTACAAGAATTGTGAATGGTATTTTGAATTGATTTCAAAATGGAAATGTTTAGAAATGGTTTTGAAAAGAGAATTGAACTCACTTCAGTTGCTGGAAAATAAATTTTGATGTTGATCCGGACATCATCGGTGTTCATTTTCGAGTTTGTAAGTGATGGATTACTACCAAAGATTTTTCTTTTGAAATGTTTTGAGAAAAACAAGTTGTTTATATCCTGCAAAGGAAAGTATGGTTTTTGAGAAAAGAAAAGCTGTTTAAAACTCCTAGGAAAAGATTGTTTGAATTAAAACAAAATTAAGCAGAAATGGGGAAAAACAATTTGGAATTGAAATTAATGGGATTAGAATGATATCGAGACAAATTGGATTTGTGAGATTTGAATTTGAAATGTCATTGGATAATGGAGTTGTAACGACCCGGGAAAAATTCGACGCTCGAATTTTCAACAATGATACACCATCTCGTATCACTTGCCAAAAACCCAAGTATCAAACCCCTGACTGTTAATAGAAAGAAGTTAGAGGGTGAGAAAAGAAAGAAAGAAATGTTAGAATAGAAGAAAGAATAATACCACATCAGAATCTCACAGCGGAACGAATAAATATAATATCTCAAATCTCTTTACAAAAAGAAACTATATATATACATACCAATCATCAGAGTACATCATATATCAGACACAGCGGAAATACACTTTATATAACTAATGGTGAAGCCTCCTACTTCCAGCTCCTGGAACTCCAAGCGAATACTAACCTGTAATATAATCGGTCTGACCCGAGCACATTTGATTTAATACAAAATTCACCGGGTCAATCTGGAATACTATCAGTGATAAATTCATAACACAAACAACTTGTTTAACTTTGAAAATCCTTTTGAAATAAAAGGATAATAGTAAGACCAGTCCACACATAAACATGGACGGTTTTTTACCTTACTGTAACCCAAACCATTTTTGAAACCACATCTTATATGATATTATAATAGTGTCTATCAAACCACAAATAAATAATAATCTAGCAGAACGCTTGCAACTCACGCTCTACATATATAGTATACAATCAAAAACCGCGGGCGCTTATTGGAAATTGGATTCCGACTATGACAAGGTATGGAACCACCTGCCGATAGTGTATCTCTAGAGGCGAATACACTAGGTTCAAAAAGAACATCTTGCAACCCGGTCCTCACATGACCGACCACTCATTTCGCTTGAGTGTATCGAATGTATATCACCAACGGTTGGGCTCAAACCACCGTTTCCCGAAAAGGGACAACATCGATAGATTAAAGAAGCAAAAGGAATTTCTCTGGATAGGTGATTATATACCCTAATGGGAGCGACCCACATAGCCATGCTGCCTGCCCGATTTTTGTCATTTCCTGGTTGATGAGGCTTGAGGCTAGGATTTTCTCCCTTTTTAAATCAACACATCACTTTGTATGCCACATCATCAGATCCATCAAAATCACCGATTGAAGTCTACAACAATACATTATGTGTTGGCTAAAGAAGTTTCCTTCTTCGCTTCCACTCTTGGTACGGTTGAAGAAATCAATATGCGTGACCGTCTGGAAATACTCTATCTGACACTCGTCCATACAAGTCATCTAGGAATAGGATGAACTGAAGGCACTCTCCTACCACATCCTATATAGGAATCACCCCAAGGATCAGTAGTGAGAAGTCCTTGCAACCCGTATATTTCAACCATGACAGAACCCCAGTATATCTCTGCGTCGACTCAGAGATTGTTAGTGGTTCTTCCATTTATGAAGATATATGGTCTTCAATGCTCCATCTTCATCGCTTGCCAATTAGTCGTGAACGTATAGTTGATTTGAAGTGGTTTTTGGTCTAGTTCCCATCCCGGTCTCTTCAAAAACAACTCGTAAAAAGGTAAGTAGAACATTTCATTTGATAGTCGGTTGTTTAACTATCAAATCTTAACAGTGATGTTAAGTACATTGGCAGCTCAAGTTGTTTATAACAAAACACTTCGTTTAAACCATTTTATCGATTTCATAATCTTATCTCAACAAAAACTTTCTGATTCATTTACTTTGAAAATATAATCAATACTCGCTTTCAAATATCTTCTTTATCAACTTTCACTTTTATTTCCTTGGTTCGGAAATATCCTTATATACCATAAAACATCTTTATTCCTCCTTATCTTGGGAAAATACCGTTTCTATTCTCTTATCTTAATATATCGTTATCGCTTCATAAACTTCTTTGCATTTCAATTACCATTCATCACTGGAAATATCATTATATTTATACTTCCAAAAGGTATAATTTCAATTAAAAATCTTATATGTTTATAATGTCGTCAAGTGATATGCTTCCTTATAGTATAACTTCAAACGGGTTTATCCACTTTAAAGAATCGCGCTTTTTAGACTTATAGTTTTATTTTCAATATACAATTTCCTTTCAAAACCAATATCGCTCTTTATTTCTCATTCCCATGAAAACCCAACGTCCTCTACCATCGCAATCCAATACCATCTTTTGATATTAGTGAAGTCTCCCAAGTTGGGGTATTTTAATTACCTCTTAGACCTTGACCGACAATGTTCTTATCGCAAGACAATAAGGGTTTGCAACTCAAAAACCTTATATCCCATTTCCAATTTCCACTTATTATGGTTTTAAACTTCATTCCCTTTGATTTGGAAACCCACTTTACATTCTATTTCTCGTTCCTTAATTAAGTAAACTTCTCGACAAAATCCTCTTTGCCCTTCGATTCCAATATGGTATTATAACCCATTTCTTCCTTTGGAAGTTTCCCTTGAACCTCTTTACTCAATTTATTTAGTAAATAACCCAAACACCTTTTTGGGTCATAATCTTACCCAAACCCAAATTACTTCATTAAATAAATTCTTATTGGAATCCTCGTCTTTACTTACAAATCACCCTTTTTCAAACTTTGTTTGTAAATGAAAATCCTTTTATAAACTCTTATTATACTTCAAACAACTTATTTCCATTTGACCACTTTTTAATTTAATTCTCCATTAAGAAAAATCATTTTGGTTATCATTTTTAAAATGATACTTTACTTTTGCATTAACCACTTTAATTGTAGTTAATCCCATTATACTAGAAATAAAATAATTAATCATTTTTAAAAGATCATTAAATAATAATTAACTTTATTAACCAAATTAACTTGATAATAATTTTTAAACCATAGTTAATCAACCATTAACTAACTTCTAAAAATATTCATTAAATTTAATGAATATTTGATAATCATTTTTAAACCATAGTTAATCAAAGATTAACTAACTTCTAACAATATTCATTAAATTTAATGAATATTCAAGAACTATTGATTTGATAAATTTTAAATCAAATCATTCTAATTGTCAAATTTAGTTAACACAGTCGCCTTTGTCGACCGTCAACATCAGTTAGCCATTAACTGATATTCACCCACCGTTTCCCCTTTTAAATTAATTAATAACTTAATTAATTTAAAAATATCATTTGATCGCTTCGTGAAACATTTTATTCAAATTTTCTAATCAATATATTAGTTTTTACATTTCTGATCATTAATGACATTATAATCCATTACATAAAACCTTTCAACAAATTCTTTGATAAAACATGATTATAAATATAAATATATTTATAAATTTCTATTTTAATTAACTTATATAAACAGCTTCAAATTTTATTTTAGTTATAACAATAAATTTATAACTAAAACCTTCGTCAGTTCGCCTAGCGGCAAAACGACGCCATAAACGATGGATTTTACACCATCACTGCCAATCACTTAATCAATACTGTCGATTGATTAAAAATCACAACATGATCAACAAACATCCAACCATCTACAGGTTTTGATGTCAAATTTTGGGGTTAACAATTCATATGTATGAAAAATATAATCAATAAATAACATACAATAAATTTTTGAGGAATTCGGTTTGATTCCTCCTACCTGTTCTTCTCTGCATCACAGACTGTTATAACATTCCACGGTAGTATATAATTTAAATAAATAAATTAATGATGATAATATAATCAACAACAACCATTAAATTAATCAAAAGCAACCAAAGCAGCCAACCAACCAATTTGTATTTTTATATGGATTTATCACATCATGGTAGTCCAAGAAAATTGTGAGAATTAACCCACCAATGATTACGGTTGACGGTTGTCGCGTTTGTACCATTCAATTTTAAACGCACATTGAAAATTAGTTGAAAATCCAACTGCATCCAATCGACTTCCGGTCAAGGCCATCGTCTAGAGCTCGTCTCTGCGATCCCAACGGATCCTGTTTCTATGAATTTCGTTATCGTATGAAGAAGATATCGCGGTTTCAAGTTTAAATAAATCTAGCGATATATTAATTAATTAATTAATTACCTTTTCACACCTTTAAAACAGTCCACGTCAGCAAGGAATTAACTGTTCATCACGCGTTTTTGTATTCTCGTTTCCCTGAAACCCGACGTTGCCTTTCTCCTTCACCCATTATCGTCAGAAGCTCATCACCATTGGACCGCCAGAACTTTGCTACCGTCAGGCCTGGGACCTACTTGAGACCTTCCGCGCCACCGCCCCAGCCTCAGCTCCACTCGCCGCCGACGCCATCCCCCAATTTTGCCCCCCGCCGGAATTCCTGATTTGCCCCTTCTCCGTTCATGGCCCATTCTCCACCGCCACAGGTGGTTCTGAGCCACCGCGACTCCACCTACCTCACCCCTTTGCTTCGGCCTTCCACTCTCTTCAACCACCCGACCACCACGAGGCCTCCACCGCCGTCAAATTGGCCAAACCAAATTTCAGCTACCATGAAAACCCCAAAACTATCGCCTCCGATCAACCTCAATTTCCGATCACCACAACCCATTTCAGGTACCCCGACCAAAGCCAAAATTGAAGGCCTCCCTGTCCTCTACAACTTTTCCTTCGACCCCGCTATCGATCGTCATCCAAAACTCTCTCAAATACACAAAAACGAAAATGATTTTTCACCGTTCATCACGAATTCCGGCCACCACCCTCGACGAAACTTCCCCAACTTTTGTCTATAGCTAGCTCTCGACCCGATCTATGTTTTTACTTCAGAACCCCATAGCGATTTCTTCACGGGTTGAGAGATATAAATGATTTTGTAAACATGGTTTATTTGCAAAATTGATGGAGAAAATTAAGTGTGGGCTGGAAATTCTGATGTGTAGGGGTTTATATAAGAGAATTTTGTTATATTTTAACTTGACGTGACGTCTGACATCGACCGACGATTTTTATTCGTGTCTATCGCTATTTTGAATATTGTTTATTGGCTCCTGTGCTCACATACAAGTCCAGTTCGAGATGTGAATGGACGACATAGTATAATTTAATGATACGATCCTAACGAATCTTTTTTCGTAGAATTCCGAGTCCGTTTGCTCGAACAGCGCTCGTTCACGTTCAAATGGTTGTTTTTATTTGCATTTAATTTTGCCACACTCACAAAATAGCCCCGATTGACGCGCCACTTGAAATTTAGCAATAATTTGTTATTGCGGTCTCAATAAAATTTGTTTCGTCGAAAACAGAGGTCGTTTGAAAAAAGTCCATTTTATAACTGCCCAATTCAAATAAAATAAACTAATTTTAAAATACCTCAATATAATATTAATAAAATATTGAAATTGGCCATATACGACCAGAATTTTATACACTACCCAGATAAAATATCCCTAGTTGAATTCCAAGACAAATCGATATTATAAATATTTAAAAACCCTTTATTTAATATAAATAACGATAAAATTATAAAGGAAATTCCACAGCGACTATTTTAAAATTTGATTTGGACATAAAATAAAATCTACAACACGAAAACTTGATTTTTCTCTTTCATTAGAAAAATATTGTCTAACTGGTCCGGACGTTTCTTGTTTCGAGAAAATCCGACTTATATTGGGCCATGTACAGCCCGTTAAAGTTCAAAACGCCATATTACGAACTACTGCGCCGCTGCAGCTCGTTATGTAATTAAATTATAAACTATACGCTCAATGGTCGTTAAATAAACGATATCATCGATATATTTTCAATACAGACCATATTAACCCTTTTTATTTTGCCAATCCACATTATACGGCGAATTCAACATTTCCAAATATTTTTGAAATAAAAATATTATTTTATTCTATTTATATTAGTAATTAAATAATCAAAACAATTAAATTCGATTATTTAAATTCAAATTGACATTTTAAACAATAAAATAATTTAAATAATTGGCCAGAAAAATACGGGTCGTTACATTCCTTCCCCCTTAAAATAATTTCGTTCTCGAAATTGCCAAAGCGGAAAGAATGGTACAACCCTATTATATTTACCAAAAATATTTAATTAAAACCCAGCTTTATTTCTAAAATTAATTTAACTGGTTTTAAACTCAATTAATTCCAAATAACTCAATTTTCCAAAAATCTTTAAAAATTCTAACTCCTTATATTTTGGAAAAATTTCGGCAGAGTCTCCCCCGCACGAAGGGACATCTGCAATATTGCCGGTTCAACAAATATGTATATATCGGCTCTCATGGTCGGAATCCAAAATCAAATCCCAAAACTCAAAACAAAATCCAAAAATTTATACTTGGCGTAGGCGTACCTTTTTGCGGGCATTATCAAGCCAAATTCTCAATTTATAGCAACTACGCAATCAAATTCTATTTTCATAGCCTTCCCATACCTGTACTTAACTGCATTTAACAGGTAAGCAACAATATAAGGAATAATATTTCAATGATATAACTGTGATCACACAAATCCCCAAAATCAAAGACTTGGCATCATTATTGGTTTAAACCCTTTGGTTTCCAATTACCCTTATCATACTGAATTTTACTTACTTAGCTTTTCCAATTTATTCAATTTTTAGATTTAACCATTGGTGAAATTTATACAAACCATACAACATAAAACAAACCAACCAACAAACAAGGCATATCAACTCAACCAATCATTTTGATTCATCATTAATATTTTTCATTTGGTTTCTCTTTGGTTTCACTTATCGATTTATGTCAGATCGATTTCTTATTCAATTATTAATTCAATTACCAAATTCCAATGTATTTTATTGGGTTCCAACACTATATCCATTCCTGATTTAACTCGACTTAACCAAGGTAAGTCATATTCCCATATTTGATTTTCAATTCCATCCAAAACAATCCAACAATCAGATACCTCAATATTTTGATAAAATAATTTCTTTTCTATATAAAAATATAATTTGGGCAAAATTATTTCATTTACCCTCTCTTCAAAATATTAAAAATAATAATTTTATATTCAATTACAAATACGCGCTCTAATATATATATATACACAACTCAATCTAGGGTATTACTAACCCAATCTCTATTGAGTTACACCACAGAGCCAAGGTTATCACTAAACCAATAGCTCTGATACCAACTGTAACGGCCCGGGAAAAATTCGACGCTCGAATTTTCAGCAATGATACACCATCCTGTATCACTTGCCAAAAACCCAAGTATCGAACCCCTAACTGTTAATAGAAAGAAGTTAGAGGGTGAGAAAAGAAAGAAATGTTAGAATAGAAGAAAGAAGAATAACACATCAGAATCTCACAGCGGAACGAATAAATATAATATCTCAAATCTCTTTACAAAAAGAAACTGTATATATACATACCAATCATCAGACTACATCATATATCAGACACAGCGGAAATACACTTTATATAAATAATGGTGAAGCCTCCTGCTTCCAGCTCCTGGGACTCCAAGCAAAAACTAACCTGTAATATACTCGGTCTAATCCAACCACATTTGATTTAAAACAAAATTCACCGGGTCAGTCTGGAATACTATCAGCGATAAATTCATAACACAAACAACTTGTTTAACTTTGAAAATCCTTTTGAAATAAAAGGATAATAGTAAGACCAGTCCGCACATAAACATGGACGGTTTTTACCTTACTATAACCCAAACCATTTTTGAAACCATATCTTATCTGATATTATAACAGTGTCTATCAAACCACAAATAAATAATAATCTAGCAGAATGCTTGCATCTCACGCTCTACATATATAATATATGTGAAAACCCGTAACTTCCCCGGTGAGGAAAGCGCGGATAGTTCGAGAACAAGCCACAAAATAATGCAGACGGGAGAACATTTCATTGTATATTACAACAATTCCATCAGAATACAAGAATATAAAGAGTATGAATAAATATTACACAGAAATATCAGAGATATAAATTACATTTAAATACATCGCAGCAGAAATAATACAAAACACAACTGAAGGAGACATACGGATACAAAGCTTTCCGAATATCATTCCAGCTGTAAACTAGGATCCTGCGAATATAAATCTGCAAAACCAAAACTACTAACTGCCCGTGTCGAAAATAAGGGCACCCAGAGTTTAGGTTAAAACAATAAACTCCAGGTCAGTCATGTGACTAGTGTGAGAACTAAAACAGTTATTAATCTTTATTTTTAAAGTTAGGTAAATCAAGGGACCACGCCGTATAACATGGAACGGGTTTCCTCCCAAGAATACCAGTGCATAAAACAACAGCGCAATGCTAAATAAAGAACAATGAAGCTATTATAAGACCCAGGTCCCATCACGAAATGCAACGCAAGCCGGAGGATAGGGTTTATACCTTATAATAGCCAAGAATGCTTGATACGTTTAAAACAAATCATTTGATACTATTATAAGTGCATAGTGTATAAAACAACTTCAAATCATAAGTATCAATCATAGACGGCATAAGCGCCCCATCCCACTATGTCGCCATATATAGGATTACAACTAACATCGAAACGTCACGTATTGGAAGTTGGATTTCCATCTATGAACCGAGGCAAAAGATAGTCCTCAACCGATTCGAGACTCTCTAGCCCGAGCCTCAGGTCAGAGCTCGAGTGACCTTTGGACCCTCAGGGGCAGTCCACCGATGTGGATTAAACTTAAACCCTGAACATGTGTTTCCCTGCCCTATGGGGCGTAAATGAGCCAACGAATGACTCCATCGGACCCGGATCGTCCGATCAAACCGAGGCGCCTCGCCACAGCAACAACCACATAAGTCAAACTCTTCAGGGCATGTAAAACCACTGACGCCACTTCTAGCTAAAAAGAAACGCATGCCCTCCCTGACGTCCTCTCCCGTTTTGGTTCAAACCGGGGTGTGAGACTCGCGAAGTAAACGTTACACAAAGCTACGCCACAAAGGCCGTGCTTCGATCATCAACCACAAGACTTTTCTTTTCAACAAAAGCCTTGACCATTTGCCACTTAGGCATGCCACACAGGCAATTCACTCTATGCGTTTGATATCCATCAGTATATAACCCCTGAGCTCGTACGTCTCAGAGAAGGGCGTTAAGCAAGAGAATAAATTCTCTGCCACCAAACAGATATATATTTAATAGAAATCAATCACACAGACTAAAATCCAATGTCAGACACACAGTCCATTTACAAGTTCGTTCTGGGTCTGAAGGAAACCGGAGGCACCTAGTACCCCGCATATCCATCGATCTCCAAGTACGTCTGGACGATCACCAACTGTTTCCATCTTCTTGGGTGTACAGCCCAATCAGGATCATCATTAATCACCCAAACGACGTGAAGACCTCCGGTCTTCGACCACCGTCTTCATATTCGACTTATCATCGTATCAGTTATTCAGAATGGGATAAACCCGGTTTTTCCGAATAACTCGCGTATATTATAAACAGGTGTTACACAAACACAACATACGCCTAATTCCAATTCATCAGTCACTAACCGTAAATTAACAAGAGAATAATTCCCCAAATATTAACCCCGAAGGCCGAAACCAACATCAGATCAATATCCAGAAAACCATTCTGCTTAGCTAACCGACAGTTAGTTTCTAAATTTCACATTCATAGGGAAAGGTTCCCACTAATTTTATCAAAGATAAATCCTTTAAATTTATTCTTTAATCTTCCTTTGAATATCAATTCAACTAGTCGGGATTAACGAACCTTACCGAAGTAATCATTTGTTTTAATTTCCCAACCCCAACCTATTCATCCCATGAAGTAAAACTGGTAATACTTCATTTCTAACACCCCGGTGTTATCGGTAAATTCAATTACCATTTCACGTTAAAATTTAATTAAAGATTTAACTATCGCCTGGAGCAAAACTGGTGATGCTCCATTCTCGATCTTTTCAATCTAATTAAAGATTCATTAAAACTCCACTTAGTTTTAATCTTTAACTGGGTTAAAGAATCCATGTCATTAAAAACAAGGTTCACGATAAACCCAAAATCACATCACATTTCAATCAGTCCCCGATCGTAAATTAGCAAGTGAGCAATTCCCTAAGTATTAACCTCGAAGGCCGAAACCAACATCAGATCAATACCCCAGAAACCATTCAACTTAACTAATCTCCAGTTAGTTTCTGATTTTCTTAACTCCTTTGGGTCTAAGAACAGTATTATTGAAGATACCGTTCACGACAACCCAAAATCACATTCCATTAATTATCAGGTTAAAGAACAAGTGTTATTTAAAACACTGTTCACGATAAACCCAAAAATCAATACCTATTCAATTCCAATTAAATATTATTTAATTGGTACACTTCATTAAATCTAAATAAAAAGATTTAATCTTTTCTCATTTGGGTTCAAGAACAGTGTTAATAAAGACACCATTCACGACAAACCCAAATCACATTTGACATTAAATACAAGGCTCTGAATAGAAAATATACCGGCTTATATTCAATATCAAATTCTACGACCAACAAATATCGTATTGGAAATAACGATATATATATATATATATATATATCTTTCAAATTCCCATACCAATATCTGTATCATCACGAAATCCAACATCGAAATATTCCTAAGACAATTTCGATTCAAATCCATTCCAATATAATTATTGGAAATTCTGGTTATTTTCAAAACCACTTCAAATCCAATTTATTTATTTAAAAATAAATAGAATTATAATTCTAGTTCAAAACTAGTTCATTTCGATAAAAATCTATTTTTATCTTTTCAAGTATGGAGTTTTTCATCCCAATTCTTCTCAAATCATTTCTTATGATTTTACACAAATTATTACTATTTTTAATAATTTTATCAAGGCCTGTACAGTCGATTTCCATCAACGGCTATCGAAATGCACTTACAACAACCTTTTTCAAATTTGATTTGGACATAATTCCAAATCCAACCGTTAGATTTCAAATTTCTAATATTATTTAGAAAGCTCTTTTCGATACGAACCCAACGGTTCCGGTTTTAGGAGAATCCGACGGTCAGATCTCCCGTAATATCCGTTCAAAGTCAATGGTCGAAATTCGCGAAATGCCGCGGCGCGGCGCTTTCTATTCAGGCCATTATATTATATATATATGATATATACTTCATCGATTCCCTTTTAAAACATATTTTATAAATCGTTTTAAATTCGTTTTCAAAATGATTTCAACTTCTTTTCAAATTCAAATCAAAATTGAATTTTTCCTTATAAATTCGATTTAAATTCATTTCAAATTGATTTCAATTCAAATTGACTTCTAATTCAACTTCCGTTCGTTTTCAATTCAATTCAATTACAATTCGAATTCATTTCTATTCAATTTCAGTTCGAATTCATTCCTATTCAATTTCAATTCGAACTTCAATCCTTTTCAAAATATCAGATTTTGAAATCACTTTCGATATTCATATTAAAATGATTAAATCGATATAAATATCGTTCACGTAAAAATGGCGTCAATCTAATCAACACGACTTCATATATTTCTATTTTCAAATATTACTTTTTAAATATTTTATTTGAAATATTTCTATTTCAAAACTGGAATAAGGCCCAGTCAATTACCATATAACGTTAATTATATGGATTTTCTACAACACATGTATACAATAACAATGACGAATAATCAACCATCATCCAAAGTGCATTCTACACTGTATAAGCATTAAATATAAATATTTAACGCTCATAACAGTCTGTCAATCAATCGACATACAACTAATTATTGGGATTAGTGTATGTCATATATCACCCCAATACCCGTGTGGGGTTTTCAAACAATCAAACACAGATTTTATTTGTGCAGTTGGGCGATGTGTAAAATTTATCGTCCCAATCAATATCAATCAAATCAGTGTATATAAACAAATCTCCGATTTGTTTATAATTATTTATTTTAAATACACGTTAAAAATTCTATTTTTAACTATAAAATATTTTCCACTTTAAAATATTTTATTTCATTTCACATCACATCACACAATCAACTACACATCAAAATCAAACAACCAAGCATACAAGCCGTCTATGGTCTGTGGACGACGGGTGTCGGGTGCTACTAAACACCGTCTGCATCCTAGTATATATTTTAACTAGAATATTAAAAAAAAGGTGAGGAGTTCTCACAGAGGTTTCCACTCCGCTGTGCTTTGCTGTTGAACTGCTGAACCGTCTGGATCTGTTCGAAATCCCAATACAGTCCTTTTCCTGCTGTTCATAATAAAAATTATATTTTTATTACTTCATTTCAATAAATAAAAATTCTATTCTTCTTTCTACTTCATATATATTTACAACGCTTATTTCTATATAAAAATTATATTTTTATATTTCTACTTCTTATATAAAGATCGAATTTTTATTTCATAGCTATAAAAATCACATTTTTATTTCAACATATATATAATAAAAATCAGATTTTTATTTCGCTACATATATAAAGATAATATTTTTATATTCCCTATTATATAAAAATCATATTTTTAATACTTCTACTTTATAAAAATTATATTTTTATATTTCACATATGATAAAAATCATATTTTTATTTATTCCCTTTCATAAAAATCATATTTTTATTTATGCAAAAGCATAAAAATTATATTTTTAGCTAATTAAAAATTCATATCTTTGTTCTAATCATAAGGATCCTATCTCTCTAATCGTAAAGACCATATTTTTGTAATCTAAAAATGAAAATCGGAGAACTTACATTGTTTTTAGGGTTGTAGAAGAAGGAGGAGAGAAGAGGGAGGCTGGAGCTCGCAAGCTAGAGGGAATGCGTCGTGGTTGCGCAGGCGGTCCAGGAGGAAGGCGCGACACTGGCGGTGGTGGGCCAGGGTGGGTTGCGGTGGCTTCTTTCTCATGATTTGGGGCTTCGAGGACATGGGGGGGCGCTCGAATGGGAACAGGAAGAGAGGAGGGAGGAGAATGTGCGGGAGTGGGGAGAGAGGGTCGGAAGCGGTGGCGCCCGCCTTGACGGCGGAGGAAGTGGCCGTCGCGCCAGTGCGATGGCTTTTTTTTATTCGATTTAGGTTTGAACGTGAATTGGGGGAGGGGGTGTCTGACCGGGGTCAAGGAGAAAAGGAGTGGACCACCCTTTATAAATATTATTTTATTTTCTTATTTTCTCCACAAAGTTGACTTTTCGTTCGAACCCCTATCGAGAACCAACGATTGTCGCCCTAGCTAATTACCCCCATTCCGAACACAATGGGATATGTTTCGTAACCCAATTTGGCTGTTACGATCAGTTTTCGTTCGAATTAAAATATAAATCTTTATATATTCAATTTGAACGTACATTTCAAATTACCGGGGTCACATACGAACCCGAAAAATTCCCGAAAAATATTTTCTAGCTTCGTATTGACGCTACGGTCCTAACAAAACTAGTTTCGTCGAATTCTGAGACCGGTGGAAAAATGGCCATTTTCCAGTCGATTAAAATCAACTGAAACTGGCCAAACGCGTTATCCTTTGCCACCCTCACAAATGGATTCGAAAAATTATGAAATTTTCCAACAAAAGTGGTTTCGTCGAAATCCGAGGTCGTTTGCAAAATGGCTATTTTTAAGGGCCAGAATTCCATAGCGACTATTTTGAATTTTCAACTGGGCATAACTTTTGACCCCCGCTATGAAATCTTGATTTTACATATTCGTTGGAAAGATATTATCAATTAGATTCGAATATTTTTGGTTTTACTAAAATCTGACATATATTGCACCCGGTAGATTCATTTGAAGTTTGAAATCGAATTATCGAACTACCGCGTCATTTTCGATTCCTTTTATAATTTAAAATAAATATTTATGTTCTAACGACGACGAATATAAATATATATGTTCGAATTCTTTTCAAAATAAATTTCTCGTCGATATTATTTAAAATAATTCATTTTAAATAATTAAAATTCACTAAATTTGCCAAAATAAAATTTTTAAATTGGCTCGGATTTCCGGGTTATTACAATCTCCCCTACTTAAAACTTTTCGTCCCCGAAAAGGAACAAAGCCAAAAGTTGTTTCACAAATCAACTCAACTTCCGTTATTTTCATTACGGCTTAACTTCTTCAACTTTTCAGTTTCTAATAACTTTTCAAATTTTTCAAAAATTTGGCTAACACCCTAAATTTTCGAAAAATTTCGCCATAACCTCCCCTGCACCGGGAGCACCGGGAAAATCCCGAAATTGCCATACAGGCCCTCTGATCTCAAAAAGAAAAAGAAAAAGCCAAGCGGCTAGCCAATCGGCTCATAAAATCTTCATCACCCAAACAAAACAGTAAATTATGGTAAACATGTACCTATTTGTCGGGCAAACAATTTTATTCTTCTGCTCTAGCCTCCTTGCTATGACCTGTTCAATGTAAGTACATGTATATGCAAGCAAATGCGACTAATTTTCAATACAATTCACCATTTGGTTCAAATTGGCTATTTGGTTCAAATTTAATTAATCAAGCCATAATCAAACAACACAACCATCAATCAATTAATTTGTTATCATTTCAAATGCATAACTTTGATATATAGTCAAAAATCACATTTTGGTGCCAAATCACAACAATAGACCCTATCTAATTTTGGTTCTCACAACGGTCAATTGGAAATATATAGACGTCCCACCTTCGTCACTCGAACATAAATACTGATGATGCGATCGCTATCATCTGAATTATCCCCGAACGACTACAGTGCGATTCTATATCTATCCAGTATATTAAAACTTCAAATACACGCGGATCAGACGTATACTAAAATCTCTATATACCTGATGGTCCAAATCAATATAAAATAAATAATCAAATACGAATAATTGATTTAAATTTTCAAAACAAAACTTGTTTTCAATTTTAAAAATATACTCTTCACACTCGTTCTAGGATACCACTGATCCCATATCTAACGAGTCATTCTCATTGGATATTACTAATCCAATATCTGATGAATTCTTTTGTATGGTTCTAATGTGTCTTGTTCTCTGAGCTTTGTAAACCAAAGCTCTGATTACGACTGTGAAAACCCGTAACTTCCTCGGTGAGTAAAGCGCGGATAGTTCGAGAACAAGCCACAAAAGAACGCAGATGGGAGAACATTTCATTGTATATTACAACAATTCCATCAGAATACAAGAACATACAGAGTATGAATAAATATTACACAGAAATATCAGAGATTTAAATTACATTTAAATACATCGCAGCGGAAATAATACAAAACACAACTGGAGGAAATATACGGATACAAAGCTTTCCGGATATCATTCCAGCTGTAAACCAGGATCCTGTGAACATAAATCTGCAAAACCAAAACTACTAGTTGCCCGTGTCGAAAATAAGGGCACCCAGAGTTTAGGTTAAAACAATAAACTCCAGATCAGTCATGTGACTAGTGTGAGAACTAAAACAGTTATTAATCTTTATTTTTAAAGTTAGGTAAATCAAGGGACCACGCCGTATAACACGGAACGGGTTTCCACCCAAGAATACCAGTGCATAAAACAACAGCCAATGCTAAATAAAGAACAATGAAGCTATTATAAGACCCAGGTCCCATCACACAATGCAACGCAAGCCGGAGGATAGGGTTTTTACCTTATAATAGCCAAGAATGCTTGATACATTTAAAACAAATCATTTAATACTATTATAAGTGCATAGTGTATAAAACAACTTCAAATCATAAGTATCAATCATAGACGGCATAAGCGCCACATCCCACTATGTCTCCATATATAGGATTACAACTAAAATCGAAACGTCACGTATTGGAAGTTGGATTTCCATCTATGAACCGAGGCAAAAGATAGTCCTCAACCGATTCGAGACTCTCTGGCCCGAGCCTCAGGTCAGAGCTCGAGTGACCTTTGGAACCTCAGGGCCAGTCCACCGATGTGGATTAAACTTAAACCCCGAACATGCGTTTCCCCACCCTATGGGGCGTAAATGAGCCAATGAATGACTCCATCGGACCAAGATCGTCCGATCAAACCGAGGCGCCTTGCCACAGCAACAACCACATAAGTCAAACTCGTCAGGGCGTGTAAAACCACTGACGCCACTTCTAGCTAGAAAGAAACGCATGCCCTCCCTGACGTGCTCTCCCGTTTTGGTTCACACCGGGGTGTGAGACACGCGAAGTAAACGTTACACAAAGCTACGCCACAAAGGCCGTGCTTCGATCATCAACCACAAGACTTTGCTTTTCAACAGAAGCCTTGATCATTTGCCACTTAGGCATGCCACATAGGCAATTCACTCTATGCGTTTGATATCCATCAGTATATAACCCCTGAGCTCGAACGTCTCAGAGAAGGGCGTTAAGCAAGAGAATAAATTCTCCGCCGCCAAACAGATATATATTTAATAGAAATCAATCACACAGACTAAAATCCAATGTCAGACACACAGTCCATTTACAAGTTTGTTCTGGGTCTGAACGAAACCGAAGGCACCTAGTAACCCGCATATCCATCGATCACCAAGTACGTCTGGATGATCACCAACTGTTTCCATCTTCTTGGGTGTACAGCCCAATCAGGATCGTCAGTAATCACCCAAAACGACGTGAAGACCTCCGGTCTTCGACCACCGTCTTCGTCTTCGACTTATCGTCGTATCTGTTATTCAGAATGGGATAAACCCGGTCTTTCCGAATAACTCGCGTATATTATAAACAAGTGTTACACAAACACAACATACGCCTCATTCCAATTCATCAGTCACTAACCGTAAATTAACAAGAGAATAATTCCCCAAATATTAACCCCGAAGGCCGAAACTAACATCAGATCAATATCCAGAAAACCATTCTTCTTAGCTAACCGACAGTTAGTTTCTAAATTTCACATTCATAGGGAAAGGTTCCCATTAATTTTATCAAAGATAAATCCTTTAAATTTATTCTTTAATCTTCCTTTGAATATCAATTCAAACTAGTCGGGATTAACGAACCTTACCGAAGTAATCATTTGTTTAAATTTCCCAACCCCAACCTATTCATCCCATGAAGTAAAACTGGTAATACTTCATATCTAACACCCCGGTGTTATCGGTAAATTCAATTACCATTTCACGTTAAAATCTAATTAAAGATTTAACTATCGCCTGGAGCAAAACTGGTGATGCTCCATTCTCGATCTTTTCAATCTAATTAAAGATTCATTAAAACTCCACTTAGTTTTAATCTTTAACTGGGTTAAAGAATCCATGTGTAACACCCCACCTCCGCTAGGGTCACTCACAAAGGGAATGCACTAGGTTTGGTGAAGCATTATCGAGGTAAACATGCACAGAAATATTACAAGACAGAACATATATAAAACAGCGGAAGTAAAACAAATTTCATTACCTTATAAAATAAGGTCTAAAGCCTTTTACATCAGAATACATCAAAACCTGTCTTGCAAAAGTAATGAAGCATAAAACCTTTTTCATAAATTATTCCCCAAAATAAAGCGGTGAAGCAGCCATAGCCAAGAGAAGGCCAAGCTATACATGATGACCTTCAAGCATAAGAGGTCTGAACTAAACAACATCATTTCCTCCCTGAAAACCTGGGGGGGGGGGGGGTGGAAACGGAAGACAAAGAGGCGAAACAAAACGGGGTCAGTCATAAAGACTGGTAAGTCCTATCTACTTCCAGTATAAAAACAGGTAAAGGTAACATGACATGCATAAACTGAAAGAAAACATTAGGATGACGACAAGATAGATAAGCTAAACCAAGATAACTGGATGAACTACTGTAGCAAGATAAACTAAGGTATCATGATAAACTACGGTGTCAAGATAAATCATGGTATCACATCGTCAGGTTTCTATCAAGTATACTATCCCAAGGTATCTATCATGTATAACATCCCACGGTATCTATCATGTATAACATCCCAAGGTATTTATCATGTATATTTGCTCTGCACCTCTCGTACTAGTATCCCAACCCGCGTCATGTGTTAACTATGAATGTCCCTTGCCCAATGTCATGTAATGGTCCATGTCAACCTAATATATAGCATATGTAGGTTTTCCCAACTCGTATGTTTCTTTCCATGTATAAGTTCAGTCCTTTGCCATAGGCCGTACGGGCTTTCCTATGTAAATCTATACCACCTCAACGTAGTACCATTTTATCCTTGAAGTTGGTTTGGACTGCTACCCTTGACCTAGTTATGTTTTCTTACCATGAACTATCGCATGTTCACTTAGGATTTATGCCACCTAGGACCACTAGGGATTATGCTACCTAATGAACGTTTCCGTGTCTCGGTTTGGGTTCAAGCCACCTAGGTCCACTAGGGATTATGCCACACGTCAACCGCGCCCTTTGTGCCACGTATACATTGTGAATCGTTTTCCATGTCTAGACGCACATGTATCTCAATGTGCCATCCGAGTTCCGTGCCAGGGCAAATCGAGAAATACGGAACTCGGTCGGGAGCTTTAAGTCGTCTGCTGATGAAGATATCAAGGTCTGTTTTTGTATCCGTGGCTATGGTCCCACGTGACCCCTCCCTCAACTACTGAAAGGCAATCCAAGAAAAATCATGTATGAGAATTACATCCCGGCCCCACTATAGCCCCACTTTCCTATTGGCCAACCTCACCCATAACTCGATAGCAAGTATATGGTCTGTTGGGAGTTCTCTGCCTTTCCGTTCGTACACGATTGACTAAAGATGGTAGGTAGTCGACGATGCGCTATCCAGAGCAAAAACAAGAATCGACGACTCCACGCTAATCCATCCCAGTCTTTAGGTCGCTCGCATAGCAACCAAGGCATACTCTTGGCTCTTCTACCGCAGACCTTAACCTCTGTGAGGCTAGGTTTCATGGACCATCTGCCACCTCACAGAGGGATACCAAGAGTACCCTCACGTCCCCCGAAGCTACCGCTTCGTCACCCAGTTCGTTGGAGCCTTTATCTAAGTCATATAATTTGCTCCTCCTCGTGTGTTTAAGCGATGACCTACCGTATCGGGTTACTCATTTATCTGTGAACTGGTCCAAATCCCTTGACTAAGAATTATTACTTAGTTTCCTAAACTAAGGTTTACCACTTATTATCCTTTCCCGTTATCCTTGTTAATCCCGGTTTTCCACCTAGTCCCCTGAACTAGGGTTTTGTCTAATGGGTTAAGTATTGTCATTTAAGTTCATGACTTAACCTACCTACGAATCATGTCAAGATTTGGCTAAGTATTAAAGTCCAAGACCTAGACCTACAAGTTGGTTAAGTATACCAAGAAGCTCATGACTTAACCCTATTAAATCATCAAGTCAAATTGGTTAAGTATTTGTTTATCTTAACCCTATCAGATTGTCGTGTTAGATTGGTTAAGCATAGATTACCTTAACCTCATCGGATTGTCGAATTGGATTGGTTAAGTATAGGTTAACTTAACCTCATACACTAATCATATTACAATGGTTAAGTATATTTAAAAGGTCTTGTGACTTAACCCTATCAGGTCCGCATATTAGATTGGTTAAGTATAGGTTACTTAACCTCATCAAATCATCATGTATAATTGGTTAAGTATAAGTTACTTAACCCCTTTAAATTATCATGTTAAGTTGGTTAAGTATTGGTTACTTAACCTCATTGAATTACCAAGTTTAGATTGGTTAAGTGTTTAACTTAACCCCATCGAATTACCGTGTTTAGATTAGTTAAGTGTAGGTTACTTAACCCCATATAATTACCGTGTTTAGATTAGTTAAGTGTAGGTTACCTAACCCCATCTAATTACCGTGTTTAGATTAGTTAAGTCTAAGTTACTTAACCCCATCTAATTACCAAGTCGGATTAGTTAAGTGTAATTTACTTAACCCCATCCCCTAATTGTCTTATATGGTTAAGTGTCATTAAGAAATCAAGCCCGGTTCCACTTTCATTCGTGTCATATCGGTTAAGTGTCATTAGTCAAAATTACTTAACCTTTCCATGTGGCATTAATTAGATTAATGCACCCCAACCTCTCACATTAGACTTTGTTGTGGTTACTAGTTAAGCCGGGCGGGTCCGGGTAGCTTTACACCACAACCTAGTCTAACCTCGGGTTTTAAGTGCTATATGACCAACTACTCACATTGGGTCCTATTGTTTGTAGCCACTAGTTAAGCCGGGCGGGTCCGGGTAGATTTATGCTACAAACTCAACCCAACCTCGAGTTGGCCACTTTCATGTTTGGTCTAGTGTCATATTACACTTACAACCCATACGTGTCTAGTTTCAAGTCCCATGTTTACCCCACATGTCATTTCCCCATTTAGGTGTATCATGAGTGTCTTATTTTCATGAAATCCCATGTCAAATTATCATTTCATAATCACGCTCGTCTAACCTACCCCAAATCGTGTTTCCAACCCAAGTAAAAGCGAGTCAACATAGTAAGGATACCATGCTACATATTGGCCTCAAAACATGCACGATGCCAAAAAGGGATTGGCCACCAACATGCATGGTATCATAAGGTGTTTGGCCTCAAAATATGCATAGCATCATAAGGGGTTTTTGGCCACAAACATGCATAGTATCATAAGGGAATTTGGCCACAAGCATGCATATTATCATAAGGGAATTTGGCCACAAACATGCATAGTATCATAAGGGAATTTGGCCACAAACATCATATTATCATAAGGGAATTTGGCCACAAACATGCATGATAACATAAGGGGTTTGGGTTCATTTACATGCATAAGCCCCAAAGTCAAATCTTTGCCCATGTTTCACAAGTCAAATGGTTCCCAAAGGTTCATGCTAGCATTCCATAGATAAAGATTCAAACTTGCAAGATAAGCTAGGTTAAGCATAACACGAGTGGCATGATTAAGTCGCTAAAACTTAGCCCAAGGTCATAGATCATAGAAAAGGGGCAAAATTAGGTTCACATAGGCTAGCACACTTATGTTTCATCGCATTTTATTCCATGTCACATTAGAACCACCGTTAGAATCTACAAGTAGCTAGAACTTACATAGCGTGGCAAGAGGGCTAGGAGTATGAATCGTCTTGACGAAGAAAGGTGGCTCCTTTGTTGAAGAATCGTCATGAAATTTGCGTAGCAACGTTGATATACCCTCGATTTGATGTAGAAAGCTTGCACCTTTTGATTTGAACCCAATTTGAATGCATAATCCCTTAGAGTTGGAGATGGAGGCCATGATCAAGATTGATTTTGGCGGCACTTCGTGGCATGAGTGATTTGTGAGGGTTTAGGGTAGGCTTAGGGGTCTTTTTATAGAGATTAGGAGTAGTTTAGGCAATAGGATAAACCCTAGGATAGATCTGAGCCCTCAAAGTCCGTCACAAACCTCCAAACATGTCTTGAGGAACAAGTCAGGTGCACCCAGGCCAAACTGGCCGACCACCCAAGTCGACAGGGGTGTCGACTGGGCAATTGACACCACCTGGGGTGTGTCGACTCCCAAGTCGACTCCCCAGTCGACTTGGGGGTGGCGGGAATTTTTCCTGCCTCTTCTGCTTGGCTGAATTTGAAATCTGAATTCAAATTTGAACAATTTTTGAACTTGAAATTTTCTGAAAACTTTGACGGGCCATAACTTGGTCATACGGACTCCGATTTTCGAAAACTCGGACTCTATTTCGCGTATTTTTCCGAGACGAACGCAATGGCACAGCACGTTTCCCTTGATTCAGATTTTATAATTAAATTCTGCCTTGGTTCTTGTCTTAGCATGTTGTAAAAATCCGGGTTGTCACATTCTCCCCAACTTGAAGGATTTCGTCCCCGAAATCTCCCAGTTAGGGAGAACGTATCCTACCATCCTTCATCCATCTACTCAAAACATCATCCACAGGCAACCATTGTCCTTAAACGATTTCTAATGCTATATGAACATATGCAGAACGTGTGTGTGTATATGCTCCTTAGCTAATGCTAATGATCAGGCCTGAATGGTCTTTCTAATGCAAAATATGTTTAGTGCCATGAATCCAACATGTATGCAAATAGTCCTAGTCATATAAATACCATATGTGTGCACAAACATTCATTCATATACAACATCCGCATGACAACACATTAACTTTCAAACAAGTATATATACTCGTGCATATACAATGCAAAATGTGAGTGCGTCGATCTAGTATCTAACGTGTATTCGCGCATCCACGAGCAGCCACTTGCAACCATTTGCAACCATATCAATCATAACATGTTTCAAATACATGTTTACATCCATAGAGTCCTACCTAAGGTTCCCAAGATAGGATCGAGAAGATAAACAAGACAAACCCCTTATGGGGTTTGTAACAGAAACAGGACCGAGAGGATATCCACTAAGCGATAGCATGCAAGCAAGCTCTACAGGAGAACCAGGGATCAACGATATACTCTTAAAAAGAGACATGATGCGCGCGTCTAAGCCGCATTTCCTTGATCTTAATTCCATTGTGCCTTGACCGCCTTTGACTTCATGATTTCGTAGCTCCTTGATTCTTATTTCCAAGGTATGATTTAGAACTCATTTCACTGTCGCCGCTCGTTCCACTTTCACTTATTCTTTCCCTAGTATACTTGGCTCAACCATATCTGCGTACTCATGCAAGCTCTCCGAAATTCACTAGTGAATTCTGGATCTCGTTTACCGATGTCAATCCATGTTACCACGTGCACTTACTAGGGTGATTCCTATAACCCATGCTTAAGCGGAATAAACCATCCGCCTTATTGGCGAACGTTACTCGATCGGATCAGAGATTTCCGATAAATGCATCAAGAGATTCTAGGTAACTAACCATGACAAAACCCAGAAGGTTACACGAGACTTCGAGGGTATTACCAAGCAAGCCAAGAGTCTGACTACCCTCTTTTCAAAACCGAGAATGGTATCCCTTCTGGATAACCACTTTACCCCTAGAATCCATCCATAGCCCAACAATAGAAGTATTGCTTCTAATCTCAACACTTGGCATAGACGTTCTCAAATCCAAACAAGTCATGAATAAATGGACCGACTCTCCAACCAGAAAGTGGGATCTTCTACCATGCTAGTACTAAGGTGCAGAGACTTAACTATCGAAGCAGACTTAAATGATGCGATGATCAAAACAAAGTCTGGACGGAATGATAGAAAAGAAAGGCTAAACCTTTAACAGAAACGGTACCATTCCTCTTAGGTACGCTAGAAATGAGAGCATACAATTGCCCTCTAGCTGATCTTGTCCTTATCTTCCTTTGTGGATCAAGCCATACCAACAAGTTGCTTATTCTTAAGCTCGTGTCCTTTATCCTTGCTCTTATTATCCCTTCTTATAACTTCGGTAACAGGTCTCTCGAGAACTTCCTCCATCGCACGGGAAAACACTTACGTAGCTAGACAAGGATTAGTCGCAGTTAAAACTACTGTGACTACAGATGGAGGAAAGAAAGGAAAAGAGGTTCAATCAAGGAAACAAAGGATAGTGCTAATGGCTTTTGGGGAATAGCCTTTAAAAAAAACTTTTCTTGAAAAATGCTTCTTTGTAAACGGTTTCTCAAAATAGTTTTCAGAGGGTTTTAAAAACTTTTGCCCAGTCTGGTAACCTTCTGCTCTGATAATAAATGTAACACCCCACCTCCGCTAGGGTCACTCACAAAGGGAATGCACTAGGTTTGGTGAAGCATTATCGAGGTAAACATGCACAGAAATATTACAAGACAGAACATATATAAAACAACGGAAGTAAAACAAATTTCATTACCTTATAAAATAAGGTCTAAAGCCTTTTACATCAGAATACATCAAAACCTGTCTTGCAATAGTAAAGAAGCATAAAACCTTTTTCATAAATTATTCCCCAAAATAAAGCGGTGAAGCAGCCATAGCAAAGAGAAGACCAAGCTATACATGATGACCTTCAAGCATAAGAGGTCTGAACTAAACAACATCATTTCCTCCCTGAAAACCTGGGGGGGGGGGGGAACGGAAGACAAAGAGGCGAAACAAAACGGGGTCAGTCATAAAGACTGGTAAGTCCTATCTACTTCCAGTATAAAAACAGGTAAAGGTAAAATGACATGCATAAACTGAAAGAAAACATAAGGATGACGACAAGATAGATAAGCTAAACCAAGATAACTGGATGAACTACTGTAGCAAGATAATCTAAGGTATCATGATAAACTACGGTGTCAAGATAAATCAAGGTATCACATCGTCAGGTTTCTATCAAGTATACTATCCCAAGGTATCTATCATGTATAACATCCCACGGTATCTATCATGTATAACATCCCATGGTATTTATCATGTATATTTGCTCTGCACCTCTCATACTAGTATCCCAACCCACGTCATGTGTTAACTATGAATGTCCCTTGCCCAATGTCATGTAATGGTCCATGTCAACCTAATATATAGCATATGTAGGTTTTCCCAACTCGTATGTTTCTTTCCATGTATGAGTTCAGTCCTTTGCCGTAGGCCGTACGGGCTTTCCCATGTAAATCTATACCGCCTCAACGTAGTACCATTTTATCCTTGAAGTTGGTTTGGACTGCTACCCTTGACCTGGTTATGTTTTCTTACCATGAACTATCGCGTGTTCACTTAGGATTTATGCCACCTAGGACCACTAGGGATTATGCTACCTAATGAACGTTTCCGTGTCTCGGTTTGGGTTCAAGCCACCTAGGGCCACTAGGGATTATGCCACCCGTCAACCGCGCCCTTTGTGCCACGTATACATCGTGAATCGTTTTCCATGTCTAGACGCACATGTATCTCAATGTGCCATCCGAGTTCCGTGCCAGGGCAAATAGAGAAATACGGAACTCGATCGGGAGCTTTAAGTCGTTTGCTGATGCAGATATCAAGGTCTGTTTTTGTATCCGTGGCTATGGTCCCACGTGACCCCTCCCTCAACTACTCAAAAGGCAATCCAAGAAAAATCATGTATGAGAACTACATCCCGGCCCCACTATAGCCCCACTTTCCTATTGGCTAACCTCACCCATAACTCGATAGCAAGTATATGGTCTGTTGGGAGTTCTCTGCCTTTCCGTTCGTACACGATTGACTAAAGATGGTAGGTAGTCGACGACGCGCTATCCAGGGAAAAAACAAGAATCGACGACTCCACGCTAATCCATCCCAGTCTTTAGGTCGCTCGCATAGCAACCAAGGCATACTCTTGGCTCTTCTACCGCAGACCTTAACCTTTGTGAGGCCAGGTTTCATGGACCATCTGCCACCTCACAGAGGGATACCAAGAGTACCCTCACGTCCCCCGAAGCTACCGCTTCGTCACCCAGTTCGTTGGAGCCTTTATCTAAGTCAGATAATTTGCTCCTCCTCGTGTTTTTAAGCGATGATCTACCGTATCGGGTTACTCATTTATCTGTGAACTGGTCCAAATCCCTTGACTAAGAATTATTACTTAGTTTCCTAAACTAAGGTTTACCACTTAGTCTCCTTTCCCGTTATCCTTGTTAATCCCGGTTTTCCACCTAGTCCCCTGAACTAGGGTTTTGTCTAATGGGTTAAGTATTGTCATTTAAGTTCATGACTTAACCTACCTACGAATCATGTCAAGATTTGGCTAAGTATTAAAGTCCAAGACCTAGACCTACAAGTTGGTTAAGTATACCAAGAAGCTCATGACTTAACCCTATTCAATCATCAAGTCAAATTGGTTAAATATTTGTTTATCTTAACCCTATCAGATTGTCGTGTTAGATTGGTTAAGCATAGATTACCTTAACCTCATCGGATTATCGAATTGGATTGGTTAAGTATAGGTTAACTTAACCTCATCCACTAATCGTATTACAATGGTTAAGTATATTTAAAAGGTCTTGTGACTTAACCCCATCAGGTCCGCATATTAGATTGGTTAAGTATAGGTTACTTAACCTCATCAAATCATCATGTATAATTGGTTAAGTATAAGTTACTTAACCCCATTAAATTATCATGTTAAGTTGGTTAAGTATTGGTTACTTAACCTCATTGAATTACCAAGTTTAGATTGGTTAAGTGTTTAACTTAACCCCATCGAATTACCGTGTTTAGATTAGTTAAGTGTAGGTTACTTAACCCCATCTAATTACCGTGTTTAGATTAGTTAAGTGTAGGTTACCTAACCCCATCTAATTACCGTGTTTAGATTAGTTAAGTCTAAGTTACTTAACCCCATCTAATTACCAAGTCGGATTAGTTAAGTGTAATTTACTTAACCCCATCCCCTAATTGTCTTATATGGTTAAGTGTCATTAAGAAATCAAGTTCGGTTCCACTTAACCTACCCATTCGTGTCATATTGGTTAAGTGTCATTAGTCAAAATTACTTAACCTTTCCATGTGGCATTAATTAGATTAATGCATCCCAACCTCTCACATTAGACTTTGTTGTGGTTACTAGTTAAGCCGGGCGGGTCCGGGTAGCTTTACACCACAACCTAGTCTAACCTCGGGTTTTAAGTGCTATATGACCAACTACTCACATTGGGTCCTATTGTTTGTAGCCACTAGTTAAGCCGGACGGGTCCGGGTAGATTTATGCTACAAACTCAACCCAACCTCGAGTTGGCCACTTTCATGTTTGGTTTAGTGTCATATTACACTTACAACCCATACGTGTCTAGTTTCAAGTCCCATGTTTACCCCCACATGTCATGTCCCCATTTAGGTGTATCATGAGTCTTATTTTCATGAAATCCCACGTCAAATTATCATGTCATAATCACGCTCGTCTAACCTAACCCAAATCGTGTTTCCAACCCAAGTAAAAGAGAGTCAACATTGTAAGGATACCATGCTACATATTGGCCTCAAAACATGCACGATGCCAAAAAGGGATTGGCCACCAACATGCATGGTATCATAAGGGGTTTAGCCTCAAAATATGCATAGCATCATAAGGGGTTTTTCGCCACAAACATGCATAGTATCATAAGAGAATTTGGCCACAAACATGCATATTATCATAAGGGAATTTGGCCACAAGCATGCATATTATCATAAGGGAATTTGGCCACAAACATGCATAGTATCATAAGGGAATTTGGCCACAAACATGCATATTATCATAAGGGAATTTGGCCACAAACATGCATATTATCATAAGGGAATTTGGCCACAAACATGCATGATAACACAAGGGGTTTGGGTTCATTTACATGCATAAGCCCCAAAGTCAAATCTTTGCCCATGTTTCACAAGTCAAATGGTTCCCAAAGGTTCATGCTAGCATTCCATAGATAAAGATTCAAACTTGCAAGATAAACTAGGTTAAGCATAACATGTGTGGCATGATTAAGTCGCTAAAACTTAGCCCAAGGTCATAGATCATAGAAAAGGGGGAAAATTAAGTTCACATAGGCTAGCACACTTATGTTTCATCGCATTTTATTCCATGTCACATTAGAACCACCGTTAGAATCTACAAGTAGCTAGAACTTACATAGCGTGGCAAGAGGGCTAGGAGTATGAATCGTCTTGACGAAGAAAGGTGGCTCCTTTGTTGAAGAATCATCATGAAATTTGCGTAGCAACGTAGATCTACCCTCGATTTGATGTAGAAAGCTTGCACCTTTTGATTTGAACCCGATTTGAATGCATAAGCCCTTAGAGTTGGAGATGGAGGCCATGATCAAGATTGATTTTAGCGGCACTTCGTGGCATGAGTGATTTGTGAGGGTTTAGGTTAGGCTTAGGGGTCTTTTTACAGAGATTAGGAGTAGTTTAGGCCATAGGATAAACCCTAGGATAGATCTGAGCCCTCAAAATCCGTCACAAACCTCCAAACATGTCTTGAGGAACAAGTCAGGTGCACCCAGGCCAACTGGCCGACCACCCAAGTCGACAGGGGTGTCGACTCGGCAGTCGACACCACCTGGGGTGTGTCGACTCCCAAGTCGACTCCCCAGTCGACTTGGGGGTGGCGGGAATTTTTCCTGCCTCTTCTGCTTGGCTGAATTTGAAATCTGAATTCAAATTTGAACTATTTTTGAACTTGAAATTTTCTGAAAACTTTGACGGGCCATAACTTGGTCATACGGACTCCGATTTTCGAAAACTCGGACTCTATTTCGCGTATTTTTCCGAGACGAACGCAATGGCACAGCACGTTTCCCTTGATTCAGATTTTATAATTAAATTCTGCCTTGGTTCTTGTTTTAGCATGTTGTAAAAATCCGGGTTGTCACACCATGTCATTTAAAACACGGTTCATGATAAACCCAAAATCACATCACATTTCAATCAGTCCCCGACCGTAAATTAGCAAGTGAGCAACTCCCTAAGTATTAACCCCGAAGGACGAAACCAACATCAAATCAGTACCCCAGAAACCATTCAACTTAACTAATCTCCAGTTAGTTTCTGATTTTCTTAACTCCTTTGGGTCTAAGAACAGTATTATTGAAGATACCGTTCACGACAACCCAAAATCACGTTCCATTAATTATCAGGTTGAAGAACAAGTGTTATTTAAAACACTGTTCACGATAAACACAAAAATCAATACCAATTCAATTCCAATTAAATATTATTTAATTGGTACACTTCATTAAATCTAAATAAAAAGATTTAATCTTTTCTCAATTGGGTTCAAGAACAGTGTTAATAAAGACACCATTCACGACAAACCAAATCACATTTGACATTAAATACAAGGCTCTGAATAGAAAATATACCAGCTTATATTCAATATCAAATTCTACGACCAACAAATATCGTATTGGAAATAACGATATATATATATATATATCTTTCAAATTCCCATAACAATATTTGTATCATCACGAAATCCAACATCGAAATATTCCGAAGACAATTTCGATTCAAATCCATTCCAATATAATTATTGGAAATTCTGGTTATTTTCAAAACCACTTCAAATCCAATTTATTTATTTAAAAATAAATAGAATTATAATTCTAGTTCAAAACTAGTTCATTTCGATAAAAATCTATTTTTATCTTTTCAAATATTGATTTTTTCATCCCAATTCTTTTCAAATCATTTCTTATGATTTTACACAAATTATTACTATTTTTAATAATTTTATCAAGGCCCGTACAGTCGATTTCCATCAACGGCTATCGAACCGCACTTACAGCGACCTTTTTCAAATTTGATTTGGACATAATTCCAAATCCAACCGCTATATTTCAAATTTCTAATATTCGTTAGAAAGCTCTTTTCAATACGAACCCAACGGTTCCGGTTTTAGGAGAATCCGACGGTCGGATCTCCCGTAATATCCGTTCGAAGTCAATGGTCGAAATTCGCGAACTACCACGGCGCAGCGCGTTCTATTCAGGCCATTATATTATATATATAATATATATAATATATACTTTGTCGATTCCCTTTTAAAACGTATTTAATAAATCGTTTTAAATTCGTTTTCAAAACGATTTCAACTTCTTTTCAAATTCAAATCAAAATTGAATTTTTCCTTATAAATTCGATTTAAATTCATTTCAAATTGATTTCAATTCAAATTGACTTCTAATTCAATTTTCGTTCGTTTTCAATTCAATTCAATTTCAATTCGAATTCATTTCTATTCAATTTCAATTCGAATTCATTCCTATTCAATTTCAATTCGAACTTCAATCCTTTTCAAAATATCAGATTTTGAAATCACTTTCGATATTCATATTAAAATGAATAAAATCGATATAAATATCGTTCACGTAAAAATGACGTCAATCTAATCAACACGGCTTCATATATTTCTATTTTCAAATATTACTTTTTAAATATTTTATTCCAAATATTTCTATTTCAAAACTGGAATGAGGCCCAATCAATTACCATATAACGTTAATTATATGGATTTTCTACAATACATGTATACAATAACAACGACGAATAATCAACCATCATCCAAAGTGCATTCTACACTGTATAAGCATTAAATATAAATATTTAACGCTCATAACAGTCTGTCAATCAATCGATCGACATACAACTAATTATTGGGATTAGTGTATGTCATATATCACCCCAATACCCGTGTGGGGTTTTCAAACAATCAAACACAAATTTTATTTGTGCAGTTGGGCGATGTGTGAAATTTATCGTCTCAATCAATATCAATCAAATCAGTGTATATAAACAAATCTCCGATTTGTTTATAAATATTTATTTTAAATACACATTAAAAATTCTATTTTTAACTATAAAATATTTTCCACTATAAAATATTTTATTTCATTTCACATCACATCACACAATCAACTACACATCAAAATCAAACAACCAAGCATACAAGCCGTCCATGGTCTGTGGACGACGGGTGTCGGGTGCTACTAAACACCGTCTGCTTCCTAGTATATATTTTAACTAGAATATTAAAAAAAAGGTGAGGAGTTCTCACAGAGGTTACCACTCCGCCGTGCTTTGTTGTTGAACTGCTGAACCGTCTGGATTTGTTCGAAATCCCAATACAGTCCTTTTCCCGCTGTTCATAATAAAAATTATATTTTTATTACTTCATTTCAATAAATAAAAATTCTATTTTTCTTTCTACTTCATATATATTTACAACGCTTATTTCTATATAAAATTATATTTTTATATTTCTACTTCTTATATAAAGATCGGATTTTTATTTCATCGCTATAAAAATCACATTTTTATTTCAACATATATATAATAAAAATCAGATTTTTATTTCGCTACATATATAAAGATAATATTTTTATATTCCCTATTATATAAAAATCATATTTTTAATACTTCTACTTTATAAAAATTATATTTTTATATTTCACATATGATAAAAATCATATTTTTATATATTCCCTTTCATAAAAATCATATTTTTATTTATGCAAAAGCATAAAAATTATATTTTTAGCTAATTAAAAATTCATATCCTTGTTCTAATCATAAGGATCCTATCTCTGTAATCGTAAAGACCATATTTTTGTAATCTAAAAATGAAAATCGGAGAACTTACATTGTTTTTAGGGCTGTAGAAGAAGCAGGAGAGAAGAGGGAGGCTGGAGCTCGCAAGCTAGAGGGAATGCGTCGTGGTTGCGCAGGCGGTCCAGGAGGAGGGCGTGGCACTGGCGGTGGTGGGCCAAGGTGGGTTGCGGCGGCTTCTTTCTCACGATTTGGGGCTTTGAGGACATGGTGGGGGGGCGCTCGAGAGAGAATAGGAAGAGAGGAGGGAGGAGAAGGTGCGGGAGTGGGGAGAGAGGGTCGGAGGCGGTGGCACCCGCCTTGACGGCGGAGGAAGTGGCCGTCGCGCCAGTGCGATTGTTTTTTTATTCGATTTAGGTTTGAACGTGAATTGGGGGAGGCGGTGTTTTACCGGGGTCAAGGAAAAGAGGTGGACCACCCTTTATAAATATTATTTTATTTTGTTATTTTCTCCACAAAGTTGACTTTTCGTTCGAACCCCTATCGAGACCCAACGACTATCGCCCCTAGCTAATTACCCCCATTTCGAACACAATGGGATATGTTTCGTAACCCAATTTGGCTGTTACGATAAGTTTTCGTTCGAATTAAAATATAAATCTTTATATATTCAATTTAAACGTACATTTCAAATTACCGGGGTTACATACGAACCCGAAAAATTCCCGAAAAATATTTTCTAGCTTCGTATTGACGATACGGACCTAACAAAACTAGTTTCGTCGAATTCTGAGACCGTTGGAAAAATGGCCATTTTTCAGTCGATTAAAATCAACTGAAACTGGCCAAACGCGTTTTCCTTTGCCACCCTCACATATGGATTCGGAAAATTATGAAATTTGAAACCTAGCAATAACTTGACATCCCGGATCCAACAAAAGTGGTTTCGTCGAAATCCGAGATCGTTTGCAAAATGGCTATTTTTAAGGGCCAGAATTCCATAGCGACTATTTTGAATTTTCAACTAGGCATAACTTTTGACTCCCGCTATGAAATCTTGATTTTTCGAATTCGTTGGAAAGATATTATCAATTAGATTCGAATATTTTTGGTTTCACTAAAGTCCGGCTTATATTGCACCCGGTACATTCATTTGAAGTTTGAAATCGAATTATCGAACTACCTCGTCATTTTCGATTCCTTTTATAATTTAAAATAAATATTTATATTCTAACGATGACGAATATAATTATATACGTTCGAATTCTATTCAGAATAATTTTCTCGTCGATATTATTTAAAATAATTCATTTTAAATAATTAAAATTCACTAAATTTTCCAAAATAAAATTTTTAAATTGGCTCGGATTTCCGGGTTATTACAGTATACAATCAAAAATCGCGGGCGCTTATTGGAAATTTGATTTTGAATATGACAAAGTACGGGACCACCTGCAGATAGTGTATCTCTAGAGGCGAATACACTGGGTTCAACAAGAACGTCTTGCAACCCGGCCCTCACATGACCGACCACTCATTCGCTTGAGTGTATCGAATGTATATCACCAACGATTGGGCTCAAACCACCGTTTCCCGAAAAGGGATAGCATCGGTAGATTAAAGACGCAAAAGGAATTTTTCTAGATAGGTGATTATACACCCTAATGGGAGCGACCCACATAGCCATGCTGCCTGCTCGATTTTTG
This sequence comes from Allium sativum, assembly GCA_030737875.1. Lineage (NCBI taxonomy): Eukaryota > Viridiplantae > Streptophyta > Magnoliopsida > Asparagales > Amaryllidaceae > Allium > Allium sativum. The sequence goes on along the minus strand of CM060922.1, from coordinate 146,796,724 downwards.
TCATTTCCTGGTTGATGAGGCTTGGGGCTAGGATTTTCTCTTTTTTTAAATCAGCTCATCACTTTGAATGCCCTATCGTCAGTTCCATCAAAATCGTTGATTGAAGTATACAACAATACATTACGTATTGGCTAAAGAAGTTTCCTTCTATGCTTCCACTCTTGGTACGGTTGAAGAAATCAATATGTGTGACAACCCGCCCTGCACCAAACGACATTTACTCCACAAGTGCGCTGTACACATGCCCAGTTAGCACTGGAAGGTCATCAGAAAAGGAAATAAAGAAGACGAAGAATCAACATGGAACCTGTAGAATGTCTCACAGTGCATAGAACAAAATATAATAACAACATACTTGACATAAAACAGGTGAGACAGTGCATAAGCTGAAACAAACTATCATAGCAGCGAAAAATCCAAAGTACAGCTTATGATCCAAAGCCAACATTATTACAACTTTTAAAACTGTCTCAAAATGCTAAACAAGAAAGGTACACTACTAATGCCCAAAGTAGTGACTAACAACGACAAAGGGAGAATATCTATATATCATACGTGGAAGCCTCCCGTTCGCCTTCGAATCCGCTACTCGCGCATCACCAACTAACCTGTCTCTAGCCTGCTCGTGTGAGCACCCAGAGTAATAAGAAGAGACATAAAACTCTGGGTCAGACAAAAAGTCTGGTATGAGCGATAAGCAGCTAAACAGAGCAATAACTGGTATACTAAACCATACCTGAACCTGGACCTGCAACCAAAGAGTTAGCACTACATACTGTACAACACTCTGAGGTGCCACTAACATATGGTGTGAAGATAACGGGGGTGGGGGTGTGCCTGTCATAGGGATGGCAAACAATCAAACATATCAACCATCCTCACATCTCTCACTCAGTGCATAAAGCATACGATGTCCACCACTGTCAATCACTAGACCCATCGAAGTAGTGACAGAGTTCGACTTGTACAACTACTGCTACTACTAAGCTTACCACATGGAGTCATGACCAAATCTTTACAAATGACCCCATTTCATTGGTCTATATCCCTTTATTCGTACCTCGTCCACTATGGCTCTGAATTTGTTCACATACTTCCTGCACATAGTGATCCAAAGTTACGGGCATTGACAACCCCATAGCACATGTCCCGCAGCAAAGCCCGACTCATGAAGCCCTCTCATTGGTTCTCAACTGGATCCTGAGTCAAAGCTCCTCATTTGGACTTCCTTTGCATTTCAGGTTTTGGTCAAATTGGAGTTGGTCTTCAGAAGAGTCGTCGCGTGGTAGTAATAGTATGTGTACAGTTTGGTTCGGCGTTTCCCTTTTGGCCTGGTTCGGTTCGGTGTACTCTTGCTCCATTGGTTCGGTTCGGATGCTTTGTGTCTGGTTCGGTGGCTGCTCCCTCCTAGATGTCCCGATCCGATCCGGTGCTTTGCTCCAACTCTAGCTCCATGCTAGGTCCTTCGATCCGATCCCTATGCTCCTACCCCCGATCCGATCCCTATTAGTCTCTCCAACCGATCCCCTTTTGTTTCTCTCCGATCCGATCCGATCCCCTTTATTTTCTCTCTGATCCGATCCCCTGCCCAACTCCAATTCTAAGCAAATGGTCTTCCTTCTCACCAAACCTCTTATGCTAAGTTCCAATCCGAATCGAGTCCTCTTTCCTAGTTCTCCTATCCGATCCGAGCCCAATTATCCGATCTGATCCGTTCGTAACCCTGTATATTTCCTGTGACTTTCCAGCGACTGTTTTACGCCATACGACGGCGTTTTCGACCAATCTAATAGTTCTAATCAATCACAAAACATACCGTACAGTCATAGCAACATAGGGAATCGACCATAGACATCAAAACAACAACCATAACATGTAATTTGGATCAAACCTACCCAAAATCCCATATTTTCCCTTAAGCATTTTTAGGAAAAACTAATGATATGATTAGAAAAACTTAACGAAATTAACCCAAATTCATATCAGAGGTATAAAACATTATTTAAGAATTTATAAATATTTTTCCAGAATTTATTAATGTATAAATTCGCTAATCTTCCCTAATTACCCTTAATTAACCTTAATTAGTGAGGAACTATGCAAATCACTCACCTTAGCCACAAATAAACCTTAGATCTGAAATAAATCTCTGTTTGGGCGCGAATAACAATGCAAATCAACAACTCTAATCTTGATTTGGTGAAGATCCCCCTTGATTTGATGTTGCTAAGCTTAATCCTTGGTTAGAAAGTGATTTGGGGTGATTTAGAGGTTGGAGGCCATTTTTAGGGTTTCTAAGAGGTAAGTGGAGGCTGGAAAACTGAAATGGAATGAATCTCTAACTCTTTTCAGCCTCCCCATTACCCTAATCCCGAAATGGGTTATTGGCCCATTCACTAATCACCTTATTTGGCCCGGTTAAGTAGTGTTTCACCTTCCAAACCTTATTTCGACCATATCTCCTAAACGGTAAGTCCGTTTAGTATTATGACCACTCTATGGAAAGGTAAACCATCAAACGAATCTAATGGAAGTGGTTTCAGGTCAAAATTCCTTTCCAGTCAAAAGTTATGGCCAAAACAGTATCAGCTAGGGGCATAACGGTCATTTAAAAATCGGCAAAAATCATGAACATGGGGAATGACCCCAATAGTCGTTTCCCAAAGTTACATGACCATACTCCTTCATATAAGAAATAAATAAATATTCTACGATCTTCCGATGCATAGAATGCAGGTTGTTACATTCTTCCCCCCTTAAGAAATTTCATCCCCGAAATTCCCTAACTAAAACACACAAAATGGTCCCGCATGCCTATCAGCCATAAAACAACAATCAAACATGTAAAACAAGCAAAACAAGTCTATCCTAGCATGCGGAATAACTAAATTACAAAGTAAATCTTACCAGACAAAGAGTTCTGGATACGTTTTCTTAATGCTCTCCTCTATCTCCCAAGTACAGTCATTCTCGTTCTTGCCCCACTGAACCTTGACTAGCTTCACCGCCTTCCTTCTAAGTCGCTTTGTATCATGCTCGACAATACGAGTTGGCTTGCGGTTCCCAACTGCCTCGGGTTCCACTTCGAAGTCCTCTAACTGATCAGGTGAAATAATCATATCTGGGTCGTGCACGAACTTCCTTAGCTGGGAAACATGAAATACGTTGTGAACTCCTGCCATATTTTCAGGTAAGTCAACTCTATACGCCAAATTCCCAACTTGCTCGAGAACTGGGAATGGGCCAACAAATCTTGGTGCCAACTTGCCTCTCCTACCAAATCGTATCACGCTCTTCAACGGAGAAACCTTGACAAACACCAAGTCACCAGTGGAGAATTTTAAGTCTCTTCTCCTCTTGTCAGCATAACTTTTCTGCCTATCCTGGGCAGCCTTCATCCGTTGTTGAATGATCTTAATCTTATCTGAAGTTTCCCTCACCACATCTGGTCCAAGCATAAACTTTTCGCCAGTCTCTATCCAACATGATGGTGAGTTGCATGGTCTTCCGTACAAAGCTTCATATGGAGCCATACTAATACTGGATTGGTAGCTATTATTATATGCAAATGGTCATCCCATGATCCACCAAAATCCAATATACAAGCTCTGAAGAGATCTTCCAATATACGATTCACCCTCTCTGTCTGACCGTCAGTTTGAGGATGATATGCGGTACTGAGATGTACTTCCGAGCCTAGAGCCTCTTGTAAGCTCTTCCAAAACCCACTATTAAACAACGGGTCTCAGTCACTCACAATGCTTTTAGGTACTCCATGAAATATCACTACCCACTTCATATACAATTCTGCTAACTTAGCTGCCGTTCCGGTCGATCTGACTGCTATAAATCTTGCACTCTTAGTCAATCGATCCACAATTACCCAAATGCTATCATGTCCCGATCTAGTCCTTGGTAAACCATCAATGAAATCCATCGAGACTTGCTCCCATTTCCATTCAGGAATTTCTAATGGTTGCAACAAACCACTAGGCTTCTTTTGCTTGGCTTTAACTAGCTGGCAATTCATGCACTTGGATATAAACTTCCCAACGTCTCTTTTCATCCCTTCCCAGTAGTAAGTCTGTTTCATGTCTTGATACATCTTATCACCACCGGGGTGTATAATCAGTTTTGAGTGATGACATTCCCTAAGCACTTCATCTCTCAAACCATTCACGTTGGGTACAACTAGTCTTCCATTCTTTCGAAACCATCCTTCTCGATCAAGCCCATACAAACTCATCTCCTCACCGTCGATATTCATCTCTAACTTGGAGATGATTTCTAATAGATTATGATCGTCCCTCTGACTAGAACCTATCCGCTCAATCAAGGTGGGTCTGATCGTCAAACTAGCGAACATCGTTGGATCCAATTCGCACTTTGGTCTGAATCATACCCTGCGATATACTCCAGTTTCTTCCATTCAAGAAACATAGCCGCTAAACTGGCATGTCTCCTACTCAAGGCATCGGCGACCGCATTGCCTTTCCCAGGTGTATATTCAATATCAAAATCACACGAAGCCAAGAACTCTAACCATTTCCGCTGTCGGAGATTTGGATCCTTCTGAGAGAAGAGATACTTTAACAATTTATGACCGGTAAACAACTCAAATCTTTCTCCCAAGAGATAATGTCTCCACATCTTCAACGCGAACACGATCGCTGCCAGTTCCAAATCATGGGTAGGATACTTTTTCTCATGCGGCTTTAATTGCTGACTAGCATAAGCTACAACTCTACCTCCTTGCATCAATACAGCACCTAGTCCGGTACCACAAGCATCCATGTATACCGTCATTTCCTCATTCCCTTTAGGAATGACTAACACTGGCGCACGCGTCAACTTTTCTTTTAGACTCTTGAACGCATTCTCACACACTCCGTCCCAGACGAAGGCTTGATTCTTCTTAGTCAACTGAGTCAACGGTGCTGCTATCTTGGAGAAGTTCTGAATAAACTTATGATAATATCCAGCTAACCCCAAGAAGCTTCTTACGTCTATTGCATTCTTGGGCGTAGGCCAATGCTGTACTGTAGCCACCTTCGCAGGGCCCACGGCAATACCATTCTCTGAAACAACATGGCCCAAGAATCTCACTTCCCTCTTCCAAAAGTGACACTTAGAAATCTTTGCTTTCAACTGGTGTTTTCTCAATACCTCCATCACTATTCTTAAATGTTCCATGTGTTCTTTCTCTGTCCTCGAATAGACCAAAATGTCATCCACGAACACAAGGACAAACTTATTCAACTGATATCTGAATACCCTATTCATAAGATCCACAAAATATGCTAGGGCATTGGTCAGCCCGAATGGCATGACCAACCACTCATAAAACCCATACGGCATCCGAAATTCCGTTTTAACTATACTCTCAGCTTCCACTCTAAGCTGATGAAAGCCTGTCGCGAGATCCAACTGAGAAAATACTCTCGTGCCACTCAATTGATCAAACAAGTCATCTATCCGCGGTAGAGGATACTTGTTCTTCCTCGTCACTTTATTCAACTCGCGGTAGTCTACACATAAACGAAGGGAACCATCCGCCTTGGTAGCAAACATCCCTTCTTCAAAAGATTGCTGACTTGCACCCCGAGCTCTCGCTGCTCCCTTGGTGCCATATGACAAAGTGGCATCACTATAGGTCTAGCATCTTTCACTAAATCGATACGGAACTCAATCTCTCAGTGTGGTGGAAGCCCGGTTACTTCCTCGAAAACGTTCGGATACTGGCCAACCACGGGCAAACCTGATAACTCACTATGCGGGATGTCGAGGGAATTTAGAAAACTAGCCATTACCCCATCACCGGGTAGACCACCAAACACTACCCTCCGCCCATCATTCGCCCTAGCTGTCACCAAAAAGCCCTCACAGTCTACCACCACCCCGTACCTTTGGAGCCAATCGACTCCCAAAATAATGCCAAACCCAGTAAAGCCCAAAAATAAGCAATCAAAAACAAACATGCATCCATGACTCGATAAGACCACATTACGACAAATCATGCTAAGTCTAGTCGAACCACCAATCGGGTTCATCACTACTAAAGGTCTATTGACAATCTCGGGTTCCAATCCCAACCTGAAACACCCCACCTCCGTTAGGGTCACTCTCAAAGGGAATTCCCTAATTTTGGTGGAGGTTTATAAGTATAAGTCACAGATATACAAGAAAGGTATAAGAACACATATTTTTGAACAGCGGAAAACAACAACTTTTATTCCATTAAAATACGTGTTACACAAACCATGCCATAATTGTCTTACAATTCTTCCAAAAACATAACATCTTCATAACTATCTTGATTACATTATTTAAAGAAGCATAAAGAAAACATAAATAAACTGCATAAGTCCCATAATTGCTGTCCAAAGCCATAGTCCAAAACGAAAAAGATCCAAGCAATACATTCTTTCTCTTCGAGCTGGATGTGAAAACTGGTCAAGCTGCGGTATTCCCTCCCTGTGGACCTAGGGGGGGGGACGAAAGAAAAGAAGACGAAAGAAAAGTAGAGTCAGACATAAAGCCTGAGTAAGTCTAGGACTATTCAGTCTATGAATAAAGAACTGGGTATGGTAAGTATAAACTGGAAATGGGAAATCACCATAAACTAAGTTAAGTTGTCTAGGGTCGAATACACTATCGTACCCCATGTTAATCTCTGTACCCATATAAACTAGTTCCAACAGGCACCCCATAATCAGGGTGAAGTGATCCATTTTTGATGATCGGCTCCTACTCGCATAGTTACATGTGTATTACGACCCCCGTTGTTGTAGTTACCTATGCTGGTCCCACCATGGGGTGTATCAAGTCCCATGGTGGCGGCCCGACACAATTCTAGAATGCACAGGTATGCTACTGGTGCCCAGTGCCTTATTTTTATGCACCGGAGTGTGTGCACGCCCGCACCCCTTAGAACCTACACTGCTGCACCACCGCCGTCGATTTGACCTCTTACAGTCAGCCCAGTAATCGTGCCCTACCCAGCCTAGTTCAGGGTATCCTGATACACCTTGTAGGGTTACTGCTGAAAAGGGTCCCCCGCTACTAGGTTTTCTATTTCTAGCCAACATGTTAAGTTGGTTAAGTGTTTTGTAAACCTAACCCCCAATCATTCTGTATAGTTTAGCATGTTCCATTTTAATTAAGCATTAATTCAATTTACTTAATCCTATCAATCCTGACTCAGCCTTAATTGTCTTATTAAAGCCTTGACCTCTCATATTTGACAGGTATTGTTGTGGCTGCCTATTGCCGGTTGGGTCCGGGCAGTCTTACGCCACAACTCAGTCTAACCTCGGCTCTTTATTGGGCTCCGTGTTTAACCACCCACATTGGATAGGTATTGTTGTGACTACTGGACAGCCGGGCGGTTCCGGGCAGGTTTACATCACAACTCAATCAAACCTCGGGTTAAACACATCATATTTTATAAATTTACATATTTTGTCTCTTTTCTTTTTATATGTAAATATTTGCGGCCCATTATTCAAATTCATCTTTATTGGTTTAAAATTTATTTATGCCACTTAATTATTTTTCAAGGTTGTTGGCATGTGTCAAACATGCCACACATATGTTCTATGTTTTAACCCCGTCGTCATTACCCCCGTTTTTATACGTTCACTAAAATATAACATATGTTGGGTTTAACATTTAAACCCAACTTAGCCACATGAAAAAGGGGAGGCTTATAACATGGTGTTTATACATTCTAAGTGACATAAAAGGGGAGTGTGAACGCATGAACTTGCAAAATAACGATCTAATTAACATGAATTAGGCACATGTGAACTTGCATTGTAATAGCATAAAATCATGGTATAAACAATACTTAAACATGAATCATTCTATTCATATAATCATGGCATAAACATACCTAAACATGAACCATTCTATTCATATAATTATGGCATAAACATACCTAAACATGAAATCATGTTTTTTAGTCTATTCATGTAAACTTGCAATTGGAATGTAAATCTAACTTAATTATATGTCATATATATCACCATATGATTTTGATAACAACTTTGGCCTAAAACATGTTTTCAACTAGGCATAACACCAAACATAGTTTAGTCATGTTCATAAAAATGCTTACTTTTGTTTCTAATACAAAAGTATGATTTGCTAATTTCAACATAGATTCATATAAACCAGAGTACTTAGTCGAGTCCAATTACACACTAAAAGTGATCATAAAAGTATGTACATCATATTGGCATAATAGTGAATCATATACTTGCATGAATCCCAAATAAAATACCATAACATATGGTTGTTAACATGAATCATATACTTGCATGAATCCCAAATAAAATACCACAACATATGGTTGTTAACATGAATCATATACTTGTATGAACCCCAAATAAAATACCACAACATATGGTTGTCAACATAAACCACATACTTGCAAATATCCAATCGTATACCATAACATTTCCAAATCGTTTAGAATCAAAGCAACATACAAATATAGATTATTATCGCCACAATTCCATTTCTCACTTTACACAAATCAACACAATTATTTAATTCACAACGGAATAGTACTCGACTTACAACGTATGACGAATCTTCAATTCAGGAATCTGAATTCTGAATTTGGAGATGCTATCCTTTGTTGTAGGCGTTGCTTTGATTTAATTAACGTTGCTTTAAGCTTTCGATTTATCTCCTAATTGTCTCTCAATTTCTTATGGCTATCTCTAGTCTCTCCTCAGCAGCATGACGGTCTCATCTCCATTTTTGTTTGTGTGAATTAGGGTGAGTCTTAGGTCCTTTTTATAGAGTTTGTGAGTTGATTAAGACCGTCGATGGAGCTTGGTGTAATAATAGCCGTTCGTTTGAAGGAGAGACCAACCAGGAGCTGACACCTAGCCCTAGTGACAAGGCAAGGCTCGGAAAATCGACCAAACACAGACCAGGCCAGCCAGGGGGGCTGGGTTCGACCTGGCTCAGGGGCCAGGTCGACATGCCAGTCGACACGGGTGACCCAGGTCGACTGCCCAATCGACCTGGATAGCCCAGGTCGACTACCAAGTCGACCTGGGTGCCTTGGGCGGGAAAATTCCCGCCCTGGCCAATTGGGCCCAATTTTGAATTTTAAATTGGTTTTTCTGGGCTGTTTTGGTCTGTTTGAATTTTAAACTGAATTCTGAAACTTCCGGAGGCCATATCTTCTTCATACGGAGTCCGTTTTACGCAAACTCGGACTCTATCCCAAGCAGAATTCTGAGACGAACGCAATGGCATATCCCGTTTCCCTTAATTCTTGATTTGAAATTAGTTATACTTTAATTTGTGAATTTCACTGTTATAAAATACACGGGGTGTTACATTCTCCCCCACTTAAAAGGATTTCGTCCCCGAAATCTTCAAGTTCAGGAAGAATGTACGTCCTAACATCCAAACATCCATCTACTCATCCATCAAACACGAGCATCCATTGTCCTTAAAAGACTTCTAATGCTTTATGATCATATGCGAAGTGTGTGTGTACATGTACTTATCTAATGCAAAATCAGGCGGTCTACTGATTCAGTTGACCTCCTTAGTGCGAATTATGTAAGTGCCATGAATCCATTATGTATGCAAATTTTCCTATTCATGATTCTACATGAGTGCGCAATCATTCAAACAAATGCGACATCCATATGACAACACATTAAACTTCAACCATATACGAATATACATACATATATGCATATGCAGTATGAAGTGACTGAGCCGATCTAAAACCTAGATTGTGTGTGTATATGCAACCACGAGCAACTACTAGCAATCACTTGCAACCACTTGCAATCATCATCCATAACATGTTTCAATTACATGTTTTCATCCAAAGGGTTTCTTCCTAAAAGATAAGGTCGAGGAGATATACCTAAAAAGATAGATAAAAGCGCAACTTAAGGAAAAAGAAAGATCAAACATGTACCCTCGAAAAGAAAAGGGTAGGCTGCGCGTATTCTATCTTCAGTTTCCCAAGTTGCGTCTCCCTCGGCGTCGCTCCACTGAACTTTGACGAGCTTGACTTCGCGGTTGCGTAGCTTCTTCACTTCCGTTCCTAATATGCGGGTTGGAACTTTCCTCACAGTTGCTTCGCGTTCCACTTCAGCTTCTTCTAGGATGTTTGGCTCTACCACTTCAGCAGATTCATGTAGACATTTTCGGAGATGTGAAACATGAAAGACGTTGTGAACTCCGGCCAATTTTTCGGGTAGCTCTAATCTATAGGCCACTTTCCCAATTTTCTCAATAATAGGAAATGGTCCTACGAACCTTGGTGCTAGCTTTCCTGTGGTTCCAAAACGAACAACGTTCCTTAGCGGAGATACCTTAAGAAAAACTCTGTCCCCAACCTCAAATTCAAGGTCGGTCCTTCTCTTGTCGGCGTAGGACTTTTGTCTGTCTTGGGCCGTCTTCATCCTTCTTCGTATTAAGTCTACTTTTTCTGAAGTCTCTCGGATCATATCTGGTCCAAGTATGAGCTTATCAGTAGACTCCCACCAACAAGTGGGCGATCGGCACGGTCTTCCATATAAAGCTTCGAAGGGCGCCATTCCGATGGTGGCTTGGTAGCTGTTGTTGTAGGCAAATTCCACCAAAGGAAGATGGTCTTCCCACGTCCCTCCGAAGTCAAGGACGCACAGTCTTAAAAGGTCCTTCAAAACCCTGTTCACTCTTTCTGTTTGGCCGTCAGTTTGGGGATGGTAGGCTATGCTCAAGCATAACTGTGTGCCTACCGCTTCTTGCAGACTCCGCCAAAACTCACTTGTGAAGATAGGGTCTCGGTCACTAACAATGCTGGATGGTATTCCATGGAGTCGAACAATTTCCTTGAGGTAAAGAGATGCTAGGGATGAGGCAGTTCTTTTACTTTTGACAGGTAAAAAGTGGGCGCTTTTAGTAAGCCTATCCACTATTATCCAAATGCTAGTGTTGCCTCTCCTAGACCTAGGCATCCCATCAATGAAGTCCATTGAGATGCTATCCCACTTCCACTGCGGGACCTCTAGAGGATGGAGCAGACCGCCAGGCTTTTTCTGTTCCGCTTTAACCTGTTGGCACACCATACACTTAGAAACGAAATCTGCCACGTCCTTCTTCATGCCGTTCCAAAAGAAAGTCCTCTTTATGTCCTTGTACATTTTATCCCCGCCCAGATGTATCGTCATCTTAGAGTGGTGTGCTTCCTCGAGAACCTTCTTTACTAAATCCCTTGTCTGTGGGACGCATAGTCTTCCGTCTTGCCTTAGCCAACCCTTATCGTCGATGGAGTATCTGTTGAGGTGACTTGAAGTTTCACCCCTAATTAGCCTATCAATCGTCTCCGCAAGCTGAGGGTCTTCGCATTGTGTTGTCCTTATTGAGTCCACTAAAGTCGGGCGTACTTCGAGAGATGCTAGCAAGCCTGGTACAAAATCGGAGGAGGGCCTAAAGTCAAAGCTGGCTATAAACTCTAGGCTTTGTCTTTCAACAAACAGCGGGCTTAGGGTCAGTTTCTTTCGGCTCAACGCGTCTGCCACTACGTTGCCTTTGCCCGAAGTGTAGGAGATCTCGAAATCGTACGAGGCAAGAAACTCCATCCATCTCTGTTGCCTCAAGTTAAGATCTTTCTGCGAGAAAAGATATTTCAACGATTTATGGTCAGTGTAAAGTACAAACTTCTCACCTAGGAGATAGTGTCACCAAGACTTGAGTGCAAAGACGATGGCGGCTAACTCAAGATCGTGGGTCGGGTAGTTCTTTTCATGCACTTTTCAATTGCCTTCCACCATAAGCTACTACCCTTCCTTCTTGCATCAAGACAGCGCCTAGCCCTGTCCTACATGCATCTGTATAAACTGTGAACATCTTGCTTCCATCTGGCAACGTCAAAACTGGGGCTGTTGTAAGAGCCCTTTTTAGTCGTTGGAAGCAAACTCGCAATCCAAGTCCCAATTGAACACTAGATTTTCTTGGTCAACTTTGTGAGCGGAGCTGATATCTTTGCAAAGTCTCTGATGAATTTCCGATAGAAGCCTGCTAGCCCGAGAAAGCTTCGGACTTCTGTTGCGTTCTTTGGTGTCTTCCAGTCCTGCACCGCTACTACCTTAGCTGGGTCTACAGCCAACCCTTCTTTGGATACTATGTGCCCAAGAAATCTTACTTCCTCTCACCAAAAGTGGCATTTGGAGAATTTGGCTTTTAGCTGATGGACTCGCAGAGTTTCCATGATTGCCCTTAAGTGCTAAGCATGTTCCTCTTCACTCTTTGAGAAGATAAGGATATCGTCTACGAAGACCACTACGAACTTATTGAGGAAATCTTTGAACACCCTACTCATCAAGTCCATGAAGTAAGCAGGTGCGTTTGTCAAGCCGAAAGGCATGACAAGCCATTCAACGAAGCCGTCCGGGGTTCTGAATGCCGTTTTATCAATGCTATCTTCAGCCACCCTTAGTTGATGAAAATCGGTCGCTAAATCGAGTTGGGAGAAAACAGACGCTCCTACAAGCTGATCAAACAGATCGTCAATTCTAGGGAGAGGGTGCCTATTCTTTTTCGTTAGCTTGTTGAGCTCCCTATAGTCAACACATAGACGGAGTGAACCATCCGCCTTTGTAGCGAACACCACTGGAGCGCCCCATTCTGAAATGCTCCTCCTAATGAACCCCTTCTCTAGAAGCTCTTTAATCTGTTTACTGAGCTACTTTCTTTCCCGTGGAGCCATGTGTCTAACGGGAAACGCAACGGGCTTTGCATTATCTACAAGATATATGCGGAAGTCTATCTCCCGCTTCGGAGTCAAGCCCTTCACCTCTTCGAAGACATCCGGATATTCCCGGACCACTCTAACCGATTGCAAATTGTCGACAGAGGCATCTAGCGATTCAAGATAACTAAGCATAACCACATACGAGGGACTACAAGTAATTTCCAAAGTGTTACCAAGCTGGGCCAGGAGCCTAACAACCCTTTTCTCACAATCAAGGATAGCCCCATTACTGGATAGCCAATCCATGCCCAAAATCAAACCATATCCCGAAAAGCCCAAGACAAAGGCGCTACATTTAAATTCTACGCTTAGGATAGAAATTTTCAATCCCACACAGATCATAGACAAATGAGCTGGGCCCCCAATTGGGTTTGAAACAATTAAGGGGTCCTCTACCATACTAGTTTCTAGGTGCAGAGATTCTACTAAAGCAGACGAGATAAAAGGAGTGTGATGCGCCAGAATCAAATAAAGTGCGAACGGGGTGATCATAAAGATAAACTACACTTTCTACAGAAGTATTTATACCTCGCTGTTGCAGAGGTGGCGCCTCTAGCACATGAACCTGTGCCCCTGAGGTGGATCCAGCCCTCTACCCCTGTCCTCGTTTCTTCGGGCAATCCTTAGCCATGTGGCCTGTCTCACCGCAAGAAAAACACCCGCCATTCATCTTGGCCTTCTTTTTCCGGCAATCTTTCACTAAGTGCCCCCACTTTGCCACAGAAATTACACTTCCTCTTCTCTTTGTTGTCTTTCCCGCCCTTCTTAAAGTCTGTCTTCTTAGGCTGTAAACCCTCTTTATTCCCTTGAGAGTTTTCTGCCTTTGTCTCCTTCTTGCCCTTATCCTCTTCGTTCGGCAATGCCATCTGCACCAACCTTTCATATGTAGCTCCCATGGGTATATGGGTCATAGCCAAACTGTGTAATGGCTCATTCAACCCCTTGACAAAGCGGAGAGCCTTCTTGTGCGGGGGTGTTGACTAGGTCAAGTCCGAACGTAGTCAGCTGATTGAACTGATTAACATACTCTTTGACTGTCATGTTCCCTTGCTTAAGAAAGAAGAATTTTTCCAACTGAAGACTCCTTTCAGCTTCTGAGAGAAATTTAGCTTCAAACCTTGCCCTAAAGTCCTCCCATGTTTCCACTGGCCTTTCTGCATTGGTGACTTCCCACCAGTAGGAAGCCTCGCCTTTAAGTAGCCATACTGCCAGTTGTACCTTCTGCCTATCTTCTACCTCAAAGATGACGAATAAGTCCTCGGTTTCCTTCAGCCAATTCCTGGCTGCCACGAAGGACTCAGTTCCATGAAAGTCCTTTCCTCCCATGGCTTTAAAATCTTTACATATCTTAGCAAAAGTGTTTCCCCGCGGAGGAGGTGGAGGAAGAGGTGCTGCTGTAGCTGGATGATTTCCTGCAGCTGGGGGAGGAGGAACGGTAGGACCTGGCTGAGTGGCCCTCGCTTCTAAGAATCGTCTAAACCAACCAGGTATTGGTACACCCTCCGGCATGTTAAGTTCTTCGGACATGCTAAAACAAAAAGGATAGATTAAAAACGAAGGATAAAAGATAGTACCTATGGCTTTGGGGGGACTATGCCTTTTTAAAATAAGATAACATTTTATCTTTAAAAATGCTTCTTTAAATTTTCTTTTGAAAATAAATTTTCAAAACTTTTTATCTTATCCGGTAAACCTATGTTCTGATACCAAGTGAAACACCCCACCTCCGTTAGGGTCACTCTCAAAGGGAATGCCCTAATTTTGGTGGAGGTTTATAAGTATAAGTCACAGATATACAAGACAGATATAAGAACACATATTTTTGAATAGCGGAAAACAACAACAACTTTTATTCCATTAAAATACGTGTTACACAAACCATGCCATAATTGTCTTACAATTCTTCCAATAACATAACATCTTCATAACTGTCTTGATTACATTATTTAAAGAAGCATAAAGAAAACATAAATAAACTGCATAAGTCCCATAATTGCTGTCCAAAGCCATAGTCCAAAACGAAAAAGATCCAAGCAATACATTCTTTCTCTTCGAGCTGGATGTGAAAGCTGGTCAAGCTGCGGTATTCCCTCCCTGTGGACCTGGGGGGGGGGGGACGAAAGAAAAGAAGACGAAAGAAAAGTAGAGTCAGACATAAAGCCTGAGTATATCTAGGACTATTCAGTCTATGAATAAAGAACTAGGTATGGTAAGTATAAACTGGAAATGGGAAATCACCATAAACTAAGTTAAGTTGTCTAGGGTCAAATACACTATCGTACCCCATGTTAATCTCTGTACCCATATAAACTAGTTCCAACAGGCACCCCATAATCAGGGTGAAGTGATCCATTTCTGATGATCGGCTCCTACTCGCATAGTTACATGTGTCTTACGGCCCCCGTTGTTGTAGTTACCTATGCTGGTCCCACCATGGGGTGTATCAAGTCCCATGGTGGCGGCCCGACACAATTCTAGAATGCACAGGTATGCTACTGGTGCCCAGTGCCTTATTTTTCTGCGCCGGAGTGTGTGCACGCCCGCACCCCGTTAGAACCTACACTGCTGCACCACCGCCGTCGATTTGACCTCTTACAGTCAGCCCAGTAATCGTGCCCCACCCTGCCTAGTTCAGGGTATCCTGATACACCTTGTAGGGTTACTGCTGAAAAGGGTCCCCCGCTACTAGGTTTTCTATTTCTAGCTAACATGCTAAGTTGGTTAAGTGTTTTGTACACCTAACCCCCAATCAGTCTGTATAGTTTAGCATGTTCCATTTTGATTAAGTATTAATTCAATTTACTTAATCCTATCAATCCTGACTCAGCCTTAATTGTCTTATTAAAGCCTTGACCTCTTACATTAGACAGGTATTGTTGTGGCTGCCTGTTGCCGGTTGGGTCCGGGCAGTCTTACACCACAACTCAGCCTAACCTCGGATCTTTATTGGGCTCCGTGTTTAACCACCCACATTGGATAGGTATTGTTGTGACTACTGGACAGCCGGGCGGTTCCGGGCAGGTTTACATCACAACTCAATCCAAACTCGGGTTAAACACATCGTATTTTCTAAATTTACATATTTTCTCTTTTCTTTTTATATGTAAATATTTGCGGCCCATTATTCAAATTCATCTTTATTGGTTTAAAATTTATTTATGCCACTTAATTATTTTTCAAGGTTGTTGGCATGTGTCAAACATGCCACACATATGTTCTATGTTTTAACCCCGTCGTCATTACCCCCGTTTTTATACGTTCACTAAAATATAACATATGTTAGGTTTAACATTTAAACCCAACTTAGCCACATGAAAAAGGGGAGGCTTATAACATGGTGTTTATACATTCTAAGTGACATAAAAGGGGAGTGTGAACGCATGAACTTGCAACATAACGATCTAATTAACATGAATTAGGCACATGTGAACTTGCATTGTAATAGCATAAAATCATGGTGTAAACAATACTTAAACATGAACCATTCTATTCATATAATCATGGCATAAACATACCTAAACATGAACCATTCTATTCATATAATTATGGCATAAACATACCTAAACATGAAATCATGTTTTTAGTCTATTCATGTAAACTTGCAATTAGAATGTAAATCTAACTTAATTATACGTCATATATATCACCATATGATTTTGATAACAACTTTGGCCTAAAACATGTTTTCAACTAGGCATAACACCAAACATATTTTAGTCATGTTCATAAAAATGCTTACTTTTGTTTCTAATACAAAAGTATGATTTGCTAATTTCAACATAGATTCATATAAACCATAGTACTTAGTCGAGTCCAATTACACACTAAAAGTGATCATAAACGTATGTGCATCATATTGGCATAATAATGAATCATATACTTGCATGAATCCCAAATAAAATACCATAACATATGGTTGTTAACATGAATCATAAACTTGCATGAATCCCAAATAAAATACCACAACATATGGTTGTTAACATGAATCATATACTTGTATGAACCCCAAATAAAATACCACAACATATGGTTGTCAACATAAACCACATACTTGCAAATATCCAATCGTATACCATAACATTTCCAAATCGTTTAGAATCAAAGCAACATACAAATATAGATTATTATCGCCACAATTCCATTTCTCACTTTACACAAATCAACACAATTATTTAATTCACAACGGAATAGTACTCTACTTACAACGTATGACGAATCTTCAATTCAGGAATCTGAATTCTGAATTTGGAGATGCTATCCTTTGTTGTAGGTGTTGCTTTGATTTAATTAACGTTGCTTTAAGCTTTCGATTTATCTCCTAATTGTCTCTCAATTTCTGACGGCTATCTCTAGTCTCTCCTCAGCAGCATGACGGTCTCATCTCCATTTTTGTTTGTGTGAATTAGGGTGAGTCTTAGGTCCTTTTTATAGAGTTTGTGAGTTGATTAAGACCGTCGATGGAGCTTGGTGTAATAATAGTCATTCATTTGAAGGAGAGACCAACCAGGAGCTGACACCTAGCCCTAGTGACAAGGCAAGGCTCAGAAAATCGACCAAACACAGACCAGGCCAGCCAGGGGGGGCTGGGTTCGACCTGGCTCAGGGGCCAGGTCGACATGCCAGTCGACACCGTGTCGACTTGGCAGTCGACACGGGTGACCCAGGTCGACTGCCCAGTCGACCTGGATAGCCCCAGGTCGACTACCAAGTCGATCTGGGTGCCTTGGGCGGGAAAATTCCTGCCCTGGCCAATTGGGCCCGATTTTGAATTTTAAATTGGTTTTTCTGGGCTGTTTTGGTCTGTTTGAATTTTAAACTGAATTCTGAAACTTCCGGAGGCCATATCTTCTTCATACGGAGTCCGTTTTACGCAAACTCGGACTCTATCCCAAGAAGAATTCCGAGACGAACGCAATGGCGTATCCCGTTTCCCTTAATTCTTGATTTGAAATTAGTTATACTTTAATTTGTGAATTTCACTGTTATAAAATACACGGGGTTTTACACAACCTATCTACCAGGTCACTAGATATAAAAGAACTGGAAGCCCTGGTATCAAACAAAACTCTTACTGGAACATCATAAAAAAAGCATACCTTGAATGACGTCATTATTTCCCTTCTCCGCCGCGGTTGGGGCATTCGACGAAGAAGGAATAGCATTAAGGGCATATGCTTTCACCATCTGCTTTTCTTTAGGGGGTTGCGGACACTTGTCCTTGTGATGTCCCACTTGACCACAGTTGAAGCACTTCTTATCCGCTGGCTTAGCCCGGTAATTACTAGCATAATGGTCCTTCTTACCACAGCTGAAGCACTCAAACATCTTTCTTATTCTTTTTCTGGCCATCCTTGTTCTGGTTCTGCTTCCTCTTATTCTGAGAACCACTCTTGCCTCCAACACTTGCTTGTGGTTTTGGCTCCTCTGCAAGTGCAACCTCAGTCTTTGACTTAGGGTAAAGACTCTCTAATCTCAAAGCTTTCCCAACAATCGATTCAAAAGTCTCATCGACGTGGTTAATGAGCCTTTCCCCCAAGTACTGATCCAAGCCAGTTATGAACTTCTCATTCTTCTTCTCGGCAGTATCAATAAGAGATAACCCATATTTCGACAAAGTGTCGAATTCAGCAATATACTCTGAGACAGCTCTGCCATTCTGCTTGAATCCTGAACTTCCGTGGCCGACTCCGTTCCGTGGAACGTCTTCCCACCAAGGCTAGTGTAATTCTTGCATAGCTCGGCGAAATCGACCCTAGGCGCATGCACTATTGGACCACCACCATTACCAGCATTGGGAGCTGCCCCTTGCACATCCCTAAGCATGTCTCTCATGAGGTCAGTAAACATCGCCCTCATGTCAACAACATTCTCATTATTGGCTCCTCTACCAGCACCGCTTGCGTATCGGCTCATCGTTCAATCTGTAAAGAGAAACGATTAACCATCTTCATAGTGGTGCTAGTGCAGTGCGTCTTCATTCTTAGCTATACTAATAATATATATATATAGCTTTTGAAAACAAAAATAATCACAATTACGCTCTCTCATATATGTACTATCTGTAACAACCCGAAAATCTGGGCCAGTTTAAAATTTTTATTTTGGCAATTTTAGCCAATTTTGATTATTTAAAATGAATTATTTTAAATAGTATCGACCAGAAATTGATTTGAATGATGTGTGAATGGCGTGGGCCTTCACTAGACCGGGGATAAGGCTAGGCCTTGTCCCGTTTCTAGTATCGTGCCGTTATGCCGCCGAAATTTTCTAAAATATGTTAGAAAAATAAAAATATCATTTTATTGAATAAATGAACTGAATAGAACATTCATAAGTTAAATAAAATATTTTATCGTTAAAAATATAGTTTTAACATGGAAGTGAATAAAATAAATATTCATTTACAAACCGGACGGTTTGTTTATGTACACCTATTTGAAGGACATTGATTGGGTCGATAGATTTTACACATCGCCCAACTGCACAACTAAAATCTGTGTTTGATTGTTTGAAACCCCACACGGGTGTTGGGATGAAATTTGAAGTTCACTCATCCTGATTGATTAAATATGTTGATCGATTGATTGACAGGCTGTTATAAGCGTTAGATATCTGTATTTGATGCTTATACAGTGTAGTGCACTTTGGTTGATGGTTGATTATTTTTCAATGCTATTATATACATGTGTTGTATGAAAATCCATATAATTAATTTTATATGGTGATTGACTGGGCCTCATTCCAATTTAGAAAATAAAGAATATTATAACATAAAAGGTTCATGTGTTGACTGTACTCATCCGTTGAGATTAGTCATGCGTTGAACGAAATAATTTAACAAAAATTGTCACACGTGGACAGTACTCATTCGTTGAGATTAGTCGTGTGTTGACAAAAATAAATATTCATTTATTGAATAGAATATTTGAAAATAGAAATATATGAAGCCGTGTTGGTTAGATTGACGCCATTTTGACGTGAGCGATATTTATATCGATTTTATTCATTTTAAAATACATATTGAAAAGTGATTTCGAAAACGCATATTTTGAAATGAAATTGAAATGAATTGAATATAAAACAATTTCGAAATGAATTGAATGTAAAACGATTTCGAAATGAATTGAATATATAATGAATTTGAATTGAAATGGAAGTTGAAATTGTTTTTGAAACGAATTTAAAACCATCTATATAATTCGTTTTAAATATAAATCAACGAAATATATATTATATATATTATATATATTATATATATAATATAATGGCCTGAATAGAACGCGCCGCGCCGCAGCAGTTCGTGAATTTCGACCATTTCTTTCAAACGGACATTACGGGAGATCCGACCGTCGGATTCTCCTAAAAACGGAACCGTTGGGTTCGTATCGAAAAGAGCTTTCTAACGAATATTAGAAATTAAAAATCTAATGGTTGGATTTGGAATTATGTCCAAATCAAATTTGAAAAAGGTCGCTGTAAGTGCAGTTCGATGGCTGTTGATGGAAATCGACTGTACGGGCCTTGATAAAATTATTAAAAATAATAATAATTTGTGTAAAATCATAAGAAATGATTTAGAAAGGATTGGGATGAAAAACTCCATATTTGAAAAGATAAAAATAGATTTTTATCGAAATGAAGTAGTTTTGAACTAGAATTATAATTCTATTTATTTTTAAATAAACAAATTGAATTAGAAAAGGGTTTTAAAAATAACCAGAATTTCCAATGATTGCATTGGAATGGATTTGAATCGAAATTGTCTTCGGAATATTTCGATGTTGGAATTCGGGATTATACAGATGTTATGGAAATTTGAAAGATATATATATTTATATCGTTATTTCCAATACGACATTTGTTAATCGTAGAATTTGATATTGAATATAAGCCGATATATTTTCTATTCAGAGCCTTGTATTGAATATCAAATGTGATTTGGGTTTGTCGTGAATGGTGTCTTCACTAACACTGTTCTTGAACCCAGTTGAGAAAAGATTAAATCTTTTTATTTAGATTTAATGAAGTGTATCAATTAAGTAATATTTAATTGGAATTGAATTGATATTGATTTTTGGGTTTATCGTGAACAGTGTTTTAAATAACACTCGTTCTTTAACCCGATAATTAATGGAATGTGATTTTGGGTTTATCGTGAATCGTGTTTTAAATGACACTGATTCTTTAACCCAGTTAGCGATTAAAACTAAGTGGAGTTTTAATGAATCTTTAATTAGATTGAAATGATCGAGAATGGAGTATCACCAGTTTTGCTCCAGGCGATAGTTAAATCTTTAATTAGATTTGAACGTGAAATGGTAATTGAATTTACCGATAACACCGTGGTGTTAGACATGAAGTATAACCAGTTTTACTTCATGGGATGAATAGGTTGGGATTGGGAAATTAAAACAAATGATTACTTTGGTAAGGTTCGCTAATCCCGACTAGTTTAAATTGATATTCAAAAATAGATTAAAGAATAAATTTTAATGATTTATCTTTGATAAAATTAATGGGAACCTTTCCCTAAGAATGTGAAATTTAGAAACTAACCGTAGGTTGGCTAAGCAGAGTGATTTCCTGGGTATTGATCTGATGTTGGTTTCGGCCTTCGGGGTTAATATTTGGGGAATTATTCTCTTGATTAATTTACGGTTAGTGACTGATGAATTGGAATGAGGCGTATGTTGTGTTTGTGTAACACTTATTTAAAATATACGTGAGTTATTCGGAAAGACCGGGTTTATCCCATTCTGAATAACTGATACGATGATAAGTCGAAGATGAAGACGATGGTCGAAGACCGGAGGTCTTCACGTCGTTTGGGTGATTACTGATGATCTTGATTGGGCTGTACACCCAAGAAGATGGAAACAGTTGGTGATCGTCCAGACGTACTTGGAGATCGATGGATATGCGGGGTACTAGGTGCCTCCGGTTTCGTTCAGCCCCAGAACGGACTTGTAAATGGACTTTGTGTCTGACATTGGATTTTAGTCCATGTGATTGATCTCTATTAAATATATATCGGTTTGGCGGCGGAGAATTTATTCTCTTGCTTAACGCCCTTCTCTGAGACGTACGAGCTCAGGGGTTATATATTGATGGATATCAATCGCATGGAGTGAATTGCCTGTGTGGCATGCCTAAGTGGCAAATGATCAAGGCTTCTGTTGAAAAGCAAAGTCTTGTGGTTGATGATCGAAGCACGACCTTTGTGGCGTAGCTTTGTGTAACGTTGATTCGCGAGTATCACACCTGGTATGAACCAAAAACGGGAGACGGACATCAGGGAGGACATGCGTTTCTTTCTAGTTAGGAGTGGCGTCAGTGCTTGAACTGGCTGACGAGTTTGACTCATGTGGATGTTGCTTATTATTACTTGCTGAAAAGCGAGGCGCCTCGTGATATCGGTTTCGGACGATGCTTCTGGTCGGCTGACAGGCCAGGCTTACGCTCCAAAGGGCGGGGAAACGTAGTGTTCAGGCATAATAATCCACATCGGTGGAC
Source organism: Allium sativum (assembly GCA_030737875.1). NCBI lineage: Eukaryota > Viridiplantae > Streptophyta > Magnoliopsida > Asparagales > Amaryllidaceae > Allium > Allium sativum. Next base: position 146,774,430 of record CM060922.1, on the reverse strand, counting down.
CGGCCCTGACGATCTAAAGGGTTGATGCGTTCTGATCCTGTGGCTCGGGCTAGAGAGTCACAAATCGGTAGAGGATCTTGCCCCTAGCCTCGGTTCATACCATAAATGATAACCCAACTTCCAATACGACATTGCGGTTTTGATTGTAAACTTATATATGGCGACATAGTGGTATGGGTCATTCATGCCGCCTATGATTGATACTTATGATTTGAAGTTGTTTTATACACTATACACTTATAATAATATCAAATGATTTGTTTTAAACGTATCAAGCATTCTTTGGTTGTTATAAGGGAAAACTCTATCCCCCGGCTTGCGTTGCATTGTGTGATAGGACCTGGGTCTTATAACAGCTTCATTTTTCTTTATTTAGCATTGCGCTGTTTGTTTTATGCACTGGTATTCTTGGGAGGAAACCCGTTCCGTGTTATACGGCATGGTCCCTTGATTTACCTAACTTTAAAATAAAGAATTAATAACTGTTTTAGTTCTCACACCAGTCACATGACTGACCTGGGGTTTATTGTTTTAACCTAAACTCTGGGTGCCCTTATTTTGACACGAGCAGCTAGTAGTTTTGGTTTTGCAGATTTATATTCACAGGATCCTGGTTTACAGCTGGAATGATATCCGGAAAGCTTTGTATCCGTATATCTCTTCTAGTTGTGTATTGTATTATTTTCCGCTGCTATGTATTTAAATGTAATTTAAATCTCTGATATTTCTGTGTTATATTTATTCATTTATACTCTGTATATTCTTGTAATCTGATGCATTGTTGTAATATACAATGAAATGTTCTTCCGTATGCGTTCTATTTTGTCGTGTTCTCAAACGATAGGGCGTTTCGAGCGGTCTGGGTCGGTTTAACGACTGGTTCGGACCGAGCGAAATTCCCGTTCGTCACACTATCTCTCCCTGATGACTTCCCTAGGTTAACCACGCAACCTAGAGCTCTGATACCAAATGTGACAACCCACCCCGCACCAACCGACATTTACTCCACAAGAGCGCTGTACACATGCCCAGTTAGCATGGGAAGATCGTCATAAAAGGAAAGAAAGAAGATGAAGAATCAACAAGGAACCTGTAGAATGTCTCACAGCGCATAGAACAAAATATAATAACAACATACTTGACATAAAACAGGTGAGACAGTGCATAAGCTGAAACAAACTATCATAGCAGCGGAAAATCCAAAGTATAGCTTATGATCCAAAGCCAACATTATTACAACTTTTAAAACTATCTCAAAAAGCTAAACAAGAAAGGTACACTACTAATGCCCAAAGTAGTGACCAATAACGAGACAGGGAGAACATCTATATATCATACGTGGAAGCCTCCTGCTCTCCTCCGAATCCGCTACTCGCGCATCACCAGCTAACCTATCTCTAGTCTGCTCGTGTGAGCACCCAGAGTAATAAGAAGAGACATAAAAATCTGGGTCAGACAAAAAGTCTGGTATGAGCGATAAGCAGCTAAACAGAGCAATAACATGTATACTAAACCATACCTTAACCTTGACCTACAACCAAAGAGTTAGCACTACATACTGTACAACACTCTGAGGTGCCACTAACATATGGTGTGAAGATAACGGGGGTGGGGGTGTGCATGTCATAGGGATGGCAAACAATCAAACATATCAACCATCCTCACATCTCTCACTCAGTGCATAAAGCCTACGATGTCCACCACTGTCAATCACTAGACCCATCGAAGTAGTGACGGAGTTCGACTTGTACAACTACTGCTACTACCAAGCTTACCACATGGAGTCATGACCAAATCTTTACAAATGACCCCACTTCATTAGTCTGTAGCCCTTTAATCGTACCTAGGCCACTATGGCCCTGAATCCGTTCACATACTTCCTACACATAGTGATCTGAAGTTATGGACATCGACCACTCCTTAGCACACGTCCCGCAGCAAAGACCGACTCATGAAGCCCACTCATTGGTTCCCAACTGGATCCTGAGTCAAAGCTCCTCATTTGGACTTCCTTTGCATCTCGGGTTTTGGTTGAATTAGAGTTGGTCTTCAGAAGAGTCATCGCGTGGTAGTAATAGCATGTGTACAGTTCAGTTCGGTGTTCCCCTTCTGGCCTGGTTCGGTTCGGTGTACTCTTGCTCCATCGGTTCGGTTCGTATGCTTTGTGTCTGGTTCGGTGGTTGCTCCCTCCTAGATGTCCCGATCCGATCCGGTGCTTCGCTCCAACTCCAGCTCCAAGCTAGGTCCTCCGATCCGATCCCTATGCTCTTGCCCCCGATCCGATCCCTATTAGTCTCTCCGATCCGACCCCCTTTAGTTTCTCTCCGATCCGATCCCCTGCCCAACTCCAATTCTAAGCAAATGGTCTTCCTTCTCGCCAAACCTCTTATGCTAAGTTCCAATCCGAATCGAGTCCTCTTGCCCAGTTCTCCTATCCGATCCGAGCCCAATTATCCGATCCGATCCGGTTCGGAACCCTGCATATTTCCTGTGACTTTCCAACGACTGTTTTATGGCATACGACGGCGTTTTCGACCAATCTAACAGTTCTAATCAATCACAAAACATACCGTACAGTCATAGAAACATAGGGAATCAACCATAGACATCAAACAACAACCATAGCATGTAATTTGGATCAAACCTACCCAAAATCCCATATTTTCCCTTAAGCATGTTTAGGCAAAACTAATGATATGATTAGCAAAAGTTAACGAAATTAACCCAAATTCATATCAGAGGTCTAAAACATTATTTAAGAATTTATAAATAGTTTTCCAGAATTTATTAATGTATAAATTCGCTATTCTTCCCTAATTACCCTTAATTAACCTTAATTAGTGAGGAACTATGCAAATCACTCACCTTAGCCACAAATAAACCTTAGATCTAAAATAAATCTCTGTTTGAGCGCGAATAACAATGCAAATCTGCAGCTCTAATCTTGATTTGGTGAAGATCTCCCTTGTTTTGATGTTGCTAAGCTTAATCCTTAATTAGAAAGTGATTTGGGGGTGATTTAGAGGTTGGAGGCCATTTTTATGGTTTCTAAGAGGTAAGTGGAGGCTAGAAAACTGAAATGGAATGAATCTCTAACTCTTTTCAGCCTCCTCATAACCCTAATCCCGAAATGGGTTATGGGCTCATTCACTAATCACCCTATTTGGCCCGGATAAGCAGTTTTTCACCTTCCAAACCTTATTTCAGCCATATCTCCTAAACGGTAAATCCGTTTAGCTATTATGACCACTCTACGGAAAGGTAAACCATCAAACAAATCCAGTGGAAGTGGTTTGAGGTCAAAATTCCTTTCCAGTCAAAAGTTATGGACAAAACAGTATCAGGGGCAAAACGGTCATTTAAAAATTGGCAAAAATCATGAACATGGGGAATGACCCCAATAGTCGTTTCCCAAAGTTACATGACCATACGCCTTCATATAAGAAAGAAATAAATATTCTACGATCTTCTAATGTGTAGAATGCGGGTTGTTACAATATGCGTGATCGTCTGGAAATACTCTGTCAGACAGTCGTCCATACAAGTCATCCAGGAACAGGATGAACCGAAGGCACTCTCCTACCACATCCTATATAGGAATCACCCCAAGGATCAGTAGCGAGAAGTCCTTGCAACCCGTATATTTCAACCATGACAGAACCCCAGTATATCTCTGCGTCGACTCAGAGATTGTTAGTGGTTCTTCCATTTATGAAGATATACGGTCATCAGTGCTCCATCTTCATCGCTTGCCAATTAGTCGTGAACGTACAGTTGATTCAAAGTGGTTTTGGGTCTGGTTCCCATCCTGTCTCTTCAAAAACAACTCGTAAAAAGGTAAGTAGAACATTTCATTTGATAGTCGGTTGTTTAACTATCAAATCTTAATAGTGATGTTAAGTTCATTGGCAGCTCAGGTTGTTTATAACAAAACACTTCGTTTAAACCATTTTATCGATTTCATAATCTTATCTCGACAAAACTTTTCTGATTCATTTACTTTGAAAATATAATCAATACTCGCTTTCAAACAACTTCTTTATCAACTTTCACTTTTATTTCCTTGGTTCGGAAATATCCTTATATACCATAAAACATCTTTATTCCTCCTTATCTTGGGAAATACCGTTTCTATTCTCTTATCTTAATATATCGTTATCGCTTCATAAACTTCTTTACATTTCAATTTCCATTAATAACTGGAAATATCATTATATTTATACTTCCAAAAGGTATAATTTCAATTAAAAATCTTATATGTTTATAATGTCGTCAAGTGATATACTTCCTTATAATATAACTTCAAACGAGTTTATCCATTTTAAAGAATCGCGCTTTTTAGACTTATAGTTTTATTTTCAATATACAATTTCCTTTCAAAACCAATATCGCTCTTTATTTCTCATTCCCATGAAAACTCAACGTCCTCTACCATCGCAAACCAATACCATCTTTTGATATTAGTGAAATCGCCCATGTTGGGGTATTTTAATTACCTCTCATACCTTGACCGACAACGTTCTTATCGCAAGACAGTAAGGGTTTGCAACTCAAAAACCTTATATCCCATTTCCGATTTCCACTTATTATGGTTTTAAACTTCATTCCCTTTGATTTGGAAACCCACTTTACATTCTAATTCTCGTTCCTTAATTAAGTAAACTTCTCGACAAAATCCTCTTTGCCCTTCAATTCCAATATGGTACTATAACCCATTTCTTCCTTTGGAAGTTTCCCTTGAACCTCTTTACTAAATTTATTTAGTAAATAACCCAAACCCCTTTTTGGGTCATAATCTTACCCAAACCCAAATTACTTCATTAAATAAATTCTTATTGGAATCCTCGTCTTTACTTACGAGTCACCCTTTTTCAAACTTTGTTTGTAAATGAAAATCCTTTTATAAACTGTTATTATACTTCAAACAAATTATTTCCATTTGAACACTTTTTAATTTAATTCTCCATTAAGAATAATCATTTTGGTTATCATTTTTAAAATGATACGTTACTTTCGCATTAACCACTTTAATTGTAGTTAATCCCATTATACTAGAAATAAAATAATTAATCCTTTTTCAAAGATCATTAAATAATAATTAATTTGATTAACCAAATTAACTTGATAATCATTTTTAAACCATAGTTAATCAACCATTAACTAACTTCTAACAATATTCATTAAATTTAATGAATATTTGATAATCATTTTTAAACCATAGTTAATCAACGATTAATTAACTTCTAACAATATTCATTAAATTTAATGAATATTCAAGAGCTATTGATTTGATAAATTTTAAATCAAATCATTCTAATTGTCAACTTTAGTTAACACAGTCGCCTTTGTCGACCGTCAACATCAGTTAGCCATTAACTGATATTCACCCACCGTTTCCCCTTTTAAATTAATTAATAACTTAATTAATTTAAAAATATCATTCGATCGCTTCGTAAAACATTTTATTTAAATTTTCTAATCAATATATCAGTTTTTACTTTTCTGATCATTAATGACATTATAATCCATTATATAAAACCTTTAAACAGATTCTTTGATAAAACATGATTATAAATATAAATTTATTTATAAATTACTATTTTAATTAACTTATATAAACAGCTTCAAATTTCATTTTGTTATAATAATAAATTTATAACTAAAACCTTCGTCAGTTCGCCTAGCGGCAAAACGACGCCATAAACGATGGATTTTACACCATCACTGCTAATCACTTAATCAATACTATCGATTGATTAAAAATCACAACATGATCAACAAACATCCAAGCATCAACATTCAACAGGTTTTGATGTCAAATTTTGGGGCTAACAATTCATATGTATGAAAAATATAATCAATAAATAACATACAATAAATTTTTGAGGAATTCGGTTTGATTCCGCCTACCTGTTTTTCTCTGCATCACAGACTATTATAACATTCCATGATAGTATATAATTTAAATAAATAAATTAATGATGATAATATAGTCAACAGCAACCATTAAATCAATCATAAGCAACCAAAGCACCCAACCAACCAATTTGTATTTTTATATGGATTTATCACATCATGGTAGTCCAAGAAAATTATGAGAATTAACTCACCAGTGATTACGGTTGACAGTTGTCGCGTTTGTTCCATTCAATTTTAAATGCACGTCGAAAATTAGTTGAAAATCCAACTGCGTCCAATCGACTTTAGGTCAGCGCCATCGTCTAGAGCTCATCTCTGCGATCCCAACGGATCCTGTTTCGTTGAATTTCGTTATCATATGAAGAAGATATCGCGGTTTCAAGTTTAAATAAATATAATGATATATTAATTAATTAATTAAAAAACTAATTACCTTTTAATACCCTTAAAACAGTCCATGTCAGCAAGGAATTAACTGTTCATCAAGCGTTTTTGTATTCTCGTTTCCCTGAAACCCGACGTTGCCTTTCTCCTTTACCCATTATCGTCAGAAGCTCCTCGCCATCGGACCGCCAGATCATCGCTATCGTCAGGCCTGGGACCCACCTGAGACCTTCCACGCCACCGCCCCAGCCTCAGCTCCACTCGCCGCTGACGCCATCCCTCAATTTTGCCCCGACCGCCGGAATTCCCGATTTGCCCCTTCTCCGTTCATCGCCCATTCTCCGCCGCCACAGGTGGTCCAGAGCCACCACGAACCCACCTACCTCACCCCTGTGCTTCGGGCTTCCATTCTCTTCAGCCACCCGACCACCACGAGGCCTCCACCGCCGTCAAATTAGCCAAACCCAATTTCAGCTACCGTGAAAAACCCCAAAACTATCGCCTCCGATCAACCTCAATTTCCGATCACCACAGCCTATTTCAGGTACCCCGACCAAAGCCAAAATTGAAGGCCTCCCTGTCCTCTACAACTTTTCCTTCGACCGCCCTATCGATCGTCATCCAAAACTCCCTCAAATACCCAAAAACGAAAATGGTTTTTCACCGTTCATCGCGAATTCCGGCCACCACCCTCGACGAAACTTCCCCAACTTTTGTCTACAGCTAGCTCTCGACCCGATCTATGTTTTTACTTCAGAACCCCATATCGATTTCTTAACGGATCGAGAGATATAAATGATTTTGTAAATAGGGGTTTATTTGCAAAATTGATGGAGAAAATTAAGTGTGGGATGGAAATTCTAATGTGTAGGGGTTTATATAAGAGAATTTTATTATATTTTAACTTAACGTGACGTCTGACATCGACCGACGATTTTTATTCGTGTCTATCGCTATTTTGAATACTGTTTATTGGCTCCTGTGCTCACATACAAGTCCCGTTCGAGATGCGAATGGACGACATAGTATAATTTAACGATACGGTCCTAACGAATCTTGTTTTAGAGAATTCCAAGTCCGTTTGCTCGAACAGTGCTCGTTCATGTTTAAATGGTCATTTTTATTTGCATTTAATTTTACCACGCTCACAAAATAGCCCCGATTGACGCGCCACTTGAAATTTAGCAATAATTTGTTGTTGCGATCTCAATAAAATTTGTTTCGTCGAAAACGGAGGTCGTTTGAAAAAAGTCCCTTTTATAACTGCCCAATTCAAATAAAATAAACCAATTTTAAAATACCTCAATATAATATTAATAAAATATTGAAATTGGCCATATACGACTAGAATTGTATACACTACCCAGATAAAATATCCCGGGTTGAATTCCAAGCCAAAACGTTGTTATAAATATTTAAAAAACCCTTTATTTAATATAAATAACAATAAAATTATAAAGGAAATTCCACAGCGACTATTTTAAAATTTTATTTGGACATAAAATAAAATCTACAACACGAAAACTCGATTTTTCTCGTTCATTAGAAAAATATTGTCTAACTGGTCCGGACGTTTCTTATTTCGAGAAAATCCGACTTATATTGGGCCCTGTACAGCCCGTTAATGTTCAAAACGCCATATTACGAACTACCGCGCCACTACAGCTCGTTATATAATTAAATTATAAACTATACGCTCAACGGTCGTTAAATAAACGATATCGTCAATACATTTTTAATACAGACCATATTAACCCTTTATATTTTGCCAATCCACATTATACGGTGAATTCAACATTTCCAAATATTTTTGAAATAAAAATATTATTTTATTCTATCTATATTATTAATTAAATATTCAAAACAATTAAATTCGATTATTTAAATTCAAACTGAAATTTTAAACAATAAAATAATTTAAATAATTGGCCAGAAAAATATGGGTAGTTACATGAGTTAAGAATTTGAAATCGAGAATGGAACTTTGATTTGAAATTAAATTCGACTAAGGTATAAGCGAATGGTTGGATCTGATGATAAAAACTGATTGGAGTTTGATTGGAATAACATTGGTATATGTTGAATTGGTAACAGATGCAAAGGATATAATGATATGCCCGACAAAAGGTACAAGTTTATATTTGATATAAGCATGAGATTTATGAGCAGAATTAGCAAGCCGCTTGGCTGTTTGATTTTCTTTTGGATGGAGAAAGCCCAGAGAGGCGAGTTGTACCGATTGACCAGTACAAAGGAGGTGCTGGCGAAATTTTTCGAAAATTTCGGGTGTTAGAAAATTTTCAGGATTTTTGAAAATTTTCATTGATAAGAATTTATTAATATTTTAATTGAAATAAATTTGTTCAATGAAACTGGAGTTAAGAAGTAAACGAATAATATTTAACTCAGTTAATAGGGTTTGTTTCTACCTTAGCAATTTCGAGGACGAAATTATTTTAAGGGGGGAAGAATGTAACGATCCATATTTTCACGGTAGAATATTTAATTTATTTAATTATTTAAATAGTAATATAGATATTTAAATAAATTTTTAATTAAATAATAGTGAATATTTAATCAATATAATAATTAAATAATATATTTAATTCTGAAATAGTCAGAAATAATGGAATTGACTATATTGCGTGAACTGGATTATTTAAAATATTTAATTCAGTTTAGAATTTAATTATATTAGCGTATATATTTGAATAACAACAGTTTCAACGTATATATTATATTATAATTATAATCGAGCCCGTAACGACGCGGCAGTTCGCTATTTGACGATTTGAACTTCAACTGAATATACAGGGTCCGTTTTAAATTGGATTTTTGTGAAATAAGAAACGTTAGAAGCTGGTGAAGTATATTTTTCTAGTAGAAGAGAAAAATCGGGATATCGTCAAGCAGATTTTGATTTATGTCCAAATCAAATTTTCAGATAAACAGCGCCATAACCATTTGATAACCATAACGGTTTATTTAATTTTATAAAAGGATTTCTATTGTTAATTAAATATCAATTAGACCCAGATTTGAAATATCAAGTTATAACTCCATATATATTTATTATGGAGCTGTATGATATCGTATGTGGATATATACGATAATAAATATTTATTGATATTTAATTTAATTATTTTTAAATATATTTAAATGGGTTATTTAGAGCTTTAAAAATAGTCAGTTTTGCAAATGATCTCCGTTTTTGATGAAACTAATTTTTTTGGATCCGTAATATTAAATTATTGTTAGATTTCAAGTTTCATGATTTTTAGAGTCAGTGTGTGGCCGTACGGATTTTTAATGTGAAAAATAGTCGATATTTTGAAGGTTAAAAATACGCTGTGTGAGCAAACGAAATCAGAATTCGAAGAAACTAGTTTTATTGGGTCCGTAATGTCGAACTGTAGCTGCATGCCCAGTTTCATGATTTTTGGGTGTTGTATGTGGTCGTATGAATTTTTAAAAAACAAATGCAAGTAACGATTGAATAAAATCGAATATAAAAATCAAATAAAATATTTTATAATTTCCTATAAATACTCTAACACAGCTCTAACCCTAAATCGTTTTCCCACAGTCAACTGAGAAAGCGCCGCCACATTCTCTTCTAAAAACGTGAAGAACAACATGGGAAAAAAATCCAAAACAAATTCAAATAAAATTCATATATATATATATATATATATATATATATATGGATTTAGCAGCTGAAGAGCTTCATTTCTATGTATATATTAGTGGACTCGATGCAAGGTTTTCCGGCGACCTGTTGTCGGTAGTAGATTAGAGTTCAACTTCTTAGAAACTGTAGTCTTTTATTCGCGAGATCAAGGTCATTTTCGAGTTCCTGGGATAAAGTAACACTTGTGTGCCAACTAGTGGGGTGTGCGGTGTAAGTCCCTTTCGTGAGTTCCTGGGGGGATCGAAGTCGCGCTCTATATTCCTGGTTTCGAACTGGGTGAAATTGTGGTGAAATTTATAAGAGTTTGATGAGGAGGGTTTTCATGGTTTTAGTTTGGATGTCAGTGAAGAAAAGAAGAGCTGCGTAGTGGAGGAAAATCCGTAATGGCCATTGGAAGGAGGAGTCGCTCTATTATCTCGTTCGAAAAATAAAGGTTTAAGGGGCGGGCCAGTATCGAAATGGGCCGGGTTGTTATAAGGGTGAGAGTCCAACAATTAAATATATATGTTTTAATTAAATTCAATATGGTGTAAAAACTTGTAAATTATATAACTTGAGCATACGCTATCAGAATTTCACGAAACAAGATGCGTCGGGATCGTATGGTTGGACACTACCCAATGGAACTGACTGAGAGTGGATTGGAGCCCATTACAATTTATAGCAAAATAAATTGTCCGTCTGAATCAAGCGATGGTTATCGTTATTAACGATGATCATCCAAAGTGAGTAAAACTCACCAACTCTATCAGTTCATATTTTTATAACGTATTTTTAGAACTGATAAATGATGGTTGATTGCTGTGTATTGACTTTTTGGTTGAACTGCGAAATAATTTGTTGAAATTATAGATGTGGTTATATATATATATATATATATATTGATTCTGTTTAGCAGAATACTTCATAGTGAAATGAAATTGATGTTAATTGTATTGTTTAGCATCTGTGGATGCAGGGAAACCGGTCGGAGGAATCCAACTGGATTCCTCAACATTTATTTTACTGTTGTTTTCATATATTGTAATATATGATGTGACATATAATCTGTGTTGATTATGTGTGTTGAATGATATCGATCATTGTTATTTGGGTATTTTTAGTACCGTAAGAAATACTAGAATGTAGAAAAGGGGATTTTCAAAGTGTATTTTGAAAATGAATTATTTATATAAAATCAATGGATTTTATATATAAAAGGAAAAGAATTTTAGAAAAGGAAATTATTTGTAAAAATAAATAGAATAAAATCAAAGGAAATATTTATTTGTTAAATAAATAGAATAAAATCGTAGGAAATATTTATTTGTTAAACAAATAGAATTGAAAAGGGAATATTTGTAAACCATTTACAAATAGAATTGAAAGGGAATATTTGTAAACCATTTACAAATAGAATTTAAAAGGAAATATTTGTAAAAACATTTACAAATAGATTATAAACGGAAATATTTATTTATGAAATAAATAGAGTTATAAAAAAGGAATTTGAAAGGAGACTTAAGTGTTAGAAATAGAAAAGAGATTTCATATGAATAATTCTATAAATAGAAGTATATATAGAATTTGGAAATGGAATATTATTTTAAAATACGAAATCAAACTTAACGGATGTTATAAAAGAGTTAATTTATTAGAGTTAATCAGTTAGAGTTAATCAGTTAGAGTTAACCAGTTAGAGTTAATCGATTAGAGTTAAATCGAATTAGAGCAATTCAAATAGAGTTAATTGAATAGAGATAATTGAATAGAGTTAATTGAATAGAGATAATTGAATAGAGATAATTGAATGGAGATAATTGAAGAGAGTTAATTGAATATAGTAAATCAATTAGAGTTAATCGATTAGAGTTAATCAAATAGTGTTAATTGATTAGAGTTAATCGAATAGAGTTAAATAAATAGAGTTAATTGAAAAGAGTTAGTCGAATATTAGCTATTCGAATAGAGTTAATTGAATTAGAGTTAGTCGGATTAGAGTTATTCGAATATAGTTTATTCGAAGAAAGAGTTATTGAATATTAGTTATTCGAAGAAGAGAATTAATCGAATGTAGTTTATTCGAAATGAGATTATCGAATATTAGTTATTCGAAAGGAATTATCCAATATAGTTTATTCGAAAAGAGATTATAGAATATTAGTTATTCGAAAGGAGTTATCGAACATAGTTTATTCGAAAGGAGATTATCGAATATTAATTATTCGAAAGGAGTTAATCGAATATAGTTTATTCGAATAGAGTTAAAGGAGTTATCCAATATAGTTTATTTGAAAGGAGATTATCGAATATTAGTTATTCGAAAGGAGTTAATCGAATATAGTTTATTCCAATAAAGTTAAAGGAGTTATCGAATATTAGTTATTCGAAAGGAGTTAATCGAATATAGTTTATTCGAATAGATAAAGGAGTTATCAAATATAGTTTACTCGAAAGGAGATTATCGAATATTAGTTATTTGAAAGGAGTTAATCGAATATGGTTTATTCGAATAGTTTTAAAGGAGTTAATTGAATATAGTTTATTTGAATGGAGTTAATCGAATATAGTTTATTCGAAAGGAGTTAATCGAATATAGTTTATTCGAAAGGAGTAAATTGGTAGCAGTTAATTGATAAGAGTTAATTGATTAGAGTTAATCCAATAGAGTTAATCAAATAGAGTTAATAGAATAGATTTAATCAAATAGAGCTAACCGATAAGAGTAAATCGATTAGAGTTAATCGAATAGTGTTAATTAAATAGAGTAAATCGAATATGGCTATTCGAAGAGAGTTGATCGAATATAGTTTATTCGAATAGAGAAAGGAGTTAATCCAATAGAGATTTATTCGAAAGAGAGTTATGTGAGGAAGTTTGTTAAAGATTTAAAAGGAGAACTTTGTCTATTTTGAGATTAGAAATGTTGTTCAGTTAAGCTCTGAGAGGTAATTATACCCCAACTTGATTGGCTTCGTTTTTAACTAAGGAATGATTAAGGTTCGATAGTGAAGGTTGGTTAAGTGAAATTATATAACGAGTATAATGATTTGAGTTGGCGTAGCGATGTTTGATTTAAACATCTGTTTAAATCCAAATGTTGGAGTTTTGGAAATGTCTTCCAAATAAGAATCAGAAATGTTTTTTAATATAGAAAATAAGAAATGGAAATGTTTTCCATTGTTAATAACGTATATTTTCTAAATTTAGAAAATAAGAAATGTTGAATATACGGAAATAGGAAATGAAAAATTAATGAACTAAAGAGATAAACGTTAAATGATTACTGATCGATAGAATTTCCATCTGGAAATAATATCGTTGCTTGCACACATGTTTTTCTTTAATAGTTAACTCACCGACAATCGAAGTTTTTGACTATTTGTCCGTTGTCAATACGGAGAGACCCGGATCAGAATAATTATCTGAAAACCTCTATGTATGGGCGTTAGCGTTGCAATCAAATATGATGAAGATAATTGAAGATGGAGTTATGCAAGGGATGTCCTGTTTACAGAATAGTGCCTTCGGTTTGTCCAGTCCCAGGACGACCTGTATGGAAGAATGCCTGACAGAGTATATTTAATAGATCGCGTAAGTTGATCTCTTCAAAAGTATATACGTATGGTGGCGGAGGAATTCATTTCTCTTAGCTGTATACCCATTGTATTTTTCGGGAAATCAATTTGTGATTTGGCGGGTATGACGATGTGACATTCAAAGTGAATAATTGTGTGATCTATCAAAGATAAGCGTGGCCTCTAGCCTCATAACCGGGAAATGGCAAAAATCGGGCAGACAACATGGCTAAGTGGTTGGCTGCCAATTAGGGTGTATTATCACCTACCTAGAGATATTCGTTTCATTCTATAATCTATTGTCGATGTTGTCCCATTCGGGAAACGGTTGCTGATCCCAACAGTTAGTGATATACATTCGATAGACTCAAGCGAAATGAGTGGTCGGTCATGTGTGGCCAGGTTGCAAGGTGTTTTTGTTGAACCCAGTGTATTCCTCTCTAGAGGTACACTATCGGAAGGTGGTTCCATACCTTGTCATAGTTGGTATTCCATTATCCAATAATTGCTCGCGGTTTTGATTGTATACTATATATGTGGAACGAGAGATGAAAGTGTTCTGCAGGATGATTATTATATTGTGGTTGATAGACACTATTATAATATCAAAAGAGTTTTGATATAAAGATTAACTTTTCTTTCAAAATGATTTGAAAGTTAAATCAAATTGATTTGAGTTCTCGTAAGGGAAAAACCCGTTCCGTTATACGGCGTGGTCTTATGAGATATCGTTTAATTGCTCAAACTGTTTTAAATTGTTTTACTCACACCAGTCCCATGACTGACCCAGTGTTTATTTTGTTTTGTTTTCCCTAAACTCTTGGGTGCCCAATTTTGTACGGGCAGTCAAGTAGTCAGGATTTTACAGATATACTTGGAGAGCTTGGAGCAGTAGGCTTCAGGATTATATAGCTATTATTTATTCCACTGTGTTGTAAGTGTTGTACTCTGATAATGTTACTGTATACATATACTGATTTTATTTCAAGGATATGTTATCTATTATATGTTGTTCGCTCCGCTGTGAGATTCGTGTTACTCTGATGTTGTAGGTTCTTCTTCTTCTTCTATTCTAAGTTTCTATCTTATCTATTCTCACCCCCTGTTTTCTTTCTAATAGTTTTCTGGTTACCAGTGTAATTTGGTGTAATAACCCGAAAATCCGGGCCAGTTTAAAATTTTTATTTTGGCGATTTTAGCGAATTTTGATTATTTAAAATGAATTATTTTAAATAATATCGACGAGAAATTTAAATATAATTCGACGTATATATTATATACGTCGTCGTTAGAATATAAATAATTATATATAATTATAAATAGAATTGAAAATGGCGCGGTAGTTCGATAATTCAATTTCAAACTTCAATTGAACGTACCGGGTACAAAACAATCCGGATTTGAGTGAAACCAAAAACAATAGGATCTAATTGTGAATATCTTTCCAACGAATCCGAATAATTGAATTTTCATAGCGGGGATCAAAAGATATGTCCAGTTGAAAATTCTGAATAGTCGCTATGGAATTCAGGCCCTTAAAAATGGACATTTTGCAAATGACCTCGGATTTCGACGAAACCACTTTTGTTGGGTCCGTGATGTCGAGTTATTGCTAGATTCCAAATTTCATAATTTTTCGAATCCATATGTGAGCGTGGCAAGGGAAAACGCATTTGACCAGTTTCAGTTGATTTTAATCGACTGGAAATTGGCCATTTTTCTAACGGTCTCAGAATTCGACGAAATTAGTTTTGTTAGGACCGTATCGTCAATACGAAGCTAGAAAATATTTTTCGGGAATTTTTAGAGTTAGTATGTGACCCCGGTAATTTGAAATGTACGTTTAAAATTCAATATAGTGATTTAAATGTAAATTCAACGGAAACTAATTGAAACAGCCGAATTAGCCTACGATACATATCCCATTGTGTTCGGAATGGGGGTAAAACGCTAAGGACGACAGGCGGTGGGCCTCGTTTCGAGGTCGTATGTAAAAGACAACTTTTTGAAAAAAAATAAAATATTTAAATAAAAAAAAAATTCTTCTTCCCTTATATCAGGCCCCCCCCCCCCCGTTCAGTTTCTAAAACCTAAATTGAAATAAAATAACCCGCCGCTCCCTCATTTCTAACGCCGCCGACTGCCCTCCGACATCCCCACCGTCGAGCGCCTCCCCATCGCGCCACCGCGTCACCTTTCCCCCTCCATCGAACCTCTCTCCTTCTCCCTCCCACGGACGCACGAGAACCCTAAACCCTAACTAAAAACCTCGCATCCTCTAGATGACCGCCGACGAACTGAAGGCCGCCCCAACCCTCCGCCTCCTCCTGCCGCCGACATCGATGTCCCCCCTTCTTCGATGCAGTAAGTTTTTACTTTATTTTATTTTTGTTTTCAATTCTGAAATTCAGAATTTAAAAACACTTAAAAACTGTTTTTTTTAAAGTGATAAAAACTGAATTGAAAAGCACTTAAAACTGTTTTTTTTTTAAAGTGAGAAAAACTGAATTTGAAAAATGATTTTAAAAAGAAAAAGGGTTGAGCTTTAAAATAAAAAGATTAGAACTTTAGAAAGGAAAGATTTGAACTTGGAAAAAAAATTAAATATAATCTTTATTTTTGAAATGGCGGCGGAATCTATATTAGTAAAAATATAGTTTTTATATATTGAACTTCGATAGAAAAATAGGATTTTTATATATTAAACTTCGATAGAAAAATAGGATTTTTATATATTGAACTTCGATAGAAAAATAGGATTTTTATATATTGAACTTCGATAGAAAAATAGGATTTTCATATATTGAACTTCGATAGAAAAATAGGATTTTTATATATTGAACTTCGATAGAAAAATAGGATTTTTATATATTGAACTTCGATAGAAAAATAGGATTTTTATATATTGAACTTCGATAGAAAAATAGGATTTTTATATATTGAACTTCGATAGAAAAATAGGATTTTTATATATTGAATAGCGAAGTAAAAATTCGATTTTTACATATGTAGTGGCTACGGGCAACGAAGATGACGAAAAGGCGAGTTGGCGATGATTTCCTGCATTAGAAGTGCCGTGGAGCTAGGATAGCTATAGGTGAGAATTTCTCACCTTTCAATTTCTTTTCTAGTTATATATATATATATACTAGGATGCAGACGGTGCTTAGTAGCACCCGACACAATCGTCCACAGACCATGGACTTGTTTGTTTGGTTGCATAAATTAGTTTGATGATTTGATTTGGATTTGATTGTTTGGTGAATTTGATTGATATGTGAATGGCGTGGGCCTTCACTAGACCGGGGACAAGGCTAGGCCTCGTCCCGTTTCTAGTATCGTGCCGTTATGCCGCCGAAATTTTCTAAAATAAGTTAGAAAAATAAAAATATCATTTTATTTAGAGAATGAACTGAATAGAAATTCATATGTTGGAATAAAATGTTTTATCGTTAAAAATATAATTTTTAACGTGAATGTGAATAAATAAATATTCATTTACAAACCGGACGGTTTGTTTATGTACACCTATTTGAAGGACATTGATTGGGACGATAAATTTTACACATCGCCCAACTGCACGAATAAAATATTTGTTTGATTGTTTGAAACCCCACACGGGTGTTGGGATGAAATTTGAAGTTCACTCATCCTGATTGATTAAATATGTCGATCGATTGATTGACAGGCTGTTATAAGCGTTGAATATCTATATTTGATGCTTATACAGTGTAGTGCACTTTGGTTGATGGTTGATTAATTTTCAATGCTATTATATACATGTGTTGTATGGAAATCCATATAATTAATTTTATATGGTAATTGATTGGGCCTCATTCCAATTTGAAAAATAAAGAAAATTTGAAAATAGAAATTTAAGAAGCCATGTTGATTAGATTGACGCCATTTTGACGTGAACGATATTTATATCGACTTTATTCATTTTAAAATGAATATTGAAAAGTGATTTCGAAATCGACGATTTCGAATTGAATTGAAAACGATTTCGAAATGAATTGAAAACGATTTCGAAATGAATTGAATTGAAAAATATTTCGAAATGAATTGAAAACGATTTCGAAATGAATTGAATTGAAAATGATTTCGAAATGAATTGAATTGAAAACGATTTCGAAATGAATTGAATTGAAAACGATTTCGAAATGAATTGAATTGAAAACGATTTCGAAATGAATTGAATTGAATTGAAAACGATTTCGAAATGAATTGAATTGAAAACGATTTCGAAATGAATTGAAAACGATTTCGAAATGAATTGAAAACGATTTCGAAATGAATTGAATTGAAAACGATTTCGAAATGAATTGAAAACGATTTCGAAATGAATTGAATTGAAAACGATTTCGAAATGAATTGAATTGAAAACGATTTCGAAATGAATTGAATTGAAAACGATTTCGAAATGAATTGAATTGAAAACGATTTCGAAATGAATTGAATTGAAAACGATTTCGAAATGAATTGAATTAAAAACGATTTCGAAATGAATTGAATTGAAAAAGATATCGAAATGAATTGAATTGAAAACGATTTCGAAATGAATTGAATTGAAAACGAATTCAAATTGAATTGAAAGAAAATTGAAACGAATTCGAATTGAATTGAAATTTGAATTGAATAGAAATGAATTTTAAAACGAATTTATAGAGAAGAATTCAATTTTGATTTGAATTGAAACGGAAGTTGAAATTGCTTTTGAATCGAATTTAAAACTATTTATATAATTCGTTTTAAATAGAAATCGACGAAATATATTATATATATATTATATATATAATATAATGGCCTGAATAGAACGCGCCGCGCCGCGGCAGTTCGTGAATTTCGACCATTTATTTCAAACGGACATTGCGGGAGATCCGACCGTCGGATTCTCCTAAAACCGGAACCGTTGGGTTCGTATCGAAAAGAGCTTTCTAACGAATATTAGAAATTAGAAATCTAACGGTTGTATTTGGAATTATGTCCAAATCAAATTCGAAAAAGGTCGCTGTAAGTGCAGTTCGATGACCGCTGATGGAAATCGACTGTACGGGCCTTGATAAAATTATTAAAAATAGTAATAATTTGTGTAAAATCATAAGAAATGATTTGTGAAGATTTGGGATGAAAAACTTCATGTTTGAAAAGATAAAAATAGATTTTTATCGAAATGAACTGGTTTTGAACTAGAATTATAATTCTATTTATTTTTAAATAAATAAATTGAATTTAAAAAGGGTTTTAAAAATAACCAGAATATCCAATGATTGCATTGGAGTGGATTTGAATCGAAATTGTCTTCGGAATATTTCGATGTTGGAATTCGTGATTATACAGATGTTGTTATGGAAATTTGAAAGATATATATTTATATCGTTATTTCCAATACGACATTTGTTAGTCGTAGAATTCGATATTGAATATAAGCCGATATATTTTCTATTCAGAGCCTTGTATTGAATATCGAATGTGATTTGGGTTTGTCGTGAGTGGTGTCTTCACTAACACTGTTCTTGAACCCAGTTGAGAAAAGGTTAAATCTTTTTATATAGATTTAATGAAGTGTACCAATTAAACGATATTTAATTGGAATTGAATTGGTATTGATTTTTGGGTTTATCGTGAACAGTGTTTTAAACAACACTCGTTCTTTAACCCGATAATTAATGAATGTGATTTTGGGTTTATCGTGAACCGTGTTTTAAATGACACTGATTCTTTAACCCAGTTAACGATTAAAACTTAGTGGAGTTTTAATGAATCTTTAATTAGATTGAAAAGATCGAAAATGGAGTGTCACCAGTTTTTCTCCAGGCGATAGTTAAATCTTTAATTAGATTTGAACGTGAAATGGTAATTGAATTTACCGATAACACTGTGGTGTTAGATATGAAGTATTACCAGTTTTACTTCATGGGATGAATAGGTTGGGATTGGGAAATTAAAACAAATGATTACTTCGGTAAGGTTCGTTAATCCCGACTAGTTTGAATTGATATTCAAAAATAGATAAAGAATAAATTCAAGGAATTTATCTTGGATAAAATTAATGGGAACCTTTCCCTATGAATGTGAAATTTAGAAACTAACTGTCGGTTAGCCAAGTAGAATGGTTTTCTGAATATTGATCTGATGTTGGTTTCGGCCTTCGGGGTTAATATTTAGGGAATTATTCTCTTGATTAGTTTACGGTTAGTGACTAATGAATTGGAATGAGGCGTATGTTGTGTTTGTGTAACACTTATTTAATATATACGCGAGTTATTCAGAAAGACCGGGTTTATCCCATTCTGAATAACTGATTCGACGTGGTGTCGAAGATGAAGACGGTGGTCGAAGACCAGAAGTTTTCACGTCGTTTGGGTAATTACTGATGATCTTGATTGGGCTGTACACCCAAGAAGATGGAAACAGTTAGTGATCATCCAGACGTACTTGGAGATCGATGGATATGCGGGGTACTAGGTGCCTCCGGTTTCGTTCAGACCCAGAACGGACTTGTAAATGGACTGTGTGTCTGACATGGGATTTTAGTCTGTGTGATTGATTTCTATTAAATATATATCTTTTTGGCGGCGGAGAATTTATTCTCTTGCTTAACGCCCTTCTCTGAGACGTACGAGCTCAGGGGTTATATACTGATGGATATCAAACGCATAGAGTGAATTGCCTGTGTGGCATGCCTAAGTGGCAATTGATCGAGGCTTCTGTTGAAAAGCAAAGTCTTGTGGTGATGATCGAAGCACGGCCTTTGTGGCGTAGCTTTGTGTAACGTTTACCTCGCGTGTTTCACACCCGGTATGAACCAAAAACGGGAGACGGACCTCAGGGAGGGCATGCGTTTCTTTCTAGTTAGAAGTGGCGTCAGTGGTTTTACACGCCCTGACGAGTTTGACTTATGTGGTTGTTGCTATTGCGAGGCGCCTCGGATCGATCGGTCGATCTCGAACCGATGGAGTCATTTAGTTGGCACATTTACGCCCCATAGGGCGGGGGAACGCATGTTCAGGGTTTAAGTTTAATCCACATCGGTGGACCGGCCCTGTCGCTCCAAGGGTCGATGCGCTCTGACCCTGTGGCTCGGGCTAGAGAGTCACGAATCGGTTGAGGACTATCTTTTGCCTCGGTTCATAGACGGAAATCCAATTTCCAAATACGTGACATTTGCGGTTTTATTTGTAGAGCCTAGTATGGCGACATGATATATGGTACCCATGCCGCCTATGATTGATACTTATGATTTGAAGTGTTTTATACACTATGCACTTATAATAGTATCAAATGATTTGTTTTAAACGTATCAAGCATTCTTTGGCTGTTATAAGGGAAAACCCTATCCTCGACTGCGTTGCATTGTGTGATGGGACCTGGGTCTTATAACAGCTTCATTTTTCTTTATTTAGCATTGCGTTGTTGTTTTATGCACTGGTATTCTTGGGAGGAAACCCGTTCTGTGTTATACGGCGTGGTCCCTTGATTTACCTAACTTTTAAAATAAAGATTAACTGTTTTAGTTCTCACACCAGTCACATGACTGACCTGAAGTTTATTGTTTTAACCTAAACTCTGGGTGCCCTTATTTTGACACGGGCAGCTAGTAGTTTGGTTTTGCAGATTTATATTCACAGGATCCTGGTTTACAGCTGGAACGATATCCGGAAAGCTTTGTATCCGTATATCTCCTTCTAGTCGTGTATTGTATTATTTTCCGCTGCTATGTATTTAAATGTAATTTAAATCTCTGATATTTCTGTGTAATATTCATTTTTACTCTGTATATTCTTGTAATCTGATGCATTGTTGTATATACAATGAAATGTTCTTCTGTATGAGTTCTGTTGTGGTTTGTTCTCGAACTATCCGACGCTTTCCTTTACGGGGAAGTTGCGGGTCTTCACAGTTGGTATCAGAGCTTTGGTTTACAAAGCTCAGAGAACAAGACACATTAGGACTGTACGAAAGAATTCATCAGATATTGGGTTAGTAATATCCAATGGGAATGACTCGTTAGAGATAGGATCAGTAGTATCCTAGAACGAGTGTGAAAAGTATATTTTTGAAAGTGAAAACAATTTTGTTTTGAAAATTTAAATCAACTATTCGTATTTGATTAATTATTTTATATTAATTTTGGACAATTCAGTATATAAAGAATTTGCATATACGCCTTGCAAACGTATATTCAAAGTTTTAATATATTGGATAGATATAGCATCGCACTCTAGTCGCCCGAAGATGATATTGATGATAGCGATCGCATCATCAACATTTATGTTCGAGTTTCGAAGGTGTGATTTTCTATATATTTCCATTAGACTGGTGTGAGAACCAAAACTAATATAGCTAGAATTCATTGTTGTGATTTGGCATCAAAACATGATTTTCTTTATATGTATCAAAAGTTATGAATTTGAAACTCTAATTCACTAATTGATTGATGTTTGTGTTGTTTGTTCATTTGTTTGCTAATTTTGAACCATTTAGCCTAATTGAATCAAATATTGAATTGTAATTGAAATTGGTCGCATTTGCATGCATATACATATACTTGCATTGAACAGGTCATAGCAAGGAGGCTAGAGCCGAAGAATAAAATTTGTTTGCCCGGCAAATAGGTACATGTTTACTACATAATTTACTGTTTTGTTTGGGTGATGATGATTTTATGAGCCTATTGGCTAGCCGCTTGGCTTTTTCTTTTTCTTTTTGAGATTAGAAGGACCGGGGAAGCTATTTGAAATTCCCCGATGCTCCCGGTGCAGGGGAGGTTATGGCGAAATTTTTCAAAAATTTAGGGTGTTAGCCAAATTTTTGAAATTTTGAAAATTCTCAGAAACAAAAGAGTTGGAGAATGGAAGCCAAATTGAAAGTAGAGTTGATTAATCAAACCACTTTCGACTTTGTTCCTTTTCGGGGACGAAAAGTTTTAAGTGGGGGAGATTGTAATAACCCGAAAATCTGGGCCAGTTTAAATTTTTTATTTTGGCGATTTTAGCGAATTTTGATTATTTAAAA
Source organism: Allium sativum (assembly GCA_030737875.1). Lineage (NCBI taxonomy): Eukaryota > Viridiplantae > Streptophyta > Magnoliopsida > Asparagales > Amaryllidaceae > Allium > Allium sativum. Next base: position 146,751,861 of record CM060922.1, on the reverse strand, counting down.
TGAATTATTTTAAATAATATCGACGAGAAATTTAGTTTGAATATAATTCGACGTATATATTATATACGTCGTTGTTAGAATATAAATAATTATATATAATTATAAATAGAATTGAAAATGGCGCGGTAGTTCGATAATTCAATTTCAAACTTCAATTGAACGTACCGGGTACAAAACAATCCGGATTTGAGTGAAACCAAAAACAATAGGATCTAATTGTGAATATCTTTCCAACGAATCCGAATAATTGAAATTTCATAGCGGGGATCAAAAGATATGTCCAGTTGAAAATTCTGAATAGTCGCTATGGAATTCAGGCCCTTAAAAATGGACATTTTGCAAATGACCTCGGATTTCGACGAAACCACTTTTGTTGGGTCCGTGATGTCGAGTTATTGCTAGATTCCAAATTTCATAATTTTTCGAATCCATATGTGAGCGTGGCAAGGGAAAACGCGTTTGACCAGTTTCAGTTGATTTTAATTGACTGGAAATTGGCCATTTTTCTAACGGTCTCAGAATTCGACGAAATTAGTTTTGTTAGGACCGTATCGTCAATACGAAGCTAGAAAATATTTTTCGGGAATTTTTAGAGTTAGTATGTGACCCCGGTAATTTGAAATGTACGTTTAAAATTCAATATAGTGATTTAAATGTAAATTCAACGGAAACTAATTGAAACAGCCGAATCAGCCTACGATACATATCCCATTGTGTTCGGAATGGGGGTAAAACGCTAAGGACGACAGGCGGTGGGCCTCGTTTCGAGGTCGTATGTAAAAGACAACTTTTTGAAAAAAAATAAAATATTTAAATAAAAAAAAAATTCTTCTTCCCTTATATCAGGCCCCCCCCCCCGTTCAGTTTCTAAAACCTAAATTGAAATAAAATAACCCGTCGCTCCCTCATTTCTAACGCCGCCGACTGCCCTCCGACATCCCCACCGTCGAGCGCCTCCCCATCGCGCCACCGCGTCACCTTTCCCCCTCCATCGAACCTCTCTCCTTCTCCCTCCCACGGACGCACGAGAACCCCAAACCCTAACTAAAAACCCTGCATCCTCTAGATGACCGCCGACGAACTGAAGGCCGCCCCAACCCTCCGCCTCCTCCTGCCGCCGACATCGATGCCCCCCCTTCTTCGATGCAGTAAGTTTTTACTTTATTTTATTTTTGTTTTCAATTCTGAAATTCAGAATTTAAAAAGCACTTAAAAACTGTTTTTTTTAAAGTGATAAAAACTGAATTGAAAAGCACTTAAAACTGTTTTTTTTTAAAGTGATAAAAACTGAATTTGAAAAATGATTTTAAAAAGAAAAAGGTTTGAGCTTTAAAATAAAAAGATTAGAACTTTAGAAAGGAAAGATTTGAACTTGGAAAAAAAATTAAATATAATCTTTATTTTTGAAATGGCGGCGGAATCTATATTAGTAAAAATATAGTTTTTATATATTGTACTTCGATAGAAAAATAGGATTTTTATATATTGAACTTCGATAGAAAAATAGGATTTTTATATATTGAACTTCGATAGAAAAATAGGATTTTTATATATTGAACTTCGATAGAAAAATAGGATTTTTATATATTGAACTTCGATAGAAAAATAGGATTTTTATATATTGAACTTCGATAGAAAAATAGGATTTTTATATATTGAACTTCGATAGAAAAATAGGATTTTTATATATTGAACTTCGAAATAAAAATATGATTTTTATATATTGAATAGCGAAGTAAAAATTCGATTTTTACATATGTAGTGGCTACGGGCAACGAAGATGACGAAAAGGCGAGTTGGCGAAGATTTCCTGCATTAGAAGTGCCGTGGAGCTAGGATAGCTATAGGTGAGAATTTCTCACCTTTCAATTTCTTTTCTAGTTATATATATATATACTAGGATGCAGACGGTGCTTAGTAGCACCCAACACAATCGTCCACAGACCATGGACTTGTTTGTTTGGTTGCATAAATTAGTTTGATGATTTGATTTGGATTTGATTGTTTGGTGAATTTGATTGATATGTGAATGGCGTGGGCCTTCACTAGACCGGGGACAAGGCTAGGCCTCGTCCTGTTTCTAGTATCGTGCCGTTATGCCGCCGAAATTTTCTAAAATAAGTTAGAAAAATAAAAATATCATTTTATTTAGAGAATGAACTGAATAGAAATTCATATGTTGGAATAAAATGTTTTATCGTTAAAAATATAATTTTTAACGTGAATGTGAATAAATAAATATTCATTTACAAACCGAACGGTTTGTTTATGTACACCTATTTGAAGGACAATGATTGGGACGATAAATTTTACACATCGCCCAACTGCACGAATAAAATATTTGTTTGATTGTTTGAAACCCCACACGGGTGTTGGGATGAAATTTGAAGTTCACTCATCCTGATTGATTAAATATGTCGATCGATTGATTGACAGGCTGTTATAAGCGTTGAATATCTATATTTGATGCTTATACAGTGTAGTGCACTTTGGTTGATGGTTGATTAATTTTCAATGCTATTATATACATGTGTTGTATGGAAATCCATATAATTAATTTTATATGGTAATTGATTGGGCCTCATTCCAATTTGAAAAATAAAGAAAATTTGAAAATAGAAATTTATGAAGCCGTGTTGATTAGATTGACGCCATTTTGACGTGAACGATATTTATATCGACTTTATTCATTTTAAAATGAATATTGAAAAGTGATTTCGAAATCGACGATTTCGAATTGAATTGAAAACGATTTCGAAATGAATTGAAAACGATTTCGAAATGAATTGAATTGAAAACGATTTCGAAATGAATTGAAAACGATTTCGAAATGAATTGAATTGAAAATGATTTCGAAATGAATTGAATTGAAAACGATTTCGAAATGAATTGAATTGAAAACAATTTCGAAATGAATTGAATTGAAAACGATTTCGAAATGAAATGAATTGAATTGAAAACGATTTCGAAATGAATTGAATTGAAAACGATTTCGAAATGAATTGAATTGAAAACGATTTCGAAATGAATTGAAAACGATTTCGAAATGAATTGAAAACGATTTGAAATGAATTGAATTGAAAACGATTTCGAAATGAATTGAAAACGATTTCGAAATGAATTGAATTGAAAACGATTTCGAAATGAATTGAATTGAAAACGATTTCGAAATGAATTGAATTGAAAACGATTTCGAAATGAATTGAATTGAAAACGATTTCGAAATGAATTGAATTGAAAACGATTTCGAAATGAATTGAATTGAAAACGATTTCGAAATGAATTGAATTGAAAACGATTTCGAAATGAATTGAATTGAAAACGATTTCGAAATGAATTGAATTGAAAAAGATTTCGAAATGAATTGAATTGAAAACGATTTCGAAATGAATTGAATTGAAAACGAATTCAAATTGAATTGAAAGCAAATTGAAACGAATTCGAATTGAATTGAAATTTGAATTGAATAGAAATGAATTTTAAAACGAATTTATAGAGAAGAATTCAATTTTGATTTGAATTGAAACGGAAGTTGAAATTGCTTTTGAATCGAATTTAAAACTATTTATATAATTCGTTTTAAATAGAAATCGACGGAATATATTATATATATATTATATATATATAATATAATGGCCTGAATAGAACGCGCCGCGCCGCGGCAGTTCGTGAATTTCGACCATTTATTTCAAACGGACATTGCGGGAGATCCGACCGTCGGATTCTCCTAAAACCGGAACCGTTGGGTTCGTATCGAAAAGAGCTTTCTAACGAATATTAGAAATTAGAAATCTAACGGTTGGATTTGGAATTATGTCCAAATCAAATTCGAAAAAGGTCGTTGTAAGTGCAGTTCGATGACCGTTGATGGAAATCGACTGTACGGGCCTTGATAAAATTATTAAAAATAGTAATAATTTGTGTAAAATCATAAGAAATGATTTGTGAAGATTTGGGATGAAAAACTTCATGTTTGAAAAGATAAAAATAGATTTTTATCGAAATGAACTGGTTTTGAACTAGAATTATAATTCTATTTATTTTTAAATAAATAAATTGAATTTAAAAAGGGTTTTAAAAATAACCAGAATATCCAATGATTGCATTGGAGTGGATTTGAATCGAAATTGTCTTCGGAATATTTCGATGTTGGAATTCATGATTATACAGATGTTGTTATGGAAATTTGAAAGATATATATTTATATCGTTATTTCCAATACGACATTTGTTAGTCGTAGAATTCGATATTGAATATAAGCCGATATATTTTCTATTCAGAGCCTTGTATTGAATATCGAATGTGATTTGGGTTTGTCGTGAGTGGTGTCTTCACTAACACTGTTCTTGAACCCAGTTGAGAAAAGGTTAAATCTTTTTATATAGATTTAATGAAGTGTACCAATTAAACGATATTTAATTGGAATTGAATTGGTATTGATTTTTGGGTTTATCCTGAACAGTGTTTTAAACAACACTCGTTCTTTAACCCGATAATTAATGAATGTGATTTTGGGTTTATCGTGAACCGTGTTTTAAATGACACTGATTCTTTAACCCAGTTAATGATTAAAACTAAGTGGAGTTTTAATGAATCTTTAATTAGATTGAAAAGATCGAAAATGGAGTGTCACCAGTTTTGCTCCAGGCGATAGTTAAATCTTTAATTAGATTTGAACATGAAATGGTAATTGAATTTACCGATAACACTGTGGTGTTAGATATGAAGTATTACCAGTTTTACTTCATGGGATGAATAGGTTGGGATTGGGAAATTAAAACAAATGATTACTTCGGTAAGGTTCGTTAATCCCGACTAGTTTGAATTGATATTCAAAAATAGATAAAGAATAAATTCAAGGAATTTATCTTGGATAAAATTAATGGGAACCTTTCCCTATGAATGTGAAATTTAGAAACTAACTGTCGGTTAGCCAAGCAGAATGGTTTTCTGAATATTGATCTGATGTTGGTTTCGGCCTTCAGGGTTAATATTTGGGGAATTATTCTCTTGATTAGTTTACGGTTAGTGACTAATGAATTGGAATGAGGCGTATGTTGTGTTTGTGTAACACTTATTTAATATATACGCGAGTTATTCAGAAAGACCGGGTTTATCCCATTCTGAATAACTGATTCGACGTGGTGTCGAAGATGAAGACGGTGGTCGAAGACCAGAAGTTTTCACGTCGTTTGGGTAATTACTGATGATCTTGATTGGGCTGTACACCCAAGAAGATGGAAACAGTTAGTGATCGTCCAGACGTACTTGGAGATCGATGGATATGCGGGGTACTAGGTGCCTCCAGTTTCGTTCAGACCCAGAACGGACTTGTAAATGGACTGTGTGTCTGACATGGGATTTTAGTCTGTGTGATTGATTTCTATTAAATATATATCTGTTTGGCGGCGGAGAATTTATTCTCTTGATTAACGCCCTTCTCTGAGACGTACGAGCTTAGGGGTTATATACTGATGGATATCAAACACATAGAGTGAATTGCCTGTGTGGCATGCCTAAGTGGCAATTGATCGAGGCTTCTGTTGAAAAGCAAAGTCTTGTGGTGATGATCGAAGCACGACCTTTGTGGCGTAGCTTTGTGTAACGTTTACCTCGCGTGTTTCACACCCGGTATGAACCAAAAACGGGAGACGGACCTCAGGGAGGGCATGTGTTTCTTTCTAGTTAGAAGTGGCGTCAGTGGTTTTACACGCCCTGACGAGTTTGACTTATATGGTTGTTGCTGTTGCGAGGCGCCTCGGATCGATCGGTCGTTCTCGAACCGATGGAGTCATTTAGTTGGCTCATTTACGCCCCATAGGGCGGGGGAACGCATGTTCAGGGTTTAAGTTTAATCCACATCGGTGGACCGACCCTGTCGCTCCAAGGGTCGATGCGCTCTGACCCTGTGGCTCGGGCTAGAGAGTCACGAATCGGTTGAGGACTATCTTTTGCCTCGTTTCATAGACGGAAATCCAATTTCCAAATACGTGACATTTGCGGTTTTATTTGTAGAGCCTAGTATGGCGACATGATATATGGTACCCATGCCGCCTATGATTGATACTTATGATTTGAAGTGTTTTATACACTATGCACTTATAATAGTATCAAATGATTTGTTTTAAACGTATCAAGCATTCTTTGGCTGTTATAAGGGAAAACCCTATCCTCGACTGCGTTGCACTGTGTGATGGGACCTGGGTCTTATAACAGCTTCATTTTTCTTTATTTAGCATTGCGCTGTTGTTTTATGCACTGGTATTCTTGGGAGGAAACCCGTTCCGTGTTATACGGCGTGGTCCCTTGATTTACCTAACTTTTAAAATAAAGATTAACTGTTTTAGTTCTCACACCAGTCACATGACTGACCTGGAGTTTATTGTTTTAACCTAAACTCTGGGTGCCCTTATTTTGACACGGGCAGCTAGTAGTTTGGTTTTGCAGATTTATATTCACAGGATCCTGGTTTACAGCTGGAACGATATCCGGAAAGCTTTGTATCCGTATATCTCCTTCTAGTCGTGTATTGTATTATTTTCCGCTGCTATGTATTTAAATGTAATTTAAATCTCTGATATTTCTATGTAATATTCATTTTTACTCTGTATATTCTTGTAATCTGATGCATTGTTGTATATACAATGAAATGTTCTTCTGTATGAGTTCTGTTGTGGTTTGTTCTCGAACTATCCGACGCTTTCCTTTACGGGGAAGTTGCGGGTCTTCACATTTGGGTTGGACTTGTGTTATTTAGTCAGCTCAAATTGTACCGGAATTTCGGGACACTACAAGTTCGTTGAAGGTTGCTGAAATAATATGATAGTAAGAAAACAATTAATGCAAGGTAGAGAGGACACTCATGCATGACGAAATCAGGTGAAGATCTCACCTGTCGCCATTAACGAGCGCCTTTTTTGTGTATATACTAGCCAGTAACGTACATGCATATGATTGATTATTGTTTATCGTCTACTTTCACCATTATGGTTGCAAGAGCATGATTTAGATTTGACATCTTTTCTAAAGATAATACTGAAGAGAAAACACATTCCGCTCAACAACGTGATCACACTAGATATCTATTTCTTATACGTCATATTATTATTCATATTAGGCTTTTCATTTGATTTGAAGTTTTGTTTTTCCCTATAAACTATCAGGTGATCACTTTAATAATTCGAGAATAATGTCTACATGTTTTTATATTTTGGGTAAAAAGGATTTCAAATACATGTAGGGGAGGAGCAAGCTAATTAGGAGTTCACTTTTTTATACAACGATTTATCATTTTGAGGTGGTTAAATACGTGTAATGATAGAAATTGTATTTGTCTAGTATTAAACCCTGATTAACCAAGGAGACGTCTTCATATGTCTTACATGGAGTATTGTGTAATAATTATATATTATTTGAACCAAAGCAATAAAAAAACTGGTACAGTATTGTCTGCACTTATTGTAAATAATTAGAGACATATTTGCAATTATTTATAGTGTATTGTAGAGATGTATTAGTGTATGAAAAAAATTCATCCATATGTCTGCAATATTTAAAAATAATAGATTCTTTTTTTGCAATTTTACTGGAAATGGTTTTTTTTATTTGTATGCAATTTTTGATGAATTTTCTACAATACTTTAATGCTTGAATAACTATAGGTTTTGACTTTGGAATTTGAAGCAAATCAACAAAAACTGCATGAAAGTCTGCAATTTTTTGATATAATTGTTACGATGTCTGCAATTTTCCAAAAAATTGCTGGAATTAGCTGAACTATGATTTTTTTTTTTTTTTGAATTATTTTTGTAGTTTCATTGCATGAATATGAGGATGAATACGTGTTTTATTAAATTTCGCAGTTTGGTAAATTTTTACTTGTTTTTTGTTGTTTTTTCTGATGATTTTTTAAAATGGAGATCTAATTTATAAAGTTTTATGGTAGGGAGTTTTTTTGTATTTTGATATTTAAACTGAACCTAAGCCAAATTATCCTTTTATTTAAAAATAGTAGAATTTAATATAAAATAGTTTAGTCTGGAATAATTGTATAAAGTTAAATTTTAAATAAAATAGTTTTAATTAAAAATAGTTATAAAAATATAACTGTTAAATTAAATATGTAAAATAGTTATAAAATGTTAAGTAGATAAAATAGTTTAAATTAAAATAATTATAAAATATATTAATTTTGAAAATAAACAGTAAAGGATAAATTAGTTTATGTAAAATAGTTTGATATAAAATAATACTTGTTTAAAATAATTTTAATACAGTAATCTAACTTTGACCAAATATCAGTATTTCCAAAATCTGACTTAGCATTCATTCAGATTCCAAATTTCAATTCAAATCAACTTAAACTCAAAATAGTATGAATTCTAGGTTAAACAGAGTGTTTAAATTACTCTGGCACGGGGTAGGTATATAATCATGTAACAACTCGTAAAATCTGAACCAATTTGAAAATTTTAAATTGGCTATTTTAGTGAATTTTAAATATTTAAAATAGATATTTTAAATAATAACGATGAAATGTATGCTTGAAGCAATGTTGAAAATGAATATAATGACTTTGAATCATAAACAAGGCCTGAAATGGCGCGGTAGTTTGGAAATTTGAATTCAAACTTTGACTGACTGTACCGGGTGCAAAACAAAACGGATTTGAGTGAAACCAAAAATATTTAAATCTGTTAGTGAATACCTTTCTAACGAATCTGAAAAATCGAAGTTTCACAGCGGGAATCAAAAGTTATGGCCAAATGAATTTTCAGAAAGGTCGCTATAGAATTTATATAGTCCATGAAAATAGACAATTTGCAAACGACCTCGGAATTCGACGAAACCACTTTTGTTGGATCCGGGATGTGAAGTTATTGGTAGGTTTCAAATTTCATAATTTTTGAAGCTAGTATGTGAGCGTGGCAAAAGAAAATGTGTTTGGTCTATTTTTGTTAAATTGGATCGGCCAGAAAAGGGCCATTTTTCAAACGGTCTCAGAATTTGACAAAACTAGTTTTGTTGGGACCGTATCGTCAAAACATAGCTAGATTTAATTTTATGGAATTTTTCGAATCAGTTTGTGGCCCTGGCTAATTGAAATGTACGTTCAAATTAAATATTGAATGTTTTATATTTTAATTTGAAGGGAAAACAGTCGAATGGGCCTACGAAACATATCCCGTTGTGTTCAGAATGGGGGTAAAATGCTAGGGACGACAGTCGTTGGGTTTGGATTGGTGTTCGTGTGTGAAAGAGGGTATTTTGGAGATTTTAAAACATATAAATAAAAATTCATTGGCTGACTCTCTCCCCCCCCCCCCCATATTCTCTCTCCCCACTGCCGTTAGAAAGCGGAAACCCCTTCAAAACTTCCAGCCCCAATCGCCTCCGCCACGTCCACTTTCAGCTCCACCTACAATTGAGTTTTTCGTTCGCCTCTCCCTCCTCTTCACATCCATACCCATTTCACCCCGTCTCGTGCCACTGTCGTCGAGTTTGAAGCCTCCAAAGTCGGAGACTTTCCACCGCCGCCACGTCCACCTGGGACCGTCGAACTGGCCCCACCTCCCTGCGTAGGTGCGCCTCTCGAGGCCTGATGTCGTGGTGCAATCGGATTTCAACATCGAGCTATGGATTTCGCGAAAACTGAAAACCTAGTTTTGAATCAAAAGGAAGGTATACGACTAATTTATTTTGAACTGATTTTTACACTTTTAAGTGTTGCAAACTTGTAAAAATAATATATTTTTCGTTTCCTGTCGAAATCCAGTGAAACAAGAGACACCGGGACCGTAAGGACGTCTTCTGCATTTTAGAAGAGTCCGCATATTTTTCTGAGCCTTCTGCAATTTTTGGTGGAGTGGAACCCAATGTGAGATTTCTAATTTATAAACGATATGGAAAACAACGATGTATAAATTATATAGTCGATGTATGAGTTATATAAGCGTTGTACACCTCATGTATAAGCGTTGTATAAGTTGTATGTTCGATGTATAAGTTATATATGCATTGTAAAAATTATATATGCAATGAAATGATATTGAATTGAAATGGATTGAAATATATTTATATACGAATATATATATATATATATATATATATATATATATATATATATACACTCCCCTCGTCGACAGACCATGGACGATATTTATTGTTTGCGTTATTGTTTGGATTATTTGGTTGATGTGAAATTTGGTGAATAAAACGAATGGTTGATAGAATTGTTTGTGGTTGTGAATGATTGACTGTGGTTGAAAAATACCCATCTGTGGTTAAAAACAAAATTAGAATAGATTGTGGAAATGAAAATAAAACATGCCGCCTGCGTGCGAACTAGATGCATGAATCCCCATTGTCAAAAGCTGCGAGGCTTTAAGGTAGAGCGAGGAGCCGTACTAGGGACGACCCCGGTTTTAACTACCCTGCCGTTATGCTGCCGAAATTTTCTAAAATATTCATGCGTTAGAATTATTTTCATTGGTTGAAACTACATTCATGTGTTGAATAGAAATTCATGTGTTGAAAAATAGTCGTGTTTTGAAATAAATTGTTTTATAATAAAAAATCATATTTTTATCATCTATATGAACTATATAAAATAGTCGTGTTTTGAAATAAATTGTTTTACAATAAAAATCACATTTTTATTACATACATGAATTGTTGAAAATAGTGAAGTGTTGAAATAAATGTTTGTTAGATAAAAATATCATTTTTATCAAATCTATAAAAGGGGATATGGTTTTGAAATCGATGAAAGAATTATATTTATATATATTATATAAATATAATCAAAATATAGTGAATAACGAGGCTGCAGTTCGTGTTTTGAAACCATGATTTCAAACGATTAGTGCGGAAGATCCGACCATCGGATTTTCCCGAAACCACAACCATCAGGTTCGCCTTGGAAATACCTTTCCAACGGCACCAACTTTTTAAAGATCCAACGGTTGGATTGTTTGGAATGTTTAATTCAAATCTGAAGAAAAACAGCGCCAGAATCGATTATATATATATATATATATAATTAAATTAAATCGAATAAGGACGCTGCAGTTCGTATTTTGAAATCGTAACTTCAAACGATTAGTGCGAGAGATCCGACCATCGGATTTTTCCAAAACTGAAACCGTTGGATTCGTTTTGAAAAGATCTTTCTAATGATATAAATTTTGTGAAGATACAACGGTTAGATTTTCAGATATGTGTAAATCAAATCTGGAGAAAAACAGCGCCACAGCCGCGTTATGGCCTGAAGCATCATTTGAATGAATTGGCTATTTTTAAATAAATAAAAAATAGCGATAAATCGTGATAAAATATTATAAAAGATATGGAATGGAAATAAACTGAATTTGCTCGATTTATGTGATATTTGATGGTTGAATGTATTTGGGGTGAAAATTACATTAAAGAACAAAATTGGTGATGTCGAATAATTTGACCATTGAAATGAATTGATTTGAAATTCTAAATATACGTGAATTATTTGAAAAGGCCGAGTTAATTCTCATTTCAAATAATTGATCGACGATTGAAAGTCGAAGATATGAAGACGATGCAAGACCGTTGATTTTCACGTCGAATGGAGAGGTGCTACTGATGCTCATGATAGGAGTAGCTACCTTGACGGGGTTGAAGTTGTAGCCACCCGGATGTACTTGTTGATTGTACGGATATGCGAGGTATTGAGTGCCTCTGGTTTCGTTCAGACCCAGAACGAATGTGTAAATGGACTGTGTGTCTGACATTGGATTTTGTTCTGTGCTGATTGATCTCTATTAAATATGTATCTGTTTGGCGGCGGAGAATTTATTCTCTGGCTTAATGCCCATCTCTGAGACGTACGAGCTTAGAGGTTATATATCGATGGAAACCAGTCGCACGGAGTGAATTTCCTGTGTGGCACGCCTAAGTGATAGATGATCAAGGCTTCTGTTGAAAAGCAAAGTCTTGTGGTTGATGATCAAAGCATGGCCTGTGTGGCGTAGCTTTGTGTATAGCATTGTTTCGTGAGCCTCACACCCCGGTATGAGCCAGAAACGGGAGACGGACATCAGGGAGGACATGCGTTTTCTTCTAGCTAGGAGTGGTGCTTTGGGTTTTACACGCCCGGGTATTTTACTTATGTGGATGATGGAAAGCTATGCCTTGGTTGCTTCGGTCTCTTCGGAGCCGATGGTGTGGTCAGATATGACCAGTGACGCCCCATAGGGTGGGGAAACGCAGTGTTCAGGAATTTTAATCCATATCGGTGGACCGGCCCTGACGATCCAAGGCTTGTCTGCGCGCTTGCCTGAGACACAGGCTAGAGCGTCTCGAATTCGGTAAGGACTATCTTTTGCCTTGGTTCATGACGGAAATCCAATTTCCAAATACGACATCATGCGGTTTTGATTGTATACCTATATATGGCGACATAGTGGTATGGGGCATTAATGCCGCCTATGATTGATAGTTATGATTGAAATTGTTTTTGGAAACATATATACACTAGCAATAATATCAAATGATTTGTTTTGCTCGTATCAAGAATATTTTGGCCATTATATGGTAAAAATCTATCCTCTGGTGTGTGTTGCATTGTGTTATAGGAACTGAGTCTTATAATGGCTTCATTTTTGTAAAAAAAAGCATTGCGATGTTTAAAAGATTTATTTGTTTTAAAGCACTGGCAATCCAAAGGAGTAAATCCGTTCTGCGAAAGTGGCGTGGTCCTGTGATTAGCCATATTTGATAATGTGTTAAGTAGATTTCTCATACCAGTCACATGACTGACTCATAGTTTGTTTCACTTGCAAACTCGGATGCCCCTATTTCTACACGTGCAGCCTTGTATTCAGGTTTTAGCAGGCTCTTTCTGGATAGCTGGAGCTGAAGATGGATTCTATAATTTATCTCTTTTTATGCTGTTCAGCTCATGTTGTACATATTATGTTTTCTTTTCTGCAGTAGACATTTATGTATAGCTGAACTGTATTTTGTACTAAGTATGATCCTATATACTATGTAACTCTGATGATTATATTTATCCAGTGTATTCTCTTGTACATTATCTGGTGTATTTATTTATTTCTGTTCTGCTGTTATCTGTTTATGTGTTATATTCCAAAGATTACCCTTGCACCGTCTCTTCGGGAACGGGGTCATCACAAATCACATCTTGGTCTCTCCTTTTTTTGCCTAGTATAAACATCGGCCTTGGCTTGGGTTGGCCCTTTCGGATTAGCTTGTCTACAAATTTGAATCCCAATCCGAAACCATTTACTTCAATTTGGTTTTTTTAACTTGAATTATAAATTCATTTCATTTATAACGGTTTAAGACAATATTCAAAGTTTAATCATTAGATTTTATCACTTTAACCATATTCTTCAATTTCCAAATTTTATTTTCAAATCAATTATCAGTTAAAGTTTAATAATATATTATATTTGTTTAAATCTTTATATTTAATCAAATCTATACTAATTTTTCATTGTGAATTTAACCAAGTCGTTTTCTTTTTTCCATCATGTCATTGCCTCCCATCGTCGATCTCGCATGCCCTCTATGACTCGCAAAACTAGAAGTACGCGCCTCTCCAATTAGTTAAGTTGCCTCTGAGGTGAACCTTTCTGGAAATTGGTTTGTCGCGTCTAGATTAGGGATGACTTTACCAATGTCGTTATCCTATTCAGATGTTTTCTCTGCTCTCCCAGGTGCTAAGATGGCTTCCTCCACTATGTAAGTGCCTTTTCCACTCTTAATTGTGTTTCTGTACTTGTTGTCCTCTATGCGAAGTCGAATTCAAATATCAATGTTGCTTCTTCTAGTTGTGGTAACTTGGTTAGTGTTATTAATGGGGTCGAATGTCGTTGCTTTATGCACGGTAGGCTGAAGGTTCAACTCCAAACTATAATGACAAACTCGTTTACCTTTCTTGAATGCAAGATACTTGATGCAGCGCCACCTCCAAATTTCTCCAACCTGCCCTTGTTATTTTAGCTTATATCTCATTCATCTCCCCCTTTGCAATGGTCCTTACTTTTTTCCAAGCTACCGAAAAATGTAGGCGCTTAAAACCCTGTGAAATTTGATTTAAAAGTTGTGGATGGGGTATTGTAGCTTACCCTGGAGTTAATTGAAGCAGGAGAGAGATTTTGATCAGGCTATATTGTGGGGGTTCTTCCTTGATCCTTTGCAGTGCATACATTATCCTAGGATTGTTTGTAAATGGCTTCGAAATCATAGATGATATCAAAGTTATCTTACTTAACTCAGTGTGTTTCTTCAAAATTTTCTTCCTTTGAAGATCATCTTCGAGTTTTGCAATTTGAGCCATGCTTTTTTGAAGGCAAGACGTTTATTGTCTCCAAATGGTCTCCTACGATTTCAAGTGCTAAAAAGAAAGTTTTATTGAACCCTATATGGACCTATTTCACCCATATACCATATGTCCTTCAACCTTTAATTGGTCTGAATTAATTTTCTTGCGACATTGGTAATTTGAAATGGTTTAATACTAGCACGACAACCCGTGATAAACTTGTATATGATAAAGCTCTAATTAAGATTTCTCTGGATAAACCTCTTCCCACCACTATTAGGTTAGCTTACTCCCGACATTGTTTTGGAAGTTTGAGTGCGTTATGTTTGGACCACGTACATCAGTTCCGCATGTCACTTTCAAACACCTGGCTACTTCATGCAAGTTATCTCCCTCTACTTGGCTGCCTTCTAAGATTCCCTTGCCTAAACCTCCTTTATGTAATTGGGTTCCAATGATCATTCCTTGTAACGCAGTTGTCACTATCCCTCAGCACCTTCTCCTCCCCCCGATGTGACTCATAATTCTATGACTATTGAGTGTCTAGTGGATCCGGTGCCCAGTAGTTGTTTCATTTAAATTTCGAGTGAGGACTCCTGGGAATACCCTCGATCTGACATGCGATATAATTCAAAGAAGAAACCATTCATTTTTTTTGTCCTTAGCGAAATAGGTTAACAACGTATGTTATATTGCTTACCTTTGGATGGAGAGCTTTATGTTGCTATTGATGAAACTTTTGGTGACAAGAATAAGACTATTCTTGAATATTCTTCTTAGGAAGATCCTTCTGGTATTCTAGGGAGTCTTCCTTCTATGTTCAAAGTATTTCCCTTTTGTTTACAAGTTTTTATCATCGTAGTTAATTCTCATGTTATTGGTCATAGCACCTCCCCTATTGAGGAATGATATATCTTCTTCCCTTTGCATGGTGGGCATGGCACCATCCCTTTTAGGAATGTTATTCACCTAGTTATGTTAACACTCTTGCTACATACTTATTTCTTTTAGTTATGTGGTCTGGACGCTTTAACCCCTGCTTAGTTGTTCTATGCATGTACAAAGCACCTGGTTTTCATATTTTGTATTCAAATTGGTAAACCACTATAAAACCGGAATGCTTTACCAAAAAAAATCAATCCAAACAACTTTAAATTTTAAAATTAACATGTTCTTTAAATTAAACTTATTGAAGTCATTATATTAAATTTAAGGATGAATTTGGCATAGGTCCCTAAAAGGTTTCAAAATTAAGCTTAGGTCTGTTCCTAAACTTATTATAAAATACATCCATATTTTTCGAAAATTCATCAAAAAAATCACGAACATTCATCTTTAAATTAAACATGTAATTTCCATAAATTTCTGATCATAAAACCACCGAAATACAGATCAAAAACAAAAAATACACAAAAACAACGAAACTGCAGTAATTTGCATCAAATCATGCAAATATTTCAAATTCTTGCATTCATCTGTGCAACTATTTCAGTGTTGCATCTTCGTTGGCTTTTTTGCATACATGCATGCAAGTAATACAGATTCTTGCATACAAGTGTGCAATAATTCACAATCATGCAAATCAATTCATGATTATTTGCATACACGTATGCAATAAAACAGAATACTTGCACACATGTATGCAGCAAACTGGAGACAAAAATATCAGTTCACGTATATTTGCATACATGTATGCAGGAAAACAGAATATTTGCATACATGAATGCAAGTATTCACGCATATTTTTCAACTTGAAATCTTCATGATTTACTTGCATACATGTATTTGGAATACTTGCATACATGTATGCAAGAATTCATGCAAATTTTCAGTGTAAACTTCTTCAGGAACACTCGCATACATGTGTGCAACTATTGTGTATACTAGCATACATGTATGCAAATTTTTTTTCCGTGGTCTTCTAGGAATATTTGCAGATTTTTGAATTTTTTACTTGTCAGCGCATTTTATGGGGCAAGAACACATAACCCCAATCCTAGGGACCTGCTTTATATTTTAAACCTTCCCTGGACGCCGCTCTAATTTCAAAACATAATAAGGACGTTAGCCTAATTTTTAATATAAATTTTAAAACTAAATAAATCTTCTATATTAAATTAAAACTTTTAAATTAAATTATTATTATATAAATTAAGTTTATGTTATATTAAATTAGTTTAAATTAATTCTTTTTAGAAATAAATCTAACTTAAATTCAGAATTCAAGCTAAATATTTCAACATTGATTTAAACTCAGATTATTTAACTTAAATTTCTAAATCAATTTATTTAAATCAAAATATACTTATACAATTCTGGCAAATAATTTTATTTGACCAATGATGTTCGTATATAATTTTCTATCCTATAGTCAAGTGATTCTGGTATGTATCATTTCAACCCGTAGTGTATCAATAACTGGGTATATATCATTTCGACCCGTATCCCAAATCAGTGCCAAAATGGTCCATAAATAATATAACCACTCAGGTATGTATCATTTCAACCCATAGTGATTTCCCATCTAACACATCATATCATGTCAATCAGAAACTTGTAGTGTGATAACAAGTCATATCAACATATCATATCAATTGAGGTGTCACATATCATATTCAATATTGCATAACATGGCATATGCCATATAATATATCAACATAGTATAGCATAATAGTGGCATATATTAATACTAGCATGATCATGTCAATATTTCAAGTGATATCAATTTACTTAATCATAAGAATGTTAGTCAAGAGTGATTTCTCATTTTCCCTGGTTTAGAGATGCATACATAAGCTACAAGATACACTGATACAAATATGCACAACTTAAGCATGATGCACACAAATGAATTTTCCATACATGGTTGTGGTGAAGACTTGGACAACGACGACACAAAGTAGAGACAAACCCAAACAACAACATTTATTTTCCTTGTAATATTCATACATCATTACAAGGCAAACAATAATATGGCAACACAAGACCCGTGCTTGTGACATAAAATCATGACAGCAAGGAGGAGGGACAAACGGGAAGGGAATACCGCTTAGGTTTGGTTAGGCAGCGCTTGGATGGTTGGAGACAATGCAAGATGGAGAACCAAGGGAGGAAGTGAAAGGTAAGTAAATTTTAAGGCTGATTGGTGTGGTATTATTCGAGTGCAACAGTCAAGGGAGGAGGAGGGAAGAAATTCAGTGTGACTATACCATAATATGAAAGAGGAAAACATTTCTTTCTTCTATTTTTTTATACGAGAATAGGTGGATAAATATGGATGAAAAGGAGAGATGCATGAGAACATAAATGAGAGAGAATAAAGAAATGTGGTAGAAGGATAAAATGTGGGCATTTAATTTCAATGAACAATGAACTAATGAAGGAAAGTATTGACGGACTTTTATAATTCTATGTGATTTCTCTACTCCAAAAATACAAGAAACTAAATCCTAAAGAATTCAAGAAGTTATTATGTGAATAGATAAAGGATGGGTGATAAAGAAAAATGTTTAGAAACAAAGTTTGAAGCTATATTCAAATATGCTAACATAATTTGCGCATTTTTCAGTCTAAATCGTAAACTCGAAGTAATAAGCGTATGAATTCCATAAAATGGAAAATGGCATCTTTCTTAGAAATGATCTAATATTAAAATACAAACACCTAAATTTCGAAAATATTTTATTTTCAATGATTTAAACCCTTTAAACTAAATTTACGCGAATGGAACAAATTTGCATATTTCTCTACAAAATTAATTCCTTTGCTATAGTTAATTAAACGCATTTAAATATTAAATTTTACAATTTAATACAAATTTTAATGATTATTATGCTATATCGATTGTCACTACCATAAATCGATCTTATAAACCGATCTAAACGAAGCAAATGAAATTGAAATTCAACAAAATGAAGTTCAACTATTTTGTTATAAAATTCTATAAATAAATTTTATATCAAAACATTACATATTCAAGAATCAACATTTCATCGCTTTATTAATAACTAATTTCACACCGGTTTCAAGACAAATAGGTACTAAAATTAAATGATTATTTTAATTTTTAATATTATTCAAATTAGATGTACGTATTTTATATTTATATTCAAAAATCAAATTCATACACTCCTTATAATTAATAACAAGTAAAAATTTGAAATTTTAAGTTAAATTTCAGTTAAATACGTTATTTAAAATCTTTAAAATTTTCAGATTGTTGTAATCTCCTTCACTCAAAACTTTTTGTCCCGAAAAGGAACGAGCTAGGAAAATGGTTTATATGTTGAAATCAAGTTATACACATTAAACTACTAAATCTTATACATTTAGAGATGATTAAATCATAAGTTTGATATTTCTTTGTTATTATTCAAAATAGTTTAGGTATAAACTCGAAGTCTCAACAAAAACCATATATTTATCGCACTTTCGAAACCTAAATATAAACACCGATGATGCTATGGTCATCATCAAAGTCATTTTGAAGTGCATAGAGTGCGATTCCATTAATATCTAATTCAGTACATACATTGGCAAAATGTATAACCAGAATCTCTACGTACCAAATAGTCCAATCTTGAAGTCAAATAAAATACTTGAAACTTATCTTTTAAAACACAAGATACACCAAAAATTTCCAAATATAAATATATTTCAAACCATTTATTTATTATAAAATTTTAAACATGGAAAATTATATATCTCCTCCACTCATTTATTTAATCAAATTTTGATTCATATCATTTATTCCAATATACATACTTATATTGCAATTAGAAATTGTATTAAATAGTATTCTCAAAACATATGTTATTTATAGTTACCTATATTGGTATTTTACTTAAAGTTTACTTAAGCTACCATTTTCTTAATTCACAATTCATACATCGATTCCATATTAAAGTTTACACTCAAATTCTATTTTAAGTAAGTTTCAGATCTTTCAACATTAAGAATATACTATTAAGTTTCCATTTATATAAGTCATCATACCGATTAAGTTTATATTAAATTAGTTCATATCAATATTATTCTTACTATTCTTAGTATTATCAAAGTTCAATTTATCATTAATACTATTTCAAACTTACATAAGGTTAAAGTTATTTTAAATTGACTAAACTCAAATTAAAATGGATACTAATCAGTAAGTTTAATATTTTCCAAAATTATATTTATAAAATCCATTTAATTTCATAAATTTGTATATATATCTCACAATCATCATTTTATAAATGTTATTCGCTTAGATTTCCTACAAATTCTTAAATATAAAATATTTTACAAATCCCATTTGAAAGATTCATTTATTAAATGTTACATTTATCCTTTTAAGTAAATTTCAAATTATAGTATTTCCAAATACAAGTTTCAAACATATAGTTGATTATGAACTAAGTGATGGTTACCTTAGTTATTAATTCACCAAAAATTGCACTTAAATTCCCTCGTTTAAAATCCTAGGAAAGATTAGAGATGGATTCAAAACAAGAATAGATATTTATACTTAAGGAAATCCTAATCTAAGAAAACTTAACAAGGAAGATGGATTCATATGGAGTGGATTTTTTCAGAAAAAGATTTAAAATCTAAAATAATTTATATTTTCAGAATACAGTCTCTCAATGATGATTCCAGATGATTCTACTCATTCTAAGGTATTCCTAAGGTTTTCTCAAATCAAAGCTCTGATACTACATGTGACGACCCACTATTTTTGACAATTCAAGTCGATAATAAAATCAACTCAAATCATTCAAAAAAAATTATTACTATAAGGTATAATAGGAATCATAGGCACAGAATAATATAATATCTTGAAGTGGAATAAAATAATACAATATTAAGTCATGACAGTACTAAATGAACATTTATATTAGACTTACAAAACAAATACGGCGGAAGTGCCTGTATCATTAGACCAGCAGATAAGGGTATGTGTCGAGGTAACAACGGCGAACCCGAAATGGTATGCTAAGGGTTTACCATATGCATCCGCTAAGATCAGTCACTTATGTGGTTCCCACGGACTGAGCTAGGTGCACTAGGGGTTTTATGACTCTGGTCGGTTTCCCCTTGAAAAAATTTAAAAAACAAATACGACGGAAGGCTAAATACACCGGAGTGTTGACACATAAAGAAATAACCAAAATGGATAAATTAATAGTGGTATGATCATCAGCAAGTCTCGAGCTCCAAAAGGTGCAAATCTCAATACTGTGATACTAGGTTTGACCCGAAAAACGAAACGCTCGAGTTAGGACTAACATTCTTATGCAAGTAAATCAACTCAAGCGAAATGTTAAAATGAATGGTACAAGTAATTTAAGGATGTTTCAAATCACCATCTTTTAAGGATCCACTAAACTATATACATACAATACAGTACACCAATACGTAATGTCTATTAGTAAAATATAATATTGAAAATAGTGTCAAGGAGTTTTATATTTACCTTAACACACTTTTATAAGCATTGTAGTCTACATAGTATTGTAAACCCTCCATAAACTGGTGGCATTAGGGAGAACTCCATAGGTATAACAAAAATTGAAGGCATAATGGGCTCAA
The DNA here is from genome assembly GCA_030737875.1 of Allium sativum. Lineage (NCBI taxonomy): Eukaryota > Viridiplantae > Streptophyta > Magnoliopsida > Asparagales > Amaryllidaceae > Allium > Allium sativum. The sequence goes on along the minus strand of CM060922.1, from coordinate 146,730,965 downwards.
TCCAGATAATATGACATGGCCTCGAAAGCGATGCCCATGGTAGGATTCCATTGGATTACGGAATGGGGTTTATGGTAATGCATATCATCTACCACCGCCACCTTGAACAACACTCCCATAAATCGATGGAGGCACATAAAATCAAATCAACCGAGGAACTGAGATAATAAATGAAGAAGCATGCCCGATCGGAGGAGCAACCTCACTTGGCCCGGTTATGAATCATGTTTAGAAATGTTAAATATAACCAAATGTCAAGGCTGTAACAACCTACTGTTTTAAACGATTTAAATTCTGATTTAGATCGAATTTTTATTTTGCAAATACTCTACAGTTTCTCGCAACAGGAATTTGGAATTTGAAATACGTTTAATTAGACGTAGCAGCTGTGAAAATTTCATCGAAAAATTTGAATGTTTGTCAGTCGCGCGATTTTCAATGCAAAGCTACCTATAACAATTCAAATTTTAGTGATTGCAAAATCTCTCTGAAATCAGTTCGGGTGAACATGAAAAAAAAAATCGTTGTCACAAATCCAATGGAGTAATACGTTTTGGTAAATCGAAGTTTCAAGTTCCATAAAAATAATTTTCGGTGTAAAATTGCACCGACAAAAATCTTTTCGAAACCAAAATGTCCCAACATGAAAAGTTCTCTTTCCTCATTCTATTCTTTAATCTGCAATTCATTTTGCGAAAATTGGACGTTTTGACATTCGTGTAATTGTTTTCTCATGCAAATTTCTAGTTTAAAGGGGTGCGTAACGCATTTTTGAACAGAGCATCGTGACACTACAAACTGTATACCGTTGCGTCCGTCTAATCGCGCTGATTTTCGCAATATATTCATTTTGTTGTCTTGTAATTTGAAATGGAAACTTCATTTTCTTTTATGAATCCATGCTCACCCTTATTTTACCATGCAAACAATTGGTCACGTTACTTCATATGCATTTCAATGCCAATTCCCATACGTTTCCTAAACTATAGCTTAATAGTCCCGATGCCACTTTTCAATATATGTATATGTATATATGTATGTATATATATATATACACACACACATATATGAATGAAACAGCGTTGTTCTTCTGCATCCCTATTTTTATTCCACTCTGCATGTTCTCATCTCCATTTTAATGCCACTGCTATGCTTCATCTCTTCTTCGTTTGAAAATCAAAACACTTCTGTCATATAAAAAAGAAATGATGAAAGGTATACAACGAAGGAAAAAGGGATGATGCTTTCAACAAAACACATTAACTCCACCTACCAACTTTTCTTCTTCTTCCTATTTTTTTCCTTATTTTTTTCTCTGAAACCCGAGTCCCTTCTGATGTCTAACCCACGAGCTGTCCCATCCACCACCCATCAGCATGCCACGGATCACCGCCTCCCCTGAACCGCAGCATAGTCTGAGCCCTCCGACCAGCACCCGAGCTCCACCCGCATGAAGTCACGCCTCCATCGAGCCCTCCCCAGAAACGTGTTGAGCCACCTTCTTCCGCCCAATGACCTGAACCGACCCTCGTATCTGAAGCTATGTCAACTTCCGCCCCATCCCTGAAGCCGGCTACTGTGTGCTCGTGTGTGTGAGATTTGGGTTCATGTGTGTGTGAGTTTATTTTTTTATATTATTTAGTTTCTATTAGTTAGTTTTTTGCATGCGTTTATGTTACATGTATATGTGTATATTTTATTGTTGTGTTTGTTGAGTATGTGGGTTCGGTGTAACAACCCGGAATTTCTGAACCAATTTTAATATTTTAATTTTAGATATTTTAATACATTTAGTATATTTAAAATAATTTATTTTGAATAATAACGACTAAAAATTTATTTTAATCAAATTTAGAACGTATAAATTTATTTTAATTATAAAATGAGCATGAAATGGCGCGGTAGTTTGAAAATTCAATTTTAAATTTCAAATGAATGTACATGATTCAAAATAAATTGGATTTCAATAAAACAAGAAATATTTGAATCTATCTGATTACATCTTTCTAACGAATTTGAAAAATCCAGATTTCATAACGGGAATTGAAAGTTATGCCCAGTTTAAAATTCAGAATAGTTGCTATGGAATTTATATATATATATATATTAATATAATATATAGCCATTTTATAATCGACCTTCATTTTCGTCGAAACCACTTTTGCTAGATCCGTAATGTCAAATTATTGCTAGATTCTAATTTTCATAATTTTTGGAATTAATATGTGAGCGCAGTAAATGTAAACGCGTTTGGTCAATTTCATTTGAATTGGATCAACCAGAAAGTGGTCATTTTTCAAACGGCCTCCAAATTCGACGAAATTAGTTTTTTTAAGACCGTATTGTCAAAACATGGCTAGATTTATTTTTCTGGAATCTTTGGAGTCAGTATGTGGCCCCGGTAAATTAAAATGTACATTTAAATTAAATATATATTGATTTATATTTTAATTTAAAGAAAAACTAATCAAAACAGTCGAATTGGCATACGAAACATATCTCATTGTGTCCGGAATGGAGGTATTTGGCTAGGGGCAACAGTCGTTGGGTTTGATTTTGAGTTCATATCAATAGGAGGGTATTTTTGAAATTAAAATAAAATAAATAATTTATTATAAATACCCTGGCCAATCGCAAAACTCCAAAACCCTACTCCATAATAATCATCCGCCGCCCTTTTTCTCCAAGATTTAAATGGAAATTTTCTAAATGTATTAAAATATTTAGAAAAAGAATCATGTCTTAAAATATTTTTGTTAGATAAAAATATTATTTTTAACATGCTAATGAAGTGAATAAAATATTTATGTGTTGAATAAAATTTTAGAACAATAAAAATATCATTTTTATTGAATGTATGAACCATATAAGATATTCATGTGTTGAATAAAATTTTTGGAACAATAAAAATAGTTACGTGGTTAAACGCCTTTCTATCGATCGAATTTTTCATTTTATAATGAATATCGAAAAGAAGTGAATTCAAAATTTAATATTTTAAAAATATTATTATTTTAATATGATAAAGATATAGAATATTCAATTTTGATTTAAAATTGAAAATAAAGTTGGAATCGTTTTAAAACAAATATATAAATCATTTATAAAATATGTTTTAAATGGGTATCGATGAAATATATATAATATATATTAAATATATTTAATGGCCTGAATAGAATGCACCGCGCATCGACTGTTCGCGAATTTCGACGATTAACTTCAAATTGATGTAACGGGAGATTCGACCATCGGATTCTCCTAAAACCGGAACCGTTGGGTTCGTATTTAAATGAGCTTTCCAATGAATATAAGGAGTTTGAAATCTAACGATTGGATTTGGAATTATGTCCAAATCAAATTTGAAAAAGGTCGCTATGGAAGCTGTTCGGTGGCCGTTATTGGAAACCTACTATATGGGCCTTAATAAAATTATTAAAAATATGGAAAAATCATGTAAAATCATAATTAATAATCTGGAAAGATTTTGGATGAAAAATTCCATATTTGAAAAGATAAAAATATATTTTTATCGAAATGAACTAGTTATTAGCTAACATAAATCTTTAATTGAGATTTAATGAAGTTTTCCAATTAATTAATATTTGATTGGAATTAAATAAAATAAATTGGATTTTGGGTTTGTCGTTAATGGTGTCTTCAATAACTCTGTTCTTAAACCCAGTTGAGAAAAGAATGAATCTTTTAATTAAGATTTAGTGAAGTTTTGCAATTAATTAATATTTAGTTGGAACTGAATAAAAGAAGTGGATTTTGGGTTTGTGGTGAATGATGTCTTAAATACCACTATTCTTAAACCCCGTATGAAAAGAACAAATCTTTTAATTAAGATTATTAGAGTTTCCAATTATATTTTGTAATTGGAATAAAATGAAATGTGAATTGGGTTTATCGTGAACTGTGTTTTAAACGACATTTGTTCTTTTACCCAATTAACAGTGAAAATATAATTTGCAATTTATAAATCTTTACTAAGATTTAAATGGAAATTTTATAAAGTAAACTTTCCAATTTAATAGCTTAAATTGGGGTTGAATGGAATTCGATTTGGTAATAATCGAGATGAGCTTCGGTGAATGAAGACGGTTACTATATATGAAATTTAAAAGGCTTTGCCGCTATCACCGACCACTCATTTCGCTATGCTGATAGTGTATCTCTAGAGGCGAATACACTGGGTTCAACAAGAACGTCTTGCAACCCGGCCCTCACATGACCGACCACTCATTTCGCTTGAGTGTATCGAATGTATATCACCAACGGTTGGGCTCAAACCACCGTTTCCCGAAAAGGGACAGTATCGAAATAGATTAAAGAGGCAATAGAAATTTCTCTAGATAGGTGATTATATACCCTAATGGGAGCGACCCACATAGCCATGCTGCCTGCCCGATTTTTGTCATTTCACGGTTGATGAGGCTTGAGGTTTTGAATTTCCTCTACAACACCTGGCCACCATTCACTTTGAATGCCACATCGTTAGATCCGCCAGATATCACTAATTGACGTCCACAAAAATACCCAAGTTATTTAGCTAGAGAAAACCCTTTCTCCGCCATCAACTATGGTACGTTTGAGGAAATCAACGTACGTAATTCCTTTGGAAATACTCTGTTAGACATCCGTCCATACAAGTCATCCAGGAATAGGATGAACTGAAGGCACTCTCCTACTGCATCCAATATAGGAATCACCCCATGGGTCAGTAGCGAGAAGTCCTTGCAACCCATAGATTTCAACCACGACAGAACCACAGTTTATCTCTGGGAGCTAACCAAAGATTATTAGCGGTTCTTTCGTTTAATGAAGATCCACGGTCTTCAATGCTCCATCTCGACTGTCTTCTGATATCTCCACGTATTTGTTGGTCGGAATGGTTTTCGAGTATAAATTCGATCCCGGTCTTTCCGTGCCAACAATCGTATTGGCCAGATTTGATAGTCGGTGATTTAACTATCAAAATAAATAGTGTTTCAATCATGGCAATCCAGTGAGTTCACTGGTTCGGTATTCAGCACCACTTGGCTTTTTAATTAAAACAAATGTAAATTCAAACTCGTAAATCTTCCAATGCTAAAAATATAGTTTCCTCGCTTCTCTATTTAACATGAGATTCTTCTTTAAAACCAATTCATTACTTAGGATAATCCTATATCATACTTAGTTTTCCACTTTTGCTTTCAAACCATTAGCCATGTTATTATATAATATTTGGGAATCATTTCAACTTATTACTCATATCATACTTTAGGAAATATCTTCGTGCATTACTTGACAACGATAACAAATGCTTATTCATATAGGGTAAATCTATTTCAATACTCAACTTTACATTTCCTTTTAACCTTGTGGATATCATTATAATTTGACGCAATCTCCTTTATTCCCCTTTTTCTTTGAAATCATCATTTTATATATGTTTTCACCAAAAATATTTCGTTATCATTTCACTAATGAAATGATAAAGTTTATTAACCACATTTACCATTACAACTCATATCATTCTAAGATAATCCCGAAGTCGTTCAAGTTGGGGTATTTTAGTTACCTCTCAGACCTTGATCAACAATGTTCATACCTTAAAATATAAGTTGTAATCCAAAACCAATATTTCATTCTAATCCCAATACAAATACCATTGAACTATTTTATTCAATATACGGTTTCATAATACCTTCTTATATATTTGAAATTCCCTTTCTGGGATATAACTATTATTCCTTAATGTAATAATTAAGCAACTTCATACAAAAATTGCCACTTTTAACACCTTCCTCTTTCAAGCAACTTCACTTTGTAATTCAGATTAGTTTACAAATCTTACGATTTGCTTCTCTTATCAAATTCACTTTTACCAATCTCGTTTCAAAACTATTCAATCATATCCCGCTTTGGAAATCTCATTTCAACTCCTAATCCTACTTAATCCCATTATTAAGTAACGTTAATATAAAATTAACGATTTACCACTTCATCTTTTTTATATAACTCTGGTTTATCATCAAACTCTTTATCTTACTTTCCTTTTACTTAATTCAAATAATTAATTAATATTTATTTTACACTATCACATTTGCTTAACCATTCCTTTCATAACTTTGTTATAAAACTCAAGTGTTAAAAAAAACCTGTTCTCACTCTCCTTTCGTCATTCAATTGAATTCCAGTTAAACTTCGATTACTTTTCAAAGGATTTCCCATTAAAAAGTAATTTTCTAAATTATTATCAATTACGATAATATTTTATTCAACCATTAACTACATTAGTAGTTAATCCCTTTATTAATTTAAAATAAACAGTAAATCCCTTCTTTAAAATCTTATTATAATCTAAACTATTTCTATTCAAACATACTAAATTAGTAATCAATCTTAATTTTAAAACGGTTGGTTTATCCAACTCAAACCACAATTATCTCGTTAACCAATTATAATTCGTTTTTTCCCTTTAAATTAATTAATAATTAATTTAAATAATCCCATTTAGATATTTTTTAACAAAACCATTATTCACTTTTTAACCGTAACATTAATTTCCTTAATCTCACATTCACAAATTTGATTAACATCAGAATTTGCCTTTGTAAAATCAATATACAATTTATTATAAAGAAAATTATTTACTTCCTTCTTATTTATTTCAAATTCTATCTTTAGTATAAAATAATTTTATAACTTCAGTCGTATCGATTTACCTAACGATAAATCAATATAAACAAAAACAATTTACTTTCAGGCCATTCACTGCTGTTTACTCAACCAATATAGCCCATTGGTTAAAACACCACACATGATGACATTCAAATCAATGATCAATACTCAAATAAATCACCCAAACAAGTCAGTTCATATGATAATAAAAATAAATAATATATTTGAGGAATCCGGTTGGATACCTCCAACCTGTCCTTCCCTGTATTCAAATGGTTATCTTCAAATCAATCGTTTAATTCAAACAATTCAAACCAATGAACACGTTTATTTCATGAACGTGACCAATAAGGTAAGATACCTTTATTGGAACCAATCGTTAGAATAACGATTTGGTATTTCACTGAAATTAAACGACGGTTTAATTTCATCAGTTAAATCAGCAAATAAATATATAACTAGCAAACAATCAACCATTGGCAAGGAGAGCACACAAAAATAAAAAAAAAACAATTGATATAAAATATAAATGGGAAAACTTAGTGATTTTAACTCACCTGGCTTTGTCCGTCGTTGAAACAATTTGTTTTAATGATTGTTAAATTTAACGAAAACTCCAATAGCTGCAAATTCTGACTAAACCAGCTCCCTAATGTCGTGTGCTTTCTGATACGGACCGACGTCACTTGTTTCATTTAACCGTGTCACTGTATGACAAGGATACAGATTTTATACGGTATTGGATATTTAAATTAATATTATTTATAACTAAATAATATTTTATTATCATAAACCCATTTACGTTAATATAAACCCATTAGGCATTTTGAAACTGTGCACGTTAATCTAAAGGCAACAAACAAAATCGGCACTTTTACGTCTATAACATATTGTCACCATTTAAGTTAATATTGTCGATACTAAAATAATTATTTCTAAATCTAAAATTAACGGTATATTCAAACCGTTACTTTATCAAACAAATGGTATATCCTTAACAATTTGAGCGTCACTGCGAAGTGGATAAAACTGGGTACCTCATAGGCATGTTAAAATACTTGTTTTTAATACTTATATCATTATATTATTAGGCACAACATATATGTACAGGCCACCTTATAAACCAGGCGGTTATTGGATGGTTCGAATGCAACCTGGTGTCTTTAGAACCTTAATGACAACGATTAAGTCAAATCTTTAATAAACGTGTTCATTTAGCATATTAAATATTAAAGTATTTCTGTATTTCCCATACCTGATAATATTCTGCGAACCCAACAACCATGTCACTCTCACCGTTCCATGCTACACCCATGCCATCTCCATTATGTCAGACAACTCGCGCCACCTTCCCATTTCCAGTCGAACACAGACCGCACCTCCTTGTATACCCACTGTATACAAATGCCCCTCACATGCATGAAACGCCATGCAAGAACTTCCCTACCGAACCGTCATTCACTCCAGTACCTCACACCCCTACCTTACTGCATACACCCACAGAAGACGCTTGCTCCATCACCAAACAACCTGAGACTGATCCACTTCCCCTTCTCCTTTCGCACAACAACCTACTTGTCCCTTTGCTCAGGGTCACCGCTTCCAGCACTAAACTTAACCACCCGGAAAAAACTACGCTCAGCTCTCTCTGTTCAACCACCGACTACAGCTACTCCCCTGTCTCCGCCTTGACTTGCGGCTAACCGTGGTTGATAGGTTCCAATTTCTTCTCTCTTTCCTTTTTTCCACTATGGCGCTTTCTGATTTAGTGTCAGGAATGGGGTTTGTATCTTGTTCTTAAAGGGAGATGTTGGGTTTTGTTAGCTGTGAGGAGTTCGCATATATTTATACTGAAAGGAAGCTTGGTTGGCACGGAGTTTGGTTGTTTGGTCATCACTTAACCGGTTTTGGCGGGTAAGACAGAGGGCAATAGGATACCTGTGCGCGTTTTCTTTTCCTTGTCGGTGTCATTGAAGACAGGCATGTGTGGTTAAATCCATCTCGAGGTATAGTGGCTTAGTGTAATAACCCGGAAATTCTGAGCCAGTTTAAAAAAAAAATTTTGGCAACTTCGACGAATTTTGAAGATTTAAAATAGATTATTTTAAATAATATCGACGAGAAATTTATTTTGAATATATTTAGAACGTATATATTATATACGCCGTCGTTAGAATATAAAACGAATTCGAATTGAATATAAAACGAATTCGAATTGAATTGAAAACGAATTGAAGTGAATTCAAAACGAATTTGATTTGATTTGAATAGAAAACGAATTTGATTTAATTAGAAAACGAATTTGATTTAATTAGAAAAAGAATTTGAATTGAATTGAATAGAAAACGAATTTGAATCGAATTGAAAAGAAAACAAATTCGAATCGAATTGAATTGAAAAAGGAAATGAATTCGAATCGAATTAAAATCAATTTGAATTGAAATCAATTAGAAAAGAAAGTAAAAGGGATTTATAATAGAAAATTCAATTTTGATTTGAATTTGAAATAAAGGTTGAAATTGCTTTTGAAACGAATTCAAAACTATTTATAAAATTCGTTTTAAATAGAAATCGACGAAATATATATATAATATATATATATATATATATATTATATAATGGCCTGAATAGAACGCGCCGCGCCGCGCCAGTTCGCGAATTTCGACCATTAACTTCGAACGAACATTACAGGAGATCCGACCGTCGGATTCTCCTAAAACCGGAACCGTTGGGTTCGTATCGAAAAGAGCTTTCTAACGAATATTAGAAATTTGAAATCTAACGGTTGGATTTGGAGTTATGTCCAAATCAAATTCGAAAAAGGTCGCTATAAGTGCAGTTCGATGGCCGCTGATGGAAATCGACTGTACGGGCCTTGATAAGATTACTAAAAATAGTAATAATTTGTGTAAAATCATAAGAAATGATTTGGGAAAAATTGGGATGAAAAACTCCATATTTGAAAAGAAAAAAATAGATTTTTATCAAAATGAACTAGTTTTGAACTAAATTTAAAACCCAATTATTTTTAAATAAATAAATTAGATTAAAAAAGGGGTTTTAAAGAATCGGAATTTCTAATATATTTGATTGGAATTGGATTAAAATTCATTTGTGGGTTTATCGTGAACGGTGTTTTAAATAACACTAGTTCTTTAACCCGATAATAAATAGAACGTGATTTGGGTTTATCGTGAACTGTGTTTTAAATGACATTAGTTCTTTAACCCAGTAAAGGGAGTTTTAATGAATCTGAAATTATATTGAAATGTGAATTGATAATCTAAATTATCAAATTTGGCAAATGAGCGAGAATGGAGTATCACCAGTTTTGCTCCAGAGCGATAGTTAAATCTTTAATTAGATTTGAACGTGAAATGGTAATTAATTTTATCGATAACACCGTGGTGTTAGATATGGAGTATTACCAGTTTTGCTTCATGGGATGAATAGGTTGGGATTGGGAAATAAAATAAATAATTACTTCGGTGTGGTTCGCTAATCTCGACTAGTTTGGAAAAACCATGATTTGGTTTGAAGTGACATCCAAAGGAAGACTAAAGAATAAATTTTAAAGAATTTATCTTGGATAAAATTAATGGGAACCTTTCCCTAAGAATGTGAAATTTAGAAACTAGCTGTGGGTTAGCTAAGAAGAATGGTTTCCTGGGTGTTGATCTGATGTTGGTTTCGGCCTTCGGGGTTAATATTTGGGGAATTGCTCTCATACTGATTTACGGTTAGTGACTAATGAATTGGAATGAGGCGTATGTTGTGTTTGTGTAACATTTGTTTTTAATATACGTGGGTTGTTCGGAAAGGCCGGGTTTATACCCATTCTGAATAACCGATTCGACGATATGTCGAAGATGAAGATGGTGGTTGAAGACCGGAAGTCTTCACATCGTTTGGGTGATTATTGATGATCTTGATTGGGCTGTACACCCAAGATGAGGGAATCAGTTGGTTGTCGTCCAGACGTACTTGGAGATCGATGGATATGCGAGGAAAGTGCCTCCGGTTTCGTTCAGACTCAGAACGAACTTGTAAATGGATTGTGTGTCTGACATTGGATTTTATTCTGTGTTGATTGATTTCTGTTAAATATATATCTGTTTGGCAGCGGAGAATTTATTCTCTTGCTTAACGCCTTCTCTGAGACGTACGAGCTTAGAGGTTATATATCGATAGATATCAATCGCATGGCATGAATTGCCTGTGTGGCACACTGAGTTGCATGGATCAAGGCTTCTGTTGAAAAGCAAAGTCTTGTGGTTGATGATCAAAGCACGGCCTTTGTGGCGTAGCTTTGTGTATAGCGTGGATTTGCGAGCCTCACACCTCGGTATGAGTTAAAAACGGGATAAGGACTGCAGGGAGAGCACGACGTTTCTTTCTAGCTTTGGTGGTGTCAGTGACTTACCAGCCCTGACATTTATATACTTTTCACCTATGTGGTTGTTGGATGAGGCGCCTCGATTTTAGGTCTGTAAGGACCGGGAAAAGTGTGTTCAGGAATTGCCAATCCTCTAACGTAAGTGAGGACCGGCCCTGAAGCATCCAGGATTGCCCAGAGTGTGTAGTCCTGAGACATTTGCTAGAGTGTCTCGAAAGCGGAGAGGAGCTTGCCCCTTGCCTCGACTCATGACGGAAATCCAATTTCCAATACGTGCATTTCGGTTTTATTTGTAGAGCCTAGTATGGCGACATAGTGGGATGGGGCGCTTATGTCGTCTATGATTTATATTTATGATTGAAATTGTTTTGACACTATACACTTATTATAGTATCAAAGGATTTGTTTTAAACGTATCAAGCATGTTTGGCTGTTATAAGGTAAAACCCTATCCTCCGGCTTGCGTTGCATTGTGTGATGGGACCTGGGTCTTATAATAGCTTCATTTTTTGAAAAAAGCATTGCGTTGTCTTTTCTATGCACTGGTATTCTTGGGAGGAAACCCGTTCCGTGTTATACGGCGTGGTCCCTTGAATTACTCTCTTTTAAAGTAAAGTTTTAAATAACTGTTTTAGTTCTCACACCAGTCACATGACTGACCTGGAGTTTATTGTTTTAACCTAAACTCTGGGTGCCCTTACTTTCGACACGGGCAGCTAGTAGTTTTGGTTTTGCAGATTTATATTCACAGGATCCTGATTTACAGCTGGAACGATACTCGGAAAGCTCTGTATCCGTGTATTACTTCTAGTTGTGTTTTTGTATTATTTTCCGCTGCTATGTAATTTATTGTAATCTCTGATACTTATCGAATGTAATTTATTCATTTATACTCTGTATATTCTTGTATCTGATGGGATTGTTGTAATAGCAATGAAATGTTCTTCCGTCTGCGTTCATTTGTGTGTTGTTCTTAAAGTATCCGCTCTTTCCTTCACGGGGAAGAAACAGGTTCTCACACTTAGGGTAGGTTAGCAAGCACAAGGAATGTCATACTTGGTTGGTTGAATTGACAGCATGGTAGTGGTATTTACGTGGGAAGGTAAGAAAATATATAGGTATAAACTAGGACAGAATGTATATACTATCATATATAGTTTATATATATGTAAGTGGTATAATATTATATTATAAACCAAAACTTCACCGCGAAGTAACGCGATAAAATCCACATACGATCTTCGTTTTTTGATAAAAAGTCTGATCTTAGTGTAAAAAGATATTCTGAACCCAATGGGAAAGGTTCCGTCGAAATCCGAGGTCATTTGAAAAAAATTCCTTTATAAAACCATAAATAACCACGCGTTTAATTTTTCCACGGTCACCAGATAAATCAAATCAACTTGAAACCTCACCATCCTATAATAATTTTTCAATACGAACCCAACGGCACCAGTTTCGTTGCATTCTGAATCTGTCTCCCCAGTAGGCTATTTTTACGCGCACCGCAATGCCATTTTGGACACCAAATTAACCGATCTTCAAAAATAACAAACTATATACCTATCCTGACTATAATCGACGATACGAACTCAATGGAACTAGTTTCGCGGCTTAATTTGATCATCTGCTCAAGTTACACTCGAATATCTCTTTATTAATTTAATTTAATTTAATTACACGCTATAGAAAATGAATGGGCGTTTATGGCTCTCATGGCCACATACGACATCGGTTTGCCACGCCATTTAACATCGTGCAATAATTTAACGTTACGGTCCCAATGAAACTGGTTTTGTCGAAAACGAAGACCGTTTGCAAAATGGTCATTTTAAAGGCAGATATTTAAATAACGATTTTTCACAGCGACTATTTTAAAATTTGATTTGGCCATAATTAACAAATCGTAACACGAAATCTGGATTTTTCTCTTTCATATGAAAATTATCATCGATACGGTTCCAACGTCTCTCGTTTCACTGAAATCCGACTTATATCGAGTCTTGTATATCAAATTGAAGTTCAAAACTCCAATTTTCGAACTGCACGCCATTTTCAACGATTTATATTATATAAATATATATCGTTCGATCTCGTTTTAAATAACGAATTCAATATTAAATCTATTAATATTCCAAATAAAATATTTAAAATATTAAATTAAATATTTGACTGCCAAAAACACGGGTCATTACATTCTTCCCCCCTTAAAATAATTTTGTCCTCGAAATTGCTAAGGTAAGAAAGAACGTTACTAACCCATTATCTTTACAATAATAAATTTAAAACTCGATTTTATTTTCCAAACCGATCTAATTGGTTTTAAAACCAATTTAATTCAAATAAAAGAATTTTCCAAAAATCTTCAAAAAATTTCTAACACCTTAAATTCCCGAAAAAATTCGGCAGAGTCTCCCTTGCACGGAGTGACATCTGCGATATCGCAGGAACAAATAATATATATTCATCGACCAACGGTCGGAAAACAAAAATCAAAACCTCAAAATTTTATATTTTCGGGTAGGCGTTCCTTTTCGAGCGCTATTGAGCATATTTGCTCAACGTATATGCGATTTTCTCAACCAATCTCATTCTGCCTAGCCATCTGGCACCTATACTTAACTCAATTCACATATCAGTAACAGATATATGAAATTCTTAAGTAATCTTCATGAATCAACTGGCATAACTATACTAATTGCAAAATCAAACACACATCATCAATTCATTATCAAATAAGAGGTTAAGTCATAAATTTCAATTCATAGGTAGTTTCATTCCAGTTTAAATTGTACCAGAGTTTATTCTTTAGTTTATAATCATTTAGCTCCATTAAATTTCCGATTATTCTCATTCAAACAATTTAGCATCACCGACAAATAGTTCACAACCAATACACGGCCAAATCAACCAAATCAACTGAATTTACATTCAGTATTAATATTTTATTTGGTTTCACATATTTGATTATTATTTATTCAAAATTCCAAATTCCAAATTTATTTAATTTAATTTCAATATCATTATTAATTTCACTTAACCAAGTTAAATTTCAATTCAAATTTTCAATTCGATTTGAATTCCATTCAAATCGATCAAACATATTTATATCTCAATACTTGTCTAAAATTATTCAAAAATATGATTTTGGGTAAAATTATTTCATTTACCCTCTTTTCAAAACAATACTGTATCGATTGCCAGTTCAATGCTTCTCAACACTTGAACCGATCAACCGACACAATATAAAACACTTGTGTGTCAAATTTACAGATACGCTCTCATATACATACACTCAATCTCGATCTAGGGTATTACTAACCCAATCTCTATTGAGTTACACGACGGAGCCAAGGTTATTACTAAACCAATAGCTCTGATACCACTGTAACGACCCAGGGATTTTTGGCCCCGGAAATCGACATAAATACCTTTACCGTAACTCATGTCGGCCTTCCAAACACCGAAAACACTGAACGTTATTAGAAAGACATTAGAGGGTGAGATAAGAAAGAAAGAAATATTAGAATAGAAGAAGAAGAATAAGAATCAACACAACACAGAATCAGAGTTTCACATCGCAGCGGAATAAATATAATATAGAAATAAATCTTTACTAAGAGCTTTGAAATACTTACAATCATCAGAGTACATCACACATCTGGACAGTTATAATGTGATAGCCCGTAACTTCCCCGGTGAGGAAAGTCCGGATTACCTTGAGAACACGACAAAATCGAACGTAGACGGAAGAGCATTTCATTGCTATTACAACAATTCCATTAGATACCAGGATATACAGAGTATAAATGAATAAATTACATTCGATAAATATCAGAGATTACAATAATTTACATAGCAGAGGAAAATAATACAAAAACACAACTAGAAGTAATACACGGATACAGAGCTTTCCGAGTATCGTTCCAGCTGTAAATCAGGATCCTATGAATATAAATCTGCAAAACCAAAACTACTAGCTGCCCGTATCGAAAATAAGGGCACCCAGAGTTTAGGTTAAAACAATAAACTCCAGGTCAGTCATGTGACTGGTGTGAGAACAAAAACAGTTATTTAAAACTTTACTTTAAAAGAGAGTAATTCAAGGGACCACGCCGTATAACATGGAACGGGTTTCCTCCCAAGAATACCAATGCATAGAAAAGACAACGCAATGCTTTTTCGAAAAATGAAGCTATTATAAGACCCAGGTCCCATCACACAATGCAACGCAAGCCAAGGGATAGGGTTTTCCCTTATAATAGCCAAACATGCTTGATGCGTTTAAAACAAATCCTTTGATACTATAATAAGTGTATAGTGTCAAAACAATTTCAATCATAAATATAAATCATAGACGGCATAAGCGCCCCATCCCACTATGTCGCCATACTAGGCTCTACAAATAAAACCGAAATGCACGTATTGGAAATTGGATTTTCGTCATGAGTCGAGGAAAGGGGCAAGCTCCTCTCCGCTTCGAGACACTCTAGCAAATGCCTCAGGACTACACACTCTGGGTAACCCTTGGATGCTTCAGGGTCGGTCCTCTCTTACGTTTGAGGATTGGCAATTCCTGAACACACGTTTCCCGATCCTTACAGACCTAAAATCGAGGCGCCTCATCCAACAACCACATAGGTGAAAAGTATATAAATGTCAGGGCTGGTAAGTCACTGACACCACCAAAGCTAGAAAGAAACGTCATGCTCTCCCTGCAGTCCTTATCCCGTTTTTAACTCATACCGAGGTGTGAAGCTCGTGAATTCACGTTATACACAAAGCTGCGCCACAAAGGCCGTGCTTTGATCATCAACCACAAGAATTTGCTTTTCAACAGAAGCCTTGATCAATTGCCCCTTCGGCGTGCCACACAGGCAATTCATGCCATGTGACTGATGTCCACCGATATACAACCTCTGAGCTCGTACGTCTCAGAGAAGGGCGTTAAGCAAGAGAATTAATTCTCCGCTGCCAAACAAATGTATATTTAATAGAGATCAATCAACACAGAATAAAATCCAATGTCAGACACACAGTCCATTTACAAGTTCGTTCTGGGTCTGAACGAAACAGGAGGCACTTTCCTCGCATATCCATCGATCCCCAAGTACGTATGGACGATCACCAACTGATTCTCTCCTCTTGGGTGTACAGCCCAATCAAGATCATCAGTAATCACCCAAACGATGTGAAGACTTCCGGTCTTCAATCACCGTCTTCATCTTCGACATATCGTCGAATCGGTTATTCAGAATGGGTATAAACCCGGCCTTTCCGAACAACCCGCGTATATAATAAACAAATGTTACACAAACACAACATACGCCTCATTCCAATTCATCGGTCACTAACCGTAAATTAGCAAGAGAACAATTCCCCAAATATTAACCCCAAAGGCCGAAACCAACATCAGATCAATACCCAGGAAACCATCCTTCTTAACTAACCTACAACTAGTTTCTAAAGTTCATATTCTTAGGGAAAGGTTTCCATTAATTTTATCAAAGATAAATTCTTTAAAATTTATTCTTTAATCTTCCTTTGGATGTCATTTCAAACCATGTTAAGGTTTTCCAAACTAGTCGGGATTAGCGAACCACACCGAAGTAATTATTTATTTTATTTCCCAATCCCAACCTATTCATCCCATGAAGCAAAACTGGTAATACTCCATATCTAACACCACGGTGTTATCGATAAAATTAATTACCATTTCATGTTCAAATCTAATTAAAGATTTAACTATCGCTTTGGAGCAAAACTAGTGATACTCCATTTCGTTCACTTTCCAAATTTGATAATTTAAATTATCAATTCACATTCAATCTAATTACAGATTCATTAAAACTCCTTTTACTGGGTTAAAGAACTAATGTCATTTAAAACACAGTTCACGATAAACCCACAAATCAATTCTATTTAAAACCCATTTCAAATCCAATTTATTTATTTAAAAATAAATGGGTTTTAATTTCAGTTCAAAACTAGTTCCTTTTGATAAAAATCTATTTTTATCTTTTCAAATATGGATTTTTTTCATCCCAATTTTTCCTAAATCATTTCTTTTTATTTTACACAAATTATTACTATTTTTGATAATTTTATCAAGGCCTGTACAGTCGATTTTCAACAACGGCCATCGAACTGCACTTACAGCGACCTTTTCCAAATTTGGTTTGGACGTATCTCCAAATCCAACCCTTAGATTTCAAATTTATAATATTCGTTAGAAAGATCTTTTCGATACGAACTCAACGGTTCCGGTTTTAGGAGAATCCGACGGTCGGATCTCCCGTAATGTCCGAAATAAATGGTCGAAATTCACGAACTACCTCGGCGCGGCGCGTTCTATTCAGGCCATTATATATATAATATATATATTATATATATTTCATCGATTTCCCTTTTTAAACGAATTTTATAAATCGTTTCAAATTTGTTTCAAAAACAATTTCTATTTGATTTCAATTTAAATCAATTTCAATTCAAATTCGTTTTCTATTTGATTCAATTCAAATTCGTTTTCTATTCGAATTCATTTTCTATTTGATTCAGTTCAAATTCGTTTTATATTCAATTCAATTATAAAATTAAATATAATCGATATAAATATCGTTCGCGTCAAAATAGCGCATCTCTAATCAACAGGGCTTTATATTTTTCAATAACTTCGTTATTCTATTCAACAAATGAATCTATATTTCTTTCAATACATGACTATATTTTTGTCCACACATGACTAATCTCAACGAATGAGTACTGTCCCCATGTGACTATTTTTGTTATTCAATATATTTTATAAAATTATGATATCTATCGTTTGATTTCAAATCAGACTCCAGCCGTAAATTAGTAAGAGAACGATTCCCTGAATATTAACCCCGAAGGCCGAAACCAACATCAGATCAATATCCAGGAGACCACTCATCTTATCTATTTTCCAATTTGTTTCTAATTTTATATATGATAAAGATGTAAATTTTATTGTTAAAATATTTCGTTCAACACATGACTAATCTCAACGGATGAGTACGGTCAACACATGAACCTTTATTTTATAATGATAAAGATGTAAATTTTATTGTTAAAATATTTCGTTCAACACATGACTAATCTCAACGGATGAGTACGGTCAACACATGAACCTTTATTTTATAATGATAAAGATGTAAATTTTATTGTTAAAATATTTCGTTCAACACATGACTAATCTCAACGGATGAGTACGGTCAACACATGAACCTTTATTTTATAATATAAAGATGTAAATTTTATTGTTAAAATATTTGGTTCAACACATGACTAATCTCAATGGATGAGTACGGCCAACACATGGACCTTTATTTTATAATATTCTTTATTTTCTAAATTGGAATGAGGCTCAATCAATTACCATATAAAGTTAATTATATGGATTCCATAAAACACATGTATATAATAGCAACGATAAATAATCAACCATCATCCAAAGTGCACTACACTGTATAAGCATCAAATATAGATATCTAACGCTTATAACAGCCTGTCGATCCATCGATCGACATACAACTAATTATTGGGATTAGTGTATGCCGTATTTTATCCCAATACCTGTGTGGGGTTTCAAACAATCAAACACAAATTTTATTTGTGCAGTTGGGCGATGTGTAAAATTTATCGTCCTAATCAATGTCCTTCAAATAGGTGTACATAAACAAACCGTCCGGTTTGTAAATGAATATTTATTTATTCACGTTCAAATTAAAAATTATATTTTTAACGACCAAATTATTTTATTCAACCTATGAATATTCTATTCGGTTCATTTATTAAATAAAATGATATCTTTATTTTTCTAACTTATTTTAGAAAATTTCGGCGGCATAACGGCACGATACTAGAAACGGGACGAGGCCTAGCCTTATCCCCGGTCTAATAATGGCTCACGCCATACACATACCAATCAAATCCATTCTATTTCACCAAACAATCAAATTCAAATCAAATAATCTAGGGTGCGTTTTTTACAGGTCCCTACTAACTTTCAAAATAAAAAAAAACCCGCGCATACTTTTCCATACGTTTCCGGTCCCTAAAATTAGATGCCGCCCAAAATTTTTGATCCCTTCGCCTGCTCCTCATGTCCCCTTCGCCTTTTTCAATTTCTGGCCAAAAAAAAATGCGCTCATGCATAAAAAAAAAATTCTAAAATCTGGAAATAATCCCAGGAGCCCACGCAAATCGAAAAAAAAAGTTGCATACATGTATGCAACTATTGCTGATAGTTGCATACATGTATGCAACTTTTTAAATACACATGCAAATAAAATCCGCAAGCCTGCTGAATAATTGCATACAAGTATGCTGTTATTCAGAATAGCTGCATACATGTATGCAGTAATGCGTTGAAGGCCGAAGGCGTGACAATATGTGCATACTTGAATGCATATTTTCTGCATAACTGCATGCTCGTATGCACATATGCAAGCATGCGTGCTTTTCATGCGGAAACCGAATACATGCATGAAATCATGCATGTATTTCAGAAAATCTGCATATATGTATGCATATATGCTGCTCTATGATGCGGAATTGAAATAGATGCATACATGTATGCAACTATTTGAAATATGTGCATGTTTTCATGCATTTTACTGCATTTTTCGCTGTTTTGTGTATTTTTTGATTTTGACGTGTTTGTTGATTGATTTTCCACCTGATTTTTTTGGCGTGAACATGTTTTATTTAATTATGAATTTACGTGATTTTTTTATATTTTTTTTATATTTTTTTATATTTTTTTAATGAATTTTCAAAAAATAGGGACCTAATTTACATGAAAAGTTGGACCGGATGTGAGCCTAATTAAGTTTGCTTTTAGGGACCTGAGCCTTATTTTCACAATAATCTAACCAACTACACAACCAAACAAACAAGTCCATGGTCTGTGGACCATGGTGTCGGGTGCTACTAAACACCGTCTGCATCCTAGTATATATTTATATAACTAGAAAAGAAAAGTTAAAGTGAGAAGTTCTCACCGACTAGCTAATCCAATCATCTCGACTCTTCTTATGTAGAAGTCATCGCTGTTCTCGCCTTTTGTCACTTTCGTTGCCCGTAGCCACTACATATATAATAAGCACATTTTTATATTCTTGCTATGTTGATAAAAAAAATTCTATTTTTACATCGTTACTATATAGATAAAAATTCTATTTTTACACCGCTACTATATAGATAAAAATTCTATTTTTACACCGCTACTATACAGATAAAAATTCTATTTTTACACCGCTACTATATAGATAAAAATTCTATTTTTACACCAATGTTCATATAATAAAGATTGTATTTTTATCACGCTATTCTCTATATAAAGACTTCGCCTTTTCAAATATAAAGATTTCACCTTTTCCAATATATAAAGATTTCGCCTTTAGCTAATTAAAAATTGAATCTTTATACTTGTTGCTTCATGACAAAAATCGAACCTTTATACTTCATTCGCATAAGGAAAAATCGAATTTTTATACTTCATTTACATAAAGAAAAATCGAATTTTTATACTTCATTTACATAAAGATTATATTTTTAGATAATGATATGTATAATAAAAATCAAATTCTTTTTCTACAGAAACAAAACCAAATTCAAAAACTCACCTTTAACTAAAAATTTCAACTTTGTCAAAGGAAGGGGCTCCTGCGCTGTTGTTGGCGTTGCAGCAGGTGGTGCTCGGTGTTGGGGTGCTCGCGTCGGTCGTAGATGGTCGGAATGCGGCCCTTGGTAGCGGCTGTCCTCGATTTTGGGGTTGTGGAAGTCTTGACCGTTCAATGAAGAGAGAAGATGGGATAGGGGTGAGGGTTGGTGGCGTCGTGCCTGACATGGCTGAGGGAGGGTGCGGCCAGGCTCTGGTGGCAGATTCAAGGTGGCGGCTGCGGGTTTTCGTGTGGATTGGGGTTTTAAGGTCGGTATGGGAAGGTGAGAGAGGATGGGAGGGTGGAGGCTGGTGGCGGCTGACGTGGGGGGGAACGCGGTGGCGAAAACGACGGTGGGGGCGGCGACGGTGGGGCTAGGGCATGAGCGACATTTTTTTTATTCTGAGATCGGGGAGAGAGAGTGTATGGGAAGGGGGGTGTTAATTTATAATTAATTAATTATTTAATTTAATCCTCCTAGAGTTGACTTTTCATTCGAACTTTGTTTCGAACCCAACGACTGTCGCCCCTAGCTAATTACCCCCATTCCGAACACAATGGGATATGTATCATAAGCTGATTCAATCGTTTCGATCAGTTTCCGTCAAAATCAAAATATAACTCTATATATTGAATTTGAACGCGCATTTCAATTTACTGTGACCACATACTAACTAGAAAAATTTCTAAAAAATATTTCCTAGCTTCGTATTGATGATACGGTCCTAACAAAACAAGTTTCAACGAATTCTGAGACCGTTAGAAAAATGACCATTTTCTAGTCGATTAAAATCAACTAAAACTGGTAAAACGCGTTTTCCTTTGCCACGCTCACATACTGATTCGAAAAATTATGAAATTTGGAATCTAGCAATAACTTGACATCACGGATCCAACAAAAGTGGTTTTGTCGAAATCCGAGGTCGTTTGCAAAATTCCCTTTTTCAAGGGCCAGAATTCCATAGCGACTATTCTGAATTTTCAATTGGACATATCTTTTGATTCCCGCTATGAAAATTAAATTTTCTGGATTCGTTGGAAAGATATACTCAATTAGATTCAACTATTTTTGGTTTCACTAAAATCCGGTTTATTTTGCACCCGGTATGTTCAATTGAAATTTGAAATCGAATTATTGAACTACCGCGCCATTTTAAATTCCTTTTATATATATATAAATGAATATTTATATTCTAAAATGACGTATATAAATATATACGTTCTAATTCTATTCAAAATAAATTTCTCGTCGATATTTTTCAAAATAATCTATTTTAAATGTTCAAAATTCACTAAAATTGCCAAAATAAAAATTTTAAACTAGCCCGGATTTTCTGGGTTGTTACATTCTCCCCCACTTAAAACTTTTCGTCCCTGAAAAGGAACGAAGCCGAAAGTTGTTTTAAAAACCAACTCAACTTTCATTCTGGCTTCCATTCTCCAACATTTCAGTTTCTGAGAATTTTCAAATTCTTCAAAAATTTGGCTAACACCCGGAATTTTCGAAAAATTTCGCCATAACCTCCCCTGTACCGGGAGCACCGGGAAAATCCTGAAATTGCCATACAGGCCTTCTGATCTCAAAAAGAAAAAGAAAAAGCCAAGCGGCTCATAAAATCATCACCCAAACAAAACAGTAAATTATGATAAACATGTACCTATTTGTCGGGCAAACAAATTTTATTCTCTGCTCTAGCCTCCTTGCTATGACCTGTTCAATGTAAATACATGTATATACAAGCAAATGGGACTAATTTTCAATATAATTCACTATTTGGTACAATTAGGCATAATGGTTCAAAATTATCAAACAAATAAACAAACAACATAAACATCAATCAATTAGTGAATTAGAGTTTCATATTCATAACTTTGATACATATATACAGAAAATCCTGTTTTTGATGCCAATTCACAACAATAAATCTATCTATATAAGTTTTGGTTCTCACACCAGTCTAATGGAAATATATAGATATCACACCTTCGAAACAAGAACATAAGTTCTGATGACGATCGATCAATCATCAGAACCATCTCTGGGTGTCTAGAATGTGATCCTATATCTATCCAGTGTATTAAAACTTCGAATATACGTTCATGACGCGTATACGCGAAATCTTTATATATTGGATTGTCCAAATTCAAAATAAACAAATATTCAAATACGTATAAAACGATTTAAATTTTCAAAACAAAACTGTTTTCATTTGAAAAATATACTCTTCACACTCGTTCTAGGATACTACAGATCCTATCTCTAACGAGTCATTCTAATTGGATATTACTAATCCAATATCTAATGAATTCTTTCGTATGGTTCTAATGGTCTTGTTCTTGAGCTTTGTAAACCAAAGCTCTGATACCAACTGTGATAGCCCGTAACTTCCCCGGTGAGGAAAGCCCAGATTACCTTGAGAACACGACAAAATCGAACGCAGACGGAAGAGCATTTCATTGCTATTACAACAATTCCATCAGATACCAGGATATACAGAGTATAAATGAATAAATTACATTCGATAAATATCAGAGATTACAATAAATTACATAACAGCGGAAAATAATACAAAAACACAACTAGAAGTAATACACGGATACAGAGCTTTCCGAGTATCGTTCCAGCTGTAAATCAGGATCCTGTGAATATAAATCTGCAAAACCAAAACTACTAGCTGCCCGTGTCGAAAATAAGGGCACCCAGAGCTTAGTTTAAAACAATAAACTCCAGGTCAGTCATGTGACTGGTGTGAGAACTAAAACAGTTATTTAAAACTTTACTTTAAAAGAGAGTAATTCAAGGGACAACGCCGTATAACACGGAACGGGTTTCCTCCCAAGAATACCAGTGCATAGAAAAGACAACGCAATGCTTTTTTCGAAAAATGAAGCTATTATAAGACCCAGGTCCCATCACACAATGCAACGCAAGCCGGAGGATAGGGTTTTCCCTTATGATAGCCAAACATGCTTGGTATGTTTAAAAACAAATCATTTGATACTATTATAGGTGTATAGTGTCAAAACAATTTCAATCATAAATATCAATCATAGACGGCATGGGTACCATATATCATGTCGCCATACTAGTTCTACAATTAAAACAGCAATATCACGTATTGGAAATTGGATTTCCGTCATGAGTCGAGGCAAGGGGCAAGCTCCTCTCCACTTCGAGACACTCTAGCAAATGCCTCAGTACTACACACTCTGGGTAACCCTTGGATGCTTTAGGGTCGGTCCTCTCTTACGTTTGAGGATTGGCAATTCCTGAACACACGTTTCCCGGTCCTCATAGACCTAAAATCGAGGCGCCTCATCCAACAACCACATAGGTGAAAAGTATATAAATGTCAGGGTTGGTAAGTCACTGACACCACCAAAGCTAGAAAGAAACGTCGTGCTCTCTGTGACAACAAGGAATTTCGCTCGATCCGAATCAGTTGCTAAACCGATCTAGACCTTTCGAAATGCCTGATTGTTTTGAGAACAGGACAAATTAGAACGCAGACAGAAGATCATTTCATTGTTTATTACAACAATTCCATCAGAATACAAGAATATACAGAGTATAAATGAATAAATTACATTCGATAAATATCAGAGATTACAATAAATTACATAGCTGCGGAAAAACAATATAAAACACAACTGAAAATAATGCATGGATACAGAGCTTTCCGAACATCGTTCCAGCTGTAAATCAGGATGCTGTGAATATAAATCTGCAAAACCAAAACTACTAGCTGCCCGTGTGAAAAATAGGGGCACCCAGAGTTTAGGTTAAAACAATAAACTCCAGGTCAGTCATGTGACTGGTGTGAGAACTAAAACAGTTATCGATCTTTGTTTTTAAAGTTAGGTAAATCAAGGGACCACGCCATATAACACGGAACGGTTTTCCTCCCAAGAATACCAGTGCATAAAACAAACAGCGCAATGCTAAATAAAGAACAATGAAGCTATTATAAGACCCAGGTCCCATCACATAATGCAACGCAAGCCGGAGGATAGGGTTTTCCCTTATAATAGCCAAATATGCTTGATACGCGAAATTTCATCTTATATTATTACTATAAATGAAGAAAACAACTTCAAATATAATTATATTAATCATAGACGGCATGGGTACCATATATCATGTCGCCAATACTAGGCTCTACAATCAAAACCGCAAAATGTCATATTTGGAAATTGAATTTCCATCATGGTGGCTCCTGATTCGAAAGATCGATCGCGTAGTGCCATCTCAACGGCTTACGTCTCAGCTAGAGAAAACACAGTAATGCACATCCGCACTTTTGGGAAATCGAGTATCACGGCGGCTTACGTCCCGACGAGAGAAAACACTGCTTACCCTATCCCTCTGAGCACTAAGCTCAATCTCGGTCGACCGAATCCACGACACCACGAAGGTGTCCATCCACTAAAAAGCATACTGATCAAACCATCAGTTTACCACCATATCGGGGTGTGAGGCTGGCGAATCAACGCTATACACAAAGCCGTGCTATATTAAAGCTACGCTTTGATCATCATCCACCAAACTTTGCTTTTCAACAAAAGTCTGGATCACTGCATCTCAGCATGCCACACTATCAATCCATATCGTATCCACTGATTTCTGCCAATATATAACCTCTGAGCTCGTATGTCTCAGAGAAGGGCGTTAAGCAAGAGAATAAATTCTCCACCGCCAAACAGATATATATTTAGCAGAGATCAACGAATACAATATAAAGGAATACAATGTCAGACACACCATCCATTTACAAGTCCGTTCTGGGTCTGAACGAAACCGGAGGCACTTTCCTCGCATATCCGTCGACCTCCAAGCACGTCCGGACGACTACTACTTTAGCCCCCTTCAAGGTAGCTTCTCCCATCGTGAGCATCAGTAGCACCCATCCATTCGATGTGAAGATCGTCGGTCTTGCACCGTCTTCAATCTCTTTGACTCGTCGTCGAATCGGTTATTCAGAATGGGTACAGACCCGGCCTTTCTGAATAACCCACGTATGTAATAAACACTTGTTACGCAAACACGACATACGCCTCATTCCAATTTAGAATATTCTTTTATTCAGATATTCCCACTCCTAGGGAACAGTTCCCATTAATTTTATCAAAGATAAATTCTTTTAAATTTATTCTTTAATCTTCCTTTGGATATCATTTCAAACCATATTATGGTTTTCCAAACTAGTCGGGATTAAGTAATTATTTATTTTATTTCCCAATCCCAACCTATTTATCCCATGGAGCAAAACTGTTATTACCCCATAACTAACACCACGGTGTTATCGGTAAATTTAATTACCATTTCACGTTCAAATCTAATTAAAGATTTAACTATCGCTAGGAGCAAAACTGGTGATACTCCCCTTTCGATCATTTCCTAATTTTGATAATTTAAATTATCAATTCCTATTTCAATCTAATTAAAGATACATTAAAACTCCTTTTACTGGGTTAAAGAACTAAGGTCATTTAAAACACAGTCCACGATAAACCCAAATCACATTCTATTTCAATTCCAATAAAATATACTAGAAATTCTGGTTATTTAAAACTCATTTCAAATTCAATTTATTTATTTCAAAAATGAATTGGTTTTAATTCTAGTTCAAAACTAGTTCATTTTGATAAAAATCTATTTTTATCTTTTCAAATATGGAGTTTTCATCCCAGTTTTCCCCAAATCATTTCTTTTGATTTTACACAAATTATAGATATTTTTAATTATTTTATCAAGGCCCGTACAGTCGATTTCCACCTACGGCCATCGAACTGCACTTACATCGACCTTTTATGAAATTGATTTGGACATAATTCCAAATCCAACCGTTAGATTTCAAATTTCTAATATTCATTGGAAAGCTCTTTTCGATATGAACCCAACGGTTCCGGTTTCAGGAGAATCCGACGGTCGGATCTCCCGTAATGTCCGTTCGAAGTCAATGGTCAAAATTCGCGAACTGCCGCGGCGCGACACGTTCTATTCAGGCCATTATATTATATATATATATAATATATAATATATACTTCGTCGATTTCTATTTAAAACGAATTTTATAAATCGTTTAAATTCGTTTTCAAAACGATTTCAACTTCATTTCAGATTCAAATCAAAATTGAATTTTTCCCAATATAAATTCGTTTAAATTCATTTCAAATTGATTTCAATTCAAATTCGATTCTATTCAATTCCAATTCGAATTCATTTTATATTCAATTCAATTCGAATTCGTTTTATATTCAATTCAATTCGAATTCCTTTTATATCCTATTCAATTCGAATTCCTTTTATATTCTATTCAATTCGAATTCATTTTCTATTCTATTCTATTCGAATATATTTTCTATTCTATTCTATTCTATTCGAATATATTTTCTATTCTATTCTATTCGAATTTGTTTTATATTCTATTCAATTCGAATTCCTTTTATATTCTATTCAATTCTAATCAAATTCAATTTCTATTCAATTCGAATATATATTTTCTATTCTATTCTAATTCAATTTCTATTCAATTCGAATATATATTTTTACATCTCTTTCTAAATATTCATTTTAAGAACGAATCTAATCGATATCAATATCGTTCGCGTCAAAATAGCGCATCTAATCAACACGGCTTTATATTTTTCAATAACTTCGTTATTCTATTCAAAAAATAAATATTTATTCTATTCAACACATGAATCTATATTTCTTTCACCACCTGACTAATCTCAACAAATGAGTACCGTCAACACGTTAATCTTTATTTTATAATATTCTTTATTTTCCCAATTGGAATGAGGCCCAATCAATTACCATATAATGTTAATTATATGGATTCCATACAACACATGTATATAATAGCAATAACAAATAATTAACCATCATCCAAAGTGCACAACACAACTGCATAAGCATTAAACATATATAATCAACGCTTACACAGTCTGTCGACCAATCGATCGACATACAATTAAATAATTGGGATTAGTGTATGTCAAATATCATCCCAACACCCGTGTGGGGTTTCAACAATCAAACACAGATTTTATTTGTGCAATTGGGCGATGTGTAAAATTTATCGTCCCAATCAATGTCAGTCAAATATGTGTATATAAACAAATCGTCTGATTTGTTTATAAATATTTTATTTTATATACACGTTAAAAATTATATTTTTAACTATAAAATATTTTCCACTGTAAACTATTTTATTTCACTCTATGAATATTTTATTTCATTCCACAACACACATTCAATTTTTCACATCAACATACAATCAAACAAACAAGCCGTCCATGGTCTGTGGACGACGGGTGTCGGGTGCTGCTAAGCACCGTCTGCATCCTAGTATTTATATATTAACTAGAAATTTAAAATAAAAGTGAGGAGTTCTCACCGACTAGCTAATCCAAACGCCTCGACTCTTCTTATGTAGAAGTCATCGCTGTTCTCGCCTTTTGTCTCTTTCGTTGCCCGTAGCCACTACATATATAAAAATCACATCTTTATATGGTTTTCAAAACTATAAAAATCAAACCTTTACTTTGTTTTCAAGACGATAAAAATCAAATTTTTATATGCTATTCCTTTAAATAAAAATCACAATTTTCTTATTGTAATATCGATGTAAAAATTACCTTTTTTATTTTTGTATATATATATTTGAAAACACAATTCTATTCTCAAACAATGTTATTTTTGTTTTTAAAACAGTGTATATTTTCATTTCAAAAACAAGGTACATTTTCATTTCAAAAACACATTTTTAGTCACTCCGCTATATTTATAGAGATCAAATCTTTTCGCTACAACATATATAAAAATCATATTTTTAAACCCAGGCTATTTTTATTTTAAAAATCCTTACTTTTATATTTTTAAAGCTCCTTGCTTTTATATTTTTAAAGCTCCTTGCTTTTATATTTTTAAAATCATATCCTATTTCTTTTTTTTTTTTAGCAAAGCTAAGCCGGTTTTTATAGTGGCCACAACCACTTTCATTATAACAATTAATGAAAAACGATTGGTTGAAGTGTCCAGCACACTGTACAGTAAAACAGGAGAGAAGCAAAGTTGCTTACACTACTAGAAATATACAAAAGCATCAAAATAAAAAAAGGTCCGGTATCCCCCTCAAATCATCAAAAATGAAAGAGGTGTACCTTAAACTATCCTTAATTCCATTGATCAGTTCACACCACAGCTCCACTATCTGTTTGCTTTTGCCATTAAAAATCACATCATTTCGATATTTCCAGATCACCTCTACAAATTGCTTTAGAACCAATAACAGTAGAATACATTTGTCATCTCTCCATCTAGTAGCCTTATAAAGGTAGCACCATTCAGCATTACTCATTCTAGTTGCATCAGGTCTTCCTAACCCAAGCATTAGCCTTTCCCATAAATGAAAACTGACTTTACAGTGGAAAAACAAATGCATGTTGGTTTCAATTCCTTCATTACACAGCACGCAACAAGGATCAGGTAACATACCTAACTTGTATAGCTTGTCCTTAGTGTTTAAAGCATTCATCAAGATTTTCCAAAGCATGAGATTTTTCGATTCACTGCTGAAACAATTCCATACTCTCTTATTCCAAGCAAAGTGCATTTCGTCGTCACCTTGAGTCAAACATTTGTAAACAATGGATATCGTGTGTTGAGCAAAATCAGAGGACCACACTACCTTGTCTTGAAAAACTACAGGGTAATGTTGTTCTATGATATCGCTCCAGGTGCATCTAACATGATAGTTCGAAGAGTATGGCAGCGTAATACGTCCGCTATGTAAGAATTGACTCGCCTTAGCGCTGATACTAATACCGGTTTGTAGCCTCTGGTTGTAGCTAATAACTTTAGCAAGGATAAGGCCATTGGCTGCCCAAGGATCATACCAAAAGCTGGCGTTACTGTTTTCCGAGATGATCAGACGAACATAAGGTAGTAATTCCGCTCTCAGTTTTAGTATTGACCTCCATATCCAACTACAAGAGGCGGGTATGTCCATCAACCAAAAGTTATTATGTTTGAGATTGTGCTTTAGCGTCCACTTTACCCATAAGTTGTTATCCTTCGTTAGTAATTTGTGTACATGAGCACTCATTGCTGCTTTATTCCAAAGCTTGAGGTTAAGTATACCAAGACCGCCATGACACTTGTTCTTCTCAAGCTTGTTAAAACCGATTGGCTTAAGCTTTGCCGAATACATGTTACCAGACCACACAAAATTATTTAAAGCACGCCTAATCATGTTAATAAGCTTAACAGGAAAAATGAAGGATCTTGCCCAGAACGTGGTATATGAGAGAAGCACAGATTTTACCAATGTTATCCTCCCTGCTTGAGAAAGAGTTTTACAAGACCAGCAGCTAATGGTCTTCGTGATTTTTCCAAACAAACTCATGCAATTTGCTGTAGTTATTCTGGACGTGACAAGAGGGATGCCCAAATAGTTCGAAACATCAGCAGAAATAGATAGACCAGTTACACTAGTTATCATATTAGCGTATTGCTCGTTAACCCCAGCAAGCATTATATTAGATTTTGCAGTGTTCAAGGCTAGACCAGAGAATTTGTAAAAGGATTGTAATACATTGAACAGCATGGTGATGGAACTAGTGTTTGGCTTGGTGAAAACAATGAGATCATCCGCAAACATCAAAGAAGTGACCATTGGATCCTTGCATTTTGGGTGAAAATAAATTTCCTTGGCTGCGAACGCTCGATTTATCATTCTAGTGAGAACCTCCATGACCATAATAAAAAGATATGAAGACATTGGGTCTCCTTGCCGAATTCCTTGGGCACTCATAAAATACCCCTTCGTACTACCATTATAATTAAGCGAGAAGTGAGCTGTAGACAAGCAAGTATAAGTCCACGCCGCAAAAGATGGAGGGAAACCCATTCTATACATCACTCTAGTTATAGTTGTCTAGTGCAAAGAATCGTAGGCCTTACGTATATCCAATTTTATCAAAGCTCTGGGGGAAGTAGACGCTTTATTGTAGTCTCTTAGCAGTTCATGCGTAATCAGGATATTATCCAGTATGCTACGGTTCTCAAGGAAGGCGTTTTGATTATCAGAAATCAAAAAGGGAAGCACAGCTTTCATTCTGCATGCAGTTATCTTAGATATGCATTTGTAAACGATATTACAACATGCTATTGGCCTAAACTCGCTTACTTTCATTGGATGATCACATTTTGGAATTAAAGCAAGATTTGTAGCATTGATCCCACTCAGCATCTTACAGTTTACAAAAAAACTCATCACTGCTTTAGTGACATCATGCTCAATAATATTCCAACATTCAGTGAAAAAGTGGGCATTAAACCCGTCCGGACCGCCGCATGAGTCTTTGTTCATGGAGAAAATGCAATTCTTAATCTCAGTCGTGCTTACCTCCTTCATAAGATCGTCCTGTTGAGTATCATTAATAGTGGGCAGATTCAAACCATCAATAACATCGAGTTCAGGCACAAAGTTTGTAGAGTTTCCCAACAGGCTAGCAAAGTACTCAATAAAAGCAGTGTCAACCAGATCAGGAGTATTAACTGTGACGCCATCCTTATCTTCAATTGAGACGATGTTGGTCCTTGATTGCTTAACCTTCAAGTAGTCGTGGTAGAATTTAGAATTTCTGTTACCCTCGCTATTCCATTTAATCCTTGACTTTTGCTTGCACATATCCTGCTCAATTTGCAAAGCATCTTGATATCTTTTTAACAAGTCATATTCAACCATTGCAAGTTCTTCGTTTTGTGGATTGGCCATTGCCTCAAGTTGTGCCGTAGCAAGAGCAGATTTTAGACTATTAGATAGCCGCACACCCCTTCCAAATCTGCTAGCAGCCCAAACTGATAAAGCTCTTTTGACCTGCTTAAGCTTCTGCTGCAAAACAAACATAGGAGTACCATAATAGTTAGTATCCCAAGCATTTTTAACAACAGTAGGAAAGTCAGATTCATGGGTCCAAATATTAAAAAATTTAAAAGAGGAAACTCTTTCCACGGCCCCCATGACAAGGGTTGTTATTTGAGGAGCATGGTCAGAAAGCAGAGGAGTGGGAAGGAAGGTAGAGATGGAAGGCCACTTGTTAAAGGTGGGAAGGTTACAGAAGGTATGATCGATTTTACTATAGATTCTCCTACCACTCCTACTCATGTTATTCCAAGAAAATCTAGCACCACTATAAGCAATATGATGCAAGTCAGCATTCAGGAGGGCGGTATTTAGAGGGGATAAATCTCTAATTTGCACAGGGTTTCCACCATTGCGGTCACCATTTTCGTATAAGCAGTTGAAGTCACCAGTTATTATCCATGGGTGTGTTTGCTGAGAAAAGTGCGGGAGATAATTCAGAAACTCTTGTCTGGAAGCTACACTATTCTCGGCATACACAATGGTTAAATAAAAAGAAGTACAGGTGGTTAAATGAAGCAAGTGGAGATGGATAAATTGTTTGTGAGAAATGATAGGCGTAGCTGTAAAGGAGGAAGGATCATAGAGAAGGAGAATTCTACCATACGGAGCTTCTTGAAGGTTATGGAGAACCCTCCAGGATGGTTTAATGAAACTAGCTGCTTTAGTGGTAAGGTGGAGATCCAATTTTTTTTCCAAAATTGCAAGAAGAGAGAGTTTGTTTTGGTTGATAATATCAATTGCTTGCTCAAGCTTACATCTAAGATGAGCACCACGGATATTCCACGCTCCAATCTTAATGATCATTGGAACCGGTTGATTGATTTTGTTGGTTCTTGCTTCTAGTATTAGTAGACGGTGAAGTCACAGAAAGAGGTAATATGGAGGTTTTGAGAGTAATTTGTGGTTCATCGAAGGATTTGATTTTGTTCTTCCTGATTTTCTTTTTCTTAGGTTTGGTACAATTCAAAGAAGAAGAGGAGAGGTTGGATTGATTAGAGAAAAGCAAAGAAGGGTCATGGTTGGATAACAGAGCAGAAGGTGAGGGAGGAACAGGATAACCAGGAGGAGGTAAAATGTGAGCATAAGGAGATGAGGAAGACTGCTTAACATTGAGAACTATGTCATCAGGTGACTGCTTTTCTACATGAACGTTGGGATTCAAAAGTTTAGTATGGCTTGAAGAGGTGTCATTGGAAGTTGAGATTGAATTCGTGACTTGCACAGGAAGCTTAAGCTGAAAGGTGGTAAATTTGGGAGACTTGCATGGTTGGGTAGCTGCATTTAATATAGTTGTTGGTATTGCCAAAATTTTGGCTTTGGGACTCTTAGCTTTTGCATGTGATTGCATGATGTTCACTTCATTTACACTACCCCTTTTTTACTGCTCAAAAGGTTTTTAGTGGTGCACACATTACCATTTTCAGTTACTATTTGCTCGCCAGCCACATCATTATCTTTATCCTCAATGCTTGTTCCAAAATTAACATCATGTTCACCTAAGATTTCAAAAGGGTTTTTGTTCAACTCAAAAGATGCTTCAAAAACTTGTTCCTCTGTTATACATTCCTCTTCATTCATATCCCTCCCATGTGCTTTTCCCTTTTCTTTAGATGTATCTGCTTTTCCTTTATATTCTTCATCTTTGTTCCTTATCATGTTTGCGAGAGCAACTCCCTTATTTACCTTAGCCACGTATTTTTTAGTAATACCCTCATTTCTTATCCGCACGGACTTGTTTTTTGTGACTCTTTGCCATGGTTGCTTACTCGGAATTCTATGGTTTCTCATTACTCTTTTCTCGTTATTATTTTCTTCTTGTTTGGTACTTACAATCACATCCTCATTTTCAACTTGTTTTGATTGAAACTTCGTCTTCTCACATTTTTCATCTATATGCCCAAAAACGTTACACAGGGTACATACATCCGGCTTCCACGAATACTTCACATAAACAAATTGTTCACTACCATCAGGCAGTTGCACCAAGAATTTATCTACCAATTTTTGGTTTGGAGTAACTTCCACTAAACATTTTGCAAAAGATAACCAATCCATTTTCTCCGTCCTTTCGTCAAAACATAATAATTTTCCTATCCTGTTAGCTAGCCAGTTTAACCCTGGGAGAGACCAGCAGTAAAGAGGAATGTTTGTTAGTTGCAACCAAACAGGAACAGCCTTCACATTTCCGCATACATTCCCCAAGGATGGGTTCCATTCTTGTATAATAAACATTTTCTTCTTTAAGATAATCGGGTCTGCACGTAGAACCCTTGTTCTATCCTCCGGGTGGGTAAATTGGAATAGGAAGATAACATCATTGAACCAAACCTTTACCCTACCTCTAAGATTCCAAACACCCTTTAGATGCTCCACTACTGCCGTGTATGACAACGGTTGGTCGAGGAAGAAACCAACAACACAATCATTCCATAAATGCTTTGCCTTTTCAATTAGATCCACAAAGGGAACAATTGCTTCACCTTTGAACCGAAGTTCAAATTGAACTGGAGAGTAAGTTCCTGCATTCCAAGGCATAGCCTTGAAAAGTGAGGATGCTCCAGGAGGGTAGAGGGGTTTCAAGCGAAAATTAGGGTTAGAGGGAGGAGCAGATTTGGAGGTAAGAACGTCAGCAAAAGAATGTGGTGGAGGAAAAGTAGGGTTTGGAAGCAAAGGAGCAGAGGACGAGGCAGCAGGGGGGACATGAGGAGGAGACGGAGGGTTTGGTAACAAGGGAGCAGAGGTCGATGCTGCAGAGGGGTCAGATGGAGGAGGGGTAGGCGGCGGAGGAATAGGTACGGTGGCCATAGACAGGGAGGGAAAAAGGACAGGAAAGGACAAAAGGTGAGGCGGGAGTCAGATGGTGGGCGCCATGGAAAAAAAGGTAAAAAATTGAATTGAATTGAATTGAATCCTATTTCTATTTTTACAAACAAATCCTATTTCTATTTTTAAAAACAAAGCCTTCTTCTATTTTTAAAACAAAGTTGTTTATATTTTAAGAACAACTTTTTCAAAATAAAGTTATATATATATATTCCTATTTAAAACAAAGTATTTATAAATAAGAATCATATTTTTATCACATTATATTTTTAAAATCAGGTTATATATTTTTAATTATCAAAGTAATTAGACAAATTACATAGTTTAAAATATTACACTGTCTTCTCCTTGAATTGCCTGGGGACCGAACGCAGAAATCCTCACCAGCTCGATTATAAAATCCACCTGCGCCTCGACGTTGGAGCCACCGGAGCGAGATCTGATGCCACCCCCGTGAAGAGCTCAGCGCCGCCTTGTTGCGGCCGGAATTGGGTGCAACTCGCACCACCCTTCTTCCCCAGAATCTGCGGCGAACGACGTGGCTTTGGGCACAGATTTCGAGATCCCAACGCCCCCAAAAATCGAACAACCCACATCATTCTGAAGAACTCGAAAAGCTCTTTGTTGCTCCTTTTGAAATTTCTTGAATTCGATTTCTAGATTAGGAGAAAAAAATTGAAAAGGAATGGAGCTAATCGGTCGTTGAATCCCAGAGAGGGGCGCAGGGTCTCGTTGACCACGGATTTGGATTTTGACCGTGTTGACTAGGTTTTAGGGTAATACCTTATATTTATATTATTTTAATTCTTTTAATTCGAAAAATACGGTTCCTACATACGAATCCCGAATCTAACCCAACGATTGTTGCCCCTAGCATAATACCCCTATTTCGGACATAATGGGATTTGTATCGTGAGCCAGTTCGGCTGTTTTGATCAGTTTTCATTTAAATTAAAATATAAATCTATATATATTCAATTCAAATGTACATTTTATATTACCGGGGTCACATACTAACTCGAAAAATTCCAAAAAAATATTTTCTAGCTTCGTATTGACGATACGGTCCTAACAAAACTAGTTTCGTCGAATTTCTGAGACCATTGGAAAAATGGCCATTTTCCAGTCGATTAAAATCAACTGAAACTGATCAAACACGTTTTCTTTTGCTACGCTCACATATTGATTCGAAAAATTATGAAATTTGGAATCTAGCAATAACTTGACATCGCGGATCCAACAAAAGTGGTTTCGTCGAAATCTGAGGTCGTTTGCAAAATTTCTATTTTTAAGGGCCTGAATTCCATAGCGACTATTCAGAATTTTCAACTGGGCATATTTTTTGATTCCCGCTATGAAATTTTGATTTTCCGGATTCGTTGGAAAGATATTCTCAAATAGATTCTATTATTTTTGGTTTCACTAAAATCTGGTTTATTCTGCACCCGGTACATTCAATTGAAGTTTGAAATCGAATTATCGAACTACCACGCCATTTTCAATTCCTTTTTTAATTATATATAATTATTTATATTCTAACGACGACATATATAATATATATATTCGAATTCTATTCAAAATAAATTTCTCATCGTTATTATTTAAAATAATCTATTTTAAATATTCAAAATTCACTAAAATTGCCAATTTAAAATTTTCAATCTGGCTCGCATTTTCCGGGTTGTTACACTCTCCCTACAGTCCTTATCCCGTTTTTAACTCATACCGAGGTGTGAGGCTCGCGAATTCACGTTATACACAAAGCTGCGCCAAAAAGGCCATGCTTTGATCATCAACCACAAGACTTTGCTTTTCAACAGAAGCCTTGATCAATTGCCACTTAGGCGTGCAACACAGGCAATTCATGCCATGCGACAGATGTCCATCGATATACAACCTCTGAGCTCGTACGTCTCAGAGAAGGGCGTTAAGCAAGAGAATAAATTCTCCGCCGCCAAACAGATGTATATTTAATAGAGATCAATCAACACAGAATAAAATCCAATGTCAGACACACAGTCCATTTACAAGTTCGTTCTGGGTCTGAATGAAACAGGAGGCACTTTCCTCACATATCCATCGATCCCCAAGTACGTCTTGACAATCACCAACTGATTCTCTCCTCTTGGGTGTACAGCCCAATCAAGATCATAAGTAATCACCCAAACGATATGAAGACTTCCGGTCTTCAACCACCGTCTTCATCTTCGACATATCGTCGAATCGGTTATTCAGAATGGGTATAAACCCGGCCTTTCCGAACAACCCGCGTATATAATAAACAAATGTTACACAAACACAACATATGCCTCATTCCAATTCATCAGTCACTAACTGTAAATTAGCAAGAGAACAATTCCCCAAATATTAACCCCGAAGGCCGAAACCAACATCAGATCAATACCCAGGAAACCATCCTTCTTAACTAACCTACAGCTAGTTTCTAAAGTTCATATTCTTAGGGAAAGGTTCCCATTAATTTTATCAAAGATAATTCTTTAAAATTTATTCTTTAATCTTCCTTTGGATGTCATTTCAAACCATGTTAAGGTTTTCCAAACTAGTCGGGATTAGCGAAACACATCAAAGTAATTATTTATTTTATTTCTCAATCCCAACCTATTCATCCCATGAAGCAAAACTGGTAATACTCCATATCTAACACCACGGTGTTATCGGTAAAATTAACTACCATTTCACGTTCAAATCTAATTAAAGATTTAACTATTGCTTTGGAGCAAAACTAGTGATACTCCATTTTCGTTCACTTTCCAAATTTGATAATTTAAATTATCAATTCACATTCAATCTAATTACAGATTCATTAAAACTCCTTTTACTGGGTTAAAGAACTAATGTCATTTAAAACACAGTTCACGATAAACCCACAAATCAATTCTATTTAAAACCCATTTCAAATCCAATTTATTTATTTAAAAAAAAATGGGTTTTAATTTCAGTTCAAAACTAGTTCCTTTCGATAAAAATCTATTTTTATCTTTTCAAATATGGAGTTTTTCATCCCAATTTTTCCCAAATCATTTCTTATGATTTTACACAAATTATTACTATTTTTGATAATTTTATCAAGGCCCGTACAGTCGATTTCCAACAACGGCCATCGAACTGCACTTACAGCAACCTTTTCCAAATTTGATTTGGACGTATCTCCAAATCCAACCGTTAGATTTCAAATTTCTAATATTCGTTAGAAATCTCTTTTCGATACGAACCCAACGGTTCCGGTTTTAGGAGAATCCGACGGTCGGATCTCCCGTGATGTCCGTTCGAAATAAATGGTCGAAATTCACGAACTGCCGCGGCGCGGCGCGTTCTATTCAGGCCGTTATATATATATATATTATATATATTTCGTCGATTTCCCTTTTTAAACGAATTTTATAAATCGTTTCAAATTTGTTTCAAAAACAATTTCTATTTGATTTCAATTCAAATCGATTTCAATTCAAATTCGTTTTCTATTCGATTCAATTCAAATTTGTTTTCTATTCGATTCAATTCAAATTCGTTTTCTATTCGATTCAATTCAAATTTGTTTTATATTCAATTCAATTATAAAAATGAATATAATCGATATAAATATCGTTCGCGTCAAAATAGCGCATCTCTAATCAACACAGCTTTATATTTTTCAATAACTTCGTTATTCTATTCAACAAATGAATCTATATTTCTTTCAATACATGACTATATTTTTGTCCACACAAGACTAATCTCAACGAATGAGCACTGTCCCCGTGTGACTATTTTTGTTATTCAATATATTTTATATAATTATGATATCTATCGTTTGATTTCAAATCAGACTCCAGCCGTAAATTAGTAAGAGAACGATTCCCTGAATATTAACCCCGAAGGCCGAAACCAACATCAGATCAATATCCAGGAGGCCACTCATCTTATCTATTTTCCAATTAGTTTCTAATTTTATATATGATAAAGATGTAAATTTTATTGTTAAAATATTTCGTTGAACACATGACTAATCTCAACGGATGAGTACGGTCAACACATGAACCTTTATTTTATAATGATAAAGATGTAAATTTTATTGTTAAAATATTTCGTTCAACACATGACTAATCTCAACGGATGAGTACGGTCAACACATGAACCTTTATTTTATAATGATAAAGATGTAAATTTTATTGTTAATATATTTCGTTCAACACATGACTAATCTCAATGGATGAGTACGGTCAACACATGAACCTTTATTTTATAATATAAAGATGTAAATTTTATTGTTAAAATATTTCGTTCAACACATGACTAATCTCAACGGATGAGTACGGTAAACACATGAACCTTTATTTTATAATATTCTTTATTTTCTAAATTGGAATGAAGCCCAATCAATTACCATATAAAGTTAATTATATGGATTCCATACAACACATGTATATAATAGCAACGATAAATAATCAACCATCATCCAAAGTGCACTACACTGTAAAAGCATCAAATATAGATATCTAACGCTTATAACAGCCTGTCGATCCATCGATCGACATACAACTAATTATTGGGATTAGTGTTTGCCGTATTTTATCCCAATACCCGTGTGGGGTTTCAAACAATCAAACACAGATTTTATTTGTGTAGTTTGGCGATGTGTAAAATTTATCATCCCAATCAATGTCCTTCAAATAGGTCTACATAAACAAACCGTCCGGTTTGTAAATGAATATTTATTTATTCACGTTCACGTTAAAAATTATATTTTTAACGACCAAATTATTTTATTCAACCTATGAATATTCTATTCGGTTCATTTATTAAATAAAATGATATCTTAATTTTTCTAACTTATTTTAGAAAATTTTGGCGGCATAACGGCACGATACTAGAAACGGGACGAGGCCTAGCCTTATCCCCGGTCTAATAATGGCCCACGCCATACACATACCAATCAAATCCATTCCATTTCACCGAACAATCAAATTCAAATCAAATAATCTAACCAACTACACAACCAAACAAATAAGTCCATGGTCTGTGGACGATGGTGTCGGGTGCTACTAAACACCGTCTGCATCCTAGTATATATTTATATAACTAGAAAAGAAAAGTTAAAGTGAGAAGTTCTCACCGACTAGCTAATCCAATCATCTCGACTCTTCTTATGTAGAAGTCATCGTTGTTCTCGCCTTTTGTCCCTTTCGTTGCCCGTAGCCACTACATATATAAAAATCACATTTTTATATTCTTGCTATGTAGATAAAAAAAATTCTATTTTTACATCGTTACTATATAGATTAAAATTCTATTTTTACACCGCTACTATATAGATAAAATTTCTATTTTTACACCGCTACTATATAGATAAAAATTTTATTTTTTCACCGATGTTCATATAATAAAGATTGTATTTTTATCATGCTATTCTCTATATAAAGACTTCGCCTTTTCAAATATAAAGATTTCGCCTTTTCCAATATATAAAGATTTCGCCTTTAGCTAATTAAAAATTGAATCTTTATACTTGTTGCTTCATGACAAAAATCGAATCTTTATACTTCATTTGCATAAGGAAAAATCGAATTTTTATACTTCATTTACATAAAGAAAAATCGAATTTTTATACTTCATTTACATAAAGATTATATTTTTAGATAATGATATGTATAATAAAAATCAAATTCTTTTCTACATAAACAAAACCAAATTCAAAAACTCACCTTTAACTAAAAATTTCATCTTTGTCAAAGGAAGGAGGCTCCTGCACTGTTGTTGGCGTTGCAGTAGGTGGTGCTCGGTGTTGGGGTGCTCGCGTTGGTCGTAGATGGTCGGAGTGCGACCCTTGGTAGCGGCTGTCCTCGATTTTGGGGTTGCGGAAGTCTTGGTCGTTCAATGAAGAGAGAAGAGGGGATAGGGGCGAGGGTTGGTGGCGTCGGGACTGACATGGCTGGGGGAGGGTGCGGCTAGGCTCTGGTGGCAGATTCAAGGTGGCGGTGGCGGGTTTTCGTGTGGATTGGGGTTTTAAGGTCGGTATGGGAAGGAGAGAGAGGAGGGGAGGGTGGAGGCTGGTGGCGGCTGACGTGGGGGGGGGGGAGCGCGGTAGCGAAAACGACGGTGGAGGCGGCGCTGGTGGGGCTAGGGCATGAGCGGCAATTTTTTATTATTATTCTGAGATCGGGGAGAGAGAGTGTATGGGAAGGGGGGTGTTAATTTATAATTAATTATTTAATTTAATCCTCCTAGAGTTGACTTTTCATTCGAACTCTGTTTCGAACCCAACGACTGTCGCCCCTAGCTAATTACCCCTATTCCGAACATAATGGGATATGTATCGTAAGCTGATTCAATCATTTCGATCAGTTTCCGTCAAAATAAAATATAACTATTGAATTTGAACATGCATTTCAATTTACTGGGACACCATACTAACTAGAAAAATTCCTGAAAAATATTTCCTAGCTTCGTATTGATGATACGGTTCTAACAAAACTAGTTTCATCGAATTCTGAGACCGTTAGAAAAATGACCATTTTCCAGTTGATTAAAATCAACTGAAACTGGTAAAACGCGTTTTCCTTTGCCACGCTCACATACTGATTCGAAAAATTAAGAAATTTGGAAACTTGACATCACGGATCAAACAAAAGTGGGTTTGTCGAATTCCGAGGTTGTTTGCAAAATTCCCATTTTCAAGGGCCAGAATTCCATAGCGACTATTCTGAATTTTCAATTGGACATATCTTTTGATTCCCGCTATGAAAATTAAATTTTCCGGATTCGTTGGAAAGTTATCCTCAATTAGATTCAACCATTTTTGGTTTCACTAAAATCTGGTTTATTTTGCACCCGGTATGTTCAATTGAAATTTGAAATCGAATTATCGAACTACCGCGCCATTTTCAATTCCTTATATATATATAAATGAATATTTATATTCTAACGATGACGTATATAAATATATACGTTCTAATTCTATTCAAAATAAATTTCTCGTCGATATTTTTCAAAATAATCTATTTTAAATGTTCAAAATTCACTAAAATTGCCAAAATAAAAATTTTAAACTAGCCCAGATTTTCCGGGTTGTTACAAATAATAACATGTCCTCAGATGCCACACACAGCAGAATAGATACTAGGAACAATACGTCTGAACACCTTCAGCTCATCTCTTCACAGCATTCGACAACCCGAACCTGTACACCCCGGGCTAACCTGAGCATTTACAAAACCTCGGGTTAGTCTGGTGAACCAGAGTGAGTAAAACTCGCACAATATTAAGGGTAAATCATCCAACATGATTTTAAAGTTCAATATCTTTTCAAAAGAAAAGGATAATCGTAAGACCAAATCCATACATAAGCCCGGACGGTTTTTACCTTACGATAACCCAAACCATTTGAAATCAATATCTTTTCTGATATTATAATAATGTCTAATTACAAATAAATAACAATCTAGCGGAACGCTTGCATCTCACGCTCCACATATATAGTATACAATCAAAACAGCGGGCGCTTATTGGAGATTGGATTCCGACCTTGACAAGGTATGGGACCACCTGCCGATAGTGTATCTCTAGAGGCGAATACACAGGGTTCAACAAGAACGTCTAGCAACCCGGCCCTCACATGACTGACCACTCATTTCGCTTGAGTGTCTCGAATGTATATCACCAACGGTTGGGCTTAAACCACCGTTTCCCTTAAAAGGGACAGTATCGAAATAGATTAAAAAGGCAATAGAAATTTCTCTAGATAGGTGATTATACACCCTAATAGGAGCGACCCACATAGCCATGTTGCCTGCCCGATTTTTGTCATTTCACGGTTGATGAGGCTTGAGGTTTTGAATTTCCTCTACAACACCTGGCCACCATTCACTTTGAATGCCACATCGTTAGATCCGCCAGATATCACTA
Organism: Allium sativum; assembly: GCA_030737875.1. NCBI lineage: Eukaryota > Viridiplantae > Streptophyta > Magnoliopsida > Asparagales > Amaryllidaceae > Allium > Allium sativum. The sequence continues at coordinate 146,688,555 of CM060922.1, read as the reverse complement.
ATTGACGTCCACAAAAATACCCAAGTTATTTAGCTAGAGAAAACCCTTTCTCCGCCATCAACTATGGTATTTGAGGAAATCAACGTACGTAATTCCTTTGGAAATACTCTGTCAGACATCCGTCCATACAAGTCATCCAGGAACAGGATGAACTGAAGGCACTCTCCTACTGCATCCAATATAGGAATCACCCCATGGGTCAGTAGCGAGAAGTCCTTGCAACCCATAGATTTCAACCACGACAGAACCACAGTTTATCTCTGGGAGCTAACCAAAGATTATTAGCGGTTCTTCCATTTAATGAAGATCCACGATCTTCAATGCTCCATCTCGACTTCTTCTGGTATCTCCATGTATTTGTTGGTCGGAATGGTTTTCGAATATAAATTCGATCCCGGTCTTTCCGTGCCAACAATCGTATTGGCCAGATTTGATAGTCGGTGATTTAACTATCAAAATAAACAGTGTTTCAATCGTGGAAATCCATTGAGTTCACTGGTTCAGTATTCAGCACCACTTGGCCTTTTAATTAAAACAAATGTAAATTCAAACTCTTAAATCTTCCAATACTAAAAATATAGTTTCCTCGCTTCTCTATTTAACATTAGATTCTTCTTTAAAACCAATTCATTACTTAGGATAATCCTATATCATACTTAGTTTTCTATTTTCTCTTTCAAACCATTAGCCATGTTATTATATAATATTTGGAAATCATTTCAACTTATTACTCATATCATAATTTACGAAACATCTTCGTGCATTACTTGACAATGATAACAAATGCTTATTCATATAGGGTAAATCTATTTCAATACTCAACTTCACATTTCCTTTTAACCTTGTGGATATCATTATAATTTGACGCAATCTCCTTTATTCCCCTTTTTCTTTGAAATCATCATTTTATATATGTTTTCACCAAAAATATTTCGTTATCATTTCACTAATGAAATGATAAAGTTTATTAACCGCTTTTACCATTACAACTCATATCGTTCTAAGATAATCCCGAAGTCGTTCAAGTTGGGGTATTTTAGTTACCTCTCAGACCTTGATCAACAACGTTCATACCTTAAAATATAAGTTGTAATCCAAAACCAATATTTCATTCTAATCCCAATACAAATACCATTGAACTATTTTATTCAATATACGGTTTCATAAGACCTTCTTATATATTTGAAATTCCCTTTCTGGGATATAACTATTATTCCTTAATGTAATAATTAAGCAACTTCATACAAAAATTGCCACTTTTAACACCTTCCTCTTTTCAAGCAACTTCACTTTGTAATTCAGATTAGTTTACAAATCTTACGATTTGCTTCTGTTATCAAATTCACTTTTACCAATCTCGTTTCAAAACTATTCAATCATATCCCGCTTTGGAAATCTCATTTCAACTCCCAATCCTAGTTAATCCCATTATTAAGTAACGATAATATAAAATTAATGATTTACCACTTCATCCTTTTTATATAACTCTGGTTTATCATCAAACTCTTTATCTTACTTTCCTTTTACTTAATTCAAATAATTAAGTAATATTTATTTTACACTATCACATTTGCTTAAGCATTCCTTTCATAACTTCGTTATAAAACTCAAGTGTTAAATAAAACCTGTTCTCACTCTCCTTTCGTCATTCAATTGAATTCCAGTTCAACTTCGATTACTTTTTAAAGGATTTCCCATTAAAAAGTAATTTTCTAAATTATTATCAATTAAGATAATATTTTATTCAACCATTAACTACATTAGTAGTTAATTCCTTTATTAATTTAAAATAAACAGTAAATCCCTTCTTTAAAATCTTATTATAATATAAACTATTTCTATTCAAACATGCTAAATTAGTAATCAATCTTAATTTTAAAACGGTTGGTTTATCCAACTCAAACCACAGTTATCTCGTTAACCAATTCTAATTCATTTTTTTCCCTTTAAATTAATTAATAATTAATTTAAATAATCCCATTTAGATATTTTTTAACAAAACCATTATTCACTTATTAACCGTAAGGTTAATTTCCTTAATCTCACATTCACAAATCTGATTAACATCAGAATTTGCCTTGGTAAAATCAATATACAATTTATTATAAAGATAATTATTTATTTCCTTCTTATTTATTTCAAATTCTATCTTTAGTACAAAATAATTTTATAACTTCAGTCGTATCGATTTACCTGATGATAAATCAGTATAAACAAAAATAATTTACTTTCAGGCCATTCACTGCCGTTTACTCAACCAATATAGCCCATTGGTTAAAACACCACACATGTTGACATTCAAATCAATGATCAATACTCAAATAAATCACCCATATATGACAGTTCCTATGATAATAAAAATAAATAATAATATATTTGAGGAGTCCGGTTGGATTCCTCCAACATGTCCTTCCCTGTATTCAAATGGTTATCTTCAAATCAATCGTTTAATTCAAACAATTCAAACAAATGAATACGTTTATTTCATGAACGTGACCAATAAGGTAAGTTACATTTATTAGAACCAATCGTTAGAATAACGATTTGGTATTTCACTGAAATTAAACGACGGTTTAATTTCATCAGTTAAATCAGCAAATAAATATATAACTAGCAAACAATCAACCATTGGCAAGCAGAGCACACAAAAATAAAAAAACCAATTTATATAAAATATAAATGGGAAAACTGAATGAGTTTAACTCACCTGGCTTTGTCCGTCGTTGAAACAATTTGTTTTAATGATTGTTAAATTTAACGAAAACTCCAATAGCTGCAAATTCTGACCAAACCAGCTCCCTAATGTCGTGTGCTTTATGATACGGACCGACGTCACTTATTTCATTTAACCCTGTCACTGTATGACAGGGATATAGATTTTATACGGTATTGGATATTTAAATTAATATTATTTATAACTAAATAATATTTTATTATCATAAACCCATTTACGTTAATATAAACCCGGTTAGGCATTTTGAAACTGTGCACGTTAATCTAAAGGCAACAAACAAAATCGGCACTTTTGCGTCTATAACATGTATTGTCACCATTTAAGTTAATATTGTCGATACTAAAATAATTATTTCTAAATCTAAAATTAACGGTATATTCAAACCGTTACTTTATCAAACAAATGGTCTATCCTTAACAATTTGAGCGTCACCACAAAGTGGATAAAACTGGGTACCTCATAGGCATGTTAAAATACTTGTTTTTAATACTTATATCATTATATTATTAGGCACAACATATATGTACATGCCACCATATAAACCAGGCGGTTATGGGATGGTTCGAATGCAACCTGGTGTCTTTAGAACCTTAATGACAATGATTAAGTCAAATCTTTAATAAATGTGTTCGTTTAGCGTATTAAATATTAATGTATTTCTGTATTTCCCATACCTGATAATATTCTGCGAACAAAACACCCATGTCACTCTCACCGTTCCATGCTACACCCACGCCATCTCCACTATGTCAGACAACTCGCGCCACCTTCCTATTTCCAGTCGAACACAGTCTGCACTTCCTTGTATACCCACTGTATACAAATACCCCTCACATGCATGAAATGCCATGCAAGAACTTCCCTACCGAACCTTCATTCACTCCAGTACCACACACCCCTACCTCATTGCATACACCCACTGACGATGCTTGCTCCATCACGAAACAACCTGAGACTGATCCACTTCTCCTTCTCCTTTGGCACAACAACCTGCTCGTCCCTTTGCTCAGGGTCACCGCTTCCAGCACTAAACTCAACCACCCGGAAAAAACTACGCTCAGCTCTCTCTGTTCAACCACCGACTACCGCTACTCCCCTGTTTCCGCCTTGACTTGCGGCTAACCGTGGTTGACGGGTTCCAATTTCTTCTCTCTTTCCTTTTTTCCTCTATGGCGCTTTCTGATTTAGTGTTAGGAATGGGGTTTGTATCTTGTTCTTAAAGGGAGATGTTGGGTTTTGTTAGCTGTGAGGAGTTCGCATATATTTATACTGAAAGGAAGCTTGGTTGGCATGGAGTTTGGTTGTTTGGTCATCACGTAACCGGTTTTGGCGGGTACGACAGGGGGCAATAGGATAGCTGTGCGCGTTTTCTTTTCCTTGTTAGTGTCATTGAAGACAGGCATGTGTGGTTAAATCCATCTCGAGGTATAGTGGCTTAGGGTAGGTTAGTAGGCACAAGGAATGTCATACTTGGTTGGTTGAATTGACATCATGGTAGTGGTATTTACGTGGGAAGGTAAGAAAATATATAGGTATAAACTAGGACAGAATGTATATACTATCATACATAGTTTATATATATGTAAGTGGTATAATATTATATTATAAACCGAAATTTCACCGTGAAGTAACGCGATAAAATCCACATATGATCTTCGTTTTCTGATAAAAAGTCTGATCTTAGTGTAAAAAGATATTCTGAACCCAATGGGACAAGTTCCGTCGAAATCCAAGGTCATTTGAAAAAAATTCCTTTATAAAACCAGAAATAACCACGCGTTTAAATTTTCCACGGTCACCAGATAAATCAAATCAACTTGAAACCTCGCAATCCTATAATAATTTTTCAATACGAACCCAACGGCACCAGTTTCGTCGCATTCTGAGACTGTCTCCTCGGTAGGCAATTTTTACGCGCACCGCAATGCCATTTTGGACACCAAATTAACCGATCTTCAAAAATAACAAACTGTATACCTATCCTGACTATAATCGACGATACGAACTCAATGGAACTAGTTTCGCGGCTTAATTTGATCATCTGCTCAAGTTACACTCGAATATCTCTTTATTAAATTAATTAATTTAATTTAGTTACGCGCTATAGAAAATGAACGGGCGTTTATGGCTACCGTGGCTACATACGACATCGATTTGCCATGCCATTTAACATCGTGCAATAATTTAACGTTACGGTCCCAATGAAACTGGTTTCGTCGAAAACGAAGACCGTTTGCAAAATGGCCATTTTAAAGGCTGATATTTAAATAACGTTTTTTCACATCGACTATTTTAAAATTTTATTTGGCCATAATTAACAAATCGTAACACGAAATCTGGATTTTTCTCTTTCATATGAAAATTATCATCGATACGGTTCCAACGTTTCTCGTTTCACTGAAATCCGACTTATATCGAGTCTTGTATATCAAATTGAAGTTCAAAACTCCAATTTTCGAACTGCACGCCATTTTCAAACTCGATTTATATTATATAAATATATATCGTTCGATCTCGTTTTAAATAACGAATTCAATATTAAATCCATTAATATTCCAAATAAAATATTTAAAATATTAAATTAAATATTTGACTGCCAAAAACACGGGTCGTTACATGTTTATTTTTGAGTCGAGTTTGGTGTTAAGTTCGAAAAGGTCCCAAAAAAAACCCAATGGCTATACCGATCCATCGAGAAATTCCCTAACGTCCGCTTATAAATTAAATAAACATTAAGTCACTATCGAGATTTAATCCATCTGGAGTCATGCTTGGACATTGTTGATTCATTATGTTTCCATCTATTTGCCGTCTTTATTTTGTGCCACGAAAGGCGAGTTCATCCCACACTTGACTTACATTGTTTCATGGATGTTAAATTCAGCACAAATGAATTGTTGTGAAATCTATAAGTCTGCTAGTAGAAATTATTTAATTGATTAATACACCTTCGACATGATATATACATGACACGTAGGTGCACTAATGGTATGATTTGTGATGTGATGATATTGATGCCATATGATAAATTAGTTTGTTTATCTATGTTGCTGATTGTCATAATTTTAGGAAAATCACTATTGGTTGAAATGATACATACCTGAACGGAAATTAGATTAGGAAAAATCGTTATGGGTTGGAATGATAAACCTGAATAATTTTAATGAATTTGGGATTGTGGGTTGAAATGATATATACCTGTAAAATTTTTAAAATGCAGACTGAAATGATAAATATTCGTATCACTTGACCATAAAATAGAAAATTATATACGGACACCGTTGGTCATGTTTTAGAAGTAAAGCGATTTGGAAAATTTGTTTATAAAACAATAACTTAAGATTTATATTTACACATATTTAAAAAAATTAAACTAAAATTTGTAAATTTTAAATTATATGTTTTAAAATATTTTTATGAGTAAATATGGATTTAAATAAATATATATATATACATATATTTAAGATTTTACTTATAATTTTATTTATTTTTAAACTATATATATTTTAATAAAGATAATAACAATAGTATTTTTATACCTTAATTTAATATATTATATTAATTACTTAATTTTTTATCCTTATCATTTATAAACCTATATCCGTATATAAATCTATTTTCTAATTAAAGTTAATAATATATAAGCTTATATATAAAAATCTATTTTTCAAAATTTGATGTTAATATATTTTATAAACTTTATTAATAAACTTAAAGATAGACAGGTTGAGATTTCACGATTTAAATTTAAGGTTTAAAGGTTAAATTTAAATATTGATATTCGATTCAATGTAAGAACTCATATAAGATATGAATTGATTGAATATGAACTTTTACGAGAAATGAACTTGAATTGCATAAATTGATTTTTCAGTTTGAATTTCTAAATTGAAGGAAAAGAATTTGAATTTAAAATGGATATGAAAATGAATTCGATTGTAAAGTGTCCGATTGTGAATTTGAATATATAAATTGATTATGTATGGACTTGATTATATAAATTGATTTGATATGAATTTAGAGATTTTATAAACCGAATTTATAAGGATAATTTTAAATGATTTGAATCTATAAGTAATGATTTAAACTGCACAATTTGAAATTATAGGATATGATATGAATTGTTTGAATTGAAATAAGATTTGATTTGAATTGTATAAATTGAATTTGAAGAAAAATGTGGGATTTTTATGAACTGACTTAAAATGAATTCTTAAAAGTGAAATTGGATTATATGAATTGTTTGAACTTGGAATTTAACGAAAATATTTCAAACTAAAATGGAATCGAAGTTAAATATTTTAGTATTGATTTATACTATAATTTGAGACCTTTAAGGTATGATCTTCTAGTTCGATTTAGTTAAAGCGATTTAAGTAAGTAGTTTTCAAAATTTAATATAATCAAAGTTAGATATCTAATTTTGATTTCAAATTTGAATCTGATATTCGAAATAAAAGATTTTTAAAGTGATTATAAAATAACCATAGTGTGAAAAATGTAAATGTTTGGTTGTTACAGAGACTAGGATCGGCTATTGTCATACTCTCTGTCAATACCAAAAACCACTTTAACAACTGTGCATGTGGTGGAGAATCCAGAATGAAGTAAAATGATTTGGAGGCGATATTGGATTTGAAGAAAGAGAACACTGATGGATTGCCTTGACCTTCGGGTCATAATTGAAATGACCAAAACATGAGCCATACCCAGGCTAATGTGAGTTAGCTACTCTTAGCGGGCATGCTTCTTCGATACCATATATATTACTTTGTGACTGATTTGGACGCCTTTGAATTTGAGAGTACTGTCTAAGGTACGGTAGCTGGAGGCTATGCGTTACCACCAGCCAGGGTCCACAATCCGGTAGAATCCTACTGATGGGTATTGTCTCGATGCCTTGTCATATTTTTTCCGATCGAGCCTCATGCGATTTTGATTTGTATCGTACCTATGGAGTTCGCTCTGATAGCCATTAGTTTACGGTGGACTTATGGTATTTGTATAGACTACCGTAATATTAACAGTGTAAGGGTAATAATCGTAATCCTGCTTGCGCTATTTTAAATAGTATATTCAACCATATACACTATTATAATAGCGTATTATATCATATGTATATAGTTTAATGGATATTTAGAGGATGGTGATCCCAAACATCCTTTAAGCTACTGATGCATTTCATTGAACATTTTATTTGAGTTGAGTTACTTCCATGAGAATGTTAGTCCTGATCCGAGTTGTTTTGTTTTTGCATTAGTGCTCGAATCAGATCGAGTATTATAGCTTTTGAGATTTACTCTTGGAGTTTGGAGCTTATATTCGGTTTTGCTTACCTGTATATACCTATTCAATTGCTCTAGTTTTTCATCTATTCTTGTTGTTTCTATTTTATGCAGTTATCATTTATTTACGTATTAGAAATTCATTGTATTAGACTCCCACTGTATTATTTATGTAAACTCCATTGTAAAATTTTATCTAGTAGCTTAATGAACTACTATTGTATTAGGTATTTTTTGCAGCGAGATATTATATTGCTCCGTGTCTGTGATTCTGTGATTTATTCTATTTACCTCAGAAGCTAATAACAGTATGTCATTTTGAACGGTTCGAGTTTGACATGTTTTGTCGAGTCGGCATGGTCAAAATGGTGGGTCATTATAGTTAGTATCAGAGATGGTTTCCATTGTGCGTGATAAGGGTTTCTGACATTGTGATCTGGGGTGAAGCATTGGCTCTTACCCTTACACGTCCCGATTGGGGTTGGATGCAGTCGCAAGGCTAGCCGTAAAACTAGCATCTAAGGTTCCGACGATGGCTACCTATGGATAGACACCATTACAATTGGTATCAGAGCATTGGTTTATAAAAGCTTTAGCCTATGGGGTAAAAGCTCATTATAGATAGGGTAGTAATACCCTAGAATGAGTAGAACCAAATGCAGAATCATTCTTGAGAGAGCGTATTTTGAAAAGTATAAATAGTTTTGAAAATGATTTTAATGAATTTTAAGTATTTTAATATAAAATTGGTTTTGAAGTTTTTCTTTTTCTAGGTATTCCTTTCTCTTGAATTATATTTCCTTGATAAGTTTCTCTTTAATTTCGATCCCCCAAATTTGAACTCGGTCCTATTCCAAATCTATAGTAGATTATCTCTTGAATCTTAGATATTCTCTTAAGTGTTCTTATCTTAGACCCCGTCCTTTGTAAAATCCTATTGGTTAGGTTGTTTCATTATTTGGCTCTTAGCTCGGATTTTGACTCGTTTTGACCTAACTTGATTGATGATGAAAAGTGATTTTATATATAATCTATGTTAAGTGCTACGTAAGAATAATGTGTTAATAAGTAAGGAAAGGAATTTTTAACTTTATAAACTGGAATAATAGAGATTGTAAAATATTATATGAACTTAAATTTGTATTTGGAAATTTATAAGATGATTTATACTAAATAAAAGTACTTTATTTAATTCATAAGAATTGATTTTTGAGAAAGGAAATATATGATGATATGAAATAATAATATTAGTTATGATTTTTAAATTGATATTTTGAAATGTTAACTTTAATAAATATAAATATGGATTGATTTAAGTAGTAGTGGTGATTTTGGAATTAGTAAGTATTTTAATGTGATTTAAAACTAAAGTTAAATGAAATGTACATGCAACTTTAATATTGAAAGGAAAATGAACGTGTATTAAATAAAATGTAACGACACGCATTTTGGTCGACCTTAATCGATCTCTAGATCGATCAAAATCATTCAAAACCCGCATACGTTAACTTTGGGAATACAATACATCAGAACAATAACATCAGACTTTTATAAACATCATAATAATGTTACATCAGAGTACAGAATACCAGAGTACATTGAAAAATAAAATAATACAACAGAAGATAAATTACAATATTTTAATACATTGTAGCGGAAGATTATCAAAAGCTCTGGACACAGCTTTAAGCTTCGATCCAGGATCCTGCTAAAGAGATGAATATCTGCAAAAAGCTACTCGACTGCCCGTGTGAAAAATATGGTCACCCGAGTTTGATAGTGAAACAAACTACAAGTCAGTCATGGGACTGGTATGAGAAATCTTAACTTAACTAATCTAAATAAAAGGCTAATCATAGGACCACGCCGATAACGCAGAATGGGTTTACTCCATTGGATTGCCAGTGCATAAAATAAAGTAAATCGTTAAACAACGCAATGAATTTTAGAAAAATGAAACCATTATAAGACTCAAGTCCCATCACACAATGCTATGCAAACCGGAGGATAGAGTTTTACCTTATAATGGTCAAAAATGCTTGATACGAGAAAACCGATGTGATATTATTACTAATGTATATATATGTTTCAAAAACAGTTTCAATCATAATGTATCAATCATAGACGGCATAGCACCCCATCCTACTATATCGCCATACTAGTTCTACAATCAAAATCGCATGAAGTCGTATTGGAGATTTGGTTTCCATCAAGAGTCAAGACTAGGGAGGATCTCCTTACTGGTTCGAGGACACTCTAGCAAATGCCTCAGGATCACACCTATGGGAAACCCTTGGATATCTGCAGGGCCGGTCCCTACCTAACGGTAGTGGATTAGTTGTGCCTGAACACATGTTTCCCGGTTCCTTTGAACCTCCATATGGCCACTAACAACCTATAAATCCGAGGTACCTCAAAATCCATCATCCACATAAGTAAAATGTCAGCGCTGGTAGGTCCCTGACATCACTCTAGCTAGAAAGAAACGTGTGCACTCCCTGCGTTCCCTTCTCCACTTTTTGACTCATACCGGGGTGTGAGGCTCGTGAAGTCACGCTATACTCAAAGCTACGCCTGAACAGGCTATGCTTTGATTATCAACCACAAGGCCTGCTTTTCAACAAAGCCTTGATTATCTGCATTTTGGCGTGCCACATAGACAATTTAAGTCATGCTATCGATATATATTAATATACATCAGGGTGTTAAGCAGAGAATGAATTCTCCACCACCAAACAAATATACATTAATAAAAATCAATTTAATAGCATGAAATGAATTCCAATGTCAGACACGCATCCATTTATAAGTCCATTCTGGGTCTGAACGAAACCGGAGATACCCGAGAGGTTATCGTCATTTTTTTTGTAACGGTTTATCGCTATTATATATATATATAAATAGCTCATTTAATTTAACGACGCTTCGGGTCGATGGCGGGCCTGGCGCTGTTTTTATCGAAATTTGATTTACACTTATCTCGACATCTAACCATTGGATTTTAACAAAATTTATATCGTTGGGAAGATCTTCCCAAAGCGGTCCTAACGGTTCCAGTATTGGGAAAATCCGACGGTCGGATCTTCTCGGTATAATCGTTTGAAGTTACGATTTCAAATCGCGAACTACAGTAGCGTGGCTCGTTTTATTTTAATATATATATATATATGTAAATATATAAATATAAAACGTTTGGCGATTTCAACTATTTAGATCTATACTTTTTATCGCATCTAAAATGACGATAAAAATATCGCTCTTATTTCTACTTTTTTTATTGTTTTTAGAACGCCAATAATTATACTTCTTTTAATTCTAATCTTTTTATTGAATAAAATATTAATAAAAATGTCACTTTACATTTATCCTTTTTATTCACACTTAAAATGTAAATAAAGATATCACTTTACATTTTTTTTCTTTTCATTTGCATCAAAAGGTAAATAAAAATATAACCTTTTAATTCTAATCCTTTTTGTTGTCTCTATTCTGACAATAAAAATATAACATCAAATTCTATCTTTTTGATTACATCTAAAATGTAAATTAAAATGCCTTGTTTAATCTAATCTTTTTATTTACACCAAGAATGTAAATAAAAATGTAACTTTGATTCTATTCTTTATTTACATCTAAATATGCAAATAGAAATGTACTTTCTAATTCATGTTTTAATTCACATATAACATGCAAGTAAAAATTTCACTTTTTAATCCAAGATTCTATTTACATATAAAATGTAAATATAAATTTACCTTTTTAATTCACGGTTCTTTTTACATCTAAAATATAAATATAAATTTCACTTTTGATTTCTATGTTTTTATTTACTTCTAAAATGTAAATAAAAAAATTCCCCTTTTTAATTCAAGTTTTTATCCACATCTAAAATGTGAATAAAAATGTACCTTTTCAATTCAGGTTTTTATTCACCTCTAAAAGGTGAATAAAAATGTACTTTTTTTCACGTTTTTTATTTATATCTAAAAATATAAATAAAAACGTCAACTTTTTTTATAATCATGTTTTTATTTACAACTAAATTGCAAACAAAAATGTACTTTATATTTTCATGTTTTTATTTTCAACTAATTTGCAAATAAAAATGTACTTCATTTTCTATGGTTTTTATTTGCGTATAAAAAAGGCAAATAAAAATGTACTTTTAAATTTCATGCATTTATTTCATATCTAAAATGTGAATAAAATATCCTTTATAGATTCATGCCTTTATTCTCATCTAAAATGTGAATAAAATATACTCTTTTAGTTCAAGTCTTTTATTTACATGTAAAATGTAAATAAGATAAACTTCTTTATTCATGCCTTTATTTACATGTAAAAAGGTAAATAAGATAAACTTTGTTTTCTAATACATGCTTTAATTTACATGAGAAATGTAAATAAAATATTCTTTTCTAATGTTTCATACTACAATAAAAAAATGAATCTTTTTATTGTATATTCTTAAAAAAAAAATTCTATAAATTCTAATGATAAATAAACGATATACTTTTAACACTTTCTTATTTTAATAAAATGAATATTTTGTTTTTCATTCTTTTCTGTTTAACAAAATGAATATTTTGTTTTTCATTCTTTTCTATTTAACAAAAGGAATATTTTGTTTTTTCATTCTTTAATGCAACATTTTAGAATGAAAATGTTATATTTTTCTTTAATGCACCATTTTAAACTAAAAATGTTATTTCTTAATTATGTAACATTTTAAACTAAAAATGTTATTTCTTTCTAATGTCAATTTTTATAAGAAGGTGTTATTTTAATCTAATATCACATTTGATAACAAAGTGTTATTTTAACCCAATGTACATTCTTTGACAAAAATGTTATTTTAATTCTCATGCTACAATTTATAATAAAAATGTTATTTTTCTCTAATGCAACATTTTATATGAAAATGTTATTTCTAATCTAATATGACATTTTACATAAAATGTAATTTTCAATCTAATGTAACATTTTACATAAAAATGTAATTTCTATTTCTAATATAGCATTTTACATAAAAATAAAATTTCTAATCTAATATCACATGAGATAATATTTTATGTGTAGATATTTTCCTATGAATTCTAATGTCAAATAAATGCATATTTATTTGTAAATAGTTTCCTATGTTATTCTAATGAAAAATAAATGAATATTTATTCGTAAACAATTTTCTATGTTATCCTAGCAAATAAAAATGGTGATTTTATTTGTTAACAAATCATATTTAACAAGTAACATAAACATGCTATTTAATGTGACTACAAATTATATTTACATGACAAATAAAATAATGTTTTATTTGCATGACGATTTTATTTTTAACATGAAACATAACAATGGTATTTTCACGGGTATACAAATGACGAATAAATGGTCATTACTTTGTAATCAAATTCCTATGTTATACAAATGCCAAATTTTTGGTAATGCATTCATTACATTAAAAAAATTGAATTTTTTTAATGTAACGATGTTTTCTATTTTAATCATGACCCTTTTTTGGTAATGCATTCATTACATTAATATATGTAGTTTTAATGTAAACCTGTTTTACATTTCATAAACATGAAACAATTTTTATATTTTATCATTACAAGAAATATGTACATTTTATTGAAATCATGTTTTTACTATTTTAAAACATTTCCCTATTTCATGCAAATGTCAACTTGGGTGTCACAAATTTGGTAGCTAAAATAATGGTTTTTTTTTTTGATTAACCAATTTCCTATTTATCTAAACGTATGAATTTGGTGTCACAAATATGATAATTAAAAATAATGGTTTTTGTTTAACCATTTTTCCCATTTACCCAAACGTATGACTTTGGTGTCACAAATATGATAATTAAAAATAATGGTTTTTGTTTATCCATTTTTCCTAATTACCCAAACATATGATTTTGGTGTCAACACAATTATCCATTTTCAACAGATCCACACCACATAATAGTCACAAATCAAATCAAGTATGGCAGTCACAGAATAATACAACATATGCGTAATTACCACATTTAGAATTAACAATTATTATTTTTATTTATAATAATACAAATAAAAAGAAAGGATTTCTCACATCGATTGTCTGAATTTTTAACTATCTTCGTTTCAGCTTTAATCATTTCCATGTTGTAGAGTTCGGCAAGACAATTCCAACGCAACTGGAATCACTGAATTCTGAATCCGTTTGACAAAGATACAAGTGTTTGAATGTTAATTACATTAAATAAATTCATTAATAACTTGATTAATTAATTTAATATATTAATTACATTAACCTAAAACACGACCGTCACTTTCTGCTACTCAGTCTTCTTCATCGAAATGCAGGAACTCATCGTGCTCAACCTTGAAACCTCCAACCGCACGGCTCCCGGATGCATCGTTCTCCGATCTGACAGCTCCACGCCGCCACGCCTCGAGTCGCCATCCCTGTGCTGGCCACGCTTGCCATCTCGCGGGTCCCATTTGGTCAGAAAACCCACATGAACTGTCGTTGTTTCAAGTAGGATTCCGGTCTCCTCGGCGAGTATTATCATTGAATAGATCGATTTCATTGTCCTCTTTCATTTTGCTTTGGAAGTGTTGATTTTTTAATTAAGAGAAGAGGGAGATCGAATGGAAGAAGGTTCGGTGCTTTATGGCCATTGTTTTCTTCAAAGACGGCGGCTGATGTTTAGACATTAGGGTTTAGGATAATTTAGGATTATATTTATAATATAATATTCATTAATTCACTAAAAAGTCCTTAATTGACATGCATTGGTAATTTAAAGGAAATATTGTCGTTTTAATATTAATTATTTTCCTTTCTTGATTTAATCCCTTTTTATCACACACATTTGTTCCCTAATTTTATTAAATGAAGTTTGCTAATATGTTAATATTAATAATCTTCCATTTCTTTCAAATTCAAACGCTCATTGTTTTAAAAAAATAATAATGTTTGTGTATACTTTCCGATTATTTTATAAAATACCATTTATTAACTTTCACTCCTACTTCTGTTTCTTTTTATTTAATTCTGTATATTCCATTGTAACGTTTCCAATTTCAAACGCACATTACTCCCATAGTTATTTTAATAATTTTGTTGCTTAAAATGAGGTGTGTTACATAACTAACTAAAATATTTTATGTTTTCCAATTTTATGTTATAATGCTTTGCTTTATGAGTCTAAACATAATTACTGCAAATTCTCTTCCTAGTTTACCATTCTAAATTTACATCTTTTTTTTTTTTCATTTATGCCCAGATTTGCTTCTAGACTAATGAATACTGTAAATTAAGTATTATATGTACTTATATGAAGATATATTAAAGTAAAGATCAACATTTCTCTATTCGGAAATCTTAAAGTAAATCACATAGATACAGAGAATAACGGAATAAAATTAATGCTTAAGATATATATATATATATATATGAATTAATGTGTATTTTACATTATGTTGTGATATTTGGAAATTATGTTTGTATAAATTGTAAGGTAAATGATAACATCAATTAAGAATGGTAATTAGAGGAATAAATTGAATGTTAACTAATTTTAAAAAAATAACGATTGCAATAGATTAATTTACTAGCGTGGGAAACCAGTGGCTATTTAATTCATAGGTGATAAATTGGAAATAAGTTACAATTAATACACAAAATTTATTGTCATATTTCCATGTATGTATGTAGTATACATTGTATATACGTGTAAAACCAAATAAATAGATAGAAAGACAACATGTGAATAGAAATTTATGCATACATGTATGTACGTGTTAAAACAAATAAATTTTGCTGAGTATTTCATGATATATATATATATATATATATATAATGAAAGATGGCAAAGACATTAATGTTTCCTGCGCATGAATAAATAAATAAATAAACAAATAATTGCTATGTTAAAATTATTTTTTATTTAAATAAAGAAAATGAAAATTTTAAATTCTGACACGTTTTCTAACAAAATTTCCTTAAAATAAATTTTTAAAATTGGCTCTGATTTTCCGGGTTGTTACAATCTCCCCTACTTAAAATCTTTTCGTCCTCGGAAAGGAACGGAGCTGAAAGTTGTTTTATTTATCAACTCAAATTTCCTTCTTTTATTGGTTTCAATAATTTTATTAGTTGAACTAATAATCACACAACACAATCATCAATCAATTAGTTGATTAGTTTTTCAAATATATATAACTTATATATATAAAAATCATATTTTCTAAGATCGGATTATATATATAATCACAAATACGTTATTTATAATCTTGGCACTCTCAACTCATTCTAGGGCATTGCTAACCCCATCTCTAACGAGTTTTCTCATTCTAGGATACTGCTGATCCTATCTCTAATGAGTATTCTTATTGGATATTGCTAATCCAATCTCGATTGAGTCTTTTGTTCAGTTCTAACGAGTTGTATCCCAAAGATTTGAGCTAACCTGAGCTCTTATACCAACTGTAACGACACGCATTTTGGCCGACCATAGTCGATCGCTAGATCGATCAAAATCGTTCAAAATCCGCATACGTTAACTTTGGGAATATAATACATCAGAACAATAACATCAGACTTTTATAAGCATCATAATAATGTTACATCAAAGTACAGAATATCAGAGTACATCGAAAAATAAAATAATACAGCAGAAGATAAATTACAATATTTTAATACATTGCAGCGGAAGATTATCAAAAGATCTGGACATAGCTTTAAGCTTCGATCCAGGATCCTACTAAAGAGATGAATATCTGCAAAAGCTACTCGACTGCCCGTGTGAAAAATACGGGCACCCGAGTTTGCCAGTGAAACAAACTACAGGTCAGTCATGGGACTGGTATGAGAAATCTTAACTTAACTAATCTAAATAAAAGGCTAATCACAGGACCACGCCGCTAACGCGGAACGGGTTTACTCCATTGGATTGCCAGTGCATAAAATAAAGTAAATCGTTAAATAACGCAATGCTTTTTAGAAAAATGAAACCATTATAAGACTCAAGTCTCATCACACAATGCAACGCAAACCGGAGGATAGAGTTTTACCTTATAATGGTCAAAAGTGCTTGATACAATAAAACTGATGTGATATTATTACTAGTGTATATATATGTTTCAAAAACAATTTCAATCATAATGTATCAATCATAGACGGCAAAGCACCCCATCCTACTATGTCGCCATACTAGTTCTACAATCAAAACCGCATGGAGTCGTATTTTAGATTTGGTTTCCATCAAGAGTCAAGGCTAGGGAGGAGCTCCTTACCGGTTCGAGGACACTCTAGCAAATGCCTCAGGATCACACCTATGGGCAACCCTTGGATATCTGCAGGGCCTGTCCCTACATAACGGTAGTGGATTAGTTATGCCTGAACACACGTTTCCTGGTTCCTTTGAACCTCCATATGGCCACTAACAACCTATAAATCCGAGGTACCTCAAAATCCATCATCCACATAAGTAAAATGTCAGCGCTGGTAGGTTCCTGACATCACTCTAGCTAGAAAGAAACGTGTGCACTCCCTGTGTTCCCTTCTCCCATTTTTGAATCATACCGGGGTGTGAGGCTCGCGAAGTGACACTATACTTAAAGCTACGCCTGAACAGGCTATGCTTTGATTATCAACCACAAGGCCTGCTTTTCAACAAAGCCTTGATCATTTGCATCTTGGCGTGCCACATTGACAATTCACGCCATACTATCGATAAATATTAATATACATCAGGGTGTTAAGCAGAGAATGATTACTCCACCACCAATCAGATATACATTAATAAAAATCAATTTAATTACATGAAATTAATTCCAACGTCAGACACGCATCCATTTACAAGTCCGTTCTGGGTTTGAACGAAACCGGAGATACCCGAGAGGTTCTCGCTTATCCGGACAATCAACACATACATCCGGATGGCTACCCCTGACTCCCCTTCAAGGTAGCGACTCCAATCATGGGCCTCAGTAGCAACCCATCCATTCGATGTGAAGATCGTCGGTCTTCAATCACCGTCTTCAACTCTTCGACTTAAATCGTTGTATAATTATTTGAAATAAGTTAAACTCAGTCTTTTCAAATAATTCTCGAATAATTATCATTTAAATCATTTCATATCGTTAATTTTTTTTGTAACGGTTTATCGCTAATTTATATATATATATATATATATATAAATAGCTCATTTAATTTAACGACGCTTCGGGTCCATGGCGGCCCTGGCGCTGTTTTTATCGAAATTTGATTTACACTTATCTCGACATCTAACCATTGGATTTTAACAAAATTTATATCGTTGGGAAGATCTTCCCAAAGCGGTCCTAAAGGTTCCAGTTTTGGGAAAATCCGACGGTCGGATCTTTTCGGTATAATCGTTTGAAGTTACGATTTCAAATCGCGAACTGCAGCAGTGTGGTTCGTTTTATTTTAATTTATATATATATATATATATATATATATATATGTAAATATATAAATATAAATCGTTTGGCGATTTCAACTATTTAGATCTATACTTTTTATCGCATCTAAAATGTCAATAAAAATATCGCTCTTATTTCAACTTTTTTTATTGTTCTTAGAACGTCAATAGAAATACTTCTTTTAATTCTAATCTTTTTATTGAATAAAATAACAATAAAAATGTCGCTTTACATTTATCCTTTTTGTTTACACTTAAAATGTAAATAAAGATATCACTTTACATTTTTTCTTTTACTTTGCATCAAAAGGTAAATAAAAATATAACCCTTTAATTCTAATCCTTTTTATTGTCTCTATTTTGACAATAAAAATATAATATCAAATTCTATCTTTTTGATTACATCTAAAATGTAAATAAAAATGCCTCTTTTAATCTAATCTTTTTATTTACACCTAGAATGTAAATAAAAATGTAACTTTGATTCTATTCTTTATTTACATCTAAATATGCAAATAAAAATGTACTTTCTAATTCATGTTTTAATTCACATATAACATGCAAGTAAAAATTTCACTTTTTAATCCAAGATTCTATTTACATCTAAAATGTAAATATGAAATTACCTTTTTAATTCACGGTTCTATTTATGTCTAAAATATAAATATAAGTTTCACTTTTGATTTCTATGTTTTTATTTACATCTAAAATGTAAATAAAAAATGCACTTTTTAATTCAAGTTTTTATCCACATCTAAAATGTGAATAAAAATGTACCTTTTCAATTCAGGTTTTTATTCACCTGTAAAAGGTGAATAAAAATGTACTTTTTTCATGTTTTTTATTTATATCTAAAAATATAAATAAAAACGTCATTTTTTTTATAATCATGTTTTTATTTACAACTAAATTGCAAACAAAAATGTACTTTATATTTTCATGTTTTTATTTACAACTAATTTGCAAATAAAAATGTACTTCATTTTCTATGGTTTTTATTTGCATATAAAAAGGAAAATAAAAATGTACTTTCAAATTTCATGCCTTTATTTCATATCTAAAATGTGAATAAAATATCCTTTATAGATTCATGTCTTTACTATCATCTAAAATGTGAATAAAATATACTCTTTCAGTTCAAGTCTTTCATTTACATGTAAAATGTAAATAAGATAAACTTCTTTATTCATGCCTTTATTTACATGTAAAAAGGTAAATAAGATAAACTTTCTTTTCTAATACATTCATTAATTTACATGAGAAATGTAAATAAAATATTCTTTTCTAATGTTTCATACTACAATAAAAAAATGAATCTTTTTATTGTATATTCTTAAACAATTTTCTATAAATTCTAATGACAAATAAAAGGATATGCTTTTAACACTTTCCTATTTAACAAAATGAATATTTTGTTTTTCATTCTTTTCTATTTAACAAAATGAATATTTTGTTTTTCATTCTTTTCTATTTAAGAAAAGGAATATTTTGTTTTTCATTCTTTAATGCAACATTTTAGAATGAAAATGTTATATTTTTTTTAATGCAACATTTTAAACTAAAAATGTTATTTCTTACTTATGTAACATTTCAAACTAAAAATGTTATTTCTTTCTAATGTCAATTTTTATAAGAAGGTGTTATTTTAATGTAATATCACATTTGATAACAAAGTGTTATTTTAACCCAATGAACATTCTTTAACAAAAATGTTATTTTAATTCTCATGCTACAATTTATAATAAAAATGTTATTTTTCTCTAATCCAACATTATATATGAAAATGTTATTTCTAATCTAATAAAACATTTTACATAAAATGTAATTTTCAATCTAATGTAACATTTTACATAAAAATGTAATTTCTATTTCTAATATAGCATTTTACATAAAAATGAAATCTCTAATCTAATATCACATGAGATAATATTTTATGTGTAGATATTTTCCTATGAATTCTAATGTCAAATAAATGCATATTTATTTATAAATAGTTTCCTATGTTATTCTAATGACAAATAAATGAATATTTATTCGTAAATAATTTTCTATGTTATCTTAGCAAATAAAAATGGTGATTTTATTTGTTAACAAATCCTATTTACAAGTAACATAAACATGCTATTTAATGTGACTATAAATTATATTTACATGACAAATAAAATAATGTTTTATTTGCATGACGATTTTATTTTTGACATGAAACATAACAATGGTATTTTCGTGCGTATACAAATGACGAATAAATGGTCATTACTTTGTAATCAAATTCCTATGTTATACAAATGCCAAATTTTTGGTAATGTATTCATTACATTAAAAAAAATTGAATTTTTTTAATGTAATGATGTTTTCTATTTTAATCATGACCCTTTTTTGGTAATGCATTCATTACATTAATATACGTAGTTTTAATGTAAACCTGTTTTACATTTCATAAACATGAAACAATTTTTATATTTTATCATTACATGAAATATGTACATTTTATTGAAATCATATTTTTACTATTTTAAAACATTTCCCTATTTCATGCAAATGTCAACTTGGGTGTCACAAATTTGGTAGCTAAAATAATGGGTTTTTTTTTTATTAACCAATTTCCTATTTATCTAAACGTATGAATTTGGTGTCACAAATATGATAATTAAAAATAATGATTTTTGTTTAACCATTTTTCCCATTTACCCAAACGTATGATTTTGGTGTCACAAATATGATAATTAAAAATAATGGTTTTTGTTTAACCATTTTTCCAATTTACCCAAACGTATGATTTTGGTGTCAACACAATTATCCATTTTCAAAAGATCCACACCACATAACAATCACAAATCAAATCAAGTTTCCAGTCACAGAATAATACAACATATGCATAATTACCACATTTAGAATTAACAATTATTACTTTTATTTATAATAATACAAATAAAAAGAAAGGATTTCTCACATCGATTTGTCTGAATTTTTAATTGTCTCCATTTCAGCTTTAATCATTTCCATTTGTAGAGTTCGGCAAGACAATTCCAACGCAACTGGTGTCACTGAATTCTGAATCCGTTTGACAAAGATACAAGTGTTTGAATGTTAATTACATTAAATAAATTCATTAATAACTTGATTAATTAATTTAATATATTAATTACATTAACCTAAAACACGGCCGTTACTTTCTGCTACTCCATCTTCTTCATCGAAACGTAGGAACCCATCGTGCTCAACCTTGAAACCTCCAATCGCACGGCTCCCGGATGCATCGTTCTCCGATCTGACAACTCCACGCCGCCAAGCCTCGAGTCGCCATCCCTTTGCTGGCCACGCTTGCCATCTCGCAGGTCCCATTTGGTCAGAAAACCCACACGAACTGCCGTTGTTTCAAGCAGGATTCCGGTCTCCTCGGCGAGTATTATCATTGAATAGATCGATTTCATTGCCCTCTTTCATTTTGCTTTGGAAGTGTTGATTTTTTTATTAAGAGAAGAGGGAGATCGAATGGAAGAAGGTTCGGTGATTTATGGCCATTGTTTTCTTCGAAGACAGCGGCTGATGTTTAGACATTAGGGTTTAGGATAACTTAGGATTATATTTATAAATATAATATTCGTTAATTCACTAAAAAGTCCTTAATTGACATGCATTGGTAACTTAAAGGAAATATTGTCGTTTTAATATTAATTATTTCCCTTTCTTGATTTAATCCCTTTCTATCACACACATTTATTCCCTTATTTTATTAAATGAAGTTTGCTAGTATGTTAGTGTTAATAATCTTCCATTACTTTTCAAACGCTCATTGTTTTTTTTTTTTTAAATGTTTGTGTATACTTTCCGATTATTTTATAAAATACCATTTATTAAATTTCATTCCTTCTTCTGTTTCTTTTTATTTAATTCTGTATATTCCATTGTAACGTTTCCAATTTCAAACGCACATTACTCCCATGGTTATTTTAATAATTTTGTTGCTTAAAATGCGGTGTGTTACATAACTAACTAAAATATTTTATGTTTTCCAATTTTATTTTATAATGCTTTGCTTTATGAGTCTAAACATAATTGCTGCAAATTCTCTTCCTAGTTTACCATTATAAATTTACATCTTTTTTTTTTCATTTAAGCTCAGATTTGCTTCTAGACTAATTAATACTGTAAATTAAGTATTATATGTACTTATATGAAGATATATTAAAGTAAAGATCAACATTTCTCTGTTCAGAAATCTTAAAGTAAATCACATAGATACAGAGAATAACGGAATAAAATTAATGCCTAAGATATATATACTTAAGATATATATATATATATATATATATATATATATATGAATTAATGTGTATTTTACATTATGTTGTGATATTTGGAAATTATGTATGTATAAATTGTAAGGTAAATGATAACATCAATTAAGAATGGTAATTAGAGGAATACATTGAATGTTAACTAATTTTAAAAAAATAACGATTGCAATAGATTAATTGACTAGCGTGGGAAACCGGTGGCTATTTAATTCATAGGTGATAAATTGGAAATAAGTTACAATTAATACACAAAATTTATTGTCATATTTCCATGCATGTATGTAGTATACATTGTATATACGTGTAAAACGAAATAAATAGATAGACAACAGGTGAATAGAAATTTATGCATACATGTATGTACGTGTTAAAACAAATAAATTTTGCTGAGTATTCATGATATATATTTATATAATGGAAGATGGCAATGACACTAATGTTTCTTATGCATGAATAAATAAATAAATAAATAAATAAATAATTGCTACGTTAAAATTGTTTTTTATTTAAATAAAAAAATGATTTTTTTTGACACGTTTTCTAACAAAATTTTCTTAAAATAAATTTTAAAATTGGCTCTGATTTTCTGGGTTGTTACATAAAACGTAACTTAAAGTTAATGTATGTTAATATAATATATTTTATTGAAATACGTTTTGAAATATTATATGATTTACATTACAACTTTAAGATTTATTATATTTATTAAAGATTGGAGTTGGATTTTAATAAATAAATGAGCGGGGGACAGATATAATTTTTCCCTACTTAAATTTTAATAAATAAATGACTTGAAATATATTATTTATAATATATGATTGGAAAGTTTGGTATCTATTCTGTTTAAAAATAGAAAAGATGTTTTGAGTACTTACTTGACGTTATAGTTGGCCTATCAGATACTTAGCGATTTGGGTATATGTCTGATCAACGTATGCATTAAATCCTTACTAGATAGATATAGAGTCACACTCTAGTCGCTTGAAAATGATTCTAATGATGACTGCAACATCATCGATATTCATTTTTAGATTTCGAAAGTGAGATAGATATATATTGCAAATCGAGACATCGAGCGAATACTTAAAACTATTATGAAATGTTTTAAAATATTTTAACTTTGATTTAAATATATATTTCAGAATATATATACATAGGTAAGATGATAGGTATGAACCATTGGTTTAAAAATATTTAATTATTTAATTACTGTTTTTCTTTCTCATTCCTTTTTGAGGACAAAAAGTTTTTGAGTAGGGGAGAATGCAACAACCCACTATTTTAAACGATTTAAATTCTGATTTAAATTGAATTTTTATTTTGAAAATATTATATAGTTGCTGGCAACGGGAATTTGGAATTCGAAATACTTTTAGTATGACGTAGCAGCTGTGAAAATTTCATCGAAAAATTTGAATGTTTGTCGGTCGTGCGATTTTCAGTGCAAAGCTGCGTATAACATTTCAAAATTTAGCGATTGTAAAATCTCTCTGAAACCAGTTCAGACAAACAAGAAAATTATTTATTAGTTGTCACAAATCCAATGGAGCTATCCGTTTCTTGAAAATCGAAAGTTTTGAGTTCCATAAAAATAATTTCCAGTGTAAAATTTGCGCCGACAAAAATCTTTTCGAAACCATAATGTCCCAACATGAAAAAGTTTTCTTTCCTCGTTCTATTCTTTAATATGCAATTCATTTCACGAAAATCGGACGTTTTGACCTCCTTTTAATTGTTTTTGTAACGACCCAACTTTCGAACACATCTCAAGTTGTGCCATTAATGAGAAATGAGAATAGACAGAAGATAAAACACAGAAACATCAGAATCTCATAGCGAAATTTTCACAAAAGATAATATTTTATATTATTACACAGCAGAATATATTACATCAGAATATCATATGTCTAGTGATACAACCCATTCATGGTACATCAGTAATTATACATAACATAGATGATCAACTGACAGACTTAATTATACAGTAGATAGATAGGTCAGCACACGGCAAAATCTTCACTCCAGCTTCACAGGTTTATCCAAATCCTGATTCACTTGTCTATTCATAACAAGCGTTATGAATACCCAAGAGTTTAAGGGAAACACAGAAAAATAAACTCCGGGTCAGTCAGGGAACTGGTATGAGTAAACAATTTAAAAACAATTAAAATATCTCATAAGACCACGCCGTAAATACGGAATGAGTTTTTACCTTATGAGATCAAAAATCACTTTGTATACTTTAAAACCAGATATTATAATAGTGTCTATTTGTTTTCACAAATAATTAAGAATCTAGGAAAGTGCTTGCATCTCACATTCTCCGATACAGTATACAAATAAAAATCGCTTGGCGCTTATGGAAATTGGATTTCCAACCATGACAAGGTATGGGACCACCTTCCGCTGATGTATCTCTAGAGGCCAATACACCTGGTTTCACAAGAACGTCTTGCAACCTGGCCCTCACATGACCGACCACCCATTTCCCTTGAGTGTATCGAGCATATATCACCGATGGTTGTGTACGGCAACCATCCCCGGATGGGCAGAATCGATAGATTAAGAACAAAAGGAATTTCTCTAGATAGGTGATACTACACCCTAATGGGAGCGACCCACATAGCCATGCTACCAGCCCGATTTTTGTCATTTCCTGGGTGTGAGGCTTGAAGCTAGACTTACGTCATCTTTTCATCATCACTGGTTTAATTCCTTTGAATGCCACATTGTCAAACCCGTCAAATCACAAATTGATCTCGTCAAAACTACGGGTATAAAGCTAAGAGAAACGAATTCCTCCGCCACCAAACTAAGTTTTGAAAAGACCAACTTACGCGATCTGTTAGGTATACTTTGTCAGACATTCGTCCATACAAGTTGTCCTGGGACTGGACAAACCGAAGGCACTATTCGAAAATAGTCCTTGTATATCGTCGTCTTTGATTTAATAATCTCTGACACGCGGCGTATAATCAAATCAAAGTGAAATATTTATTTTGGCCTATTTGAAATGATTAACGAACATTTTCACTTTAAATTATAAACCTAACGAGATTATAATCTAATCTGTATATACAGTTACAGTCAAATCAAACAGTATATGGTTATCTTGTCAGTATCTGGTATATTGATCATCTCTCCAAAAATCAACAGTTTCCGTGTGTGTGCCACATATGGCTTCCTTTTCATTTTGTTTGTCGCTTAAAAATGAATATTTATTTCTATTTTTCTTTAGAAAAATATCTCTCATCATGATTTCAAAATCTGATTTTCATACATGACTTAATTTATGATTTATAATCGAATTTTCACACTTTGTATCGTTGCCGTCAAATTTCCCCTTTGATTCTTTGACTTTACGTTTTCTTCTTCTTTTATCATGCATCGATAAAATTTCTCCTTTATTTTATATCAATAAAATCCCTCTTTTATTTTATATCCAAACACGATTAAAATTTTCATTTATAGTTCTTATTCAGTACAGAACTGTTCATGAATGGTTCCTGTTATCCGAATGTTAAACTATAGTTTAAACTGACAAACCTATCGTATGTGTTACATACGATCTTCTTTATCTTGCTTATTTAAAATTTTAAATATTCATTTGAATCCTGGTTTTTAAATTATAAACTAAATTTATAATTAAATAAAAATTACCGTTTCTGACTACTCGACTTCTAGCGCTAACCGGATCTGATCTTACACACCCTATCGTCTTTCTTCTCTACGGCTTCACGGTTTGAAATTTTCATTAGAAAACGTTTCTAATTCTTATTTTTAAATTAAATCTTTAATTTAATTTAAATTAAACTTCTGTACTTTGTTACAGTTTTAGACGAAAACTAAAATTCAAAAAATCCCGATTCACTTTTTAAATAAAAATTCTGTTTTTATCTTGTAAATTAAATAAAAATATTATTTTTATTTAAATTTTCATTCTCCTTATTTATTTAAACCTTTGTTTAATTTAAAAGCTAATTTTAAATTAAACTTAGCTTTTAAAATCTTCATTTACACATTGTTTAATCAAAGTACCATAGTTGCAAAGTACCATTCTCAAAAACCCAGGCATTTCCTCACGAAAACCAACCCAGAACTCACGATTTTCTCCCTGGCCAAAGTACCCCCTTAGTACTACCATGTCCAAAGTACCACGTCTCAAAATTTCCGTGCCAACCCCACGAACCACATGAAAAATACGATGGCCGATCCATCTCCTTCTTCTCTTTGCACTGTTGTGTGCACATGCACAACCGAACCCGCCAGTATCCACCACCAGCGACCACCCTGCCACGTCACATTCGTCCCCCTGATCACCTATGACCGACCATCTCCACCCCAGATACCTTCTCCTCCGAATCATCATCCCACCAAAAAAAAACAATAGCAGCAATTTATTTTCTTTCACCACCAAAACTCCACGGCCCCACCCATCTCCGACCATCGGACCGAATACCGCCGCCACCAACCCTTCACCACCCTCGGCCGCATCCTTTCCCCTGGTCCTGGCACACTCGAACCCACGTGGCCCCACACGACGCCCTCAAAGTCAAAACACCAATCACAGACGAAATTTCACAAATCAAATTAAAACTCTTGATTCATGTTATAGAAAAATATAATGATATTTTTCCTATGATCCTAGGTCCCATACGCAGCTCCACCCTCAACTGCTCAGCCCCTAGACGCCTGGATGATCGGAATTTCCTAAAACCCCCAATTCTAATCATCTTCGAATTCCTAATTACTCACGCCTTTAAAAATCACAGGACCAACTTCTAAAATCATTATTGGTTACTAGGATTTGATCTATATACTCAAACTGATTTAGTATGAGGTTTGAAAATTTCATGAACCAGAGAGAACTTGAACTGACTGTGTTTTTCTTGGTTTTCAAATACCAGTGTTTTTATTTTTGGGTTGTTCACTTTACTTATGGTTTAAAATGATTTTATGATACTATAACCTAATCTGATCCTCTACTTTAAGATCATTTACCAATATTCCTTACTTTGTCCTACCAAATTACATGGTCTGTCAACTATTGGCACATGGTTTCTAACAGATGATCCTTATCAAGGTGACTATCATTAGTCCCTTGATTAGGCAACAAAAAAGGATATTCAAATAAAATTTGCACTCAATAAGTAACACACAATAGCCAGACCAGTTTATCTCTTCACAGTTCAACACAGTAAGATGCAGGAAATTTTAAAACAGAAAATTTTAAAATCAGTTTACTCACCTAAAATTGCTTTGAACCCTTGCTGTTTTTCTCC
The DNA here is from genome assembly GCA_030737875.1 of Allium sativum. Lineage (NCBI taxonomy): Eukaryota > Viridiplantae > Streptophyta > Magnoliopsida > Asparagales > Amaryllidaceae > Allium > Allium sativum. Next base: position 146,660,524 of record CM060922.1, on the reverse strand, counting down.
TCTTTACTTGATCAATATAAAGTGTTTGTGTGTGAAAATATAGTGGGTGCTCAGGTCCTTTTATAGTTGTAGAAAGCCTTTAAAATACTGTGACAAAACCAGTTTTTAAATGGTGTTGTGACAAGTGAAAGACACTACAAAGAGAGAGCTTTTTCTCTTGTCAAATCTCACTACAAAACCTGAGCTCACATGGCTTCCATCAGCCCATCTCACCTCCTCAAATCCCCTAGGTGTAACAACCCTGAATTTTGGGGCTAATTTAAAATTTTTATTTTAGAAATTTTAATGAATTTTAATATTTAAAATAATTTATTTTAAATAATGATGACGGAAATTTTTTTTTATTTAAATTAAGATATTATTTATGAATGATTTCAAAATTATTTCTATTAAACAACTATTCGTAGTTAGATAAATAGTGATTTATTACAATTGAATTTAGTATCAAATTGTATGAATAATTGTAATGATTAGCTACGGACAAATTGATAATAAGTGGAATAGTAAACTTATAAGGGATAACAATTTTTATTGTAATTTGAGTTAAAATAGCAATATTGATTGATTAGATTATTAGCATATGGTATCATGTTTGAAATTTCTATAGTATAATTCATGAAAAGAGTATCAATTAGCTTTTGAAAATTTTCCCTTTTTAAAGGAATGAAGGAATATGAAAAAAAAAGAAAAAGAAAAAAAACACATACAAACAAAAAGAAATAAATTAGGAAAGAATTAACTTAGTTAATTTGGTTAATTAAAATTTTTAAGTGCATTATTCACTTTTAAGGAATAATAGTAATACTAAGACTTAATAAACAAGTCGTAGGGAATTGATTGGTCGATTGAGCCTATTAAATTATAGGGTCAAATAATAATAATAGAAGAAAAAATTAAAATTAAAATTAAGATGTTGTTAATGAGATTTATAAATATATGTAGATAAGTTGATTTAAATAATATGGAGATTCTAAATGGAATAAATTTTGACAACATGCCATTATGTTATAAGTTGTCAATGTAAGAAAAATATATATCATCTTTAATATTTTGCTTGTCTATCCAAAGGGTAACGATCATAAATAAATTTTTAAAATATTAACAGCTGCATTCGTTTACAATGACCTCCCCTCTTCATGGTTGCAACATTCATTCATTTCCTTAATTTTCATTATATTAATTCCTTTCCTTACCTACATTCATGCATCTTATTGCATTGGCTTGTTATCACTTCTTATGTCTTCATCCCTTTAATTTCCTTTCCCTTTTTCTTTGTGTCATATACAAACTATCCTTTCACACACACAGATATATATATATATATATATATATATTATTTCCTTCTACATATATTCTTTCTTACATTATCTATATATATTTGTAGACATTTTCGTTGCCTTATTCTTTTCTGTGCAATTTAATTATGTTCCCTACAATTATGATATTAATGTTTTTGAAATTTAAGAAGACACACAAATTTATAACAATTTACATCAAATAATTTATCATGCATTCATTTTTTTTCTCTTTCTCTCTTCCTCTTTGTGATTTAATTTTTAAATTTTGAATGATACATAATTATTTCCAACTCAACCTCAGTCAGCCACATTTAAATTGTTTGTAACTTGCATGTGTTTCCAGTTTTATTCATTTCAATGCGTAACCAAAAGCATTTATAGAAGAAAAAAAGGGAAGGTTTCCTCCTTAATAAAATAAACAAAATTTTAAATCTTATTCAATACGTGTCATTCATTGCGAAAATAATAATAAAGATTGCCGCATGCAAACCATTCATGTCCTTATTTCTTTTATCTTCTCTCTCTTACTTTCATATGCATGTATGCTATACAAAATATATATATATATATATATATATATAAGTTAAACAGAGAAATGATAATTATAAAAGTCTTAAATGCATGCACCATGCATGTTTCAATTATGCCACAAATGTTTCAATTATTCCACAATTCCTTTTTGAAATGTCCACCTAACGTTCCATTCATTTACCATCCAATTTTGTCATTTTATTTTATATATATATTCTCCTTATAACATCCAGACCCAAATCCTAACATTCTTACACAGCCGTCATACCATAAAATGAACGCACGAAAGGCTCTGATTTAAATCTCTATCTTTCTCTCAAAATTCAACAAATCAAAACATGAAATCAAAGAGATCCATGAGCTCTATAATCCCAATGACCATGATCGGAAACAGAGCACGGTGATGATCGATTTTTCCCCTACAAACTAGTGGCGTTCGGGTTCGGTTTTGGAAGGGAGGGGGGCCGCGAGTTGCTCCAAACTCCGGCAGGTGCTAGGCGACGTCGAGGGCGACAGAGTGGTGGTTCCTGATGATGGCTCGTTCTCCTCTACAGGCGGCGGCAATGGGATTTACAGATCGATGTAGAAGGAGGATTAGTAATGTAATTATAGTTTAATTTTTATTTTAATTATTAAGTAATATAACCAATGTTTAAATTAACGTATCTCCTCCATACGGGAACGGAATTCAATGATTTCAGGTTCGTTAGAATTGAATTGACGAGATCTACAACATGACACCAACTAGAGCGTAAACCGAGCCCTTTGAAAATTCAGCAATTTTGAATGCGATTGACTTCTGAAAACCAATCATGGTGAGAATCTCTTATCTTTACAATATAAATAATCTATTAAATTATTTATTCAATTAAATATCTGCCTGTTTGTAATTTTATCTGTGCTGTGATGTGATGAAATTTTGGTATTTGATCTGTTTGTATTCTGATGGATTGTGTTGTGTTGTACCGTATAGATCCATGGTTGTAAATCTAGATCTGTATAAATTTGTATTAAAATCATCGTGTTTGATATGACATAAAATAAATTGGATTTAATTAGGATTATTTTTAAATCCAATTAAAAATTCTGAGTTGATTCCACAAAGAATTATTTTGTTTTAATCTTATTAACAATTTATTTGTTAATAAAAAAGGCACCTGAGAGGATTTACTTTTGTTGAGCAATTTATTGTTTGTAAAAAAAGTAAGAATTTGGTTGATATAAGTTTAATTGTATTTACTTTGCAAATAAAAGGTAAAAGTGAAAACACATCTTATTAACACTATTTTTGTTAATAAAAAGGACAATAGGAAAGTTGCATTTTTAAATTAACACTTTTATCTGTAAGTTTATAAGGCATATAAAGGATAACATTTTATTTGTTACTTAAAAAGGTTGAACATTATTTGTTAAATGTTAAATACTATTTGTTAATGAAACAAGTTTTAATCTTTATCTTTGTTAATAAAGTAAAGGACAATTTTTAAACATTAAATTTTGTTTACAAAATAAATGACAAAGTTTTTACTCTAATTTTTTTTCACTTTCATTTTATTTTCTTAAATAAAATTAAAACATTTAATCGGGTTGGTTTATTTTGTTTACATAATAAAAACAATTTTAACATGTAATTTTGTTTGTAAAATAAAAAGACAAATTTTTGTGTACATAATAAAAAGACCAATTTTTGTTGCATAATAGAAAACAAATTTTTACTTACATAATGAAAAGGACAAAGTTTTAACATTAAATTTTGTCAACAAAGTTTTAACACAATTTTGTTAGTAAAATAAAAGAACAAAGTTTTAACATTAATTTTGTTAGTAAAATAAAAAGGGTAAAGTTTTAACATGAGTTGGGTTAACAAGTTTTTAACATTAACTTTGTTAATAAAAGGACAACTTTTATTTTTGTCTTGCCTACGAATCAAGATACCAATTTTTATCCCTTATTTTGTTAACATAAATGAATGCAAGTTTTATCTTTATTTTTGTTTACATAAATAAATGCAAGTTTTATCCTTAATTTTGTTAACCTAATAAAATGCAAGTTTAAATCCTTATTTTCATTTACAAAATAAAATAAGGATGAGACCCTTTATTGAGATTCCTTAAAATTATATACTCCTATGTTGTGTGGTATGGTTGACATGGAAATTACATCGTTGGGTGAATGGAATGGTTAGACAAAAACCATTATTTTGGTTACCTTACTTGACACCAAATTGACATGACAAAATTGATGATGAACCTTATGCGTAGCATTGTGTTAATATATTTAGAGAATAAAGTCTTTCTTTTTATTTGTGTTTCAACATAAATATATATTTAAAATAAAATAAAGTATGCAAATATACATAGAAATTAAGTTCATCTTTTTGGTATTTCTCAATACAAATATGACTTAGAAGTAAATTGTGTTCCCAACACAAATATTAACATAGAAATTGAATTACCTTTTTATTTGTGATTTCAACACAAATATAAACATGAAAAGAATAACATTTCTTGATCAATGAAAAAGAATAACATTTCTTGGTAAATGTAAAAGAATACACTTTTATCAGGTTTGGTTTAAATGAAACAAGATAACATATTTTTATCTGAATATGATTAGTGAATGTTAAAAAAAAAATATTTTTATCAAAATATGATTGGTAGAACAAAATATACATTTTTGTATATTGAAAGTGAATTAGACAAAATACACATTTTTGAATATTAAAAGTGTGTTAAAACAAAATAAGCATTTTGTTAAGATAAAAGATGGTTAAAACAAAATAGACATTTTGTTAGGATAAAAAAATATATATATATATTTATTTACAAATAGGTAAATAAATAAGAAATTATAATGCGTAACCCGAGGTTGGATTGAGTTGTGATGTAAACCTGCCCGGACCCGCCCGGCTGTCCAGTAATCACAACAATACCTATCCAATGTGAGAGGTTAAAGCATATATAAAATATTTAGTGTAAATAAATAAAACATAGACAAAGGAAGACATATATATTTTCATTAGGTAAATAAGAGATTAAATAAATTACATTTTTATATGTAATTAAAAGAATATATTTTACACTGAAAAAAAAATTATTACATTTTATGTAATTATGATTATAAGAAATAAAATTACATTTTATGTAATTAAGAATAAATAGATTATAAAGAATAAATATGTGAATAAGAATTTATTTACATTTTCCTATGTAATTTAAAGGAATAAAAATAATAATTATGTGAATAAGTTTTTATTTACATTTTCTTATGTAAATAAAAGAAAAAAAAATTATATGAAAAGGATTTATTTACATTTTCTTATGTAAATAAAAAGAACCAATTTGTAAATAGTAATTATTTACATTTTCTAGGTAAATAGTAAAAAGAAAGGTTAGAAAAGAATTAACATAAGATATTCTTTTATGTTAAAAAGAAATATTAGAAAAAGGATTAAAGAACTACATTTTTCAATGTAATTAGAAAAGAATTTAAGAATTACACTTTTCAATGTAAAGAAAAGAAACAAAGAAATTTACATTTGTCAAATGTAAATAAAGGATTTAATAAAAGTACATTTCCAATGTAAGTAAAATATATATATATATATAGGTTTACATTGTAATAAAATTACATTTCTATGTGATTAAGATTTTAAGAACAAATATGTGATTAAGGATTATTTACATTTTCTTATGTAAATAAAAGGGATTAAAAGAATAATTATGTGAATAATATTTATTTACATTTTTTTTTATGTAAATAAGTAAAATAAAAGGAAAAGGTACATTTATTTATAATTAGTATAAATAAATATAGTAAAAGTAAAGGTAAACATTTATTTACAAATAGTGTAAATAAATAAGAAAAGGAATTAGAAACATTTATTTATAAATAATGTAAATAAATAAGATAAAAGAAGTAGAGAAATATTTATTTACATTTAGGTAAATAAATAAGGAAAAGAATAGAAAAACATTTATTTACATTTAGGTAAATAAATAGGTAATAAATTAAAAGGATATATAAAGCATAATTTATTTACAATTAGAGTAAATAAAATATGAAAGGTAGTAAAATAAAACAAGAAATATTTTATCGTCATTTTAGATGCGATAAAAGGATACACGATAATAGTTGAAATCGCCAAACGATTTATATTTATTATATATATATATATATATATTATAAATTAAACGAAACGCGCGCGGCAGTTCGCGTATCGGCAATCGTAACTTTAAACAGTTATACCAAAAGATCCGACCGTCGGATTTTCCCAAAACTAGAACCGTTAGGACCACTTTGGGAAGATCTTTCCAACGATATAGACTTCGTCAAAATCCAACGGTTAGATTTCAAGATATGTGTTAATCAAATTGGTTGAAAACAGCGCTAGGGTCGCCCATTAACCCGAAGCGTCGTTAAATTAATTCGAGCTATTTTTATAGCGATAGATCGTTACTAAATACCAATAACGATATGAAATGATTTCAAATTATATATATACGAGAATCATTTGAAAAGACCGAGTTCAATCTCATTTCAAATGATTATACGACGTTCTAAGTCGAAGGTTTAAAGACGGTGATTGAAGACCGACGATCTTCACATCGAATGGATGTGTTGCCACTGAGACCCATGAGAGGAGTAGCTACCTTGAAAGGGCTTCAGTGGTGGCTGTTCGGACGAAGTGTTGATTTGTACGGATTTGACTTTCGCTCAGACCCAGGGCATAAGTTTATAAATGGAATGTATGTCTGACGTTGTAGTCCTTTTTACTACATTCGTTGATCTCTCTCAATATATATCTGTTTGGTGGTTAACACCCTTCTCTGAGACGTACGAGCTTAGAGGTTATATATTGGTAGAAATCAATGGTATAGTATAGGCTGACAATGTGGCATACTAAGATGCATTAATCAAGGCTTTTGTTGAAAAGCAGGCCTTGTGGTTGATGATCAAAGCACGGTCTATTTAGGCATAGTTTTGTGTATATCGTGACTTCGCGAGCCTCACAGCCCGGTAGAGTCTAAAACGGGAGAAGGGAACGCAGGGAGTGCACACGTTGCTTTCTAGCTAGAGTGGTGCCAGGGACCTACCAGCGCTGGCATTTATTCATTGTGGTTGTTGGATTTTTCGAGGCCTCGGTTTATGCGGTCGCCACTGGCCGTATTATAGGTCCAAAAGGACCGGGAAGCGTGTGTTCAGGAATTGCCAATCCATTAAGCGTTAACTTATGGACCGGCCCTGCAGGATCCAAGGGTTGGACAGAGTACCAATCCTGGGGCATTTGCTAGAGTGTCTCGAATCGGTAAGGATCTCCTCCCTAGCCTTGACTCAGATGGAAACCCAAATTTCCAATACGACATCATGCGGTTTTGATTGTATACCTATATATGGCGACATAGTGGGATGGGGCACTCATGCCGTCTAGGATTGATACATTTACTTTGATGTATTTCAAATTGGTTGCACACTATTATTATATAATACCGTGTTTATCGTATTAAGCATCTTTTGATCATTATAAGGTAAAACCCTATCCTCCGGTTTGCGTTGCATTGTGTGATGGGACTTGGGTCTTATAATGGTTTCATTTTTTTAAAAAAGACATTGCGTTATTCTACGATTTACTTTATGCACCGACAATCCATTAGAATAAAACCCGTTCCGCATTAGCGGCGTGGTCCTTGGATTTGTCTTATTAGTTAAATTAGTTTAGAATTCTCACACCAGTCCCATGACTGACTCGTAGTTTGTTTCACTTTGCAAACTCGGGTGCCCTCTTTTCCACACGGGCAGTCGAGTAGCTTTTTGCAGATATCTCTCTCTTTAGCAGGATTCTGGATCGAAGCCTAAAGCTGTGTCCAGAGCTTAGAAGTCTTCCGCTGTTTAATGTATTAAATCTGTTGTAATTTACCTTCCGCTGTAGTCTACTTTATTTGTACTCTGATATTCTGTACTCTGATGTAATATTATTGTAATGTAATAAAAGTCTGCTGTTATTGTTCTGATGTATTGTATTCCCAAAGTTAACGTATGCGAGTTTTGAACGGTCTTGATCGATTTTGCGATCGATTAAGGTCGGGAAAAATCCGTGTCGTTACAGTTGGTATCAGAGCCAGGTTAGCTCAAATCTTTGGGATACAACTCGTTAGAACTAAACAAAAGACTCATCAGAGATTGGATTAGCAATATCCAATAAGAATACTCATTAGAGATAGGATCAGAAGTATCCTAGAATGAGAATACTCATTAGAGATGGGGTTAGTAATGCCCTAGAATGAGTTCAGAGTGATAAGCTTATAATTAACGTATTTTGATTATATATAATCCTATTCTAGAAAATATGATTTTTAAATATATAAAAGTATATATATTTGATAAGTTAGCCAACAAATGAAATTAATAATATTAAAATTTATTTAGTTAATTTAACTACCTTTAGCTTAGTTCCTTTTCGAGGACGAAAAGATTTTTAAGTGGGGGCGACTGTAACAACCCTGAATTTTGGGGCTAATTTAAAATTTTTATTTTAGAAATTTTAATGAATTTTAATATTTAAAATAATTTATTTTAAATAATGATGACGGAAATTTTTTTTATTTAAATTAAGATATTATTTATGAATGATTTCAAAATTATTTCTATTAAACAACTATTCGTAGTTAGATAAATAGTGATTTATTACAATTGAATTTAGTATCAAATTGTATGAATAATTGTAATGATTAGCTACGGACAAATTGATAATAAGTGGAATAGTAAACTTATAAGGGATAACAATTTTTATTGTAATTTGAGTTAAAATAGCAATATTGATTGATTAGATTATTAGCATATGGTATCATGTTTGAAATTTCTATAGTATAATTCATGAAAAGAGTATCAATTAGCTTTTGAAAATTTTCCCTTTTTAAAGGAATGAAGGAATATGAAAAAAAAGAAAAAGAAAAAAAACACATACAAACAAAAAGAAATAAATTAGGAAAGAATTAACTTAGTTAATTTGGTTAATTAAAATTTGTAAGTGCATTATTCACTTTTAAGGAATAATAGTAATACTAAGACTTAATAAACAAGTCGTAGGGAATTGATTGGTCGATTGAGCCTATTAAATTATAGGGTCAAATAATAATAATAGAAGAAAAAATTAAAATTAAAATTAAGATGTTGTTAATGAGATTTATAAATATATGTAGATAAGTTGATTTAAATAATATGGAGATTCTAAATGGAATAAATTTTGACAACATGCCATTATGTTATAAGTTGTCAATGTAAGAAAAATATATATCATCTTTAATATTTTGCTTGTCTATCCAAAGGGTAACGATCATAAATAAATTTTTAAAATATTAACAGCTGCATTCGTTTACAATGACCTCCCCTCTTCATGGTTGCAACATTCATTCATTTCCTTAATTTTCATTATATTAATTCCTTTCCTTACCTACATTCATGCATCTTATTGCATTGGCTTGTTATCACTTCTTATGTCTTCATCCCTTTAATTTCCTTTCCCTTTTTCTTTGTGTCATATACAAACTATCCTTTCACACACACAGATATATTTATATATATATATATATATATATATATATATATATATTATTTCCTTCTACATATATTCTTTCTTACATTATCTATATATATTTGTAGACATTTTCGTTGCCTTATTCTTTTCTGTGCAATTTAATTATGTTCCCTACAATTATGATATTAATGTTTTTGAAATTTAAGAAGACACACAAATTTATAACAATTTACATCAAATAATTTATCATGCATTCATTTTTTTTTTCTCTTTCTCTCTTCCTCTTTGTGATTTAATTTTTAAATTTTGAATGATACATAATTATTTCCAACTCAACCTCAGTCAGCCACATTTAAATTGTTTGTAACTTGCATGTGTTTCCAGTTTTATTCATTTCAATGCGTAACCAAAAGCATTTATAGAAGAAAAAAAGGGAAGGTTTCCTCCTTAATAAAATAAACAAAATTTGAAATCTTATTCAATACGTGTCATTCATTGCGAAAATAATAATAAAGATTGCCGCATGCAAACCATTCATGTCCTTATTTCTTTTATCTTCTCTCTCTTACTTTCATATGCATGTATGCTATACAAAATATATATATATATATATAAGTTAAACAGAGAAATGATAATTATAAAAGTCTTAAATGCATGCACCATGCATGTTTCAATTATGCCACAAATGTTTCAATTATTCCACAATTCCTTTTTGAAATGTCCACCTAACGTTCCATTCATTTACCATCCAATTTTGTCATTTTATTTTATATATATATTCTCCTTATAACATCCAGACCCAAATCCTAACATTCTTACACAGCCGTCATACCATAAAATGAACGCACGAAAGGCTCTGATTTAAATCTCTATCTTTCTCTCAAAATTCAACAAATCAAAACATGAAATCAAAGAGATCCATGAGCTCTATAATCCCAATGACCATGATCGGAAACAGAGCACGGTGATGATCGATTTTTCCCCTACAAACTAGTGGCGTTCGGGTTCGGTTTTGGAAGGGAGGGGGGCCGCGAGTTGCTCCAAACTCCGGCAGGTGCTAGGCGACGTCGAGGGCGACAGAGTGGTGGTTCCTGATGATGGCTCGTTCTCCTCTACAGGCGGCGGCAATGGGATTTACAGATCGATGTAGAAGGAGGATTAGTAATGTAATTATAGTTTAATTTTTATTTTAATTATTAAGTAATATAACCAATGTTTAAATTAACGTATCTCCTCCATACGGGAACGGAATTCAATGATTTCAGGTTCGTTAGAATTGAATTGACGAGATCTACAACATGACACCAACTAGAGCGTAAACCGAGCCCTTTGAAAATTCAGCAATTTTGAATGCGATTGACTTCTGAAAACCAATCATGGAGAGAATCTCTTATCTTTACAATATAAATAATCTATTAAATTATTTATTCAATTAAATATCTGCCTGTTTGTAATTTTATCTGTGCTGTGATGTGATGAAATTTTGGTATTTGATCTGTTTGTATTCTGATGGATTGTGTTGTGTTGTACCGTATAGATCCATGGTTGTAAATCTAGATCTGTATAAATTTGTATTAAAATCATCGTGTTTGATATGACATAAAATAAATTGGATTTAATTAGGATTATTTTTAAATCCAATTAAAAATTCTGAGTTGATTCCACAAAGAATTATTTTGTTTTAATCTTATTAACAATTTATTTGTTAATAAAAAAGGCACCTGAGAGGATTTACTTTTGTTGAGCAATTTATTGTTTGTAAAAAAGTAAGAATTTGGTTGATATAAGTTTAATTGTATTTACTTTGCAAATAAAAGGTAAAAGTGAAAACACATCTTATTAACACTATTTTTGTTAATAAAAAGGACAATAGGAAAGTTGCATTTTTAAATTAACACTTTTATCTGTAAGTTTATAAGGCATATAAAGGATAACATTTTATTTGTTACTTAAAAAGGTTGAACATTATTTGTTAAATGTTAAATACTATTTGTTAATGAAACAAGTTTTAATCTTTATCTTTGTTAATAAAGTAAAGGACAATTTTTAAACATTAAATTTTGTTTACAAAATAAATGACAAAGTTTTTACTCTAATTTTTTTTCACTTTCATTTTATTTTCTTAAATAAAATTAAAACATTTAATCGGGTTGGTTTATTTTGTTTACATAATAAAAACAATTTTAACATGTAATTTTGTTTGTAAAATAAAAAGACAAATTTTTGTGTACATAATAAAAAGACCAATTTTTGTTGCATAATAGAAAACAAATTTTTACTTACATAATGAAAAGGACAAAGTTTTAACATTAAATTTTGTCAACAAAGTTTTAACACAATTTTGTTAGTAAAATAAAAGAACAAAGTTTTAACATTAATTTTGTTAGTAAAATAAAAAGGGTAAAGTTTTAACATGAGTTGGGTTAACAAGTTTTTAACATTAACTTTGTTAATAAAAGGACAACTTTTATTTTTGTCTTGCCTACGAATCAAGATACCAATTTTTATCCCTTATTTTGTTAACATAAATGAATGCAAGTTTTATCTTTATTTTTGTTTACATAAATAAATGCAAGGTTTATCCTTAATTTTGTTAACCTAATAAAATGCAAGTTTAAATCCTTATTTTCATTTACAAAATAAAATAAGGATGAGACCCTTTATTGAGATTCCTTAAAATTATATACTCCTATGTTGTGTGGTATGGTTGACATGGAAATTACATCGTTGGGTGAATGGAATGGTTAGACAAAAACCATTATTTTGGTTACCTTACTTGACACCAAATTGACATGACAAAATTGATGATGAACCTTATGCGTAGCATTGTGTTAATATATTTAGAGAATAAAGTCTTTCTTTTTATTTGTGTTTCAACATAAATATATATTTAAAATAAAATAAAGTATGCAAATATACATAGAAATTAAGTTCATCTTTTTGGTATTTCTCAATACAAATATGACACAGAAGTAAATTGTGTTCCCAACACAAATATTAACATAGAAATTGAATTACCTTTTTATTTGTGATTTCAACACAAATATAAACATGAAAAGAATAACATTTCTTGATCAATGAAAAAGAATAACATTTCTTGATAAATGTAAAAGAATACACTTTTATCAGGTTTGGTTTAAATGAAACAAGATAACATATTTTTATCTGAATATGATTAGTGAATGTTAAAAAAAAAAATATTTTTATCAAAATATGATTGGTAGAACAAAATATACATTTTTGTATATTGAAAGTGAATTAGACAAAATACACATTTTTGAATATTAAAAGTGTGTTAAAACAAAATAAGCATTTTGTTAAGATAAAAGATGGTTAAAACAAAATAGACATTTTGTTAGGATAAAAAAATATATATATATATTTATTTACAAATAGGTAAATAAATAAGAAATTATAATGCGTAACCCGAGGTTGGATTGAGTTGTGATGTAAACCTGCCCGGACCCGCCCGGCTGTCCAGTAATCACAACAATACCTATCCAATGTGAGAGGTTAAAGCATATATAAAATATTTAGTGTAAATAAATAAAACATAGACAAAGGAAGACATATATATTTTCATTAGGTAAATAAGAGATTAAATAAATTACATTTTTATATGTAATTAAAAGAATATATTTTACACTGAAAAAAAAATTATTACATTTTATGTAATTATGATTATAAGAAATAAAATTACATTTTATGTAATTAAGAATAAATAGATTATAAAGAATAAATATGTGAATAAGAATTTATTTACATTTTCCTATGTAATTTAAAGGAATAAAAATAATAATTATGTGAATAAGTTTTTATTTACATTTTCTTATGTAAATAAAAGAAAAAAAATTTATATGAAAAGGATTTATTTACATTTTCTTATGTAAATAAAAAGAACCAATTTGTAAATAGTAATTATTTACATTTTCTAGGTAAATAGTAAAAAGAAAGGTTAGAAAAGAATTAACATAAGATATTCTTTTATGTTAAAAAGAAATATTAGAAAAAGGATTAAAGAACTACATTTTTCAATGTAATTAGAAAAGAATTTAAGAATTACACTTTTCAATGTAAAGAAAAGAAACAAAGAAATTTACATTTGTCAAATGTAAATAAAGGATTTAATAAAAGTACATTTCCAATGTAAGTAAAATATATATATATATATAGGTTTACATTGTAATAAAATTACATTTCTATGTGATTAAGATTTTAAGAACAAATATGTGATTAAGGATTATTTACATTTTCTTATGTAAATAAAAGGGATTAAAAGAATAATTATGTGAATAATATTTATTTACATTTTTTTTATGTAAATAAGTAAAATAAAAGGAAAAGGTACATTTATTTATAATTAGTATAAATAAATATAGTAAAAGTAAAGGTAAACATTTATTTACAAATAGTGTAAATAAATAAGAAAAGGAATTAGAAACATTTATTTATAAATAATGTAAATAAATAAGATAAAAGAAGTAGAGAAATATTTATTTACATTTAGGTAAATAAATAAGGAAAAGAATAGAAAAACATTTATTTACATTTAGGTAAATAAATAGGTAATAAATTAAAAGGATATATAAAGCATAATTTATTTACAATTAGAGTAAATAAAATATGAAAGGTAGTAAAATAAAACAAGAAATATTTTATCGTCATTTTAGATGCGATAAAAGGATACACGATAATAGTTGAAATCGCCAAACGATTTATATTTATTATATATATATATATATATATTATAAATTAAACGAAACGCGCGCGGCAGTTCGCGTATCGGCAATCGTAACTTTAAACAGTTATACCAAAAGATCCGACCGTCGGATTTTCCCAAAACTAGAACCGTTAGGACCACTTTGGGAAGATCTTTCCAACGATATAGACTTCGTCAAAATCCAACGGTTAGATTTCAAGATATGTGTTAATCAAATTGGTTGAAAACAGCGCTAGGGTCGCCCATTAACCCGAAGCGTCGTTAAATTAATTCGAGCTATTTTTATAGCGATAGATCGTTACTAAATACCAATAACGATATGAAATGATTTCAAATTATATATATACGAGAATCATTTGAAAAGACCGAGTTCAATCTCATTTCAAATGATTATACGACGTTCTAAGTCGAAGGTTTAAAGACGGTGATTGAAGACCGACGATCTTCACATCGAATGGATGTGTTGCCACTGAGACCCATGAGAGGAGTAGCTACCTTGAAAGGGCTTCAGTGGTGGCTGTTCGGACGAAGTGTTGATTTGTACGGATTTGACTTTCGCTCAGACCCAGGGCATAAGTTTATAAATGGAATGTATGTCTGACGTTGTAGTCCTTTTTACTACATTCGTTGATCTCTCTCAATATATATCTGTTTGGTGGTTAACACCCTTCTCTGAGACGTACGAGCTTAGAGGTTATATATTGGTAGAAATCAATGGTATAGTATAGGCTGACAATGTGGCATACTAAGATGCATTAATCAAGGCTTTTGTTGAAAAGCAGGCCTTGTGGTTGATGATCAAAGCACGGTCTATTTAGGCATAGCTTTGTGTATATCGTGACTTCGCGAGCCTCACAGCCCGGTAGAGTCTAAAACGGGAGAAGGGAACGCAGGGAGTGCACACGTTGCTTTCTAGCTAGAGTGGTGCCAGGGACCTACCAGCGCTGGCATTTATTCATTGTGGTTGTTGGATTTTTCGAGGCCTCGGTTTATGCGGTCGCCACTGGCCGTATTATAGGTCCAAAAGGACCGGGAAGCGTGTGTTCAGGAATTGCCAATCCATTAAGCGTTAACTTATGGACCGGCCCTGCAGGATCCAAGGGTTGGACAGAGTACCAATCCTGGGGCATTTGCTAGAGTGTCTCGAATCGGTAAGGATCTCCTCCCTAGCCTTGACTCAGATGGAAACCCAAATTTCCAATACGACATCATGCGGTTTTGATTGTATACCTATATATGGCGACATAGTGGGATGGGGCACTCATGCCGTCTAGGATTGATACATTTACTTTGATGTATTTCAAATTGGTTGCACACTATTATTATATAATACCGTGTTTATCGTATTAAGCATCTTTTGATCATTATAAGGTAAATGTAACAACCCGTAAAATGCGAGCCAGTTTGAAAATTTTTATTTTGGCAATTATAGCGAGTTTTGATTATTTAAAATGAATTATTTTAAATAATATCGACGAGAAATTTATTTTGAATATAATTCGAACGTATATATTATACGCGTCGTCGTTAGAATATAAATAATTATATATAATTATAAATAGAATTGAAATTGGCGCGGTAGTTCGATAATTCGATTTCAAACTTCAATTGAATGTACCGGGTGCAAAACAATCCGGATTTTAGTGAAACCAAAAATAATGGAATCTAATAGTGAATATCTTTCCAACGAATCCGAAAAATCAAAAGTTAGTAGCGGGAATCAAAAGATATGTCCAGATGAAAATTCTGAATAGTCGCTATGGAATTCAGGCCCTTAAAAATGGACATTTTGCAAATGACCTCGGATTTCGACGAAACCAGTTTTGTTGGGTCCGTGATGTAAAGTTATTGCTAGATTCCAAATTTCATAATTTTTCGAATCAATATGTGAGCGTGGCATAGGAAAACGTGTTTTGACCATTTCAGTTGATTTTAATCGACTGGAAATTGGCCATTTTTCCAACGGTCTCAGAATTCGACGAAACTAGTTTTGTTAGGACCGTATCGTCAATACGAAGCTAGAAAATATTTTTCTGCAATTTATAGAGTTAGTATGTGACCCCGGTAATTTGAAATGCACGTTTAAAATTCAATATAGTGATTTAAATGTAAATTCAACGGAAACTGATTCAAACGATCGAATCAGCCAGCGATACATATCCCATTGTGTTCGGAATGGGGGTTAAACGCTATGGACGACAGGCGGTGGACCTCGTTTCGAGGTCGTATGAAAAGGTCAACCCTTGGGCAAAATTAAATAATTAAATAATAAAATAAAATAATAAAAAAAAGGGAAACCCCTCTCTTCCCTATTACCCAGGCCCCCCCCCGTTCGAGTTTCATTCAGATAAAAAAGGAAAAAAAAAAAAAAAAAAAAAACCCTAGATATCGACAGCCGCCGAAGCCCCCCCCCTGAAGCGCCGCCGCCAATCGCCGAACCTCCCCCTCCGTCGACGAAGCCGCCGAAGCCCCCCCCCTCCGTCGACGAAGCCGCCGAAGCCCCCCTCCCTCGACGAGCCCACCAAAGCCCCCTCGCACGCAATGCTGAAGCCGCCGCCGACGACAGTTTCACCCCCCCCTTTTTCTTCAAAATGCTGTAAGTTTTTAATTTATTTACTTTATTTTTATTTTTATTTAAAACAGAAAACCGATTTTTAAATGATAGGAAAAAAAAACTGATTTTAACATAATTTAAAAACTGATTTCATTTCGAAAAGGAAACTGATTTTTTATGAGGTGAAAACTGATTTGTTTAAAAAGAGAAAAACTGTTTTTTTTTCAAAGATTTTAAAACTGAATTTTTAAAAAGAATATAAAAACTGATTTTTAAAATGATTTATAAACTAGAAAACGGATTTTGTTAAAGGTAAAAATCATATTTTTATATGTTGAAAGCAAAGGTAAAAATCATATTTTTATATGTTGAAAGTAAAGGTAAAAATCATATTTTTATATGTTGAAAGCAAAGGTAAAAATCATATTTTTATATGTTGAAAGCAAAGGTAAAAATCATATTTTTGTATGTTGAAAGCAAAGGTAAAAATTCGATTTTTATATATTGAATAGCGAACTAAAAATTCGATTTTTATATATTGAATAGCGAACTAAAAATTCGATTTTTATATATTGAATAGCGAAATAAAAATTCGATTTTTATATATTGAACTTTGAAATAAAAATTCGATTTTTATATATTGAACTTTGAAATAAAAATTCGATTTTTATATATTGAACTTTGAAATAAAAATTCGATTTTTATATATTGAACTTTGAAATAAAAATTCGATTTTTATATATTGAACTTTGAAATAAAAATTCGATTTTTATATATTGAACTTTGAAATAAAAATTCGATTTTTATATATTGAACATCGAAGTAAAAATTCGATTTTTATATATTGAATAGCGAAGTAAAAATGTGATTTTTACGTATGTAGTGAAAGCAGCAACGAAGGTGACAAAAAGGCGAAACGACGAAGACTTCTGCAAAAGAAGAGTCGAGATGGTTGGATGGCTAAAAGTGAGAACTTCTCACCTTTCAATTTATTTTTCTAGTTATATATATATATACTAGGATGCAGACGGTGCTTAGTAGCACCCGACACCCGTCCACAGACCATGGACTTGTTTGTTTGGCTGTTTGGTTATTGATTGCGATATTGGTTTGAATGTGGTTTGTGGTGTGAAAAATCGAATCGATAAATTGGTTAGGATTAGACGTGCGCCGTTATAAGGCGAAGGAGTAAGGCTAGGTTAGACGCTTACTCCAAACTTTGTGGTTTACATAACGAATTGATTTGATTGATGTGTGAATGGCGTGGGCCTTCACTAGACCGGGGATAAGGCTAGGCCTTGTCCCGTTTCTAGTATCGTGCCGTTATGCCGCCGAAATTTTCTAAAATATGTTAGAAAAATAAAAATGTCATTTATTGAATAAATGAACTGAAAAGAAAATTCATGTGTTGGAATAAATATTTTATCGTTAAAAATATAGTTTTTAACGTGAATGTGAATAAAATAAAATATTCATTTACAAACCAGACGGTTTGTTTATGTACACTGATTTGACTGATATGGATTGAGACGATAAATTTTACACATCGCCCAACTGCACGAATAAAATCTGTGTTTGATTGTTTGAAACCCCACACGGGTGTTGGGATGAAATTTGAAGTTCACTCATCCTGATTGATTAAATATGTCGATCGATTGATTGACAGGCTGTTATAAGCGTTAGATATCTATATTTGATGCTTATACAGTGTAGTGCACTTTGGTTGATGGTTGATTATTTTCAATGTTATTATATACATGTGTTGTATGAAAATCCATATAATTAACTTTATATGGTGATTGATTGGGCCTCATTCGAATTTGAAAAATAAAGAATATTATAAAATAAAAGTTCATGTGTTGACAGTACTCATTCATTGAGATTGGTCATGTGTTGAACGAAATATTTTGATAATAACAACTATTTTGAAAAAGAAATATTTGAAATAGAATATTTGAAAATAGAAATTTATGAAGCCGTGTTGATTAGATTGACGCCATTTTGACGTGAACGATATTTATATCGATTTTATTCATCTTAAAAATGAATATTGAAAAGTGATTTCGAAATCGAATATTTTGAATTGAATTGAAAACGATTTCGAAATGAATTTAATTGAAAACGATTTCGAAATGAATTTAATTGAAAACGATTTCGAAATGAATTGAATTGAAAACGATTTCGAAATGAATTGAATTGAAAACGATTTCGAAATGAATTGAATTGAAAACGATTTCGAAATGAATTGAATTGAAAACGATTTCGAAATGAATTTAATTGAAAACGATTTCGAAATGAATTGAATTGAAAACGATTTCGAAATGAATTGAATTGAAAACGATTTCGAAATGAATTGAATTGAAAACGATTTCGAAATGAATTGAATTGAAAACGATTTCGAAATGAATTTAATTGAAAACGATTTCGAAATGAATTGAATTGAAAACGATTTCGAAATGAATTGAATTGAAAACGATTTCGAAATGAATTGAATTGAAAACGATTTCGAAATGAATTGAATTGAAAACGATTTCGAAATGAATTGAATTGAAAACGATTTCGAAATGAATTGAATTGAAAACGATTTCGAAATGAATTGAATTGAAAACGATTTCGAAATGAATTGAATTGAAAACGATTTCGAAATGAATTGAATTGAAAACGATTTCGAAATGAATTGAATTGAAAACGATTTCGAAATGAATTGAATTGAAAACGAATTCAAATTGAATTGAAAGTGAATTGAAATGAATTCAAATTGAATTGAAATTTGAATTGAATAGAAATGAATTTTGAAACGAATTTATAAAGAAGAATTCAATTTTGATTTGAATTGAAAAGGAAGTTGAAATTGCTTTTGAAACGAATTTAAAACTATTTATAAAATTCGTTTTAAATAGAAATCGACGAAGTATATATTATATATTATATATATATAATATAATGGCCTGAATAGAACGCGCCGCGCCGCGGCAGTTCGTGAATTTCGACCATTTATTTCAAACGGACATTGCGGGAGATCCGACCGTCGGATTCTCCTAAAACCGGAACCGTTGGGTTCGTATCGAAAAGAGCCTTCTAACGAATATTAGAAATTTGAAATCTAACGGTTGGATTTGGAGATACGTCCAAATCAAATTCGAAAAAGGTCGCTGTAAGTGCAGTTCGATGGCCATTGTTGGAAATCGACTGTACGGGCCTTGATAAAATTATTAAAAATAGTAATAATTTATGTAAAATCATAAGAAATGATTTGTGAGGATTTTGGGATGAAAAACTCCATATTTGAAAAGATAAAAATAGATTTTTATCGAAATGAACTAGTTTTGAACTAGAAATATAATTCTATTTATTTTGAAATAAATAAATTGAATTTGAAAAGGGTTTTAAAGATAACCAAAATTTCCAATGATTGCATTGGAGTGGAATTGAATCGAAATTGTCTTCGGAATATTTCGATGTTGGAATTCGTGATTATACGGATGTCGTTATGGAAATTTGAAAGATATAGATATTTATATCGTTATTTCAAATACGACATTTGTTAGTCGTAGAATTCGATATTGAATATAAGCCGATATATTTTCTATTCGGAGCCTTGTATTGAATATCGAATGTGATTTGGGTTTGTCGTGAATGGTGTCTTCACTAACACTGTTCTTGAACCCAGTTGAGAAAAGATTAAATCTTTTTATTTAGATTTAATGAAGTGTACCAATTAAATGATATTTAATTGGAATTGAATTGGTATTGATTTTTGGGTTTATCGTGAACAGTGTTTTAGATAACACTTGTTCTTTAACCCGATAATTAATGGAATGGGATTTTGGGTTTATCGTGAATCGTGTTTTAAATGACACTGATTCTTTAACCCAGATAATGATTAAAACTAAGTGGAGTTTTAATGAATCTTTAATTAGATTGAAAAGATCGAGAATGGAGTATCACCAGTTTTGCTCCAGGCGATAGTTAAATCTTTAATTAGATTTGAATGTGAAATTTAGAAACTAACTGTCGGTTGGCCAAGCAGAATGGTTTTCTGAATATTGATCTGATGTTGGTTTCGGCCTTCGGGGTTAATATTTGGGGAATTATTCTCTTGATTAATTTACGGTTAGTGACTAATGAATTGGAATGAGGCGTATGTTGTGTTTGTGTAACACTTTTATAATATATACGCGAGTTATTCAGAAAGACCGGGTTTATCCCATTCTGAATAACTGATACGACGATAAGTCGAAGATGAAGACGATGGTCGAAGACCGGAGGTCTTCACGTCGTTTGGGTGATAACTGATGATCTTGATTGGGCTGTACACCCAAGAAGATGGAAACAGTTAGTGATCGTCCAGACGTGCTTGGAGATCGATGGATATGCGGGGTACTAGGTGCCTCCGGTTTCGTTCAGACCCAGAACGGACTTGTAAATGGACTGTGTGTCTGACATCGGATTTCATTCTGTGTGACTGATATCGGTTGCATAGGATGGCTTGCCTGTGTGGCATGCTAAGATGCAAATGATCAAGGCTTCTGTTGAAAAGCAAAGTCTTGTGGTTGATGATCAAAGCACGGCCTTTGTGGCGTAGCTTTGTGTAACGTTTACCTCGCGTGTTTCACACCAGGTATGAACCAAAAACGGGAGAAAGGACCTCAGGGAGGGCCTGCGTTTCCTCCTAGCTAGAAGTGGCGTCAGTGGTTTTACACGCCCTGACGAGTTTGACTTATGTGGTTGTTGCTGTTGCGAGGCGCCTCGGTTAGATCGGACGATCCGGGTCCGATGGAGTCATTTGTTGGCTCGCTTACGCCCCAAAGGGCGGCGAAACGCAGTGCTCAGGCATTTTAATCCACATCGGTGGACCGGCCCTGTCGCTCCTAGGATCACTCGAGCTCTGATCCTGAGACTCGGGCTAGGCAGTCTCGAATCGGTTGAGGACTATCTTTTGCCTCGGTTCATAGACGGAAATCCAATTTCCAAATACGTGACATTTGCGGTTTTATTTGTAAACCTATATATGGCGACATGATATATGGTACCCATGCCGCCTATGATTGATACTTATGATTTGAAGTTGTTTTATACACTATGCACTTATAATAGTATCAAATGATTTGTTTTAAACGTATCAAGCATTCTTTGGCTGTTATAAGGGAAAACCCTATCCCCCGGCTTGCGTTTCATTGTGTGATAGGACCTGGGTCTTATAACAGCTTCATTTTTCTTTATTTAGCATTGCGCTGTTTGTTTTATGCACTGGTATTCTTGGGAGGAAACCCGTTCCGTGTTATACGGCGTGGTCCCTTGATTTACCTAATGATTTAAAATAAAGATTAATAACTGTTTTAGTTCTCACACCAGTCACATGACTGACCTGGAGTTTATTGTTTTAACCTAAACTCTGGGTGCCCTTATTTTGACACGGGCAGCTAGTAGTTTTGGTTTTGCAGATTTATATTCACAGGATCCTGGTTTACAGCTGGAACGATATCCGGAAAGCTTTGTATCCGTATATCTCATTCTAGTTGTGTATTGTATTATTTTCCGCTGCTATGTATTTAAATGTAATTTAAATCTCTGATATTTCTGTGTAATATTCTTTTATACTCTGTATATTCTTGTAATCTGATGCATTGTTGTAATATACAGTGTAATGTTCTTTTATATGCGTTCTATTTTGTCCTGTTCTCAAAACAATTCGTTCTTTCTCTTCTCTTCGGAGACCGGGGAAGTTCGGGTCGTTTCATTTGGTATCACAGCTTTGGTTTACAAAGCAGAGAACAAGACACATTAGAACCATACGAAAGAATTCATCAGATATTGGATTAGTAATATCCAATTAGAATGACTCGTTAGAGATGGGATCAGTAGTATCCTAGAACGAGTGTGAAGAGTATATTTTTAAAGTGAAAACAAATTTTGTTTTGAAAATTTAAATCAATTATTCGTATTTGATTATTTATATGGATGTGGACAATCGAGTATATATAGATTTCGCGTATACGCGTCATGAACGTATATTCGAAGTTTTAATATATTGGATAGATATAGCATCACACTCTAGTCGCCCGGAGATATTATTGATGATAGCGATCGCATCATCAACATTTATGTTCGTGTTTCGAAGGTGTGATTTTCTATATATTTCCATTAGGCTGGTGTGAGAACCAAAACTTATATAGTTAGAACACATTGTTGTGAATTGGCATCAAAAACAAGATTTTTTGTATATGTATCAAAGTTATCAATTTGAAACTCTAATTCACTAATTGACTGATGTTTGTGTTGGTTGTTTATTTGTTTGATAATTTTAACCATTATGCCTAATTGTATCAAATATTGAGTTATATTGAAAATGGGTTGCATTTGCTTGCATATACATATATATCATTGAACAGGTCATAGCAAGGAGGCTAGAGCCGAGAATAAAATTTGTTTGCCCGACAAATAGGTACATGTTTACTACATAATTTCCTGTTTTGTTTGGGTGATGATGATTTTGTGAGCCTATTGGCTAGCCGCTTGGCTTTTTCTTTTTCTTTTTGAGATCTGAAGGACCGGGGAAGCTATTTGAAATTCCCCGATGCTCCCGGTGCAGGGGAGGTTATGGCGAAATTTTTCGAAAATTTAGGGTGTTAGCCAAATTTTTGAAGTTTTGAAAATTCTCAGAAACTAAAGAGTTGGAGAATGGAAGCCTGATCGAGCGTAGAGTTAATTAATCAAACCACTTTCGACTTTGTTCCTTTTCGGGGACGAAAAGTTTTAAGTGGGGGAGATTGTAACAACCCGTAAAATGCGAGCCAGTTTGAAAATTTTTATTTTGGCAATTATAGCGAGTTTTGATTATTTAAAATGAATTATTTTAAATAATATCGACGAGAAATTTATTTTGAATATAATTCGAACGTATATATTATACGCGTCGTCGTTAGAATATAAATAATTATATATAATTATAAATAGAATTGAAATTGGCGCGGTAGTTCGATAATTCGATTTCAAACTTCAATTGAATGTACCGGGTGCAAAACAATCCGGATTTTAGTGAAACCAAAAATAATGGAATCTAATAGTGAATATCTTTCCAACGAATCCGAAAAATCAAAAGTTAGTAGCGGGAATCAAAAGATATGTCCAGATGAAAATTCTGAATAGTCGCTATGGAATTCAGGCCCTTAAAAATGGACATTTTGCAAATGACCTCGGATTTCGACGAAACCAGTTTTGTTGGGTCCGTGATGTAAAGTTATTGCTAGATTCCAAATTTCATAATTTTTCGAATCAATATGTGAGCGTGGCATAGGAAAACGTGTTTTGACCATTTCAGTTGATTTTAATCGACTGGAAATTGGCCATTTTTCCAACGGTCTCAGAATTCGACGAAACTAGTTTTGTTAGGACCGTATCGTCAATACGAAGCTAGAAAATATTTTTCTGCAATTTATAGAGTTAGTATGTGACCCCGGTAATTTGAAATGCACGTTTAAAATTCAATATAGTGATTTAAATGTAAATTCAACGGAAACTGATTCAAACGATCGAATCAGCCAGCGATACATATCCCATTGTGTTCAGAATGGGGGTTAAACGCTATGGACGACAGGCGGTGGACCTCGTTTCGAGGTCGTATGAAAAGGTCAACCCTTGGGCAAAATTAAATAATTAAATAATAAAATAAAATAATAAAAAAAAGGGAAACCCCTCTCTTCCCTATTACCCAGGCCCCCCCCGTTCGAGTTTCATTCAGATAAAAAAGGAAAAAAAACAAAAAACAAAAAAACCCTAGATATCGACAGCCGCCGAAGCCCCCCCCCTGAAGCGCCGCCGCCAATCGCCGAACCTCCCCCTCCGTCGACGAAGCCGCCGAAGCCCCCCCCCTCCGTCGACGAAGCCGCCGAAGCCCCCCTCCCTCGACGAGCCCACCAAAGCCCCCTCGCACGCAATGCTGAAGCCGCCGCCGACGACAGTTTCACCCCCCCCCCCTTTTTCTTCAAAATGCTGTAAGTTTTTAATTTATTTACTTTATTTTTATTTTTATTTAAAACAGAAAACCGATTTTTAAATGATAGGAAAAAAAAACTGATTTTAACATAATTTAAAAACTGATTTCATTTCGAAAAGGAAACTGATTTTTTATGAGGTGAAAACTGATTTGTTTAAAAAGAGAAAAACTGTTTTTTTTTCAAAGATTTTAAAACTGAATTTTTAAAAAGAATATAAAAACCGATTTTTAAAATGATTTATAAACTAGAAAACGGATTTTGTTAAAGGTAAAAATCATATTTTTATATGTTGAAAGCAAAGGTAAAAATCATATTTTTATATGTTGAAAGTAAAGGTAAAAATCATATTTTTATATGTTGAAAGCAAAGGTAAAAATCATATTTTTATATGTTGAAAGCAAAGGTAAAAATCATATTTTTGTATGTTGAAAGCAAAGGTAAAAATTCGATTTTTATATATTGAATAGCGAACTAAAAATTCGATTTTTATATATTGAATAGCGAACTAAAAATTCGATTTTTATATATTGAATAGCGAAATAAAAATTCGATTTTTATATATTGAACTTTGAAATAAAAATTCGATTTTTATATATTGAACTTTGAAATAAAAATTCGATTTTTATATATTGAACTTTGAAATAAAAATTCGATTTTTATATATTGAACTTTGAAATAAAAATTCGATTTTTATATATTGAACTTTGAAATAAAAATTCGATTTTTATATATTGAACTTTGAAATAAAAATTCGATTTTTATATATTGAACATCGAAGTAAAAATTCGATTTTTATATATTGAATAGCGAAGTAAAAATGTGATTTTTACGTATGTAGTGAAAGCAGCAACGAAGGTGACAAAAAGGCGAAACGACGAAGACTTCTGCAAAAGAAGAGTCGAGATGGTTGGATGGCTAAAAGTGAGAACTTCTCACCTTTCAATTTATTTTTCTAGTTATATATATATATACTAGGATGCAGACGGTGCTTAGTAGCACCCGACACCCGTCCACAGACCATGGACTTGTTTGTTTGGCTGTTTGGTTATTGATTGCGATATTGGTTTGAATGTGGTTTGTGGTGTGAAAAATCGAATCGATAAATTGGTTAGGATTAGACGTGCGCCGTTATAAGGCGAAGGAGTAAGGCTAGGTTAGACGCTTACTCCAAACTTTGTGGTTTACATAACGAATTGATTTGATTGATGTGTGAATGGCGTGGGCCTTCACTAGACCGGGGATAAGGCTAGGCCTTGTCCCGTTTCTAGTATCGTGCCGTTATGCCGCCGAAATTTTCTAAAATATGTTAGAAAAATAAAAATGTCATTTATTGAATAAATGAACTGAAAAGAAAATTCATGTGTTGGAATAAATATTTTATCGTTAAAAATATAGTTTTTAACGTGAATGTGAATAAAATAAAATATTCATTTACAAACCAGACGGTTTGTTTATGTACACTGATTTGACTGATATGGATTGGGACGATAAATTTTACACATCGCCCAACTGCACGAATAAAATCTGTGTTTGATTGTTTGAAACCCCACACGGGTGTTGGGATGAAATTTGAAGTTCACTCATCCTGATTGATTAAATATGTCGATCGATTGATTGACAGGCTGTTATAAGCGTTAGATATCTATATTTGATGCTTATACAGTGTAGTGCACTTTGGTTGATGGTTGATTATTTTCAATGTTATTATATACATGTGTTGTATGAAAATCCATATAATTAACTTTATATGGTGATTGATTGGGCCTCATTCGAATTTGAAAAATAAAGAATATTATAAAATAAAAGTTCATGTGTTGACAGTACTCATTCATTGAGATTGGTCATGTGTTGAACGAAATATTTTGATAATAACAACTATTTTGAAAAAGAAATATTTGAAATAGAATATTTGAAAATAGAAATTTATGAAGCCGTGTTGATTAGATTGACGCCATTTTGACGTGAACGATATTTATATCGATTTTATTCATCTTAAAAATGAATATTGAAAAGTGATTTCGAAATCGAATATTTTGAATTGAATTGAAAACGATTTCGAAATGAATTTAATTGAAAACGATTTCGAAATGAATTTAATTGAAAACGATTTCGAAATGAATTGAATTGAAAACGATTTCGAAATGAATTGAATTGAAAACGATTTCGAAATGAATTGAATTGAAAACGATTTCGAAATGAATTGAATTGAAAACGATTTCGAAATGAATTTAATTGAAAACGATTTCGAAATGAATTGAATTGAAAACGATTTCGAAATGAATTGAATTGAAAATGATTTCGAAATGAATTGAATTGAAAACGATTTCGAAATGAATTGAATTGAAAACGATTTCGAAATGAATTTAATTGAAAACGATTTCGAAATGAATTGAATTGAAAACGATTTCGAAATGAATTGAATTGAAAACGATTTCGAAATGAATTGAATTGAAAACGATTTGAAATGAATTGAATTGAAAACGATTTCGAAATGAATTGAATTGAAAACGATTTCGAAATGAATTGAATTGAAAACGATTTCGAAATGAATTGAATTGAAAACGATTTCGAAATGAATTGAATTGAAAACGATTTCGAAATGAATTGAATTGAAAACGATTTCGAAATGAATTGAATTGAAAACGAATTCAAATTGAATTGAAAGTGAATTGAAATGAATTCAAATTGAATTGAAATTTGAATTGAATAGAAATGAATTTTGAAACGAATTTATAAAGAAGAATTCAATTTTGATTTGAATTGAAAAGGAAGTTGAAATTGCTTTTGAAACGAATTTAAAACTATTTATAAAATTCGTTTTAAATAGAAATCGACGAAGTATATATTATATATTATATATATATATAATATAATGGCCTGAATAGAACGCGCCGCGCCGCGGCAGTTCGTGAATTTCGACCATTTATTTCAAACGGACATTGCGGGAGATCCGACCGTCGGATTCTCCTAAAACCGGAACCGTTGGGTTCGTATCGAAAAGAGCCTTCTAACGAATATTAGAAATTTGAAATCTAACGGTTGGATTTGGAGATACGTCCAAATCAAATTCGAAAAAGGTCGCTGTAAGTGCAGTTCGATGGCCATTGTTGGAAATCGACTGTACGGGCCTTGATAAAATTATTAAAAATAGTAATAATTTATGTAAAATCATAAGAAATGATTTGTGAAGATTTTGGGATGAAAAACTCCATATTTGAAAAGATAAAAATAGATTTTTATCGAAATGAACTAGTTTTGAACTAGAAATATAATTCTATTTATTTTGAAATAAATAAATTGAATTTGAAAAGGGTTTTAAAGATAACCAAAATTTCCAATGATTGCATTGGAGTGGAATTGAATCGAAATTGTCTTCGGAATATTTCGATGTTGGAATTCGTGATTATACGGATGTCGTTATGGAAATTTGAAAGATATAGATATTTATATCGTTATTTCAAATACGACATTTGTTAGTCGTAGAATTCGATATTGAATATAAGCCGATATATTTTCTATTCGGAGCCTTGTATTGAATATCGAATGTGATTTGGGTTTGTCGTGAATGGTGTCTTCACTAACACTGTTCTTGAACCCAGTTGAGAAAAGATTAAATCTTTTTATTTAGATTTAATGAAGTGTACCAATTAAATGATATTTAATTGGAATTGAATTGGTATTGATTTTTGGGTTTATCGTGAACAGTGTTTTAGATAACACTTGTTCTTTAACCCGATAATTAATGGAATGGGATTTTGGGTTTATCGTGAATCGTGTTTTAAATGACACTGATTCTTTAACCCAGATAATGATTAAAACTAAGTGGAGTTTTAATGAATCTTTAATTAGATTGAAAAGATCGAGAATGGAGTATCACCAGTTTTGCTCCAGGCGATAGTTAAATCTTTAATTAGATTTGAATGTGAAATTTAGAAACTAACTGTCGGTTGGCCAAGCAGAATGGTTTTCTGAATATTGATCTGATGTTGGTTTCGGCCTTCGGGGTTAATATTTGGGGAATTATTCTCTTGATTAATTTACGGTTAGTGACTAATGAATTGGAATGAGGCGTATGTTGTGTTTGTGTAACACTTTTATAATATATACGCGAGTTATTCAGAAAGACCGGGTTTATCCCATTCTGAATAACTGATACGACGATAAGTCGAAGATGAAGACGATGGTCGAAGACCGGAGGTCTTCACGTCGTTTGGGTGATAACTGATGATCTTGATTGGGCTGTACACCCAAGAAGATGGAAACAGTTAGTGATCGTCCAGACGTGCTTGGAGATCGATGGATATGCGGGGTACTAGGTGCCTCCGGTTTCGTTCAGACCCAGAACGGACTTGTAAATGGACTGTGTGTCTGACATCGGATTTCATTCTGTGTGACTGATATCGGTTGCATAGGATGGCTTGCCTGTGTGGCATGCTAAGATGCAAATGATCAAGGCTTCTGTTGAAAAGCAAAGTCTTGTGGTTGATGATCAAAGCACGGCCTTTGTGGCGTAGCTTTGTGTAACGTTTACCTCGCGTGTTTCACACCAGGTATGAACCAAAAACGGGAGAAAGGACCTCAGGGAGGGCCTGCGTTTCCTCCTAGCTAGAAGTGGCGTCAGTGGTTTTACACGCCCTGACGAGTTTGACTTATGTGGTTGTTGCTGTTGCGAGGCGCCTCGGTTAGATCGGACGATCCGGGTCCGATGGAGTCATTCGTTGGCTCGCTTACGCCCCAAAGGGCGGCGAAACGCAGTGCTCAGGCATTTTAATCCACATCGGTGGACCGGCCCTGTCGCTCCTAGGATCACTCGAGCTCTGATCCTGAGACTCGGGCTAGGCAGTCTCGAATCGGTTGAGGACTATCTTTTGCCTCGGTTCATAGACGGAAATCCAATTTCCAAATACGTGACATTTGCGGTTTTATTTGTAAACCTATATATGGCGACATGATATATGGTACCCATGCCGCCTATGATTGATACTTATGATTTGAAGTTGTTTTATACACTATGCACTTATAATAGTATCAAATGATTTGTTTTAAACGTATCAAGCATTCTTTGGCTGTTATAAGGGAAAACCCTATCCCCCGGCTTGCGTTTCATTGTGTGATAGGACCTGGGTCTTATAACAGCTTCATTTTTCTTTATTTAGCATTGCGCTGTTTGTTTTATGCACTGGTATTCTTGGGAGGAAACCCGTTCCGTGTTATACGGCGTGGTCCCTTGATTTACCTAATGATTTAAAATAAAGATTAATAACTGTTTTAGTTCTCACACCAGTCACATGACTGACCTGGAGTTTATTGTTTTAACCTAAACTCTGGGTGCCCTTATTTTGACACGGGCAGCTAGTAGTTTTGGTTTTGCAGATTTATATTCACAGGATCCTGGTTTACAGCTGGAACGATATCCGGAAAGCTTTGTATCCGTATATCTCATTCTAGTTGTGTATTGTATTATTTTCCGCTGCTATGTATTTAAATGTAATTTAAATCTCTGATATTTCTGTGTAATATTCTTTTATACTCTGTATATTCTTGTAATCTGATGCATTGTTGTAATATACAGTGTAATGTTCTTTTATATGCGTTCTATTTTGTCCTGTTCTCAAAACAATTCGTTCTTTCTCTTCTCTTCGGAGACCGGGGAAGTTCGGGTCGTTTCAGTAAAACCCTATCCTCCGGTTTGCGTTGCATTGTGTGATGGGACTTGGGTCTTATAATGGTTTCATTTTTTTAAAAAAGACATTGCGTTATTCTACGATTTACTTTATGCACCGACAATCCATTAGAATAAAACCCGTTCCGCATTAGCGGCGTGGTCCTTGGATTTGTCTTATTAGTTAAATTAGTTTAGAATTCTCACACCAGTCCCATGACTGACTCGTAGTTTGTTTCACTTTGCAAACTCGGGTGCCCTCTTTTCCACACGGGCAGTCGAGTAGCTTTTTGCAGATATCTCTCTCTTTAGCAGGATTCTGGATCGAAGCCTAAAGCTGTGTCCAGAGCTTAGAAGTCTTCCGCTGTTTAATGTATTAAATCTGTTGTAATTTACCTTCCGCTGTAGTCTACTTTATTTGTACTCTGATATTCTGTACTCTGATGTAATATTATTGTAATGTAATAAAAGTCTGCTGTTATTGTTCTGATGTATTGTATTCCCAAAGTTAACGTATGCGAGTTTTGAACGGTCTTGATCAATTTTGCGATCGATTAAGGTCGGGAAAAATCCGTGTCGTTACACTAGGCAACCTTCTTTGATTCCTATGACACAACATCCATAAATGCTCATGTCCCTCCCATGACCTTTCACCATCTTTCCCTTGGTTTTTAACAAATTGCCATACCCTTTTCATACCATTTCAAATCAGTTTTTGGCAAGAGTTTTCACATCAAAATTTCATATAATAAATTGATTTAACAACAATTTAATTTAAAAACTTACTTGCCTTGCAAGTGTGAGCAAAACTGAGAATGTTGTACCATAAAATCCTATAGCATGAGGTGAAAACACATAGAAATACTTAGAAAAGCTATGGTGTTGTGTTCAACTATTGTAGGAAAGATGTGATGCTATCAATACATATGTTTATTTGACCATTTGGCCAAGATTTTGGAAAATGCAACATGAATGGTATTTTCAGAATTTATATTGAAAAGAAAGAAAGGAAGTTGCAAAAACTAAAAATGCATCATGTACAATGATCTTACCATGTGCCTAAAGCTCTTCCTAAAGTCCTATTTGCTAGCACATCAAGGATGTAGATGATTCATGGTTTAGATCATGAAGTGAAATTGAATTTGACAACACATGTTCTCTTGTTTCAATACATATGCAAAGGATTTCGTGAGATTGATTTGCTATCACAACCATGAGGTCATGGATTTTAAAGAGATAAGACAATTCATGTTTCCAATTTTAATGTATATAAAAATGCAAATATCTTCTTGAATATTTCATATGCAATATGCTTTGCAAAAGAAATGACATTAACATGTTTTGTTTATGTACATGTATTTAAGCTTTTCTTTAATCCTTGCTTTTGAACTACAAAATGGTTGTTGGCATATTTTAAATTCAAGTATTTAAAAGTTTTTAAATCTAATTTTGCAAAAACTCAAATTCTAAAATACTTTGAAAATGAATAGAACATATAAAATAAAAATGGCATTACAAATATATGCTATGTAAAAGTGTTGTTTCTCAAACATGTATAAAAATCAATTTAAATAAACGCTATCAAACAGATGCTATCATATATGAATGGGTAGAAATGGATTTTAGCAAGTGCTGTTAAATACATGCTATCATACACTAATTAACATGTTTTGAATTTACAGAGACTGGATTTTTAAATCGTATTTGAAAATACGTACTCACGATCACTTAATATGTATCAGTGATAAGTGTAAAATCCCGGGTCATTACAGTTTTTCAGTGCAAACCTCTCATTTGAAGAGGTGCGTAACGCGGTTTTATATGGAGCATCGTTACACTACAAACTGTATACCATCGCGTCCGTCTTGTCGTGCTAATTTCCGCAATATATTCGTTTGTTTGTTTCGAAGCTCGGTTCGCGATGGAATTGCGAAAACGCTTGCGAAGTTCAATTTTGAAATAAAGTCATTTGTGTTAGACGTGTCTCTATTCAGGTTCGACATATTTTTCTAGTCATTTTGGGTCTGCAAACCTAGTCAGTATTTCACTAATTTGTTGCCTTGTACTTTGAAATGGAAACTTCATTTTTTTTATGAATCCATGCACGCCCTTATTTTACTATGCAAACTATTGGTCACGTTACTTCATATGCATTTCAATGCCAATTTCCATACGTTTCCCAAACCGTTGTCTGATAGTCCCGATGCCACTTTTCAACTTTTATATATATATATATATATATATATATATAACAAAACGAAACGTTGTTGTTCTTTCGCATCCCTATTTTTATTCCACTCTACATGTTCTCATCTCTATTTTAATATCACTCCTATACTTCATCTCTTCTTCGTTTGGAAAACAAAACACCTGCGTCATATAAAATGAAATTATGAAAGGTAAACAATGAAGGAAAAAGGGATGCTTCTTTCAACAAAACACGTTAACTCCACCTACCAACTTTTCTTCTTATTCCTTCTTTTTCTCTGAAACCCGAATCCCTTCTGATGTCCAACCCGTGAGCTCTCCAATCCACAACTTGTCAGCACGCCATGGATCACCCCCTCCCCTGAACCGCAGCTTGGTCTGAGCCCTCAGACTAGCACCCAGGCTCCACCCGCCTGAAGTCGCACCTCCACCAAGGCCTCCCCGGAAACGTGTTGAGCCACCTCCTCCCGCCCGATGACCAGAACTAACCCTTGTACCTGAAGCCGTGTCAACCTCCGCACCTTAATTGAAGCCGCCTACTGTGTGCTCTTGTGTGAGATTCTGGTTCATGCGTGTGTGAATTTATTTTTTATATTGGTTAGTTTCTTGCGTGCATTTGTGTTACATGTATGTGTGTATATTTTTATGTTGTGTTTGTTGAGTATTTGAGTTTGTGGTGTTGTGTTTGTGCGTGTGTGGTGATGTGTACGCCTGGTGTGTGTTTGTGAGTTGGTTATATATATATTTGTTTGAGTATTTACATGCATGCATACATACATACATATATATATATATTAATGGTTTTGGTGTGTTTATATAAATTATAATATATATGGTTTTGATGTATTGTGGTGTGTGTGTTTTAAATTATATATACACACATGTATATGGGTTTGATGTGTTTGTGTGTTTAGCGAGGTGTTGATTTTAATATATATATATATTGTAGTTATTGTGTGTGTATATATATATATTATTATTGTAAAAAATTATTGTGTTTATATTTGAGTCGAGTTTGGTGTTGAGTTCGAAAACCATCCAAAAAAACCAAAAGCCATACCAATCCATTGAGAAATTCCTTAATCTTCTCTTATAAAATAAATATATATTAAGTGGTCATCAAGATTTAATCCATTCTGAGTTATGCCAAGATATTATCGGTTCATTCTGTGTCCATCCGTTTGTCGTCTCCATTTTGCGTCATGATAGGTGAGTTTATCTCACACTTGACTTACATTTTTTCATGGATGTTAAATTTAGCACAAATGAATTGTTGTGAAATGTATAGAGCAACTAGTAGAAATTATTTTATTTAATGAATACACCTTTCATATACGACATGATATATATATATATATATATATATATATATATATGACATGTAGATGCACTAATGATATGATTTGTGATGTGATGATATTGATGCTATGTGATAAATTAGTTTGTTTATCTATGTTGTCGATTGTCATAGTTTAAGGAAAACCACTATGGGTCGAAATTATACATACCCGAGCAGACATTAGATTAGGAAAAATCATTATGTGTTGGAATGATAGACCTGAATGATTTTACTGAATTTGGGATCGCGGTTTGAAATAATATATATCTGTAAAAAAGTTAAAATATGGATAGAAATGATAAAGGTAATAACCCGGAAATCTGAGCCAATTTAAAATTTTTATTTTGGCAATTTTAGTGAATTTTGAATATTTAAAATGAATTATTTTAAATAATAATGACGAGAAATTTATTCTGAATAGAATTAGAATGTATAGTTTTATTTGAATCGTCGTTAGAATATAAATATTTATTTTAAATTATAAAAGGAACTGAAAATGGCGTGGTAGTTCGAAAATTCGATTTCAAAGTTCAAATGAATGTGCAGGATTCAAAATTAACCGGATTTTAGCAAAACCAAAAATATTAGAATCTATTTGAGAATATCTTTCCAACGAATCCGAAAAATTGAAATTTCATAGCGGTATTCAAAAGTTACGTCCAGTTGAAATTTCAGAGTAGTCACTATGGAATTCTGGCCCTTAAAAATTGAAATTTTGCAAACGACCTCGGTTTTAGATGAAACCACTTTTGTTGGATCCGTGATGTCAAGTTATTGCTAGGTTTCAAAGTTCGTAATTTTTTGAATCAATATGTGACGACCCTAATTTTCAGAACCAGTTTAATTTTTTTATTTTAGTTGTTTTAATGAATTTTGAGTATTTAAAATGATTATTTTAAATAATAACGACTAAAAATTTAGTTTAATCGAAGTTAGAACGTAGAAATTTATTTTAACTATATAACGAGCCTGAAATGGCGCGGTAGTTTGAAAATTCGATTTTAAATTTCAAATGAATGTACATGATTCAAAATAAATCGAATTTCAGTAAAACCGGAAATATTTGAATCTGTTTAATCATATCTTTCTAACGAATGTAAGAAACTGAGATTTCACTTTATAAACTGAAAGTTATGTCCATTTTAAAATTCAGAAAAGTCGTTGTAGTATTTATATATTTTTTAATATAATATGTAGCCCTTAAAAATAGCCATTTTGCAAACGACCTCTGTTTTCGACGAAACCACTTTTATTGGATTCGGAATGTCAAATTATTTCTAGATTCCAATTTTTGATAATTTTGAAATTAATATGTGAGCGTGGTGAATTTAAATGTGTTTGGTAGTTTCAGTTTGAATTGGATCGACTAGAAAATGACCATTTTTCAAACGGACTCAGAATTCGACGAAATTAGTTTTGTTAGAACCTTATCGTCAAAACATAGCTAGATTTATTTTTCGGGAATTTTTAGAGTCAATATGTGGCCCCGGTAATTTAAAATGTGCGTTTAAATTTAATATATACTGATTTATATTTTAATTTTGATGAAAACTGATCAAAACAATCGAATTGGCTTACGAAATGTATTCCATTGTGTTTGAAATAGGGGTATTTAGCTAGGGGCGACAGTCGTTGGGTTTGATTTGGAGTTCAGTTTGATAAACATGAATTTTTGAAATTAAATATTATTAAAATAAAAAATAGGGTATATATACCCCTTTATCTCCAAACCCTTGCTCTCATAAATGTTGCGCCGTCATCAGCTATGGATGGCGAAAAACACACCAAAGAAATTCATTAATCACCTCCAAAATACCAAGAATTAGCAAGTGATTTATGAACGAAAATGGTGAAGATTACTATGAGCTTCAATTTGATACGGCTTTGATGGGATTTCGTGAAGTGATTCGTTAGGATTTTTCCCTCAAACTTTGCTTGTTCGGACGCGTTTATCGGAGAGGGGGACCACCGCACGATGAGCAGTTGAGGGTGGAGGAAGCTAGTGCGACGCCCTTCGAAGTCGCGGAGTCAGATGGGGTTCTGACCGCCCTGGTATCGATCAGCGGCGGATTTGTGTTGTTGAAGATGGGTTTGAGGAAAACAACAGTGAACGGGATGGAAACGCCTGGAACGAAGGGTAAGGGTAGGATCAAGCTGGATTCTTGAACGGGCCGATTGGTTTAAATTTATTTAACTGAGTTACTTTTACAATTAAGAATATAATTATGTTAATTCATTTCAAATAGTGTCTAATGTTTAGAAGTCCATAACTTCCTCGAACAGAAACGAAATCCGGCGATTTCAGGTTCGTTGAGATCATGTCGACGAACTCTTCAACATGAAACTGACCAGAACAAGATTTGGAGCTTGTAGGAATTTTGGTTAAATTAAACCTTCTGTTTAATTTAATTAAAAGTAATCGTTATCTAATGACTTCAAAACCAATCAAAGTGAGTTTTCTCACACCACAAAAATATTCATATTTTTGTGAAATTGAAATATGTGATTGATTTGATTATTTGTTGTTGACTGCTATTTTAAATGGACATTAAATTTCAAACTGTAGAAATTGAATTGACAGTTAGTTTATTTTTGAATTGAATTGTTAGTAAAACCCTGACACATATAATCAGTTAATCATTGCAAATTGAACTGTTTTGGATGATGGTTGTGATGGATGTTTATATATGGATATATAGAACTACGGATGTTGTCTATATTTTTATATTAGTGTTATCACCCTGGATGTTACGGGCATCATTAAATTGAAATCATTTCAAATCGAATTATATTGAAATGATGAAATTGAATTATAGTGAAATGATGAAATTGAATCATATTGAAATATTGAAATGATGAAATTGAATCATATTGAAATACTGAAATGATGAAATTGAATCATATTGAAATGATGAAATTGAATAACAATGAAATGATGAAATTGAATTACATTGAAATGTCGAGATTGAATTATATTGAAATGTCGAAATTGAATTATATTGAAGTGTTGAAATTGAATTATATTGAAATGTTGAAATTAAATTATTTCAAAAGTTTAAATCTTTATTTAAACTTTGAAATTAAATTCGAATTGAAATGATCTAAAATTTGTTATTTGAAATTTGAACTGAAATTGAATTATTTCAAAGGTTTAAATCTTTATTTAAACTTTGAAATAAAATTCAAATTGAAATGATCTAAAATTAGTTATTTGAAATTTGAACTGAAATTGAATTATTTCAAAGGTTTAAATTTTTATTTAAAATTTGAAATAAAATTCAAATTAAAATGGTCTAAAATTTGTTATTTGAAATTTGAACTGAAATTGAATTATTTCAAAGGTTTAAATCTTTATTTAAACTTTGAAATTAAATTCGAATTGAAATAATCTAAAATTTGTTATTTGAAATTTGAACTAAAATTGATTATAATTTGAATTGTTTCAAAGGTTTAAATCTTTATTTAAACTTTGAAATTAAATTCGAATTAAATGGCTTAAATAAATATTATGAACTTGAACTTGAACTCGGATTTGATTTGAATCGAATAGATTCAAATAATATTTCGAAATTGGAAGTTATCCTTGAAAATGGATTGTTCCCAAATGAATTTGATTGTGGAATCGATTTGGAATGGATTTTGGAAATCAACTTGGTTTGTTTGAGATTTGAACTTAGGTTCACATTTATTGAAAATGGAAAGAAACAGTTGATTCGAAATTATTTCTATATAAACAAATTTATATGTAAACTATTTTATGAAATTTATTCCTTTGATATATGGATTACTTTATATAAATTGTTTTCCAAAAACCTATTCTT
The DNA here is from genome assembly GCA_030737875.1 of Allium sativum. Classification (NCBI taxonomy): domain Eukaryota; kingdom Viridiplantae; phylum Streptophyta; class Magnoliopsida; order Asparagales; family Amaryllidaceae; genus Allium; species Allium sativum. Next base: position 146,622,860 of record CM060922.1, on the reverse strand, counting down.
TCTATATATATATATATATATATAAGTAGTTTATTTTATAAAATATTTTAATATACATAAAACCATTTCCAATACTCAAGCTGTTTTGATTTCCAAGCTATTCCAATTCTCCCAGCTATTTAAAATTATTCAAAAATTTATTCAAACCCCAAGACTATTTCAAACTTATAAACTGTTTTAGAAGTGGAAATTGTTACATTTAAATCTCTGATTTAAAAGTAAATATGATTAGTTTGATGTTAAAATCATAAATGAATTCAAAACGAATTTTTGAGTAAATTGAATGATTCGAACGAAATGTGGTTAATTGAAGTTATAACCAGTTGTTGAAATTGAAATTTATCTTAAAGTGAATATGAATTTTGAAAGTAAATATTATTGTGATTAAAATAATATGATATTTAAAGTGAAATCGCTTTAGTTGAATATGATATTTTGATATCATAACGATTCACTTTTGAAATATAGAAGTACCAATCAGTGTGTAACATGACGTTTTATTGTTAAAGAGATCGGGGCCTCTTATTGACGTACTCTCTGTCAATGTTGGAACCACTTTAACAACTATGTACGCGGTGGAGTTCCAAAAATGAAGTAGGACGAATTTGGAGGCGATTACATGATTTGAAGGAAGTGAACGATAATGGATGACCCCGACACTTGTGTCGATTTGAAATGACTAAAACAGGAGCCGTGCCAGACTAAATGAGGCTTGACTACCTCCTAGTGGACATCTGCCTTCGATTTTCTTGGGCCTCGGGTCCATACTATTACTATTCAATTGTTGTTGTTTTTGTTGGTGCGCACCCTTGATGGGATGTATTTCCCTTTGATTTAATATGGGGCGGATGTCTACGGTGGGCCGTTAGGGGTAACCACCAGTCTGGATCAGGCAAACTAGTAGCATACTACTTTGGGTATAGCCTCATGTGCCTTGTCATACGTTTATCCTTATGCGAGACAACTACAATTTCGATTTTTGGCATAGGTCTATAGGGGACTCACTAGCTACTGACGTTCTACTGGTTGTGTTACAGGACCTGCATAGACCGTGTGCTTATAAACTGTGTAAGGGTAATCAATGTAACCCCGCTTACGCTATTTTTCTGACAAGTATTTGTGAATAGACACTAGTATAATAGCGAAATTATATTATATATTATCTAGTTTGACGGATCCTTAGGAGATGAAATTCCCCGTAACATCTCTTGAGTTATATGTGTGCATGTTCATATGATGTTGATTTGAGTTAGATGAGAATATTTTTGCCTGATCCGAGCTTGTTTTATTTTCACGCTATTACGCTCGGGTCAGACTTGAGCATTCCAGTTTCAAAGTTTATCTTATGAAGGATGAAGACGTAGACGGTATACTATTATTACTATTGTATTCCACTACTATTCTGTTGCATTACTCTGTATTATCAGTTATGTATATAAATTGTATAACTCTGATAAATGTTGTAAAATGATCAAATGTTTATTTTAAATAGCTTCATGAACTGTTATTTGATTATTATATTTTGTTCATTTCGTTGCAAGATTCTGTGCTTGTTTTTTTCTTCTTTCTTTCTAATTCTAAATTAATCCCCTTGATTATCTATATTTTTGACTATAACGATTAAAGATGTGGATCGTCATTTAACAATCTGTAAATACGTACAGTTTTGAGTTAGACATGTATGGATTATTGTCGATTCAAAAGGTACGGATTTCTGGGTCGTTACAGTTGGTATCAGAGCTTATGATTTAGCAGTAAACCTTGGCTCCATTGGGATTTACTCATTAGAGATAGGGTTAGTAACACCCTAGAATGAGTTCTGAGTGTGTATATATATACATACGAGAGAGCATACTTGTACTTTTGATATAAAAATGGTTTTATATTGTGTTGTTTGGCTTATTGAGTTGAGTTCGGAGTTTCCAGTCAATGCGTTTGCAAGCATTATCGAATGGAATTTCAAAAACACTTGAATAAGGCATTCTAACACAATATTGTTTTCATGTATATATTATATATATGTAAGATAAATAATTTTGAAAATTTGATGGTAAATTAGTCAATACTCTTAAACTATTGACTATAACAATAAATCGATCATTTATATATGATGTATAATTAAATGTAAACCAAATGAATTTAAATGGTGAATGTGAGTTCTTTAAATTCCGATGGTTTGTAAATGTTTTTCAAGGTTTTGAAAAAAAATATAGTAGTAATATTTGAAGTATATTCAAGTAGAAATTGGTTAAATACTCTATTTTGCTACTGGAAAATAGATTTCGGTGATGAGATGATCATAGTCATCGACTTTCATTTTCGAGTCCCAAAGTGGGGAAGACCATTTAGTAGCATTGCTGCATATTCATTTTGGAAATAATTTTAATTTGAATTTTTGAGTATGTTTTGATATACAGAAATTATGTATAGTATATAGTAATTCAAAAATGTTTTGAAAAGAAATTGGTATTTGAGATTCTCAAGTCTCCATTTATACAAATTACTCTCCTTGTTGATAATCAATGAAATGAAAATTTTGTAAGTATTAATATCAAGTGAATTTTGAATAGGTGAATAAAGAAAGACGATAAATGAATAAGAGGAATATAAATGGAAATATAAAGGAAAATGTTAAAGTAAAATAGAAAAAAATACTCATGTTACTTTGATATTAAAGAGTAAAGTCGTGAAATACTAAATTTCATTTGTTATATAAACAAACCTACTTAAATGAAAAGTTAAGAGTGTATAAATATATAATGAAATATTTTACCAATGAAATTTAAATGAATAACATGTTCCAAAATGAAATGTTGAATCATAGAAATGTTATGAAGATAAAGAAAAACAAAGTTGAAAAAAAAATGAATTTGAACCAAAGAAATGTTTATAAAGGTAAATCAAGTGGTTATAATATTTTTTTTATTTGTTAATGTTTTGAAACGATTAACAAATGGATGGAATATTTGCAAGGGATTGGTAATAACTAAAATTGTAACCTCCTGAAATAATTGTAAACTTGAATAGAATTGTATCAAAAAGGAAACGAGTCTTAAGTAATGTATAAACTTAAGAAATTAAGTAACAACTCATTCCATAGTAATAAATTTACAAAGTAACGTAAATAACAAAGGAACTAAAGTCTATAAGTTGTGAAATAATGTGAATTAACAATAAATTACAAATTTGGTCAGTTATGAATAAAGGAAAATGGACTTAGATTCTGACTGAATAAAATGTCAAGATAAGCTTAAGAAAATTTACATCGCGAAATAGCTTATTGTAAATTTTAAAGTATTAACATATATAGAAATTGAAATAAGTATGTAAATTTCAAGTACGTTGAGATTTAGTATAGATAAAACGAAATACTAGCATATAGAAATTTTAATATAGTTGAAATAAGTAGTATATATATATTTATATAAATCCAATAGTTTTAAGTAACAAATTGGATTTTGGGTTGTCCTGAATGGTGTCTTAAATAAAACTGTTCTTGAACCCATTTGAAAAAAAAAAATCTTTTAACTAAGTTTTAAAGAAGTTTTCTAGTTAATAAATATAATTTGAATTAAGTGGAAGTTGGTTTTAGGTTGATTGTGAACATTGTTTTAAGTGACATTAGTTCTTAAACCCCGATTAACAGTGAAAATTTCTTTTGAAATTTATTAGTCTTTTAACTAAGATTTAATGGAAAAGCTTTGGTTAACAAAGCGTGAGAACCAAAACTTAGTTAGAGTTATTGTTTGGGATTTGGCATCAAAAATATGATTTTTGAGTATATACAAAAGTTATTTGTTTTGAAAAGCTAGTTAACAAACTGATTGCTTGTTGGGGTGTGTGATTATTAAGTTAATTAATAAAATATTGGAATGATAACACCAATATGAGTAAAAAGGGTAAATTTAGCCAAATAGAATTTAATATTGAACTAAAGTGTAAATTGATTGAAACTGCATACATATACATGTATATATATTGAGCAGGTCATAGCATGAAAGCTAAGAAGAGGAATAAAATTGTGTGCCCGACCAATAGGTACATGTTTATTATACTGATTGAGATTTGATGATTTTATGAGCCGATTGGCTAGCTGCTTGGCTTTTTCTTTTTCTTTTTGAGTTGAGAGGGCCTGTGTGGCGGTTTGGGGATTTTCCCGATGTTTCCCGTACAAAGGAGGTTATGGCGAAATTTTTCGAAAATTTAGGGAGTTAGCTAAATTTTTGAGAAATTTGAAATTTCTTAAAAACTGAAAAGTTGAAGAATGAAAGCCAGAATGAAAGTTGATTTGGTTGGTTAAACGACTTTCGGCTTCGTTCCTTTTCGAGGACGAAAAGTTTTAAGTGGGGGAGATTGTGACGACCCTGATTTTCAAGACTAGTTTAAAATTTTTATTTTAGTTGTTTTAATGAATTTTGAATATTTAAAATGATTTTTTTAAATAATAACCAATAAAAATTTAGTTTAATCAAAGTTAGAACATAGAAATTTATTTTAATTATATAACGAGCCTGAAATGGCGCAGTAGTTTGAAAATTCGATTTTAAATTTCAAATGAATGTACATGATTCAAAATAAATCGGATTTCAGTAAAACCGGAAATATTTGAATCTGTTTAATCATATCTTTCTAAGGAATGTATGAAACTGAGATTTCACTTTATAAACTGAAAGTTATGTCCAGTTTTAAATTCAGAAAAGTCGCTGTAGAATTTATATATATTTTAATATAATATATAGCCCTTAAAAATAGCCGTTTTGCAAACGACCTCTGTTTTCGACGAAACCACTTTTGTTGGATTCGGAATGTCAAATTATTTCTAGATTCCAATTTTCATAATTTTTGAAAATAATATGTGAGCGTGGTGAATTTAAATGTGTTTGGTAGTTTCAGTTTGAATTGGATCGACTAGAAAATGACCATTTTTCAAACGGACTCAGAATTCGACGAAATTAGTTTTGTTAGAACTGTATCGTCAAAACATAGCTAGATTTATTTTTCAGGAATTTTTAGCGTCAGTATGTGGCCCCGGTAATTCAAAATGTGCGTTTAAATTTAATATATACTGATTTATATTTTAATTTTGATGAAAACTGAACAAAACAATCGAATTGGCTTACGAAATGTATTCCATTGTGTTCGGAATAGGGGTATTTAGCTAGGGGCGACAGTCGTTGGGTTTGATTTGGAGTTCAGTTTGATAAACATGAATTTTTGAAATTAAATATTATTGAAATAAAAAATAAGGTATATATACCCCCTTTATCTCCAAACCCTTGCCCTCAAAATGTTGCGCCGTCGTCAGCTATGGATGGCCAAAAACACACCAAAAAAATTCGTTAATGACCTCCAAAATACCAAGAATTAGCAAGTGATTTATGAACGAAAATGGTGAAGATTTCTATGAGCTTCAATTTGGTACGGCTTTGATGGGATTTCGTGAAGTGATTTGGTGGGAATTTTCCCTCAAACTGTGCTCGTTCAGACGCGTTTATCGGAGAGGGGGGACCACCACACGATGAGCAGTTGAGGGTGGAGGAAGCTAGCGCGACGCCCTTCGAAGTCGCGGAATCAGATGGGGTCCCCTGGTATCGATCGGCGGCGGATTTGTGTTGTTGAAGATGGGTTTGAGGAAAACAACAGTGAACGGGATGGAAACGCCTGGAACGAAGGGTGAGGGTGGGAGCAAGCTGAATTCTTGAACGGGCCGATTGGTTTAAATGTAATTAACTGAGTTGATTTTACAATTAAGAATATAATTATGTTAATTCATTTCAAATAGTGTCTAATGTTTAGAAGTCCATAACTTCCTCGAACAGAAACGAAATCCGGCGAATTCAGGTTCGTTGAGATCGTGTCGACAAACTCTTCAGCATGAAATTGACCAGAACAAGATTTGGAGCTCGTAGGAATTTTGATTAAATTAAACCTTCTGTTTAATTTAGTTAAAAGTAATCGTTATCTAACGACTTCAAAACCAATCAAAGTGAGTTTTCTCACACTACAAAAATATTCATATTTTTGTGAAATTGAAATCTGTGATTGATTTGATTATTTATTGTTGACTGCTATTTTAAATGGAAATCAAATTTTAAACTGTAGAAATTGAATTGACAGTTAGTTTATTTTTGAATTGAATTGCTAGTAAAACCCTAACATATACAATCAGTTAATCATTGCAAATTGAACTGTTTTGGATGATGGTTGTGATGGATGTCTATATATGGATATATAGAACTACGGATGTTGTCTATATTTTTATATTAGTGTTATCACCTTGGATGTTACGGGCATCATTAAATTGAAATCATTTCAAATCGAATTATATTGAAATGATGAAATTGAATTATAGTGAAATGAGGAAATTGAATCGTATTGAAATATTGAAATGATGAAATTGAATCATATTGAAATGATAAAATTGAATCATATTGAAATAATTAAATGATGAAATTGAATAACAATGAAATGATGAAATTGAATTACATTGAAATGTCGAGATTGAATTACATTGAAATGTCGAGATTGAATTATATTGAAATGTCGAAATTGAATTATATTGAAGTGTCGAAATTGAATTATATTGAAGTGTCGAAATTGAATTATATTGAGATATTGAAATTAAATTATTTCAAAGGTTTAAATCTTTATTTAAACTTTGAAATTAAATTCGAATTGAAATGATCTAAAATTTGTTATTTGAAATTTGAACTGAAATTGAATTATTTCAAAGGTTTAAATATTTATTTAAACTTTTAAATAAAATTCAAATTGAAATGATCTAAAATTTGTTATTTGAAATTTGAACTAAAATTGAATTATTTCAAAGGTTTAAATCTTTATTTAAACTTTGAAATAAAATTCAAATTAAAATGATCTAAAATTTGTTATTTGAAATTTGAACTGAAATTGAATTATTTCAAAGGTTTAAATCTTTATTTAAACTTTGAAATTAAATTCGAATTGAAATGATCTAAAATTTGTTATTTGAAATTTGAACTAAAATTGATTATAATTTGAATTGTTTCAAAGGTTTAAATCTTTATTTAAACTTTGAAATTAAATTCGCATTAAATGGCTTAAATAAATATTATGAACTTGAACTCGGATTTGATTTGAATCGAATAGATCCAAATAATATTTCGAAATTGGAAGTTATCCTTTAAAATGGATTGTTCTCAAACGAATTTGATTGTGGAATCGATTTGGATTGGATTTTGGAAATCGACTTGGTTTGTTTGAGATTTGAACTTAGGTTCAGATTTATTGAAAATGGAAAGAAACTGTTGATTTGAAATTATTTCTATATAAAAAAATTTATATATAAACTATTTTATGAAATTTATTCCTTTGATATATGGAGTACTTTATATAAATTGTTTTTCAAAAACCTATTCTTTCTATATATATAAAAGTAGTTTATTTTATAAAATATTTTAATATACATAAAACCATTTCCAATACTCAAGCTGTTTTGATTTCCAAGCTATTCCAAATCTCCCAACTATTTAAAATTATTCAAAAATTTATTCAAACCCCAAAACTATTTCAAACTTATAAACTGTTTTAGAAGTGGAAATTGTTACATTTAAATCTCTGATTTAAAAGTAAATATGATTAGTTTGATGTTAAAATCATAAATGAATTCAAAACGAATTTTTAAGTAAATTGAATGATTCGAACGAAATGTGGTTAATTGAAGTTATAACCAGTTGTTGAAATTGAAATTTATCTTAAAGTGAATATGAATTTTGAAAGTAAATATTATTGTGATTAAAATAATATGATATTTAAAGTAAAATCGCTTTAGTTGAATATGATATTTTGATATCATAAAGATTCACTTTTGAAATATAGAAGTACCAATCGGTGTGTAACATGACGTTTTATTGTTAAAGAGACTGGGGCCTCTTATTGACGTACTCTCTGTCAATGTTGGAACCACTTTAACAACTGTGTACGCGATGGAGTTCCAAAAATGAAGTAGGATGAATTTGGAGGCGATTCCAGGATTTGAAGGAAGTGAACGATAATGGATAACCCCGACACTTGTGTCGATTTGAAATGACTAAAACAGGAGCCGTGCCAGACCAAATGAGGCTTGACTACCTCTTAGTGGACATCTTCTCTTCGATTTTCCTGGGCCTCGGGTCCATACTATTACTATTTAGTTGTTTTTGTTGGTGCGCACCCTTGATGCGATGTATTTCTCTTTGATTCAATATGGGGCGGATGTCTACGGTAGGCCGTTAGGGGTAACCACCAGTCTGGATAAGGCAAACTAATAGCATACTACTTTGGGTATAGCCTCATGTGCCTTGTCATACGTTTATCCTTATGCGAGACAACTACGATTTTGATTTTTGGCATAGGTCTATAGGGGACTCACTGGCTACTGATGTTCTACTGGTTGTGTTACAGGACCTACATAGACCGTGTGCTTATAAACTGCGTAAGGGTAATCAATGTAACCCCGCTTACGCAATTTTTCTGACAAGTATTTGTGAATAGACACTAGTATAATAGCGAAATTATATTATATAGTATCTAGTTTGATAGATCCTTAGGAGATGAAATTCCCCATAACATCTCTTGAGTTATGTGTGTGCATGTTTATATGATGTTGATTTGACTTAGATGAGAATATTTTTGCTTGATCCAAGCTTGTTTTATTTTCATGCTATAACGCTCGGGTCAGACTTGAGCCTTCCAATTTCAAAGGTTATCTTATGAAGGATGAAGACGAAGACGGTATACTATTATTACTATTGTATTCCACTACTATTCTGTTGCATTACTCTGTATTATCAGTTATGTATATAAATTGTATAACTCTGATAAATGTTGTAAAATGATCGAATGTTTATTTTAAACAGCTTCATGAACTGTTATTTGATTATTATACTTTGTTCATTCCATTGCGAGATTCTGTGCTTGTTTTTTCTTCTTTCTTTCTAATTCTAAATTAATCCCCTTGATTATCTATATTATTGACTATAACGGTTAAAGATGTGGATCGTCATTTAACAATCTGTAAATACGTACAGCTTTGAGTTAGACATGTGTGGATTGTTGTCGATTCAAAAGGTACGGATTTCCAGGTCATTACACAATATGTGAGCATGACAAAGGAAAATGTGTTTGACCAGTTTTAGTTGATTTTAATTGACTGGAAAATGGCCATTTTTCTAACAGTCTCAGAATTCGATGGAACTAGTTTTGTTCGGACCGTATTGTCGATACGAAGCTAGAAAATATTTTTCGGGAATTTATAGAGTTCGTGTGTGGCCCCAGTAAATTGAAATGTGCGTTTAAATTCAATATATAGATTTATATTTTGATTTTGACGAAAACTGGTCGTAACAGCCGAACTGGCTCACGATACATGTCCCATTGTGTTGGGAATGGGGGTAATTAGCTAGGGATGACAGGCGGTGGGTCACGTTTGGAGATCGAAATTTAAAGTTGCTTTTTGGAATTATAAAATAAATAAATTATATAAAATTATATATGTATTCTTCCTTTCCCTCTCCCTTACCCTTCTAGTCAAAGATAGAAATAAAAAAAATAAAAAAAGGAAGCGATCGAATCCGTAGCCGCTACCCCCTCCATCCCATCGCCATCGCCAGCCGCTTCTCCACTGCTCCACTTCTCCAAGTCGCGAAGACCCTTCTCCCTCCCTCTCAAATCAGAACACGAACCCCCTAACCGAGGCCCCACAAACCCTACCACCTTAAAACGCCACCACCAACCAGGAACGTCGCTGTCGCCTGAAGGGAACCCCCCTGACCACCTGCGATGCACTGCGACCCCCCCAACCGCCGGTTCGAACAGAAGCCCTCCCCTCCTCAGTAAATACCGATAACACAGTAAGCATTTCTGTGTTTATTATTTTATTATTTAGAAGAAATATAGGATTTTTATTTAGAAGAAATATAGGGTTTTTATTTAAAAAGAAAGATTTGATTTTTAAGACCAGAAAGATTTGACTTTTTATTGTTTAAATAACAACTTAGAAATATGATTTTTATTGAACCAAAGATAAGATTTTTTTATCAAGAAAAGATAAGATTTTTAATCAAAGAAAGATTAGATTTTTAACGGTGTAAAGGACTGATTTTTACATATGTAGTAGAGATATAAAAATACGACATTTATATACAAAAATGTGATTTTTATATAGAGAATGGCGAAAGAAAAATATGATTTTTATATTGTAGAGATAATAAAAATACGTTTTTTATATATGTAGCGTTGAAATAAAAATGTGATTTTAAATTTAAACATCGTGTGAAACAGATTGCGATGGAACGAATTGAAATCAAAAAGGAATTCGAACAGTTCAGAAATTCAAAAATGAAATGGCGGGGTGGAAACCCAAGGTGAGAACTTCTCACTTTTATTTTATTTCTTGTTGAAATATATACTAGGATGCAGATGGTGCTTAGCAGCACCCGACACCCGTCGTCCACAGACCATGGATGACTTGTTTGTTTGGTTGTTGTCTTGTGAAATTTGATTATGTGATGTGGAATGAAATAAAATATTTTATAGTGGAAAATATTTTATAGTCAAAAATATGATTTTTAACGTGTATATAAAATAAATAGTAATAAACAAATCGGACGATTTGTTTATATACACTGATTTGATGGATATTGATTGGGACGATAAATTTTACACATCGCCCGACTGCACAAATAAAAATCTGTTTTTGTTGATGTGAAACCCCAATGTTGGGATGAAATTGGTCATACACTAATCCCAATAATTAGCTGTATGTCGATCGATTGATTGATAGACTGTTGTAAGCGTTAATTATTTATATTTAATGCTTATGCAGTTGTGTGGTGCACTCTTGTAACGACCCAGATTTTTGAACAGTTTATTTTAAATATTTAGTATGGTTTAAATGTTGAATATATAATATAAATAAATTTTTATTGGGTTATCGATTAAATAAATCGAAAATACGATTTTATTTTGATAGTCATCGAAATACGAAAACTAAAATAATTTAATTCAAAAAATAAAACTGAATCGAAACAATTCAGTCAATCATTATATATTCTATTTCACAATAAACTATTATCAGGGAATTTAATTGTCTGAAATCAATTTATAGTTTTAATCGAGTTAATTTAAATCGTTAATTTAAATTGTTATCTTTTCTATATAGTCAAATTTAATTCGAGAATCAGTTCTGTAGTGTTCAGAATAACGTTGTAATCTGAAATGTCGGTCGTTGCGGTCAGTTAGCGGTTCAGGAGGGCACGTCATAGACCATGAGATATTTTAATTATTTAATTAAAATAAAAAAAACTCAAATCAAGTTAAAACAAAGCCGACCTATACACTGTACCCAAGCCACCTAAAACTGAAATTTCGTAGCTGTTCTTCCTCGAGCAGTAAAAATGGCCTCTAGCTTTGATATCAAGGAGACAGAAAAATTTATAGTGCGTACTCCTTGTTTCCTTCGCAACTATATAAATGAGGTCGAACCTTCATTCTCAAATCAGAAAATAAATCGAGTCTTCTTCACTTCTTTATCTCCAGTCAAAAGAATCGGTTCCTCCGATAATTAGAAAAAAAAAAGAAAAAAAAAACATCGCGACTTGAAATCGCAGTTGAATTGGGAAGCTCGAGCTGAACGCTCGCAAATCAGTGCGATGAAGGGGCTCAACAATGGTTCGAAGGGACTCAGAAATAGGGGTTTTGCTGAGGGGTTCTGACCTTCGAGCCGTACGAGCTATAAAGGGGGTCGCGACAGGCGTACTCCGATCAGAGCAAAGAGGTTTCGCATCACGGTTGAGGGTGCGATTTTGGAAAGTAAATGGTGCTGCGAGTTAGCCAGTTGGGGTACGAGAAGATGGAGATTCTTGTCGTAGGTTGTTTGGGAGGGGTCAGTGCTGAAAATCAGTATTGGTGATGGTTCGAAGTTGAGGATGAATTGCGTGAAGTGTTCGTTGAAATGTCGTAGTAGGGTTGATTTCAGTTTTGGGATATTCAGAGATTTGTTCATCTTTTGGTCGAGTAAAATGCGGTAATCATAAGGTATATATTTATTTATTCGACAAAATTTAAATATACATAGGATATTTATTTAATTTTGCAAATAGTTAATTTAAATAAATAGTCGTATAATCGTGAAATATATAATCTTAGGTAATGGATTCATAGTCAAGACGGTACGAGATTTTAAATAGATATTCGGCAAACGAAAAATCTGGTGAGTAAATCTCACTCACCTTTAGAATTATTTTTATTCCATTAAAAATAATTGTTTTGTTGCTTGTGTGAATGCTTTCTGCTTATTTTATATATATTAGTTATTTAGGCTATTATATATATATTGGGTTGATTGATTGGTTGGATTCCCGCAGTCTCACTAGCGGATGCCCGCAGTTCCATAGCGGATGATTACCCTATACGCCCCACGCTATGATTAGTGGATGACCTTCTATACCGCGATATTCTGCCACGAAGCAGAATGGGTATTATTTATGTGCTAACATCTGTGGATGCAGGAAAACAGGTTGGAGGAATCCAACTAGATTCCTCAAAAATATATTATCTGTTTGTTTATTTGTTTGCATATATATTGTTATATATGATGTGTTAGAAAAATAAATAATTTGTTGCTTTGTGTGTTTAAATATCACTGGGCTTAAGTAATGATATTTTAAAATATCGTAAAAAGGATATTGGCGATTTAAAAAGGAAAATTTCCATTTTTAAATAGAATTTGAATTGTAAACGGAAATAAAATATAAACTTGTTTTTGAAAAATAAAACAAGTAGTTTCTTTATAAACGAAGTTTATAAATAGTTCTTTTATAACGAAGTTATAAATGAAGTGAAAAGAATTATCATTTGATAATTCAGAAATAGAAATACAAGTGTTTTGAAAATATGATTCAAAAGAAAATTTAAATATAGAATTTGAATAAATAAAAAGGAAATAGAAATTTGAATTCAAAAGGAAAAGGAAATAGAAAATTTGAATTTAGAATTCAAATAGAAAATCCAAAGTGGATTTGTATATAGAACTTTCAAATGGTGTTTGAATATAGAGAATTTGAAATAGAATTTCCAAATAGAATTTGAAATAGAATTTCAAAATAGAATTTTCAAAAGAGAATTTGAAATAGATTTTGAAAATAGAATTTCAAAGAAGAATTGAATAGAATTTGAAATATAGTATTTCAAAGAAGAATTCAAGTATGAAATTTGAATAGAGATTTGAATGGAATTTAAAAATGAAATTTGAATTGAAATTTGAAATGGAGATTCAAGTGTTGAATTTGAACATGGAATTGAATATAGAAATTCAAGTAGAAATGTGAATATGAGATTTCAAAATAGAATTTGAAATAAACTTTGAAAATAAGATTTTCAAAGTAGAATTTGAAATAGAATTTCAAATAGGATTTCAAAATAGGAAATCCAAATAGTTTTGAAATGGAATTTGAATTCAAGGGAATTCCAATGAATTTGAATATTAGAAATTCAAATGGTGTTGAAAATGAATTTGAATATTAGAAATTCAAATGGTGTTGAAAATGAATTTGAATATTAGAAATTCAAATGGGGTCGGAAATGGAAAATGAAATTTGAATGTGAGAGATTCAAATTGAATTCAAATAGGATTTAATCTATGGGATTTAAATATGAAATTCAAATGGGTTTTAAACTATGGAATTTCGAATATAGAATTTAAAAGGAGTTGAATATTTGAATTCCAATAGAATTCAAATATAGAAATTGGAATGTAGAAAGTTCAAATGGAATTTAAATATAGAGTTGAATAAGGGAATTCAAATAGAAATTCAAATATTGAATTTGAATACCAAATAGAAAAGGAATTGGAATTTGAATTTAGAATTTCAAATAAAAGTGAGTTTTGAATTTGAATCAAGCAGAGTTAATTGGAGTTGAATTCATTTTAAAGAAGTTAGAAGTTTAAAAGTTTATATATATAAATATAATTAAAACGAACTCGCCGCAGCGCTGCAGTTCGTAAAATAGCGATTCGAACTTCAATCGAATATACAGGACTCAATTGAAGTCAAAATTCTTTGAAACAAGAAACGTCAGGACCGGTTTGATAATAGTTTTCTAATGAAGGAGAAAAATATGAATTTCGTCGTATAGATTTTGAGTTATGTCAAAATCAAATTTTCAGAAAAGCAGCGCCAGAATCGTTTTAAAACCATAATGGTTTATTTAATATTATAAAAGGATTTTTAAGCAAATAAAATCCGAAGTTCGATTTAGAAAATTTCAGAGTAAGTTGCAAAATATATGCGAATTCAAATTGTGTAAATGAATATGATTTTTGAAACAGAAACCAGATTTTGATTTATTGAATGGAATTAACTAAATTGAATAGAAATTAGTTAAGGGGCTTTTGAATGGATATTGGGATTTGAATAAGTGAATTCGATTTGAGAATTTATATTCGAAATCAAAAGGAAACTGAAATTGAAATTGAAATTCAATTTGGTTATGAGCAAGCTAATTAAATAATTTGTTTGAACATGTTATGTTCGACAGAGAAGTGAAATGGGCAAAATGACTAATTAAAGAATAAATGGGCGAAACTGAATTCAAACGATTAGATGGTATTGAATTGAATTGAAAACAGGTGGACATGTGTAAGCAGGTTTGATATGAAGTATATGAAGATTTAAATTTATGTGCTCGACCAAAAGGTACATGTTTAATTCATATATGGGTTTTATGCGCCGTATCGGCAAGCCGCTTGGCTTTTTCTTTTTCTTTTTGAGATGAGAAGGTACCGGGAAGCTATTTGAAATTTCCCGATGCTCCCGATACAGGGGAGGTTATGGCGAATTTTTCCGAAAATTTAAGGAGTTAGAATATTTTTAAGAAATTTGACAATTAGAAATCTATATATCGATATATATAGAATTCGATAAGGAAACGAAATCAAAAATAGCGTAAAGGGCCAAGATTGATTATTGAAAATATTTGGTTAACAAATATTGATAAGAGAATATAAAAGAGATTTAATTAATGAAATATTAATTAAAGAGCCCAGTGATTTGTTTGATATGTTTGGATGAACACTTGTTTTTATTCGATAGTTAAATCACAGACTATCGAAGTTTTTGACCAACGTTGTCAATATGAAGAGACCGGTTGGATTATTATCCGAAGAACCACTCCGTATCGGCATAAAGCGTTGCGAACCAAGTATGCTGAATATATTGAAGACGGAGTGAAGTGCAAGGGCTTTTTCTATTAATAGAAATAGTGCCTTCGGTTTCGTTCAATCCCAGAACAAACGTAAATTGACGAATGTCTGACAGAGTATTTCCAATGATCAAATGGGTTGGTCTGTATAAATATATATGGTTGCAACGGATCTATCCCTTAGCATAATATCCAGAATATTTGTGCAAACTCAACTAGTGATTAACGGATCTGACGATGTGGCATTCAAAGTGATTGTGCTGTCAATGAATGGTAAGTATGCGTAGCCTCAGGCCTCAACAACCGGGAAAGGACAAAAATCGGGCAGGCAGCATGGCTATGTGGGTCGCACCCATTAGGGTGTATAATCACCTATCTAGAGAAATTCCTTTTGTTTCTAAATCTATCGATTCTGCCCATTCGGGAAACGGTGGTTTGAGTCCAACCGTTGGTGATATACATTCGATACACTCAAGCGAAATGAGTGGTCGGTCATGTGTGGGCCGGGTTGCAAGATGTTCTTGTTGAGCCCAGGTGTATTCGCCTCTAGAGATGCACTGTCGGAAGGTGGTCCCATACCTTGTCATGTTGGAAATCCAATCTCCAATAAGCGCCATGCGGTTTTTGATTTTATACTATATATGTGGAGCGTGAGATGCAAGCGTTCTGCTATTTGGTTATTTATTTGATGTAGACATTACTATAATATCACTGGATTTGATATCAAAGTGTTTTGGGTTATAGTAAGGTAAAAACCGTCCGTGTTTATGTGTGGGCTGGTCTTACTATTATCTTTTCTTTTGAAAGAGTTTTGAAAGTTAAACAAGTGGTTGGAGTTTACTCACACCAGTCCCATGACTGACCCAGAGTTTATTTTGTTTTGTTTCCCCTAAACTCTTGGGTGCCCAAATTTGTACGGGCAGTCAAGTGTTTCAGGCTTTTACAGATACACTTGGAGGAGCTTGAAGTTGGAGACTTCAACGTTAGTTATTTAGAGTTACTTCTGCTGGATCAAATGTTATGTGTACTCTGATGATGGTATGTATATATATGTACCAAACAGTTTTGTATTTCAAAAGTTATGTTATATAATATATTTTATTCGTTCCGCTGTGAGTTGTGATCTTCGTTTTTCTTCTATTCTAATATTTCTTTCTTTCTATTTCTCATCCTCTATCTTCTTTCTAATAATGATTCGTATTTCTGTGTTATTTGGGTTGGACGTGTGGTGTTATTAGTCAATTCAGATAGCACGGATTTGCGGGCCTTTACAGTTGGTATCAGAGCTTAGGTTGAGCGAATACCTAGGCTTGTGTGGTATGTGCTCATTAGAGATAGGGTCAGTAGTACTCTAGAATGAGTTGAGTGTATATATGAGAGAGCGTATTTGTAAGTTGATATAAAATTTGTTTTATATTGTGTTGGCTTGTCTGTTGAGTAGTTTATGAATTCTGGTCGAATTGTGGGACGCCACGACGTCGATAGGAGTTTGTAAACACTTGGACAGAAGAATCGACACGATATTGTTTTAAAGTGGGTGAAATTATTTTACCCAAAATTTTATTTTGATATAGAAAGAATAATTTTTGAAATTATTATATTATGTGGATGTGTTGATTGATATCATTATAATCAGATAAGATTATAAAAATTTGAATGGTTATTTATAACCAAAATAGAATTTGTATGGAGATTAAATATACAAATGAGATGAATTAGAATTTAATTCAAACCAGAATTAAGAATTCAAAATCCTGGGAAGTTGAAAAATTATTTTCAAAGTATATTAAAATAATATAGATTTGTTTTAAAGGATTTGAAAGAAAATCATGGATTTTGAAATAATAAAGCACTGAATTCACTTCAGTGGCTGGGAAATAATTCTGATGATGATTGCAACATCATCAGTGTTCATTTCCGAGTTTCTAAGTGATGAATTGCTACCTTAGAAAAAGTTTTCGACGAAAATTTGTTTGAAAGAAAACAAATTGGTTTGAAAATTCAAATGTTTTGAGTTTTAGATGGAAATAAATATAAGTATATATTTATGTATTTCAAAGGATTTGAAATGATAACCCTGGGATTTGGATTCTGGAATTAAAATTTAACTGAAGCAAGTTAAATGGTTCAGGGTGAATTAAATTGACTAGGATCAATTTGAAATAAATTGAATATGAATTAGAATGCATATGAATGGAAACCAAAAGTTTTGGTTGAAATTAAAGTCATAGAAATATGAGGAGTTGAGTTTCAACATAAGAGAGATGTTGAAAATTAATGGGTTTGTACCCTTTTTCCTACCTTAGCAATTTCGAGGACGAAATTATTTTAAGGGGGGAAGAATGTAACGACCCAGATTTTTGAACAGTTTATTTTAAATATTTAGTATGGTTTAAATGTTGAATATATAATATAAATAAATTTTTATTGGGTTATCGATTAAATAAATCGAAAATACGATTTTATTTTGATAGTCATCGAAATACGAAAACTAAAATAATTCAATTCAAAAAATAAAACTGAATCGAAACAATTCAGTCAATCATTATATATTCTATTTCACAATAAACTATTATCAGGGAATTTAATTGTCTGAAATCAATTTATAGTTTTAATCGAGTTAATTTAAATCGTTAATTTAAATTGTTATCTTTTCTATATAGTCAAATTTAATTCGAGAATCAGTTCTGTAGTGTTCAGAATAACGTTGTAATCTGAAATGTCGGTCGTTGCGGTCAGTTAGCGGTTCAGGAGGGCACGTCATAGACCATGAGATATTTTAATTATTTAATTAAAATAAAAAAAAACTCAAATCAAGTTAAAACAAAGCCGACCTATACACTGTACCCAAGCCACCTAAAACTGAAATTTCGTAGCTGTTCTTCCTCGAGCAGTAAAAATGGCCTCTAGCTTTGATATCAAGGAGACAGAAAAATTTATAGTGCGTACTCCTTGTTTCCTTCGCAACTATATAAATGAGGTCGAACCTTCATTCTCAAATCAGAAAATAAATCGAGTCTTCTTCACTTCTTTATCTCCAGTCAAAAGAATCGGTTCCTCCGATAATTAGAAAAAAGAAAAAAGAAAAAAAAACATCGCGACTTGAAATCGCAGTTGAATTGGGAAGCTCGAGCTGAACGCTCGCAAATCAGTGCGATAAAGGGGCTCAACAATGGTTCGAAGGGACTCAGAAATAGGGGTTTTGCTGAGGGGTTCTGACCTTCGAGCCGTACGAGCTATAAAGGGGGTCGCGACAGGCGTACTCCGATCAGAGCAAAGAGGTTTCGCATCACGGTTGAGGGTGCGATTTTGGAAAGTAAATGGTGCTGCGAGTTAGCCAGTTGGGGTACGAGAAGATGGAGATTCTTGTCGTAGGTTGTTTGGGAGGGGTCAGTGCTGAAAATCAGTATTGGTGATGGTTCGAAGTTGAGGATGAATTGCGTGAAGTGTTCGTTGAAATGTCGTAGTAGGGTTGATTTCAGTTTTGGGATATTCAGAGATTTGTTCATCTTTTGGTCGAGTAAAATGCGGTAATCATAAGGTATATATTTATTTATTCGACAAAATTTAAATATACATAGGATATTTATTTAATTTTGCAAATAGTTAATTTAAATAAATAGTCGTATAATCGTGAAATATATAATCTTAGGTAATGGATTCATAGTCAAGACGGTACGAGATTTTAAATAGATATTCGGCAAACGAAAAATCTGGTGAGTAAATCTCACTCACCTTTAGAATTATTTTTATTCCATTAAAAATAATTGTTTTGTTGCTTGTGTGAATGCTTTCTGCTTATTTTATATATATTAGTTATTTAGGCTATTATATATATATTGGGTTGATTGATTGGTTGGATTCCCGCAGTCTCATTAGCGGATGCCCGCAGTTTCATAGCGGATGATTACCCTATACGCCCCACGCTATGATTAGTGGATGACCTTCTATACCGCGATATTCTGCCACGAAGCAGAATGGGTATTATTTATGTGCTAACATCTGTGGATGCAGGAAAACAGGTTGGAGGAATCCAACTGGATTCCTCAAAAATATATTATCTGTTTGTTTATTTGTTTGCATATATATTGTTATATATGATGTGTTAGAAAAATAAATAATTTGTTGCTTTGTGTGTTTAAATATCACTGGGCTTAAGTAATGATATTTTAAAATATCGTAAAAAGGATATTGGCGATTTAAAAAGGAAAATTTCCATTTTTAAATAGAATTTGAATTGTAAACGGAAATAAAATATAAACTTGTTTTTGAAAAATAAAACAAGTAGTTTCTTTATAAACGAAGTTTATAAATAGTTCTTTTATAACGAAGTTATAAATGAAGTGAAAAGAATTATCATTTGATAATTCAGAAATAGAAATACAAGTGTTTTGAAAATATGATTCAAAAGAAAATTTAAATGTAGAATTTGAATAAATAAAAAGGAAATAGAAATTTGAATTCAAAAGGAAAAGGAAAAGGAAATAGAAAATTTGAATTTAGAATTCAAATAGAAAATCCAAAGTGGATTTGTATATAGAACTTTCAAATGGTGTTTGAATATAGAGAATTTGAAATAGAATTTCCAAATAGAATTTGAAATAGAATTTCAAAATAGAATTTTCAAAAGAGAATTTGAAATAGACTTTGAAAATAGAATTTCAAAGAAGAATTGAATAGAATTTGAAATATAGTATTTCAAAGAAGAATTCAAATATGAAATTTGAATAGAGATTTGAATGGAATTTAAAAATGAAATTTGAATTGAAATTTGAAATGGAGATTCAAGTGTTGAATTTGAACATGGAATTGAATATAGAAATTCAAGTAGAAATGTGAATATGAGATTTCAAAATAGAATTTGAAATAAACTTTGAAAATAGGATTTTCAAAGTAGAATTTGAAATAGAATTTCAAATAGGATTTCAAAATAGGAAATCCAAATAGTTTTGAAATGGAATTTGAATTCAAGGGAATTCCAATGAATTTGAATATTAGAAATTCAAATGGTGTTGAAAATGAATTTGAATATTAGAAATTCAAATGGGGTCGGAAATGGAAAATGAAATTTGAATGTGAGAGATTCAAATTGAATTCAAATAGGATTTAATCTATGGGATTTAAATTTGAAATTCAAATGGGTTTTAAACTATGGAATTTCGAATATAGAATTTAAAAGGAGTTGAATATTTGAATTCCAATAGAATTCAAATATAGAAATTGGAATGTAGAAAGTTCAAATGGAATTTAAATATAGAGTTGAATAAGGGAATTCAAATAGAAATTCAAATATTGAATTTGAATACCAAATAGAAAAGGAATTGGAATTTGAATTTAGAATTTCAAATAAAAGTGAGTTTTGAATTTGAATCAAGCAGAGTTAATTGGAGTTGAATTCATTTTAAAGAAGTTAGAAGTTTAAAAGTTTATATATATAAATATAATTAAAACGAACTCGCCGCAGCGCTGCAGTTCGTAAAATAGCGATTCGAACTTCAATCGAATATACAGGACTCAATTGAAGTCAAAATTCTTTGAAACAAGAAACGTCAGGACCGGTTTGATAATAGTTTTCTAATGAAGGAGAAAAATATGAATTTCGTCGTATAGATTTTGAGTTATGTCAAAATCAAATTTTCAGAAAAGCAGCGCCAGAATCGTTTTAAAACCATAATGGTTTATTTAATATTATAAAAGAATTTTTAAGCAAATAAAATCCGAAGTTCGATTTAGAAAATTTCAGAGTAAGTTGCAAAATATATGCGAATTCAAATTGTGTAAATGAATATGATTTTTGAAACAGAAACCAGATTTTGATTTATTGAATGGAATTAACTAAATTAAATAGAAATTAGTTAAGGGGCTTTTGAATGGATATTGGGATTTGAATAAGTGAATTCGATTTGAGAATTTATATTCGAAATCAAAAGGAAACTGAAATTGAAATTGAAATTCAATTTGGTTATGAGCAAGCTAATTAAATAATTTGTTTGAACATGTTATGTTCGACAAAGAAGTGAAATGGGCAAAACGACTAATTAAAGAATAAATGGGCGAAACTGAATTCAAACGATTAGATGGTATTGAATTGAATTGAAAACAGGTGGACATGTGTAAGCAGGTTTGATATGAAGTATATGAAGATTTAAATTTATGTGCTCGACCAAAAGGTACATGTTTAATTCATATATGGGTTTTATGCGCCGTATCGGCAAGCCGCTTGGCTTTTTCTTTTTCTTTTTGAGATGAGAAGGTACCGGGAAGCTATTTGAAATTTCCCGATGCTCCCGATACAGGGGAGGTTATGGCGAATTTTTCTGGAAATTTAAGGAGTTAGAATATTTTTAAGAAATTTGACAATTAGAAATCTATATATCGATATATATAGAATTCGATAAGGAAACGAAATCAAAAATAGCGTAAAGGGCCAAGATTGATTATTGAAAATATTTGGTTAACAAATATTGATAAGAGAATATAAAAGAGATTTAATTAATGAAATATTAATTAAAGAGCCCAGTGATTTGTTTGATATGTTTGGATGAACACTTGTTTTTATTCGATAGTTAAATCACAGACTATCGAAGTTTTTGACCGTCGTTGTCAATATGGAGAGACCGGTTGGATTATTATCCGAAGAACCACTCCGTATCGGCATAAAGCGTTGCGAACCAAGTATGCTGAATATATTGAAGACGGAGTGAAGTGCAAGGGCTTTTTCTATTAATAGAAATAGTGCCTTCGGTTTCGTTCAATCCCAGAACAAACGTAAATGGACGAATGTCTGACAGAGTATTTCCAATGATCAAATGGGTTGGTCTGTATAAATATATATGGTTGCAACGGATCTATCCCTTAGCATAATATCCAGAATATTTGTGCAAACTCAACTAGTGATTAACGGATCTGACGATGTGGCATTCAAAGTGATTGTGCTGTCAATGAATGGTAAGTATGCGTAGCCTCAGGCCTCAACAACCGGGAAAGGACAAAAATCGGGCAGGCAGCATGGCTATGTGGGTCGCACCCATTAGGGTGTATAATCACCTATCTAGAGAAATTCCTTTTGTTTCTAAATCTATCGATTCTGCCCATTCGGGAAACGGTGGTTTGAGTCCAACCGTTGGTGATATACATTCGATACACTCAAGCGAAATGAGTGGTCGGTCATGTGTGGGCCGGGTTGCAAGATGTTCTTGTTGAGCCCAGGTGTATTCGCCTCTAGAGATGCACTGTCGGAAGGTGGTCCCATACCTTGTCATGTTGGAAATCCAATCTCCAATAAGCGCCATGCGGTTTTTGATTTTATACTATATATGTGGAGCGTGAGATGCAAGCGTTCTGCTATTTGGTTATTTATTTGATGTAGACATTACTGTAATATCACTGGATTTGATATCAAAGTGTTTTGGGTTATAGTAAGGTAAAAACCGTCCGTGTTTATGTGTGGGCTGGTCTTACTATTATCTTTTCTTTTGAAAGAGTTTTGAAAGTTAAACAAGTGGTTGGAGTTTACTCACACCAGTCCCATGACTGACCCAGAGTTTATTTTGTTTTGTTTCCCCTAAACTCTTGGGTGCCCAAATTTGTACGGGCAGTCAAGTGTTTCAGGCTTTTACAGATACACTTGGAGGAGCTTGAAGCTGGAGACTTCAACGTTAGTTATTTAGAGTTACTTCCGCTGGATCAAATGTTATGTGTACTCTGATGATGGTATGTATATATATGTACCAAACAGTTTTGTATTTCAAAAGTTATGTTATATAATATATTTTATTCGTTCCGCTGTGAGTTGTGATCTTCGTTTTTCTTCTATTCTAATATTTCTTTCTTTCTATTTCTCATCCTCTATCTTCTTTCTAATAATGATTCGTATTTCTGTGTTATTTGGGTTGGACGTGTGGTGTTATTAGTCAATTCAGATAGCACGGATTTGCGGGCCTTTACAACTCTGGATGATGGTTGGTGATTTATCATTGCTATTATATACATGTGTTGTAGAAAATCCATATAATTAACATTATATGGTAATTGATTGGGCCTCATTCCAATTTGGAAAAATAGAAAAATAAATTCACGTGTTGAATAGAAAAAAAATAAATTCATGTGTTGAATAGAAAAAAATAAATTCATGTGTTGAATAGAAATATATATTCATGTGTTGAATAGAAATATATATTCATGTGTTGAATAAAAATATATATTCATGTATTGAATAAAAATTATATTCATGTGTTGAAGAAAATATTCATTTGTTGAATAGAATAACGAAGTTATTGAAATATATAAAACCGTGTTGGTTAGATATGTGCCATTTTGACGCGAACGATATTTATATCGATTATATTCGTTTTTATAATGATTATAGAAAAAGAAGTGATTTCAAAATATAATATTTTGAAAATATTATCATTTATATATTAATGATATGAAATATTCAATTTTGATTTGAAATCGAATATGAAGTTGAAATTGTTTTGAAACGAATTTAAAACGATTTATAAAATACATTTTAAAAGGAAATCGATGAAATATATATAATATATATATATTATATATATAATGGCCTGAATAGAACGCGCCGCGCTGCAGCAGTTCTTGAATTTCGACCATTGACTTCGAGTGGACATTATGGGAGATCTGACCGTCGGATTCTCTAAAACCGGAACCGTTGGGTTCGTATCGAAAAGGGCTTTCTAATGAATATTATAAATTTGAAATCTAATGGTTGGATTTGGAATTATGTCCAAATCAAATTTGGAAAAGGTCGCTGTAAGTGTAGTTCGATGGCCGTCGATGGAAATCGACTGTACGGGCCTTGATAAAATTATTAAAAATAATAATAATTTGTGTAAAATCATAAGAAATGATTTAGGAAGAATTGGGATGAAAAACTCCATATTTGAAAAGATAAAAGTAGATTTTTATCGAAATGAACTAGTTTTGAACTAGAATAATAATTTATTTATTTTTAAAATAAATAAATTGGATTTGAAATGGTTTTGAAAATAACCAGAATTTCCAATAATTGAATTGGAATGGATTTGAATCGAAATCATCTTCGGAATAGTTCGATGTTGGATTTCGTGATTATACAGATGTTGTTATGGAAATTTGAAAGATATATTTATATCGTTATTTCCAATACGATATTTGTTGGTGTCAAAATTTGATATTGAATATAAGCCGGTATATTTTCTGTTCAGAGCCTTGTGTTTAATATCAAATGGGATTTTGGGTTGTCGTGAATGGTATCTTTAATAATACTGTTCTTAAACCCAAATGGAGTGAATAAAATTAGGAACTAACTGGGGATCAGTTAAGTTGGAGGGTTTCTTGGGTATTGATCTAATGTTGTTTTCGGCCTTCGGGGTTAATATTTAAGGGAACTGTCCTCTTGCTAATGTACGGTTAGGGACTGATTGAAATGTGATGTGATTTTGGGGTTTATCGTGAACTGTGTTTTCAATGACATCGGTTCTTTAACCCAGTTAAAGATTAAAGCTAAGTGGAGTTTTAATGAATCTTTAATTAGATTGAAAAGATCGAGAATGGAGTATCACCAGTTTTGCTCCAGTCGATAGTTAAATCTTTAATTAGATTTGAACGTGAAACGGTAATTGAATTTACCGATAACACCGTGGCGTTAGATATGAAGTATTACCAGTTTTACTTCATGGGATGAATAGGTTGGGATTGGGAAATTAAAACAAATGATTACTTCGGTAAGGTTCGTTAATCCCGGCTAGTTTGGATAAACCATAATTTGGTTTGAATTGATATTCAAAAGAAGATTAAAGAATAAATTTGAGGAATTTATCTTTGATAAAATTAGTGGGAACCTATCCCTAAGAATGTGAAATTTAGCAACTAACTGAAGATTAGTTAAGATGAATGGCTTCCTGGGTATTGATCTGAGACGACCCGAACTTCCCCATGAAGGAAAACCCGGATTGCCTTGAGAACATGACAAAATAGAACGCAGACGCAAGAACATTTCATTGTATATTACAACAATTCCATCAGAATACAAGAATATACAGATTATGAATAAATATTATACAACAGAAAAATATCAGAGATTACAATAAATTACATAGCAGCGGAAAATAATACAATACACAACTGAAGGAGATATACGGATACAAAGCTTTCCGGATATCGTTCCAGCTGTAAATCAGGATCCTATGAATATAAATCCGCAAAACCAAAACTACTAGCTGCCCGTGTCAAAATAAGGGCACCCAGAGTTTAGGTTAAAACAATAAACTCCAGGTCAGTCATGGGACTGGTGTGAGAACTAAAACAGTTATCAATCTTTATTTTAAAGTTAGGTAATTCAAGGGACCACGCCGTATAACACGGAACGGGTTTCCTCCCAAGAACACCAGTGCATAAAACAATAGCGCAATGCTAAATAAAGAACAATGAAGCTATTATAAGACCCAGGTCCTATCACACAATGCAATGCAAGGCGGAGGATAGGGTTTTACCTTATAATAGCCAAGAATGCTTGATACGTTTAAAACAAATCATTTATTATTACTATAAGTGTATAGTGTATAAAACAACTTCAAATCATAAATATCAATCATAGACGGCATGGGCACCATATATCATGTCACCATACTAGGCTCTACAATTAAAACCGCAAATGTCACGTATTTGGAAGTTGGATTTCCATCTATGAACCGAGGCAAAAGATAGTCCTTTACCGATTCGAGACTCTCTAGCCCGAGCCTCAGGCAAGCGCGCAGACAAGCCTTGGAGCGACAGGGCCGGTCCACCGATGTGGATTAAAATGACAGAACACTATGTTTCCCCGCCCTTTGGGGCGTAAATGAGCCAACGAGTGACTCCATCGGCTTCACATAGTCACCGATATATCCGAGGCGCCTCGCAACACTAACAACCACATAAGTCAAACTCGTCAGGGCGTGTAAAACCACTGACGCCACTTCTAACTAGAAAGAAACGCATGTCCTCCCTGAGGTCCTCTCCCGTTTTTGGTCCACCACTGGGGTGTGAGGCTCGCGAATCAACACTACACAAAGATATGCCACACAGGCGGTGCTTTGATCATCAACCACAAGACTTTGCTTTTCAACAGAAGCCTTGATCAATTGCCACTTAGGCATGCCACACAGGCAATTCACTCCATGCGATGGATATCCATCAATATATAACCCCTGAGCTCGTACGTCTCAGAGAAGGGCATTAAGCAAGAGAATAAATTCTCCACCGCCAAACAGATATATATTTAATAGAAATCAATCACACAGACTGAAATCCAATGTCAGACACATAGTCCATTTACAAGTTCGTTCTAGGTCTGTACGAAACCGGGGGCACCTAGTACCCCGCATATCCATCGATCTCTAAGTATGTCTGGACGATCACTAATTGATTCCCTCCTCTTGGGTGTACGGCCTAATCAAGATCGTCAGTAATTATCCAAACGACGTGAAGACCTCCGGTCTTCAACCACCGTCTTCATCTTCGACACCACGTCGGATCAGTTATTCAGAATGGGATAAACCTGGTCTTTCTGAATAACTCGCGTATATAATAAACATGTGTTACACAAACACAACATACGCCTCATTCCAATTCATCAGTCACTAACCGTAAATTAACAAGAGAATTATTCCCCAAATATTAACCCCGAAGGCCGAAACCAACATCAGATCAATACCCAGGAAACCATTCTGCTTAGCTAACCGACAGTTAGTTTCTAAATTTCACATTCTTAGGGAAAGGTTCCCATTAATTTTATCAAAGATAAATTCTTTAAATTTATTCTTTAATCTTCTTTTGAATATCAATTCAAACCAAATTATGGTTTATCCAAACTAGCCGGGATTAACGAACCATACCGAAGTAATCATTTGTTTTAATTTCCCAATCCCGACCTATTCATCCCATGAAGTAAAAACTGGTAATACTTCATATCTAACACCATAGTTTTATCTGTAAATTCAATTACCATTTCAAGTTCAAATCTAATTAAAGATTTAACTATCGCCTGGAGTAAAACTGGTGATACTCCATTCTCGATCTTTTCAATCTAATTAAAGATTCATTAAAACTCCGATTAGTTTTAATCTTTAACTGGGTTAAAGAATCAATGTCATTTAAAACACAGTTCACGATAAACCCAAAATCACCTTCCATTCTATCAGCCTTTAACCGTAAAATAGCAAGTGAGCAATTCCCTAAGTATTAACCCCAAAGGCGGAAACCAACATCAGATCAATACCCCAGAAACCATTAAACTTAACTAATCTCCAGTTAGTTTCTGATTTTCTTAACTCCTTTGGGTCTAAGAACAGTATTATTGAAGATACCGTTCACACAACCCAAAATCACATTCCATTAATTATCGGGTTAAAGAACAAGTGTTATTTAAAACACTGTTCACAATAAACCCAAAAATCAATACCAATTCAATTCCACTTAAATATTATTTAAATGGTACACTTCATTAAATCTAAATAAAAAGATTTAATCTTTCTCTCAACTGGGTTTAAGAACAGTGTTAATGAAGACACCATTCATGACAAACTCAAATCACATTTGATATTCAATACAAGGCTCTGAATAGAAATATATCGGCTTATATTCAATATCAAATTTTACGACCAACAAATATTGTATTGGAAATAATTATATTAATATATCTTTCAAATTCCCATAACATTATCTGTATCATCACGAAATCCAACATCGAAATATTCCAGAGACAATTTCGATTCAAATCCCTTCCAATTCAATTATTGGAAATTCTGGTTATATTTCAAAACTGTAACAACCCGTGTTTTTATAATGTGTAATAACCATAAATCAAGGCATAATTAATTTTTTAATTTAAGAATCAAGGGAAACGGGTTGCGCCATTGAGTTCGTCTCGAAATTATGCTTGGAAACGAGTCCGAGTTTTCGAAAATCGGAGTCCGTATGACCAAGTTATGACCTTTCGAAGTTTTCAGAAGTTTTCAAGTTCAAAACAGCTCAATTCGAATTCAAAATTCGAATTTCAAACCTCAGAATGGACTGGGCGGGAAATTTCCCGCCCAGGACTAGGTCGACCTGGGGGTCGACTATGTAGTCGATGTAACAACCCGTATTTTCAATAACCTGTAATAACATAAATCGAGGCAGAATTTAATTCTAAAATGGGAATCAAGGGAAACGGGCTATGCCATTGTGTTCGTCTCGGAAAAATACGCGAAATAGAGTCCGAGTTTTCGAAAATCGGAGTCCGTATGACCAAGATATGGCCTCGCGAAGTTTCACGAAAATTCCCAAATTAAAGTATACTTAATTAAGTGAAATGGGTTGTGTAGATATATATATATATATATATATATATTGATATATATATATATAATTGAAAATTTAATAAATAAATATGCAAAAATGCTCAAAACAGCGAATTGGGAGAGGGGAATAACCGAACCGGCCGATTTTTGAAGTCGACCCGAGCTCGCTGGGTCGACTAGGGGTTAATCCAGGGTGTTTGGCTGTCAACCCGTGGGCCGATTCGCTCAAGTGCAGATTTTGCATTTGAATGGTTCTCATGGTCCATCTTTAATCTAAAGGCCCTAGATGGTTCCTACACTTGACTTCTTCCCCAAGACATGCTTTGATGGCTTGGATTGAATCTAGGGTTAATCCTATGGCCTAAAACACTTGCCTAATCTATAAATAAGACCCTAACCTACCCTAATTCATTCATAATTAAACCTAGTGACTAAACTATGGCAAAATGCTAGCTCTCATGGCCTCCACTAATTTAATGAAGAGGGTTGCATACTAATCACTCTCTAATCAACTTCTAATCCCTTCTTAGCATCTTAATCTTCTTCATTTGGTGTTCAAAGTTGCTAGTTGTGAGTTTCTATCACTTTGATGATCTTTTGGTAAACTAATTAGATGAGATGTGATGAGATTTATGGTTTTGTATGTGGGTTAATGAGCTTTGAATCATATGATATGATGTTAGCATTAATCTTATGTTTATGCATGTTGAGTATGTAAGCTTATGCAAGTTTAATATGATGTATGTTATGTTTGCATGATGCTAAATATGCAAGTTGTGGGCTATGTAATCATATGCATGTTATGCAAGTTCATGGTAATATGCTATGCAAGTTACATGTTTGTTAATATGCAAGTTACATGTTTGTTAATATGCAAGTTACATGTATGTAAATATGCAAGTTACATGTTTGTTAATATGCAAGTTACATGTTTGTTAATATGCAAGTTACATGTATGTAAATATGCAAGTTACATGTTTCTTTATATGCAAGTTACATGTTTGTTAATATGCGAGTTACATGTATGTAAATATGCAAGTTACATGTTTATTAATATGCAAGTTCATGATGACACATTATGCAAGTCTATAAGCTAATATGCAAGTTTGTTATGCAAAATGAATATGTAAGTTATGTGACATATTATATGCAAGTTATGTGACATGTTATGCAAGTTCATATGCAAGTTATGTGTTTGTTAATATGCAAGATGGCACCTTTGAAACATGTTCATTCATATGCAAGTTGACACCTTTTATATGTGTTATATCATGAACGAAATTACGTGGGAACGATGGGGTAATTAAATGCATAAGTTAATAAGATTGTGTGAAATTAATATAATTATGCATAACACAAAATAAATAAACATAGTATGGGAATTTGCCTATTTGGTTAGGTGTACCCATACTATGTGTTGGGAATTTACCTATTGAGTTAGGTCTACCCCATGGGAATTTACCTATTAAGTTAGGTCTACCCATGTTAAGAAAACTTGATTAATTAGGGATAATTAATATAAAATTATGAGGGTGATTAATTAGGTGTAATTAATTGACTAAGACACGAGGTTGGACTCAGTTGTAGCGTAAAACTGCCCGGACCCAACCGGCTTAACCAGTTGCTACAAATGTTAGCCCAATGTGAGAGGTCTTAGGCACAAACTAAATACGTAATTAATGTAAAGACACGAGGTTAGACTCTGTTATGACATAAGGCTGCCCGGACCCAACCGGCTTAACCAGCGGTCATAAAAGACAGTCTAATGTGAGAGGTCTTTACAAAGGTTACGTTCTTAATTAATTAATTAAGAAACACTTAACCACATTAGCATGTAGAGGGACATGAGGGGTTAAGTGGGTGCCTCGGGTGGCATGAGAAAATCTAGTGGTTGCCTTGGGTGGCAATAGAAAATACGATTAGAATACTTAACCAAAATAGAACATGTAATTAAAACATGATTAAAGGGTTAAGTGGGATATACTAGAAAAAGGGACAAGCTTAGGTGGGTAGCTTGTGGAGGCCCATTTCAACCAGTAACCCATACGTATCTTTGTGGGCTCGACCCATGTCGAGGACGGGACACGCATACTGGGCTTGACTGTAAGAGGCAAACGGGTTAGCGGTGGCAACGCAAGTCCAACGGGCTTCATATGCGTGAGTGGGCCCGGGCTGGTAGGTAAGCCGTTGTTGCATCGAGTAGATATAAGCCGTGCACCTTTAGTTTCATCAGGTTGCCACATTGGGGAATGATACATCCCACGGTGGGGCCAGCACGGGTATCTACGTTAGGGAGCCGATCGAATGGGAAGTAGTGTGTACACCTAGTGGATTGTAGGGCCCCGTGGCGCCTACTTGGTCACCTAGGGGTACGCAGGTACTAATTAGTAAATTTTATAAGTCCTTGGGTGGGATCAACCTTTAAGTTAGGAACGACTGGTGTGGTGCAGTTTAGTAATTTACCTTAGGGAGGGTAGATGCGTCTTTATCCTTTATCTTCGTTTAGTTGACTGCTTAGGGTAGCCATTCATCCCTATATGTTACCGTATATCAGTTTATGTCTTCTCTGGTTACTTTAACGATTGTATTGTTAAAGTTATAGGACTCGCTCAGACTTATGTCTGACCCTGTTGTTTTTATCTTTTTCCCAACCCTCAGGTCCTACGGTGGATCCTAGCAGTAGTGGAGCTTGATCGGATTGCTGTTCCAGTCTTTAGGAGCTTGGATAGATGTAAAGCTCCAGTTATCCAGTTATCTTTTCTTTTGTTTGGCTATTGTATGAGAGTGGGATTATGTACTTCTTTATTTTGATGGATATTGTACTTGACCTTTATTGTGGTTTTATGATGTAACCAGACATGTTTTACTTCCGCTGTTATGAGATGATGTTTTAAAATTTCAAGTACTATTTATATCTGTCTTGTTGTAATTTTTCTGTTCTATATTCACTAAAATACTCCACCGATGCTATGGCATTCCCTTAGTGAGTGATCATAGCGGGAGTGGGGTGTTACACGTGGTATCAGAGCTTAAGGTTACCAGAACAGATAAATTTTTTGAGAAAAACTACTTTCTAAGAGTATTTTCGAAGAAAGTATTTTTAAAAGCATGTCTTCTAAGAGAAAAAGTTTTTGAAAAAGAAAAGCATAATCCCCAATAGCCATATCTTTATCTTTCGGAATCTCCTTTTTGAATCTTTCCTCTTTCGTTTCAGCATGGCTGAAGATCTTAACATCCCGGAGGGTTTAGTTATACCACTATGGTATAGGAGGTTGCAAGAGGCTAGGGCCGCGGCTGCGGGTCCGGCCAATGCTACTACACCAGAGACAACCGCTCCTCCTCCTCAGCCTAGAGTGGATAATTTTGCTAAGGTTTGCAAGGAGTTCAAGGCTATAGGAGGAAAACCTTTTCTTGGTTCAGAGACTTTCGTAGAGGCTAGAGATTGGCTTAAGGAAGTGGAAGAGTTGCTAGATATCTTTGAAGTGGAAGAGGGAAAGAAAGTCAAGTTGGCGGCTTGGTTAATGAAGGGAGAGGCCTCATTCTGGTGGGAGGTCACTAATGGAGAACGCCCTGTTGACTCTTGGGCAGATTTTAAGCAAAGGTTTGGGGCTAAGTTTCTCTCAAGGGCGGAAGAGAATCTGTTTATGGAGAAGTTCTTGAATTTGAAGCAAGGGAATCTCACGGTGAAAGAATATGTCAACAAATTCAATCAATTAGCAAGGTTTGGCATAGAGTTGGTGAATACACCGGAGAAGAAGGCTTTGAGGTTCGTTAGAGGCTTGAACGAACCATTGCAAGGAATAGCTATGACTCACATTCCTATGGGGGCCACTTTTGAGAAGCTTGTCTACATGGCACTTATGCATGAGGATGATAAGAATTCTAAGGCACCAGAGAAAAAGGGGGATCAGAAGAAACCGCAACAGCAACAACAAGGCAAGGGCGGAAAAGGCAATGGTGACAAAAAGAAGACGAAGAAGAAGTGCTTCAATTGTGGAACACCAGGACACCTCAGTAAGGATTGTCGCAAAAAGAAGAAGACCGGTTGCTTTCATTGTGGTGAAGCAGGGCATCTTGTGAAAAACTGCCCAAAGAAGGGGCAGAAGACGGGGTCTACCTCAGGAGGCCAGGTGCAAGCTCTTATAGCACCACCTCAGTCAGGGGGGCAAGTTCAGGTTCTCTCAGTTCCACCGATTCAGCAGAGAGGTAGAACTATTTCCGTTGAAAGTCTGGTTTTTCTGTTTGATCATCCAGTTCGTACTTTGTTTGACTCTGGCGCATCGCATTCTTTTATCTCATCATCGTTAGTTGAGTCACTGCACTTAGACACCAGTCTAGTTGATGATCCCTTGGTTGTCTCAAACCCAATTGGGGGCTCCATATATCTGTCTATGATATGTTTGGGTTTGAAGATTTCTATACTTAGCGTTGAGTTTAGATGTGATGCTTTTGTATTGGGCTTCACGGGCTATGGGTTGATCTTGGGCATGGACTGGTTATCCAGTAATGGTGCCGTTCTTGATTGCGAAAGGAGAGTTGTCAGGCTCATGACCCGCTTGGGTAACACTCTCGAGATCTCTTGCAATCCCATGGAATCTGTTTTGCTAAGTTATCTTGAATCGCTCGATGCTTCGGTCGAAAGTTTGTGTTCTGTCAGAGTAGTCCGGGAATATCCGGATGTGTTTGAAGAAGTAAAGGGTTTGCCTCCGAAGCGGGAGATAGATTTCCGAATTTATTTGGTGGATAATGCCAAACCAGTGTCTTTGCCAGTACGCCACATGGCTCCTCGTGAGAGAAGAGAACTTCATAAGCAAGTAGGGGAGTTGCTTGAGAAGGGGTTCATAAGGCGAAGTATATCGGAGTAGGGAGCTCCAGTAGTGTTTGCCACGAAGGCGGATGGGTCCCTCAGACTTTGTGTGGATTATAGGGAACTTAATAAGCTCACGAAGAAGAATAGACACCCATTACCGAGGATAGATGATCTCTTTGATCAGTTGGTTGGCGCGTCAGTATTTTCGCAGATGGACTTAGCTACAGGGTTTCATCAGTTAAGAGTGGCGGAGGACAGTATAGAGAAGACTGCTTTCCGGACTCCGGATGGTTTTTATGAGTGGCTAGTGATGCCATTTGGGTTGACAAACGCCCCCGCATACTTTGTTGATCTCATGAGTAGAGTGTTCAGAGAGTATCTGAATAAGTTTGTAGTAGTTTTTGTGGATGACATCTTGGTCTTTTCCAAGAATGAAGAAGAGCATGCCTTACATCTCAAGGAAGTGTTGGAGACTCTTCGAGCGCATAGTCTTAAAGCTAAATTCTCTAAATGCCATTTTTGGAGAAGAGAAGTGCGATTCTTAGGGCATGTGGTCTCTAAGGAAGGGATAGCTGTGGATCCCGCAAAGATAGTATCTATCCAGGATTGGAAAGTTCCTAGAAATGCTACCGAGGTAAGAAGTTTCTTGGGGTTGGCAGGATATTATAGGAAGTTCATCAAAGACTTCGCGAAGATATCAGCCCCATTAACCCGCTTGACGAAGAAGAATCTGGTTTTCTCATGGGATGTAGATTGTGATGATGCTTTCCGACGGTTAAAGAGAGCTTTGACCACCGCTCCAGTTTTAGTGCTTCCAGATGGGAGTAAGCCGTTTGTTGTTTATACCGATGCTTGTGGAACAGGATTAGGCGCAGTCTTGATGCAGGAGGGAAGGGTAATAGCCTATGGAGGGAGACAATTGAGAGTGCATGAGAAGAATTACCCTACCCATGATCTAGAGTTGGCCGCGATTGTTTTCGCACTTAAGTCTTGGCGCCATTATCTTCTTGGTGAGAGATTCGAGTTGTTCACCGACCATAAATCATTGAAGTACTTATTCTCTCAGAAGGATTTAAACTTAAGACAGCAAAGGTGGATGGAGTTCTTAGCATCCTATGATTTCGAGATAGCGTATACCCCTGGTAAGGGTAACGTGGTGGCAGACGCCTTAAGTAGAAAAAGGCTATCTTTGAGTCCATTGTTCGTGGAACGACGAAGCTTGGAGTTTCTTTCTTTGTTTGACTTCAGACCTTCTGTTGATTTTGTACCTGTTTTGTTGGCATCCTTGGAGGTTAGACCTACTCTTTTGAGACGGATTGGCGAGGCTCAGCGAGACGACCCACAGTTGGTTGTGTTGGTAGAGAAGCTTATAAGAGGGGAGTCGTCCAGCCATTTGGGTAGATACACCATAGATGATAAGGGATGGTTGCATAGAGACGGTAGACTTTGTGTACCGCAAGATGAGGGTTTGAAGAAGGCTATTTTGGATGATGCACATCGTTCAAGAATGACTATTCATCCCGGTGGAGACAAAATGTACCAAGACATGAAGAGAGTTTTCTTCTGGGCCGGTATGAAGAAAGATGTGGCCGAGTATGTGGCTAGATGCTTAGTGTGCCAACAAGTTAAAGTGGAGCAAAGGAAACCCGGTGGGTTGCTACACCCATTGGAAGTTCCACAGTGGAAGTGGGATAGTGTCTCGATGGATTTCATCGACGGGTTACCGAGATCGAGGAAGGGCAATACGGGAATTTGGGTTGTGGTAGACAGACTTACAAAGAGTGCCCATTTTATACCCGTAAAGAGTAAGAGGACCGCTCCATGGCTTGCTTCAGTCTATGTTAGAGAGATTGTTAGATTGCATGGCGTACCATCCAGCATTGTGAGTGATCGAGATCCTATTTTCACTAGTGAGTTTTGGAGAAGTTTGCAAGAGGCGGTAGGGACTCAGTTGTGTTTGAGCACCGCATATCATCCTCAGACGGACGGTCAGACCGAGAGGGTGAACCGTATCTTAGAAGATCTTTTGAGGCTTTGTATCTTGGATTTTGGAGGTACATGGGAAGAACATCTTCCTTTGGTGGAGTTCGCATATAATAACAGCTTTCAGTCCAGTATTGGTATGGCTCCTTTCGAAGCTCTTTATGGAAGGCCTTGTCGATCTCCTACATGTTGGTGGGAATCTACGGATAAGATCTTGCTTGGGCCGGATATGGTTAGAGAGACTTCAGAGAAGATTGATTTAATTCGAAAAAGGATGAAAGCAGCGCAAGATAGACAGAAATCTTATGCGGATCGGAGAAGGACGGATCTTGAGTTTGAGGTTGGGGACATGGTTTTTGTCAAAGTATCTCCATTGAGAAATGTTGTTCGCTTTGGGTCCGTAGGGAAGTTAGCACCGAGATTTGTTGGGCCGTTTCCTATTAAGGAAAGGATTGGACGGATGGCATATAGGGTGGAGTTGCCCGACAGACTTAGTGGTGTTCATGATGTATTCCATGTATCACATTTGAGGAAGTGCTTACATGAGACCGCGGAGGTGGTAGAGCCGAGCTTGCTTAGAGATGTAGAGGTAGAGCGTGATGCGACGATTCGACGAGCTCCTACTCGCATCCTTGGGTCAGAAACTAGGAAGTTGAGGAACAGAGAAGTTCAGCTAGTTAAAGTGCAATGGGGAGATGACGAAAGCAATGCTACTTGGGAGACGGAAGCAAAGATGCGTTCTTTGTATCCATTTCTTTTTGAGAGTATGTCTTTTAACTTCTCCTTTATTGCTTGTCTAGTACTTATCTTATCTTTAGTATATCCTCTCGCTAATACCTATGACCTTTAGATAGGGTAAAACCTATGGTTGAGACATGTGTTTGAAACATGTTATGGTTGATGGATGCATATGGATGCAATTGTTTGCTAGTGGTTGCTCGTGGATGCATATACACACACATTAGGCACTAGATCGGCTCAGTCACTTCATGTTGCATATTGCATAAATGGATGTGGTAGTTAGATTGATGGATGTATCATGGCTGTGTTATCATATGGATGATGCATTTTTGTGTATGGTTGTGCACGCATGTAGAAATTTGTATGTGTCAATAGGGTTTCGCATACATATTGGATGCATGGCACTATCATGGTTTGCATTAAGGAGGTTTACTGTATCAGTAACCGCCTGATTTTCGCATTAGGTAAGTACATATACACACACTTTTGCATATATCCATCCAGCATTTAGAATCTTGTAAGGACAATGATTGCTCGTGGATGATGCTTTGAGTAGATGGATGATTGGATGGTAGGATACGTTCTTCCTAACTTGAAGATTTCGGGGACGAAATCCTTTAAGGAGGGGAGAATGTAACAACCCGTATTTTCAATAACCTGTAATAACATAAATCGAGGCAGAATTTAATTCTAAAATGGGAATCAAGGGAAACGGGCTATGCCATTGTGTTCGTCTCGGAAAAATACGCGAAATAGAGTCCGAGTTTTCGAAAATCGGAGTCCGTATGACCAAGATATGGCCTCGCGAAGTTTCACGAAAATTCCCAAATTAAAGTATACTTAATTAAGTGAAATGGGTTGTGTAGATATATATATATATATATATATATTGATATATATATATATATAATTGAAAATTTAATAAATAAATATGCAAAAATGCTCAAAACAGCGAATTGGGAGAGGGGAATAACCGAACCGGCCGATTTTTGAAGTCGACCCGAGCCCGCTGGGTCGACTAGGGGTTAATCCAGGGTGTTTGGCTGTCAACCCGTGGGCCGATTCGCTCAAGTGCAGATTTTGCATTTGAATGGTTCTCATGGTCCATCTTTAATCTAAAGGCCCTAGATGGTTCCTACACTTGACTTCTTCCCCAAGACATGCTTTGATGGCTTGGATTGAATCTAGGGTTAATCCTATGGCCTAAAACACTTGCCTAATCTATAAATAAGACCCTAACCTACCCTAATTCATTCATAATTAAACCTAGTGACTAAACTATGGCAAAATGCTAGCTCTCATGGCCTCCACTAATTTTATGAAGAGGGTTGCATACTAATCACTCTCTAATCAACTTCTAATCCCTTCTTAGCATCTTAATCTTCTTCATTTGGTGTTCAAAGTTGCTAGTTGTGAGTTTCTATCACTTTGATGATCTTTTGGTAAACTAATTAGATGAGATGTGATGAGATTTATGGTTTTGTATGTGGGTTAATGAGCTTTGAATCATATGATATGATGTTAGCATTAATCTTATGTTTATGCATGTTGAGTATGTAAGCTTATGCAAGTTTAATATGATGTATGTTATGTTTGCATGATGCTAAATATGCAAGTTGTGGGCTATGTAATCATATGCATGTTATGCAAGTTCATGGTAATATGCTATGCAAGTTACATGTTTGTTAATATGCAAGTTACATGTTTGTTAATATGCAAGTTACATGTATGTAAATATGTAAGTTACATGTTTGTTAATATGCAAGTTACATGTTTGTTAATATGCAAGTTACATGTATGTAAATATGCAAGTTACATGTTTCTTTATATGCAAGTTACATGTTTGTTAATATGCGAGTTACATGTATGTAAATATGCAAGTTACATGTTTATTAATATGCAAGTTCATGATGACACATTATGCAAGTCTATAAGCTAATATGCAAGTTTGTTATGCAAAATGAATATGTAAGTTATGTGACATATTATATGCAAGTTATGTGACATGTTATGCAAGTTCATATGCAAGTTATGTGTTTGTTAATATGCAAGATGGCACCTTTGAAACATGTTCATTCATATGCAAGTTGACACCTTTTATATGTGTTATATCATGAACGAAATTACGTGGGAACGATGGGGTAATTAAATGCATAAGTTAATAAGATTGTGTGAAATTAATATAATTATGCATAACACAAAATAAATAAACATAGTATGGGAATTTGCCTATTTGGTTAGGTGTACCCATACTATGTGTTGGGAATTTACCTATTGAGTTAGGTCTACCCCATGGGAATTTACCTATTAAGTTAGGTCTACCCATGTTAAGAAAACTTGATTAATTAGGGATAATTAATATAAAATTATGAGGGTGATTAATTAGGTGTAATTAATTGACTAAGACACGAGGTTGGACTCAGTTGTAGCGTAAAACTGCCCGGACCCAACCGGCTTAACCAGTTGCTACAAATGTTAGCCCAATGTGAGAGGTCTTAGGCACAAACTAAATACGTAATTAATGTAAAGACACGAGGTTAGACTCTGTTATGACATAAGGCTGCCCGGACCCAACCGGCTTAACCAGCGGTCATAAAAGACAGTCTAATGTGAGAGGTCTTTACAAAGGTTACGTTCTTAATTAATTAATTAAGAAACACTTAACCACATTAGCATGTAGAGGGACATGAGGGGTTAAGTGGGTGCCTCGGGTGGCATGAGAAAATCTAGTGGTTGCCTTGGGTGGCAATAGAAAATACGATTAGAATACTTAACCAAAATAGAACATGTAATTAAAACATGATTAAAGGGTTAAGTGGGATATACTAGAAAAAGGGACAAGCTTAGGTGGGTAGCTTGTGGAGGCCCATTTCAACCAGTAACCCATACGTATCTTTGTGGGCTCGACCCATGTCGAGGACGGGACACGCATACTGGGCTTGACTGTAAGAGGCAAACGGGTTAGCGGTGGCAACGCAAGTCCAACGGGCTTCATATGCGTGAGTGGGCCCGGGCTGGTAGGTAAGCCGTTGTTGCATCGAGTAGATATAAGCCGTGCACCTTTAGTTTCATCAGGTTGCCACATTGGGGAATGATACATCCCACGGTGGGGCCAGCACGGGTATCTACGTTAGGGAGCCGATCGAATGGGAAGTAGTGTGTACACCTAGTGGATTGTAGGGCCCCGTGGCGCCTACTTGGTCACCTAGGGGTACGCAGGTACTAATTAGTAAATTTTATAAGTCCTTGGGTGGGATCAACCTTTAAGTTAGGAACGACTGGTGTGGTGCAGTTTAGTAATTTACCTTAGGGAGGGTAGATGCGTCTTTATCCTTTATCTTCGTTTAGTTGACTGCTTAGGGTAGCCATTCATCCCTATATGTTACCGTATATCAGTTTATGTCTTCTCTGGTTACTTTAACGATTGTATTGTTAAAGTTATAGGACTCGCTCAGACTTATGTCTGACCCTGTTGTTTTTATCTTTTTCCCAACCCTCAGGTCCTACGGTGGATCCTAGCAGTAGTGGAGCTTGATCGGATTGCTGTTCCAGTCTTTAGGAGCTTGGATAGATGTAAAGCTCCAGTTATCCAGTTATCTTTTCTTTTGTTTGGCTATTGTATGAGAGTGGGATTATGTACTTCTTTATTTTGATGGATATTGTACTTGACCTTTATTGTGGTTTTATGATGTAACCAGACATGTTTTACTTCCGCTGTTATGAGATGATGTTTTAAAATTTCAAGTACTATTTATATCTGTCTTGTTGTAATTTTTCTGTTCTATATTCACTAAAATACTCCACCGATGCTATGGCATTCCCTTAGTGAGTGATCATAGCGGGAGTGGGGTGTTACAGTCGACCTACCTAGGACCAGGTCGACCATAGTGTCGACCTGGGGGTCGACCTAGTGGCCGAGTCCACTTTTGAAGCTGGATTCATTTTGATGTTCCTGGGCTCGTTTTTGTCCACATTCTTTGACCTGACCCTATAAATGCAACCCCTAACACCAGTCTCTCTACACAAAATTCTTTCTGTCCTTATGCTGCTCTGATTCTGATTGAAAAGTTTGAGAAAGGGACTGCTTCTTCTACGTTGAGACTGCGTTAAGAGAATTGCTGATTTGGGGATTTCTATTAGGACCTGACTAAGCATATGGAGATTCAACTATCAACTCTCTTTTTCTAATTCTCGAACCACGATCTGTAAGCCCCAGTTATTTTTAGATTTAAACTGTAAATGTAATATGAATATGATGTAAATTGAAATTGGACCTATGTATGATGACTGTTTTACATCCATTACTGTTCACCTTGGATCTTGACTCTTGGATATTACTATGACATTGATTTGTGGCCTATTCATGTTGTAAATCAAAAAGAAAAACCCCTCATATTATGTTGAACCTGCTATTAGTCACAAGTTTATGACTATCACCTTATGTCAATCGTTACCATGATTATGCTATCATCTTATGTCAATCGTCACTATGACTATACTATCACCTTGTGACAACTGTTATCTTGACTAGTACCTTATTTTGTTAGATTTGGAATCTTTATGTTAAATTCCAATATTCCATATGCCAGTAATGTTATCTCAAGTCATACCATGCTATGCTAGTAATCACTTTTTCCACCTTATACCCGTCCCTTTTTATGTTATTCCCTAATTAGATTTATTTGCATCGATTTGAGCTTACGTGCGATGGGAATATGATTTGGGTAGACTAGGTAAAACATGAATTAGCTTTAAACTTGAACATGAACGTTGTTATGACTTGAACCTGAATATGGACATGAACTTGACACGATTTGACATGGAATATGACCTGAAAACTGGACATGAATCTAGATATGAAAACTTGAACGTGGGCATGACAATTAGATAAACTTGAAAATGGCCAACTCGAGGTTGGGTTGAGTTTGCAATGTAAATCTACCCGGAACCGCCCGGCAAATCCAGTGGCTGCAAACAATAGGATCCAATGTGGGTAGTTGGTCATATCGCACGTAAAACCTGAGGTTAGACTATGTTGTGTAATTCTGCCCGGAACCGCCCTGCAAATCCAGTAACCACAACAGTTAGTCTAATGTGAGAGGTTGGCGTGCACTAATGAATTAATGCCACATGATAGGGTTAAGTCATGAACCACTTGAATATACTTAACCAACTTGACATGATGATTTGATAGGGTTAAGTCATGAACTGCTTGAACACACTTAACCAACTTGATACATGATTTGGATAGGGTTAAGTCACGAATTTGAATGACAACACTTAACCCATTAGAAACCCTAGTTACGCGGTCCTTTACAGTAGTAACCCACTTAGATGTATCACGATACCCTGGGACTAGGCAGGGTAGGGCACAATTACTGGGCTGATTGTAAGCGACCGGAACGACGGGTGAGTAGGTGCGCCATTGTAGGTTCAGGCGGACTATGGTTGTGCACGTAGTCCGGAGTTGAAAAAGCAGGCATTGGGCACCCGTAGATTTACACTGTGCGTGCTTGATTCGTGTCGATGGTTGGCACCATAGGACTTGATACACCCTATGGTGGACCTATCACAGGTAACTACATTTCAGTATAGGGCCATATGACACAGACACATGACGAGCTAGGACTTGTAGGGAGCCGATCGATTAGTAGATCGTACCGTAGGACCCCGTAATGGGTCACTTCATGATACTGGGCCAAGGGATCATTTTATGGTTAATACTTGACATGGGTTAGAATACTAGTACAGTTGGTGCAGTGAACCTTGAATATGGGATGCCAGACTTGACTTATCTTGTTATTTTAATTATCCTACTAGTTCTGTTATCATCCTTATGTTTAATTCCAGTTTTCACATATCATGTTACCTTTACTAGTTTTCATACTGAAAGTCACTAGGGCTTACCGGTCTTTATGACTGACCCTTTTTCTTTCTCCTCTTTTTCTTTCGTTCCCCCCCCCCCCCCAGGTTCTCAGGGAGGAAACACTAGCTCTTAGCTTGGATTTAGCTTGCTTTCTGACAACTCATGTACGGTTTGGTCTTGGGCTATGCTATGGCTGCTTCTGCTATTTATGGGGAATAATCTACTTTTGTTATCTTAAGTTTATGCTTCTTTATTTGGAACTTGATGTAGTGGAATAATTTGTATCTTGGATATATGAGTTTTTGACTCTTTTCTTGAAAATAATAAGAAGTTGGTTTTTAATTTCTACTGCTGCTTTATTTATGTTCTGCCTTGTGATATCTCTGTGCATGTTTACCTAGATAATACTCCACCAAAACTAGTGCATTCCCTTTGGGAGTGACACTAGCTGAAGTGGGGTGTTACATTTGGTATCAGAGCAGAAGGTTACCAGGCTGGGCAAAAAGTTTTAAAAACCTTCTGAAACTATTTTCAAAACCATTTATAAAGAAGCATTTTTCAAGAAAATTTTTATGTTTAAAGAGGCTATTCCCCAAGAAGCCATTCGCACTTCCCTTTGTTTCCTCGTTTGAATCTTTTCTTTTCATTTTTCAGCATGGCCGATCTTAACCTACCTAAGGGAATACCCGTGCCTGGATGGTTCCGTAGGTACTTAGAAGCCAAGGCCAACGACGCGGGCACGGCAGACATCCCTCCTCCGCCTCCCCCAGTGGTCGCGGTTCCTCCTCCTCCTGGTACCGCCTTTGCTAAAATATGCAAAGACTTTAAAGCAATGGGCGGCAAGAACTTCGTAGGAACTGAAACCTTTGTTGAGGCACAAAATTGGCTAAAGGAGACAGAAGACTTGTTCATTATCTTTGATATGGAGGACCATAGGAAAGTTCAGTTGGCAGCATGGTTGTTGAAAGAGGAAGCTGCATTTTGGTGGGAAGTCACCAACGCTACCAGGCCAGTTGAGACTTGGGCAGACTTTAGAGGGAGGTTTGGGCTTAAATTCTTATCATCAGCAGAAGATAACCTTCAGATGGAAAGGTTTCCAGCCCTCAAGCAAGGGGACAAGTCTGTTAGGGAGTACGTGAATAAGTTTAATCAGCTTGCTCGGTTCGGTTTGGATTTGGTCAACACAGCCCAGAAAAAGGCTGTACGCTTTGCTCGAGGATTGAACGAGCCACTACACAGCTTGGCCCTAACTCATATACCTATGGGGGCGACCTTTGAAAGCTTGGTGGATATGGCTCTACTCCATGAGGAAGACAAGAATAGCAAGAAGGAGGTTAAGCCTAATGAAACTCAGAATAAAAAAGCTGACTTCAAGAAGGGGAACAACAAGAGTAATAAGAATAACAAGAGCAACAACAAATCACGTGAGACGAGGAAGTGCAACTTATGTGGTATTACTGGACATCTAGCTAAAGACTGTAGAAAGAAGAAGAGGAAGTTGGGTGAATGCTTTCATTGTGGAGATACTGGACACATTAGCAAGGTTGCCCTAAGAAGCAAGGGCAGGGGCAAGGGCAGACCCAACGAGCAGGACCTTCTGGAGGGCAGTTGCATGCTCTCAACACCACTCCAGCTCTTGACCGAGGTAGTAATATTTCCGTAGAAAGCCTTGTTTACATTTCTGACTTTCCTATTGGAACCTTATTTGACTCTGGCGCATCGCATACTTTTATTTCTTCTGATATTGTTGAAAATCTGCACCTAAGTACTAGTCTGGTTGAGGATCCCGTTATAGTTTCAAATCCAATTGGGGGCTCCACCCATTTATCTATGATGTGTGTGGATTTGAGGATCTCTATCTTTAGCGTAGAATTCACGTGTAATGCTTATGTTCTCGGATTCATGGGATACGGTTTGATCCTAGGTATGGATTGGCTGTCCGATTATGGAGCCATTCTTGATTATGAACGAAGGGTAGTGAGGCTCATGACTCGCCTTGGTAATACCCTTGAAATTTCTTGTAACCCTAAGGGGTCGGTCATGTTGTGTTATCTTGAATCTCTTGACTCGTCCAACGACAATTTGTAATCTGTAAGAGTGGTCCGAGAATATCCAGATGTCTTTGATGAAGTGAGGGGATTACCCCCTAAATGCGAGATAGAGTTCCGAATTTATCTTGTTGATAATGCCAAGCCAGTTTCATTGCCCGTTAGGCACATGGCCCCACGAGAAAGAAGAGAGCTCAGTAAACAAATTAACGAGTTGCTTGAGAAAAATT
This sequence comes from Allium sativum, assembly GCA_030737875.1. Taxonomy (NCBI): domain Eukaryota; kingdom Viridiplantae; phylum Streptophyta; class Magnoliopsida; order Asparagales; family Amaryllidaceae; genus Allium; species Allium sativum. The sequence goes on along the minus strand of CM060922.1, from coordinate 146,578,641 downwards.
TCATAAGATGAAGCATTTCTGAATGGGGGTGCTCCGGTGGTATTCGCTATTAAGGCAGATGGATCACTTCGTCTGTGCGTAGATTATCGTGAGTTAAACAAGATGACAAAGAAGAATAGGCACCCACTACCAAGAATCGACGATCTGTTTGACCAGCTTGTGGGAGCATCTGTTTTCTCTCAACTCGATCTAGCCACAGGATTCCATCAGCTCAGAGTGGCTGAGGATAGCATTGACAAAACTGCGTTTAGGACTCCAGATGGGATCTTCGAATGGCTCGTCATGCCGTTTGGATTAACGAATGCACCCGCGTACTTTGTAGATTTGATGAGTAGGGTGTTTCGAGAGTTCCTTAACAAGTTTGTGATAGTTTTCATGGATGATATTTTGATCTTCTCAAAAGATGAAGAAGAGCATGCTAGACATCTCAAGGAAGTCATGGAGACGCTTAAAGCTCACTAGTTAAAGGCTAAGTTTTCCAAATGCCATTTTTGGAGGAAGGAAGTTCGGTTCCTTGGGCATGTAGTTTCTAAGCAAGGCATAGCCGTGGACCCGCAAAGGTAGTTGCGGTACAAGACTAGAAAATTCCTAAGAATGCAACGGAGGTGAGGAGCTTTCTCGGTTGGGCGGGCTACTACAGGAAGTTCATTAAGGACTTCGCTAAGATTTCAGCCCCTCTTACTAAGTTAACAAAGAAGAACCTAGCTTTTGTATGGGACATAGAATGTGACGCTGCTTTTCAGAGACTTAAGAGAGCCCTCACCACAGCTCCAGTTTTGGCATTACCCGATGGAGGTAAGATGTTTACCGTGTACACAGATGCGTGCGGCACGGGGTTAGGCGCTGTCCTAATGCAAGAAGGAGGAGTAATATGCTACGGGGGCAGACAACTTAAAGTCCATGAGAAAAACTATCCCACGCATGACTTGGAGTTGGCCGCGATTGTTTTTGCACTTAAAGCTTGGTGCCATTATCTTCTAAGGGAGAGGTTCGAGCTGTATACCGACCACAAATCACTTAAGTACCTCTTCTCACAGAAAGACTTGAATCTGAGACAACCGCGGTGGATGGAATTCTTGGCATCATAAGACTTCGATATAACTTATAACCCTGGCAAGGGTAATGTGGTAGAGGACGCGCTAAGTAGAAAAAGGTTGACTTTGAACCCCTTGTTTGTTGAAAGGAATAGCCTTGAGTTTATAGCAACCTTTGATTTTACACCTTCTGTTGAGTCATTGACTGCTACGTTTGCATCTCTTGAGTTAATACCTACACTTCTAGATCAAGTAGGGACTTCACAGAAGGAAGACCCACAAATAGTCGAAATCATGGACAAGCTGGTTAGGTGTGAGACGTCAAGTCACCTCAGTAGGTATGCCATAGATGACAAGGGATGGCTAAGGCGCGATGGAAGACTATGTGTCCCATAAGTGGGAGACTTAGTAAGGAAAGTTCTCAAAGAGGCGCATCATTCGAAGATGACTATACATCCCGGAGGGGATAAGATGTACAGGGATATGAAACGCATTTTCTTTTGGACTGGAATGAAAAAGGACGTGGCAGAGTTCGTTTCGAAGTGCATGGTGTGCCAACAAGTAAAGGCCGAGTCGAAGAAGCCTGGTGGGCTACTACATCCTTTGGAGGTTCCGCAATGGAAATAGGAGAGTGTCTCGATGGATTTCGTGGATGGAATGCCTAGGTCACGGAAGGGAAATACTAGAATATGGGTCATAGTTGATAGACTCACGAAAAGTGCTAACTTCATTCCAGTGAAAAGCAAGAGGACAGCATCATGGCTAGCGTCTATTTACCTTCGAGTGATAGTACGATTGCAGGGAGTTCCTTCTAGTATAGTTAGCGATCGTGACCCAATTTTCACTAGCCAGTTCTGGAATAGTCTGCAAGAAGCAATGGGAACACGACTTAATTTAAGCACGACCTATCACCCACAGACGAATGGACAAACCGAAAGGGTAAATAGGGTACTAGAATATCTCCTGAGGCTATGTATTCTTGACTTTGATGGTACTTGGGAAGACCATCTTCCTCTCGTGGAGTTTGCATATAACAATAGTTACCAAGCTAGCATCGGAATGGCACCGTTCGAAGCCCTGTATGGAAGACCATGCAAGTCACCAACTTATTGGTGGGAGACGACCTACAGAGTTATACTTGGGCCCGACATGATAAGGGACACTTCTGAGAAGATTGAGTTGATACGAAGACGGATGAAAACGGCCCAAGATAGACAGAAATCTTATGCAGACCAGAGAAGGACAGACCTAGAGTTCGAAGTCGGAGATATGGTCTTTGTAAAAGTCTCTCCGTTACGCAATGTAGTTCGTTTTGGAGCAGTTGGAAAGCTAGCACCAAGGTTCGTAGGACCGTTCCCTATCACTGAGAGGATTGGACGGATGGCCTATAAGGTAGACTTACCCGAGAAGCTGGCTGGGGTGCACAATGTCATTCACGTCTTGCATCTCCGGAAGTGCTTGCATGAGTCAGCCGAAGTGGTTGAGCCAAGCATCCTTGAAGACGTAGAAGTGGAAAAATAAGCAACATTGAGGCGAGTTCCGATTCGTATCTTAGGAACGGAGATTAAGAAGCTAAGGAATCGAGAAGTCAAGCTAGTTAAAGTGCAGTGGAGTGAAGCCCAAGAAGATGCAACTTGGGAAACCGAAGAGAAGATACGCTCGCTTTACCCATTTCTTTTTTAGGGTACATTCTCGATCTCTTTTTCCTATAAACTTGAAAACATTTTCGTATCATGCTTCTAATATCTACGTTTGTCTTGTTATCTTCTCGATCTTATCTTGAGAACCTTAGGTAGAACCATATGGATGTAAACATGTGATTGAAACATGTTATGGTTGATGTTTGCAAATGGTTGCAAGTGGTTGCTAGTGGATGGATGACACACATTAGGCACTAGATCGGCTCAGTCACATTTTCATGTTGCATATGCATGAGGGCTTATACTTGTACATGGGTGGAACTTGTTATTCTATCACTTGGATGTTGCATATGGATGAATGTCTGTGCACTCATGTAGAGATTATAAACTATGTTAGGAATTTGCATACATGTTGGATTCATTACACTAACATATTTTGCATTAAGGAGGTTTACTGAATTAGTAACCGCGTGATCTTTTGCTTTAGATAAGCACATATACACACACTTTCTGGATATGTTCATACAACACTAGAAATCTATTAAGGACAATGGTTTCCTGTGGATGATGCTTTGAGTAGATGGATGATGGATGGTAGGACACATCCTCCCTAACTTAGAGATTTCGGGGATGAAATCCTTTAAGGGGGGAGAATGTAACAAACCATGTTTTTATTACGTGTAATAACCATAAATCAAGGCAGAATTAATTTTTAAAATAAGAATCAAGGGAAATGGATTGCGCCATTGCGTTCATCTCGAAATTCTGCTTGGAAACGAGTCCGAGTTTTCGAAAATCGGAGTCCGTATGACCAAGTTATGACCTTTCGAAGTTTTCAGAAGTTTTCAAGTTCAAAACAGCTCAATTCAAATTCAAAATTCGAATTTCAAACCTCAGAATGGACTGGGTGGGAAATTTCCCACCTAGGACCAGGTCGACCTGGGGGTCGGCTATGTAGTCAACCTACCCAGGACCAGGTCGACCATAGTGTTGACCTGGGGGTCGACCTGGTGGCTGAGTCCACTTTTGAAGCTGGATTCATTTTGATGTTCCTGGCCTCGTTTCTGTCCACATTTGTTGAACTGACCCTATAAATACAGCCCCTAACACCAGTCTCTCTACAAAAAATTCATTCTGACCATATACTGCTCTGATTCTGATTGAAAAGTTTGAGAAAGGGACTGCTTCTTCTACGTTGAGACTGCGTTAAGGGAATTGCTGATTTGGGGATTTCTATTAGGACCTGACTAAGCATATAGAGATTCAACTATCGACTCTCTTTTTCTAATTCTCGAACCATGATCTGTAAGCCCCAGTTATTTTTAGATTTAAACTGTAAATGTAATATGAATACGATGTAAATTGAAATTGGACCTATGTATAATGACTATTTTACATCCATTCTTGTTCACCTTGGATCTTGACTCTTGGATATTTATTCATGTTGTAAATCAAAAAGAAAAACCCCTCATATTATGTTGAACCTGCTATTAGTCACAAGTTTATGACTATCACCTTATGTCAATCGTTACCATGATTATGCTATCATCTTATGTCAATCGTCACTATGACTATACTATCACCTTGTGACAACTGTTATCTTGACTAGTACCTTATTTTTTTAGATTTGGAATCTTTATGTTAAATCCCAATATTCCATATGCCAGTAATGTTATCTCAAGTCATACCATGCTATGCTAGTAATCACTTTTGCCTCTTTATACCCATCCCTTTTTATGTTATTCCCTAATTAGATTTATTTGTATCGATTCGAGTTTACGTGCGATGGGAATACGATTTGGGTAGACTAGGTAAAACATGAATTAGCTTTAAACTTGAACATGAACGTTGTTATGACTTGAACCTGAATATGAACATGAACTTGACACGATTTGACAAGGAATATGACCTGAAAACTAGACATGAATCTTGACATGAAAACTTGAACGTGGGCATGACAATTAGATAAACTTGAAAATGGCCAACTCGAGGTTGGGTTGAGTTTGCTGTGTAAATCTGCCCGGAACCGCCCGACAAATCCAGTGGCTGCAAACAATAGGATCCAATGTGGGTAGTTGGTCATATCGCACGTGAAACCCGAGGTTAGACTATGTTGTGGTGTAAATCTGCCCGGAACCGCCCGACAAATCCAGTAACCACAACAGTTAGTCTAATGTGAGAGGTTGGCGTGCACTAATGAATTAATGCCACATGATAGGGTTAAGTCATGAACCACTTGAATATACTTAACCAACTTGACACGGTGATTTGATAGGGTTAAGTCATGAACTGCTTGAACACACTTAACCAACTTGATACATGATTTGGATAGGGTTAAGTCACGAATTTGAATGACAACACTAACTTAACCCATTAGAAACCCTAGTTACGCGGTCCTTTTCAGCAGTAACCCACTTAGATGTATCACGATACCCTGGGACTAGGCAGGGTGGGGCACGATTACTGGGCTGATTGTAAGCGACCAGAATGACAGCTGAGTAGGTGCGCCATTGTAGGTTCTGGCGGACTATGGTCGTGCACGTAGTCCGGAGTTGAAAAAGCAGGCATTGGGCACCCGTAAATTTACACTGTGCGTGCTTGATTCGTGTCGGTGGTTGGAACCATAGGACTTGATACACCCTATGGTGGACCTAGCACAGGTAACTACATTTCAGGATAGGGCCGTATGACACAGACACATGACGAGCTAGGACTTGTAGGGAGCCGATCGATTAGTAGATCGTACCGTAGGACCCCATAATGGGTCACTTCATGATACCGGGCCAAAGGATCATTTCATGGTTAATACTTGACATGGGTTAGAATACTAGTACAGTTGGTGCAACGAACCTTGAATATGCGATGCTAGACTTGACTTATCTTGTTATTTTAATTATCTTACTAGTTCTGTTATCATCCTTATGTTTAATTCCAGTTTTCATATATCATGTTACCTTTACTAGTTTTCATACTGAAAGTCACTAGGGCTTACCAGTCTTTATGACTGACCCTTTTTCTTTCGTCTCTTTTTCTTTCGTCCCCACCTAGGTTCTTAGGGAGGAAACACTAGCCTTTAGCTTGGATTTAGCTTGCTTTCTGACAGCTCATGTACGGTTTGGTCTTGGGCTATGCTATGGATGCTACTGCTATTTATGGGGAATAATCTACTTTTGTTATCTTAAGTTTATGCTTCTTTATTTGGAACTTGATGTAATGGAATAATTTGTATCTTGGATATATGAGTTTTGACTGTTTTCTTGAAAATAATAAGAAGTTGTTTTTAAATTTCTACTGCTGCTTTATTTATGTTCTGCCTTGTGATATCTCTGTACATGTTTACCTAGATAATACTCCACCAAAACTAGTGCATTCCCTTTGTGAGTGACCCTAGTGGAGGTGGAGTGTTACAAAAACCATTTCAAATTCACTTTATTTATTTCAAAAATAAATGAATTATAATTCTAGTTCAAAACTAGTTCATTTCGATAAAAATCTATTTTTATCTTTTCAAATATGGAGTTTTTCATCCCAATTCTTCCCAAATCATTTCTTATGATTTTACACAAATTATTACTTTTTTTAATAATTTTATCAAGGCCCATACAGTCGATTTCCATCAACGGCCATCGAACTACACTTACAACGACCTTTTCCAAATTTGATTTGGATATAATTCCAAATCCAACCGTTAGATTTCAAATTTCTAATATTCGTTAGAAAGCTCTTTTCGATATGAACCCAACGGTTCCGGTTTTAGGAGAATCCGACGGTCGGATCTCCCGTAATATCCATTCAAAGTCAATGGTCGAAATTCACGAACTACCGCGGCGCGGCGCGTTCTATTCAGGCCATTATATATATATATATATATATATATATATATATATATATATATATATTATGTCAATTTCCTTTTAAAACGTATTTATAAATCATTTTAAATTCATTTCAAATTGATTTCAATTCAATTTCAATTCGAATTCATTTCTATCCAATTTCAATTCGAATTCAATTCTATTCAATTTCAATTCGAATTCATTTGAATTTGATTTCAATTCGAATTCAATTCTATTTAATTTTAATTCGAATTCAATTCTATTCATTTTTAATTCGAATTCAATTCTATTCAATTTCAATTCGAATTCATTTTAATTTGATTTCAATTCGAATTCAATTCGTTTCAAAATATCAGAATTTGAAATCACTTCCTTTTCTATATTCATTATAAAAATGAATAAAATCGATATAAATATCGTTCACGTCAAAATGGCGTCATTCTAATCAATATGGCTTCATATATTTCTGGTTTCAAATATCCTAGTTCAAATATTTCTATTAAATTTTTTTTTTGAAACTAGAATGAGGCCCAATCAATTACCATATAATGTTAATTATATGGATTTTCTACAACACATGTATAAAATAACAAAAATACATAATCAACCATCATCCAGAGTGCACCACACAACTGCATAAGCATTAAATATAAATAATTAACGCTTACACGGTCTGTCAATCCATCAATTGACATACAACTAAACAATCGGGATTAGTGTACGTCAAATCTCATCCCAATACCCATGTGGGGTTTCAAACAATCAAACACAGATTTTATTTGAGCAGTTGGGCGATGTGTAAAATTTATCATCCCAATCAATATCATTCAAATGTGTGTATATAAACAAATCGTCCGATTTGTTTATATTTATTTCATTTTAAGTACACGTTAAAAATTCTATTTTTAACTATAAAATATTTTTAACTATATAAATATTTTATTTCACTTCACATCATACCACACAATCAACTACACATCTAAATCAAACAACCAAGCATACAAGCCGTCCATGGTTTGTTGACGACGGGTGTCGCGTGCTACTAAACACCGTCTGCATCCAAGTTTATATTTCAACTAGAAAAATTAAATTAAAGGTGAGAAGTTCTCACCGAGAGCTAAACCAAACGCCACGACTCTTCATATGTAGAATATCTCTCCGTGCTCGCCTTTTGTCACTTTCGTTGCCCGTAGCCACTACATATATAAAAATGACATTTTATATTCTCTTTACTTCACGATAAAATAAAGTTCAGATTTTTTTTCACTTTATATATTTACAACGCTTCTTTCTATATATAAATTATATATTTTTATATTTCTACTTCTTATATAAAGATCAAATTTTTATATCATCACTATAAAAATCACATTTTTTACTTCATTATATATATAATAAAAATCAGATTTTTATTTCGCTACATATATAAAGATAATATTTTTATATTCTCTATTATATAGAAATTCTATTTTCAATACACTAATATAAAAATAGTATTTTTATATCTTCTATTATATAAAGATCATATTTTTAATACACTACACAAGTAAAAAATCATATTTTTTGATTCATTACATATACAAAAATCGCATCTTTATATTCTCTATCTTATAAAAATCATATTTTCGATCTTCCTTTGATATAAAAATCTTTTCTCTGATTATATATAAACATCTCACCTTTGATTATATAAACCTCTCGCCTTTGATTATATAAAAATCTCGCCTTTGATTATATAAACATTTCGCCTTTGATTATATAAAAAATCTCGCCTTTGATTATATAAAAATTTATACTTTGCCATCGTAAAAATCCTAGCTTTGTCATTGTAAAAATCGTACTTTGTATATTGTAAATCTTGACTAAAATTAAAACAATATTTAAAGCAAAAATAAAAATAAACACTCACGGTTTTTGGAAGGAGGAGGGCTTGGCGTCGTTGGGGAGGAGCGGTCATCGTTAGGAGGGGCAGGAGGAAGGCACGGCGCGGTTTCAGTTTTTGGCTGAGGGGGGGTCTCGTGGGGCTGCGCGTCGATTTAGCAGAGGGGGCGGAGGAAGGAGAGGTGGAGGAAGAGAAGGGGAGGAGAGAGGGAACGGGGAGGAGGGAACGGTGGGCGATCGTCGCTGGCGGTGGAGGCTGGATCGAGGGGCGTCGGCCTAGGGTTGTGGGGTCTGAGCGTTTCCCTTTTTTTTCTTTTCTTATTCGGTTCTGAGAAGTAACGAGGGGTGAGGGAGAGATAAGGGCTTGACCAATTCTTTTTATTTAATTTTTATTTTCAAAATTTCAAAAAAGGTACTTTATATTTCGAAGCCAAAATCAAACCCACTGAATGTCGTTCATAGCTAATTACCCCCATTCCGAACACAATGGGATATGTTTCGTAGGCTGATTCGACCTTTTCGATCTGTTTTCATCAAAATCAAAATATAAATTAATATAACGTTCAAATTTGATTTTAATGCACATTTCGATTTACTGTCGTCACATACTAACTCGAAAAATTCCATAAAAATATTTTCTAGCTTCGTATTGACGATACGGTCCTAACAAAACTAGTTTCGCCGAATTCTGAGACCGTTGGAAAAATGGCCATTTTCCAGTCGATTAAAATCAACTAAAACTGGTCAAACGCGTTTTCCTTTGCCGCGCTCACATATTGATTCAAAAAATTACAAAATTTGGAATCTAGCAATAACTTGACATCTCGGATCCAACAAAAGTGGTTTCGTCGAAATCCGAGGTCGTTTGCAAAATTTCCATTTTTAAGGGCCTGAATTCCATAGCGATTATTCAGAATTTTCAACTGGGCATATCTTTTGATTCCCGCTATGAAATTTCGATTTTTTGGATTCGTTGGAAAGATATTCTCAAATAGATTCTATTATTTTTTGTTTCGCTAAAATCCGGTTTATTTTGCACCCGGTATGTTCAATTGAAGTTTGAAATCGAATTATCGAACTACCGCGCCATTTTCAATTCCTTTTATAATTTAAAAAAAATGTTTAAATTCTATCAACGATCTACATAACTATATACGTTCTATTTCTATTAAAAATAAATTTCTCATCGTTATTATTTAAAATAATTCATTTTAAATAATCAAAATTCATCAAAATTGCCAAAATAAAAATTTTAAATTGGCTCGCATTTCCGGGTTGTTACAATCTCCCCCACTTAAAACTTTTCGTCCCCGAAAAGGAACGAAACCGAAAGTTGTTTAACTAATCAACTCAACTTCTGGTATTTTCATTATGGCTTAAGTTCTTCAACTTTTCAGTTTCTAAGAACTTTTCAAATTTTTCAAAAATTTGGCTAACACCCTAAATTTCCGAAAAATTTCGCCATAACCTCCCTTGCACCGGGAGCATCGGGAAAATCCCGAAATTTCCATACAGGCCCTCTGATCTCAAAAAGAAAAAGAAAAAGAAAAAGCCAAGCAGCTAGCCAATCGGCTCATAAAATCATCATCACCGAAACAAAACAGTAAATTATGGTAAACATGTACCTATTTGTCGGGCAAACAATTTTATTTCTCTGCTCTAGCCTCCTTGCTATGACCTGTTCAATGTAAGTACATGTATATGCAAGCAAATACGACCAATTTTCAATACAATTCAATATTCAGTTCAATTAGGCTAAATGGTTCAAAATTTCAAACTAGTAGACAAATAACACAACCATCAATCAATTAGTGGATTAACATTTCAAATTCATAATTTTTGATACATATACAGAAAATCATGTTTTTGATGCCAAATCACAACAATAAATCTATCTAGTTATATTTTGGTTCTCACACCAGTCTAATGGAAATATATATATAGCACACCTTCGAAACACGAAAATAATTACTGATGATGACGCGTCAATCATCAGAATCAGGTCCGTGCGACTAGAGTGTGGTTCTATATCTATCCAGTATATTAAAACTTCGAATATACGTTCATGACGCGTATATGCAAAATAATCATATACTAGATTGGCCAAATTCAATACAAATAAAATATTCAAAAACGTATAATCTAGTTTATATTTTCAAAGCAAAATTGTTTTCATTTGAAATATATACTCTTCACACTCGTTCTAGGATACTACCGATCCCATCTCTAACGAGTCACTCTAATTGGATATTACTAATCCAATATCTGATGAATTCTTTCGTTCGGTTCTAAAGCGTCTTATTCTCTGAGCTATGTAAACCAAAGCTCTGATACCAGCTGAGACGACCCGAACTTCCCCGTGAAGGAAAACCCGGATTGCCTTGAGAACACGACAAAATAGAACGCAGACGGAAGAACCTTTCATTGTATATTACAACAATTCCATCAGAATACAAGAATATACAGAGTATGAATAAATATTATATAACAGAAAAATATCAGAGATTACAATAAATTACATAGCAGCGGAAAATAATACAATATACAACTAAAAGAGATATATGGATACAAAGCTTTCCGGATATCATTCCAGCTGTAAATCAGGATCCTGTGAATATAAATCTGCAAAACCAAAACTACTAGCTGCCCGTGTCAAAATAAGGGCACCCAGTGTTTAGGTTAAAACAATAAACTCCAGGTCAGTCATGGGACTGGTGTGAGAACTAAAACAGTTATTAATCTTTATTTTAAAGTTAGGTAATTCAAGGGACCACGCCGTATAACACAGAACGGGTTTCCTCCTAAGAACACCAGTGCATAAAACAACAACGCAATGCTAAATAAAGAACAATGAAGCTATTATAAGACCCCAGTCCCATCACACAATGCAACGCAAGCCGGAGGATAGGGTTTTACCTTATAATAGCCAAGAATGCTTGATACGTTTAAAACAAATCATTTATTATTACTATAAGTGTATAGTGTATAAAACAACTTCAAATCATAAATATCAATCATAGACGGCATGGGCACCATATATCATGTCGCCATACTAGGCACTACAATCAAAACCGCGAATGTCACGTATTTGGAAGTTGGATTTCCATCTGTGAACCGAGGCAAAAGATAGTCCTCTACCGATTCGAGACTCTCTAGCCCGAGCCTCAGGCAAGCGCGCAGACAAGCCTTGGAGCGACAGGGCCGATCCACCGATGTGGATTAAAATGCCTGAACACTACGTTTCCCCGCCCTTTGGGGCGTAAATGAGCCAACGAATGACTCCATCGGCTTCACATAGTCGCCGATATATCCGAGGCGCCTCGCAACAACAACAACCACATAAGTCAAACTCGTCAGGGCGTGTAAAACCACTGACGCCACTTCTAACTAGAAAGAAACGCATGTCTCCCCTGAGGTCCTCTCCCATTTTTGGTTCACCACCGGGGTGTGAGGCTCGCGAATCATTGCTAAACAAAGCTATGCCACACAGGCGGTGCTTTGATCATCAACCACAAGACTTTGCTTTTCAAAAGAAGCCTTGATCAATTGCCTCTTAGGCATGCCACACAGGCAATTCACTCCATGCGATGGATATCCATCAATATATAACCCCTGAGCTCGTACGTCTCACAGAAGGGCGTTAAGCAAGAGAATAAATTCTCCGCCGCCAAACAAATATATATTTAATAGAAATCTATCACACAGACTGAAATCCAATGTCAGACACACAGTCCATTTACAAGTTCACTCTGGGTCTGAACGAAACCGGGGGCACCTAGTACCCCGTATATCCATCGATCTTCAAGTACGTCTGGACGATCACTAACTGATTCCCTCCTCTTGGGTGTACGACCCAATCAAGATCGGCAGTAATTATCCAAACGACGTGAAGACCTCCAGTCTTCAACCACCGTCTTCATCTTCGACACCACGTCGAATCAGTTATTCAGAATGGGATAAACCCGGTCTTTCTGAATAACTCGCGTATATAATAAACATGTGTTACACAAACACACATATGCCTCATTCCAATTCATCAGTCACTAACCGTAAATTAACAAGAGAATAATTCCCCAAATATTAACCCCGAAGGCCGAAATCAACATCAGATCAATACCCAAGAAACCATTCTGCTTAGCTAACCTACAGTTAGTTTCTAAATTTCACATTCTTAGGGAAAGGTTCCCATTAATTTTATCAAAGATAAATTCTTTAAATTTATTCTTTAATCTTCTTTTGAATATCAATTCAAACCAAATTATGGTTTATCCAAACTAGCCGGGATTAACAAACCTTACCGAAGTAATCATTTATTTTAATTTCCCAATCCTGACCTATTCATCCCATGAAGTAAAAACTGGTAATACTTCATATCTAAGACCACAGTGTTCTCGGTAAATTCAATTACCATTTCACGTTCAAATTTAATTAAAGATTTAACTATCGCCTGGAGTAAAACTGGTGATACTCCATTCTCGATCTTTTCAATCTAATTAACGATTCATTAAAACTCCACTTAGTTTTAATATGTGATTGTGTTAAAGAATCAGTGTCATTAAAAACACGGTTCACGATAAACCCCAAAATCACATCACATTTCAATCAGTCCCTAACCGTAAATTAGCAAGTGAGCAATTCCCTAAGTATTAACCCCGAAGGCCGAAACCAACATCAGATCAATACCCCAGAAACCATTCAACTTAACTAATCTCTAGTTAGTTTCTGATTTTCTTAACTCCTTTGGGTCTAAGAACAGTATTATTGAAGATACCGTTCACGACAACCCAAAATCACATTCCATTAATTATCGGGTTAAAGAACAAGTGTTATTTAAAACACTGTTCATGATAAACCCAAAAATCAATACCAATTCAATTCCAATTAAATATTATTTCATTGGTACACTTCATTAAATCTAAATAAAAAGATTTAATCTTTCTCTCAACTGGGCCTAAGAACAGTGTTAATGAAGACACCATTAACGACAAACCCAAATCACATTTGATATTCAATACAAGGCTCTAAATAGAAAATATATCGGCTTATATTCAATATCAAATTTTACGACCAACAAATATCGTATTGGAAATAACGATATTAATATATCTTTCAAATTCCCATAACAATATCTGTATCATCACGAAATCCAACATCGAAATATTCCAGAGACAATTTCGATTCAAATCCCTTCCAATTTAATTATTGGAAATTCTGGTTATATTTCAAAACCATTTCAAATTCACTTTATTTATTTCAAAAATAAATGAATTATAATTCTAGTTCAAAACTAGTTCATTTCGATAAAAATCTATTTTTATCTTTTCGAATATGGAGTTTTTCATCCCAATTCTTCCCAAATCATTTCTTATGATTCTACACAAATTAATACTATTTTTAATAATTTTATCAAGGCCCGTACAGTCGATTTCCATCAACGGCCATCGAACTGCACGTACAGCGACCTTTTCCAAATGTGATTTGGACATAATTCCAAATCCAACCGTTAGATTTCAAATTTCTAATATTCGTTAGAAATCTCTTTTCGATACAAACCCAATGGTTCCAGTTTTAGGAGAATCCGACGGTCGGATCTCCCGTAATATCCATTCGAAGTCAATGGTCATAATTCACGAACTGCCGTGGCGCGGCGCGTTCTATTCAGGCCTTTATATATATATAATATATATATATATAATATATATCTTATATATATTACGTCGATTTCCTTTTAAAACGTATTTTATAAATCGTTTTAAATTCATTTCAAATTGGTTTCAATTCGAATTCATTTCTATCCAATTTCAATTCGAATTCAATTCTATTTGTAAAGACCCGCAACTTCCCCGTAAAGGAAAGCGTCGGATAGTTCGAGAACAAGCCACAACAGAATACATACAAAAGAACGTTTCATTGTATATTACAACAATGCATCAGATTACAAGAATATACAGAGTATAAATGAATCAATATTACACAGAAATATCAGAGATTTAAATTACATTTAAATACGTCGCAGCGGAAAATAATACAATACACAACTAGAAGGAGATATACGGATACAAAGCTTTCCGGATATCGTTCCAGCTGTAAACCAGGATCCTGTGAATATAAATCTGCAAAACCAAAACTACTAGCTGCCCGTGTCAAAATAAGGGCACCCAGAGTTTAGGTCAAAACAATAAACTCCAGGTCAGTCATGTGACTGGTGTGAGAACTAAAACAGTTAATCTTTATTTTTAAAGTGAGGTAAATCAAGGGACCACGCCGTATAACACGGAACGGGTTTCCTCCCAAGAATACCAGTGCATAAAACAATAGCGCAATGCTAAATAAAGAAAAATGAAGCTATTATAAGACCCAGGTCCTATCACACAATGCAACGCAAGCCGGGGGATAGGGTTTTTACCTTATAATAGCCAAGAATGCTTGATACGTTTAAAACAAATCATTTGATACTATTATAAGTGCATAGTGTATAAAACAACTTCAAATCATAAATATCAATCATAGGCGGCATGAGCATCCCATGCCACTATGTCGCCATATATAGGTTTACAAATAAAACCGCAAAGTTACGTATTTGGAAATTGGATTTCCGTCTATGAACCGAGGCTAGGGATCGTCCTCTACCGATTCGAGACTGTCTAGCCCGAGTCTCAGGATCAGAGCTCGAGTGACCCTTGGAGCGACAGGGCCGGTCCACCGATGTGGATTAAAATGCCTGAACACTACGTTTCCCCGCCCTTTGGGGCGTAAATGAGCCAACGAATGACTCCATCGGACCCGGATCGTACGATCAAACCGAGGCGCCTCGCAACAGCAACAACCACACAGGTGAAAAGTATATAAATGTCAGGGCTGGAAGGTCACTGACACCACCCTAGCTAGAAAGAAACGCATGCCCTCCCTGAGGTCCTCTCCCGTTTTTGGTTCACAACCGGGGTGCGAAACTCGCGAAGTAAACGTTACACAAAGCTATGCCACAAAGGCCGTGCTTTGATCATCACCACAAGACTTTGCTTTTCAACAGAAGCCTTGATCAATTGCCACTTAGGCATGCCACACAGGCAATTCACTCCATGTGTTTGATATCCATCAATATATAACCCCTGTGCTCGTACGTCTCAGAGAAGGGTGTTAAGCAAGAGAATAAATTCTCCGCCGCCAAACAGATATATATTTAATAGAGATCAATCACACGGACTAAAATCCAATGTCAGACACACAGTCCATTTACAAGTCCGTTCTAGGTCTGAACGAAACCGGAGGCATCTAGTACCCCGCATATCCATCGATCTCCAAGTACGTCTGGACGATCCCAACTGTTTCCATCTTCTTGGATGTACAGCCCAATCAAGATCATCAGTAATCACCCAAACGACGTGAAGACCTACGGTCTTCGACCATCGTCTTCATCTTCGACTTATCGTCGTATCAGTTATTCAGAATGGGATAAACCCGGTCTTTCCGAATAACTCGCGTATATTTTAAATAAGTGTTACACAAACACAACATACGCCTCATTCCAATTTATCAGTCACTAACCGTAAATTAATCAAGAGAATAATTCCCCAAATATTAACCCCGAAGGCCGAAACCAACATCAGATCAATATCCAGAAAACCATTCTGCTTGGCTAACCGACAGTTAGTTTCTAAATTTCACATTCATAGGGAAAGGTTCCCATAAATTTTATCAAAGATAAATTCTTTGAATTTATTCTTTAATCATCTTTTGAATTTCGATTCAACTAGTCGGGATTAACGAAACTTACCGAAGTAATCATTTGTTTTAATTCCCCAATCCCAACTTATTCATCCCATGAAGTAAAACTGGTAATACTTCATATCTAACACCACAGTGTTATCGGTAAATTCAATTACCATTTCACGTTCAAAATCTAATTAAAGATTTAACTATCGCCTGGAGCAAAACTGGTGATACTCCATTCTCGATCATTTCAATCTAATTAAAGATTCATTAAAACTCCACTTTGTTTTAATCTTTAACTGGGTTAAAGAATCAGTGTCATTTAAAACACAGTTCACGATAAACCCAAAATCACATTCATTAATTATCGGGTTAAAGAACGAGTGTTATTTAAAACACTGTCCACGATAAACTCAAAAATCAATTCAATTCCAATTAAATATTATTTAATTGGTACACTTCATTAAATCTAAATAAAAAGATTTAATCTTTTCTCAACTGGGTTCAAGGACAGTGTTAGTGAAGACACCATTCACGACAAACCCAAATCACATTTGATATTCAATACAAGGCTCTGAATAGAAAATATATCGGCTTATATTCAATATCAAATTCTACGATTAACAAATGCCGTATTGGAAATAACGATATAAATATATATCTTTCAAATTTCCATAACAACATCTGTATAATCACGAATTCCAACATCGAAATATTCCGAAGACAATTTCGATTCAAATCCACTCCAATGCAATCATTGGAAATTCTGGTTATTTTTAAAACCCTTTTCAAATTCAATTTATTTATTTAAAAATAAATAGAATTATAATTCTAGTTCAAAACTAGTTCATTTCGATAAAAATCTATTTTTATCTTTTCAAATATGGAGTTTTTCATCCCAATTCTCCACAAATCATTTCTTATGATTTTACATAAATTATTAATATTTTTAATAATTTTATCAAGGCCCGTACAGTCGATTTCCATCAATGGCCATCGAACTGCACTTACAGCGACCTTTTTCAAATTTGATTTGGACATAATTCCAAATCCAACCGTTAGATTTCAAATTTCTAATATTCATTAGAAAGCTCTTTTCGATACGAACCCAACGGTTCCGGTTTTAGGAGAATCCGACGGTTGGATCTCCCGCAATATCCGTTCGAAGTCAATGGTCGAAATTCGCGAACTGCCGCGGCGCGGCGCGTTCTATTCAGGCCATTATATTATATATATAATATATATAATATATACTTCGTCGATTTCAATTCAAAACGAATTTTATAAATCGTTTTAATTTCGTTTTCAAAACGATTTCAATTTCATATTCAATTTCTAATCAAAATTGAATATTACAATATAAATTCGTTTTAAATTCATTTCAAATTGATTTCAATTCAAATTGATTTCTAATTCAATTTCAGTTCGTTTTCAATTCAATTCAATTCAATTTCAATTCGTTTTCAATTCAATTCAATTTCAATTCGAATTCATTTCTATTCAATTTCTATTCGAATTTATTTTAAAACGATTTCAATTCTATTCGAATTCATTTCAAATTAATTTCAAATTCATTTCAAATTCATTTCAAATCTATTTGAATTCATTTCAAAAACGATTTCAACTCTATTTGAATTCATTTCAAAATGATTTCAATTCTCTTTAATATTCACTTCAATTTGAATAAAATCGATATAAATATCGTTCACATCAAAATGGCGTCAAACTATCAACGCGGCTTCATATATTTCAATTTTCAAATATTCTACTTCAAATATTTCTTTTTCAAATATTTCTATTCAAATATTTCATTTCAAATATTTCTATTTCAAAACTGGAATGAGGCCCTGACAATTACCACATAATGTTAATTATATGGATTTTCTACAACACATGTATATATCAACAACGATGAATAATCAACTATCATATAAAGTGCATTCTACACTGTATAAGCATCAAATATAAATATTCAACGCTTATAACAGCCTGTCAATCAATCGATCGACATACAACTAAACAATCGGGATTAGTGTACGTCAAATATCATCCCAATACCCGTGTGGGGTTTCAAGCAATCACACACAGATTTTTATTTGTGTAGTTGGGCGATGTGTAAAATTTATCGTCCCAATCAATGTCCTTCAAATAGGTGTACATAAACAAACCGTCCGGTTTGTAAATGAATATTTATTTATTCTCATTCACGTTAAAAATTATATTTTTAACAATAAAATATTTTATTCAGTTCATTTATTCAATAAAATGATATTTTTGTTTTTTTCTAATTTATTTTAGAAAATTTCGGCAGCATAACGGCACGATACTAGAAACGGGACAAGGCCTAGCCTTATCCCCGGTCTAGTGAAGGCCCACGCCATTCACACATCAATCAAATCAATTTCATTTCACCAACCAATTCAATTTAAACCAAATAATCTAACCAACTACACAACCAAACAATTAAACAAACAAGCCATCCATGGTCTGTGGATGACGGGTGTCGGGTGACACTAAACACCGTCTGCATCCTAGTATATATATATATATATATATAACTAGAAAAATTAAATTGAAAGGTGAGAAGTTCTCACCGATAGCTATCCTAACTCCACGGCACTTCTAAGGCAGGAAATCTTCACTGTTCTCGTCTCATATCACTTTCTTCGCCCGTAGCCACTACATATATAAAAATCGAATTTTTACTTCGCTATTCAATATATAAAAATCGAATTTTTACTATGTTATTCAATATATAAAAATCACATTTTTACTTTGCTGTTCAATATATAAAAATCACATTTTTACTTCGATGTTCAATATATAAAAATCACATTTTTACTTCGATGTTCTATATATAAAAATCATATTTTTACTTCGATGTTCTATATATAAAAATCATATTTTTACTTTGATGTTCTATATATAAAAATCATATTTTTACTTCGATGTTCTATATATAAAAATCACATTTTTACTTCGATGTTCAATATATAAAAATCACATTTTTACTTCACTGTTCAATATATAAAAATCACATTTTTACTTCGATGTTCAATATATAAAAATCACATTTTTACTTCGATGTTCTATATATAAAAATCATATTTTTACTTCGATGTTCTATATATAAAAATCACATTTTTACTTCGATGTTCAATATATAAAAATCACATTTTTACTTCGATGTTCTATATATAAAAATCATATTTTTACTTCGATGTTCTATATATAAAAATCACATTTTTACTTCGATGTTCTATATATAAAAATCATATTTTTAAAACCAACACCATTTAGATTTTTAAATCAAGCTACCTATTTAAAAACAATCCTTATATATTTAAATTTAGAACAATGTTTTATTATTTAAAATAACTAAATTTAACCTACGTTTTACTATCTTAAAAACTGATTTTAATCTATGCTTTACTATTTTAACAGTTAAACTAAAAATAAAAATCATTAAAACTTACATTTTTCGAGCCGAAAAGGGGGGGAAGACCCACGGCAGTGCTTAGGAGGAGGAGGGAAGGTCTGAAGCGGCGCTGGTGGTCGATGCCCTCAGGTGGTGGCAGGGGCGGACGGGAGCTCGATGAAGGGAGGTTGGACTTTGCGGTGTTCGATTTGAGGAGCTCGCGGCAGGGAAGAAGACGGTGGAGGAGCTTCGAGATCGGAGAGGGTTGGGGGAGGAGAGAGGAGGGTTGCGGCTAGGCGTGGTAGCCATTGAGGGAGCGGCGGCGTTAATTTCGAGGGGCGACGGGGAAGGGGGGTTTCTGAAAAAAGAGAGGGAGGGTTACGGGTTTGGGCAAATGGAAAGGGGATAGGGGGTTTTATAAAAATTTATATTATTTATTTATTTATTTTAATTCCTAAATGTTGACTTTTTCATACGACCTCCATACGAGGCCCAACGACTGTCGCCCCTAGCGTTATACCCCTATTCTGAACACAATGGGATATGTATCGTAGGCTGATTCGATAGTTACAATCAGTTTCCGCCAAAATCAACATATAACTCTATATATTGAATTTGAATGCACATTTCAATTTACCGGGGTCACATACTAACTAGAAAAATTCCAAAAAAATATTTTCTAGCTTCGTATTGACGATACGGTCCTAACAAAACTAGTTTCATCGAATTCTGAGACCGTTTGAAAAATGGCCAATTTCCAGTCGATTAAAATCAACTGAAACTGGTCAAACGCGTTTTCCTTTGCCACGCTCACATATTGATTCGAAAAATTATAAAATTTGGAATCTAGCAATAACTTGACATCACGGACCCAACAAAATTGGTTTCGTCGAAATCCGAGGTCATTTGCAAAATGTCTATTTTTAAGGGCCTGAATTCCATAGCGACTATTCAGAATTTTCAACTGGACATATCTTTTGATTCCCTCTATGAAATTTTGATTTTTCGGATTCGTTGGAAAGATATTCTCAATTAGATCCTAATGTTTTTGGTTTCACTAAAATCCGGATTGTTTTGCACCCAGTACATTCAATTGAAGTTTGAAATCGAATTATCGAACTACCGCGCCATTTTCAATTCTATTTATAAATATATATAATTATTTATATTCTAACGACGACGTATATAATATATACATTCATATTATATACAAAATAAATTCCTCGTCGATTTTATTTAAAATAATCTATTTTTAATATTCAAAATTCGCTAAATCGCCAAAATAAAAATTTTAAACTGACCCAGATTTTCGGGTTGTTACAATCTCCCCCACTTAAAACTTTTCGTCCCCGAAAAGGAACAAAGTCGAAAGTGGTTTGATCATTCAACTCTACGTTCGATCTGGCTTCCATTCTCCAACTTTTCAGTTTCTGAGAATTTTCAAATTCTTCAAAAATTTGGCTAACACCCTAAATTTTCGAAAAATTTCGCCATAACCTCCCCTGCAATGGGAGCATCGGGAAATCTCAAATAGCTTCCCCGGTCCTTTAGATCTCAAAAAGAAAAAGAAAAAGCCAAGTGGCTAGCCAATAGCCTCATAAAATCATCATCACCCAAACAAAACAGTAAATTATAGTAAACATGTACCTATTTGTCAGGCAAACAAATTTTATTCTTTGCTCTAGCCTCCTTGCTATGACCTGTTCAATGAAAGTATATGTATATGCAAGCAAATGCAGCTAATTTTCAATACAATTCAATATTTGATCAAATTGGCTATACGGTTAAAATTTATCAAACAAATAAACGAACAAAACAAACATCAATCAATTAGTTGATTAGTTTTTGAAATTCATAATTTTGATACATATATAAAAATCAAATTTTTTGATGCCAAATCACAACAATGTATTCTAGCTATATTAGTTTTGGTTCTCACACCAGTCTAATGGAAATATATAGAAAATCATACCTTCGAAACTCGAACATAAATGTTGATGATGTGATCGCTATCATCAATATCATCTTCGGGCGACTAGAGTGTGATGCTATATCTATCCAATATATTAAAACTTTGAATATACGTTTGCAAGGCGTATATGCAAATTCTTTATATACTGAATTGTCCAAAATCAATATAAATAAATTATTCAAATACGTGTAAAACGATTTAAATTTCAAAACAGAATTGTTTTCATTTGAAAAATATACTCTCCACACTCGTTCTAGGATACTACTGATCCCATCTCTAACGAGTCATTCTCATTGGATATTGCTAATCCAATATCTGATGAATTCCTTCGTACGGTTCTAATGTGTCTTTTTCCCTGAGCTTTGTAAACCAAAGCTCTGATACCAACTGTAAAGACCCGCAACTTCCCCGTAAAGGAAAGCGTCGGATAGTTCGAGAACAAGCCACAACAGAATACATACAAAAGAACGTTTCATTGTATATTACAACAATGCATCAGATTACAAGAATATACAGAGTATAAATGAATCAATATTACAAAGAAATATCAGAGATTTAAATTACATTTAAATACATCGCAGCGGAAAATAATACAATACATAACTAGAAGGAGATATACGGATACAAAGCTTTCCGGATATCGTTCCAGCTGTAAACCAGGATCCTGTGAATATAAATCTGCAAAACCAAAACTACTAGCTGCCCGTGTCAAAATAAGGGCACCCAGAGTTTAGGTCAAAACAATAAACTCCAGGTCAGTCATGTGACTGGTGTGAGAACTAAAACAGTTAATCTTTATTTTTAAAGTGAGGTAAATCAAGGGACCACGCCGTATAACACGGAACGGGTTTCCTCCCAAGAATACCAGTGCATAAAACAACAGTGCAATGCTAAATAAAGAAAAATGAAGCTATTATAAGACCCAGGTCCTATCACACAATGCAACGCAAGCCGGGGGATAGGGTTTTTACCTTATAATAGCCAAGAATGCTTGATACATTTAAAACAAATCATTTGATACTATTATAAGTGCATAGTGTATAAAACAACTTCAAATCATAAATATCAATCATAGGCGGCATGAGCGTCCCATGCCACTATGTCGCCATATATGTTTACAAATAAAACCGCAAAGTTACGTATTTGGAAATTGGATTTCGGTCTATGAACCGAGGCTAGGGATCGTCCTCTACCGATTCGAGACTGTCTAGCCCGAGTCTCAGGATCAGAGCTCGAGTGACCCTTGGACCGACAGGGCCGGTCCACCGATGTGGATTAAAATGCCTGAACACTACGTTTCCCCGCCCTTTGGGGCGTAAATGAGCCAACGAATGACTCCATCGGACCCGGATCGTCCGATCAAACCGAGGCGCCTCGCAATAGCAACAACCACACAGGTGAAAAGTATATAAATGCCAGGGCTGGAAGGTCACTGACACCACCCTAGCTAGAAAGAAACGCATGCCCTCCCTGAGGTCCTCTCCCGTTTTTGGTTCACAACCGGGGTGCGAAACTCGCGAAGTAAACGTTACACAAAGCTACGCCACAAAGGCCGTGCTTTGATCATCACCACAAGACTTTGCTTTTCAACAGAAGCCTTGATCAATTGCCACTTAGGCATGCCACACAGGCAATTCACTCCATGTGTTTGATATCCATCAATATATAACCCCTGAGCTCGTGCGTCTCAGAGAAGGGCGTTAAGCAAGAGAATAAATTCTCCGCCGCCAAACAGATATATATTTAATAGAGATCAATCACACGGACTAAAATCCAATGTCAGACACACAGTCCATTTACAAGTCCGTTCTAGGTCTGAACGAAACCGGAGGCATCTAGTACCCCGCATATCCATCGATCTCCAAGTACGTCTGGAAGATCCCAACTGTTTCCATCTTCTTGGGTGTACAACCCAATCAAGATCATCAGTAATCACCCAAACGACGTGAAGACCTTCGGTCTTCGACCATCGTCTTCATCTTCGACTTATCGTCGTATCAGTTATTCAGAATGGGATAAACCCGGTCTTTCCGAATAACTCGCGTATATTTTAAATAAGTGTTACACAAACACAACATACGCCTCATTCCAATTTATCAGTCACTAACCGTAAATTAATCAAGAGAATAATTCCCCAAATATTAACCCCGAAGGCTGAAACCAACATCAGATCAATATCCAGAAAACCATTCTGCTTGGCTAACCGACAGTTAGTTTCTAAATTTCACATTCATAGGGAAAGGTTCCCATTAATTTTATCAAAGATAAATTCTTTGAATTTATTCTTTAATCATCTTTTGAATTTCGATTCAACTAGTCGGGATTAACGAAACTTACCGAAGTAATCATTTGTTTTAATTCCCCAATCCCAACTTATTCATCCCATGAAGTAAAACTGGTAATACTTCATATCTAACACCACGGTGTTATCGGTAAATTCAATTACCATTTCACGTTCAAAATCTAACTAAAGATTTAACTATCGCCTGGAGCAAAACTGGTGATACTCCATTCTCGATCATTTCAATCTAATTAAAGATTCATTAAAACTCCACTTAGTTTTAATCTTTAACTGGGTTAAAGAATCAGTGTCATTTAAAACACAGTTCACGATAAACCCAAAATCACATTCATTAATTATCGGTTTAAAGTACGAGTGTTATTTAAAACACTGTCCACGATAAACCCAAAAATCAATATCAATTCAATTCCAATTAAATATTATTTAATTGGTACACTTCATTAAATCTAAATAAAAAGATTTAATCTTTTCTCAACTGGGTTCAAGGACAGTGTTAGTGAAGACACCATTCACGACAAACCCAAATCACATTTGATATTCAATACAAGGCTCTGAATAGAAAATATATCGGCTTATATTCAATATCAAATTCTACGATTAACAAATGTCGTATTGGAAATAACGATATAAATATATATCTTTCAAATTTCCATAACAACATCTGTATAATCACGAATTCCAACATCGAAATATTCCGAAGACAATTTCGATTCAAATCCACTCCAATGCAATCATTGGAAATTCTGGTTATTTTTAAAACCCTTTTCAAATTCAATTTATTTATTTAAAAATAAATAGAATTATAATTCTAGTTCAAAACTAGTTCATTTCGATAAAAATCTATATTTATCTTTTCAAATATGGAGTTTTTCATCCCAATTCTCCACATATCATTTCTTATGATTTTACATAAATTATTAATATTTTTAATAATTTTATCAAGGCCCGTACAGTCGATTTCCATCAATGGCCATCGAACTACACTTACAGCGACCTTTTTCAAATTTGATTTGGACATAATTCCAAATCCAACTGTTAGATTTCAAATTTCTAATATTCATTAGAAAGCTCTTTTCGATACGAACCCAACGGTTCCGGTTTCAGGAGAATCCGACGGTCGGATCTCCCGCAATATCCGTTCGAAGTCAATGGCCGAAATTCGCGAACTGCCGCGGCGCGGCGCGTTCTATTCAGGCCATTATATTATATATATAATATATACTTCGTCGATTTCAATTCAAAACGAATTTTATAAATCGTTTTAATTTCGTTTTCAAAACGATTTCAACTTCATATTCAATTTCTAATCAAAATTGAATATTACAATATAAATTCGTTTTAAATTCATTTCAAATTGATTTCAATTCAAATTGATTTCTAATTCAACTTCAGCTCGTTTTCAATTCAATTCAATTCAATTTCAATTCGTTTTCAATTCAATTCAATTTCAATTCGAATTCATTTCTATTCAATTTCTATTCGAATTTATTTTAAAACGATTTCAATTCTATTCGAATTCATTTCAAATTCATTTCAAATCTATTTGAATTCATTTCAAAAACGATTTCAACTCTATTTGAATTCATTTCAAAACGATTTCAATTCTCTTTAATATTCACTTCAATTTGAATAAAATCGATATAAATATCGTTCACGTCAAAATGGCGTCAAACTATCAACGCGGCTTCATATATTTCAATTTTCAAATATTCTACTTCAAATATTTCTTTTTCAAATATTTCTATTCAAATATTTCATTTCAAATATTTCTATTTCAAAACTGGAATGAGGCCCAGACAATTACCACATAATGTTAATTATATGGATTTTCTACAACACATGTATATATCAACAACGATGAATAATCAACTATCATCCAAAGTGCATTCTACACTGTATAAGCATCAAATATAAATATTCAACGCTTATAACAGCCTGTCAATCAATCGATCGACATACAACTAAACAATCGGGATTAGTGTACGTCAAATATCATCCCAATACCCGTGTGGGGTTTCAAGCAATCACACACAGATTTTTATTTGTGCAGTTGGGCGATGTGTAAAATTTATCGTCCCAATCAATGTCCTTCAAATAGGTGTACATAAACAAACCGTCCGGTTTGTAAATGAATATTTATTTATTCTCATTCACGTTAAAAATTATATTTTTAACAATAAAATATTTTATTCAGTTCATTTATTCAATAAAATGATATTTTTGTTTTTTTCTAATTTATTTTAGAAAATTTCGGCGGCATAACGGCACGATACTAGAAACGGGACAAGGCCTAGCCTTATCCCCGGTCTAGTGAAGGCCCACGCCATTCACACATCAATCAAATCAATTTCATTTCACCAACCAATTCAATTTAAACCAAATAATCTAACCAACTACACAACCAAACAATTAAACAAACAAGCCATCCATGGTCTGTGGATGACGGGTGTCGGGTGCTACTAAACACCGTCTGCATCCTAGTATATATATATATATATAACTAGAAAAATTAAATTGAAAGGTGAGAAGTTCTCACCGATAGCTATCCTAACTCCACGGCACTTCTAAGGCAGGAAATCTTCACTGTTCTCGTCTCATATCACTTTCTTCGCCCGTAGCCACTACATATATAAAAATCGAATTTTTACTTCGCTATTCAATATATAAAAATCGAATTTTTACTATGTTATTCAATATATAAAAATCACATTTTTACTTCGCTGTTCAATATATAAAAATCACATTTTTACATCAATGTTCAATATATAAAAATCACATTTTTACTTCGATGTTCTATATATAAAAATCATATTTTTACTTTGATGTTCTATATATAAAAATCATATTTTTACTTCGATGTTCTATATATAAAAATCATATTTTTACTTCGATGTTCTATATATAAAAATCACATTTTTACTTCGATGTTCAATATATAAAAATCACATTTTTACTTCGCTGTTCAATATATAAAAATCACATTTTTACTTCGATGTTCAATATATAAAAATCACATACTTCGATGTTCTATATATAAAAATCACATTTTTACTTCGATGTTCAATATATAAAAATCACATTTTTACTTCGATGTTCTATATATAAAAATCATATTTTTACTTCGATGTTCTATATATAAAAATCACATTTTTACTTCGATGTTCTATTTATAAAAATCATATTTTTAAAACCAACACCATTTAGATTTTTAAATCAAGCTACCTATTTAAAAACAATCCTTATATATTTAAATTTAGAACAATGTTTTATTATTTAAAATAACTGAATTTAACCTACGTTTTACTATCTTAAAAACTGATTTTAATCTATGCTTTACTATTTTAACAATTAAACTAAAAATAAAAATCATTAAAACTTACATTTTTCGAGCCGAAAAGGGGGGGGGGGAAGACCCACGGCAGTGCTTAGGAGGAGGAGGGAAGGTCTGAAGCGGCGCTGGTGGTCGATGCCCTCAGGTGGTGGCAGGGGCGGACGGGAGCTCGATGAAGGGAGGCTGGACTTTGCGGTGTTCGATTTGAGGGGCTCGCGGCAGGGAAGAAGACGGTGGAGGAGCTTCGAGATCGGAGAGGGGTGGGGGAGGAGAGAGGAGAGAGGAGGGTTGCGGCTAGGCGTGGTGGCCATTGGGGGAACGGTTGCGTTGATTTCGAGGGGCGACGGGGAAGGGTGGTTTCTGAAAAAGAGAGGGAGGGTTACGGGTTTGGGCAAATGGAAAGGGGATAGGGGGTTTTATAAAAATTTATATTATTTATTTATTTATTTTAATTCCTAAATGTTGACTTTTTCATACGACCTCCATACGAGGCCCAACGACTGTCGCCCCTAGCGTTATACCCCTATTCTGAACACAATGGGATATGTATCGTAGGCTGATTCGATAGTTACAATCAGTTTCCGTCAAAATCAACATATAACTCTATATATTGAATTTGAACGCACATTTCAATTTACCGGGGTCACATACTAACTAGAAAAATTCCAGAAAAATATTTTCTAGCTTCGTATTGACGATACGGTCCTAACAAAACTAGTTTCATCGAATTCTGAGACCGTTTGAAAAATGGCCAATTTCCAGTCGATTAAAATCAACTGAAACTGGTCAAACGCGTTTTCCTTTGCCACGCTCACATATTGATTCGAAAAATTATAAAATTTGGAATCTAGCAATAACTTGACATCACGGACCCAACAAACTGGTTTCGTCGAAATCCGAGGTCATTTGCAAAATGTCTATTTTTAAGGGCCTGAATTCCATAGCGACTATTCAGAATTTTCAACTGGACATATCTTTTGATTCCCGCTATGAAATTTTGATTTTTCGGATTCGTTGAAAAGATATTCTCAATTAGATCCTAATGTTTTTGGTTTCACTATAATCCGGATTATTTTGCACCCGGTACATTCAATTGAAGTTTGAAATCGAATTATCGAACTACCGCGCCATTTTCAATTCTATTTATAATTATATATAATTATTTATATTCTAACGACGACGTATATAATATATACGTTCATATTATATACAAAATAAATTCCTCGTCGATTTTATTTAAAATAATCTATTTTAAATATTCAAAATTCGCTAAATCGCCAAAAAAAAATTTTTAAACTGACCCAGATTTTCGGGTTGTTACACTATTCAATTTCAATTCGAATTCATTTGAATTTGATTTCAATTCGCATTCAATTCTATTTAATTTTAATTCGAATTCAATTCTATTCATTTTTAATTCGAATTCAATTCTATTTAATTTCAATTGGAATTCATTTTAATTTGATTTCAATTCGAATTCAATTCGTTTCAAAATATCAGAATTTGAAATCACTTCCTTTTCTATATTCATTATAAAAATGAATAAAATCGATATAAATATCGTTCACGTCAAAATGGCGTCAATCTAATCAACACGGCTTCATATATTTTTATTTTCAAATATCCTAGTTCAAATATTTCTATTCAAATTTTTTTTTTGAAACTGGAATGAGGCCCAATCAATTACCATATAATGTTAATTATATGGATTTTCTACAATACATGTATAAAATAACAACGATACATAATCAACCATCATGCAGAGTGCACCACACAACTGCATAAGCATTAAATATAAATAATTAACTCTTACACAGTCTGTCAATCCATCGATTGACATATAACTAAACAATCGGGATTAGTGTACGTCAAATCTCATCCCAATACCCGTGTGGGGTTTCAAACAATCAAACACAGATTTTATTTGAGCAGTTGAGCGATGTGTAAAATTTATCATCCCAATCAATATCAGTCAAATGTGTGAATGTAAACAAATCGTCCGATTTGTTTATATTTATTTCATTTTAAATACACGTTAAAAATTCTATTTTTAACTATAAAATATTTTTAACTATATAAATATTTTATTTCACTTCACATCATACCACACAATCAACTACACATCTAAATCAAACAACCAAGCATACAAGCCGTCCATGGTCTGTGGACGACGGGTGTCGGGTGCTACTAAACACCATCTGCATCCTAGTATATATTTCAACTAGAAAAATTAAATTAAAGGTGAGAAGTTCTCACCGAGAGCTAAACCAAACGCCACGACTCTTCATATGTAGAATATCTCTCCGTGCTCGCCTTTTGTCACTTTCGTTGCCCGTAGCCACTACATATATAAAAATCACATTTTTATATTCTCTCTACTTCACGATAAAATGAAGTTTAGATTTTTTTTTCACTTTATATATTTACAACGCTTCTTTCTATATAAAAATTATATATTTTTATATTTCTACTTCTTATATAAAGATCGAATTTTTATATCATCACTATAAAAATCACATTTTTACTTCATTATATATATAATAAAAATCAGAATTTTATTTCGCTACATATATGAAGATAATATTTTTATATTCTCTATTATATAGAAATTCTATTTTCAATACACTACTTATATAAAAATAGTATTTTTATATCTTCTATTATATAAAGATCATATTTTTAATACACTACACAAGTAAAAATCATATTTTTTGATTCATTACATATATAAAAATCGCATCTTTATATTCTTTATCTTATAAAATTCATATTTTTGATCTTCTTTTGATATAAAAATCTCGTCTCTGATTATATATAAACATCTCGCCTTTGATTATATAAAAATCTCGCCTTTGATTATATAAACATTTCGCCTTTGATTATATAAAAAATCTCGCCTTTGATTATATAAAAATTTATACTTTGCCATCATAAAAATCCTAGCTTTGTCATTGTAAAAATCCTACTTTGTATATTGTAAATCTTGACTGAAATTAAAACAATATTTAAAGAAAAAATAAAAACTCACGGTTTTTGGAAGGAGGAGGGCTTGGCGTCGTCGGGGAGGAGCGGTCATCGTTAGGAGGGGCAGGGGGAAGGCGCAGCGCGGTTTCAGTTTTTGGCTGAGGGAGGGGGGGGTCTCGTGGGGCTGCGCATCGATTTAGCAGAGGGGGCGGAGGAAGGAGAGGTGGAGGAAGAGAAGGGGAGGAGAGAGGGAACGGGGAGGAGGGGGCGGTGGGCGATCGTCGCTGGCGGTGGAGGCTGGATCGAGGAGCGTCAGCCTAGGGTTACGGGGTCTGAGCGATTCCCTTTTTTTGTTTTCTTATTCGGTTCTGAGAAGTAATGAGGGGTGAGGGAGAGATAAGAGCTTGACCAATTCTTTTTATTTAATTTTTATTTTTAAAATTTCAAAAAAGGTACTTTTTATTTTGAAATCAAAATCAAACCCACCAACTGTCGTTCATAGCTAATTACCCCCATTCCGAATACAATGGGATATGTTTCATAGGCTGATTCGACCGTTTCGATCTATTTTTGTCAAAATATAAATTAATATAATGTTCAAATTTGATTTTAACGCACATTTCGATTTATTGGCATCACATACTAACTCGAAAAATTACAGAAAAATATTTTCTATCTTCGTATTGACGATACGGTCCTAACAAAACTAGTTTCGCCGAATTCCAAGATCGTTGGAAAAATGGCCATTTTCCAGTCGATTAAAATCAACTAAAACTGGTCAAACGCGTTTTCCTTTGACGCGCTCACATATTGATTCGAAAAATTACGAAATTTGGAATCTAGCAATAACTTGACATCGTTGATCCAACAAAAGTGGTTTCGTCGAAATCCAAGGTCGTTTGCAAAATTTCCATTTTAAGGGCCTGAATTCCATAGCGACTATTCAGAATTTTCAACTGGGCATATCTTTTGATTCCCGCTATGAAATTTCGATTTTTCGGATTCGTTGGAAAGATATTCTCAAATAGATTCTATTATTTTTGGTTTCGCTAAAATCCGGTTTATTTTGCACCCGGTATGTTTAATTGAAGTTTGAAATCGAATTATCGAACTACCGCGCCATTTTCAATTCCTTTTATAATTTAAAATAATTATTTATATTCTATCGACGATCTACATAACAATATATTCTATTTCTATTAAAAATAAATTTCTCATCGTTATTATTTAAAATAATTCATTTTAAATAATCAAAATTCATCAAAATTACCAAAATAAAAATTTTAAATTGGCTCGCATTTCCGGGTTGTTACATGATCTAATGTTGGTTTCGGCCTTCGGGGTTAATATTTAGGGAATTGTTCTCTTACTAATTTACGGTTAGTGACTGATGAATTGGAATGAGGCGTATGTTGTGTTTGTGTAACACTTGTTTATTATATACGCGAGTTATTCAGAAAGACCGGGTTTATCCCATTCTGAATAACTGATTCGACGATGTGTCGAGGATGAAGACGGTGGTCGAAGATCGGAGGTTTTCACATCGTTTGGGTGATTACTGATGATCTTGATTAGGATGTACACCCAAGAGGAGGGAATCAGTTGGTGATCATCCAGATGTACTTGGAGATCGATGGATCCACGAGGTACAAGGTGCCTCTGGTTTCGTTAAGACCCAGAACGAACTTGTAAATGGACTGTGTGTCTGACAATGGATTTTATTCTGTGTGATTGATTTCTGTTAAATATATATCTGTTTGGCGGTAGAGAATTTATTCTCTTGCTTAACGCCCTTCTCTGAGACGTACGAGCTCAGAGGTTATATATGATGGATATCAAACGCAAGGAGTGAATTGCCTGTGTGGCATGCCTAAGTGGCAATATGATCAAGGCTTCTGTTGAAAAGCAGAGTCATGTGGTTGATGATCAAAGCACGGCCTATGTGGCATAGCTTTGTGTAGCGTTGATTCGCGAGCCTCACACCCCGGTTGTGAACCAGAAACGGGAGAAGGATCCAAGGAGGGCATGCGTTTCTTTCTAGCTAGGGTGGTATAACAACCCGTGTCTTTATAACATGTAATAACCATAAATCGAGGCAGAATTAATTTTTAAATAAGAATCAGGGGAAACGGGTTGCGCCATTGCGTTCATCTCGAAATTCTGCTTGGAAACGAGTCCGAATTTTCGAAAATTGGAGTCCGTATGACCAAGTTATGACCATTCGAAGTTTTCAGAAGTTTTCTGTGACGTTCCCAAAATCCGAGGGGCGGTATTAAGGATAGTCATTGGAATATAACACATTAATCATCATAGCAGAGTACAGATAATAGCAAAACAATAAATAGAACAATTTTACATGGATATGACAGCGGAATCACAACATGTAACAACATCAGAATAGCACAGCGTAGGATATAACTTAGTAAATAAAAGGGGAGTGATCAGTCATCATCGCCAGAGGCGGAATACATACATGCAGTGAGACATAATAAGGGTATCAGTCTACATCGCCGAAAGTGGTACATATACATACAATAAGAAGTACTGAAAGTAAAGCAGTCTGCATCGCCAGTGGCGGAATCATAATATAAGTACAATAATGGCGGAAAATGTCAAAGTCGTCTCTGTGAAGTCAGCCTCGCCATAAGCCAAAATGCACTCTATGCAACAGTGCAGAGCCAAAAACAACCTGTCACCTGTGAACTAGGCTGCCCGTGTGAAAATAAGGGCACCTGCGTTTGTAAAGTGAAACAAACAACGAGTCAGTCATGGGGACTGGTATGAGGAATCTATTTAATAGTTTAAACAACAGTAATAAGCAAATCATAGGACCACGCCACTTTCGCGGAACGGGTTTACTCCAGTGATTGCTAGTGCATCTAAAACAAAGTAAATTCTTTAAAACAACGCAATGCTTTTAAAAAGAATGAAGCCATTATAAGACTCAGGTCCCATCATACAATGCAACGCAAGCCGGAGGATAGAGTTTTACCTTATAATGGCCAAATATGCTTGATACGTGTAAAGAAAAAATCATTTGATATTATTACTAGTGCATATATGTTTCAAAAATGAATAGCATCACAAATATCAATCATAGACGGCATAAGTGCCCCATACCACTATGTCGCCATACTAGTTCTACAACCGAGTCCGTTATTTCGTATTGGAAATTGGATTTCCGTCATGAGTTGAGGCAAGGGGCAAGCTCCTCTCCGCTTCGAGACATTCTAGCAAATGCCTCAGGACTACACACTCTGGGTAACCCCTGGATCTTCAGGGCCGGTCCTCTCTTACGTTTGAGGATTAATTATGCCTGAACACATGTTTCCCGGTCCTTACAGACCTATAATCGAGGCGCCTCGCATTCCAACAACCACATAGGTGAAAAATAGATATATATGTCAGGGCTGGTAAGTCACTGACACCACCATAGCTAGAAAGAAACGTCGTGCTCTCCCTGCAGTCCGTATCCCGTTTTTAACTCATACCGGGGTGTGAGGCTCGCGAATCTACGAAATACACAAAGCTAGGCCACGTAGAGCGTGCTTTGATCATCATCCATAAGACTTTGCTTTGCAACAGAAGCCTTGATCACAACATCTTGGCATGCCACGTAGGCAGCCCACTCCATATGATTGATTTCCATCGATATATAACCTCTGAACTCGTACGTCTCAGAGAAGGGCGTTAAGCAAAAGAATAAATTCTCCGCCGCCAAACAGATATATATTTAACAGAGATTAATCAGTATAGAACAAAATCCAATGTTAGACACACAGTCCATTTACAAGTCCGTTCTGGGTCTAAACGAAACCGGAGGCGTCAAATTCCTCGTATATCCGTACAATCAACACATACGTTCAGACGGCTACTACTTCCGTCCCTTTCCGGTAGCTACTCCGGTCAGGAACCTCAGCAGCGCCCATCCAACCGATACGAAGATCGTCGGTCTTGAAGCATCTTTGCATTTCCAAATTTGAATAGCTCGATCAATTATTTGAAATAAGGGTTAGCTCGGCCTTTTCAAATAATTCACGTCATTAGAATTTAAATCGATTCTTTCCATGGTTATATTATTCGACATCCATCTTTCAGTTCATTAGTGTTATTTTCGTGTCAAGCACATACAACCATCCAATATCAAACAATTCAAGCCCAATTGGTTTATTTGCAATCTATGTTGCTTATAATATTTTATAACGATTTTTCGCCATTTTTATTTATTTAAAAATGGCCATATTTAATTAAACGACGTTTCAGGTCGTGCCGTGGCACTGGCGCTGTTTTTCCTCTAATTTGTTTTACACATATCGGAAAATCTAACCGTTGGATTTCTACAAAGTCTGTATCAGTGGGAAGATATTCCCAAAGCGAACCCAACGGTTCCAGTTTCGTGAAAATCCGACGGTCGGTTCTCCCACACTAGTCGTTTGAAGTTACGGTTTCAAAATTCGAACTGCAGCATCGTTATTCGATTTAATTTAATTATATTTATATATAAATATAAATGATTCTGGCGCTGTTTTTCTTCAGATTTGAATTACACATATCGGAAAATCTAACCGTTGGATTTTTACAAGGTTGGTGTCGTTGGGAAGATATTTCCAAGGCGAACCCAGCGGTTGCGGTTTCGGGAATATCCGATGGTCGGATTTCTCGTACTAATCGTTTCAAATTACGATTTCGAAACACGAACTGCACGGCTTCGATTCCTTTTAATTATGTTTATATTTATATATATATAGTTCATTCTATAATTCCAACTATAGTTTGTTCTATATTTTCAACTTCGTTTTCACTTCAAATATTTCACTAATGCCTTAATATTTCGAAAAATTTCGCCATAACCTCCTTTGTACGGGGAGGGGTTTGGAAATTTATTGGGCCGTGTTAGGTACCCAATAAATCCTAAAAAGCATCCACATATTTATAGTGATATATTCTGGTGTTTACGGGGGAGAATGTATAGATAATCACTCCAGAGAATAAATACTCATCACCCCGTTTCCGTGTGGAAATAAATAGTCCATGTGCCGTATCTAATAACTAGAGAGACGTGATTATTGTCAACTCCAGACCCGTGTGGGGTTTTTATTAATCTGGCAGTTTATCGTTATATTTTATATAGTCCATATCAGTCATCAGTTCTACCTGTAGTATAAAATCATCGCTATACAAGCCTCTCGCTCGTATGGTAAATCTTCCACCTCGTCACACAAGCTCCAATTGCTTATGTGGAATATGATGAAGTATGCCTATCGTCAAGAAGTATGCCATGTAGTGTAGTTCAAAATTAATTGTTACTATCCTATGGCGATATTTATTATTTCACACAGAATAACCAGCACTCCGTATCCAATGGTATTCACAGGAGTTGATATAAAAATAAAATTTCGCAGCCAACTCATCAAGGTTTACCTATTTGTCGGGCACGCAAATAATTTCTTTACTCTACAGCTAATCCATTTTTCCTGTTCAACACATGTATATATATGTAGAACAAAGCTAATAATAATATTTCTAGCAAACTATTATTTATTTCAACACGTATGTATTTTTATTCAAAGCGTAAACATGATAAAAGAAATATTTTTATCATCAAAAATATTTATTCAACACGTGAATGTTTTTAACACTTCAAATTCACAATAAAAATGTAGTTTTTATTGTCTATTCGTTTTATTTTAAAATATGATAACATTCAACACATGAATTTCAACTCGACGAACGAATTTCAATTCAACACATGAATATTCTCTATAGTTTGTATATATATAAAAATGTGATTTTTCCCGCTAAAACTATTTGTTTAAATTCAAATAATATTCAACACATGAATTTCAACTCGACGAACGAATTTCAATTCAACACATGAATATTATCTATAGTTTGTATATATATAAAAATGTGATTTTTATCGCTAAAACTATTTGTTTAAATTCAAATAATATTCAACACATGAATTTCAACTCAACGAATGAATTGCAACTCAACACATGAATATTTGTTATCAACATATGTAATTTATTTCAACGAATGGAAATTTTTCTAACACATGTATATTTCAGAAAATTTCGGCAGCATAACGGCAGGGTAGTTAAAACCGGGACCGTCCCTAGTACGGCTCCTCGCTCTACCTTAAAACCTCGTGGTTTTTGACAATGGGGATCATGCATCTAGTTCGCACGCAGGCAGCATGTTTTATTTTCAATTCCACAATCCTATTCTAATTTGTTTCAACCACAAGAGGGTATTTTTCAACCACAAAGGTATTTTTCAACCACAATATCAACCACAAACAATTATTTCCAACCATTCGTCATACCATATAATATCACGTCAATCACAAGCAATAAATATCGTCCGTGGTCTGTGGACGAGGGGAGTATATATATATATATATATATATATATTATAATTCACTTGCATTTCATCACCATTCAAAGCATATATGTTTCATTCAACGCTTGTATAATTTATACATCGCTAATATAACTTATACAACACATGTACATGAGGTATACAATGCGTATATAACTTACACTTCGCTTACATAATTTATACAACGCGATTCCATTCACACAATTTAGTTTAGATTCCTTACATTGGTTATTGAAGTGCTAAAAATCCTAGGAAGATCAGAAAAATCCGCGGCTTCTTCTAGAATGTAGAGAGCCTCCTTGCGGTCACGGTGTCTCCTGTTTCATCGAATTTTGTTAACGAACGAAAAAGATATTGTTTTTCAAAGTTTTGCAACGCTTTATAGTGTTATTTTCATTTCAGAATAATAAAGGTCGTACCTTTATTTTTGATTCGAAACTGGGGTTGAAAAATTCGTGAAATCTATCGATCGTTGCTTCGATCAGGTGGTGCCACGTGGAAGAGCTACGAACCAGCTCCCTGTCGGTGGTGGTGCGGTCCCCTTCGGTGGTCGGAGGAAGGCGGCGCGGCGTTAGGAAGGTGGCGACTTCCTCGGCGTGGTTCAGGCGATACAGGCGATGGTAGAGGGCGGCGTTTTGTCGGATGTGAAGAGGGGAGGAGGGGCTGTCGAACTGGAGTGGTGGCGCGGCCTACAGGTGGTGGTGGCAGCGGAAAAGTTGAAGGGAAATTTTGAGCTTCTTGGATCATCGGTTTCGTCTGTGGCGGCTAGGGCTTTTGATAATTTTTTTTTAAAGGAAAAATCCTATTGGTCGAGACTTTATAGGAAAATTTAAATAGTGTTTTTGCAAACGAACTCGAAATCAAACCCAACGACTGTCGCCGCTAGCTAAATACCCCCATTCCGGACACAATGGGATATGTTTCGTTAGCCAATTCAACTGTTACAGTCAGTTATTTTTCAAATTAAAATATAAAACATTCAATATTTAATTTGAACGTCCATTTCAATTTGCCGGGGCCACAAACTGAATCGAAAAATTCCAGAAAAATAAATCTAGCTTTGTTTTGACGATACGGTCCTAACAAAACCAGTTTCGTCGAATTCTGAGCTCGTTTGAAAAACGGCCATTTTTAGGTCGACCCATTTTAACAGAAATTGACCAATCACATTTTCTTTTGCCCCGCTCACATACTAGCTTCAAAAATTATGAAATTTGAAACCTAGCAATAGTTTGATATCCCGGACCCAACAAAAGTGGTTTCGTCGAATTCCGAGGTCGTATGCAAAATATCAATTTTCAAGGGCTATATATGCTATATAGCCACCTTTCTGAAAATTCATTTGGCCATAACATTTGATTCCCGCTATGAAACTTCGATTTTTCAGATTCGTTAGAAAGGTATTCATAAACAGATTTAAATATTTTCAGTTTTGCTAAAATCCGTTACATTTTCCACCCGGTACAGTCAGACAAAATTTGTATTCAAAATTTCAAACTGCAATACTATACCCAATTCTCTATTTTATTGAAATATGCTATTTCAATTATTCAAATTCTTTGGTATTAACCAATTTTAAAATTTTTAAATTGGTTCACATTTTCCGGGTTATTACAATCTCTCCCACTTAAAACTTTTCGTCCTCGAAAAGGAACTAACAGCAAAGTAGGAAACTAAATGTAAATGCAAAGTATTGTAAAGGTACCTTGCACCAGAGTTAGTCAGAGATGTCCACTCTACATTTGGGGTAGGCTTGTTTAATGCTTTCCTCAGTCTCCCAAGTACAGTCTCTAGGATCACTACTCCACTGCACTTTGACTAAATGAATCTTTTTGCTCCTTAGCTCTCTAGTTTCTTTGCCAACTATCTTTAATGGCTCTCTCCTGAGTGCTAATTCTGGAGTTATGTCAATATCCTGTTGCGCTGCTTCTTCCACAACAAGATCTGGATCATGAACATGTTTTCTGAGTTGAGACACGTGGAACACATCATGTACACCGGCAACCAATCAGGTAATGAAACCCTATATGCAAGAGTTCCAATCCGTTCAAGTATAGGAAAGGGACCAATAAATCTCGGTGCCAACTTCCCAGTCTTGCCAAATCTGATTACTCCTCGCATTGGAGATACTCTTAGATAAACATAATCGCCAACGACAAATGATAAGTCTCTTCTTCTCGCATCAGCATAACTTTTCTATCGGCTCTGTGCGGTTTTCAATCGCTTCTTAATGAAATCGACTTTATCCGATGCTTCTCGAATCATATCGGGCCGTAACACAAGTCTGTTGCCAGGTTCTACCCAACATGCGGGAAATCTGCACGGTCTACCGTATAATGCTTCAAATGGAGACATTCCCAGACTTGCTTGATAGCTATTGTTATAAGAGAATTCAGCTAAATGTAAGTGATCTTCCCATGAGCCTCCAAAATCGATAACGCAAGCTCGCAGTAAATCTTCTAGAATCCTATTCACCCACTCAGTTTGGCCGTCTGTCTGTGGGTGATAAGCGGTGCTTAAATTCAATTTGGATCCCAATTCTGTCTGGAATGCTTCCCAGAATTTGCTAGTAAACAGGGGATCTCTATCACTGACTATATTGAGCGGCACCCCATGCAGTTTAACTATTTCTTTGAAGTAAATCTGTGCTAAGCTTTGAGCCATTCTATTGGATCGGACAGGTATGAAATGGGCAGTCTTCGTGAAGCGATCTACGATTACCCATATACTGTCGTTTCCTTTCCTAGTTCGAGGCAAGCCATCGATGAAGTCCATCGAAACATGTTCCCACTTCCATCCTGGAATTTCTAATGGTTGTAATAGTCCAGCTAATTTCTGTTGATCGCTCTTAACTAGCTGACAAGTGGGGCATCTACTAACATATAATGAAATATCTCTTTTCATCGCCTTCCACCAGAATGTGTGCTTGATATCGTTATACATTTTGCTCACACCGGCATGGATACTTAATTTGGACTTGTGGCATTCATCTAGAACTTCTCTCTTTGGTTCGGAGATGTCGGGAACACAAATTCTTCCTTTTAATCTCAGAACCCCCTCACTATCCACTTGGAAGCTGGAGTCTATGCCCTCATTGATTCTTTTGATCGTCACGTTTACAAAATTATCCTCTTTTTGAAGGGTCGATATCCTGTCAATTAAAGAAGACGTAATGATAAAACTGGCAATGATTTCATTCTTTCTGCTGAGCGCATCTGCTACAACATTGGCTTTCCCTGGAGTGTATAGAATTTCAAAATCATATGCCGCAAGGAATTCTAACCAACGCTGTTGTCTCAAGTTTAGATCCTTCTGAGTGAATAGATATTTCAAGGATTGATGATCCGTGAATAGTTCGAACTTCTCACCCAGTAAATAATGCCTCCAGATTCTTAAAGCAAACACGATAGCTAATAACTCAAGATCATGAGTTGCATAGTTTCTTTCATGCGGCTTCAGCTGACGGCTGGCATAAGCGACCACTTGGCCTTTTTGCATTAGTACTGCGCCTAGCCCTCTAATAGAAGCGTCTGTCCATACAGTCAAGTCTTGGTTGCCTTCTATAATTGTCAATACTGGAGCGGTTGTCAATTTCAGTTTCAGCTCCTGGAAAGCTTCTTCACATTCGGGAGTCCATTTGAATTTCTCGTGCTTCTTTGTAAGCTTTGTCAATACACCAGATATCTTTGAAAAATCCTGAACGAATTTCCGATAGTAACTAGCCAATCCAAGGAAACTTCGAACTTCTGTGGGGGTAGTAGGTTGTTTCCAGTTCGGAATCGCTGTAATTTTGCTTGGATCTACAGCAATCCCTTCTTTCGATATGACATGGCCTAGGAACTTTACTTCATCCTGCCAGAAGACACACTTAGAAAATTTAGCTTTCAAGACATTTCTCCTTAGAATTTTCAACACTTGTTCTAAATGTTTTGCATGCTCGCCTTCCGACTTGGAGTAGATTAAAATGTCATCGATGAAGACTAGAACAAATTTATTCAATACACCACGGAACACTCTGTTCATAAGATCGACGAAGTATGCCGGAGCATTACACAAGCCGAACGGCATTACTAACCATTCGTAGAATAAATCGGGACCCCTGAAGGCTGTCAAAGGAACACAATCTTCTGCTATACGTAATTGGTGGAAACCTGTAGCTAGGTCCATTCTGGAGAATACTGTCGACCCATTTAATTGATCTAACAGATCATCTATACGTGGCAAGGGATATTTGTTCTTAAGTGTCTGTTTATTGAGATCTCGATAATCAACACAAAGTCTTAGAGTACCGTCTGATTTCGGGACAAATACTACTGCTGCTCCCCAAGCTGAAAAGCTCGGTCTGATCAGACCTTTCCAAAGCAATTCTCGGGTTTGCCTACCTAACTCTTCTTTTTCTTTCGGGGCCATTCTTCTAATTGGATGTACTACTGGTCTGGCATTCGGAATTAGATCTATTCTAAATTCAATTTCTCTTTGCGGCGGTAAGTTTTCTACTTCTTCAAACACATCCGCATAGTTTTTAACGACCGGTATCTTTTCTAATGAAAGGGGAGTAACTTCTAAAGAAGACCAAAATTCTATTCTATTAATTTCTGAGCCATGGCATGGTATAGTGATATGCCCAAATTTTGTGCTAACTTTCACGATTCTTTCGGCACATCTAACTTCGGCCTTATATTTTGTCAACCATTCCAAACCGAGAATAATGTCGAATTCAGACAAATCCATGACTATTAAGTTGATGGGAAACTTGTAACATGAATAAGAGATAGGCACTCTGCAGTACGAACTGAGACTAACAGAACCTCCTATCGGGTTTTGGACTTTAATTGGTTCTTTTAGAATTCTTTGTTTCAATTTTAACTTGTGAACAGTGTTACCAGAAATGAAGCTACGTGATGCACCAGTATCAAAAAGTACAGAAACAGGAATATTTTTAATGGTAAGGGTACCTCCCAAGACATCGGGTTTACCTGATCCATCGGTGATAGCTGGCAGGGCCCCCCCGTCATACACATGAGCCACTTGTGCATTCTGCTTCAGAGGACAGTTCCTGCTATAGTGCCCTTTCTTATGGCAGTTGTAGCATTCGGCTGAGTCTGGATTTGCCTTTGGCTTCCTCAGGGCTTTGCACACATTAGAAAAATGTCCTGGCTTCCCGCAGTTGTAGCAATTCCCTTTGGGGATCTTTCCGGGTTTCTGAGTAGCGGCCGCTGTAATGCTAGACTCTGGCTGATCTGCTGAAGCCTTGCGCTTATTTCCAGCTTGGCTTTTGGCGTGGTCTTGGCTGGCATACCTTTCATCCATATCTTCATAATTGCAAGCCATTTCTACTAATTCTGAGAAGGAGAGTTTGATGTTTCTCATGGCTCTGTCATGGTACTTGCGCTTTAGCCCAAATATAAATCTCTTGTTCTTGGCTTTGTTAGTCATAATAAGCTCTGGGGCGTAGCGCGACAACTGGGTGAATTTATTGAGGTAATCCTGGATAGAGAGATTTCCTTGCTGGAGATTAGCAAACTGCTCTCGCATCCTCTCTAAGGCCTGTTCAGGTACAAACTTCTCGTTGAACATGGTTTTGAATTGCTCCCAGGTCCTGATAGTACCTGCTGCATCCTCTGAGGTGATGGCATCCCACCACAGCTCTGCTTCCTCCTGTAGGAGCCAAATACCTAGTCGTGCTTTGTTGTTGGTTCCCAAACCCATGACTTCAAAGATTTTCTCACAAGTCTTCAACCAAGCTATAGCCTCGGTCAGTGTACCAGTGCCAGAAAAGGGTTTTCCCCCAAGGTTCCTATACCTCTTCGCTACTCTGTCT
The DNA here is from genome assembly GCA_030737875.1 of Allium sativum. Lineage (NCBI taxonomy): Eukaryota > Viridiplantae > Streptophyta > Magnoliopsida > Asparagales > Amaryllidaceae > Allium > Allium sativum. Next base: position 146,536,348 of record CM060922.1, on the reverse strand, counting down.
AGCTCGAAGTCCTCGGGTGCTGGTGGCTGAACAATAGGGCCTCCCTCAACTACGGGGATATTCCCCCATCCTCCTGCTACTCCGGCTCGGCCTCCACGGCCTCCTCTAGCTGCAGTTGCTCGTGTAGCCATCAGAAAGAGTACTGTATAAGCAAGAAAAGAGTCAAGCTCACAGATTTGATAATTTTCATATATGATAAAGTAGGGGAACATAAGGAAAGGTAATGATGTACTGATCAAATTGTTTTGCTAATCTGCTTAGCTCATTCTAGGGCATTGCTAATCCTATCTCTAATGAGCTACTTGCCTTAGAACACTACTGATTCTATTCTGACGAGGTGTTTAATTAGTTAGATCCCAGAACTAAGGTTAACCAAAGCTCTGATACCAACTGTGACGTTCCCAAAATCCGAGGGGCGGTATTAAGGATAATCATTGGAATATAACACATTAATCATCATAGCAGAGTACAGATAATAGCGAAACAATAAATAGAACAATTTTACATGGATATGACAGCGGAATCACAACATGTAACAACATCAGAATAGCACAGCGTAGGATATAACTTAGTAAATAAAAGGGGAGTGATCAGTCATCATCGCCAGAGGCGGAATACATACATGCAGTGAGACATAATAAGGGTATCAGTCTACATCGCCGAAAGCGGTACATATACATACAATAAGAAGTACTGAAAGTAAAGCAGTCTGCATCGCCAGTGGCGGAATCATAATATAAGTACAATAATGGCGGAAAATGTCAAAGTCGTCTCTGTGAAGTCAGCCTCGCCATGAGCCAAAATGCACTCTATGCAACAGTGCAGAGCCAAAAACAACCTGTCACCTATGAACTAGGTTGCCCGTGTGAAAATAAGGGCACCCGCGTTTGCAAAGTGAAACAAACAACGAGTCAGTCATGGGGACTGGTATGAGGAATCTATTTAATAGTTTAAGCAACAGTAATAAGCAAATCATAGGACCACACCACTTTCGCGGAACGGGTTTACTCCAGTGATTGCTAGTGCATCTAAAACAAAGTAAATTCTTTAAAACAACGCAATGCTTTTAAAAAGAATGAAGCCATTATAAGACTCAGGTCCCATCATACAATGCAACGCAAGCCGGAGGATATAGTTTTACCTTATAATGGCCAAATATGCTTGATACGTGTAAAGCAAAAATCATTTGATATTATTACTAGTGCATATATGTTTCAAAAACGAATAGCATCATAAATATCAATCATAGACGGCATAAGTGCCCCATACCACTATGTCGCCATACTAGTTCTACAATCGAGTCCGTTATTTCGTATTGGAAATCGGATTTCCGTCATGAGTCGAGGCAAGGGGCAAGCTCCTCTCCGCTTCGAGACATTCTGGCAAATGCCTCAGGACTACACACTCTGGGTAATCCCTGGATCTTCAGGGCCGGTCCTCTCTTACGTTTGAGGATTAATTATGCCTGAACACACGTTTCCCGGTCCTTACAGACCTATAATCGAGGCGCCTCGCATTCCAACAACCACATAGGTGAAAAATAGATATATATGTCAGGGCTGGTAAGTCACTGACACCACCATAGCTAGAAAGAAACGTCGTGCTCTCCCTGCAGTTCGTTTCCCGTTTTTAACTCATACCGGGGTTTGAGGCTCGCGAATCTACGAAATACACAAAGCTAGGCCACGTAGACCGTGCTTTGATCATCATCCACAAGACTTTGCTTTGCAATAGAAGCCTTGATAACAGCATCTTGGCATGCCACATAGGCAGCCCACTCCATACGATTGATTTCCATCGATATATAACCTCTGAACTCGTACGTCTCAGAGAAGGGCGTTAAGCAAAAGAATAAATTCTCCGCCGCCAAACAGATATATATTTAACAGAGATCAATCAGTATAGAACAAAATCCAATGTCAGACACACAGTCCATTTACAAGTCCGTTCTGGGTCTGAACGAAACCGGAGGCGTCAAATTCCTCGTATATCCGTACAATCAACACATGCGTTCAGACGGCTACTACTTCCGTCCCTTTCCGGTAGCTACTCCGGTCAGGAACCTCAGGAGCGCCCATCCAACCGATACGAAGATCGTCGGTCTTGAAGCGTCTTTGCATTTCCAAATTTGAATCGCTCGATCAATTATTTGAAATGAGGGTTAGCTCGGCCTTTTCAAATAATTCACATCATTAGAATTTAAATCGATTCTTTCCATGGTTATATTATTCGACATCCATCTTTCAGTTCATTAGTGTTATTTTCGTGTCAAGCACATACAACCATCCAATATCAAACAATTCAAGACCAATTGGTTTATTTGCAATCTATGTTGCTTATAATATTTTATAATGATTTTTCGCCATTTTTATTTATTTAAAAATGGCCATATTTAATTAAATGACGTTTCAGGTCGTGCCGTGGCACTGGCGCTGTTTTTCCTCTAATTTGTTTTACACATATCGGAAAATCTAACCGTTGGATTTCTACAAAGTCTGTATCAGTGGGAAGATATTCCCAAAGTGAACCCAGCGGTTCCAGTTTCGTGAAAATCCGACGGTCGGATCTCCCACACTAGTCGTTTGAAGTTACGGTTTCAAAATTCGAACTACAGCGTCGTTATTCGATTTAATTTAATTATATTTATATTTATATATAAATATAAACGATTCTGGCGCTGTTTTTCTTCAGATTTGAATTACATATATCGAAAAATCTAACCGTTGGATTTTTACAAGGTTGGTGCCGTTGGGGAGATATTTCCAAGGCGAACCCAGCGGTTGCGGTTTCGGGAAAATCCGATGGTCGGATTTCTCGTACTAATCGTTTCAAATTACGATTTCGAAACACGAACTGCACGGCTTCGATTCCTTTTAATTATGTTTATATTTATATATATAAATATAGTTCATTCTATAATTCCAACTATAGTTCGTTCTATATTTTCAACTTCGTTTTCACTTCAAATATTTCACTAACTCCTTAATATTTCGAAAAATTTCGCCATAACCTCCTTTGTACGGGGAGGGGTTTGGAAATTTATTGGGCCGTGTTAGGTACCCAATAAATCCTAAAAAGCATCCACATATTTATAGTGATATATTCTGGTGTTTACGGGGGAGCATGTATAGATAATCACTCCAGAGAATAAATTCTCGTCACCCCGTTTCCGTGTGGAAATAAAGAGTCCATGTGCCGTATCTAATAACTAGAGAGATGTGATTATTGTCAACTCCAGACCCGTGTGGGGTTTTTTTAATCTGGCAGTTTATCGTTATATTTTATATAGTCCATATTAGTCATCAGTTCTACCTGTAGTATAAAATCATCGCCATACAAGCCTCTCGCTCGTATGGTAAATCTTCCACCTCGTCACACAAGCTCCAATTGCTTATATGGAATATGATGAAGTATGCCTATCGTCAAGAAGTATGCCATGTAGTGTAGTTCAAAATTAATTGTTACTATCCTATGGCGATATTTATTATTTCACACAGAATAACTAGCACTCCGCATCCAATGGCATTCACAGGAGTTGATATAAAAATAAAATTTCGCAGCCAACTCATCAAGGTTTACCTATTTGTCGGGCACGCAAATAATTTCTTTACTCTACAGCTAATCCATTTTTCCTGTTCAACACATGTATATATATGTAGAACAAAGCTAATAATAATATTTCTAGCAAACTATTATTTATTTCAACACGTATGTATTTTTATTCAAAGCGTAAACATGATAAAAGAAATATTTTTATCATCAAAAATATTTATTCAACACGTGAATGTTTTTAACACTTCAAATTCACAATAAAAATGTAGTTTTTATTGTCTATTCATTTTATTTTAAAATACGATAACATTCAACACATGAATTTCAACTCGACGAACGAATTTCAATTCAACACATGAATATTCTCTATAGTTTGTATATATATAAAAATGTGATTTTTTTCGCTAAAACTATTTGTTTAAATTCAAATAATATTCAACACATGAATTTCAACTCGACGAACGAATTTCAATTCAACACATGAATATTCTCTATAGTTTGCATATATATTAAAATGTGATTTTTATCGCTAAAACTATTTGTTTAAATTCAAATAATATTCAACACATGAATTTCAACTCAACGAATGAATTGCAACTCAACACATGAATATTTGTTATCAACATATGTAATTTATTTCAACGAATGGAAATTTTTCTAACATATGTATATTTCAGAAAATTTCGGCAGCATAACGGCAGGGTAGTTAAAACCGGGACCGTCCCTAGTACGGCTCCTCGCTCTACCTTAAAACCTTGTGGTTTTTGACAATGGGGATCATGCATCTAGTTCGCACGCAGGCGGCATGTTTTATTTTCAATTCCACAATCCTATTCTAATTTGTTTCAACCACAAGAGGGTATTTTTCAACCACAAAGATATTTTTCAACCACAATATCAACCACTAACAATTATTTCCAACCATTCGTCATACCATATAATATCACGTCAATCACAAGTAATAAATATCGTCCATGGTCTGTGGACGAGGGGAGTATATATATATATATATATATATTATAATTCACTTGCATTTCATCACCATTCAAAGCATATATGTTTCATTCAACGCTTGTATAATTTATACATCGCTAATATAACTTATACAACACATGTACATGAGGTATACAATGCGTATATAATTTACACTTCGCTTATATAATTTATACAACGCGATTCCATTCACACAATTTAGTTTATATTCCTCACATTGGTTATTGCAGTGATAAAAATCCTAGGAAGATCAGAAAAATCCGCGGCTTCTTCTAGAATGTAGAGAGCCTCCTTGCGGTCACGGTGTTTCCTGTTTCATCGAATTTCGTTAACGAACGAAAAAGATATTATTTTTCAAAGTTTTGCAACGCTTTATAGTGTTATTTTCATTTCAGAATAATAAAGGTCGTACCTTTATTTTTGATTCGAAACTAGGGTTGAAAAATTCGTGAAATTTATCGATCGTTGCTTCGATCAGGTGGTGCCACGTGGAAGAGCTACGAACCAGCTCCTTGTCGGTGGTGGTGCGGTCCCCTTCGATGGTCGGAGGAAGGCGGCGCGGCATCAGGAAGGCGGTGACTTCCTCGGCGTGGTTCAGGCGATATAGGCGATGGTGGAGTGCGGCGTTTGGTCGGATGTGAAGAGGGGAGGCGGGGCTGTCGAACTGGGGTGGTGGCGCGGCCTACAGGTGGCGGTGGCGGCGGAAAAGTCGAAGGGAAATTTCGAGCTTCCTGGATCGTCGGTTTCGTCAGTGGCGGCTAGGGTTTTTGAGATTTTTATTTTATTTTTTTTAGTGGAAAAATCCTATTGGTCGAGACTTTATAGGAAAATTTAAATAGTGTTTTTGCAAACGAACTCGAAATCAAACCCAACGACTATCGCCCCTAGCTAAATACCCCCATTCCGAAAACAATGGGATATGTTTCGTTGGCCAATTCGACTGTTACAGTCAGTTATTTTTCAAATTAAAATATAAAACATTCAATATTTAATTTGAACGTACATTTCAATTTGCCGGGGCCACAAACTGAATCGAAAAATTCCAGAAAAATAAATCTAGCTTTGTTTTGACGATACGGTCCTAACAAAACCAGTTTCGTCGAATTCTGAGCACGTTTGAAAAACGGCCATTTTTAGGTCGACCCATTTTAACAGAAATTGACCAATCACATTTTCTTTTGCCCCGCTCATATACTAGCTTCAAAAATAATGAAATTTGAAACCTAGCAATAGTTTGACATCCCGGACCCAACAAAAGTGGTTTCGTCGAATTCCGAGGCCGTATGCAAAATATCAATTTTCAAGGGCTATATATGCTATATAGCCACCTTTCTGAAAATTCATTTGGCCATAACTTTTGATTCCCGCTATGAAACTTCAATTTTTCAGATTCGTTAGAAAGGTATTCATAAACAGATTTAAATATTTTCAGTTTCGCTAAAATCCGTTACATTTTCCACCCGGTACAGTCAGACAAAGTTTGTATTCAAAATTTCAAACTACAATACTATACCCAATTCTCTATTTTATTGAAATATGCTATTTCAATTATTCAAATTCTTTGGTATTAACCAATTTTAAATTTTTTAAATTGGTTCACATTTTCCGGGTTATTACATTTTCAAGTTCAAAAATAGTTCAATTCGAATTCAAAATTCGAATTTCAAACCTCAGAATTGACTGGGCGGGAAATTTCCCGCCCAGGACCAAGTCGACCTGGGGGTCGACTATGTAGTCGACCTACCCGGGACCAGGACGACCTAGGGGTCGACCTGGTGCCCGAGCCCGTTTCTTAAGCTGGATTCACTCTGATGTATTTGGCCTCGTTTCTGTCTACATTCGTTGACCTAACCCTATAAATACAGCCCCTAACACCAGTCTCTCTACACAAAATTCTTTCTGACTTTATGCTGCTCTAATTCTGGTCGAAAAGTTTGAGAGAGGGACTGCTTCTTCTACGTTGAGACTGCGTTAAGGGAATTGCTGATTTGGGGATTTCTATTAAGACTTGACTAAGCATATAAAGATTCAACATCGACTCTCTTTTTCTAATTCTCGAACCATGATCTGTAAGCCCCAGTTATTTTTAGATTTAAACTATAAATGTAATATGAATATGATGTAAAATTGAAATTGGACCTATGTATGATGACTGTTTTACATCCATTCTTGTTCATCCTGGATCTTGACTCTTGGATATTATTATGACATTTATTTGGGGCCTATTCATGTTGTAAATCAAAAAGAGGAACCCCTCATATTATCATGTTGAATCTGCTATTAGTCACAAGTTTATGACTATCACCTTATGACAGTCGTTACCATGACTATACTATCACCTTATGACAGCTCATATACGGTTTGGTCTTGAGCTATGCTATGGCTGCTTCTGCTATTTATGGGGAATATTTTACTTTTGGTTATCTTAAGTTTATGCTTCTTTGGAACTTGATGTAATGGAATAATTTGTATCTTGGATATATGAGCTTTTGACTCTTTTCTTGGAAATAATAAGAAGTTGGTTTTTAATTTCTACCGCTGCTTTATTTATGTTCTGCCTTGTGATATCTCTATGCATGTTTACCTTGATAATGCTCCACCAAAACTAGTGCATTCCCTTTGTGAGTGACCCTAGCGGAGGTAGGGTGTTACATTTGGTATTAGAGAACCAGGTTACCTGGCTGGGTAAAAGTTTTAAAAACCTTCTGAAACTATTTTCAAAACCATTTATAAAGAAGCATTTTTCAAGAAAAGTTTTATGTTTAAAAGGGCTATTCCCTAAAAGCCATTAGCACTTTCCTTTGTTTCCTCGCTTGAATCTTTTTCTTTTCGTTTTTCAGCATGGATGATCTTAACCCGCCTGAGAGAATACCCGTGCCTGGATGGTTCCGAAGGTACTTAGAAGCCAGGGCCAACGACGCGGGCATGACAGACATCCCTCCTCCTCCTCCCCCAGTGGCTGCAGTTCCTCCTCCTCCTGGTACCGCCTTTGCCAAAATATGTAAAGACTTTAAAGCAATGGGCGGCAAGAACTTCGTTGGAACTGAAACCTTTGTTGAGGCACGAAACTGGCTAAAGGAAACAGAAGACTTGTTCATTATCTTTGATATGGAGGACCATAGGAAAGTTCAGTTGGCAGCATGGTTGTTGAAAGAAGAAGCTGCATTTTGGTGGGAAGTCACCAACGCTACTAGGCCAGTTGAGACTTGGGCAGACTTTAGAGAGAGGTTTGGGCTTAAATTCTTATCGTCAGCAGAGGAGAACCTTCAGATGGAGAGGTTCCTAGCACTCAAGCAAGGGGATGTGTCTGTGAGGGAGTACGTGAATAAGTTTAATCAGCTTGCTCGGTTCAGTTTGGATTTGGTCAACACATCACAGAAAAAGTCTGTACGCTTTGCTCGAGGATTGAACAAGCCACTACACAGCTTGGCCCTAACTCATATACCCATGGTGGCGACCTTTGAAAGCTTGGTGGATATGGCTCTACTTCATGAGGAAGACAAGAATAGCAAGAAGGAGGTTAAGCCTAACGAGACTCAGAATAAGAAAGCTGACTTCAAGAAGGGGAACAACAAGAATAACAAGAATAACAAGGGCAACAACAAATCACGTGAGACGAGGAAGTGCAACTTCTGTGGTATTACTAGACATCTAGCTAAAGACTGTAGAAAGAAGAAGAGGAAGTTGGGTGAATTCTTTCATTGTGGAGATACTGGACACATCAGCAAGGATTGCCCTAAGAAGCAAGGGCAAGGGCAGACCCAGCGAGCAGAACCTTCTGGAGGGCAATTGAATGCTCTCAACTCCACTCCAGCTCTTGACCGAGTTAGTAATATTTCCGTAGAAAGCCTTGTTTACATTTCTGACTTTCCTGTTCGAACCTTATTTGACTCTGGCGCATCGCATACTTTTATTTCCTCTGATATTGTTGAAAATCTGCACCTAAGTACTAGTCTGGTTGAGGATCCCGTTATAGTTTCAAATCCAATTGGGGGCTCCGCCCATTTATCTATGATGTGTGTGGATTTGAGGATCTCTATCTTAAGCGTAGAATTCACGTGTAATGCTTATGTTCTCGGATTCATGGGATACGGTTTGATCCTAGGTATGGATTGGCTGTCCGATTATGGAGCCATTCTTGATTGTGAACGAAGGGTAGTGAGGCTCATGACTTGCCTTGGTAATACCCTTGAAATTTCTTGTAACCCTAAGGGTCCGATCATGTTATGTTATCTTGAATCCCTTGACTCGTCCGACGATAATTTGCAATCTGTAAGAGTGGTCCGAGAATATCCAGATGTCTTTGATGAAGTGAGGGAATTACCTCCTAAACACGAGATAGAGTTCCAAATTTATCTTTTCGATAATACCAAGCCGGTTTCATTGCCTATTAGGCACATGGCCCCGCGAGAAAGAAGAGAGCTCAGTAAACAAATTAACGAGTTGCTTGAGAAAAATTTCATAAGACGAAGCATTTCTGAATGGGGTGCTCCGGTGGTATTCGCTACTAAGGCGGATGGATCGCTTCGTCTGTGCGTAGATTATCGTGAGTTAAACAAGCTGACAAAGAAGAATAGGCACCCACTACCAAGAATCGGCGATTTGTTTGGCCAGCTTGTGGGAGCATCTGTTTTCTCTCAACTCGACCTAGCCATAGGATTCCATCAGCTTAGAGTGGCTGAGGATAGCATTGACAAAACTGCGTTTAGGACTCCAGATGGGTTCTTCGAATGGCTCGTTATGTCGTTTGGGTTAACGAATGCACCCGCGTACTTTGTAGATTTGATGAGCAGGGTGTTTCGGGAGTCCCTTAACAAGTTTGTGGTAGTTTTCATGGATGATATTTTGATCTTCTCAAAAGATGAAGAAGAGCATGCTAGGCATCTCAAGGAAGTCATGGAAACGCTTAGAGTACACCAGTTAAAGGCTAAGTTCTCCAAATGCCATTTTTGGAGGAAGGAAGTTTGGTTCCTTGGACATGTAGTTTCTAAGCAAGGCATAGCCGTGGACCCTGCAAAGGTAGTTGCGGTATAGGACTGGAAAATTCCTAAGAATGCAACGGAGGTGAGGAGCTTTCTCGGTTTGGCGGGCTACTACAGGAAGTTCATTAAGGACTTCGCTAAGATTTCAGCCCCTCTTACTAAGTTAACAAAGAAGAACCTAGCTTTTACATGGGACATAGAATGTGACACTGCTTTTCAGAGACTTAAGAGAGCGCTCACCACAGCTCCAGTTTTGGCATTACCCGATGGAGGTAAGATGTTTTCGGTGTACACTGATGCATGCGACACGGGGTTAGGCGCTGTCCTAATGCAAGAAGGAAGAGTAATATGCTACGGGGGAAGACAACTTAAATTTCATGAGAAAAACTATCCCACGCATGACTTGGAGTTGGCCGCGATTGTCTTTGCACTTAAAGCGTGGCGTCATTATCTTCTAGGGGAGAGGTTCGAGCTGTATACCGACCACAAATCGCTTAAGTACCTCTTCTCACAGAAAGATTTAAATCTGAGACAACAGCGGTGGATGGAATTCTTGGCATCATATGACTTCGATATAGCTTATACCCCTGGCAATGGTAATGTGGTGGCAGACGCGCTAAGTAGAAAAAGGTTGACTTTGAGCTCCTTGTTTGTTGAAATGAAAAGCCTTGAGTTTATAGCAACCTTTGATTTTACACCTGTTGTTGAGTCGTTGACTGCTACGTTTGCATCTCTTGAGCTAAGACCTACACTTCTAGACCAAGTAGGGACTTCACAGAAGGAGGACCCACAGATAGTTGAAATCATGGACAAGCTGATTAGGGGTGAGACGTCGACTCACCTCAGTAGGTATGCCATAGATGACAAGGGATGGCTAAGGCAGGATGGAAGGCTATGTGTCCCACAAGTGGGAGACCTAGTAAGGAAAGTTCTCGAAGAAGCGCACCACTCGAAAATGACTATACATCCCGGAGGGGATAAAATGTACAGGGATATGAAACGCATTTTCTTTTGGGCTGGAATGAAAAAGGACATGGCAGAGTTCATTTCGAAGTGCATGGTGTGCCAATAAGTAAAGACCGAGTCGAAGAAGCCTAGTGGGCTATTACTTCCCTTGGAGGTTCCGCAATGGAAATGGGAGAGTATCTCGATGGATTTCGTGGATGGACTGCCTAGGTCTAGGAAGGGAAATACTAGCATATGGGTCATAGTTGATAGACTCACGAAAAGTGCTCACTTCATTCCGGTGAAGAGCAAGAGGACCGCATCAGGGATAGCATCTATTTACCTTCGAGAGATAGTATGGTTGCATGGAGTTCCTTCTAGTATAGTTAGTGATTGTGACCCGATCTTCACTTGCCAGTTTTGGAATAGTCTGCAAGAAGTAATGGGAACACAACTGAACTTAAGCACGGCCTATAACCCACAGACGGATGGACAAACCGAACGGGTAAATAGGGTACTAGAAGATCTCCTGAGGCTATGCATTCTTGACTTTGGTGGTACTTGGGAAGACCATCTTCCTCTCGTGGAGTTTGCATATAATAACAGTTACCAAGCTAGCATCGGAATGACACTGTTCGAAGCCTTGTATGGAAGACCGTGCAAGTCGCCAACTTGTTGGTGGGAGACGACAGACAGGCTTATACTTGGCCTTGATATGATAAGGGACACTTTTGAGAAGATTGAGTTGATACGAAGATGGATGAAAACAGCCCAAGATAGACAGAAATCTTATGTGGACCAGAGAAGGACAGACCTAGAGTTCAAAGTCGGAGATATGGTCTTTGTAAAAGTTTCTCCGTCACGCAATGTAGTTCGTTTTGGAGCCGTTGGAAAGCTATCACCAAGGTTCGTAGGACCGTTCCCTATCGTTGAGAGGATTGGACGGATGGCCTATAAGGTAGACTTACCCGAGAAGTTGTCTGGAGTACACAATGTCTTTCACGTCTCACATCTCCGGAAGTGCTTGCATGAGTCAGCCGAAGTGGTTGAGCCAAGCATCCTTGAAGACGTAGAAGTGGATAAAGAAGCAACATTGAGGCGGGTTCCGATTCGTATTTTAGGAACGGAGATTAAGAAGCTAAGGAATCGAGAGGTCAAGCTAGTTAAAGTGCAGTGGAGTGAAGCCCAAGAAGATGCAACTTGGGAAACCGAAGAGAAGATACGTGCGCTTTACCCATTTCTTTTTGAGAGTACATTCTCGATCTCTTTTTTCCTTGAAAACCTTTTTCGTATCATGCTTCTAATATCTATGTTTGTCTTGTTATCTTCTCGATCTTATCTTGAGAACCTTAGGTAGAACCATATGGATGTAAACATGTAATTGAAACATGTTATGGTTGATGTTGCAGATGGTTGCAAATGGTTGCTAGTGGATGCATGACACACATTAGATACTAGATCGGCTCAATCACATTTTCATGTTGCATATGCATGAGTGCTTATACTTGTACATGGATGGAACTTGTTATGTTATCACTCGGATGTTGCATATGGATGAATGTTTGTGCACTCATGTAGAGATTAGGAACTATGCTAGGAATTTGCATACATGTTGGATTCATGACACTAACATATTTTGCATTAAGGAGGTTTACTGAATCAGTAACCGCCTGATCTTTTGCATTAGATAAGTACATATACACACACTTTCTGCATATGTTCATATAGCACTAGAAATCTTTTAAGGACAATGGTTTCACGTGGATGATGCTTTGAGTAGATGGATGATGGATGGTAGGACACATCCTCCCTAACTTAGAGATTTCGGGGACGAAATCCTTTAAGGAGAGGAGAATGTAACAACCCGTGTTTTTTATCGTGTAACAACCATAAATCAAGGCAGAATTAATTTTTAAATAAGAATCAAGGGAAACGGGTTGCGCCATTGCGTTCTTCTCGAAATTCTGCTTGGAAACAAGTCCGAGTTTTCGAAAATCGGAGTCCGTATGACCAAGTTATGACCATTCGAAGTTTTCAAAAGTTTAAGTTCAAAAACAGTTCAATTCGAATTCAAAATTCGATTTTCAAACCTCATAATGGACTGGGCGGGAAATTTCCCGCCCAGGACCAGATCGACCTGGGGGTCGACTATGTAGTCGACCTACCCAGGACCAGGTCGATCATAGTGTCGACCTGGGGGTCGACCTGGTGCCCGAGCCCATTTCTGAAGCTGGATTCACTTTGATGTATTTGGCCTCGTTTCTGTCCACATTCGTTGACCTAACCCTATAAATACAGCCCCTAACACCAGTCTCTCTACACAAAATTCTTTCTGACTTTATGCTGCTCTAATTCTGGTCGAAAAGTTTGAGAGAGGGACTGCTTCTTCTACGTTGAGACTGCGTTAAGGGAATTGTTGATTTGGGGATTTCTATTAAGACTTGACTAAGCATATAAAGATTCAACATCGACTCTCTTTTTCTAATTCTCGAACCATGATCTGTAAGCCCCAGTTATTTTTAGATTTAAACTGTAAATGTAATATGAATATGATGTAAAATTGAAATTGGACCTATGTATGATGACTGTTTTACATCCATTCTTGTTCATCTTGGATCTTGACTCTTGGGTATTATTATGACATTGATTTGGGGCCTATTCATGTTGTAAATCAAAAAGAGAAACCCCTCATATTATCATGTTGAATCTGCTATTAGTCACAAGTTTATGACTATCACCTTATGACAGTCGTTACCATGACTATACTATCACCTTATGACAGCTCATGTACGGTTTGGTCTTGAGCTATGCTATGGCTGCTTCTGCTATTTATGGGGAATATTTTACCATTGGTTATCTTAAGTTTATGCTTCTTTGGAACTTGATGTAATGAAATAATTTGTATCTTGGATATATGAGCTTTTGACTCTTTTCTTGGAAATAATAAGAAGTTGGTTTTTAATTTCTACCGCTGCTTTATTTATGTTCTTCCTTGTGATATCTCTGTGCATGTTTACCAAGATAATACTCCACCAAAACTAGTGCATTCCCTTTGTGAGTGACCCTAGTGGAGGTGGGGTGTTACAGGTGGTGTCAGTGACCTACCAGCCCTGACATTTATATTATTTTCACCTGTGTGGTTGTTGCTGTTGCGAGGTGGCTCGGTTATATCGGTCAATCCGGGACCGATGGTGTCATTCGTTGGCTCGTTTACGCCCCAAAGGGCGGGGAAACGCAGTGTTCAGGCATTTTAATCCACATCGGTGGACCGGCCCTATGGCTCCTAAGGGTCACTCGAGCTCTGATCCTGAGACATGGTAGGCTAGATTGTATCGAATCGGTAGAGGACTATCTTTTGCCTCGGTTCACAGATGGAAATCCAACTTCCAATACGTGACTTTGCAGTTTTATTTGTAGAGCCTAGTATGGCGACATAGTTGTTTGGGGCACTTATGCCATCTATGATTGATACTTATGATTGAAATTGTTTTATACACCATGCACTTGTAATAGTATCAAATGATTTGTTTTTAGCGTACCAAGCATTCTTGGCTATTATAAGGTAAAAACCCTATCCTCCGGCTTGTGTTGCATTGTGTGATGAGGCCTGGGTCTTATAATAGCTTCATTGTTCTTTATTTAGCATTGCGCTGTTGTTTTATGCACTGGTATTCTTGGGAGGAAACCCGTTCCGTGTTATACGGCGTGGTCCCTTGATTTACCTAACTTCAAAATAAAGATTAATAACTGTTTTAGTTCTCACACCAGTCACATGACTGACCTGGAGTTTATTGTTTTAACCTAAACTCTGGGTGCCCTTATTTTGACACGGGCAGCTAGTAGTTTTGGTTTTGCAGATTTATATTCATAGGATCCTGATTTACAGCTGGAACGGTACTCGGAAAGCTCTGTATCCGTGTATCACTTCAAGTTGTGTTTTGTATTATTTTTCCGCTGCTATGTAATGGATTATAATCTTTGATATATCGAATGTGTAATATTTATTCATACTCTGTAATATTCTTGTATTCTGATGGAATTGTTGTAATATACAATGAAATGTTCTTCTGTTTGCGTTGCGGTGTGGCTTGTTCTCAACTCAATCCGTGATTTCCCGTAAGGGGGGGTTTCAGGTCGTTTCATCGTGGTATCAGAGATTTGGTTTACATAGCTCGGAGAACAAGACACGTTAGAACCAAACGAAAGAATTCATCAGAGATTGGATTAGTAATATCCAATGGGAATGACTCATTAGAGATGGGATCAGTAGTATCCTAGAACGAGTGCGAAGAGTAATGTTTTTAAAATAAAAGTGAAAAACAAATTTTATTTTGAAAATTTAAATCAGTTATTCGTATTTGATTATTTATTTATATTGATTTGGACAATCCAATATATAAAGATTTTGCATACACGTCTGATCCATGGGTATTTGAGGTTTTAATATACTAGATAGATATAGAATCACGCTCTAGTCGCCCGGAGATGGTTCTGATGATTGAAGCTTCGTCATCAGAATTAGTGTTCGAGTGTCGAAGGTGTGATATTTATATATTTCCTATTGACTGGTGTGAGAACCAAAACTAGATAGGGCTTATTGTTGTGATTTGGCACCAAAAATGTGATTTTTGACTATATATCAAGGTTATGAATTTGAAATGATAATCAACTAATTGATTGTTGATTATGTTGTTTGATTATTGGCTGATTAATTAAAATGTTGAACCTTTAGCCAAATTGAACCAAATAGTGAGTTGTATTGAAAATTTGTCGCATTTGCATACATATACATGTACTTACATTGAACAGGTCATAACAAGGAGGCTAAAGCAGAAGAATAAAATTGTTTGCCCGACATTTGGATGATTTTATGAGTCGATTGGCTAGCCGCTTGGCCGTTTCTTTTTCTTTTTGGATTGGTGAGGGCCAAGGGAAGCTATTTGAAATATCCCGAAGTCCCCGGTGCAGGGATGTTATGGCGAAATTTTTTGAAAATTAAGGGTGTTAGCCAAATTTTTGAAAAATTTGAAAAGTTCTTAGAAACTGAAAAGTTGAAGAACTTAAGCCGTAAAGAAAATAATGAAAGTTGAGTTGATTAGTTAAACAACTTTCGTCTTAGTTCCTTTTCGGGGACGAAAAGTTTTAAGTGGGGGAGATTGTAATAACCCGGAAATCTGGGCCAATTTAAAATTTTTATTTTGGCAATTTTAGTGAATTTTGAATATTTAAAATGAAATATTTTAAATAATAACGACGAGAAATTTATTTTGAATAGAATTAGAATGCATAGTTCTATTTGAATCGTCGTTAGAGTATAAATATTTATTTTAAATTATAAAAGGAACTGAAAATGTCGCGGTAGTTCGAAAATTCGATTTCAAAGTTCAAATGAATGTGCAGGATTCAAAATAAACTGGATTTTAGCGAAACGAAAAATATTAGAATCTATTTGAGAATATCTTTCCAACGAATCCAAAAAACTGAAATTTCATAGCGGGATTCAAAAGTTACGTCCAGTTGAAATTTCAGAATAGTCGCTATGGAATTCTGGCCCTTAAAAATGGAAATTTTGCAAACGACCTCGGTTTTCGATGAAACCACTTTTGTTGGATCCATGATGTCAAGTAATTGCTAGATTTCAAAATTCGTAATTTTCTGAATCAAAATGTGAGCGTGACAAAGGAAAATGCGTTCGACTAGTTTCAGTTAATTTTAATCGACTGGAAAATGGCCATTTTTCAAACGGTCTCAGAATTCGATGGAACTAGTTTTGTTAGGACCGTATCGTCAATACGAAGCTAGAAAATATTTTTTGGGAATTTATAGAGTTCGTGTGTGGCCCCAGTAAGTTGAAATGTGCATTCAAATTCAATATATATATTTATATTTTGATTTTGACGAAAACTGGTCGTAACAGCCGAACTGGCTCACGATACATATCCCATTGTGTTCGGAATGTGGATAATTAGCTAGGGGACGACAGGCGGTGGGTCTCGTTTGGAGATCGAAATTTAAAGTTGCCTTTTGGAATTATAAAATAAATAAATTATATAAAATTATATATATTCCTCCTTTCCCTCTCCCTTCCCCTTCCAGTCAACGATAGAAATAAAAAAATAAAAATAAAAAAGGAAGCGATCGAATCCGTAGCCGCTACCCCATCCACCCCATCGCCATCACCCGCCGCCTCTCCCCTGCTCCTCCCCTCCTCCAAGTCGCGAAGACCCTTCTCCCTCCCTCTCAAATCAGAACGCGAACCACCTAACCGAGCCCCCACAAACCCTACCACCTTAAAACGCCACCACCAGCCAGGAACGCCGCTGCCGCCTGAAGGCCCTCCCCGACCACCTGCGATGCACTGCGACTACCCCCCAACCGCCGGTTCGAACAGAAGCCCTCTCCTCCTCAGTAAATACCAATAACACAGTAAGCATTTCTGTCTTTATTATTTTATTATTTAGAAGAAATATAGGATTTTTATTTAGAAGAAATATAGGATTTTTATTTTGAAGAAAGTAAGATCTTTATTTAAAAAGAAAGATTTGATTTTTAAGACCAGAAAGATTTGACATTTTATTGTTTAAATAACGACTTAGAAATATGATTTTTATTGAACCAAAGATAAGATTTTTTATCAAGAAAAGATAAGATTTTTAATCAAAAAAAGATTAGATTTTTAACGGTGTAAAGGAGTGATTTTTACATATGTAGTAGAGATATATAAATACGAGCTTTATATATATAAATGTGATTTTAATATAGAGAATGGAAAAAGAAAAATATGATTTTTATATTATAGAGATAATAAAAATACGATTTTTATATATGTAGCGTTGAAATAAAAATGTGATTTTTAATATAAACATCGTGTGAAATAGATTGCGATGGAACGAATTAAAATCAAAAAGGAATTCGAACAGTTCAGAAATTCAGAAATGAAATGGTGGAGTGGAAACCCAAGGTGAGAACTTTTCACTTTTGTTTTATTTCTAGTTGAAATATATAGTAGGATGTAGACGGCGCTTAGCAGCACCCGACACCCGTCGTCCATAGACCATGGATGACTTGTTTGTTTGGTTGCTGTGTTGTGAAATTTGATTGTGTGATGTGGAATGAAATAAAATATTATATAGTGGAAAATATTTTATAGTTAAAAATATGATTTTTAAAGTGTATTTAAATAGTAATAAACAAATCGGACGATTTGTTTATATACACTGATTTGACGGATATTGATTGGGACGAAAAATTTTACACATCGCCCAACTGCACAAATAAAAATATGTGTTTATTGATGTGAAACCCCAATGTTGGGATGAAATTGGTCATACATTAATCCCAATAATTAGCCGTATGTCGATCGATTGATTGATAGACTGTTGTAAGCGTTAATTATTTATATTTAATGCTTATGCAGTTGTGTGGTGTGATTGACATAGAAATGTGTTTATTTTATGCTCTTATTTCTTATCTTTTGTATATAAATAAATATTACTTGGGTATTGTTTTGTTATTTTTACAGATATTCCAACCCAGCCCGCATGCAACCAGAAATGTAGAGAAATAGAGTTCAATTTGATATATATTTACATTTTGAAGAATTGTAGATGAAGATATCACATCTAGTTGCTATTGGACAGGAAAAGGAGTGATAAAAAGGCTTTGCACATCACAAATCAATGAAGAAATATCAAGGAAGCAAGAGGAAAAAGAGAAAAGGCCCAAATTTGCTTTATTTATCTAAGGCCCATTTATGTTTCTCATTGTAAACTAATTAGTGGTGTAATGACCAGGCCCATTTACCATTAGGGTTAGGGTTTGGCTATCTACCCTATATATACCCTTGTAATGGCATTGTAGCCACCATCCTATATCTCATCTCTTATTCCATTGTTCTAATAAAAGTTCTTCTTTCTCTTTTATTTTCTGCATTTTTTTGTTTTCTTAGCAACTAGTGTTGTCTATACGATTAGATTCGGTAGAACACTATTTGTATTTTGCACTTGTTTGCATTAGTGATTTACCGTCTGATTAGATTCAGCGGAAATCCTAATCTTAATTCTTGTTTGTTATTTCAATTTATGCAATTTCAATTTCTGCTTTTTATTATTTTCTTAGGTCAAATTGGGTTTGATTAGATTCAAATCTAATTCATAGTTTCATTTGCTTTCCATTGAAATTGTGATTTGATCATCGGTTCAGTTAGATCTGTTCTGAATCAAATTACAGTTTTAATTTTGTTTTGTTTTGCAAAATCAACCTCCAAAGTTCGTCTAACACGCCCACGAAACATATAAATAATAAAATTTAACTTTCCTCCCTGTGTTCGACCTGTATGCTACACACCTGTATGCTTGCAGAATTTATTACAAATGTCGCGCTATTCTAATTCATAGATTAGCGTCAATCAAGTTTTTGGCGCCGTTGCCGGGGAGGTAACGATTAAATGTTGTTATTTATTTAATTTCTGATTCGTGTTAGTTTTTTTTATTGTTCTTCTTTAGAAAAAAAAAAAAAAATTCTTGCCTTTTCTTTCCGAAATCTTTCACTTCTGTGTTTCCTTTTCAATTTTTTTATCTGATATTTCTTTCTTTCTCTGTTCCTACTCTATTCCGGTCTTTCTATTTCTTTCCCCTTTAGCATTTCTTTTCAATTTTCAAAATTTTTTGTTACATGTTTCGATAAAAAAAAAAGGAAAAAAAAATCCTATTTTTCTTATTTCTTGCCATCTTTTCCTCTTGACAAAGTCTTTCTGAAAAACCTTCAGCCACCCCTCCTTCCAGCACCCCATAGCCATCAATTTCAGCTCGCAAAAACCATAGCATCGTCATCCCAAAGTCCCTGTATCATTTACACAAAAAACTGCGAGCCATCCTTCATCCCACTTGCCAAACAGATCTTCCACAAATCTCACCACGCAAATTCCAGATCAATTCCCAGTCCTCTTCACCTCTGCCAAACCATACCGCAACCATCATTCCCCTTGGTGCTCAAAAGCCAACTGAATTTCAATCATCCCTTCCACAATCAAAAACACCAAACTTTCCCGAACATCAGACAATTTGAAGCTTCGAACAGTTGGCTTTCCACCAAGACCAAAAAAAAAAAAAAAAAAAAAACATCTTCACGCGTCCTTCACTTCTTACCACAACAGACCCAAAATCCACAAAAGTCTGTCGAAAACCCCCTCAAACCACCCAGCAACGTTCCATATCCGACCATTCCATCCACCAGTCCCTTAACACCCTCATACCCAATCAGTAAACCCATCCATACATCCTCATCTACCAGATCAAGGCCTCCAGCAAAAGGCTTGAATCCTTGCCAAAACGCACAGTCCATCTCCATATCCCTTCCTCAATACCACCGTGAATAACTTCTGTCATTAACCATCACCCCATCACAACACCAATTGCCTTTCCACCACCTTTCAACTGAACCACGCATCCAGTCCACAACATACTCCAGCACCTCCTCAATTCCTACGCCACACAAACCCCATAATCGCACCCTCCAGCCCACTCGTCAACCACCGATTCGAATTCAGTATTCAAAATACCCGATCGGGTTCGAACAGCGAAAATCCAGAAACCCCAATCCCAGAATTCCAAATTCGAACCCAAAAAGACTTTTCATTTTTCCACACGGTCTCCTAAAAAGATTAAAAGAAAAGGAGGCGGTAGGTCATCTTTTTATTTATAAGCACGATTGTTTAATTTAAGTGGGGTTCGTGATTTTATATCTGAGTAGTTGGGAAAAGAAATTTCTTTTAAGACAGTTTAGCATCGATCAATAGATTCGTGGAGTGGCTTGACCGTGTTTCAAGTTCAGTATTGGTGCGCCTGGACTCAAGTATTTTTCGGCTTGTGTGAATTGAATTTGAGTGACATCCGTTTTCACAACTTTCTTTAAAAAGCATGTGTGGCTCGACTATTTAATCTGTGTTCTGCTGGAGCGGATTTAACACGGAGTGCAAACTTGGCCTGTTTTAATTGTTTGAGTAGTGTCTGATTAACAATTGTTTTTTTGTGTTTAGCTTGGTTAGTTAGTTTTTATTTTATTTATTCTAGTTGTTTTTCTTAAGTTTTTTTTATTCTAAATAAGTGTCTGGGTTATTTTCATTTGTTTGTTTCATTTTTCTTTAAAAAAAAAAATTCAAAACAGGTACAGCTAAAAAAAAAAAGGTCTTAAAAAAAAAAATTCGAGCTCCTAGCCCGAACCCGTGCCGCAGCGCAGTCAAGCAATTAATAGAAGGGGACAACAACAGAAAGCAGCGGACGATTCAGATGGGTTGGAGCGGTTGCACACCAAGTGGGGTGTGAACGCGCTAGTGCTTCCCAAATTCACTGGAGGACTGCCGATCAAGGTGAAAAGTTTTAAAACTCTACAGGTGCTCTGCTGCAAAAGGAAAAAGAAAAAATATATAGACAATTGTTGTAAAAAATTTCTGCAGGGGCAGCGGCTTGAATGTAAATTTTAATTCTGCAATTTATATTTCTGTGTCTGTTCTGTGACTGATATTTCTGAATTTGTGGTGAGGAACGGTTTTCCATAACTAATCACTCTCATCGATTTTCAATTTTAACACGTGATTTTGATTTTCAAAATAATATAACTGAAAAGTGGTGCTTTGTGAAGTTGACTGTCTCGTACAATTGGATCGCGGATATATATTAGTTCAATTTATTGAATTTTTAGCAAAAGAGGTTGCATACTACCCGTAAAACATTGGTCGTATCCCTTAGTTTTATACTATACGTGAACGGCCATAAGACCCTCTTCCCCCTTCCAATTGAGTCAGTTAATTAATAGAGCACAACTCGTTATTTTATATTATTTTGAATTGAGAATAATTTCTGTCTTGCCGTGAGTTCATTTCAAATGTCTAATTCAAAAAAATCATTGAGAGAAATGTGGGATAATAATCGAAGTAGACGTCCTCTTGAAGAGTATGAATATGAATTACAACTCATGAAACAAGATTTTCCAAAATTTCGTGCGCCCAATGTCAACAGTTTTCAAAATTTTCCAACTGACCAACATTTTCAAAATCATAGATATAATCGAAATGATGATTTCAATTTAAATTTCAATAATTTCGATTATGGGTCACATCCACATCAAAACGATTTTGAATCCCAATATAGCTTTGATCCACATCAGTATGGAGTTGGAAACCAATTCGAAAATAATTTTGAAAATGATTTTCAAATCGATCAAAATTTTCAAAATTACAACCCATATCAACATCTTGAAAATAACCAAAATTGCAATTTTCCCTCGAATTTAAACAGTTTTGGTTACGAACCTGATTTTCAAAATCAAAATGATTTCCAATACAATTGTCATTTTTCTGAAAATTCAAACAACTACCACATTGGAAATAATATTGATTGTGAAATTGATGTGGATTATAATTTTGAAAATCAAGAAATCCAAAATGAGAGCTTTCAAATCAACGATTCTGAAGAATATCATCTTAACATTCTTAGAGAGAGGGTAGAAAACCAAGATAGAAAGCTTGATGAACTTCTTTATTTATTGACATCTTTGAAAGAACAACAAGAGCAAGAAAATCAAATTCAAACGAGCCTTGAATCAGAAAATAATCCAATTTCTACTGACATTGAAAATTTTCAAATAACGACTTTTGAAATTGAGAATGATGATCTAAATGAAGTTGTTCAAAATTCAATAAATGATTTGGATTTCGATTCTTTTCAAAAAGATTTGGGTTTAGATTTTGATCTTCCTCTTCCGGACTGCGAGAAACTTGAAATTTTTGAAATTGAACCAAATGAAAATGTTGAATTTTTCAAAAACTCAGAAGTGGAAATGGATTTTAATGAACATGAATTTCTTGATTTGTACGAGGACGAATTGCCAAATAAGGAAGAAGTGGATTCACATCATGAGTTCGAAAATTTTAACTTTGAAAGAATTTCAAACGAATTTGAAATTGTCAGTGTCGAAAATACGTTGTCAGTTAACGATGAGAAATGTGATCTCACTCAGATTTTAAATTCCACTGAATTTATACACGGTCACAAGTTTTTGAAAAATTACACTGACAAATTTGTTGAATACATGAATTACTTTCGGAATGCTGGCTTGGTTGAAAAACTTCAGGTTAGGACGACCCTAGACATTTATCTCCTGGACTATAAATCGAGGTATAAAGATGAGATGGTTTTTAAAAACTCTTGCTTGTTAGAAAACATGCCTAGACATAGTGGGAATGGGATTCATAGGGCTAGAACCAAGTGTGGGGGGAAAAGTTGGTGGAATTCTTTGCATCGCGTGCACCGCAAACACATATATCATTGTACATATGATCCATTCTTACATATAGTTAGATTGCATTTCATTTTACAAGTCATTTTACATTTAATCCATCTTTGGGTACGATCTTTCAAATTTAAGAAACGTTACAGTGTGGACACTGTTTAGTTCAAGTGTGGGGGGGAGTCTGCATTTCATCCATTTTCATTTTTCTTTGTTTTTATTTCTTTTATTTTCATCATTTAAATAGGACCATCATGCATTTTAGACTGTAGTAACATGCCATTTTTTTTTGAAACATGACTCATTTTCAATTGATACAGCAAAATAAGTTTACAATTTTTAGCCAGTTGATAGTATTTTTCTCTCTCAACTTAGATCGAATAGGAAATATAATGAAAAGTTTAATTTTGAGGGATAATAGTGTAATCGGTACATAGGGAGATTCTTAGGTGATGGCCATGAAATCTATTCTATATTGTAGACTTTGTTTAAATAAGTGGAGGACTTAAATGCTTATATTGGCTTTCCAAATCTTTAAAACTAAGTTGTGTTAAGTTGAATTCGCATAACTCTCTCTTGTGCTTATATTTTCGATAATAATAATAATAGTATTCCAAGGGTATCCAACATTGCTTGTATATCAAGCGTTGGTGTGCAAACCCGCCAAGCTCTATCCGACACGTTGTTGACAAAGTCAAAGTTGGAATATCTTGGTCTCATTTTATGGGATTGGACACCTAAGGATTACCGACACGTTGTTGACAAAGTCAAAGTCGGCCTGCACAACCCGCCAAGCTCTTTACCCACTCTCCGTTAGTCCGCGAGGCAGTGCATGGGTGGTAAACCTTGGTCTTTTTAGTTAGGTGTATGTACTTAATCATAAATCTTAAAATTTTATAGAATAAAGAATAAGCGATGATACCCAAACACTTCTTGACCTTATTGATTTGACTAGCCATACATGAGAAAATTAGAATACCACTTTGCAAACTGTGCCAAGCAAACTAAGAATTTATTTCATGGCTGCACTATGTTATCGACCGAACTAACTGGCCAAACTGGAATTTAACATTTGAAAACTTGATTTATATTGAAAATTTGTGACAAGTCGAGGTATCTAAAATAAAATCAACTGGTTAGAAATTATTAACTTAATTTGTTGTACCACTTTCATGAAATAAGTCGTGTTTTCATCTTTCGTTTTTATTTGCATATGTCCAATGCATTCATGTAGTTTCATTAGAATCATAGCATACTGCATTTGGATTTTGTGGGTAGTATCCGCTGAAAACCCTCACGAGACACCACTCGTCCTACTAGGGACACCTAGAGGTTTAACGGCTTGTTGCATACGCTCAATGCAATCGTGTTTCCTACGAAAGTGTGACCTATCTAGTTAGTTTTTTATTTCTTGTTTTACTCGAGGACGAGTAAAAGATAAGTGTGGGGGTATTTGATTGACATAGAAATGTGTTTATTTTATGCTCTTATTTCTTATCTTTTGTATATAAATAAATATTACTTGGGTATTGTTTTGTTATTTTTACAGATATTCCAACCCAGCCCGCATGCAACCAGAAATGTAGAGAAATAGAGTTCAATTTGATATATATTTACATTTTGAAGAATTGTAGATGAAGATATCACATCTAGTTGCTATTGGACAGGAAAAGGAGTGATAAAAAGGCTTTGCACATCACAAATCAATGAAGAAATATCAAGGAAGCAAGAGGAAAAAGAGAAAAGGCCCAAATTTGCTTTATTTATCTAAGGCCCATTTATGTTTCTCATTGTAAACTAATTAGTGGTGTAATGACCAGGCCCATTTACCATTAGGGTTAGGGTTTGGCTATCTACCCTATATATACCCTTGTAATGGCATTGTAGCCACCATCCTATATCTCATCTCTTATTCCATTGTTCTAATAAAAGTTCTTCTTTCTCTTTTATTTTCTGCATTTTTTTGTTTTCTTAGCAACTAGTGTTGTCTATACGATTAGATTCGGTAGAACACTATTTGTATTTTGCACTTGTTTGCATTAGTGATTTACCGTCTGATTAGATTCAGCGGAAATCCTAATCTTAATTCTTGTTTGTTATTTCAATTTCTGCAATTTCAATTTCTGCTTTTTATTATTTTCTTAGGTCAAATTTGGTTTGATTAGATTCAAATCTAATTCATAGTTTCATTTGCTTTCCATTGAAATTGTGATTTGATCATCGGTTCAGTTAGATCTGTTCTGAATCAAATTACAGTTTTAATTTTGTTTTGTTTTGCAAAATCAACCTCCAAAGTTCATCTAACACGCCCACGAAACATATAAATAATAAAATTTAACTTTCCTCCCTGTGTTCGACCTGTATGCTACACACCTGTATGCTTGCAGAATTTATTACAAATGTCGCGCTATTCTAATTCATAGATTAGCGTCGATCATGGTGCACTTTGGATGATGGTTAGTGATTTATCGTTGCTATTATATACATGTGTTGTAGAAAATCCATATAATTAACATTATATGGTAATTTATTGGGACTCATTCCAATTTGGAAAAATAGAAAAATAAATTCATGTGTTGAATAGAAAATAAATAAATTCATGTGTTGAATAGAAAAAAATAAATTCATGTGTTGAATAGAAATATATATTCACGAGTTGAATAAAAATATATATTCATGTGTTGAATAAAAATATATATTCATGTGTTGAATAAAATATATATACATGTGTTGAAGAAAATATTCATTTGTTGAATAGAATAACGAAGTTATTGAAATATATAAAGCCGTGTTGGTTAGATATGCGCCATTTTGATGCGAACGATATTTATATCGATTATATTCGTTTTTATAATGATTATAGAAAAAGAAATGATTTCAAAATATAATATTTTGAAAATATTATCATTTATATATTAATGATATGAAATATTCAATTTTGATTTGAAATTGAATATGAAGTTGAAATTGTTTTGAAACGAATTTAAAACGATTTATAAAATACGTTTTAAAAGGAAATCAATGAAATATAATATATAATATATATATATATATATGTATTATATATAATGGCCTGAATAGAACGCACCGTGTTGCGGCAGTTCATGAATTTCGACCATTGACTTCGAGCGGACATTACGGGAGATCCGACCGTCGGATTCTCCTAAAACCGGAATCGTTGGGTTTGTATCGAAAAGGGCTTTCTAATGAATATTAGAGATTTGAAATCTAATGGTTGGATTTGGAATTATGTCCAAATCAAATTTGGAAAAGGTCGCTGTAAGTGCAGTTCGATGGCCGTTGATGAAAATCGACTGTACGGGCCTTGATAAAATTATTAAAAATAGTAATAATTTGTATAAAATCATAAGAAATGATTTGGGAAGAATTGGGGTGAAAAACACCATATTTGAAAAGATAAAAGTAGATTTTTATCGAAATGAACTAGTTTTGAACTAGAATAATAATTTATTTATTTTTAAAATAAATAAATTGGATTTGAAATGGTTTTGAAAATAACCAGAATTTCCAATAATTGAATTGGAATGGATTTGAATCGAAATCATCTTTCGAATAGTTCGATGTTGGATTTCATGGTTATACAGATGTGTTATGGGAATTTGAAAGATATATTTATATTGTTATTTCCAATACGATATTTGTTGGTTTCAGAATTTGATATTGAATATAAGCCGATATATTTTCTATTCAGAGACTTGTGTTTAATATCAAATGGGACTTTGGGTTGTCGTGAACGGTATCTTTAATAATACTGGTCTTAAACTCAAATGGAGTTAAGAAAATTAGGAACTAACTGGGGATCAGTTAAGTTGGAGGGTTTCTTGGATATTGATCTGATGTTGGTTTCGGCTTTCGGGGTTAATATTTTAGGGAACTGTCCTCTTACTAATGTACGGTTAGGGACTGTGTGACGACCCCAAACTTCCACGAGTGAAAGCAGGAGAAATCATTTTTGGAATACACCATAAATACAATAAAACAGAACACAAATACAATATAGCAAAGGAGATTCATAGAGTAATAACATTATAGCAGCGGAAAAATATAATGTCATCAATCACAGAAATTCCACAGTCACAGAACTAAGATTCTTACAACAAGTTTGCAGA
Source organism: Allium sativum (assembly GCA_030737875.1). Taxonomy (NCBI): domain Eukaryota; kingdom Viridiplantae; phylum Streptophyta; class Magnoliopsida; order Asparagales; family Amaryllidaceae; genus Allium; species Allium sativum. The sequence goes on along the minus strand of CM060922.1, from coordinate 146,509,461 downwards.
AAAGAAATAAGTTTGATGTCTAAAAAGAAAAGAAAAGATGCCAATAGAAAGAAAAAGTCTTCAAGCTCCAAGTCATCACCTCTCCATGAAAGCTAATCCAAGGAAAATGATAAGTGGCTCCAAAGAAAAACTCCAAGCAAAGAAAGAACCTGTCTACTTGGCTGCCCGTGTAGAAGAGAGGGCACCCAAGTTTGCAAAAAGGTGAAACAAACTATGGGTCAGTCGTGGGACTGGTGTGAGAATTCTTAAATAACTTATACTAATAAAAATAAGGCAAATCCGAAAGACCACGCCGCTAACGCGGAACGGGTTTACTCTAAGGGACTGCCGTGCATAATTTAAAGTGTCATAATAAATGATTAAATAAGTCGTCAACAACGCAATGTCTTTTGAAAAATGGAACCACCATAAGACTCAGGTCCCATCACACAATGCAACGCACACCAAGAGGATAGAGTTTTACCTTATGGTGGTTAAACATGCTAAATACGCCAAATACGAAACTAATACTATTATTAGGGTGTATATGGTTTCAAAACAATTCAAATTATAAGTATCAATCCTAGGAAGCATAGGTACCATATATTATGCCTCCAATACTAGTAATACAATCAAATCCGTCGGGGTCGTATTGGAAATTTGGGTTTCCATCATGAGTCCAGGCTAGGGAGGACTCCTTACCGATTCGAGACACTCTAGTTAATGCCCCAGGATTACCCGCAGTTAACCCTTGGAAATGGCAGGGCCGGTCCTCACATACAGCTTAGAGGATTAGTTATTCCTAAGTACACGTTCCCCGGTCCTATAGGACCTATCCGAGGCGCCTCATTTCATCATCCTCCAAAAGTAAAATGACTACTAACTAGAAAGAAACGTGCTACTTTCCCTGCGTTCCCTTCCCCCTTTTTAGACTCTACCGGTTTGTGAGGCTCGTGAAGTCATGTTCTTCATACCACAAGGTTCTACTTTTCAACAAGAAACCCTGATCATTGCATCTTAGTATGCTACACCGTCACTCCATACCGTACTATTGATCTTCCGTCACTATATAAACGGGTGTTAAGTAGAGAATAAATTCTCTACCACCAATCGTTTATATATCAACTGAATATCAACAACATAATATTTTGTGGGGTACGATGTCAGACACACTATCCATTTATACCCATGCTCTAGGTCTGAACTAGGGTCAAACCCGTGAAATCAACACGTACGTTTGGGCAATTACCCCGACCCTTGAATTGGGAGCAAACCAATTCAGAGTCTTGATCGTTGTCCATTCGAGGGGAGATTTACGGTCTTCATGCGCCGTCTTCATACTTGAATTCTTGAAATCGTACGATCATTTGGAATGGGATTAACCCGGTCTTTCCAAATAATCTCGCATTCATATATTTTGAGAAAAACATATTTCATATCGTTATTTTAATTATATATATAAATAAATATATATATATATATAATTCGTTTAGTTTGTCGTCCCTACGTGCAGCTTACATTTCTCTTAACTTTCACCTTTCTACTTACCTGACAATGTAGTTTAGGATTAGACAATAATTCTTCCCTTTTTAATTCATTATTATTTATTTTATACTTTATAATTTTCATTTAAGAATGTAAATTATAATGTGCCATCCCATTCATTTCTTTATATATATCTTTTCCAATTTCATTATGAACAATGAACATTTTCCTATGGTGTAAGTTCCCTTTTACCTACATTATAAATAATGTTAATGTTCCAATACAGTTCCTTATCTTTCATTTAACATTATAAATAATGTTATTCTTGCATACGTTTCATTCCTTTTATTTACATTATAAATAATGTTAAACCTTACATACAGTTTCTTTTCTTTTATTTAACATTATAAATAATGTTAATTCTTACATACAGTTTCTTTTCTTTTATTTAACATTATAAATAATGTTAAACCTTACATACAGTTTCTTTTCTTTTATTTAACATTATAAATAATGTTAATTCTTCCTACGGGGTGAATTCTCTTTTTATATACATTATAAAATAATGTTAATACCATACGGTATAAATTCTTATGTGTTAACATTAAAATTAAATGTTAACTTGACATACGATGAAATTTTCTCTTATATTAACATTAAAAATAATGTTAACTACATACAGTGTTATTTTCTTTTTAACATTAACATTAAAAGGTTAATATCATACAATGGTGTTATTCTTATAATATAATGCATAAATAAAATGTAATCTCTTTCCTACAGTTAATCCTCTTTAAATTACCATTATAACTAATGTCGATTTCCCATGCATTGTAAATTACTTATTTTTAACATTAAAAATAATGTACTCTTCCTACGATAGAAATACTCTTTTTATTAACATTTAAAATAATGTTACATGTACATACAATAAATGTTAATGAACCATATAGTGAGTTTTTCTCTTTTATTTTCCATTCCATTAACATTAGAAATAAATGTTAATGAATCATACAATGCATTTTCTATATTTTTAATATAGACAAAAATGTTAAATTATCATATGGTGAAATTTTCTATATAACATTAACAAAAAAATTTCCATTCAACATACGGTGAATTTTTTTTATAATTCTAATATTAACACAAATGAATGTTAATCTCATACGGTGACATTTTCTTAGTACATAACATTAAAAATAATGTTAATGAATCATACGGTGACATTTTCATATTTAACAAAATAAGTATCCATCAATCATACGGTAAATATTTTCATTTTTTACAAAATGCTATTTTATCATACGATGCAAATTTATATTTTTATAACATGCCCAAAAATGCTATTTAACATACAATGCAAACTTATATTTTTATAACATGACCAAAAATGTTATTTAACATACAATGCAAACTTATATTTTTATCACATTAAATAAAAATGGCAAAAATACTATTCACATACAATGCATTCTTATATGTTAAACATTAAATAAAAATGACAAAAATACTATTCACATACAATGCATTATTTTCATATTTTACATACAATGCATTATTTACTAACTTGGACAAATACTATGCTATACATACAATGCATTATTTTACATACAATGCATTATTTACTAACTTGGACAAAATACTATTGTAACGACCCGCATTTTTGACCGTCAAATATTTAATTTAATTTATTTATTTTAAATATTATATTGGGAATATTAATGAAATTTAATATTGAATTAGCTATTTAAAACGAAGTTGAACGTTATATATTTATATATAATATAAATCGAGCTCGAAAATGGCGTGCAGTTCGAAAAATAGAGTTTTGAACTTCAATTGAAAATACAGGATTCGATATAAGTCGGATTTCTGTAAAACAAGACATGTTGGAACCGTATTGACGATAATTTTCATATGAAAGAGAAAAATCCAGATTCCGTGTTATAGATAGTAAGTTATGGCTAAATCAAATTTTGAAATAGTCGCTATGGAAAATCGTTATTAAATTATAGGCCATTAAAATAGCCGTTTTGCAAACGGACTCAGATTTCGACAAAATCAGTTTCATTAGAACCGTATCGCTAAATTATTGTACGGTGTCAAATGGCATGGCAAACCGATATCGTATGTGACCATGGTAGCCGTAAACGCCCGTTCAATTTCTATAGCGCGCATTTAAATAAATAAAAAGATATTTGAAGGTAACTTGAGCAGACGATCGAATTAGGCCACGAAACCAGTTCCGTTGAGTTCGTATCGTCGATTAGAGTCAGAATAAGTATATAGTTTGTTATTTTTAGAGATCGGAAAATTTGGCGTTAAAAAGGGTAGGGCGGTTCGAGGTAAAAACAGCCTATCGGGGCGACAGTCTCAGAATGCGACGAAATTAGTGCCGTTGGGTTCGTATCGAAAAGTTATTGTCAATGTTCGCAGTTTCAAGTGAATTTGATTTATCTGGTGACCGTAGAAAAATTAAATGCGTGTTCATTTCTGGTTTCATAAAGGAATTTTTTCCATACGACCTCGGATTTCGACGAAACTTGTCCCATTAGGTTCAGAATACCTTTTTACACCAGGATTAGCCTTTTTATCAGTAAACAGAAATCAATTGAGGATAGTTTTACGTATTACTTTACCGTGAAGTTTCGTTAGAAATAAAATAATGTTTTGCCCACAATATAAATACATGCAGACCTATTTTCTTAGACATTGTCTCCTATATAGTACGAAACCACGCCAAGTCTAAATCAAAACATATTGAAGTACATGGCCATCCTACTCTTGCCTGTACAAATGGAAACAAGGCGCAGTTGGTATTTCATTTCAGTCGACCTCGCCTAGCCTACCCTACATATACAATACGAAAGATGTTATGGCAATCCAGTCGCTGATCCTCATATATATATACGCCAGGTTCATTTCACCTCTAAAAAAAAAAAAAAAAAAACAACGTTAAGGATAGGAAGACTATGGGGAGATGAAGGCTCATGCGTGGGGGATGACACGTGGGAAGGAGCAAGCAAAGGGGATTGTGGGAAGAAAACTCGGAGGGAAGGGGATTTTCAGGAGTGGCCAAACGTGGGATCTGTTAGTGGGATTCGGACTTGTGGTGTTGGGCGCAAGAATGAGGGAGTGAGAAGCCTGAGAGGTGTTCATGCGCGAGGGGATACATGCGAGAAGGAAAAGGAGCGGTGGACAGGGTGAGAAGGTGCGGCATGGTTTCGGTTTTGGGAAGTTTGATGGCGGTACTGTTCATGGAAGGGGAGAACGACGGGAACATGGGGAAACAGGAAGACGTTGGATGAGGGACGGTAGCAACTGATCACGGTGGGTATCCAACAGGTATAAGCGAAGTAATCACCATTTTAAAGTGCCTAGTAATTATTTAACATAGCCAATATAGATAATTATTTAGTAAACAATAATTTATATGCCTAGTTTTAGGGACCATGCCTAATCATGTTGTTCATGCCTTACTATGTTTACACGTAAGTTAATTTAAGAGTGTTAAATGTTAATGAGAGGTTAGTTAATAACTTATATAATCAAGCATTTACGGGTTAGTATATGTATTTGATCATAACGAGTTAAGGTCGACAATGTTTCATATTAATAACGTGAATTACATTAATTAAACTTAGTTAGTTTAAACGGTAACCTAGCATATGTGTAACATGCTTATATAATAATAGAATGGAACGAACCGAGCGACGTTGGATCATATTGACGGGCGTAACAGTATGGAGTTGATGGGACCAGGGATGGTTGCCACTGAAACAAACTGGGTTGACAATGAATGGAATCATCAAGGTGAGTTAAACTCACTCAGTTACCCTTTTTATATTTTATATAAATTGAGTATTTTTATTTTGTGTGCTCTGCTTGCCAATGGTTGACTGCTTTGCTAGTTATCTATTTAACTGTTGATTTAACTGACGAAATTAAACCGTGTTTAATTTCAGTGAAATACCAAATCATTATTTTTAATGGTTGGTTCCAATAAAGGTGACTCACCTTGGTTGGTCACGTTTATTTATAAACGTGTTTTAAATGGTTGAATTGTTTGCGTTGCTTGTGGTTGATGTTGAATGGTTGCTATTTAGTGTTATCAGTTAAACAAAACCGAATGGTCTGTTTTGAGATAACCATTGTGAATACAGGGAAGAACAGGTTGGAGGAATCCAACCGGATTCCTCGAATGTATTATTTATTTTCATATTATCATATATGAACTAATCTGTTTGTGTAATTGATTTGATGGTTGATTATTGGGTGTTCAACCTCTGTTAGTTTAAAACCAATGGGTGATATTGGTTAAGTGTTTGGCAGAGTATGGCCTTTAAAAATCAATCGGTTTATAGATATGGATTCACCGTTAGGTGAGTCGATAAAAGTGAAGTTATAAAGTTTATTTTATAACTGGACTCAGATCTTGAAATATATTATTTGAATAAAGTATAAAAGGAAATTAAATAGATATTTTATTTATTTAAGACCTTGATTTATGGTTGGTTTATTTCATAAAGTATATGCTGATGTTAATCAGATTTTCATGTATGAAAATAAGAAATGAATCGAAAGGGTTAAACTTTGATCATTGTTTTGTAAAGAAAACAAATAATTAGAATCTATTTAAATTAATTATATTTTTAATTAATTTAAAGCGAGGATTGTTGAAATCGGTTAATGAGGTAATCAAGTTTTTGAGTTAATTAAATGGACCGTTTGGAATTAGAATTGTTTATCAAGTTAATGTGTTTTGACTAAAATAGTTAAACGAATATTGTTTGAATTTAAATAAGGATTTAAAAAGGGATTTAATATTTTAGTTAATAAAGGGATTTACTATTAAAGTAGTTAATGTTTAAAATAAGTTATTATTTTAATAAATGATGAATTTAGGAAAATATTTTTAAATGGGAATTCATTTAAAAAGTTACCGAATGTGAGATGCAAGCCAATTGAAGGGGGAAAGGGAATAAACGTACTCAATTATTTGAATTAAGTCGAAGGAGATTTCGATAAAAGGGTTTAAGATAAACCAAAACATATAAATGAGTTTCAAAGTGTAAAGACGTTAACTTTACATTAACGTTATTTGAAAACGAGATCTAGAAAAAGGAGAATTTTAAATGAGATTTAAGTGGGAAATTGAATATATTTATTCGAGATAGAATTAGCCAAACATAATTATTGGGCTAAGTTGCCATTTCGTACGACTGCTGGCGTAATTCGCAGGGCTGCAGATAGCCTACGGCGGTCGGATGTTTCCTGAGGGAACCAGGCGTAACCATTGTGATCGCTGCGATCTAGAGTCGAGCGAATAGAGTAAGTCGAATGTTAGTTAATTGAAATTAGAGTTATCCAAATATCATATTTTTGAATATTAAAAGAATTGGAAGTTTCAATTTTACAAAAAAAAAAAAAGGAAATCAGTTTGTTAAAGGCCAGGTGATGCTGAATACTGAACCAGTGGACTCATTGGAGTGTCATGTTTTGAAACACTGTTTATTTTGATAGTTAAAACACCGACTATCAAATCTGACCAATACGATTGTTGGTATGGAAAGACCGGGATCGAATTTATATTCGAAACCCATTCCGACCAACAAATACGTGGAGATATCAGAAGATGGTCGAGATGGAGCATTGAAGACCGTGGATCTTCATAAACGGAAGAACCACTAATGTTCTCTGCCTGGCAAGTAGAGATGAGCTGTGATTCTGTCGTAGTTGGAATCTACGGGTTGCAAGGACTTCTCGCTACTGATCCATGGGGTGATTCCTATATGGATGCAGTAGGAGAGTGCCTTCGGTTCATCCTGTTCCTGGATGACGTATATGGACGGATGTCTGACAGAGTATTTCCGAAGGATCACGTACGTTGATTTCTTCAAACGTACGATAGTTGTTGGCGGAGAATCGCCGTTCTCTTAGCTTAACTGCTAGAGTATTTTTGTGGACGTCAATTAGTGATATCTGACGGATTTGACGATGTGGCATTCAAAGTGAATGACGACCAGATGTTCAAGGGTTAATTCTGGCCTCAGGCCTCATCAACCGGGAAATGACAAAAATCGGGCAGGCAACATGGCTATGTGGGTCGCTCCCATTAGGGTGTATGATCACCTATCTAGAGGAAATCCTATTTGCTTCTTTAATCTATGTTTCGATGCTGTCCCTTGTCGGGAGACGGTTGCTGATCCCAACCGTCGGTGATATACATTCGATACACTCAAGCGAAATGAGTGGTCGGTCATGTGAGGGCCGGGTTGCAAGAAGTTCTTGTTGAACCCAGTGTATTCGTCTCTAGAGATACACGATCGGAAGGTGGACCCATACCTTGTCAAGTTGGAATCCAATCTCCAATAAGCGCCCGCGGTTTTTAATTGTATACTATATATGTGGAGCGTGAGATGCAAGCGTTTCACTAGATTCTATTTACTTGTATTTAGACATTATCATAATATCAGACAAGATATTGGTTTCAAAAATGTTTTGGGTTATCGTAAGGTAAAAACCGTCCGTGTTTATGTGTGGATTTGGTCTTACGATTACCCTTTTCTTTTGAAAAGATTTTGAACTTTAAAATCATGGTTGGATGATTTACCCTTAATACTGTGCGAGTTTATCTCACTCTGGTTCACCAGACTGACCCGGTGTTTTGTAAATGCTCCGGTTAGACCGGGTTGTACAGGTTCAGGTTATCGACTGCTGTGAAGAGACGAGCTGGAAGAGTCCAGCCGTATGATATTACTATTCCGCTGTGTGTTATATGAGGACAGATTAGTATCACTGTCCAGATGTGTACTCTGATATTGTAAGTATTTCAAAAACTTTCAATAAAAGTTATTTCTGTAATATATTTTGTTCCGCTGCGATGTGAGACTCTGTGTGGTGTCGTTTCTTCTTCTTCTATTCTAATATTTCTATCTTATCTATTCTCACCCTCTAAATTCTTTCTATTAATGATCTGGAATGTTCGATGTCTGAATGGTCAACATGGTAGTTTGATGTTGATTTTCGGAGTCGAAAATCCCGGTTCGTTACAACTATGCTATACATACAATGCATTATTTTACATACAATGCATTATTTACTTATTCTAACATGACAAAATACTATTTTATGCAAAGCAAATTTCTATTTTTCTATCATGACAAAATACTATTTTATGCAATGCAAATTTCTATTTTTCTAACATGACAAAATACCATTTTATGCAATGCAAATTTCTATTTTTCTAACATGACAAAATACTATTTTATGCAATGCAAATTTCTATTTTAACACAAATTTGTTCATTCAACATACGGTGAAAATTTTCTATGATTCTAATATTAACACAAATGAATGTTAGTCTCATACGGTTCATTTTCTTAGTACATAACATTAAAAATAATGTTAATGGATCATGCGATGACATTTTCATATTTAACAAATAAGTATCAATCAATCATACGGTAAATATTTTCATTTTTTACAAAATGCTATTTTATCATACGATGCAAATTTATATTTTTATAACATGACCAAAAATGTTATTTAACATACAAAGCAAACTTATATTTTTATAACATTAAATAAAAATGACAAAAATACCATTCACATACAATGCATTCTTATATGTTAAACATTAAAATAAAAATGACAAAAATACTATTATCTTGCCATTAAAATAATGCTAAATCATCCCTTCTTTTTATATAACAAAAATGGATGTTAATTTAATATGCATACATTTCATTTTTAATTAACATAAAAAAATAAATGTTAATTTAACCTACAATACATTTTCCTTTTTATTAACATTAACAATAAATGTTAATTTCACATGCCTTACATTTCATATTTATTAACATTAAAAATAAATGTTAATTTTTCATGAAATGAAAATTCTTTTATTTCTTAACACTTAAACAAAAATGTTATTTTACTTACAATGCATTTTCTATTTTTTTTACATAACCAAAATGCTAGTTTACATAAAATGCAAATTTATATATTTTTAACATGACAAAACGCTGGTTTAACATACAGTGCATTTTTATATTAATAACATGACAAAAATGCTGATTTAACATACAATGTATTTTCTATGTAACAATAACAAAAATGTTATTGAATCATACGGTGTAGATTTTCATATTTTTATCATAACAAAAATGTCATTTATTTCATACGATGCATATTTTCATATTTTAACATAACAAAAAGTTATATTATCATACGAAGTCATTTTCTATATTAATATGTACAAAATGTCACTCTAACATACAATGAACAAATTCAACATTTTCTCTTTTAGTATATTAAAATGTTAATTATCATACAATGAACATTTTCAACATTTTCCACAAATGTCATTATCATAAGGTGACCGTTCTTTATATTAATATTAAATAAAAATGTTAATTTCATACGGTAAACATTATATTAACAAAAATTGCTCATTAACATACGGTGAATAATTTCTATTTTAATATTGACAAAATTTATCAATTAACATACTATGGCAATTTCTATTTTATTAATGAACAAAAATAGTGCCCATCCACATACGGTGTATAATCCCATTTTATAATGACACAAATTTGTCCATAAACATATAGTGACATATTCAATTTTATAATGACAAAAATAGTTCATTTCATACGGTGGAATTTTCCTTTTATTTAACATTGTGAATGATGTTAAATTGTACATACACTTCATTTTCCCTTTTATAACATTGAAAATATATTATTAGAAATAATGTTAATATAATGTTAACATTTTAACTTGACATATTCAATTTTATACATACCAAATGTCATTGGACATACAATGAATAATTTTCTATTTTTAAACATTGACAAAAATGCCAATGAACATACCATGAATAATTTTCTATTTTAAACATTGGCAAAAATGCCAATGAACATACCATGAATAATTTTCTATTAAATATTGAACAAATTTGTTCATTAACATAGTCAATTCTATTTATCTATGAACATGAAATCAAGGAATCTAATATTAGCCATTCAATCATACAACAAGGCATCACCAAATCATAACAAACAACAGATCAGAATCATATTATAATCGCATCATATACTGAATAGTTTATTTTAATGTAAAATTTTTAAATAAAGGATTCTCACCTTGAATTTTTTTGGCCAAAATTTTACTGTCTCCTTTTCAGCTGCGGTCTGCGCCATCGCGAAGCTCTTAATTTTGTGATTCCAACGCAATTTACGGTTCGTCAAACGGACCTCGTATGAAAGAGTTATGAATTTTTAAAGATCGGGTAATTAAATAATTAATTAATATTCGTGAAAATACCTAAAAATTTCACTGTCTCAGAATTGGACAAAATTAGTGTCCACGCGTCCATCTCGTCGCCACGATCCCAACGCACCTGAAATCGTCGATTTTCGACTTCGTATGAGTGAGTTATGCAATTTTAAAGTTCTGGAAATTAATTAAATAATTTAAAAATAAAATAGAAAATACCCTCAGCCCGTTGACCGAAAAACACTGTTCACCGCCGAACTTTGACCGCACTTTGCCGCTGCCTCGGGCCACCTGACGCCACGGGACCACCGCCAATGTCTTCGTCTTGGCGAGACGCACCACCACCAGAAAGAGCCGCCCCTAAAGCTTCTCCGATCATCGGGAAATCGCCTAGAAAGGATTTCGCCTCGCGGGTCCCACAGGCCTCCTCACACCTCCAAACTGCCTGAAATTTGGCGAGCACCTCCACCTCACGTAGCCGAAGAACTTCCGTGTTCGTGACTTCGTCTAATTCTTCCTCGATTCACGGGAATTTCTTGATTTACGTTTTGAGCTTCTGAATTTCGAAAACAGCGAGCTTTAAGTCGAGATTCCGGCGAATCCGAGCGCTGTTTGACAAAACCGACTACACCATTAGCTTCGTATCGTCGAGACCTTCGAGAGGACATATAATTTGCTATGGTTTGAAGAGATTTTATTTTCGACAAATTTTAGAGGAAGAGAGAGCCGCCATGTAAATTGAGAAAAACGATGGAAAATAGAAGTGGTTGCTGTACATTTCGAATTTCAGCCCTAAATCTCAGAAAAAAGATAATATATACCATGGGTTTAATTTTGGTTTGGGCCCAAATATCATTACGTGCCCAATTACTCAATTTTCAACTGTTTTCTTCAATTCAGAAATTCTTATAAATACATGCGAATTTCAAAATTAATAAATTTTTAAACATAATTATTTCAGGTCATTACGAACCCAACGAACCTGATTTCGTAATTTTCCGATTCCGTATGAATTTATTATCCGAAGTCTGAAAATAGGCTGTATTTCCACTGTAAAAATTATACAGGCCACAAAATAATTCCAAAAATTATAAATTTTAGAATTTAACCTTAATTTAATATTCCGAATCCATTGAAACTGGTTTCGTCAAATTCGGAGTTCGTTTGCAAAAATTCTATTTTTCAGGTGTATATTTTAATATTGAAAAATACCAAAAATAGTGGAATTTTTCCGAAACTCAAAAATATAAGTTCTTATAGTCATTTCTATATGTAAACAACATTCTAAAACCAATGGAGATGGTTTCGGGTCCTAATTCCTTATTCTGCAAAATGTAGCATTTTGGCCCTTATAAATTTCATAGCGGCCTTTCTAAATATTGAATTGGCCATAACTTTTGATTCCCGTTATGAAATTTCGATTTTTCGGATTCGTTGGAAAGATATTTTTAAATAGATTCCAATATTTTTGGTTTTACTAAAATCCGTTAAATTTTGCGTCCTGTATGGTTAGTCAAAGTTCAAGTTTGACTTTCCAAACTACCGCGCCATTTCTAGCTCTTTTTGTATTTAAAATTAATTTATTCATTCTAACTTCGATTTGAACCAAATTTGTGATCCTTATTATTTAAAATAGATTATTTTAAATATCAAAACTCATTTAAAATCGCTTAAAATAAATTTTAACTTGGCCCCAAAATTCAGGGTCGTTACAGTCTCCCTCACTTAAAAACTTTTCGTCCCCGAAAAGGGAAAAGAAAAATAGAAGAGGAAAAGAGGAAGAATAAACACAGAGAATGTTTTTAACAGAGATGGTACCGTCTATAACATCAGGCCTTCTACCGAAGAAGTTGGTCCTTTCGCTCCTTCGTAAACATGTGCCAATTGAGCATCGCCACTTCACTTAGTCTTCTTCGAACGCACGATCAAGGGAAGAGTCAAAACAACTGAAATGGTGATTCTAAGAGATAGAAAAGATCGAAGGATGAATGAAAAGATGACGATAAAGTGACTGGCTATTATGTATCTCATGAACTGTTCGCCATAGAATATAGTGATTCTACGTAAACGAATTATTATAGATATGTTGTACTCCGCTTTGTAAACCAAAGCTCTGATACCAACTGTGACGACCCCAAACTTCCACGAGTGAAAGCAGGAGAAATCATTTTTGGAATACAACATAAATACAATAAAACAGAACACAAATACAATATAGCAAAGGAGATTCATAGAGTAATAACATTATAGCAGCGGAAAAATATAATGTCATCAATCACAGAAATTCCACAGTCACAGAACTAAGATTCTTACAACAAGTTTGCAGAAAAGAAATAAGTTTGATGTCTAAAAAGAAAAGAAAAGATGCCAATAGAAACAAAAAGTCTTCAAGCTCCAAGTCATCACCTCTCCATGAAAGCTAATCCAAGGAAAATGATAAGTGGCTCCAAAGAAAAACTCCAAGCAAAGAAAGAACCTGTCTACTTGGCTGCCCGTGTAGAAGAGAGGGCACCCAAGTTTGCAAAAAGGTGAAACAAACTATGGGTCAGTCGTGGGACTGGTGTGAGAATTCTTAAATAACTTATACTAATAAAAATAAGGCAAATCCGAAAGACCACGCCGCTAACGCGGAACGGGTTTACTCTAAGGGACTGCCGTGCATAATTTAAAGTGTCATAATAAATGATTAAATAAGTCGTCAACAACGCAATGTCTTTTGAAAAATGGAACCACCATAAGACTCAGGTCCCATCACACAATGCAACGCACACCAAGAGGATAGAGTTTTACCTTATGGTGGTTAAACATGCTAAATACGCCAAATACGAAACTAATACTATTATTAGGGTGTATATGGTTTCAAAACAATTCAAATTATAAGTATCAATCCTAGGAAGCATAGGTACCATATATTATGCCTCCAATACTAGTAATACAATCAAATCCGTCGGGGTCGTATTGGAAATTTGGGTTTCCATCATGAGTCCAGGCTAGGGAGGACTCCTTACCGATTCGAGACACTCTAGTTAATGCCCCAGGATTACCCGCAGTTAACCCTTGGAAATGGCAGGGCCGGTCCTCACATACAGCTTAGAGGATTAGTTATTCCTAAGTACACGTTCCCCGGTCCTATAGGACCTATCCGAGGCGCCTCATTTCATCATCCTCCAAAAGTAAAATGACTACTAACTAGAAAGAAACGTGCTACTTTCCCTGCGTTCCCTTCCCCCTTTTTAGACTCTACCGGTTTGTGAGGCTCGTGAAGTCATGTTCTTCATACCACAAGGTTCTGCTTTTCAACAAGAAACCCTGATCATTGCATCTTAGTATGCCACACCGTCACTCCATACCGTACTATTGATCTTCCGTCACTATATAAACGGGTGTTAAGTAGAGAATAAATTCTCTACCACCAATCGTTTATATATCAACTGAATATCAACAACATAATATTTTGTGGGGTACGATGTCAGACACACTATCCATTTATACCCATGCTCTAGGTCTGAACTAGGGTCAAACCCGTGAAATCAACACGTACGTTTGGGCAATTACCCCGACCCTTGAATTGGGAGCAAACCAATTCAGAGTCTTGATCGTTGTCCATTCGAGGGGAGATTTACGGTCTTCATGCGCCGTCTTCATACTTGAATTCTTGAAATCGTACGATCATTTGGAATGGGATTAACCCGGTCTTTCCAAATAATCTCGCATTCATATATTTTGAGAAAAACATATTTCATATCGTTATTTTAATTATATATATAAATATATATATATATAATTCGTTTAGTTTGTCGTCCCTACGTGCAGCTTACATTTCTCTTAACTTTCACCTTTCTACTTACCTGACAATGTAGTTTAGGATTAGACAATAATTCTTCCCTTTTTAATTCATTATTATTTATTTTATACTTTATAATTTTCATTTAAGAATGTAAATTATAATGTGTCATCCCATTCATTTCTTTATATATATCTTTTCCAATTTCATTATGAACAATGAACATTTTCCTATGGTGTAAGTTCCCTTTTACCTACATTATAAATAATGTTAATGTTCCAATACAGTTCCTTATCTTTCATTTAACATTATAAATAATGTTATTCTTGCATACGTTTCATTCCTTTTATTTACATTATAAATAATGTTAAACCTTACATACAGTTTCTTTTCTTTTATTTAACATTATAAATAATGTTAATTCTTACATACAGTTTCTTTTCTTTTATTTAACATTATAAATAATGTTAAACCTTACATACAGTATCTTTTCTTTTATTTAACATTATAAATAATGTTAATTCTTCCTACGGGGTGAATTCTCTTTTTATATACATTATAAAATAATGTTAATACCATACGGTATAAATTCTTATGTGTTAACATTAAAATTAAATGTTAACTTGACATACGATGAAATTTTCTCTTATATTAACATTAAAAATAATGTTAACTACATACAGTGTTATTTTCTTTTTAACATTAACATTAAAAGGTTAATATCATACAATGGTGTTATTCTTATAATATAATGCATAAATAAAATGTAATCTCTTTCCTACAGTTAATCCTCTTTAAATTACCATTATAACTAATGTCGATTTCCCATGCATTGTAAATTACTTATTTTTAACATTAAAAATAATGTACTCTTCCTACGATAGAAATACTCTTTTTATTAACATTTAAAATAATGTTACATGTACATACAATAAATGTTAATGAACCATATAGTGAGTTTTTCTCTTTTATTTTCCATTCCATTAACATTAGAAATAAATGTTAATGAATCATACAATGCATTTTCTATATTTTTAATATAGACAAAAATGTTAAATTATCATATGGTGAAATTTTCTATATAACATTAACAAAAAAAATTTCCATTCAACATACGGTGAATTTTTTTTATAATTCTAATATTAACACAAATGAATGTTAATCTCATACGGTGACATTTTCTTAGTACATAACATTAAAAATAATGTTAATGAATCATACGGTGACATTTTCATATTTAACAAAATAAGTATCCATCAATCATACGGTAAATATTTTCATTTTTTACAAAATGCTATTTTATCATACGATGCAAATTTATATTTTTATAACATGCCCAAAAATGCTATTTAACATACAATGCAAACTTATATTTTTATAACATGACCAAAAATGTTATTTAACATACAATGCAAACTTATATTTTTATCACATTAAATAAAAATGGCAAAAATACTATTCACATACAATGCATTCTTATATGTTAAACATTAAATAAAAATGACAAAAATACTATTCACATACAATGCATTATTTTCATATTTTACATACAATGCATTATTTACTAACTTGGACAAATACTATGCTATACATACAATGCATTATTTTACATACAATGCATTATTTACTAACTTGGACAAAATACTATGCTATACATACAATGCATTATTTTACATACAATGCATTATTTACTTATTCTAACATGACAAAATACTATTTTATGCAAAGCAAATTTCTATTTTTCTATCATGACAAAATACTATTTTATGCAATGCAAATTTCTATTTTTCTAACATGACAAAATACCATTTTATGCAATGCAAATTTCTATTTTTCTAACATGACAAAATACTATTTTATGCAATGCAAATTTCTATTTTAACACAAATTTGTTCATTCAACATACGGTGAAAATTTTTTATGATTCTAATATTAACACAAATGAATGTTAGTCTCATACGGTTCATTTTCTTAGTACATAACATTAAAAATAATGTTAATGGATCATGCGATGACATTTTCATATTTAACAAATAAGTATCAATCAATCATACGGTAAATATTTTCATTTTTTACAAAATGCTATTTTATCATACGATGCAAATTTATATTTTTATAACATGACCAAAAATGTTATTTAACATACAATGCAAACTTATATTTTTATAACATTAAATAAAAATGACAAAAATACCATTCACATACAATGCATTCTTATATGTTAAACATTAAAATAAAAATGACAAAAATACTATTATCTTGCCATTAAAATAATGCTAAATCATCCCTTCTTTTTATATAACAAAAATGGATGTTAATTTAATATGCATACATTTCATTTTTAATTAACATAAAAAAATAAATGTTAATTTAACCTACAATACATTTTCCTTTTTATTAACATTAACAATAAATGTTAATTTCACATGCCTTACATTTCATATTTATTAACATTAAAAATAAATGTTAATTTTTCATGAAATGAAAATTCTTTTATTTCTTAACACTTAAACAAAAATGTTATTTTACTTACAATGCATTTTCTATTTTTTTTACATAACCAAAATGCTAGTTTACATAAAATGCAAATTTATATATTTTTAACATGACAAAACGCTGGTTTAACATACAGTGCATTTTTATATTAATAACATGACAAAAATGCTGATTTAACATACAATGTATTTTCTATGTAACAATAACAAAAATGTTATTGAATCATACGGTGTAGATTTTCATATTTTTATCATAACAAAAATGTCATTTATTTCATACGATGCATATTTTCATATTTTAACATAACAAAAAGTTATATTATCATACGAAGTCATTTTCTATATTAATATGTACAAAATGTCACTCTAACATACAATGAACAAATTCAACATTTTCTCTTTTAGTATATTAAAATGTTAATTATCATACAATGAACATTTTCAACATTTTCCACAAATGTCATTATCATAAGGTGACCGTTCTTTATATTAATATTAAATAAAAATGTTAATTTCATACGGTAAACATTATATTAACAAAAATTGCTCATTAACATACGGTGAATAATTTCTATTTTAATATTGACAAAATTTATCAATTAACATACTATGGCAATTTCTATTTTATTAATGAACAAAAATAGTGCCCGTCCACATACGGTGTATAATCCCATTTTATAATGACACAAATATGTCCATAAACATGTAGTGACATATTCAATTTTATAATGACAAAAATAGTTCATTTCATACGGTGGAATTTTCCTTTTATTTAACATTGTGAATGATGTTAAATTGTACATACACTTCATTTTCCCTTTTATAACATTGAAAATATATTATTAGAAATATTGTTAATATAATGTTAACATTTTAACTTGACATATTCAATTTTATACATATCAAATGTCATTGGACATACAATGAATAATTTTCTATTTTTAAACATTGACAAAAATGCCAATGAACATACCATGAATAATTTTCTATTTTAAACATTGGCAAAAATGCCCAATGAACATACCATGAATAATTTTCTATTTTAAACATTGGCAAAAATGCCAATGAACATACCATGAATAATTTTCTATTAAATATTGAACAAATTTGTTCATTAACATAGTCAATTCTATTTATCTATGAACATGAAATCAAGGAATCTAATATTAGCCATTCAATCATACAACAAGGCATCACCAAATCATAACAAACAACAGATCAGAATCATATTATAATCGCATCATATACTGAATAGTTTATTTTAATGTAAAATTTTTAAATAAAGGATTCTCATCTTGAATTTTTTTGGCCAAAATTTTACTGTCTCCTTTTCAGCTGCGGTCTGCGCCATCGCGAAGCTCTTAATTTTGTGATTCCAACGCAATTTACGGTTCGTCAAACGGACCTCGTATGAAAGAGTTATGAATTTTTAAAGATCGGGTAATTAAATAATTAATTAATATTCGTGAAAATACCTAAAAATTTCACTGTCTCAGAATTGGACAAAATTAGTGTCCACGCGTCCATCTCGTCGCCACGATCCCAACGCACCTGAAATCGTCGATTTTCGACTTCGTATGAGTGAGTTATGCAATTTTAAAGTTCTGGAAATTAATTAAATAATTTAAAAATAAAATAGAAAATACCCTCAGCCCGTTGACCGAAAAACACTGTTCACCGCCGAACTTTGACCGCACTTTGCCGCTGCCTCGGGCCACCTGACGCCACGGGACCACAGCCAATGTCTTCGTCTTGGCGAGACGCACCACCACCAGAAAGAGCCGCCCCTAAAGCTTCTCCGATCATCGGGAAATCGCCTAGAAAGGATTTCGCCTCGCGGGTCCCACAGGCCGCCTCACACCTCCAAACTGCCTGAAATTTGGCGAGCACCTCCACCTCACGTAGACGAAGAACTTCCGTGTTCGTGACTTCCTCTAATTCTTCCTCGATTCACGGGAATTTCTTGATTTACGTTTTGAGCTTCTGAATTTCGAAAACAGCGAGCTTTAAGTCGAGATTCCGGCGAATCCGAGCGCTGTTTGACAAAACCGACTACACCATTAGCTTCGTATCGTCGAGACCTTCGAGAGGACATATAATTTGCTATGGTTTGAAGAGATTTTATTTTCGACAAATTTTAGAGGAAGAGAGAGCCGTCATGTAAATTGAGAAAAACGATGGAAAATAGAAGTGGCTGCTGTACATTTCGAATTTCAGCCCTAAATCTCAGAAAAAAGATAATATATACCATGGGTTTAATTTTGGTTTGGGCCCAAATATCATTACGTGCCCAATTACTCAATTTTCAACTGTTTTCTTCAATTCAGAAATTCTTATAAATACATGCGAATTTCAAAATTAATAAATTTTTAAACATAATTATTTCAGGTCATTACGAACCCAACGAACCTGATTTCGTAATTTTCCGATTCCGTATGAATTTATTATCCGAAGTCTGAAAATAGGCTGTATTTCCACTGTAAAATTTATACAGGCCACAAAATAATTCCAAAAATTATAAATTTTATAATTTAACCTTAATTTAATATTCTGAATCCATTGAAACTGGTTTCGTCGAATTCGGAGTTCGTTTGCAAAAATTCTATTTTTCAGGTGTATATTTTAATATTGAAAAATACCAAAAATAGTGGAATTTTTCCGAAACTCAAAAATATAAGTTCTTATAGTCATTTTTATATGTAAACAACATTCTAAAACCAATGGAGATGGTTTCGGGTCCTAATTCCTTATTTTGCAAAATGTAGCATTTTGGCCCTTATAAATTTCATAGCGACCTTTCTAAATATTGAATTGGCCATAACTTTTGATTCCCGTTATGAAATTTCGATTTTTCGGATTCGTTGGAAAGATATTTTTAAATAGATTCCAATATTTTTGGTTTTACTAAAATCCGTTAAATTTTGCGTCCTGTATGGTTAGTCAAAGTTCAAGTTTGACTTTCCAAACTACCGCGCCATTTCTAGCTCTTTTTGTATTTAAAATTAATTTATTCATTCTAACTTCGATTTGAACCAAATTTGTGATCCTTATTATTTAAAATAGATTATTTTAAATATCAAAACTCATTTAAAATCGCTTAAAATAAATTTTAACTTGGCCCCAAAATTCAGGGTCGTTACAGACTGATTGAAATGTGATGTGATTTTGGGGTTTATCGTAAACTCCTTTAACTAACCAATTAGATTTCATTTCCCCTTCGATTAATTTTTAAATGAATTTCAATTAAAAAGTAATTTTCTAAATTATTACTAATTAATATAATAATTTACTTCGATCATTAACAACTTCAGTAGTTAATTTCTTCATTCACTAAAATAAATAGTAAATTCCTTTTTTAAAACCTTATTAAAATTAAACAAATATTCTTTAAACTATTATATTAGATTAATCCAAACAAACTAATTTAATAATTAATTCTAGTTGAAAATGGTCATTTTCGTCAACTCTAAACACGGTTATCCCATTAACCGATTTCAATTAGTTTTCCCTTTAAATTAAATAATAATGTAATTAATTTAGATAATTCCATTTAATTGTTCCTTAACAAAACAATTATCGAAATTTTAAATCGTTAGATTAATTTTCTATTCCCATGTTTATAAATCAGATTTACATCAAAATTAACTTAATAAAATCACTTAATAATAAATTATAAATTTGAATAATAATAACCAATATTTATTTCCTTTTAACGAACCTTTATTTTAAATAATATATTTCAAAAATTTATCTCCAGTTATGAAAATAAATTTTATAACTTTAGATCTATCGATTCACCAGACGGTAAATCAATAATACCAAAACAATTTATTCTTAGGCCATTTTCTGCCGATTACTCAACCAATAATGCCCATTGGTTAAGACAAAACACAGGTTGCATTTTCAGTCAACTATCAATAATCAAATCAATCACTCAACCAGGACAGTTCATGTATGATAATATGAAAATAAATAATATATTTGAGGAATCCCGTTGGATTCCCCCAACCTGTTCTTCCCGGTATTCAAATTGGTTATCACAAATCAGATCATGCAATTCCATTTTACTGATATATAATAGTAAACAACAACTATTTCACATCAACCAATTAACAAAATAATTCAATTAGATCAAATAATTCAAGTCATTTAAACACGTTTATTTTATAAAAGTGACCAATAAGGTAAGTTACCTTCATTGGATCCAATCATTAAAACAACGATTTGGTACTTCACTGAAATGAAACAAAGGTTTAATTTCGTGGGTTAAATCAGCAAATGGATATATATAATTAACAAACAGTCAACCATTAGCAAGAAGAGCTCACAAAATAAAAACCCAATTAATATAAAATATAAATGGGAAGAACTGAGTG
Source organism: Allium sativum (assembly GCA_030737875.1). Classification (NCBI taxonomy): domain Eukaryota; kingdom Viridiplantae; phylum Streptophyta; class Magnoliopsida; order Asparagales; family Amaryllidaceae; genus Allium; species Allium sativum. Next base: position 146,488,060 of record CM060922.1, on the reverse strand, counting down.
AATTTAACTCACCTTGTTTCCATCGTCGCTAAAGCAGTTTGGTTTCCAGATAAATTAAACAATCCAGTAGTCGCCATCTTTGTCCAAAATAGATCCATAATATTCCGTTCTTCGATATGGTTCCATGGCAACTTGTTTTTGTTAGAATCTGTTTACGGCATAAGAAGTTATACAAGTTTTCACCATATGCTTTAATCAATTAATTAACCCATGATTTAATTATAAACTAAACTAATTACTTTGCAAAATATACGTTGGCCGATATTCCCTGCTTTACGCTCTTTATTCCTCTTGATTTTGCTCCCAGCTGTTTCTGGCATAAAAGGGCTCACGGCTTAGTGTAACACTAATAAATTTTCCTTAATTATAAATTATGTTTAACTCTAATTACTAATTATGATTTGATTAAGAATCTGGGCCGATGCTTACTATCACTACACCATAATGGCCATTTGGTAACCTTTTTTTTCCAGTTCCCAACACTTATTTGGGTTGCAGGGTAGTAACAATAATAAGCATTGTTATGTCAAAAAAGTGTTACCAAAAATACATATTATAAAATTTTTTATTGCCAATGCTTATTTGTGTTGGTAAGACTGGTTGTCGAGGGTAAAAATGTAAACTAACATCTGTAACCCTATTTTCCATTTCTCATTCCCTTCTCCAACGCTTTTACAAAAATCGGCCGACTAAATCGATACTTCAGATCCCACGATGTCAGAAGGAAACCAAAAAAAATAAAAATAATTTCGCAGAGCATGGCGAAGATTGAAAACTTCAAATCCGTTCCTCTCTAATCGGATTTTGGGATCTTTGTTCAATTTGTACTAGCATTCAATCGCATCACTTCAGGTGTAAATTTCGTTCGATTTTTGCTTTGTCGATTTCATTTATCTGGTCTTGATTTCATAAGAAATTTTGTTCGATTTGTGCTTTGTCGCAATTTATCTTTGTCGATTTCGTTTCAGTTCTTTGGTTAGCGCTAAGAATCTTCACCTTATGGATTATTATAACTCTGTATGTGTTAATGTCTATATGAAATGATGGTACCTCTTGCGCATCATTAAATGCAATCGAGGTCCTACATGGGTGGATATGTTTGGGAAATAGGCTTCATGAAACATGTGCTTTTGTTGCTATTATAAATAGTTAAAAGGGGCTACGTAATTGGTCTTTTACTGGCTTCCTTCACCTGCAGTTCACAGGATTGTTTTAAGGCATCTTGGAGCTCACATAAGTCGGTGCATGTCAAGCCAAACACTGCAGCTGTAAATGGTAGTGATTCAACTGAGCTTTCAAAAATGGGTTGGTTATATTGCATAAAGAAAGGGAAGGCTTGGACTCATGTACTTGCTCATATTGACTGGACTGGGTATGTTTCAAGCTTATAACCTTTTCAATTCTAAACTTCAATCTTATTGTCAAATAGCTTTAGAATTGTTATCACCATTATGCATCATAGTGTCCCCACTTATTCCTGTAATGCTTTGATGTGAATATTCTCATAGGCTTATCATCCGAATAGTACCTGTAACAACGTGCAGCAAAATATTACCATGTTATCAAGTAGGAATCATGTGAATACTAATAGTTGCTTAAATTTTTGGCTTGATCATATTTTGCAGAACATTAAGATCTTATCCAATATCACCAAAACGATTGGTTCCTGATTCAATCGGAAAATCAGATTGGGCTTATAATGTAAGTCATGATACTTATTACTATGGCCAAATGTTTGCATATTTGTAACCATCACACAGTGTGTGTAGGGGAAGGATCTGTAGCCGTCAAACGTAGCCTCTTAATTTCAACAACTCATACGGTTTTAAATAATAGTATTTTCTCTCTCTTTCTACAACATTTAAATCGGAATGAGTGGCTGAACAGAGGGCTACATTCGGGGTGGAATAGAGAGGGCTGCTGATCCTTACATAAATTTTATAACCGGTATGTTTTAAAAATTTAAATTTGTTATTTGTCTAAAATAATTGCTGACAGGGAGATCTAAGAATTGAGCGCAACAGTGATTTACAGAACAGAGTGGAGGTTGTAAACTGCATGAAATTAATGATATTGTTTGCTTAGTCAGCGCAATCATGTTAAAATATTTTTCTAACGATTCATTTTTCCTATGTAAAGATCAAAACCCCAGAGCAAATTAAACGAATGAGAGAAACATGTCGGGTGAGATTTGGTAATGAGGCTCACATATTATTGTTGAATAAGCAATTCAAATTCATTTCTAATGTAGAACAATACTTCTTGACGCTCAGATTAGAAGGGAAGTTCTGGATGCAGCTGCACGTATGATCTGACCAGGCGTTACCACTGATGGAATTCATGTTGTAGTTCATGATGCAACAATTGATGCTGGTAATTATATCATTTTCCTTATTACGCTTACTAATATCTTTAAATCACTTGGCTAGTTCTGGTTATATAAATATACAATAGGCTTGTGTTAGCTTGTAAATGTGTTTATATTTATTTTTTACCACATAATAAAAAAATGTTAAAAATGAATTTGTCTTTGCAGTTAAAATTAATTATTTACATTTGAAAAAGGCAAATGAAGTAAATGTTAAAATTTTCCCATATAAAATAACGGTTATCAGGTTATGTGAACTTGTGCTCATTGGTTACACGTTAAGTGTTAACAGCCACAAATGACTAACTACAGAACAAAATTTTATTTTAGAAAGTTAACAGTGACAAACTCAACTACCTTTATTAATGACTTAAGAATAAATGATGCATAAAGATTGTTCATGTAAATATGCATTCTCAACATGCACCGGATATGAGGCTTACATTTACTCTAAAATAATATAGCAATTTCACAAGGCTTTCATGTAATCTATGAAAACCAATCCGGTCATTATAAAAGAATGGTAAGTTTATGCTATTTCAATTCAATAGTTACTAGAAAAACATCAGTAAAGCCTCTTGAGTAAACCTAAGATATGGTGAAAAAAATTTAACATTATAAATGCAGAGAATACATATGTGTATAGCATTTGAAATTTAGTATTTCAGACCAAAAACGTAAATAGAATAAATGGTGACGTTAAAGGGTACATTAATGTGTATCTAACATCAATTCCATAATGAAGGAAAAATACGTAACTTGAATGTGTTTGAGGCGTGAGATTTATTTGTGGTGTGAAATTGGTAGACAGACATATTAGATAGAAGTACAGACCATTCATTCATTCATTGATCAATAATAAATCTTGAATTACCATATCCACAAAGTATTCATACATTTATGGAAAAAATATCTAGACTTAAAAAGGACGGACAAAAAATTAGCATATAATGAACTTTTTATTCATATTGTGTATTTCCAAATTCACCGCTGTTATTTAAACTTCAACAACTTTGATAAGAATTGCAAATTTCAAAATATTTTAGAATGTAAGTTATCATTCTTCCAATGAGCATAGTCAAGAAAACCATCAAATTTTGAAAGTAAAGATTTAATATAAACATGAAAATTCTCTCTTTGACAAACTTAAATTCATTTTACCTTAGGCTTTCGGATTTAGAGTTAAACTTTGAATTCCATATATTGATATAATTTTCTAACTAAGGCAAAAATTAGCATCAAACGGAGAACTTGTTTTCTCATTTCGACATGAATTTCATAAAAAAAACCTATGATTAACAAAGTACACAGCAAATGAAATTCGTGGAGATAATAATCGAGTCATAGGTTGAAATTGTGCTGGCTAGTTCTGGTCTTAATCATGCAACGAACACAAACTCTAACACAACAAAAAAACATTAACCAAAAAAAAAAAAACGAAGAAGTGTTTTCATTGCATAATGACATTTATATTGTAAGCGATAAATAGAAAGAAAAAAAAACGTAGCATGATAAATCAAACAACTAATCTTGTTATGACTCCATTTATTTTAGTTTGATGTGTTCCATTGTTAGAGTGCACCCACTGGAAATAAGCCAGGTATTAACAATGTTGTAAAAATTGATTTATATTTGTATTACGTTCTAAAATATGATCAAAACTCATAAACACTTTATAACAATTGTGTAATTAGTTGCAACAAACTAAAACAATGATTTCACTCAAAAACATATAGAATTATCAATGAATTTATAGCCTATTCTCGAGAAACTGCTCGAGTTGAGTTAGGAATAACTCGTTTTGTCTTTCCTCGCATGTTTAAGGCAAACCCTTTTAGCTGATAATGCATTGAGCATAAAACGATATTTCAGTTTGAATGTCATATTCTTGTTGGTCAGGGTATAATTTATTTTCTGAAAAATTATTCTAAGTTTAATAGAATTTTGCTATGAAGCAGTAAATCATCATAAATATTTAAAGTTTATGAGCTGCTTTTTAAGAAAGCACTTGCACAATTCCATAAGAAGAAAGAAACAATCATGTTATCTTTATAGAAGGTGAAAATGGTATAAAATAAATATATCGAATTCAAGATCAAGTTTAATTTATGATAAGTACAAACAAATAAATCCGTCGAAAAGGGAAACAAAGCATCATATCCTTGGTACTCTATGTCGAATTGTAGTTGATTTAGTTCTACTTATTTTCACCATCCTAAATGGCATGATTGGAAAACCAAGATATACGAAATTGGAAGAAAAAGTATTAATATAAAATTTATATTTGATTGGTGATCTTTAAATAAGGTAAACAATTGAAGCAATGTATAAAATATGCAGCTAATAAATAAGTTATATATTGTAAAGAATGTTTACAAAAATAGTGATGAAAGGCGAACTAAAGACACTGTCAAACGTTCATTCAATATAATATATTCCTTTTAACAATACCATAGGCATTAGTCACATTCTATCTTGCAGCACCTTTTTCACTTCCTAAACTACATATGATTATACACAGAATAAAAGCGCATGCAATATTGCAAACAAAAGATTGACGACTTCTCCTAGATAAGGAGTAGTTGCTTTTTCAGTTACTATGAAAAATGTTTTTCTGTTTATGTTGTACTTGCTTTTGCGTAGGAATATAAGTGGATAAAATATGGGAAACTGCTTTTACATTCCAATACAGGGGAAAACAGAAGACGCAAGTCCCTATCCGGACCTGTGCAACCAAAAAACTATTTACCTGTGCATGGTGAATATTTGACTTCGACCTTAACCGGACCTAAATCAACATTACCAGAATATTGTTCAGCTTTTGATTTAATGAACTATGCATAAATTCAGTTTCTTCCTCGTTTTCCATAGAAAACTTAAATAATTCAAAAAAAAGTTTCCATACAATTTCTTATCTGCCACCTATTAGGTCTGAACTGTAAAAACAAAGCACATGTACTCCAAATATGGTTACAACATTATAAACTTAGCATTAAAAGGTAAAACTGATATTTTCATAATATAAATTTATAACTCATATTATTGGATGATTAGTTAAAAAATTATGATTTACTAATAAAAATCCGTCCATGCATTCCTCTTTATCATCTATGCCACAATATTTAAGTATTCAATATAGATGAAAACAATAGTCCCATTTTTTACCGATCCTATTACATATTTCAAATTATCTTTATTTGAATCCAAACAAAGGAGAAAACAAAGAAACCAGAGTAGGTGTGAAATGCTTACCAATATTTTTGTAAAGTAAAAGCTATGACTAAATTTGAATTTATTGTAGAACGAAATTAATTTCCTTATATAATATAAGAATATTAGACTCGGCAACATTAATTCAAATAAATATGGCAAGCTAAATCAGTGAACAGTAAAATAAAGCATAGCGAGAAATACACGTTATGCCTAAAATCAATACATCGTGGTATAAATATTCATCAAAATATTTGAATAAATTCATTGTTTAAATGTTATAAACATATACTGTTTAAATGGTATAAACATACATGTTGCATGTATTCTAAGCAAAAATCTGATGACATTGGTATACATTTGATGGGATGGCAGCACTGTAATCAAAAGTCTTATAGCTTTTTATATAGGTAAATTTTTAGTTGTTCAATATTTCTAATCAAATTATTTCCAATGTTGTTGATTGCTCATCGATAATTAAAACAAAATGGACACTGAAAGATGTGGAATTAGAGAAGACATTTAATATAAAGCAGGGATTTCACCTCAAAAAGGAGCAGCCTATTGATTGCGCAATGCAAAAAACTCGTCACCGTTGGTCATTAATTCATTGGAATGTCTTGAAGAATCAAATCAAAGAATGTAAATCAGCATCATTTTGAATTTTTACTGTGGATTGATGTTGGTAGGAGAGGTGATATATCCAAGTTAAGGCTATCTGGCAGAAAAGGTACAAAACGGATGATACAGGAAAGTAGCAAAGGATATTACCTTGGCACGATAGCCGACCCTTTAACAGCCTATGGTGGAAAGTTCCAGTCTCCAGCTATAGTTGGAAAATGATTGAAGAGTTACTAACTTACAGATGCAATAAAACTCACTCAGGTAGAGGAGGAAAAAGGTGGAGAGTCTAGAGACAGAGCGACTGGGCAGAGAAATGAATGAATGGGATGGTTGATTTGCACAGTACACATGGCAGAATCTCCTTTAATCTGGACGAGAAACGTAGGGTGAGATACATATAAGGAATGAAATTTGAGCATTTCCTTCTCACTTTTAATAGAGCCTGTAGTAAGCTATATCCCTATTCAGCCTTGTCAATGAAAATCATATCTGGGTATTGTGTTATTTTTTTCCAGTTGTGAACTTGTGATATCCACTTGGGATAAGCTAAATGTTTGAAGATTCAAATTGAGATCATCTTCTACTGTTACAATCAACCATGGTAATCGAATCTCAGACCGTTCCTACTTATAAATTGTATACATAAACATCTAACAAAACAGCGACGTACAAAACTGGGGAGGTGAATTAAAAACTAATTCAAATAATTTCTCAGTTGAAAGAATAAATCGAATTGTGTACATTTGGTGAAACCATTAAACAATCAAGGTGTACAAAAAGTTATAATCTGTCACCTCATTAGCTGAACAAATTAACTGAATGTCAAACAAAAATTTATGAAAACATGTTGCACGTATTTTTCCAAAAGCTTGCTGCACGTATTTTTTTGTTCTTTACAGCTCTGCTTGTATATCTGAGATGCTTTTATCGATATTATAGTTACTGGTGGAGGTATTCACCTTTTTACATGATGATGCTGATCCGTTAATGAGGTTATCTGTCATGGAATTCCAGATGCCAGGTAGTATAGATGATTCATGCATTTACAATTTACAATTGTGTTTCTGATATAACATTATACAGATAAGATTAGGCATGAATCATGATCATTGCACATGATTTGTATTATAAGTTTATTTATTTCACTCTAGAATACACACACAATTAGTTTTAGTCGATATTGCCTATTGGTGTTATATTTACATGTTCTAAATCTATAACAGCACATTAAGCCCCACTGTTGTTTTTTCTGTTGCAGAAAATTGGAAGAAGGCGACGTGGTTAATGTTGATGTGACTGTATACTATAAAGGATGTCATGGTAAGAAGTAAGAAATAATGAAACTAATGTTGTGCGTTTGGATCTCATTTGAGCCCAGTATTACCTTTTACCTCTCTCTCTCTCTCTCTCTCTATATATATATATATATATATATATATATATATATATGTGTGTGTGTGTGTGTGTGTGTGTGTGTATGATTTCCCTGTATAAATGTATCCATGATGTGAATTGTTGCTTTAATGGTACCCACTTTCCTTCAAATCAAGTTAAACTAGAGTAGTCATGTTTATCTGCTCTAATTTAAACTATTGAGGACTACTCTTGTTTAACTATGGGAAAAGTTAAGCTATGGATGACTACTCTAGTTTAACTGCTCCGAACAGTTCAATAAAACTGCGTTGAACGACACAGTATTGCTGCGCCGAACGGCTCAGTATTACTAAGCCTAAGGCGCAGTTAAACTGAGCCTTAGGCTCAATAATATTGTGCCGTTTGGCGCAGTTTTAATTTGGCTCATTAATACAGTGTCGTTCGATGTAGTTTAACTGCGCCTTAGGCTCAGTAATACTGAGTCGTTCGGCGCAGTTTAAATGCGCCTTAGGCTCAGTAATACTAAGTCGTTCGGCTCAGTAATACTGAGCCGTTCGGCGCAGTTTTACTAAGCCGTTCGGTGCAGTTTTACTGAACCGTTCAGCACAGTTTTACTGAGTCGTTCGGTGCAGTTAAACTAGAGCCTTTGGCTCAGTAAAAATGAGCATAATGACTCAGTTTTACTGGGCCGTTCAGCTCAGTAAAACTAAGTCACTCGGAGCCTATAATTTAATTTTTTTTGTGATGCATACTCATGTTTTTCTGTTTTTAACAAGGAACTGAAATTTCAATTTAATGTGATATTCAATGAATGCAGGCACTTCTAGGGGCAGAGGAAGAAAAGAGAAAATTGGATGGTAGTTCTAATGGTGCAGTAGATGATCTTGATAATGATCCAATTGCAAAAGTTTTTGGTTTCGACACGAAGAAAAATTATTATGGAGCGGTTAGCTCTACTTCTTCTATAAAACAAGTAAAGGTGGCTCGAGCTGTAAAAGTTGTAACTGAAACAAAAAACAAGCCATGGATTTGTCCGTTTGGAAATTGGAGATAGAAAGGCAAGTAGCTACTCAAGTTAATAACGCCATCAATTCAATTACTTCAACTTTTATGAAATTTATACCTAATTTGCAAGAAAAACTTGTTGCAACTCCTACGACTCCACATGTAGAAGGTGCTTCTAATTTAGGGGATCCTTATATAAATAATAATGTAATTGTTACTCCAATCTAATTATGTATTGAATTTAACAACTTAATTATGTATTGAATTTGACAACATAATTATGTATTGTACTTGTGTATTGTTAACTTGTATTCTATGTTGTTACGTGATTGTGAATGTTGTTTATTGATATACATTGAGTTTAAATTGAGAATAAAATTAGTTTTCGATTCATATTAAATATTGTCTATATTATCATCATGTTAATTAATAATTGACTATTAATATTAGAATATTGAGTTGCTAATACATATTTCTGTTACTATCAAAATTTATATTTGTTGTGAATTAAAATTTTGCAACTTGTATAAGCGTTGCAAACAACAATATTGCAACATGTATAAGTGTTGCAAACAAAAATCTACCAACATTTATAAGCATTGCGAACGAAAATATACCAACACTTATAAGCGTTGCGAATGAAAATATACCAACGCTTATAAGTGTTGGGAGAGAAAATCTACCAACGCTTATATGCGTTGGAAATAAATTGTCATGCCCCCATAGCAACACTAATAAGCGTTGCTGAAATTGTTTGCGACGGTTATACTCGTTGGGAATCACCTGTTTTGGTGTAGTGTATGTTTAAACAAGTACTCTTCATCACGGTTCTTCGTTGGTTCCAGGATACATGTTAAAATGCTGCTTCCTTGTTTAGGAATTTTGGACTGACCCCTTTATTTTTTCTTATTCCTCTGTCTAATTTGCCAATCACCTTGCTCGTTTTGCTGATTCAACACAGTCTGACCCACATTCTTTCTTCTCTTCTTGTTCTTTTTTTTATTTTTATTTTTTATTTTTATAAAACCCGAAGCCCACTTAAACCCAAAAACTGATGGATTTTTGCAAACCGCTCAAGAATGCAGCGTATAAAATTCCATCCGATACCACCAAACACTTCACCAATCTTTAAATAAAGTATACCACTGTTCTTCTCTTCGTTTAACATAGGAAACTCATCACGCCCTTCATGTAATATTACTTCTCCTTTCAATGGAAACAACCCACACTCCTCCTTTGATTTCCTAAATCTCGGACCCCAAATTCCTTCACCGCCCTTGCTGTATTTATTCCGTCATTCTTCCCCTCCTTTCGAATACTGCTCACCATCTAGCTACACTCCTCACTTTTATGAAACACCCCACTCCATTACCGTTCAGCGAACCATCATGATTCCCAAACTCCGACCCTCTCCTCCCAGAACTGACGCCCTCCATCATCGCAAGGCTGAACAGCCCGCAGTCCCATGCTCCTCTATACTACATCTCCGACCGAGGTTGAGAAATACATGCCAAGTGCGACACAAATTAACGTAGAAAATCCCAAAATCTACCCTACATGACCGCATTTCCTTGCTGACTTCAAAACCACTCTCGAACTCGCGCATCGATCCATGAATCTCGCTAAAACTACATACCTAGATTTCGACATATATCGTCAAACAACATGGTTCGAAAATCTGAAATAGTAGACATATGTAGCTCGATTTTTGGGATCTATTGCGGTTTGTTTCATAATTTTTAACTGAGTTTGGAGTCAAATAAATTTTCAAAGTGGATCGACATTTTTGTTTTACTATAAGAAAAAAAACACTGGAAGAAAACGAAGGTAGTATATGTAATGGAGGAAGCTTGGTTGGCACGGTTTTAGTAGTTTGGTGAGCAAGTATCTCAGTTTGGGATGCAAGGCATAAAAATGTAGAATGGCAGGATAGGTGTATGCCTACATTTTCATAGCTGGGTGGTTTGTGTACTTTATTTCTTAGGCCTGAAGTAGTAAATATATAAAAAATTGGTCTGCGTTTCTTATTCAAAGCTCTAATGTTGACGGAAGAAATGGTAGGCAGTAGGAGGAATAGAGTACTTGTGTGTGTTTTCAATTCCAACCTGGTGAGGTTTAGTTTTAGGCTGTACGTTTGGGTGGATTTAGGCATGAGCAGTGTACCCATTTGTACTTGCTCGTGTATGGTTTGTTCCTTAGGATTTAAGAAATAGCCTGGGTAGGTAGAGTTATGCTAGTTGATAGGCATGACGGGGTAGATATAAAAGTTTAAACAAACGGCAGGAGAATATTTCAATATGTTATTAATATTGTATTTTTAGCCTATGATATTCAGTTTGCATGTGCTAGAGTAGTTAGCTGTTCAAATTAGGGGGTACCCTTTTCTTAAGCCATGTATAAATAGGTTTGGCTATTGTACGGGTTTTAGGGTATACAAATTCTTAGATATTGGATATATATATTTATTATGTATATATATTTGTTTTATTCTTACATAGGATAGAAGTATAATTATCTACGATTAGATTTAACTTCACCGCTATTCATGCTAACATTGAATAAACGTGCCGCAATATCCGAACTCCAAATTCAACAAAAAAATACACGCTGTTACATCTTAACGTTACGGATCCAATAGAATTAATTTTGTCGAAAAAGGAGACTGTTTGCAAAATGGATATTTTAAAGGCATATAATTAATTAACGATTTCTATACAGACTATTTCAAAATTTGATTTAGCCGTAACTAACAATGTATAACACGAAATCTGGATTTTTCTCTTCTATATGAAAATTATAGTCAACACGATCCCAATTTTCTTGTTTCACATAAATCAGATTTATATCGAATTCTGTATATTCAGTTGAAGTTCAAAACTCCATATTACGAACTGCCGTGCCATTTCGAGCTCGATTTAATATATATATATATATATATATATATATATATATATATATATAAATTTAACGTTGTAACTTCGTTTTAATAATGAATTAAATATTAAAATCCTAATAATACCTCCAAATAAAAATATTTAAAATAATAAATTAAATAAATATTTGACTGCCAAAATACGGGTCGTTACATTTTCCCCTCTTAAAATAATTTCATCCCCGAAATTGCTAAGCTAAGAAAAATGCCATAAATCCCATTAACTTCCAAATCTAATTTATCATAAATCGAAAACCAATTTAATACCATATATAACTATTTTCAAAAATATCGAAAATTTTCTAACACATTAAATTCCCGAAAAAATTCGGCAGAGTCTCCCCTACACGAAGTGACATATGCGATATCGCAGGAACAAATAATGTATATACCTCGACACATATGGTCGGAAAACAAAAATCAAAGCCCAAAATTTTATATTTTCGCATAGGCATACCTTTTACGAGCGTTGTTGAGCATAATTGCTGGATTTATATGCGATTTACTCAACAATATCAATCTGCCTAGCCATCTGGCACCTGTACTTAACTCCATACACATATAAATAACGGATATATGAAACTGTGAGATGATATTTCACTAATCAACTGGTATAACTACACCAATTCCAAAATCAAACACACAGCATCAATTCATTATCAAATGCAGGGTTAAATCATAAATTCTAATTCATATGCAGTTTCATTCCAGTTTAAATTATACCGGAATTTATTCTTTAGTTTAATTCATTCAGCTCCATTAAATTGTTGATTATTCCATTCAAACAAACTATCATCCAATAACAAACAATTCACAATCAACAACTAATACACAACCATATCAACCAAATTAATTGAACTTACATTCGGTATTAATATTTTATTTTGGTTTCACATATTCGAACATCAATCAACTAATGTTTGATTGATTTCCATTTGATTATCATTTATTCATCAAATTCCTAATTTCCAAATCTTTTTTTTAATTTCGATATCATTCTTAATTAAAGTCCACTTATCCAGGTTAAGTCTCAATTCAAATTTCCGATCCGATTTCAATTCCATTCAAATTGATCAAACGCACTAGTGTCTCAATAATTTGATGAAGTTATTTCTTTTCTATACAAAAATATAATTTGGGTAAAATTATTTCATTTACCCTCTTTTCAAAACCATAATGTATCCATTGTCAGTTCGATGCTTCTCAACACTTGAACCGATCAACCAACACAATACAAAACATTTGTATATAAAATTTACAATTACGCTCTCATATATATACACTCAATCTCGATCTAGGGTATTACTAGCCCAATCTCTTTCGAGTTACACCACAGAGCCAAGGTTATTACTAAACCAATTGCTCTGATACCACTGTAACGACCCAAGGATTTTCGGCCCTAAAAATCGACATAAATACATTCACCATACCTCATGCCGACCATCCAAACACGGAAAACACTGGAACATTATTAGAAAGAAATTTGAGGGCGAGATAAGAAATAAAGAAATATTAGAATAGAAGAAGAAGAAGAACCAACACAACATAGAGTTTCACATCGCAGCGGAACAAAATATAACACAGAAATAAATCTTTATTGAGAGCTTTTCTAAAAATATTTACAATATCATAGTACATCACACATCTAGATAGCGATAATAACTTGTCCTCATATACAATCACACAGCGGAATAAATACTAGATACAATACATCTGTAACGACCCAGGGATTTCGACTCTGGAAATCAACACAAAATACCATGTTGACTTTTCAAACATCGGAAATACCAGATCATTAATAGAAAGAAGTTAGATGGTGAGAAATAGAAAGAAAGAAATTTAGAATAGAAGAAGAAGAGCACAACTGAACAGAATCAGAGTAAACACAAATCTCACAGCGGAACGAATAAAATATATTATATAACATTACTTCAAAATAGAAACTGTACTTGTACTTACATATATCATCAGAGTACATCACGTGTGTATCACAGCAGAAATAAACTCTATATATAACTAGTGTTGAAGCCTCCTGCTCCATGCTCCTCCAAGTATCTGCAAAATCCTAAGTACTTGACAGCCCGTACAAATTTGGGCACCCAAGAGTTAAGGGGAAAACGAAACAAAATAAACTCTGGGTCAGTAATAGGACTGGTGTGAGTAAACTCCAACCATTCGGTTTTAACTTTTCAAAATATTTTTCAAAAGAATGATAATCGTAGGACTGATCCAAAGATAAACATGGATGGTTTTTATCTTACGATAACCCAAAACGTTTTTGAAATCAATAATATTCTGATATTATAATACTGTCCAAATACAAGTAAATAACGATTTAGCAGAAGGCTTGCATCTCACGCTCCACATGTATAGTATACAACCAAAACCGTGGGCACTTATTGGAGATTGGATTCCAACTATGGCAAGGTATGGAACCAGCTGCCAATAGTGTATCTCTAGAGAGGAATACACTGGGTTCAACAAGAATGTCTTGCAAGCCGACCACACATGACCGACCACTCATTTCTCCTGAGTGTATCGAATATATTGTCACATACGGTTGCTAGCAACATAACCATTCCCGTGACATACAGAAGCGAAAATAATTAACAAATATGAATATTCTCTAGATGGTGACAATACACCCTAATGGGGGCGACCCACATAGCCATGCTTCCTGCCCGCCCGGTTGTGAGGCCTGAGGTCGTAACGTATCTTTTTGACCGAGCACACCTTCATTTACTTTGAATGTCACATCGTCATACACGCCCAATCACAAATTGATTTCCCCAAAATATCTAGGGTATAAAGCTAAGAGAAACGAATTCCTCCGCCACCAACATAAATACTTTTGGAGCAATCAACTTACGCGATCTATTGGATATACTCTATCAGACATTCGTCCATACGCGTTATCCTGGGCCTGGACTGAAACGACCTGAAATCCCCCTTACGGGAAATCACGGATTGAGTTGAGAACAAGCCACAGCAGAACGCAGACAGAAGAACATTTCATTGTTAATTACAACAATTCCATCAGAGTACAAGAATATACAGAGTACAAATAAATATTACACAGAAAATATCAGAGATTTAAATTACATTACATAGCAGTGGAAAATAATACAATACACAACTAGAAGTAATAAACGGATACAGAGCTTTCCGAGTATCGTCCTAGCTATAAATCAGGATCCTATGAATATAAATCTACAAAACCAAAACTACTAGCTGCCCGTGTCAAAATAAGGGCACCCATAGTTTAGGTTAAAACAATAAACACCAAGTCAGTCATGTGACTGGTGTGAGAACTAAAACAGTTATTAATCTTTATTTTAAAGTTAGGTAAATCAAGGGACCACGCCGTTTAACAATGAACGGGTTTCCTCCCAAGAACACCAGTGCATAAAACAACAGCGCAATGCTAAATAAAGAACAATGAAGCTATTATAAGACCAGGTCCCATCACACAATGCAACACAAACCGGAGGATAGGGTTTTACCTTATAATTGCCAAAGAATGCTTGATACGCTAAATTTCATGTTTTAATTCTTAATCAGACTCCAACCGTAAATTAGTAAGAGAACGATTCCCTAAGTATCAACCCCGAAGGCCGAAACCAACATCAGACTAATACCCAGGAAACCACCCATCTTAGCTCGTTTCCAGTTAGTTTCTGATTTTATATACAATCATAAATATCAATCATAGACGATATGAGTGCCCCATCCCACTATGTCGCTATACTAGGCTCTACAATCAAAACCGAATTATCACATATTGGAAATTGGATTTCCGTCGGTGAACGGAGGCCAGAGATCGTCCTCTACCGATTCGAGACAATCAAGCCAATGTCTCATGTCCCAGACATAGGTGAGCCCTTGGATCATCAGGGTCCGTCCACCGATGTGGATTAAAATGCCTGAACACTGTGTTTCCCCACTCTATGGGGCGTAAATGAGCCAACGAATGACTCCATCGGCTTCACATAGTCACGGATAAATCTGAGGCGCCTCGCAACAGAAACAACCACATAAGTCAAACTCGTCAGGGCATGTAAAACCACTGACGCCACTTCTAGCTAGAAAGAAATGCATGTCCTCCCTGAAATCCTCATCCGTTTTTGGTTCACAACCGGGGTGTGAGGCTCGCGAATTAACGCTACACAAAGCTGTGCCACACAGGCTGTGCTTTGATCATCAACAACAAGACTCTGCTTTTAAACAGAAGCCTTGATCATTTGCATCTTAGCATGCCACACAGGCAAACCACTCCATGCAACCGATATCCACCAATCACACAGAATGATATCCAATGTCAGACACACAGTCCATTTACAAGTCCGTTCTTGGTCTGAACGAAACCGGAGGCACCTTGTACCTCGCATATCCATCAATCTCCAAGTACGCTTGGACGACCACTAACTGATTCCCTCCTCTTGGGTGTACGACCCAATCAAGATCATCAATAATTATCCAAACGACGTGAAGACCTCCGGTCTTCCACCACCATCTTCATCTTCGACTCATCGTCGAATCGGTTATTCAGAATGGGATAAACCCGATCTTTTTGAATAACTCGCGTATATAATAAACAAGTGTTACAAAAACACAACATACGCCTCATTCTAATTCATCAGTCACTAACCGTAAATTAACAAGAGAATAATTCCCTAAATATTAACCCCGAAGGCCGAAACCAACATCAGATCAATACCAGGAAGCCATTCTTCTTAGCCAACCTACAGTTAGTTTCTAAATTTCCAATTCTTAGGGATAGGTTCCCATTAATTTTATCAAAGATAAATTCTTTTAAATTTATTCTTTAATCTTCCTTTGAATATCACTTCAAACTAGTCGGGATTAGCGAACCACACCGAAGTAATTATTTATTTTATTTCCCAATCCCAACCTATTTATCCCAAGGAGCAAAACTGGTAATACTCCATATCAAACACCATAGTGTTATAGGTAAAGTTAATTACCATTTCATGTTCAAATCTAGTTAAAGATTCAACTATCGCTTGGAGCAAAACTGGTGATACTCCATTCTCGATCATTTCAATCTAATTAAAGATTCATTAAAACTCCACTTAGTTTTAATCTTTAACTGGGTTAAAGAATCAATGTCATTTAAAACACGGTTCACAATAAACCCAAAATCACCTTCCATTCTATCAGCCTTTAACCGTAAAATAGCAAGTGAGCAATTCCCTAAGTATTAACCCCGAAGGCCGAGGCCAACATCAAATTAATACCCAAGAAACCATTCAACTTAACTAATCTCCAGTTAGTTTCTGATTTTCTTAACTCCGTTGGGTCTAAGAACAGTATTATTGAAAATACCGTTCACGACAACCCAAAATCACATTCCATTAATTATCGGGTTAAAGAACAAGTGTTATTTAAAACACCGTTCACGATAAACCCAAAATCACATTTGATATTAAATACAAGGCTCTGAATAGAAAATATATCGGCTTATATTCAATATCAAATTCTACGACTAACAAATATCGTATTGGAAATAACGATATCAATATATCTTTCAAATTCCCATAACAATACCTGTATCATCACGAAATCTAGCATCGAAATATTCCAAACACGATTTCGATTCAAATCAATTCCAATTCAATTATTGGAAATTCCGGTTATTTTCAAGACCATTTCAAATCCAATTTATTTATTTGATAAATAATATTATTCTAGTGCAAAACTAGTTCATTTCGATAAAAATCTGCTTTTATCTTTTCAAATATGGAGTTTTTCACCCTAATTCTACCCAAATCATTTCCTATGATTTTACAAAAATTATTATTATTTTTAATAATTTTATCAAGGCCCGTACAGTCGATTTCCATCAACGACCATCGAACTGCACTTACAACGACCTTTTTCAAATTTGATTTGGACATAATTCCAAATCCAACCGTTAGATTTCTAATTTCTAATATCTGTTAGAAAGTTCTTTTCGATATGAACCCAACGGTTTCGGTTTTAGGAGAATCCGACGGTCGGATCTCCCATAATATCGATTCGAAGTCAATGGTCAAAATTCGCGAACTGCCGCGGCGCGGCGCGTTCTATTCAGGCCATTATATATATAATATATATATATATATATTATATAGATTTTGTCGATTTCCTTTTAAAACATATTTTATAAATTGTTTTAAATTCGTTTTCAAAACGATTTCAACTTCATATTCAATTTCAAATCAAAATTGAATATTCCACATCATTGATATACAATTGATAATATTTTCAAAACGTTGTATTTTGAAATCAATTCCTTTTCTATATTCATTATAAAAATGAATAAAATCGATATAAATATCGTTCACGTCAAAATGGCGTCAATCTAATCAACACAGCTTTTATTCAACACATGAATATTTATTCTCTATTCAACACATGAATTTAATTTCTATTCAACATATGAATATATATTTTCAATTCAACGCATGAATTTTCTTTACTATTCAACAAATGAATTTTCTTTACAATTCAACAAATGAATTTTCTTTACAAATCAACAAATGAATTTTCTTTACAATTCAACAAATGAATTTTCTTTATATTTTCCAAATTGGAATGAGGCCCAATCAATTACCATATAACATTAATTATATGGATTTCCTACAACACATGTATATAATAGCAACGATAAATCATCAACCATCATCCAGAGTGCATTCTACACTGTATAAGCATCAAATATAAATATTCAACGCTTATAACAGCCTGTCAATCAATCGATCGACATACAGCTAATTATTGGGATTAGTGTATGTCCCATTTCATCCCAACACCCATGTGGGGTTTCAAACAATCAAACACAAATTTTATTTGTGCAGTCCGACGATGTATAAAATTTATCGTCCCAATCTATATCAGTCAAATCAGTGTATATAAACAAATCGTCCGATTTGTTTATAAATATTTATTTTATATACATGTTAAAAATTATATTTTTAACTATAAAATATTTTCCACTATAAAATATTTTATTTCATTTCACATCACACAATCAAATTTCACAACATAGCAACCAAACAAACAAGTCATCCATGGTCTGTGGACGACGGGTGTCGGGTGCTACTAAACACCGTCTGCATCCTAGTATATATTTCAAACTAGAAATAAAAAAACAAAAGTGAGGAGTTCTCACTGAATAGCTAAACCAAACGCCTTGACTCTTCATATGTGGGAAATCTCCACCACTCGCCTTTTATCACTTCGTTGTCCGTATTCACTACATATATAAAAATCATATATTTTTATTTCACATTCAAGATGGTAAAAATAGCACCTTTAACACGATGTTTTCATTATAAAGATTATATTTTTATAACGCTACCTTATATATAAAAATTATATTTTTTATATCTCTACTTCTTATATAAAGATCGAATTTTTTTCTTTCACTAATCTATATTTTTCTTCTAACATTTCATATAAAGATTCAAACTTTTCTAAACTAACAATCACAACTTTCTTTATAAAAGATCATCACTTTGCTATATTAAAAATCCAACCTTTTCAGCATTAAAAATCAAACTTTTATCATTTTAAAAATCAAATCCTTCATTTAAAAATAATATAAAAACCCTATTTTTCCTAATAAACTAATTACTTACTTTCCATATATAAAAAAAGAATAAACAACAAAGGAAAAGCAAAAATTAAAATTAAATAAAAATAAAAGAGGGCTTACAGTAAAACGAGAGGAAGGGGTGGGTTGCTTCGCTGGAGGTGGCGGTTGTTCAAAGGCGGGTTGGCTGGCCTGGGGTGGCGACGGGGTTTGGGTGGCTCGCGGGTTTGGGTGGCCCGCGGGTCCAATTCGAGAAAAAAGGGGGGTCGAATTGGTGGCTGCGGAGAGAGCAGGTGGGAGGAGAGAGGAAGAGCGGAGACTTCGGTGGCGGCGGCCACCCTGGGCGGCGCGACGATGAACATCGACCGAGGGGAGGGGGGGCTCCGTTCTTTTCTTTCTCTTTTTTTATTTTAAAATCGATATGAAAGGCAGAGAGAGAAGAGGGGTGAGGATATATGAAAAAATGTATATTTATTTTATTAAATTTCAAAAAGGTACCTTTTTATTTTGACCTCGAAACGAAACCCACCGCCTGTCGTCCATAGCTAATTACCCCCATTCCGAACACTATGGGATATGTATCGTAAGATGATTCGATCATTTCGATCAGTTTTTGTCAAAATCAAAATATAGATCTGTATATTGAATTTGAACGTGCATTTCAATTTACCAGGGCCACATACGGACTCAAAAAATTCCCGAAAAATATTTTCTAGCTTCGTATTGACGATACGGTCCTAACAAAACTAATTTCATCGAATCTGATACCGTTTGAAAAATGGCCATTTTCCATTCGATTAAAATCAACTGAAACTGGTCAAACGCGTTTTCCTTCTCCACGCTCGCATATTGATTTGAAAAATTACGAATTTTGGAATCTAGCAATAATTTGACATCCCGGATCCAACAAAAGTGGTTTCGTCGAAAACTGAGGTCGTTTGCAAAATTTCCATTTTTAAGGGCCGAAATTCCATAGCAACTATTCTGAAATTTCAACTGGACATATCTTTTTATCCCCGCTATGAAATTTCGATATTTGGGATTCATTGGAAAGATATTCTCAATTAGATTCTAATATTTTTGGTTTCGCCAAAATCCGGTTTATTTTGCACCCGGTACATTCATTTGAAACTTGAAATCGAATTATCGAACTACCGCGCCATTTTCAATTCCTTTTATAATAAAAATAAATATTCATATTCTAACGTCGATTAAAATAAATATATACGTTCGAATTCCATTCAAAATAAATTTCTCATCGTTATTATTTAAAATAATTCATTTTAAATATTCAAAATTCTCTAAAATTGCCAAAATAAAAATTTTAAATTGGCTCCGAATTCCGGGTTATTACAATCTCCCCAACTTAAAACTTTTCGTCCCCGAAAAGGAGCGAAGTCGAAAGTTGTTGAACTAATCAACTCAACTTTCATTATTTTTATTACGGCTTAAGTTCTTCAACCTTTCATTTTCTATGAACTTTTCAAATTTTTCAAAAATTTGGCTAACACCCTAAATTTCCGAAAAATTTCGCCATAACCTCCCCCGCACCGGGGACTTGGGGATATTTCATATAGCCTCCCATGGCCTTCTTCAATCCAAAAGAAAAAGAAAAAGCCAAGCGGCTAGCCAATCGGCTCATAAAATCATCCAAACCCAAAGAAATACAATAAACATGTACTTATTTGTCGGGCAAACAATTTTATTCCTCTTCTCTTGCCTCCTTGCTATGACCTGTTCAATGTAAGTACATGTACATGCATGCAAATGTGATAAATTTTCAATACAGTCCAATATTTGGTTCAATTAGGCTAAATGGTTCAAATTAATGAATCAAACAATAATCAAACAACACAATCAGCAATCAATTAGTTGATTAGCTTTTCAAATTCATAACTTTGATACATAGTCTAAAAATCAGATTTTTGATGCCAATTCACAACAATAAGCCCTATCTAATTTTGGTTCTCACACCAGTCAATAGGAAATATATAGACGTCCCACCTTCGAAACTCGAACATGAATACTGATGACGACTAGTCAATCATCAGAATCATCTCCGGGCGACTAGAGCGTGATTCTATATCTATCCAGTATATTAAAACTCCAAATACACGCGGATCAGACATATACGCAAAATATATATATACTGGATTGTCCAAATTCAATATAAATAAATATTCAAATACGAATAATTGATTTATATTTTTAAAACAAAATTTGTTTTCACTTTTATTTTAAAAACATCACTCTTCACCCTCGTTCTAGGATACTACTGATCCTGTCTCTAACGAGTCATTCCCATTGGATATTACTAACCCAATCTCTGATGAATTCTTTCGTTTGGTTCTAACGTGTCTTGTTTTCCGAGCTCTGTAAACCAAAGCTCTGATACCACGACGAAACGACCCGAAATCCCCCTTACGGGAAATCATGGATTGAGTTGAGAACAAGCCACATCAGAATGCAGACAGAAGAATATTTCATTGTTAATTACAACAGTTCCATCAGAATACAAGAATATACAGAGTATATATAAATATTACATAGAAAATATCAGAGATTTAAATTACATTACATAGCAGCGGAAAATAATACAATACAAAACTAGAAGTAATACACGGATACAGAGCTTTCCGAGTATCGTTCCAGCTATAAATAAGGATCCTGTGAATATAAATCTGCAAAACCAAAACTACTAGCTGCCCGTGTCAAAATAAGGGCACCCAGAGTTTAGGTTAAAACAATAAACTCCAGGCCAGTCATGTGACTTGTGTGAGAACTAAAACAGTTATTAATCTTAATTTTAAAGTTAGGTAAATCAAGGGATCACGTTGTATAACAAGGAACGTGTCTCCTCCCAAGAACACCAGTGCATAAAACAACAACGCAATGCTAAAAAGAACAATGAAGCTATTATAAGACCCAGGTCCCATCACACAATGCAACACACCCTGGAGGATAGGGTTTTACCTTA
The DNA here is from genome assembly GCA_030737875.1 of Allium sativum. Lineage (NCBI taxonomy): Eukaryota > Viridiplantae > Streptophyta > Magnoliopsida > Asparagales > Amaryllidaceae > Allium > Allium sativum. The sequence goes on along the minus strand of CM060922.1, from coordinate 146,465,973 downwards.
TAATAGCCAAAGAATGCTTGATACGCTAAATTTCATGTTTTAATTCTTAATATGACTCCAACCGTAAATTAGTAAGAGAACGATTCCCTAAGTATCAACCCCGAAGGCTGAAGCCAACATTAGACTAATACCTTGGAAACCACCCATCTTAGCTCGTTTCTAGTTAGTTTCTGATTTTATATATAATCATAAATATCAATCATAGACAGCATGAGTGCCCCATCCCACTATGTCGCCATACTAGGCTCTGCAATCAAAACCGAATTATCACGTATTGGAAATTGGATTTCCCTCTGTGAACCGAGGCCAGGGATTGTCCTCTACCGATTCGAGACAATCTAGCCCATGTCTCAAGACTCAGACACAGGTGAGCCCTTGAATCGTCAGGGCCGGTCCACCGATGTGGATTAAAATGCCTGAACACTGCATTTCCCCACCCTATGGGGCGTAAATGAGCCAACGAATGACTCCATCAGCTTCACATAGTCATCGATAAATCTGAGGTGCCTCGCAACAGCAACAACCACATAAGTCAAACTCGTTAGGGCATGTAAAACCACTGACGCCACTTCTAGCTAGAAAGAAACGCATGTCCTCCCTGAAGTCCTCTCCCGTTTCTGGTTCACAACCGGGGTGCGAGGCACGCGAATTAACGCTACACAAAGCTGTGCCACACAGGCTGTGCTTTGATCATCAACTACAAGACTCTGCTTTTCAACAGAAGCCTTGATCATTTGCATCTTAGCATGCCACATAGGCAAAACGCTCCATGCAACCGATATCCATCAATCACACAGAATAATATCCAATGTCAGACACACAGTCCATTTACAAGTCCGTTCTGGGTCCGAACGAAACCGGAGGCACCTTGTACCTCGCATATCCATCAATCTCCAAGTACGCCTGGACGACCACTAACTGATTCCCTCCTCTTGGGTGTACGGCATAATCAAGATCATCAGTAATTATCCAAATGACGTGAAGACCTCCGGTCTTCCACCACCGTCTTCATCTTCGACTCATCGTCGAATCAGTTATTCAGAATGGGATAAACCCGTTCTTTCGGAATAACTCGCGTATATAATAAACAAGTGTTACACAAACACAACATACACCTCATTCTAATTCATCAGTCACTAACCGTAAATTAACAAGAGAATAATTCCCCAAATATTAACCCCGAAGGCCGAAACCAACATCAGAACAATACCCAGGAAGCCATTCTTCTTAGCCAATCTACAGTTAGTTTCTAAATTTCTCATTCTTAGGGATAGGTTCCCATTAATTTTATCAAAGATAAATTCTTTTAAATTTATTCTTTAATCTTCCTTTGAATATCACATCAAACTAGTCGGGATTAGCGAACTACACTGAAGTATTTATTTATTTTATTTCCCATTCCCAACCTATTCATCCCAAGGAGCAAAACTGGTAATACTCCATATCTAACACCACAGTGTTATCGGTAAAGTTAATTACCATTTCACGTTCAAATCTAGTTAAAGATTCAACTATCGCTGGGAGAAAAACTGGTAATACTCCATTCTCGATCATTTCAATCTAATTAAAGATTCATTAAAACTCCACTTAGTTTTAATCTTTAACTGGGTTAAAGAATTAATGTCATTTAAAACACGGTTCATGATAAACCCAAAATCACCTTCCATTCTATCAGCCTTTAACCGTAAAATAGCAAGTGAGCAATTCCCTAAGTATTAACCCCAAAGGCCGAGACCAACATCAGATCAATACCCAAGAAACCATCAACTTAACTAATCTCCAGTTAGTTTCTGATTTTCTTAACTCCGTTGGGTCTAAGAACAGTATTATTGGAGATACCGTTCACGACAACCCAAAATCACATTCCATTAATTATCGGGTTAAAGAACAAGTGTTATTTAAAACACCGTTCACGATAAACCCAAAATCACATTTGATATTAAATACAAGGCTTTGAATAGAAAATATATCGGCTTATATTCAATATCAAATTCTACGACTAACAAATATCATATTGGAAATAACGATATCAATATATCTTTCAAATTCCCACAACAATATCTGTATCATCACGAAATCCAGCATCGAGATATTCCAAAGACGATTTCGACTCTAATCAATTCCAATTCAATTATTGGAAATTCTGGTTATTTTCAAAACCATTTCAAATCCAATTTATTTATTTTAAAAATAAATAAATTATTATTCAAGTTCAAAACTAGGACATTTCGATAAAAATCTACTTTTATCTTTTCAAATATGGAGTTTTTCATCCCAATTCTTCCCAAATCATTTCTTATGATTTTACACAAATTATTATTATTTTTAATAATTTTATCAAGGCCCGTACAGTCGATTTCCATCAACGGCCATCGAACTGCACTTACAACGACCTTTTCCAAATTTGATTTGGACATAATTCCAAATCCAACCGTTAGATTTCTAATTTCTAATATCCGTTAGAAAGCTCTTTTCGATACGAACCCAATGGTTCCAGTTTTAGGAGAATCCGACGGTCGGATCTCACGTAATATCCATTAGAAGTCAATGGTCGAAATTCGCGAACTGCTGCGGCGCGGCGTGTTCAATTCAGGCCATTATATATATGTAATATATATATTATATAAATTTCATCGATTTCCTTTTAAAACTTGTTTTATAAATCGTTTTAAATTCGTTTTCAAAATGATTTCAACTTCATATTCAATTTCAAATCAAAATTGAATATTCCACATCATCGATATACAATTGATAATATTTTCAAAACGTTGTATTTTGAAATCAATTCCTTTTCTATATTCATTATAAAAATGAATAAAATCGATATAAATATCGTTCACTTCAAAATGGCATCAATCTAATCAACACGGCTTTTATTCAACACATGAATATTTATTTTATATTCAACACATGAATTTATTTTCTATTCAACACATGAATATATATTCTCAATTCAACACATGAATTTTCTTTACTATTCAACAAATGAATTTTCTTTACAATTCAACAAATGAATTTTCTTTATAATTCAACAAATGAATTTTCTTTATATTTTCCAAATTGGAATGAGGCCCAATCAATTACCATATAATGTTAATTGTATGGATTTCCTACAACATATTTATATAATAGCAACGATAAATCATCAACCATCATCCAGAGTGCATTCTACACTGTATAAGGATCAAATATAAATATTCAATGCTTATAACAGCCTGTCAATCAATCGATCCACATACAGCTAATTATTGGGATTAATGTATGTCCAATTTCATCCCAACACCCGTGTGGGGTTTCAAACAATTAAACACAGATTCTATTTATGCAGTCGGGCGATGTGTAAAATTTATCTTCCCAATCTATATCAGTCAAATCGGTGTATATAAACAAATCGTCAGATTTGTTTATAAATATTTATTTTATATACATGTTAAATTATATTTTTAACTATAAAATATTTTCCACTATAAAATATTTTATTTCATTTCACATCACACAATCAAATTTTACAGCATAGCAACCAAACAAACAAGTCATCCATGGTCTGTGGATGCCGGGTGTCGGGTGCTACTAAACACCATCTGCATCCTAGTATATATTTCAAACTGGAAATAAAAAAACAAAAGTGAGGAGTTCTCACCGAATAGCTAAACCAAACGCCTCGACTCTTCATATGTAGGAAATCTCCACCGCTCGCCTTTTATCACTTCGTTGTCCGTATTCACTACATATATAAAAATCACATATTTTTATTTCACTTTCAAGATGGTAAAAATAGCACCTTTAACACGATGTTTTCATTATAAAGATTATATTTTTATAACGTTACCTTCTATACAAAAATTATATTTTTATATCTCTACTTCTTATATAAAGATAGAATTTTTTTTCTTTCACTAATCTATATTTTTCTTCTAACATTTCATATAAAGATTCAAACTTTTCTAAACTAACAATCGCAACTTTCTTTATAAAAGATCATCACTTTGCTATATTAAAAGTCCAACCTTTTCAGCATTAAAAATCAAACTTTTATCATTTTAAAAATCAAATCCTTCATTTAAAAATAATATAAAAACCCTATTTTTCCTAATAAACTAATTACTTACTTTCCATATATAAAAAAAGAATAAACAACAAAGGAAAAGGAAAAGCAAAAATTAAAAATAAATAAAAATAAAAGAGGGCTTACAATAAAATGAGAGGAAGGGGGTGGGTTGCTTCCCCGGAGTTGGCGGTTGTTCGGAGGCGGGTTGGCTGGCCTGGGGTGGCGACGGGGTTTCGGTGGATCACGGGTTTGGGTGGCCCGCGTGTTCGATTCGAGAATAAAAGGGTGGGGGGGGGGTCGAATTGGTGGCTACGGAGAGAGAAGGTGGGATGATAGAGGAATATCGGAGGGGGGCGGAGACTTGGTGGCGGCGGCCACCCTGGGCGGCGCGGTGATGAACATCGAAGGGGGGGGGGCTCCGTTCTTTTCTTTCTCTTTTTTATTTATTTTAAAATCGATATGAAAGGCAGAGGGAGAAGAGGGGTGAGGATATAGGAAAATATATATATATTTTATTTTATTTAATTAATTTCAAAAAGGTACCTTTTTATTTTGACCTTGAAACGAAACCCACCGCCTGTCGTCCATAGCTAATTACCTCCATTCCAAACACAATGGGATATGTATCGTAAGCTGATTCGATCATTTCGACCAGTTTTCGTCAAAATCAAAATATAGATCTGCATATTGAATTTGAATGCGCATTTCAATTTACCAGGGCTACATACAGACTCTAAAAATTCCCGAAAAATATTTTCTAGCTTCGTATTGACGATACGGTCCTAACAAAATTAATTTCATCGAATTCTAAGACCATTTGAAAAATGGCCATTTTCCAGTCGATTAAAATCAACTGAAACTGGTCAAACGCGTTTTCCTACACCACGCTCGCATATTGATTTGAAAAATTACGAATTTTTGGAATCTGGCGATAGATCCAACAAAAGTGGTTTCGTCGAAAACCGAGGTTGTTTGCAAAATTTCCATTTTTAAGGGCCGAAATTCCATAGCGACTATTCTGAAATTTCAACTGGACATATCCTTTTATCCCCGCTATGAAATTTCGATTTTTGGGATTCATTGGAAAGATATTCTCAATTAGATTCTAATATTTTTGGTTTCACCAAAATCCGGTTTATTTTGCACCCGGTACATTCATTTGAAACTTGAAATCGAATTATTGAACTACCGCGCCATTTTCAATTCCTTTTATAATTAAAAATAAATATTCATATTCTAACGTCGATTCAAATAAATATATACGTTCGAATTCCATTCAAAATAAATTTCTCATCGTTATTATTTAAAATAATTCATTTTAAATATTCAAAATTCGCTAAAATTGCCAAAATAAAAATTTTAAATTGGCTCAGAATTCTGGGTTATTACATGGACAAACCGAAGGCATTATTCTATAAATCCATCTTAGGCAATTTCTACCTAGCATCCCCAGAACAAGCCTTGCATAAACTTTGTCGTCAATTATATTCATCATTCTTGATTCGCAACGCTAATGCCCATACGGAGTGGTTTACAGATAACAAATCTGATCCCAGTCTCTCCGTATTGACAACGGAAAAATGGTCAAAAACTTTGATAGCCGGTGATTTAACTATCAAAGGAAAACATCCAACAAACAACGATCAAATTTCCAAAGGGAATTTATTTCGATCAATCATCAATCAACACTGAACTCTTTTTAAATAGATTTAAAAAAAAATCATTTCATTTTCTCATTTCCTTTTTATCCTTTATCCAAATATTTCTCCAAATCACTTAGTCTCTCACGATTATGGGAAAATGTTTCCATCTGCTTTAAACCATTTATTTTCTATATTTAGAAGATATACTTCATTGGAATATATTTCCAATTATATTAACGTATCACTATCCTTCCCCATCCATTTATCAAAACTGTAAACTAGTAGAAGAACAACCCTCTAAGTATCAACCCCGAAGGACGAAACCAACATCAGATCGATACTTGGAAAGCCGTTCAACTTAACTAGTCTCCAATCAGTTTCTAATTTCTTTAACCCTATTCTTAATTTATTATTAACAAAACTGATTACACTACCCTTGTTATAACTATACGAATCCACTTCTTTTACGGAAATCTTTGATTATAACGATAACATTATAATCTCTACTTTGAAATATTTAACTTCGAAATATAACTTTTATTTTATTAATTTGAATAAATAATAATTAATTAATAAGATAAATAAATGAATCTTGATAAAATAGGAAAGTAAATATTACTTTCCTGAATTCAATATAATCGAATTTCAATTTATAATTCTCATTCGAAAAATCTATATTGTATTAACATTCCGAACATCGGAATAAACCCGCCGTGTCAGGTCAACACACTTTCAAATTTCACTTTTGAATCCATCACTTCCCATATTTATCAGTTTCCTTTTATAACTAATTAAATCTGCAAAACGGTTGCTTTTAAATCATTATTCATTTTAAAACATGAATATTATTTCTCCATAGAAAACTGGACTTGTTTTTTCAAATCAAATCCTGATTTCGATTTATAAATACTATTATAGTTAGAACCTCATCCACCAAGTTATTTTACAGATTTACATCTATTTTTCTCCTTTATAAACTCCCTTTATAAATCAATTCCTCGTTAACTATCAATCAAGCTTGTAACTTTATCTTGATCACATAATTGATTATAACTTATCGGCTACAAACCAATTATTATCCTATCCTTTCGGATTATAAATTATTAAATATATGATTCTTAAAAATAGTTTATCTTTAAAATATTTGACAAAGTCGAATTTTGATTATAAATCCTTATGGATTTATTTCTATTCTATTTATATTTCGAACTTGATATAAAATTCGTTGTTTCCTTTCTGAAACAATTCCCAAATTCTTTTTTTGATTTCATTCTTGAATTTATATTCCCAACTTATTTAATAACAATTATTTCATCCCATTTATAAATATCATTTGTAAACCCAACCAGTTGTTTATTCAAACTCGAATTATTTTCCATATATTTTTACGGTATTTTAATACCAATCATTTCAGGTCAATATTGTTCTACCACCCCATACACACAATAATCAACCACATATTATTTATCACATCATATAATGCAATATATGAATACCAACAATATAATTGTTGAGGAATCCAGTTGGGTCCCTCCAACCTGTTTCCCTGCATCCACAGATGTTAATCAACTGATATAATATCGATTCCATATAAAATATAATCAACATTTAAACAATGACTTTGTATATATGTATGTTTGTGTGTGTGCGTGTATATATATATATATATACTATCAACCAATTTATTTGTAAACCAACCAAACAACCATCACACAACATTCAATCATTTTCAACAATATTAAATAACGTTTATAAAATTATAGATCCAGACAGAGTTAATGAGTTTATTAACCTTGGTCGTCAACCATTAAATAACGATTTACGGTCGATGGTTCGAATCAGACATTTTAATCTGCCATAAATTCAAACGAGCTTCAAACTGCGCCAGACTGGTTCCATTGTGTAGCCTGTGCCCATACGGTTCCAAAATGATAGACAACATTTAATTCTGACATCGTATGGGTAAGATATATCATTAACAAGTTAATATGTTTATAAAGTTTTAAAGCTAACTTTGTTTATTCAATTTAAATGGCCTTATGTCTTAAAACCAGTCCACCTCCCTGTAACTACAGATGCTTCTTACCGTTTGAACCTTTTTAATATATATATTAACATGTCATACTATATTATCTGTATGAAACTATAGATATATATAGGATATGATTCATCTACCTTAACACTTGGGCACGCATCCCCATGAGCCGTGCTACACAGCAACTACCTTCCAAGTTCCCTTTCCTTCCCATTCTAGTTCCATACCCCGGTTCATGAAGCCCCGGGCTTTCTTCTTACTGATTCATGTCATGGGCCTTTACTTATATATATATAACTAGGCTTACTTTTCCCAAACCCATTACTTCTAAACTCGCCCGCCTCCTTTCTTCTTTCCACCTATTCCATCTACAATTAAATAGTACCATTAACGTGCGTTCCACCACCCATTTCCCATTCATGAACACCCCTACCATGTTGTCACTGCTAACAACTCCTACGCTCCCTCATTTTTGGTTTACCTTCCACTTGCACACGTTCTGCTCCCTCTCTTATTTCATCATAAACCGCATGTACTCAAGCTTCTACACTGTAAACCCAAAACAACCCATGGTGCCACATGTCATGCCCACTTCCACCTAACAAAACAACAGCTGCTACCGCAACCACTTCTTTCTCCTCTCCATAATTCACATCAATACACAATGGCCTTCCCCATTTATAACACACTGCTGTGTTTCTCTCCCTCCCAAACGCCTCGCATAAGACCCGAACCGACGTTGAACTTGCCATTGAACTTTCAACTTCCATTTCGAAAACCCGCATCGCCTGTGAAGAACCCATATGCGCCAAGTTCAAGCTCCTTCCAATCCTACCATCAGAACAACACTCATCACTCCTATTTCCGTCCTTAGCTCAAGCACGGTCCCTCCTTCAAACTCTCGCAACTTTCAGTTTTCTCGTTTTAATTTGGAAGCTGCGTTTATATTCTCTGGAATGGCATGCTTTGGTTTTTTTTCTTTTAGTGGAGTGGTAATCTTGTTTTCGATTTTTATTTGCTAGTAAAGCTTGCAACTTACATTCCATAAAAGAAGGAGGAAAAATGAGAATCAGTGAAGAATAAAATAGAGAACGAGAGGTTGTGTATTTATAGCATTTAGCTCCTTGGTTGCCAAGGAATAGGTACGTAGCAACGGAGAGTAGGTGATAGTCTAGGGAAGTGATACTAGTCTTTAGCATGTGCTGAGATGATTTTTCCCAAGGTGGTTGTGTGGAGTGTACAGGCTCTACCATGCTTGGTCGGCAAGGAGTTGATATAGATGAGAAATTTTCAGCTAGTTCTGTGCGCCTAAAATGTTTAGGGTGTCCTTTAATCTCCCATCAGCCATGTGTGGTAGGCTTGCTTACTTCCTTCACCGTGAAGTTTTTGATTATTTTCATGGTTTTATAATAAATGCTACATTTCTTGATTTCACATTTATAAATAATCTCTTTGTTTTGATTGTTGCTACTTCTTATGACATTCATATTTCATACTCATTTACTTTTCTTCGTTCACATTTATTAATAATAAAGTTTATGTTCTCACTCAAATTATTTTGATGTGAGCAAATACGCAGGTATATTTGACTTAGAATCTATAAAATAAATAATGACTTCATGCTTAAACTTCCATCGGTAGGGTGTATGCGAGAAAGGTCTGATAAGCAGGAAATTGCATGGACATTTACAAAACGGCTAACCGTATATGTTTTAAAATATAAAGTTTTGTACCTCGTTACACAATATTACGCTTACGTTCGGGCTGACAATGCCAGAAATAAAATTACAATCATGTCGAGTAAGGTGCTATGATCATAGAACAATAATAAAATAGACAAGTTAATTGTGAAATCCCAAAACACAATATAGGGGCAAGTTACGTTAAACAGAAAAGTTGTTTATTTTCCAAATTAAAAATTAAAATAAAATTCTATAAATTAAATTAAGTATACGTCTCAAAAATCTTATCCCAATTCGAAATAAATAATATAAAATAATTAAATTATTGTTATGGTTTATAAATGATTTTATAGCGACTTTCTGAAAATTTGATTTGGACATCACTCACAATCTATAAAGAGAAATCTTCATTTTTCTCTTCCATTAGAAAAATATAGTTTAACGGATTCAAACGTTTCTTGTTTCGAAGAAATCCGACTTATAACAAACCCTGTATAGTCGTTTGAAGTTCAAAACCCAGTTACGAACTAACGCGACATTACGAGATCGTTAATAATTATATTATAATTATTACGTTAAATCTGTCATTTGTATAATATATTCGTTATTCTAATTTAAATATAAACTGAATCAAGTATCTTAAATTATCCAGTTCACACGATACTATCATTTAGTCATTTCCGGCTATCTCGGAAATTAAATATATTATTCCCCAATTTATATTTATTAAATATTCAAGATATTTAAATTCAAATCATTTAAATAAACAAACCAATATATTAAAATAATTAAATAAATTAATTATTTAATCGCTAAAATTCCGGGACGTTACATTCCTTCCCCCTTAAAAGAATTTCGTCCCCAAAATTACTAAGGTAGGAAAATGATACAAAACTTATCAACTAGATCAAAATCATTCGTTTTATTTCTTAACTTTGATATCAATTGAATCAAATTAAAATACTATTTATCCCTACTAACGAAAATTTTCCAAAAATTATGAAAATTTTCTAGCACCTTAAATTTCTGGAAAATTTCGCCAGCGTTTTCTCTGCATGGCTCAATCGGTACAACCACAACTTGCCTCTCTAGGCTTTCTCCAATCCAAAAGAAAATAAAACAGCCAAGCTGCTTGCCGAATAGGCTCATAAATCTCATATTCGATAGAATATAAACTTGTATCCTTTTGTTGGGCAACCAACTCTGCCTCTTCCATTTCTATCAATTCAGCATATACCCGTGCCTTCATAATTGATTTCCAATCAACTTATCTTCAAATTAAATCCTCGCTTATCCAACCAAAATCCATTTTGGATTCTAGTTCCAATCCAATTGTTAATCAACACTCTAATTCCATTCTAGATTATCTCTAATCCAATCCAATTTTTATTTCCATATCATTTTTAACCAATTCAGTTTCCACCCAACTGGTATCGGTTAAATTTCCATTTTCTTTGATAGTCATTATTTAACTTGTTTAAGTTAAATTTCTAACTTATTTATTCACCTTTACCATTTCAGTTTATAACTTAAATTTCAAAATTCAAATTTCCTGGGTTTTATTTCAAATTGGTTTGAAATCATATATATCTACAAATAATAATAGCAATTCAAAACATTGAATTTCAAAACATCTTGGTTTTTTCAAAACAATTCAAAACAAAATCTTTGGTAGTAATCCATCACTTAGAAACTCGAAAATAACACTGATGATGCGACCGTCATCATTAGATTTATTTTCTAGTGATCACAGTGAGTTGAATGCTATATCATTTTCAAAACTATATTTTTTTAAAATACTTTAATTTTGAAATTAATTCAAAATACTTTTAACAGTATTTGAAAAACTTTTTCAAATCACCCAGGATCTTAAAGTTTCCTTATCTTTAATCCAAAACCATTTACAAACACCTTTCCAATTTTTCACAGTTTTAATCTCAGTTAAAGTTTAAATCCAGATTTAATTCATCTGAATTTATATATCACTCTCATACTTGGTTGTTTATAACTATCTTGATTATAATCTAATTCGATTGTATAAACAAATCAATACATCCAATATATATATTATAATAATTCCAATATATATTTTATTTATATCAAAATATAATTTGGGTAAAATTATTTCATTACCCTCCTTCAAAACATATTGTGTTGAATTACTCTGTTCAAGAGTTTAGAAACACCTATCGACATAGTTTGCATTACTATATCGACCAGAATTCATAAACTACTCGACAAACTAATCAGCACAATGTAAAACAGTTTTTATATCAATCTTCAAATACGCACTCATATATATACACTTAAAGTCAATCTTGGGTATTACTAACCCTATCTCTATTAAGTCACGCCACAGAGCCAAGGTATTCACTTAACCTTCTACTCTGATACCACTGTAACAACCCAGAGATTTTCGGTAGGCTTTTCAACCATCCCTCAACCCCTATGCCAGAGGGCTAACCTCCCCCGTGGCTTACATTGTGTAATGACCCGCATTTTTCAGCGATATAATATTTAATTTATTTAATTATTTAAATAGTGATTTAGAGAATTAAATGGTCGTTTAATTAAATTATAAGGAATATTTAATTAATATAGTAATTTAATAATATATATAATTCTGAAATAATCAGAATTAGCTGAAATGGCAATGTGGTGTGAATTGGGCAATCCAAAATATATAATTCAGTCTAGAGTAGAATTTGAATAACGAATATATTTAAATAACGACAGTTGAACGTATAATTATATTATAATTATAATCGAGCTCGAAATGGTGCTGCAGTTCGTAATTTGGTGATTCGAACTTTAAACGAATGTACAGAAGCTGCTTTAAATCAGATTTCTGTGAAACAAGAAACGTTAGGAGCTGGTGAAGTATACCTTTCTGATGGAAGAGAAAAATCAGGATTTCATTGTGTAGATTGTGAGTTGTGCCCAAATCAAATTTTAAAATAGTCGCTATAGAATCGTTTATCGACCGTAACGGTTTATTCGATATAACTAGATACCGGTTTCGAATTTAGACAAGGTTCTTTTGGGACGTAGTGATAATTTAATTTTTAGAATTTTATTGTGATTTTTAATTAATTAAATGTGCAACTTTTTGTTTGGAGTGGTTTACACCCTAAATCAGCTATTTTAGGGTTTAAAAATATAAGTTAATCTACCGATATGAATATATTTTTGGGATCGCAGCACCTCACTGAGCACAACTGTATTTTTATTTCAGTCTGCGACGCTTATATATGAATATAACCGTATATAGTATGGTGGGTAACTCTTAAAACTTTAAAAGAAAAATATCTAAACATATATATGAATAACCCTGAAGTTTTAACCAAATTCGTTCGTTCTATTTCTCATCAACATTGGTCCATGCATCATTCTCTTAACCACACACGTCCTTTTGGTTGGTTAAATAAATACACTTTAACTTTTCCTTATAACCTAAAAATGAATGCTACAGCAAACCAAAATCAAGCCGCCGCATCCTTTCTCCTTTCAGCAAAAAGAAACCCAACATTTTCGAGATCCTCATAAATCAAAAGAAATCCCAAAAATTTCCTAAAATCAAATGAGTGGTAAGTATGGATTCCTAGGGAGATCTTCTAGAGGATGGTATAAGTTTTAGACATGTTGATCAATGTCTGGAGTTTGATAAAAACGAACGCAGCAGCTCGTAACAGCTCGGGTTCACCCACGCTGGAAGTACAGGCAACGACGGTGGAAAAGAAAGTCGAATTCATCTTTATGAAGGGGGATCGACGCCAACTTTGGTCGATGTACGGTACTGGAGGACCACAGGTTTCTGATGTCGCAGTGAGGGGATGGACTTCGAGTCCTTCTAATTGGGGATGTAATTGAAGAAAGGAGTTGAAAGGGGCGGTATGGAACTGGAGTTGCTGAAAATAACGTTGGGTTTTGAGTAGGGTTTTCAGGTCAACGCCAACGAGATAGGAGAAGGGGAACGGCGGCCATGAAATGGTTGAATAGCAGGTTTATTTTGGAGAAGGAAGAAAGGTAAATAGCTAATCTTGATTAAAGGGTAAAACATGATTATGGAGGTGAAGATAATCATCAATTTATCTGTAATGATATTGATTTAAGTTAAGTTGAAAGGGAGATGTTAGTGTGGATTTTTCTGGGGTTTAATTTAGGGGTAACGAAGGAAATTATTAACTAATGAAGTGATTAACTGATTTAAGTTATTGTTGATAATGGCTATTTGGGTTGTAGAAGGAAGATGATACTAAAACGGTGTGTGGAATTATTTCGTTGTACAGGAGGAGTGTGGTATTGAGAATGTAGGAGGAAGGGTGACTGTAGACATGGGTCCGTATATCTGTTGTGGGCCGTGATTTAATGGGTAAAAGCCCATCTAGTTAATTAAATTAAGTTTGTTTAATTTAATTTGTATATGAACTTATAATCACAATATCTTGGTCATATATTATCGGAATTCAGCGAAACAAGATCCAACAGGATCGTATGGACGACGACTACCAAATGAGACCGATTGGGATTAGATTGAAGCTCGTATGAATTTATGGCAAAATAAATTGTTTGATTCAAATCAAATAAACAGTTTATCGTTCTTTAACGATGAACTGCCAAAGTGAGTAAAACTCACCAACTCTGAACAGTTCCATTTTTATAATGTATATTTAGAACTGATAAATGATGACTGATTGCTGTGTGTTAACTATTGGTTGAATTATTTGTCTATGGATTGAAATCATAGATAACGATATATATATATAAATCGTTGATCAAATATTGGTTATGTTTAGCAGAATATTTCATATTGAAATGAAATCGATGTTAATTATAATGTTTAACATCTGTGATGCAGGGAAACAGGTTGGAGGAATCCAACTGGATTCCTCAACATTTATTTTACTGTTTTTCATATATTGTGATATATGATGTGATATATAATCTGTTGATGATTATGTGTGTTTGGATGATATCGATCATTGTGATTTGGTATTTTAAATACCGTAAGAAATACTGGCATGTAGAAAGGGGATTTTGAAAGTATATTTTGAAAATAAATTAGTTATATAAAATCAATGGATTTTATATAGGAAAGGAAAAAGGGATTTTATAAAAGAAAACATTCATAAAATCGAAAGAGTTTTGAAAAGGAAATATTTATTGAAAATAAATATGATAAAGATGGAAAGGGAATTATTTATAAAATCAAATGATTTTATAAAGAGAAATATTTATTGGGATAATAAATAGAAGTATAAAGGGATTAATTATTTGTGAAAATAAATAAGAGTTATAAAGGAAATATATTTGTAAAACAAATATAGAGGAAATTATTTGTAAAACAAATATAAAGGGAATATATTTGTAAAACAAATACAAAGGAAGATATTTGCAAAACAAATAGAAAGAGAAATATTTGTAAAACATTTACAAATAGAATTTAAAAGGAAATATTTGTTTATACGTTAACAAATAGATTAAATGGCAATATTTATTTATAGGAAATAAATAGAATTTTATAAATGAGATATTTATTTGTTAAATAAATAGGATAGATTACATGGAAATATTTATTTGTTAAATAAATAGAAAAGATAAAGGAAATATTTATTTGTTAAATAAATAGAATTGAAAGGGAATAGTTATTTGTTAAGTAAACAATTAGAAAAGGAATTATCCAAAGGAGATAATTCAAAGGAGATAATTCAAAAGGAAATGATTCAAAGGAGTTAACCAGTTAGAATTAATCAGTTAGAGTTAACCAATCAGAGTTAATCAGTAGTCAGAGTTAATCAGTTAGAGTTAACCAGTTAGAACTAATCAGTTAGAGCTAATCAGTTAGAATTAATCAGTTAGAGTTAACCAGTTAGAGTTAAAGTTAACCAGTTAGAGTTAATCAATTAGGGTTGACCAGTTAGAGTTGATCAATTAGAGTTGATCAGTTAGAGTTAACCAGTTAGAGTTAGAGTTAACCAATAGAGTTAACTGAATTAGAATAAATCGATTAAAGTTAGTCAAATAAGGAGTTATCGAATATTAGTTATTCAAATCGAGTTAAAAGGAGTTATCGAATATTAGTTATTAGAATCGAGTTGAACGGAGTTATTGAATATTAGTTATTCGAATCGAGTTAAAAGGAGTTATCGATTAGTTTAATCGAAAGGAGTTAATCGAATTTAGTTATTCGAAAGGAGTTAGTCGAATTTAGTTATTCGAAAGGAGTTAATCGAATTTAGTTATTCGAAAGGAGTTATCGATTAGTTTAATCGAAAGGAGTAATCGAATATAGTATTCGAAAAGACAGATTATCGAATATCATTTATTCGAAAGAAAGAGAAATCGAATATTAGTTATTCGAAGTGAGTTAATCGAATATTAGTTATTCGAAGAGAGTAAATCGTCGAATTCGATTATATCGAATTCGGGAAAGTACTTATGCTTTCCGGTGTTTAAATCAAGATTTATTTATTTATAAATCAGGTGTTTGTTTATTTATTCACATTAAAGAATAAAAGGTTATATTTGAAATTAGATATTTCGAAAGGAGGGATTATAACATTATCGTTATAACCAATGTTTCTGTAAAAGAAGTGGATTCGTAAATAGAATATGAGAGTTACGTAAGGAAGTTTGTTAAAGATTTAAAAGATAAACTTTGACTATTTCGAAGTTAAAATGTTATTCAGTTAAGGTCTGAGAGGTAATGTAATGTCCCGAATTTTTGAACGGTAATTACAAATATTTAAATCGGTTTTTAATATTGATTTGGCGATATTAATGAATTATATATCGAATTTATTGATCAGAAAATGGAGTTCGAATTTATATATTTATAAATTAATTAAAATGAGCTCGGAACGAAGCGGTAGTTCGTAATATTGAAGTTCGAACTTTAATTGAACATACAGGATCCGATATAAGTCGGAATTCTGTGAAACAAGAAACGATCGAATCGATTTGATGATAATTTTCTAATAAAAGAGAAAAATCGGGATTTCATCGTATAGAGGTTAAGATACGTCCAATTCAAATTTTCAGAAAGTCGCTATGAAATCGTATATCGACCATAACGGTTTATTTGGTATAACTAGATATCGGATTCGAATTTAGACAAGATTCTTTTGAGACATAGTGATAATTTAATTTTTAGAATTTTACTGTAATTTTTAATTAATTAAATAAGCTAATTTTTATTTGGAGTATTGTGCACCCTATATTTGCATTTTGGGGTTTCACAATATAAGTTGAACTACCGATATTATTATATTTTGGGGATTATGGGGCTTTGGTCATTATAACGGTATTTTTATTTCGGTGGATAGAGGTCCCTAAATGATAAAATTTCGTATAGCCGATACCCAAAAATATCCAACGTAATAAAACAAAACATTAAATCAATGCACTGAAATTTTGCAAAACCCATTACCTACATGTAAGCCACGCATGTATCTAAAATAAGAAAGCATCACCCTATTCATCAATCTGCGCCATGATTTCTGGGATGCAGCATGTCTTCTGTGTACCAATACATGAATATTAAATGGATGTGTTCTCCATATAAATACCCCATCGGCCACTAATTTTCTTCCCAGATCTAAACACTACTCCTCACTACATCCTTCTGCTTCTTTTCCAATACGAGATTTTTTCCTAAATGTTATTAAAATTAAATACAATGAAAAATGAAAGACCAAACCACAATAAAAGCTGCTGTGTAAGCGAGGCCGGAGAGATTGAAGTGGCAATGACAAAAGGAGAATAGGTTGGAGGGGGAAGTCAACCTGGGACCGTGCAGTCGATGGTGTTGAGGTGGACGAGGGCAGCAAACTAGCATGGGTCTCGAGGCAAATGGAGAGGTGTTGCCAAGGTGTGGTTCAAGTGACAAGAAGATGTAGCTACCGGAGGTTGACTCGGAAAGGGTACTGTAAGTGGTGGCGCACCCTTCACAGCAGCCGCTGATTTGTAAGTGGGATGGAGGAGAGAAAGCGGTAGAGAGAATTGCCGAAGTCTGGGTTGAAGTAGAGGTAAACTGAGTTCGACCATTGGGTCAGTAAAGTGGTTAGGATGTTGGCAACATGTGGTAGTGTTTTGACAAGGAGCTGAAGTGAACATGACCATTTGTTTTTGAGGAGCAGTTCAAACTATTGGGGAGGAAGTTAGCATGGCATGATAAGTGCATATGTGTATGGGCGGTGGGAACTAGTAGTGAAGATACTAGAGCTGTTAAGTGCATGGATGAAAATGTTGTAAGCAGGAAGAACGTGGCATACGGACGTGATGTTGAGAAGCAGTTTCCAATGACATAAAAGTGGGCAACCGTGAGTCATGAAGTCGGTTGTGGGAGTGTGAGCGTGTTCATATGAAGGAAGGTACGGTAGGAATTAAAGAAATACGCCAAACAAGGACGGATGGAATCGCAGTGAAGAAGGCTACACCACTGAGCTGGTTTAGAAAGAACTGGAAGTTGTCTGGGTTTTGTTTAATTTTAAACGTCATTTTAAAATTAAATAAAACAACGCGCGAAACGTCAAGTAGAAATAAGGTGAGTTGACCCTCACACTTTTCTGAAATTCTTTGCAGTGTTAAATTCATCTAAAAATAATTTATCATTGATTGGATGATTGCATGCCTTGGTTGATTGATCGTCGACAATGATATTTGTCGTATTGGTTGATTTTAGTTTAAAATAATTGTTATCAAACATTATGATCTGTAAAGAAGGGACAGACAGGTTGGATGGATCCGACCGGATTCCTCAAATACACTGTACATTGTTTATATTATATATAGAATTGTTTACCCCAAATGATATTATATCCCAATTAGATATTGATGATTACTTAAGTACTGAACGTTGAATTTAAGTTCAACATTGACGTGAAAATCAATAGACGGTATTGATCTAGTAGTTGGCAACAAACGATCTAAGACCCTGTTTTAAACTGTTAATTCACCAACGGGCGAATCAACGTATTTAAAGTCATTTTTATGACCAGAGTAAAGTTTTAAATTATATTAATAGGAGTTTAAAAATAAGCCGATGTTTATAATTCGTTCTTTATGGAAAATCAGTTTAATAAGTAGTGATATTTAAACTGTTAGATTAGAATTGGTAATTAGATAAATCGGTCAGCGGTTAATATAATGAAATTGGTTCAACAAATATTTGTTTCAATGATATTCTTAAATATCATTTGTCATTTTAGTCAACGAGGTTTAGGAAGGATTATTATAATAATAATCATTAACATAGTTAGCGATTATTTAAGAAAGTGATAAACAAATCTGTTTCATCACTAATGAAGTGAACTATTTTTATAGATAATGGAGTTAGTCGATAATAATTAATATAATTTATTTCTAAAGGAAATGGATTAGAAGTTAAACTTAGATGATTAGTTAAAATAAGTATTTACTTAAGAAATAGAATTAAGTAAACGATTATAGGTTGAGAGGAGTTTTGAAATGGAAGAAATAATGTGTAATGTAACTCGAGTTTGAAGTATAGTTTTAGTTATACCTTAAATTGGGAATATAATGTTTTTCCAAAGTATAGGAAATAGAATAGACTAGATTAACAATGATGTTTCGAAGTAAAAGGATAAAGCGGAGTTTGGTGAGCGTTTTTATATAAAGATATGTTTATAATATCCATCATGGTGAAAACATTTAGATTTGAAATAAGAATATAAATATCGTATTTAAGAAACGATGCAATGTTTTAATAAATGAGTTAACTTAAAAGATCTGAGCTGCCGTTTACTTGACCATACCGTTTTGACATTGATAGTTAAACACCAAACTATCAATGAAATATATTAGACCCTTTTGACGTGTTGTTTTCGAAGAGACCGGGATGGGAACTGAACCCAAAACCACTTCGAATCAACGTTGCGTACGAAACCAACTTGAAGGGAATGAAGACGGAGCAATTGAGGACTGTAGATATTCATAAAGTGGAATAACAACTTATAATCTTTGGTTTAGTGGCCAGAGATACACTGTGGTTCTGTCGTGGTTGGAATCTACGGAATGCAAGGACTTCTCGCTACTGATTCTAGGGTGACTCCTATATGGGATGCGGTAAGAGGATGCCTTCGGTTTGTCCAATCCCAAGACAACTTGTATGGACAAGTGTCTAACAGAGTATTCCTAACGAATCGTGTACGGTTGATCTCTTAAAAGTGTTATGTCTGGTGGCGGAGAAATTCGTTTCTCTTTGCTTTTTAAACCCGTAATGTTTTTGAGAAATCGACTAGTGATTTGACGGGTTTGACGATGTGGAATTCAAAGTGCTTGTTGGTGTGCTATTCTAGAAGATAAACGTAGCCTCTAGCCTCACAACCAGGAAATGACAGAAGTTAGGCAGGGCAGCATGGCTAGTTGGGTCATTCCCAAGCAGGGTATATCTATCATCGATCTAGAGAAAATTCATATTTGTTCTTCTTTTCGATTCTGTATCTTCGGATGACGGTTGGATGGCCAACAACCAGGGGTGGCAATATATTCGATACACTCAAGCTAAATGAGTGGTCGGTCATGTGAGGACGGGTTGCAAGACGTTCTTGTTGAACCCCAGTGTATACCCTCTAGAGTACACTGATCGGAAGGTGCTCCTATACCTTGTTAGTTGGAATCCAATCTCCAATAAGCGCTTGTGGTTTTTGATTATATAATAAATATGTAGAGCGTGATATGCAAGCGTTCTACTACTTTTTTAATTATTTGTGATTGATAGACACTATTATAATATCACTGGATCTTGATATATCAAAACTGTTTATTGTGAATTTACCACTGAAAGTATTCCAGACTGATCCGGGTGAAATTTTTTTTGAATCAAATGTGCTCGGGTCAGACCGAGCATATTTCCAGGTCAGGTTTTTGCTGGAGTTTCAAGAGCTGGAAGTAGGAGGCTTCACCGCTAGTTATCTAGAGTTTATTTCTGTTGTATTTGATATGTGATGTACTCTGATGATTGGTATGTACATATACAGTTCTTTTTGTATAAAGAGATTTGATATATTATACTTTACTCGTTCCGCTATGAGATTCTAATGTTCTTCTTACTCTTCTATTCTATTAGTTTTATCTTATCTTTCTCATCTTCTAACTTCTTTCTATCAAAGATGCATAATTTCGTGTCATTTGGGTTGTAATTTGTCAGCTCAAATTGGTATGGATTTACGGGCCTTTACAGTTGGTATCAGAGCAATGGTTTGGTAATAACCTTGGCTCTGTGGTGTAACTCAGAGAGATAGGGTTAGCAACATCCTAGATTGAGTTGAATGAATATATATATATATATATATATATATATATATATATATATATATATATATATATATATATACGAGAGTGCGTATTTGTAATTTGAATATAAAATTGTTTTAAATTATTTTATAAGGAGGGTAATGAAATAATTTGGCCCGAATTATATTTTTCGTATATAAAGAAAATAAAATTTTCTATAGTATAATAATATTGGGTGTTTGGTTGATTAGATTTAAGATTCGAATTAAATTATGAAACAAAATTGACCCAACTAGTAAATTGAATCTGGAAAAGGAATTCAACATGGTAATTGGGATTAATTGATACAATTGAATTTAACCAAGGAAATTGTGAATGAATTGGAAACTAAAGAAAGAAATCCCAGCATAAGGAATTGGGAATAACTTCGGTTATGAAATGGAATCGAATGGATTGATTCTATATTTATTACTTGTGTTTAGAGTTGAGCTAAGTGCAGATATTAGAAGGCCAGGGGGTTGATCTGGTAATAGAAATTGGAATACAAGTTGGAAGATGAAGAGCAGTTAGATGATTACGTCGAAATTGGAATTGAGTTGCCCGACAGAAAGGTAAACCTTAATATATTATTGGTTGGGGATTGAGTTATACTCCTGAGTTGAGTAGCTATTTGGGTTTTGGTTTTATTTTGGAGAAGTTGAGGCCCAGAGTGGCAATCGTAATTGTTTGATCGAGACGTGCAGAGGAGGTGTTGGTGAAATTTTCAAATTTTTTA
Organism: Allium sativum; assembly: GCA_030737875.1. Taxonomy (NCBI): domain Eukaryota; kingdom Viridiplantae; phylum Streptophyta; class Magnoliopsida; order Asparagales; family Amaryllidaceae; genus Allium; species Allium sativum. Next base: position 146,444,534 of record CM060922.1, on the reverse strand, counting down.
AAGAGATTAAATTTATTGTGAGGATAATTCTAAAATAATTATTTTAAAAATAATTGGGTTCCTTTCGTTCTTCTTACCTTGTAATTTCGGGGACAAAATTCTAAAAGGGGGGAAGAATGTAATGTCACGGATTTTTGAACGGTAATTACAAATATTTAAATCGGTTTTTAATATTGATTTGGCGATATTAATGAATTATATATCGAATTTATTGATCAGAAAATGGAGTTCGAATTTATATATTTATAAATTAATTAAAACGAGCTCAGAACGACGCGGCAGTTCGTAATATTGAAGTTCGAACTTTAATTGAACATACAGGATCCGATATAAGTCGGAATTCTGTGAAACAAGAAACGATCGAATCGATTTGATGATAATTTTCTAATAAAAGAGAAAAATTGAGATTTCATCGTATAGAGATTAAGATACGTCCAATTCAAATTTTTAGAAAACCGCTATGAAATCGTATATCGACCGTAATGGTTTATTTAGTATAACTAGATATCAGATTCGAATTTAGACCAGATTCTTTTGAGACATAGTGATAATTTAATTTTTAGAATTTTACTGTAATTTTTAATTAATTAAATAAGCTACTTTTTATTTGGAGTATTGTGCACCATATATTAGCATTTTGGGGTTTCACAATATAAGTTAAACTACCGATATTACTATATTTTTGAGATCGTGGGGCGTTGGTCATTATAATGGTATTTTTATTTCGGTCGATAGAGGTCCCTAAATGATAAAATTTCGTATAGCCGATACCCAAAAATGTCTAACGCAATAAAACAAAACATTAAATCAATGCACTGAAATTTTGCAAAACCCATTACCTACATGTAAGCCACGCATGTATCTAAAATAAGAAAGCATCAACCTATTCATCAATCTGTGCCATGATTTCTGGGATGCAGAACGTCTTCTGTGTACCATTACATGAATATTAAAAAGGATGTGTTCTCCATATAAATACCCCATTGGTCACTAATTTTCTTTCCAGATCTGAACACTCCTCCTCACTACTTCCTTCTGTTTCTTTTCCAATACGAGATTTTTTCTAAATGTTATTAAAATCAAATACAATAAAAACTGAAATACCAAAACACAATAAAGTTGTTGTGTAAGCGAGGCCGGAGAGATTGAAGTGGCAATGACAAGAGGAGAATAGGTTGGAGGGGGAAGTCAACCTGGGACCGTGCAGTCGATGGTATTGAGGTGACCGAGGGCAGCAAAGTAGCATGGGTCTCGAGGCAAATGGAGAGGTGTTGCCGAGGTGTGGTTCGAGTGACAAGAAGATGTAGCTACCGGAGGTTGACTCGGAAAGGGTACTGTAAGTGGTGGCGCACCCTTCACAGCAGCCGCTGATTTGTAAGTGGGATGGAGGAGAGAAAGCGGTGGAGAGAATTGCCGAAGTCTAGGTTGAAGTAGAGGCAAACTGAGTTCGGCCATTGGGTGACTACACTGATCGGAAGGTGCTCCCATACCTTGTTAGTTGGAATCCAATCTCCAATAAGCGCTCGCTGTTTTTGATTATATAATAAATATGTAGAGCGTGAGATGCAAGCGTTTTACTACTTGGTTAATTATTTGTGATTGATAGACACTATTATAATATCACCGGATCTTGATATATCAAAACTGTTTATTGTGAATTTACCACTAAAAGTATTCCGTACTGATCCGGGTGAAATTTGTTTTGAATCAAATGTGCTCGGGTCAGACCGAGCATATTTCCAGGTCAGGTTTTTGCTGGAGTTTCAAGAGTTGGAAGTAGGAGGCTTCACCGCTCGTTATCTAGAGTTTATTTCCACTGTATCTGATATATGATGTACTCTGATGATTGGTATGTACATATACAGTTCTTTTTGTATAAAGAGATTTGATATATTATACTTTACTCGTTCCGCTGTTAGATTCTGATGTTCTTCTTACTCTTCTATTCTATTAGTTCTATCTTATCTTTCTCATCTTCTAACTTCTTTATATTAAAGATGTGTAATTTCATGTCATTTGGGTTGTAATTAGTCAGCTCAAATTTGTACGGATTTACGGGCCTTTACAGGTAATTATACCCCAACTTGATTTACTTCCTTCTTAACTAAGGAATGGTAAGGTTTGATAGTGAAGGAGTTCTGGAAACGTTTTCCAAATAAGAATCATAAATGTTTTATGATAATAAAAGATAAGAATTTAGAATATATGGAACCAGGAGATAAGTAAATTAATGAACTAATGAGATAAATGTTAAATGATGATTGATCGATAAAATTTCCATTTGGAAATAATATCGTTGTTTGCACACGTGTTTTTCTTTGATAGTTAACTCACCGACTATCAAAGTTTTTGACCATTTTAACGTTGTTAATATGGAGAGACCGGTTGGATTAATATCCAAAGAACTACTCCGTATTGGCATAAGCATTGCGAATCATATATGCCAAAGATAATTGAAGATGGAGTAAAGTGTAAGGGCTATTGTATAAATCTTAGGTAAAGATTGCCTAAGATGGATGTACTGAATAGTGCCTTCGGTTTGTCCAGTCCCAGAACGACCTATATGGAAGAATGTCCGACAGAGTATATTTAATAGATCGCGTAAGTTGATCTCTCAAAAAGTATTTACGTTTGGTGGCGGAGGAATTCGTTTCTCTTAGCTATATACCCGTGGTATTTCTGGGGAAATCAATTTGTGATTTGGCGGTTATGACGATGTGACATTCAAAGTGAATCATTGTGCGATCTGTCAAAGATAAGCGTAGCTTCTAGCCTCACATCCGGTAAATGACAGAAATCGGGCAGGCAGCATGGCTATGTAGGTCGCACCTATTAGGGTGTATAATCACCTGATCTAGAGTTTCATTTACTTCTAAAAATCTATTGTTGATGCTATCCCATTCGGGAAACGGTTGTTGATCCCAACCGTTGGTGATATACATTTGATACACTTAAGCGAAATGAGTGGTCGGTCATGTGTGGCCGGGTTGCAAGATGTTCTTGTTGAACCCGGTGTATTCCTCTCTAAAGGTACACTAACAAAAGGTGGTTCCATACCTTGTTATAGTTGGAAATCCATTACCCAATACGTGCTTGCGGTTTTGATTGTATACTATATATGTAGAACGTGAGATGAAAGCATTTCTGATAGATGATTATTATATTGTGGTTGATATACACTATTATAATATCAAAAGGTTTTTGATATAAAGATATTTTGGATTCTCATAAGGGAAAAACCCGTTCCGTTATACGACGTGGTCTTATGAGATATCGTTTGCTTGTTCAAACTGTTTAAACTATTTTACTCATACCAGTCCCATGACTGACCTGGAGTTAATTTTGTTTTGTTTTCCCTAAACTCTTGGGTGCCCAATTTTGTAAGGGCAGTCAAGTAGTCGGGATTTACAAATACTTGAAGAGCTGGAGCAAGAGGCTTCAGGATTATATATAGCTATTGTTATTCCGCTGTGTTGTAAGTGTTGTACTTGATAATGATATGTATATTTAAGTACAAATCTTTTATTTCAAAGTTATGTTATATTTTATTCGTTCCGCTGTAAGATTCGTGTTTACTCTGATGTTGTAGGTTCTTCTTCTTCTTATATTTTAAGTTTCTATCTTATCTTTCCTCACCCTCTAATTTCTTTCATTAACTTCTGGTTATTTTCGACTCTTGATGTTCGATATGGGTTGTATATCGGATAATCAAGGTCGCAAATTTTCGGGTCGTTACAGCAGGTATCAGAGCTTAAGGTTAAGTGAATTACCTTAGCTCTGTTGCGTGACCCAGTAGAGACAGGGTTAGTAATACCCTAGATTGATTTTGAGTGTATATATACGAGAGCGTATTTGTTATTTGATATAAAATTGTTTTATATTGTAGAGATTCATTGGTTGAGTTGTTTATGGGTTCTGATCGATTAGTTTGATCCACTGTATCGGTAGGAGTTTATAAACACTCGAATACGATGGGTCGGCACGATATGTTTTGAAAAGAGGGTAAATGAAAATAATTTTACCCAAAGTTTATTTTGATATGTATTGGATATATTGGTTGTTATTATAATCGAGTAAGATTATTAAAAAAAAGTGAAATGGTTACGTATATAACCAAATAATATTCGTATATGTGTTACGAAATGAATTAAATTTGAATTTGAATCAGAATTGAAATTAAAACCGCGGAAATTTGGAACAGAGTTTGTAAATAGATTGGATTAAATATATGTAAATTTTAAGATCCTGGGAGATTTTAAATTGTATTCCAAGCATTTGTGAATGATATTTTAAACTGATTTCAAAATAAAAGTATTTAAGAATGATTTTGAAAGTGATATAGTATTGAACTCACTTCGATAGCTGGGAAATAACCCTGATGATGAATCGCGACATCATTAGTGTTCATTTTCGGGTTGCTGAGTGACGGATTACTACCAAAGTTATTGTTTTTGAATTGATTTGAGAAAAACAAGTGTTTGAAACTCAAAAAGGGATATTTGGTTTTTGAAAAGCAAAGCCGTTTAAAACTCCCAGGAAGAGACTGTTTGAATTAAAAAAAATTAAATTTGCGAAACCGAGCTGGAACTGAATTGAAACCAATTAACTTGAAATTGAATTGGATACGATATATCAAGTAGAATCGGACTTTGAGTTGTGAGATAGAATCTGAAATGATATTGGATTAATGAGTTAAGAATTTAAAAATCAAAAATGGAACTTTAATTTGAAATGGAATTCGACTTAGGTATAAGCGAATGGTTAGATTTGTAGATAAAAACAGATTGGAATTTGATTGGGATGACCCTTTTATCTGCTGAATTGATAACAGGTGGAAAGGATATAATGATATACAGATAAAAAGGTACAAGTTTATATTTGATATAAGCATAAGATTTATGAGCCGGATTGGCAAGCCGCTTGGTTGTTTGATTTTCTTTTGGGTTGGAGATGGCCCAGAGAGGCGAGTTGGAGTTTGAATTATTGACCAGTACAAAGGAGGTGCTGGCGAAATTTTTCGAAAAGTTAAAGCGTTAGAAAATTTTCAGGATTTTTGAATATTTTCATTGATAAGAATTAATTAATAATTTAATTAAATTTAAATTGGTTTAGTTGAAACTGAAGTTAAGAAGTGAACAAATAAGTTCTAACCTGTTAACAGGGTTCATTTCCTACCTTAGCAATTTCGAGGACGAAATTATTTTAAGTAGGGAAGAATGTAATGACCCGCATTTTTCAGCGATATAATATTTAATTTATTTAATTATTTAAATAGTGATTTAGAGAATTAAATGGTCGTTTAATTAAATTATAAGGAATATTTAATTAATATAATAATTTAATAATATATATAATTCTGAAATAATCAGAATTAACTGAAATGGCAATGTGGTGTGAATTGGGCAATTCAAAATATATAATTCAGTCTAGAGTTGAATTTGAATAACGAATATATTTAAATAACAATAGTTGAACGTATAATTCTATTATAATTATAATCGAGCTCGAAATGGTGCTGCAGTTCGTAATTTGGCGATTCGAACTTTAAACGAATGTACAAAAGCCGCTTTAAATCGGATTTCTGTGAAACAAGAAACATTAGGAGCTGGTGAAGTATACCTTTCTGATGGAAGAGAAAAATCAGGATTTCGTTGTGTAGATTGTGAGTTGTGCCCAAATCAAATTTTAAAATAGTCGTTATAGAATCGTTTATCGACCGTAACGGTTTATTCGATATAACTAGATACCAGTTTCGAATTTAGACAAGGTTCTTTCGGGACGTTGTGATAATTTAATTTTTAGAATTTTATTGTAATTTTTAATTAATTAAATACAGAACTTTTTATTTGGAGTGGTTTGCACCCTAAATCAGCTATTTTAGGGTTTAAAATATAAGTTAATCTACCAATATTAATATATTTTTGGGATCGCAGCACCTCACTGAACACAACTGTATTTTTATTTCAGTCTGCGATGCTAATATATGAATATAGCCGTATATAGTATGGTGGGTGACTCTTAAAACTTTAAAAGAAAAATATCTAAACATATATATGAATAACCCTTAAGTTTTAACCAAATTCGTTCGTTCTATTTCTGATCAACATTGGTCCACGCATCACTTCTCTCGACCACACACGTCCTTTTAGTTAGTTAAATAAATACACTTCAACTTTTCCTTATAACCTAAAAACGAATGCTACAACAAACCAAAATCAAGCCGCCGCATCCTTTCTCCTTTCAGCAAAAAGAAACCCAACATTTTCGAGATCCTCATAAATCAAAACAAATCCCAAAAATTTCCTAAAATCAAATGAGTGGTAAGTATGGATTCCTAAGGAGATCTTATAGAGGATAGTATATGTTTTAGACAAGTCGATCAATGTCTGGAGTCTGATAAAAACGAACGCAGCAGCTCATAAAAGCTCGGGTTCACCCACGCTGGAAGTACAGGCAATGACGATGGAAACGAAAGTCGAATTCATGTTTATGAAGGGGATTGACGCCAACTTTGGTCGATGTACGGTACTGGATGACCACAGGTTTCTGATGTTGCAGTGAGGGGATGGACTTCGAGTCCTTCTAATTGGGGATGTAATTGAAGAAAGGAGTTGAAAGGGACGGTATGGAACTGGAGTTGCTGAAAATAACGGTGGGTTTTGAGTGGGGTTTTCAGGTCAATGCCAAGGAGATAGGAGAAGGGGAACGGCGCCATGAAATGGTTGAACAACAGGTTTTATTTGGAGAAGGAAGAAAGGTAAATGGCTAATCTTGATTAAAGGGTAAAATATGAATATTGAGATGACCCGAATTCCCGTTCTCACGGAAACAAGGTTATCTTTTGGAATATAACACAGAAACAGATAATAGCAGAACAGAATTAAATAAATACACCAGAATGAACAACAAAATATACTGGATAAAAGTAATCATCAGAGTTACACAGTATACAGGATCTTACTTAGTACAAATACAGTTCAGCTATACATAAATGTCTACAGCGGAAATAAACAAAATATGTACAATAGGAGCTGAACAGCATAAAAAGAAATAAATGATAGAATCCATCTTCAGCTCCAGCTATCCAGAAAGAACCAGCTAAACCTGAATACAAGGCTGCCCGTGTAGAAAAAGGGGCACCCGAGTTTGAGAGTGAAACAAACTACGAGTCATTCATGGGACTGGTATGAGAAATCCACTCAACACATATATAATTGGCTAATCACAGGACCACGCCACTTTCGTGGAACGGGTTTACTCCATTGGATTGCCAGTGCTTTAAAACAAATCTTTCTTTTAAACATCGCTATGCTTTTTATAAAAATGAAGCCGTTATAAGACTCAGTTCCCATCACACAATGCAACGCAAACCGGAGGATAGAGTTTTTACCTTATAACGGCCAAGATATGCTTGATACGAATAAAACAAAGGCATTTGATATTATTGCTAGTGTTTATATGTTTTGAAATCAATTTCAAATCATAACTATCAATCATAGACGGCATTAATGCCCCATACCACTATGTCGCCATATATAGGTATACAATCAAAACCGCACGATCACGTATTTGGAAATTGGATTTCCGTCATGAACCAAGGCAAAAGATAGTCCTTACCGAATTCGAGACTGCCTAGCCCGAGTCTCAGGATCAGAACGCATCGATCCTTGGAGCGACAGGGCCGGTCCACACGGAGTGGATTAAAAATGCCTGAGCACTACGTTTCGCCGCCCTTTGGGGTGTAAGCGAGCCAACAAGTGACTCCATCGGACCCGGATCGTCCGATCTAACCGAGGCGCCTCGCAACAGCAACAACCACATAAGTCAAACTCGTCAGGGCGTGTAAAACCACTGACGCCACTTTTAGCTAGGAGGAAACGTAGGCCCTTCCTGAGGTCCGTTCTCCCGTTTTAGGTTCATACCGGGGTGTGAGGCTCGCGAATTCACGTTATACACAAAGCTATGCCACATAGGCGGTGCTTTGATCATCACCACAAGACTTTGCTTTTCAACAGAAGCCTTGATCACTGCATCTTAGCATGCCACACAGAATAAATCCTATGTCAGACACACAGTCCATTTACAAGTCCGTTCTGGGTCTGAACAAAACCGGAGGCACTAAATACCTCGCAAACCCATCGACCAACACGTACGTCTGGACGATCACCACTCATTATCCATATTTCGGGATGCCTCCCAATCAGGACCTCGGTTACATCCAAACGAGGTGAAGATCTCCGGTCTTCGACCACCGTCTTTATCTTCGACTTTCAATCGTCGGTCAATTATTTGAAATGAGAATTAACTCGGCCTTCTCAAATAATTCACGTATATTTAGAATTTCAATTCAATTTATTTCAATGGTTAAATTATTCTACAACACCAATTTTGTCCTTTAATGTAATTTTCACACCAAACACATTCAACCATCAAACATCACATAAATCAAGCAAATTCAGTTTATTTCCATTCCATATCGCTTATGATATTTTATAACTATTTATCGCTATTTTTATTTATTTTAAAATAGCCATTTTATTCAAAACGACGCTTCGGGCCATTATGCGGCCGTGGCGCTGTTTTTCTTCAGATTTGATTTTCACATATCTGAAAATCTAACCGTTGGATCTTCACAAAATTTACATCATTAGAAAGGTCTTTTCAAAACGAATCCAACGGTTCCAGTTTCGGGAAAATCCGACGGTCGGATCTCCCGGTACAATCGTTTGAATTTTCGATTTCAAATTACGAACTGCAGCGTCGTTATTCGATTTAATATAATTATATTTATATATATATAAATAAATATAATCGTTTTCTGGCGCTGTTTTTCTTCAGATTTGAATTAAACATTCCAGACAATCCAACCGTTGGATTTTTACAAGGTTGGTGCCGTTGGAAAGATTATTCCAAGGCGAACCCGACGGTTGAGGTTTCGGGAAAATCCAATGGTCGGATTTCCCGTACTAGTCGTTTGAAATCACGATTTCAAAATACGAACTGCACGGCTTCGTTTCGTTTTAATTTTATTTATATTTATATATTTATATAAATATAGTTCATTCAACAATTTCAATATCGTTTTCACTTCAAATATTTTTCTAACACCTTAAATTTTGGAAAAATTTCGCCATAACCTCCCCTGCACCGGGAGCATCGGGAAATTGCAAATAGCGTTCCCGGTCCTTCTAATCTCAAAAAGAAAAAGAAAAAGCCAAGCGGCTAGCCAACAGGCTCAAAATCATCACCCAAACAAATCAGTAAATGTGTACCTATTTGTCGGGCACAAAATTTTATTCCTCTTCTCTAGCCCCTTTGCTATAACTTGTTCAATGAATATTGCATGTACATATATATACAGTTCATATCATTTTTCATTTTCTATTCAACTTCATATTTGATTTCTATTTGGTTTAAAAACACCATTCATTCTAATGTTACATAAATAGGTGCTAATCATTTCATTAGCTAATTAATGAATATTTCAACTCATATATGTTTATTTTGAACAAGTGGCTATTTTTAACACTTCACATTTTAACGATTTATGCATACAATAAAAATGTGATTTTTATTGTAAAACGATTCATTTCAAAACACTACTTTTCTATATAGTTCAAGTTGGTGATAAAAATGAGATTTTTATCATAAAACAATTTCTTTTAAATCGAGGTTATTTTACATAGTTCATATAGTCGATAAAAGGTGATTTATATTATCAAACAATTTATTTCAAAATATGAATACCATTCAACACATGAATTTCTAAACAACGAATGAATATCAATTCAACACATGAATGTTTTCTATAGTTTCTATATATAGATAAAAAATGTGATTTTTATTATCGAACAATTTATTTCAAAATATGAATACCATTCAACACATGAATTTCTAAACAACGAATAAATATCAATTCAACACATGAATGTTTTCTATAGTTTCTATATATAGATAAAAATGTGATTTTTATTATCGAACAATTTATTTCAAAATATGAATACCATTCAACACATGAATTTCTAAACAACGAATGAATATCAATTCAACACAGGAATGTTTTCTATAGTTTCTATATATAGATAAAAATGTGATTTTTATTATCGAACAATTTATTTCAAAATATGAATACCATTCAACACATGAATTTCTAATCAACGAATGAATATCAATTCAACACATGAATGTTTTCTATACAATGAATAAATATAGTTTAAGCATATGAAAATAATTCAAACACAAGAATATTATTCAAAATTTCGGCAGCATAACGGCAGGGTAGTTACACCGGCACCGTCCCTAGTACGGCTCCTCGCTCTACCTTAAAACCTCGCGGTTTTTGACAATGGGGATCATGCATCTAGTTTGCACGCAGGCGGCATGTATATATTTATTTCATTTCCACAAACTAATCCTATGTGGTTTCAACCAAATATTTCTCAACCACAAATGGGTATTTTTCAACCACAATCAACCAATATCAATCACAAACAATCCCAAACAATCATTCAATTTTCACAACAATTTCAACCAATAAATATCGTCCATGGTTTGTGGACGAGGGGCGTATATATATATATATATATATATAGCAATTCACTTTCATTTCACACACATATATAATATTTTTAAATCAGAAATCTCACCAATAGCTATCCAACTGCACAACACTTCAATTATAGAAATCTTCGCCTTTTTTTTCGCTTTCGCCCGTATTCTCTACATATGTAAAAATCGAATTTTTACGATGCTATTTAATATATAAAAATATGATTTTTACTTCGACTTTCAATATATAAAAAATCTGATTTTCTTTGCTTTTAAAATCAGTTTTTCCTTGCTTTTAAAATCAGTTTTTCCTTGCTTTTAAAATCAGTTTTTATCTTTTCTAAAAATCAGTTTTTCTTATTTTTTTCTTTAAAAACAAAATCAGTTTTTATTTTAAAAACAAAATCAGTTTTTTATACTTTTTAAAATTCAGTTTTGAATACTTTTAAAAATTCCAGTTTTATACTTTTAAAAAATTCCAGTTTTATACTTTTTAAAAAATTCCAGTTTTAATACTTTAAAAAAAAATTCCAGTTTTAATACTTTAAAAAAAATTCCAGTTTTAATACTTTAAAAAAAAATTCCAGTTTTAATACTTTAAAAAAAATTCCAGTTTTAATACTTTAAAAAAAATTCCAGTTTTTAAGAATTTAAAAATAAAAATAAAAATACTTACAGATAGGGGGGGTTTCTGCAGTTCGTCGGCGGCAAGGCGGAGTTGGGCTTCGCGGTGGCGGCTCGGATTTCGAACGGTGGTGGCAGGAGGAGTTGCTTCGAGGGGGGGGGGTGGCGCGACGTCTTCGCGAGGGGTTCGAGGGCTTCAAGGGGGGCGCGGCGACTTCGAGGTGGGCGGCGGCTTCGGGTTTCGTCGGCGTCGAGGTCTGGAGGCGGCGGCTCGATAGTTCTAGGTTTCCTTTTTTTTTTTCTTTCTTTTGAAATCGAAATGAACGGCAGGGGGGGGGCAATGAAGATAAAGGGGGGGGGGAAATTAAATTTTTTTTTTATTATTTAATTATTAAATTTTTGCAAAAAGGTTGACTTTTACATACGACCTCGAAACGAGGCCCACCGCCTGTCGTCCATAGCGTTTTACCCCCATTCCGAACACAATGGGATATGTATCGCAAGCTGATTTGATCGTTACAATCAGTTTCCCTTTGAATTTTCATTTAAATCACTATATTGAATTTTAAACGCACGTTTCAAATTACCGGGGTCACATATTAACTAGAAAAATTCCAGAAAAATATTTTCTAGCTTCGTATTGACGATACGGTCCTAACAAAACTAGTTTCGTCGAATTCTGTGACCTTTTGAAAAATGGCCAATTTCCAGTCGATTAAAATCAACTAAAACCGGTCAAACGCGTTTTCCCTTGCCACGCTCACATATTGATTCGAAAAATTATGAAATTTGAAACCTAGCAATAACTTGACACTACGGGCCCAACAAAAGTGGTTTCGTCGAAATCCGAGGTCATCTGCAAAATGTCCATTTTTAAGGGCCTGAATTCCATAGCGACTATTCAGAATTTTCAACTGGACATATCTTTTGATTCCCGCTATCAAATTTCGACTGGTCGGATTAGTTAGAAAGATATCATCAATTAGATCCTAATGTTTTTGGTTTCACTAAAATCCGGATTGTCTTGCACCCGGTATATTCAATTGAAGTTTGAAATCGAATTATCGAACTACCGCGCCATTTTCAATTCTATATATAATTATAATTAATTATATTCGTTTTAAATTGTCGATTCAAACTCAGTTTTCATTGCCATTATTTAAAATATTTATTTTAAATATTTAAAATCCATTATTTTAGCCAATTTAAAAAAATTAAATTGGTTCAGATTTTCTGGGTCGTTACAATCTCCCCCACTTAAAACTTTTCGTCCCCGAAAAGGAATAAAGTCGAAAGGGGTTTGATAAATCTACGATCACACAACACAACAACCAATCCAATTGTTTTTAACCTTTCAAATATAAATCTTTTATATATTCAAAAATTATATTTCTAAACCCAGACTATCTATATATAATCACAAATACGTTATTTAAAAACATATTACTCTCGACTCGTTCTGAGGCACTTCTGACCCCATCTCTAACGAGTTGTTCTGATTCTGCTACTCATACTAGGATATTGCTGATCCTATCTGTATCGAGTTACCCGTCCTAGAACACTACTGGTTCTATTTCTGACGAGTACGTTCACATGTTATATTCCAGAACTAAGCTTAACCAAAGCTCTGATACCACGATGAGACGACCCGAATTCCCGCTATCAAATTTCGACTGGTCGGATTCGTTAGAAAGATATCATCAATTAGATCCTAATGTTTTTGGTTTCACTAAAATCCGGATTGTCTTGCACCCGGTATATTCAATTGAAGTTTGAAATCGAATTATCGAACTACCGCGCCATTTTCAATTCTATATATAATTATAATTAATTATATTCGTTTTCAATTGTCGATTCAAACTCAATTTTCATTGCCATTATTTAAAATATTTATTTTAAATATTTAAAATCCATTATTTTAGCCAATTTAAAAAAATTAAATTGGTTCAGATTTTCTGGGTCGTTACAAATATGGAGGTGAAGATAATCATCAGTTTATCTGTAATGATATTGATTTAAGTTAAGTTGAAAGGGAGATGTTGGTGTGGATTTTTCTGGGGTTTAGTTTAGGGGTAACGAAGGAAATTATTAACTAATGAAGTGATTAACTGATTTAAGTTATTGTTGATAATGGCTATTTGGGTTGTAGAAGGAAGATGATACTAAAACGGTGTGTGGAATTATTTCGTTGTACAGGAGGAGTGTGGTATTGAGAATGTAGGAGGAAGGGTGATTGTAGACATGGGTCCGTATATCTGTTGTGGGCCGTGATTTAATAGGTAAAAGCCCATCTAGTTAATTTAATTAAGTTTGTTTAATTTAATTTGTATATGAACTTATAATCACAATAACTTGGTCATATATTATCGGAAATCAGCGAAACAAGATCCAATAGGATCGTATGGATGACGACTACCAAATGAGACTGAATGGAGGTGGATTGAAGCTCATACGAATTTATGGAGAAATAAATTGTTTGATTCAAATCAAACAAACAGTTTATCGTTCTTTAACGATGAACTGCCAAACTGAGTAAAACTCACCAACTCTGAACAGTTCCATTTTTATAACGTATATTTAGAACTGATAAATGATGACTGATTATTGTGTGTTAACTGTTGGTTGAATTGTTTGTGTATGGATTGAAATCATAGATAACGATATATATATAAATCGTTGATCAAATATTGGTTTTGTTTAGCAGAATATTTCATATTGAAATGAAATCGATGTTAATTATGTTGTTTAACATCTGTGATGCAGGGAAACAGGTTGGAGGAATCCAACTGGATTCCTCAACATTTATTTTACTGTTTTTCATATATTGTAATATATGATGTGATATATAATCTGTTGATGATTATGTGTGTTTGGATGATATCGATCATTGTGATTTGGTATTTTAAATACCGTAAGAAATACTGGCATGTAGAAAGGGGATTTTCAAAGTATATTTTGAAAATAAATTAGTTATATAAAATCAATGGACTTTATATAGAAAAGGAAAAAGGGATTTTATAAAAGAAAACATTCATAAAATCGAAAGAGTTTTGAAAAGGAAATATTTATTGAAAATAAATATGATAAAGATGGAAAGGGAGTTATTTATAAAATCAAATGATTTTATAAAGAAAAATATTTATTGAGATAATAAATAGAAGTATAAAGGGATTATTTATTTGGGAAAATAAATAAGAGTTATAAAGGAAATATATTTGTAAAACAAATATAGAGGAAATTATTTGTAAAACAAATATAAAGGGAATATATCTGTAAAACAAATACAAAGGAAGATATTTGCAAAACAACTAAAAAGAGAAATATTTGTAAAACATTTACAAATAGAATTTAAAAGGAAATATTTGTAAAACATTTACAAATAGATTAAATGGAAATATTTATTTATAGGAAATAAATAGAATGTTATAAATGAGATATTTATTTGTTAAATAAATAGGATAGATTAAATGGAAATATTTATTTGTTAAATAAATAGAAAAGATAAAAGAAATATTTATTTTTTAAACAAATAGAATTGAAAGGGGATAGTTATTTGTTAAGCAAACAATTAGAAAAGGAATTATCCAAAGGAGATAATTCAAAGGAGACAATTCAAAAAGGAAATGATTTAAAGGAGTTAACCTGTAACAACCTGAAAATCTGGGCCAGTTTAAAAATTTTATTTTGGCAATTTTAACGAATTTTGAATATTTAAAATGAATTATTTTAAATAATATCGACGAGAAATTTATTTTGAATAGAATTCGATCGTATATATTATATACGTCGTCGTTAGAATATAAATAATTATTTATAATTATAAATAGAATTGGAAATGGCGCGGTAGTTCGATAATTCGATTTCAAACTTCAATTGAACGTACCGGGTGCAAAACAATCCGGATTTTAGTGAAACCAAAAATAATAGGATCTAATTGATAATATCTTTCCAACGAATCCGGCAAATCAAAATTTCATAGCGGGAATCAAAAGATATGCCCAGTTGAAAATTCTGAATAGTCGCTATGGAATTCAGGCCCTTAAAAATAGCCATTTTGCAAACGACCTCGGATTTCGACGAAACCACTTTTGTTGGATCCGTGATGTCGAATTATTGCTAGATTCCAAATTTCATAATTTTTCGAATCAATATATGAGCGTGGCAAAAGAAAACACGTTTGACCAGTTTCAGTTGATTTTAATCGACTGGAAAATGGCCATTTTTCAAACGGTCTCAGAATTCGACGAAATTAGTTTTGTTAGGACCGTATCGTCAATACGAAGTTAGAAATAATTTTTGTAGAATTTTTAGAGTCAGTATGTGACCCTGATAAATTAAAATGTATGTTCAAATTAAAAATATAAAGAATTATATTTTGATTTAAATGAAAACTGACTGAAACGGTCGAATTGGCTTACGAAACATATCCCATTATGTTCGAAATGGGGGTGTTTAGCTAGGGGCGACAGTCGTTGGGTTTGATTTGGAGTTGGTACCAATTAACAAGTGCTTTTGAATTAAAAATAATATTAAATAATATAATATAATATAATTTTCTATATAAACTAAACCCTAGGGCCCGTAACCAACTCAGCCGCCTTTCTCTTCCTTCAGCGGACGATATCGTCCCATTTTCGCCTCCTTCGATCTCCTAAATCATTCAATGAAATTCAAAATTCCCAAAGGGAAATCGAAGAGGCCTCGGAGCTCTTTAGAATCAACGGCTGTGATCAGATCTGAGGTTGCGGATTTCTCGATTTTCGTGCTCAAAGCACCTTCGTTCAAGGCGGTTTCTAGAGGGAGTGGGGCCCTCGAGCTCGCAGTGGTGGCCAGGCATAGGTAGGGGGCGGCGTGTTCTTCGGAGGGCCGACCTCCGATGACTGTGCGGCGCGATGTAGATCGAGCAGTGGCGGATTTTTCTCGTGCGTGGATGGGTTCAAGGGTTTCAGCGAGGCCTGGGAATCGCCTGGAAGATGAAGACGTAGAGATGTAATTAGGGTGGGTTAATTTTTTTATTTAATAATTAATTACCTCGAATTGTAATTAACATGTAAAATGCGATATCTCCTTCATACGAGATCGGATTTAAACGATTTCAGATCCGTTGGGATCGTGGTGAAGATATCTACCCAATGGAACAAACCAGAACGGAAATGGAGCACTTTAGAATTTCAAGGAAATTTGAATGCGAACAAGAATTCAGAAATTAAAACCAGTCAAGGTGAGAATTCTCTCACTTTAAATTTTCTGTTCAGTTATTTATTTCATAACTGCATATATGAACTGTTCCCCGTCATCCACAGACCATGGACGACTTGTTTGTTTGGTTGTATTCTGAGTGAAAATTGATGTGAAATGAATTATATATATTAGGAGTGTATGAAATATATATATACCATGTGAAATAAATATTGAATACATTGAAAGTGAAAATAATATATATATTGAAAGTGAAAATAATATATATATTGAAAGTGAAAATAATATATATATTGAAAGTGAAAATATCGAATATATTGAAAGTGAAAATATCGAATATATTGAAAGTGAAAATATCGAATATATTGAAAGTGAAAATAATATATATATTGAAAGTGAAAATAATATATATATTGAAAGTGAAAATGATATATATATATTGAAAGTGAAAATATTGAATATATTGAAAGTGAAAATAATATATATATACAATGTGAAATAAATATTGAATACATTGAAAGTGAAAATAATATATATATTGAAAGTGAAAATAATATATATATATTGAAAGTGAAAATATCGAATATATTGAAAGTGAAAATATCGAATATATTGAAAGTGAAAATAATATATATATATTGAAAGTGAAAATATCAAATATATTGAAAGTGAAAATAATATATATATTGAAAGTGAAAATAATATATATTGAAAGTGAAAATAATATATATATTGAAAGTGAAAATATCGAATATATTGAAAGTGAAAATATCGAATATATTGAAAGTGAAAATATCGAATATATTGAAAGTGAAAATATCGTATATATTGAAAGTGAAAATATCGTATAAAATAGAAAATGAATTCGAATTGAATAAAATAGAAAATGAATTCGAATTGAATAGAATAGAAAATGAATTCGAAATTGATATAAAATAGAAAATGAATTCGAATTGAATAGAATAGAAAATGAATTCGAATTGAATAGAATAGAAAATGAATTCGAATTGAATAGAATAGAAAATGAATTCGAATTGAATAGAATAGAAAATGAATTCGAATTGAATAGAATAGAAAATGAATTCGAATTGAATAGAATAGAAAATGAATTCGAATTGAATTGAATAGAAAATGAATACGAATTGAATTGAAAAGAAAAATGAATTCGAATCGAATTAAAATCGATTTGAATTGAAATCAAATAGAAATGAATTTTAAAACGAATTTATAAAGAAGAATTCAATTTTGATTTGAATTGAAATGGAAGTTGGAATTGCTTTTGAAACGAATTTAAAACGATTTATAAAATTCGTTTTAAGTAGTAATTGACGAAATATATATTATATATATATATAATATAATGGCCTGAATAGAACGCGCCGCGCCGCGGCAGTTCGTGAATTTCGACCATTGACTTCGAACAGACATTACGGGAGATCCGACCGTCGGATTCTCCTGAAACCGGAACCGTTGGGTTCGTATCGAAAAGAGCTTTCTAACGAATATTAGAAATTTGAAATCTAACGGTTGTATTTGGAGATACGTCCAAATCAAATTTGAAAAAGGTCGTTGTAAGTGCAGTTCGATGGCCGTTGATGGAAATCCACTGTATGGGCCTTGATAAAATTATTAAAAATAGTAATAATTTGTGTAAAATCATAAGAAATGATTTGGGAAAAATTGGGATGAAAAACTCCATATTTGAAAAGATAAAAATATATTTTTATCGAAATGAACTAGTTATTAACTAGAAAAATAATCCAATGGTTATAAATAAATAAATTGGATTAGATTTGAATTGAAATTATCTTTGGATATTTTCGATATTGGATTTCGTCATTATATAGATATTGTGATGGGAATTTGGAAGATATCGATATCGTTATTCCCGATATGATATCTATTGTTTCAGGATTTGATGTTGAATATAAGTCGATACTATCTTTATTCAAACCCTTCTATTTAATGTCAAATTGGATTGATTGATTGTTTGGATTGTGCTCGACCAGTTTATGAGCAGAATATGTTTTTACATTTAGCATTGGGTTGGGTTGAAAATATCTATGTGCTAACGCCTTGTGAAACACTTCACGATTTGATGATAAGGTGTTTAGCGATGTTGTGTTCATTTCAAATTTAATGAATGATTGTGAAATGATATTTTTCTTAAGTGAAAAGAAATGTATTCCCGATTTTGGACAGGGAATGTTTTATAAAAATGTTTTATAAAACAGAGAGGATTTCGAGGCCCAAAACCCGATGATTTCTAAAATGATTTAGAAATGTATTATATGTTACATTGTGGTTCATCGCGTATTCGATTAGTTGCTATTGATGATGTATCTGTTTGGTGGCGGAGAATTTATTCTCTTGGTTAACACCCTTCTTTGAGACGTACGAGCTCAAAGGTTATGTGATTAATAGTGACTGATCATATGCATGAATTACTGATGTGAAGTACTATATTTTGAAAGTACTTGTGATTATTACGTTGTGAAATGATTTTCCCTACTTCGGGATATGAAATGATTTAGTATGTGGCTAAAGATTCGGGTAAACCTGAGACTAAAAGTATGGGTGAGAGGGCGGTGTATGCTCTCCATGTGTGGGAGGTGCATCGTTGGTGTAGCCTACTCCTACGTGGGGTAGGTGCACATTTATATATCGAGTTGCGAGGTGCGTACCCTTTGCCTTGTCGATGGGGAGCACGATATTTGGTTGCATACTTGTTTGTATGCATTGTTATGTTTTGGAATTCACATTTCCAAACGATTTGATTTGAGATCCCGAAGTGAAATCTACTTTGATATAGAAAGTTAGATATGTATTTCAAATGATTTGAAATAAGAAATCGGGAATAAAATCCAAAGGAATAATTTCTGTAAATTGAATTGGATTTGGAAAATGTAACAACCCGAAAATCTGGGCCAGTTTAAAATTTTTATTTTGGCAATTTTAGCGAATTTTGATTATTTAAAATGAATTATTTTAAATAATATCGACGAGAAATTTGTTTTGAATATAATTCGAACGTATATATTATATACGTCGTCGTTAGAATATAAATATTTATATATAATTATAAATAGAATGGAAAATGGCGCGGTAGTTTGATAATTCGATTTCAAACTTCAATTGAATGTACCGGGTGCAAAACAATCCGGATTTTAGTGAAACCAAAAATAATGGAATCTAATTGTGACCATCTTTCCAACGAATCCGAAAAATCAAATTTTCATAGCGGGAATCAAAAGATATATCCAGTTGAAAATTCTGAATAGTCGCTATGGAATTCAGGCCCTTAAAAATAGACATTTTGCAAACGACCTCGGATTTCGATGAAACCAGTTTTGTTGGGTCCGTGATGTCAAATTATTGCTAGGTTTCAAATTTCATAATTTTTCGAATCAATGTGTGAGCATGGCAAAGGAAAACGCGTTTGACCAGTTTCAGTTGATTTTAATCGACTGGAAAATGGCCATTTTTCCAACGTTCTCAGAATTCGACGAAATTAGTTTTGTTAGGACCGTATCGTCAATACGAAGCTAGAAAATATTTTTATAGAATTTTTCGAGTTAGTATGTGACCTCGGTAAATTGAAATATACGTTTAAAATTCAATATAGTGATTTAAATGTAAATTCAACGGAAACTGATCGAAACGATCACATCAGCTTGCGATACATATCCCATTGTGTTCGTAATGGGGGTAAAACGCTATGGACGACAGGCGGTGGGCCTCGTTTAGAGGTCGTATGTGAAAGTCAACTTTTTTAAAAATAATAATAATAATAATAATAATAATAAAATATCTTCATCCTCTATACCCTGGCCCCCCCGATTAAATTCAGTCGAACGAAAAAAAAGAAGAAGAAGAGGGCACGAAGCCCTAGCTGCCACCATCGATCGCCGTCGCGCAGGGGAGAGTCCCCTCCGCCGCGCCGCCTCCAGGTGGACCCACCACCGCCAAGCTTCGCTCCAACGCCAGAGCGCACCGCCCAGTCGAACCCCTCCCCATGAAAAATCCCCAAACCGTCGTCGGTCACTTCTGGCGAGCCACCACTGACCCCAGGCCTCCCTGTAACAACCCGAAAATGCGAGCCAGTTTGAAAATTTTATTTTGGCAATTTTAGCGAATTTTGATTATTTAAAATGAATTATTTTAAATAATATCGACGAGAAATTTATTTTGAATAGAATTCGACGTATATATTATATACGTCGTCGTTAGAATATAAATATTTATATATAATTATAAATAGAATTGAAAATGGCGCGGTAGTTTGAAAATTCGATTTCTAATTTCAAATGAATATACAGAATTCGTTATAAGTCAGAATTGAACGAAACAAGAAATATTTGAATCTGATGAAGAATATCTTTCTAACGAAGTTAACAAACCGAGATTTCACTTTAGAAATGATAAGATATGTCCAGTTGAAAATTCAGAATAGTCGCTGTGGAATTTATATATATTTTATGTAATATATAGCCCTTAAAAATAGCCGTTTTGCAAACGACCTCGGATTTCGACGAAACCAGTTTTGTTGGGTCCGTGGTGTCAAGTTATTGCTAGATTCCAAATTTCATAATTTTTCGAATCAATATGTGAGCGTGGCAAAGGAAAACGCGTTTGACCAGTTTCAGTTGATTTTAATCAACTGGAAATTGGCCATTTTTCCAACGGCCTCAGAATTCAACGAAACTAGTTTTGTTAGGACCGTATCGTCAATACGAAGCTAGAAAATATTTTTCAGGAATTTTTCTACTTAGTATGTGACCCCGGTAATTTGAAATGTACGTTTAAAATTCAATATAGTGATTTAAATGTAAATTCAACGGAAACTGATGCAAACGGTCAAATCAAACTATGAAACATATCCCATTGTGTTCGGAATGGGGGTGAAACGCTATGGGCGACAGGCGGTGGGCCTCGTTTCGAGGTCGTATGTAAAAGTCAAACTTTTTGAAAAATTAAATAATTAAAGAATAAAAGAAAAAAAAAATTTATTCCCCCCCTTTTCTTCTGCTTGGCCCGGATTCATTAATCAGTAACGAGAAAAAAAAAACGAAGGAAAACCTAAACCTAGTTCGCCGCCCCACCTCGAGACATCGCCGCCGACGAGACGCCGCCGCCCCCCTAGTCCGACCTCCTCCTTCCACTCCGACCCCCTCTCCGATCTGCTACCCTCCCTCTCCGATTCGAATGAGAACACCCAGCGCGTCGAAGGCCCTCAGCCCACCGAAGCTCTGAAGACCGCCGTCGCGAGCTGCAGGGACCCACCTCCGCTTGAAGCCTCCTCCACCACTGACGAACGCGAGTCGCCCCCCCCCCTTCGCAGGTTAAGGTATTTTATTTTATTTCATTTTTATTTTTAATCTAAAAATTTCGATTTTTAAACAGGTAATAAAAACTGTTTTTTTTTAAATATATATAACTGATTTTTATAAAGAATAAAACTAATTTTTTTAAAAAGTATTAAAACCTGATTTTTATAAAGAATAAAACTAATTTTTTTAAAAAGTATTAAAACCTGATTTTTAAAAAGAATAAAACTAATTTTTAAAAAGTATTAAAAATATAATCTTTATAATGCAGAGAAAGTAAAAATAGGATTTTTATATGTTGAACTTCGAAATAAAAATAGGATTTTTATATGTTGAACTTCGAAATAAAAATAGGATTTTTATATGTTGAACTTCGAAATAAAAATAGGATTTTTATATGTTGAACTTCGAAATAAAAATAGGATTTTTATATATAGAACTTCGAAATAAAAATAGGATTTTTATATATACAACTTCGAAAGAAAATTAGAATTTGATATATTGAATGGCGTAGAAAAAATTCGATTTTTAAATATTGCGTAGCAAAGTAAAAATTCGATTTTTACATATGTAGTGAAAGCGGACAACGAAAGCGACAAAAGGCGAGTTGGCGAAGATTTCCTGCATTAGAAGTGCCGTGGAGCTAGGATAGCTATCTGTGAGAATTTCTCACCTTTCAATTTCTTTTCTAGTTTTATATATATATACTAGGATGCAGACGGTGCTTAGAAGCACCCGACACCCGTCCACAGACCATGGACTTGTTTGTTTGGTTGCGTAGATTAGTTGGATTATTTGATTGAATTTGAATTGTGTGGTGAGATGAATTGATTTGATTGATGTGTGAATGGCGTGGGCCTTCACTAGACCGGGGATAAGGCTAGGCCTCGTCCCGTTTCTAGTATCGTGCCGTTATGCCGCCGAAATTTTCTAAAATAAGTTAGAAAAATAAAAATATCATTTTATTGAATAAATGAATTGTAGAGAAATTCATAGGTTGGAATAAAATGTTTTAGCGTTAAAAATATAATTTTTAACGTGAATGTGAATAAATAAATATTCATTTACAAACCAGACGGTTTGTTTATGTACACTTATTTGAATGACATTGATTGGGACGATAAATTTTACACATCGCCCAACTGCACAAATAAAATATGTGTTTGATTGTTTGAAACCCCACACGGGTGTTAGGATGAAATTTGAAGTTCACTCATCCTGATTGATTAAATATGTCGATCGATTGATTGACAGGCTGTTATAAGCGTTGAATATCTATATTTGATGCTTATACAGTGTAGTGCACTTTGGTTGATGGTTGATTATTTTTCAATGCTATTATATACATGTGTTGTATGAAAATCCATATAATTAACTTTATATGGTAATTGATTGGGCCTCATTCCAGTTTGAAAAATAAAGAATATTATAAAATAAAAGTTCATGTGTTGACAGTACTCATCCATTGAGATTGGTCATGTGTTGAACGAAATATTTTAGTAATAAAATTTACATCTTTATCAATATAAAATAAAAGTTCATGTGTTGACAGTACTCATCCATTGAGATTGGTCATGTGTTGAACGAAATATTTTGATAATAACAACTATTTTGAAAAAGAAATAATTGAAATAGAATATTTGAAAATAGAAATTTATGAAGCCGTGTTGATTAGATTGACGCCATTTTGACGTAAACGATATTTATGTCGATTTTATTCATTTTGAAATGAAATGAATTGAATTGAAAACGATTTCGAAATGAATTGAATTGAAAACGATTTCGAAATGAATTGAATGGAAAACGATTTCGAAATGAATTGAATTGAAAACGATTTCGAAATGAATTGAATTGAAAACGATTTCGAAATGAATTGAATTGAAATCGATTTCGAAATGAATTGAATTGAAATCGATTTCGAAATGAATTGAATTGAAAACGATTTCGAAATGAATTGAATTGAAAACGATTTCGAAATGAAAGGAATCGAAAACGAATTCAAATTGAATTGAAATTTGAAGTGAATAGAAATGAATTTTAAAACGAATTTATAAAGAAGAATTCAATTGTGATTTGAATTGAAAAGGAAGTTGAAAATGTTTTTGAAACGAATTCAAAACTATTTATATAATTCGTTTTAAATAGAAATCGACGAAGTATATATTATATATATTATATATATAATATAATGGCCTGAATAGAACGCGCCGCGCCGCGGCAGTTCGTGAATTTCGACCATTTATTTCAAACGGACATTACGGGAGATCCGACCGTCGGATTCTCCTAAAACCGGAACCGTTGGGTTCGTATCGAAAAGAGCTTTCTAACGGATATTAGAAATTAGAAATCTAACGGTTGGATTTGGAATTATGTCCAAATCAAATTCGAAAAAGGTCGCTGTAAGTGCAGTTCGATGACCGTTGATGGAAATCGACTGTACGGGCCTTGATAAAATTATTAAAAATAGTAATAATTTGTGTAAAATCATAAGAAATGATTTGTGAAGATTTGGGATGAAAAACTTCATGTTTGAAAAGATAAAAATAGATTTTTATCGAAATGAACTGGTTTTGAACTAGAATTATAATTCTATTTATTTTTAAATAAATAAATTGAATTTAAAAAGGGTTTTAAAAATAACCAGAATATCCAATGATTGCATTGGAGTGGATTTGAATCAAAATTGTCTTCGGAATATTTCGATGTTGGAATTCGTGATTATACAGATGTTGTTATGGAAATTTGAAAGATATATATTTATATCTTTATTTCCAATACGACATTTGTTAATCGTAGAATTTGATATTGAATATAAGCCGATATATTTTCTATTCAGAACCTTATATTGAATATCAAATGTGATTTGGGTTTGTCGTGAATGGTGTCTTCACTAACACTGTTCTTGAACCCAGTTGAGAAAAGATTAAATCTTTTTATTTAGATTTAATGAAGTGTACCAATTAAATAACATTTAATTGGAATTGAATCGATATTGATTTTTGGGTTTATCGTGAACAGTGTTTTAAATAACACTCGTTCTTTAACCCGATAATTAGTGATTGTGATTTTGGGTTTACCGTGAACCGTGTTTTAAATGACACTGATTCTTTAACCCAGTTAACGATTAAAACTAAGTGGAGTTTTAGTGAATCTTAAATTAGATTGGAAAATCGAGAATGGAGTATCACCAGTTTTGCTCCAGGCGATAGTTAAATCTTTAATTAGATTTGAACGTGAAATGGTAATTGAATTTACCGATAACACCGTGGTGTTAGATATGAAGTATAACCAGTTTTACTTCATGGGATGAATAGGTTGGGATTGGGAAATTAAAACAAATGATTACTTCGGTAAGGTTCGCTAATCCCGACTAGTTTGAATTGATATTCAAAAATAGATTAAAGAATAAATTCAAGGAAATTTATCTTGGATAAAATTAATGGGAACCTTTCCCTATGAATGTGAAATTTAGAAACTAACTGTCGGTTAGCCAAGCAGAATGGTTTTCTGGATATTGATCTGATGTTGGTTTCGGCCTTCGGGGTTAATATTTGGGGAATTATTCTCTTGATTAATTTACGGTTAGTGACTAATGGATTGGAATGAGGCGTATGTTGTGTTTGTGTAACACTTATTTAAAATATACGCGAGTTATTCGGAAAGACCGGGTTTATCCCATTCTGAATAACTGATACGACGATAAGTCGAAGATGAAGACGGTGGTCGAAGACCAGAAGTCTTCAAGTCGTTTGGGTGATAACTGATGATCTTGATTGGGCTGTACACCCAAGAAGATGGAAACAGTTAGTGATCGTCCAGACGTACTTGGAGATCGATGGATATGCGGGGTACTAGGTGCCTCCGGTTTCGTTCAGACCCAGAACGGACTTGTAAATGGACTGTGTGTCTGACATTGGATTTCAGTCTATGTGATTGATTTCTATTAAATATATATCTGTTTGGTGGCGGAGAATTTATTCTCTTGCTTAACGCCCTTCTCTGAGACGTACGAGCTCAGGGGTTATATATTGATGGATATCAAACGCATGGAGTGAATTGCCTGTGTGGCATGCCTAAGTGGCAATTGATCGAGGCTTCTGTTGAAAAACAAAGTCTTGTGTTGATGATCAAAGCACGGCCTTTGTGGCGTAGCTTTGTGTAACGTTTACCTCGCGTGTTTCACACCCGGTATGAACCAAAAACGGGAGACGGACCTCAGGGAGGACTTGCGTTTCTTTCTAGTTAGAAGTGGCGTCAGTGGTTTTACACGCCCTGACGAGTTTGACTTATGTGGTTGTTGCTGTTGCGAGGCGCCTCGGTTATATCGGTTTCGGCCGATGCTTCTGGTCGGCTGACGGACCAGACTTACACCCCATAGGGTGGGAAAACGTAGTGTTCAGGCATAATAATCCACATCGGTGGACCGGCCCTGTCGCTCCAAGGCTTGCCTGCGCGCTTGCCTGTGGCTCGGGCTAGAGAGTCACGAATCGGTTGAGGACTATCTTTTGCCTCGGTTCATAGATGGAAATGCAACTTCCAAATACGTGACATTTGCGGTTTTATTTGTAGAGCCTAGTATGGCGACATAGTGGGATGGGGCATTCATGCCGCCTATGATTGATACTTATGATTTGAAGTTGTTTTATACACTATGCACTTACAATAGTATCAAACGATTTGTTTTAAACGTATCAAGCATTCTTTGGCTGTTATAAGGGAAAACCCTATCCTCGGCTGCGTTGCATTGTGTGATGGGACCTGGGTCTTATAACAGCTTCATTTTTCTCTATTTTAGCATTGCGCTGTTTGTTTTATGCACTGGTATTCTTGGGAGGAAACCCGTTCCGTGTTATACGGCGTGGTCCCTTGATTTACCTAACTTTAAAAATAAAGATTAACTGTTTTAGTTCTCACACCAGTCACATGACTGACCTGGAGTTTATTGTTTTCACCTAAACTCTGGGTGCCCTTATTTTGACACGGGCAGCTAGTAGTTTTGGTTTTGCAGATTTATATTCACAGGATCCTGGTTTACAGCTGGAATGATATCCGGAAAGCTTTGTATCCGTATATCTCTTTCTAGTTGTGTATTGTATTATTTTCCGCTGCTATGTATTTAAATGTAATTTAAATCTCTGATATTTCTGTGTAATATTCTTTTATACTCTGTATATTCTTGTTATTTGATGCATTGTTGTAATATACAATGAAATGTTCTTTTATATGCGTTCTGTTGTGGCTTGTTCTCGAACTATCCGACGCTTTCCTCTAGGGGGAAGTTACGGGTCTTTACACTCCCTCTCCTCTTCCAGTCAACGACAACAATGAATTCGCCCCCCTGAAAGATGCAGTATGTTTTTCTTACTTTTAATTTAGTTTAAATTAGTTTAAAAACTGATCTTTGGTTTAGTTTAAAGACTGAATTTTTATATGTTAAAAAGACTAAATTTTTATATGTTAAAAAGACTGAATTTTTATATGTTAAAAAGACTGAATTTTTATATGTTAAAAAGACTGAATTTTTATATGTTAAAAAGACTGAATTTTTATATGTTTAAAAAGACTGAATTTTTATATGTTAACAAGAAATAATTTTTATATATTGAATAGCGAAGTAAAAATTCGATTTTTATATATTGAATAGCATAGTAAAAATTCGATTTTTATATATTGAATGGCGAAGTAAAAATGTGATTTTTATATATTGAACAGCGAAATAAAAATGTGATTTTTACATATGTAGTGGCTACGGGCAACGAAGATTACAAAGATGTGATAACTACGAAGATTTATATCAAAGAATAGTCGTGGAGTTAGGATAGCTATTTGTGAGAATTTCTCACCTTTCAATTTCATTTTCTAGTTATATATATATACTAGGATGCAGACGGTGCTTAGTAGCTCCCGACACAATCGTCCACAGACCATGGACTTGTTTGTTTGGTTGCATAAATTAGTAAGATGATTTGATTTGAATTTGGTTGTTTGGTGAATTTGATTGATGTGTGAATGGCGTGGGCCTTCACTAGACCGGGGATAAGGCTAGGCCTCGTCCCCTTTCTAGTATCGTGCCGTTATGCCGCCGAAATTTTCTAAAAATATGTTAGAAAATAAAAATATCATTTTATTGAATAAATGAACTGAATAGAATATTTTCATAGGTTGAATAATGTAATGACCCGTATTCTACACATCATAGGATCGTAGAATATTTATTTCTTTCCCATGTGAAGTCGTATGGTCATGTAACTTTGGGAAACATCTATTAGAGTCATTTCCCATGCTTATGATTTTTGTCGATTTTTAAATGACCATTTTGCCCCTAGTTGGTACTGTTTTGGCCATAACTTTTGAATGGAAAGGAATTTTGACCTGAAACCACTTCCATTTGATTCGTTTGATGGTTTCTATTTCCGTAGAGTGGTCACATTAGCCAAACGGACTTACCGTTTGGGAGATATGGCTGAAACAAGGTTTGGAGTGTGAAAAACTGCTTAACCGGGCCAAATCGGGTGATTAGCTAGTAGGCCCATAACCCATTTCGGGATCAGGGTTATGGGAGGGTGAAATGAGATGGAGAATCATTCCATTTCAGTTTTCTAGCCTCCACTTATCACCAAGGATCCCTAAAAATGGCCTCTAACCTCTAAATCACCTCCAAATCATCTTTTGGTCAAGGATTAAGCTTAACAACCCCTAATCGAGGAAGATCTTCACCAAATCAACAAAGGAGCTGCTTTTTGATATTGAAATTCGCATCAAATCAGAGAATTATTTCAGATGTTAGTTTATTTTGTGGCTAAGGTGAGTGATTTGCTTAGTTTTGCACTAATTATGGCTAATTAGGGTTGATTAGTGTTAATTAGCGAATTTAAACATGATAAAATTCTGGAAAAATATTTATAAAATTCGGAATGATGTTTTAGACCTCTGATATGAATTTGGGTTAGTTTGGTTAAGTTTTGATAATCCTATCATTAGTTTCACCTAAGTATGCTTAAGGGGAAATTTGGGATTTTAGGTATGTTTGATCCATTTTAGCCTATCATGTTGATGTTTTGATGTTTGGGGTTGATTATGTATGCTGCTATGACTATATGGTATGCTTTGTGATTGTTTAGAAGTGTTAGTTTGGTCAAAAACGCCGTCGAATGGCGTAAACTGCTCGCTGGAAGGACTGCAGGAAGTTGCAAGTGGGATCGGATCGGACTTCCCGACCCGAACCGATCGTGGACATATGCCACGATCCGATCCGAAGACAGCGATCCGCATATTCACCCCCGATCGCGAATCCTCTCCACGATCCGATCCAGATTGATGAGGCGCAACGATCCGAAGGGAGGAGCACGAACCGATCCATTTCAGAAGTTCACGAGCTGACCATCTGGGAAGTTGCACCCGACCCGATCCGACCAACGGGGAAAGAATGAACTGACTTGAAGGAGGAACCCCGACCCGATCCGAATGGGTGACCACAATCCGATCCGAAATGGTGACGCCGATCCGAGCCAGGAGAAGGAGCCACGCGCTGGAGGAACACGATTCGATTCGCATGGGGTGTTGGCGATCCGAACTAAGCCGATCCGATCCGATGAAGAATGTGAAGGCTGATCCGATCCGATTCGATTGTGATGACCAATAACCCGAGATGCAAAGGTAGTCCAAATGGAAGTTAGAGCTCAGGATCCCGGAACCAGTTGGGAACCAATGAGTTCACTCCATGGTTGGACTTTGCTGCGGGACGTGTGCTAAGGAGTTGTCGACGTTCATAACTTCGATTCACCACTAAAAAGGAATGATGGGCTACTTATCAGTGCAGTAGGGTCATTATGACCTGAGGGGCAAGGTGATGGTAGCAAGACTACGTTATCAGTGCAATAGGGTCATTATGACCTGAGGGGCAAGGTGATGCGTAGTAAGACTATGAGCCAGCGCAGATGGGGTGAATAACTCCATGGGGCAAGTGGACATAGTAAGGATTAGTAAGGCTATGAGCCAGCGCAAATGGGGTGAATAACTCCATGGGGCAAGTGGACATAGCGAGGAATTAGTGGCTACGTTATCAGTGTAGTGAAGCCATTTATGACTTCATGGGGCAAAGTGATCGTAGCAAGGAATGTTGGGCGATCGAAGTGGTGAATATCGTATGCTTTACGCACTGAGTGAGAGATGTGAGGATGGATGCTATGCTTGATTGTTTGCCATCATTATGACATGCACACCTCCCCCACCTCCGTATCTTTACACTGTTTGGTATGATACCTTAGAGTGATGTACAGTATGTAGTGCTAACTATTTGGTTGCAGGTCCAGGTTCAGGTATGTTTTAGTCTACCTGTTATTGTTCACTTTAGATGCTTATCGCTCATACGAGGCTTTATGTCTGACCCAGAGTTTTATGTCTCCTCTTATTACTCTGGGTGCTCACACGAGCAGACTAGAGACAGGTTAGCTGGTGATGTGCGAGTAGCTGATCCGGAGGCGGGAAGGAGGCTTCCACGTATGATATATATATATATATACACATTCTCCCTGTGTCGTTGATGGTCGCTACTTGGGCATTAGTAGTGTACCTCATTTACCTTACTTTTGCTTTGAGACAGTTTGAAAGTTGTAATAAGCTGTATTCTGAATTTCCGCTGCTATGATGTTTAGTTCTGATTTTCAGCTTATGCATTGTCTCTCCTGTTTTATGTCAAGTATGTTATTATTATATTTTGTTCTATGCGCTGTGAGACATTCTACAGGATCCTTGTCTGTTCATTTCCTTCTTCCTTTTTTCCTTCTGGCGACCCGTTCCGTGCTAACTGGACATGTGTACAGCGCACCTTTGGAGTAAATGCCGTTGGTGCGGGGCGGGCCGTCACACTTGGTATCAAAGCTCTAGGTTGCGTAGTTAACCTAGGGAAAGACACTAGGGAGAGTTAGTACGTATATGAGAGCGCGTATTTGTGATTACTTTGGTTTTCAAAAGCTATGTATATATATACTATTAGTAGTATAAAGATGAAGTTGCACTGCACTAGCACCACTATGGGGTCGTTAATCGTTTCCCCTTTTTACAGATTAACGATGAGCCGAGAGACGAGGGGTGCTGGTAGAGGGACCAACCAAGGGAATGCCGCTGACATGAGGGCTATGTTTACTAACCTCATGAGAGACATGCTTAGAGAAGTGCAAGGGGCAATTCCCAATCCCGGAGTTGGTGTTGGCCCAGTAGTGCAGGCGCCTAGGGTCGATTTCGCCAAGTTGTGCAAAGATTACACTAATCTTGGTGGGAAGCCGTTCCACGGAACGGAGTCGGCCACGGATGTTCAGGACTGGATGGATAGCTGTGACCGTATCTTTGATGACTTGGGTCTTGAGGATGCGATGAAGAGAAGACTAGCGTCTCGTCAGCTGCAAGGGCGAGCGATGAATTGGTGGAATGCCATAAGAACAGCTACTCCAGAGGACCAGGTTACTTGGGTTCAGTTCAAGGCTCGCTTTAGTGAGAAGTTTATTCCAGTTGCCCAGAAGTCAGTATTGTTCAAGAGGTTCTTGGAACTCAAGCAGAATGGGAGGGCAGTTTCTGATTATATCGCTGAGTTCGACACTTTGTCGAAGTATGGACTGTCTCTTATTGATACTCCTGAAAAGAAGAATGAGAAGTTCATTACTGGTCTGGATGGGTACTCGGGGGAGAGGCTTATCAACCACATCGATGAGACTTTTGAATCGATCGTGGGAAAAGCTTTGAGGTCAGAGAGCCTTTACCCTAAGTCAAAGACTGAGGCTGCATCTGCAGAAGGGCCAAAGCCGCAAGCAGGCGGTGGAGGCAAGAATAGCTCTCAGAATAAGAGGAAGCAGGACCAATCTAAAGGTGGCCAGAAAAAAAGCAAGAAGGATGTTGAGTGCTTCAGCTGTGGAAAGAAGGGCCATTATGCTAAAGAATGTCGGGCCAAGCCAGCGGAAAGGAAGTGCTACAACTGTGGTCAAGTGGGACATCAGAAGGATAAGTGTCCGCAACCTCTTAAGGAGAGGCAGATTGTGAAAGCATATGCTCTTGATGCTGTTCCTTCTTCGTCGAATGCCCCAACTGCGGCGGAGAAAGGAAAGAATGTTGTTATTCAAGGTATGCTTTCTATTTATGATATACCAGTTCGAGTTTTGTTTGATACTGGGGCTTCCCGTTCCTTCATATCTAGTGACCTGGTAGATAGGTTGGGACTGGAACCCGAGATAGTCGATAGACCATTGATAGTGACGAACCCGATTGGTGGTTTGACTAGCCTTAGTATGATTTGCAGGAATTTGGTCTTATCGAGTCATGGATGTATGTTTGTATGTGATTGCTTTGTTTTGGGCTTTACTGGGTATGGCATTATATTGGGAGTCGATTGGCTCCAAAGATACGGGGTGGTGGTAGACTGTGAGAGCTTTTTGGTGACAGTGAGGGCGGATGATGGGCGGAGGGTAGTGTTTGGTAGTCTACCCAGTGATGGGGTTATGGCTAGTTTTGTAAATTCCCTCGACATCCCACAGGATGAGTTGTCAGATGTGCCCGTGGTTGGCCAGTATCCGGACGTCTTCGAGGAGGTGACCGACCTTCCACCACACCGAGAGATTGAGTTCCGTATTGATTTAGTGAAAGATGCCAGACCTATAGTGATGCCACTTCGTCGTATGGCACCAAGGGAGCAGCTAGAGCTCGGGGTGCAAGTCAGCAATCTTTTGAAGAAGGGATTTATTAGAAGGAGTGTCTCCGAGTGGGGAGCACCAGTTGTGTTTGCCACTAAGGCAGATGGTTCCCTTCGTTTGTGTGTGGACTATCGCGAGTTGAATAAGGTGACGAGGAAGAATAAGTATCCTCTACCGCGGATAGATGATTTGTTTGATCAGCTGGAAGGAGCTAGAGTGTTCTCCCAGTTGGACCTCGCGACAGGATTTCATCAGCTTCGAGTAGCAGATGAGAGTGTTCCGAAAACGGCATTTAGGACGCCGTCTGGATTTTATGAGTGGTTGGTCATGCCATTTGGGTTGACCAATGCACCAGCCTATTTTGTGGATCTTATGAATCGAGTATTCAGAGATTAGTTGAATAAGTTTGTTCTTGTGTTCGTGGATGATATCCTTGTTTATTCAAGGACAGAGGAGGAACACAAGGGGCACTTGAGGATAGTGATGGAGGTGTTGAGGAAACACCAATTGAAAGCGAAATTCTCTAAGTGTCATTTTTGGAGAAGGGAAGTAAGATTCTTGGGTCATGTTGTTTCCGAGAGTGGTATTGCCGTGGACCCTGCGAAGGTGGCTACGGTATAGGATTGGCCTACGCCCAAGAATGCAACGGATGTGAGAAGTTTCTTGGGATTAGCTGGATATTATCGTAAGTTTATCCAGGACTTCTCCAAGATTGCAGCACCGTTGACTTAGTTGACTAAGAAGAATCAGTCCTTCGTCTGGGACGGAGTGTGTGATGATGCCTTCAAAAGTCTAAAGGAGAGGTTAACGCGTGCGCCAGTGTTAGTCATTCCTAAAGGGAATGAAAAGATGATGGTATACACGGATGCTTATGGTACCAGACTGGGTGCTATATTGATGCAAGGAGGTAGGGTTGTAGCTTATGCTAGTCGACAGCTAAAGCCGCATGAGAAGAAGTATCCTACCCATGATTTGGAATTGGCAGCGATTGTATTTGCGCTGAAGATGTGGAGACACTATCTCTTGGGAGAAAGATTTGAGTTGTTTACCGATCATAAATCGTTAAAGTATCTCTTCTCCCAGAAAGATTTGAATCTCCGTCAGCAGAGATGGTTAGAGTTCTTGGCTTCGTATGATTTTGATATCGCGTATACACCTGGGAAGGGTAATGCGGTAGCCGATGCCTTGAGTAGGAGACATGCCAGCTTAGGGGCAATGTTTCTTGAATGGAAGCAACTGGAGTTTATCGCGGGGTTTGATTTCAGACCAAAGTGCGAATTGGATCCAGTTATGCTAGCTAGTTTGACGATCAGACCCACTTTGATAGAGCGGATTGGTTCTAGCCAGAGGGACGATCCTAATCTATTAGAAATCATCTCCAAGTTAGAGATGGGTATTGATGAGGAGATGAATGTGTATGAGCTTGATCGAGATGGATGGCTTCGAAAGAATGGAAGATTAGTTGTGCCTAACGTGAATGGTTTGAGAGATGAAGTGCTTAGAGAATGTCATCACTCAAAACTGACTATACATCCCGGCGGTAATAAGATGTATCGGGACATGAGACAGACTTACTACTGGGAAGGGATGAAAAGAGACGTTGGGAAGTTTATATCCAAGTGCATGAATTGCCAGCTAGTTAAAGCCGAGCAAAAGAAGCCTAGTGGGTTGTTGCAACCATTAGAAATTCCCGAATGGAAGTGGGAGCAAGTCTCGATGGATTTCATCGATGGCCTACCAAGGACTAGATCGGGATATGATAGCATTTGGGTAATTGTGGATCGATTGACTAAGAGCGCAAGATTTATACCAGTCAAATCCACCAGGACGGCAGCCAAGTTGGCAGAATTGTATATGAAGTGGGTAGTGAGATTTCATGGAGTACCCAAAAGCATTGTGAGTGACCGAGACCCGTTGTTCACTAGTGGGTTTTGGAAGAGCTTACAAGAGGCTCTAGGGTCAAGATTACATCTCAGTACCGTGTATCATCCTCAGACCGACGGTCAGACGGAGAGGGTGAATCGTATATTGGAAGATCTCTTGAGAGCTTGTATATTGGATTTTGGTGGATCATGGGATGACTATTTGCATCTAGTAGAGTTTGCATATAATAATAGCTACCAATCCAGTATCGGTATGGCTCCATATGAAGCTTTGTACGGAAGACCATGCAACTCACCATCATGTTGGATAGAGACTGGCGAGAAGTTTGTGCTTGGACCAGATGTGGTGAGAGAAACTTCCGATAAGATTAAGATCATTCAGCAACGAATGAAAGCTGCCCAAGATAGGCAGAAGAGTTATGCTGATAAGAGGAGAAGAGACTTGAAATTCTCCATTGGTGACTTGGTGTTTGTCAAGATCTCTCCGTTGAAGAGCGTGATACGATTTGGCAGGAGAGGAAAATTGGCACCATGATTTGTTGGGCCATTCCCTGTTCTTGAACTAGTCGGGAATTTGGCGTATAGAGTTGGCTTACCAGAGAAGATGGCAGGAGTTCACAATGTATTTCATATTTCCCAACTAAGGAAGTTCGTTCACGACTCAGATGTGACTATTTCACCTGATCAGTTAGAGGACTTCGAAGTAGAACCCGAGGCGGTTGGGAACCGCAAGCCGATTCGTATTGTGGGGCACGATACGAAGCAACTTCGAAGGAAGGCGGTGAAGCTAGTCAAGGTTCAGTGGGGCGAGAACGAGAATGATTGTACTTGGGAGACAGAGGAAAGCATTAGGAAGGCACATCCAGAACTCTTTGCCTGGTAAGATTTACTTCGTAATTTAGTTTTTTCGCATGCTAGGATAGAATTGTTTAGCTTGTTTTGCATGTTTGATTGTTGCTTTTTGATTGATAGGCATGCGGGAATCTTTGTGTATGTTTGGATTAGGGAATTTCGGGGGCGAAATTTCTTAAGGGGGGGAGAGTGTAATGACCCGTATTCTACACATCATAGGATCGTAGAATATTTATTTCTTTCCCATGTGAAGTCTTATGGTTATGTAACTTTGGGAAACATCTATTAGAGTCATTTCCCATGCTTATGATTTTTGTCGATTTTTAAATGACCATTTTGCCCCTAGTTGGTACTGTTTTGGCCATAACTTTTGAATGGAAAGGAATTTTGAAATGAAACCACTTCCATTTGATTTGTTTGATGGTTTCTCTTTCCGTAGAGTGGTCACATTAGCCAAACGGACTTACCGTTTGGGAGATATGGCTGAAACAAGGTTTGGAGTGTGAAAAACTGCTTAACCGGGCCAAATCAGGTGATTAGCGAGTAGGCCCATAACCCATTTCGGGATTAGGGTTATGGGAGGGCTGAAATGAGATGGAGAATCATTCCATTTCAGTTTTCTAGCCTCCACTTATCACCAAGGATCCCTAAAAATGGCCTCTAACCTCTAAATCACCTCCAAATCATCTTTTGGTCAAGGATTAAGCTTAGCAACCCCTAATTGAGGAAGATCTTCACCAAATCAACAAAGGAGCTGCTGTTTGATATTGAAATTCGCATCAAATCAGAGAATTATTTCAGATCTTAGTTTATTTTGTGGCTAAGGTGAGTGATTTGCTTAGTTTTGCACTAATTATGGCTAATTAGGGTTGATTAGTGTTAATTAGCGAATTTAAACATGATAAAATTCTGGAAAAATATTTATAAAATTCGGAATGATGTTTTAGACCTCTGATATGAATTTGGGTTAATTTGGTTAAGTTTTGATAATCCTATCATTAGTTTCACCTAAGTATGCTTAAGGGGAAATTTGGGATTTTAGGTATGCTTGATCCATTTTAGCCTATCATGTTGAAGTTTTGATGTTTGGGGTTGATTATGTATGCTGCTATGACTATATGGTATGCTTTGTGATTGTTTAGAAGTGTTAGTTTGGTCAAAAACGCCGTCGAATGGCGTAAACTGCTCGCTGGAAGAACTGCAGGAAGTTGCAAGTGGGATCGGATCGGACTTCCCGACCCGAACCGATCGTGGACATATGCCACGATCCGATCCGAAGACAGCGATCCGCATGTTCACCCCCGATCATGAATCCTCTCCACGATCCAATCCAGATTGATGAGGCGCAACGATCCGAAGGGAGGAGCACGAACCGATCCATTTCAGAAGTTCACGAGCTGACCATCTGGGAAGTTGCACCCGACCCGATCCGACCAGCGGGGAAAGCACGAACTGACTTGAAGGAGGAACCCCGACCCGATCCGAATGGGTGACCACGATCCAATCCGAAATGGTGACGCCGATCCGAGCCAGGAGAAGGAGCCACGCGCTGGAGGAACACGATTCGATTCGCATGGGGTGTTGGTGATCCGAACTAAGCCGATCCGATCCGATGAAGAATGTGAAGGCTGATCCGATCCGATTCGATTGTGATGACCAATAACCTCGAGATGCAAAGGTAGTCCAAATGGAAGTTAGAGCTCAGGATCCCGGAACCAGTTGGGAACCAATGAGTTCACTTCATGGTTGGACTTTGCTGTAGGACGTGTGCTAAGGAGTTGTCGACGTTCATAACTTCGATTCACCACTAAAAAGGAATGATGGGCTACTTATCAGTGCAGTAGGGTCATTATGACCTGAGGGGCAAGGTGATGGTAGCAAGACTACATTATCAGTGCAGTAGGGTCATTATGACCTGAGGGGCAAGGTGATGCAGTAGGGTCATTATGACCTGAGGGGCAAGGTGATGCGTAGTAAGACTATGAGCCAACGCAGATGGGGTGAATAACTCCATGGGGCAAGTGGACATAGTAAGGATTAGTAAGGCTATGAGCCAGCGCAGATGGGGTGAATAACTCCATGGGGTAAGTGGACATAGCGAGGAATTAGTGGCTACGTTATCAGTGCAGTGAAACCATTTATGACTTCATGGGGCAAAGTGATCGTAGCAAGGAATGTTGGGCGATCGAAGTGGTGAATATCGTATGCTTTACGCACTGAGTGAGAGATGTGAGGATGGATGCTATGCTTGATTGTTTGCCATCATTATGATATGCACACCTCCCCCACCTCCGTATCTTTACACTGTTTGGTATGATACCTTAGAGTGATGTACAGTATGTAGTGCTAACTCTTTGGTTGCAGGTCCAGGTTCAGGTATGTTTTAGTCTACCTGTTATTGTTCACTTTAGATGCTTATCGCTCATACCAGGCTTTATGTCTGACCCAGAGTTTTATGTCTCCTCTTATTACTCTGGGTGCTCACACGAGCAGACTAGAGACAGGTTAGCTGGTGATGTGCGAGTAGCTGATCCGGAGGCGGGCAGGAGGCTTCCACGTATGATATATATATATATATATATATACACACATTCTCCCTGTGTCGTTGATGGTCGCTACTTGGGCATTAGTAGTGTACCTCATTTACCTTACTTTTGCTTTGAGACAGTTTGAAAGTTGTAATAAGCTGTATTCTGAATTTCCGCTGCTATGATGTTTAGTTCTGATTTTCAGCTTATGCATTGTCTCTCCTGTTTTATGTCAAGTATGTTATTATTATATTTTGTTCTATGCGCTGTGAGACATTCTACAGGATCCTTGTCTGTTCATTTCCTTCTTCCTTTTTTCCTTCTGGCGACCCGTTCCATGCTAACTGGACATGTGTACAGCGCACCTTTGGAGTAAATGCCGGTTGGTGCGGGGCGGTCCGTCACAAATAAAATGTTTTATTGTTAAGAATATAATTTTTAACGTGAAAGTGAACAAATAGATATTTATAAACAAATCGGCCGATTTGTTTATATACACTGATTTGACTGACATTGATTGGGACGATAAATTTTACACATCGCCCAACTGCACAAATAAAATATGTGTTTGATTGTTTGAAACCCCACACGGGTGTTGGGATGAAATTTGAAGTTCACTCATCCTGATTGATTAAATATGTCGATCGATTGATTGACAGGCTGTTATAGGCGTTAGATATCTATATTTGATGCTTATACAGTGTAGTGCACTTTGGTTGATGGTTGATTATTTTTCAATGCTATTATGTACGTGTGATGTGTGAAAATCCATATGATTAACTTTATATGGTAATTGATTGGGCCTCATTCCAATTTAGAAAATAAAGAATAATATAAAATAAAGGTTCATGTGTTGACAGTACTCATACATTGAGATTGGTCATGTGTTGAACGAAATATTTTAGTAATAAAATTTACATCTTTATCAATATAAAATAAAGGTTCATGTGTTGATAGTACTCATCCATTGAGATTGGTCATGTGTTGAACGAAATATTTTAGTAATAAAATTCACATCTTTATCAATATAAAATAAAGGTTCATATGTTGACAGTACTCATACATTGAGATTGGTCATGTGTTGAACGAAATATTTTAGTAATAAAATTTACATCTTTATCAATATAAAATAAAGGTTCATGTGTTGACAGTACTCATACATTGAGATTGGTCATGTGTTGAACGAAATATTTTAGTAATAAAATTTACATCTTTATCAATATAAAATAAAGGTTCATGTGTTGACAGTACTCATCCGTTGAGATTAGTCATGTGTTGAATGAAATATTTTAATAATAGAAATATTTGAAATAGAAATATTTGAAATAGAAATATTTGAAAAGGAAATATTTGAAATAGAATATTTGAAAATAGAAATATATGAAGCCGTGTTGATTAGATTGACGCCATTTTGACGTGAACGATATTTATATCGATTTTATTCATTTTAAAATGAATATTGAAAAGTGATTTCGAAATCGAATATTTTGAAATAAAATTTAAATCGAATTGAAAAGAAAATGAATTCGAATTGAATATATAACGAATTTGATTTGAATTGAATATATAACGAATTTGATTTGAATTGAATATATAGCGAATTGGATTTCAATTGAATATATAACGAATTTGATTTGATTAGAAAAGAAAATGAATTCGAATTTAATATATAACGAATTTGATTTGAATTGAATATATAATGAATTTGATTTGAATTGAATATATAACGAATTGGATTTCAATTGAATATATAACGAATTTGATTTGATTAGAAAAGGAATGAATTTGAATTGAATTGAAAACGAATTCAAATTGAATTGAAAGCGAATTGAAATGAATTCAAATTTAATTGAAATTTGATTTGAATAGAAATGAATTTTAAAACAAATTTATAAAGAAGAATTCAATTTTGATTTGAATTGAAATGGAAGTTGAAATTGCTTGAAACGAATTTTAAAACTATTTATATAATTCGTTTCAAATAGAAATCGACGAAATATATATTATATATATTATATATATAATATAATGGCCTGAATAGAACGCGCCGCGGCAATTCGCGAATTTCGACCATTTATTTCAAACGGACATTACGGGAGATCCGACCGTCGGATTCTCCTAAAACCGGAACCGTTGGGTTCGTATCGAAAAGAGCTTTCTAACGAATATTAAAAATTAGAAATCTAACAGTTGGATTTGGAATTATGTCCAAATCAAATTTGAAAAAGGTTGCTGTAAGTGCAGTTCATTGGCCGTTGATGGAAATCGACTGTACGGGCCTTCATAAAATTATTAAAAATAGTAATAATTTGTGTAAAATCATAAGAAATGATTTAGAAAGAATTGGGATGAAAAACTCCATATTTGAAAAGATAAAAATAGATTTTTATCGAAATGAACTAGTTTTGAACTAGAAATATAATTCTATTTATTTTTAAATAAATAAATTGAATTTGAAAAGGGTTTTAAAAATAACCAAAATTTCCAATGATTGCATTGGAGTGGATTTGAATCGAAATTGTCTTCGGAATATTTCGATGTTGGAATTCGTGATTATACAGATGTTGTTATGGAAATTTGAAAGATATATATTTATATCGTTATTTCCAATACGACATTTGTTAATCGTAGAATTTGATATTAAATATAAGCCGATATATTTTCTATTCAGAGCCTTATATTGAATATCAAATGTGATTTGGGTTTGTCGTGAATGGTGTCTTCACTAACACTATTCTTGAACCCAGTTGAGAAAAGATTAAATCTTTTTATTTAGATTTAATGAAGTGTACCAATTAAATGATATTTAATTGGAATTGAATTGGTATTGATTTTTGGGTTTATCGTGAACAGTGTTTTAAATAACACTTGTTCTTTAACCCGATAATTAATGGAATGATTTTTGGGTTTATCGTGAACAGTGTTTTAAATAACACTTGTTCTTTAACCCGATAATTAATGGAATGTGATTTTGGGTTTATCGTGAACCGTGTTTTAAATGACACTGATTCTTTAACCCAGTCGAAGATTAAAACTAAGTGGAGTTTTAATGAATCTTTAATTAGATTGAAATGATCGAAAATGGAGTATCACCAGTTTTGCTCCAGGCGATAGTTAAATCTTTAATTAGATTTGAACGTGAAATGGTAATTGAATTTACCGATAACACTGTGGTGTTAGATATGAAGTATTACCAGTTTTACTTCATGGGATGAATAGGTTGGGATGGGGAAATTAAAATAAATGATTACTTCGGTAAGGTTCGCTAATCCCGACTAGTTTGAATTGAGATTCAAAAATAGAATAAAGAATAAATTCAAGGAATTTATCTTGGATAAAATTAATGGGGACCTTTCCCTATGAATGTGAAATTTAGAAACTAACTGTCGGTTAGCCAAGCAGAATGGTTTTCTGGATATTGATCTGATGTTGGTTTCGGCCTTCAAGGTTAATATTTGGGAAATTATTCTGTTGATTAATTTACGGTTAGTGACTGATGAATTGGAATGAGGCGTATGTTGTGTTTGTGTAACACTTATTTAAAATATACGCGAGTTATTCGGGAAGACCGGGTTTATCCCATTCTGAATAACTGATACGACGATAAGTCGAAGATGAAGACGATGGTCGAAGACCGGAGGTCTTCACGTCGTTTGGGTAATTACTGATGATCTTGATTGGGTTGTACACCCAAGAAGATGGAAACAGTTAGTGATCGTCCAGACGTACTTGGAGATCGATGGATATGCGGGGTACTAGGTGCCTCCGGTTTCGTTCAGCCCCAGAACGGACTTGTAAATGGACTGTGTGTCTGACATTGGATTTTAGTCTGTGTGATTGATCTCTATTAAATATATATCTGTTTGGAGGCGGAGAATTTATTCTCTTGCTTAACGCCCTTCTCTGAGACGTACGAGCTCAGGGGATTATATATTGATGGATATCAATCGCATGGAGTGAATTGCCTGTGTGGCATGCGTAAGTGGCAAATGATCAAGGCTTCTGTTGAAAAGCAAAGTCTTGTGGTGATGATCGAAGCACGGCCTTTGTGGCGTAGCTTTGTGTAACGCTTACTTCGCGAGTTTCACACCCGGTATGAACCAAAAACGGGAGACGGACCTCAGGGAGGACTTGCGTTTCTTTCTAGTTAGAAGTGGCGTCAGTGGTTTTACACGCCCTGACGAGTTTGACTTATGTGGTTGTTGCTGTTGCGAGGCGCCTCGGATTGATCGGTCGTTCTCGAACCGATGGAGTCATTTAGTTGGCTCATTTACGCCCCAAAGGGCGGGGGAACGCATGTTCAGGCATTTTAATCCACATCGGTGGACCGGCCCTGACGATCCAAGGGCCCACCTGAGTCTGGGTCCTGTGGCTCGGGCTAGAGAGTCACGAATCGGTAGAGGACTATCTTTTGCCTCGGTTCATAGACGGAAATCCAATTTCCAAATATGTGACATTTGCGGTTTTATTTGTAGAGCCTAGTATGGCGACATAGTGGGATGGGGCGCTCATGCCGCCTATGATTGATACTTATGATTTGAAGTTGTTTTATGAACTATGCACTTATAATAGTATCAAACGATTTGTTTTAACCGTATCAAGCATTCTTTGGCTGTTATAAGGGAAAACCCTATCCTCGGCTGCGTTGCATTGTGTGATGGGACCTGGGTCTTATAACAGCTTCATTTTTCTTTTTTTAGCATTGCGCTGTTTGTTTTATGCACTAGTATTCTTGGGAGGAAACCTGTTCCGTGTTATACGGCGTGGTCCCTTGATTTACCTAACTTTTAAAATAAAGAATAATAACTGTTTTAGTTCTAACACCAGTCACATGACTGACCTGGAGTTTATTGTTTTAACCTAAACTCTGGGTGCCCTTATTTTGACACGGGCAGCTAGTAGTTTTGGTTTTGCAGATTTATATTCACAGGATCCTGGTTTACAGCTGGAAGGATATCCGGAAAGCTTTGTATCCGTATATCTCCTTCAGTTGTGTATCGTATTATTTTCCGTTGCGGTGTATTTAAATGTAATCTAAATCTCTGATATTTCTGTGTTATATTTATTCATTTATACTCTGTATATTCTTGTAATCTGATGCATTGTTGTAATAACAGTGAAATGTTCTTTTGTATGTGTTCTGTTGTGGCTTGTTCTCGAACTATCCGCCACTTTCCTTTACGGGGAAGTTACGGGTTTTCACAGTTGGTATCAGAGCTTTGGTTTACAAAGCTCAGAGAACAAGGTACATTAGAACCATACGAAAGAATTCATCAGATATTGGATTAGTAATGTCCAATGGGAATGACTCGTTAGAGATAGGATCAGTGGTATCCTAGGACGAGTGTGAAGAGTATATTTTTCAAATGAAATCAATTTTGTTTGAAAATTTAAAATCAATTATACGTATTTGATTATTTATTTATATTGATTAGGACAGTCCAGTATATAAAGATTTTGTATATACGCCTTGCAAACGTGTATTTGAAGTTTTAGTATACTGGATAGATATAGAATTACACTCTAGTCGCCCGGGGGTGATTCTGATGATTGATATATCATCATCAGAATTTATATTCGAGTGACGAACGTGTAATATCTATATATTTCCTATTGACTGGTGTGAGAACCAAAAATTAGATAGGGCCTATTGTTGTGATTTGGCATCAAAAATGTGATTTTTGTATATGTATCAAAATTATGAATTTGAAACTCTAATCAACTAATTGATTGATGTTTGTGTTGTTTGTTTATTTGTTTGCTAATTTTTAGCCATTTAGCCTAATTGAATCACATATTGAATTATATTGAAAATTGGTCGCATTTGCTTGCATGTACATCTACTTACATTGAACAGGTCATAGCAAGGAGGCTAGAGCCAGAGAATAAAATTTGTTTGCCCGACAAATAGGTACATGTTTACTTCATAATTTACTGTTTTGTTTGGGTGATGATGATTTTATGAGTCTATTGGCTAGCCGCTTGGCTTTTTCTTTTTCTTTTTGAGATCTGAAGGACCGGGGAAGCTATTTGAGATTTCCCGATGCTACCATTGCAGGGGAGGTTAT
This sequence comes from Allium sativum, assembly GCA_030737875.1. Classification (NCBI taxonomy): domain Eukaryota; kingdom Viridiplantae; phylum Streptophyta; class Magnoliopsida; order Asparagales; family Amaryllidaceae; genus Allium; species Allium sativum. Next base: position 146,400,826 of record CM060922.1, on the reverse strand, counting down.
GGCGAAATTTTTCAAAAATTTAGGGTGTTAGCCAAATTTTTGAAATTTCTTAGAAACTGAAAAGTTGGAGAATGGAAGCCAGATCGAACGTAGAGTTGATTGATCAAACCACTTTCGACTTTGTTCCTTTTCGGGGACGAAAAGTTTTAAGTGGGGGAGATTGTAACAACCCGAAAATCTGGGCCAGTTTAAAATTTTTATTTTGGCAATTTTAGCGAATTTTGATTATTTAAAATGAATTATTTTAAATAATATCGACGAGAAATTTGTTTTGAATATAATTCGAACGTATATATTATATACGTCGTCGTTAGAATATAATTATTTATATATAATTATAAATAGAATGGAAAATGGCGCGGTAGTTCGATAATTCGATTTCAAACTTCAATTGAATGTACCGGGTGCAAAACAATCCGGATTTTAGTGAAACCAAAAATAATGGAATCTAATTGTGACCATCTTTCCAACGAATCTGAAAAATCAAATTTTCATAGCGGGAATCAAAAGATATGTCCAGTTGAAAATTATGAATAGTCGCTATGGAATTCAGGCCCTTAAAAATAGACATTTTGCAAACGACCTCGGATTTCGACAAAACCAGTTTTGTTGGGTCCGTGATGTCAAATTATTTCTAGGTTTCAAATTTCATAATTTTTCGAATCAATGTGTGAGCGTGGCAAAGGAAAACGCGTTTGACCAGTTTCAGTTGATTTTAATCGACTGGAAAATGGCCATTTTTCCAACGTTCTCAGAATTCGACGAAATTAGTTTTGTTAGGATCGTATCGTCAATACGAAGCTAGAAAATATTTTTATAGAATTTGTCGAGTTAGTATGTGACCTCGGTAAATTGAAATATACGTTTAAAATTCAATATAGTGATTTAAATGTAAATTCAACGGAAACTGATCGAAACGATCACATCAGCTTGCGATACATATCCCATTGTGTTCGTAATGGGGGTAAAACGCTATGGACGACAGGCGGTGGGCCTCGTTTAGAGGTCGTATGTGAAAGTCAACTTTTTTAAAAATAATAATAATAATAATAATAATAAAATATCTTCATCCTCTATACCCTGGCCCCCCCGATTAAATTCAATCGAATGAAAAAAAAGAAGAAGAAGAGGGCACGAAGCCCTAGCTGCCACCATCGATCGCCGTCGCGCAGGGGAGAGGGCCCCTCCGCCGCGCCGCCTCCAGGTGGACCCACCACCGCCAAGCTTCGCTCCAACGCCAAAGCGCACCGCCCAGTCAAACCCCTCCCCATGAAAAATCCCCAAACCGCCGTCGGTCACTTCTGGCGAGCCACCACCGACCCTAGGCCTCCCTCTCCTCTTCCAGTCAACGACAACAATGAATTCGCCCCCCTGAAAGATGCAGTATGTTTTTCTTACTTTTAATTTAGTTTAAATTAGTTTAAAAACTGATCTTTGGTTTAGTTTAAAGACTGAATTTTTATATGTTAAAAAGACTGAATTTTTATATGTTAAAAAGACTGAATTTTTATATGTTAAAAAGACTGAATTTTTATATGTTAAAAAAGACTGAATTTTTATATGTTAACAAGAAATAATTTTTATATATTGAATAGTGAAGTAAAAATTCGATTTTTATATATTGAATAGCATAGTAAAAATTCGATTTTTATATATTGAATGGCGAAGTAAAAATGTGATTTTTATATATTGAACAGCGAAATAAAAATGTGATTTTTACATATGTAGTGGCTACGGGCAACGAAGATGACAAAGATGTGATAACGACGAAGATTTATATCAAAGAAGAGTCGTGGAGTTAGGATAGCTATTTGTGAGAATTTCTCACCTTTCAATTTCATTTTCTAGTTATATATATATACTTGGATGCAGACGGTGCATAGTAGCACCCGACACAATCGTCCACAGACCATGGACTTGTTTGTTTGGTTGCATAAATTAGTAAGATGATTTGATTTGAATTTGGTTGTTTGGTGAATTTGATTGATGTGTGAATGGCGTGGGCCTTCACTAGACCGGGGATAAGGCTAGGCCTCGTCCCGTTTCTAGTATCGTGCCGTTATGCCGCCAAAATTTTCTAAAAATATTTTAGAAAATAAAAATATCATTTTATTGAATAAATGAACTGAATAGAATATTTTCATAGGTTGAATAAAATGTTTTATCGTTAAGAATATAATTTTTAACGTGAAAGTGAACAAATAGATATTTATAAACAAATCGGCCGATTTGTTTATATACACTGATTTGACTGACATTGATTGGGACGATAAATTTTACACATCGCCCAACTGCACAAATAAAATCTGTGTTTGATTGTTTGAAACCCCACACGGGTGTTGGGATGAAATTTGAAGTTCACTCATCCTGATTGATTAAATATGTCGATCGATTGATTGACAGGCTGTTATAGGCGTTAGATATCTATATTTGATGCTTATACAGTGTAGTGCACTTTGGTTGATGGTTGATTATTTTTCAATGCTATTATGTGATGTGTGAAAATCCATATGATTAACTTTATATGGTAATTGATTGGGCCTCATTCCAATTTAGAAAATAAAGAATAATATAAAATAAAGGTTCATGTGTTGACATTACTCATACATTGAGATTGGTCATGTGTTGAACGAAATATTTTAGTAATAAAATTTACATCTTTATCAATATAAAATAAAGGTTCATGTGTTGACAGTACTCATCCATTGAGATTGGTCATGTGTTGAACGAAATATTTTAGTAATAAAATTTACATCTTTATCAATATAAAATAAAGGTTCATATGTTGACAGTACTCATACATTGAGATTGGTCATGTGTTGAACGAAATATTTTAGTAATAAAATTTACATCTTTATCAATATAAAATAAAGGTTCATGTGTTGACAGTACTCATACATTGAGATTGGTCATGTGTTGAACGAAATATTTTAGTAATAAAATTTACATCTTTATCAATATAAAATAAAGGTTCATGTGTTGACAGTACTCATCCGTTGAGATTAGTCATGTGTTGAACGAAATATTTTAATAATAGAAATATTTGAAATAGAAATATTTGAAAAGGAAATATTTGAAATAGAATATTTAAAAATAGAAATATATGAAGCCGTGTTGATTAGATTGACGCCATTTTGACGTTAACGATATTTATATCGATTTTATTCATTTTAAAATGAATATTGAAAAGTGATTTCGAATCGAATATTTTGAAATAAAATTTAAATCGAATTGAAAAGAAAATGAATTCGAATTGAATATATAACGAATTTGATTTGAATTGAATATATAACGAATTTGATTTGAATTGAATATATAACGAATTGGATTTCAATTGAATATATAACGAATTTGATTTGATTAGAAAAGAAAATGAATTCGAATTGAATATATAACGAATTTGATTTGAATTGAATATATAACGAATTTGATTTGAATTGAATATATAACGAATTGGATTTCAATTGAATATATAATGAATTTGATTTGATTAGAAAAGGAATGAATTTGAATTGAATTGAAAACGAATTCAAATTGAATTGAAAGCGAATTGAAATGAATTCAAATTTAATTGAAATTTGGATTGAATAGAAATGAATTTTAAAACGAATTTATAAAGAAGAATTCAATTTTGATTTGAATTGAAATGGAAGTTGAAATTGCTTTTGAAACGAATTTTAAAACTATTTATATAATTCGTTTTAAATAGAAATCGATGAAATATATATTATATATATTATATATATAATATAATGGCCTGAATAGAACGCGCCGCGCCGCGGCAATTCGCGAATTTCGACCATTTATTTCAAACGGACATTACGGGAGATCCGACCGTCGGATTCTCCTAAAACCAGAACCGTTGGGTTCGTATCGAAAAGAGCTTTCTAACAAATATTAAAAATTAGAAATCTAACAGTTGGATTTGGAATTATGTCCAAATCAAATTTGAAAAAGGTCGCTGTAAGTGCAGTTCGATGGCCGTTGATGGAAATCGACTGTACGGGCCTTCATAAAATTATTAAAAATAGTAATAATTTGTGTAAAATCATAAGAAATGATTTAGAAAGAATTGGGATGAAAAACTCCATATTTGAAAAGATAAAAATAGTTTTTTATCGAAATGAACTAGTTTTGAACTAGAAATATAATTCTATTTATTTTTAAATAAATAAATTGAATTTGAAAAGGGTTTTAAAAATAACCAGAATTTCCAATGATTGCATTGGAGTGGATTTGAATCGAAATTGTCTTCGGAATATTTCGATGTTGGAATTCGTGATTATACAGATGTTGTTATGGAAATTTGAAAGATATATATTTATATCGTTATTTCCAATACGACATTTGTTAATCGTAGAATTTGATATTGAATATAAGCCGATATATTTTCTATTCAGAGCCTTATATTGAATATCAAATGTGATTTGGGTTTGTCGTGAATGGTGTCTTCACTAACACTGTTCTTGAACCCAGGTTAGAAAAGATTAAATCTTTTTATTTAGATTTAATGAAGTGTACCAATTAAATGATATTTAATTGGAATTGAATTGGTATTGATTTTTGGGTTTATCGTGAACAGTGTTTTAAATAACACTTGTTCTTTAACCCGATAATTAATGGAATGATTTTTGGGTTTATCGTGAACAGTGTTTTAAATAACACTTGTTCTTTAACCCGATAATTAATGGAATGTGATTTTGGGTTTATCGTGAACCGTGTTTTAAATGACACTGATTCTTTAACCCAGTCGAAGATTAAAACTAAGTGGAGTTTTAATGAATCTTTAATTAGATTGAAATGATCGAAAATGGAGTATCACCAGTTTTGCTCCAGGAGATAGTTAAATCTTTAATTAGATTTGAACGTGAAATGGTAATTGAATTTACCGATAACACTGTGGTGTTAGATATGAAGTATTACCAGTTTTACTTCATGGGATGAATAGGTTGGGATGGGGAAATTAAAATAAATGATTACTTCGGTAAGGTTCGCTAATCCCGACTAGTTTGAATTGAGATTCAAAAATAGAATAAAGAATAAATTCAAGGAATTTATCTTGGATAAAATTAATGGGGACCTTTCCCTATGAATGTGAAATTTAGAAACTAACTGTCGGTTAGCCAAGCAGAATGGTTTTCTGGATATTGATCTGATGTTGGTTTCGGCCTTCGGGGTTAATATTTGGGAAATTATTCTCTTGATTAATTTACGGTTAGTGACTGATGAATTGGAATGAGGCGTATGTTGTGTTTGTGTAACACTTATTTGAAATATACGCGAGTTATTCGGGAAGACCGGGTTTATCCCATTCTGAATAACTGATACGACGATAAGTCGAAGATGAAGACGATGGTCGAAGACCGGAGGTCTTCACGTCGTTTGGGTAATTACTGATGATCTTGATTGGGCTGTACACCCAAGAAGATGGAAACAGTTAGTGATCGTCCAGACGTACTTGGAGATCGATGGATATGCGGGGTACTAGGTGCCTCCGGTTTCGTTCAGCCCCAGAACGGACTTGTAAATGGACTGTGTGTCTGACATTGGATTTTAGTCCGTGTGATTGATCTCTATTAAATATATATCTGTTTGGCGGCGGAGAATTTATTCTCTTGCTTAACGCCCTTCTCTGAGACGTACGAGCTCAGGGGATTATATATTGATGGATATCAATCGCATGGAGTGAATTGCCTGTGTGGCATGCATAAGTGGCAAATGATCAAGGCTTCTGTTGAAAAGCAAAGTCTTGTGGTGATGATCGAAGCATGGCCTTTGTGGCGTAGCTTTGTGTAACGCTTACTTCGCGAGTTTCACACCCGGTATGAACCAAAAACGGGAGACAGACCTCAGGGAGGACTTGCGTTTCTTTCTAGTTAGAAGTGGCGTCAGTGGTTTTACACGCCCTGACGAGTTTGACTTATGTGGTTGTTGCTGTTGCGAGGCGCCTCGGATTGATCGGTCGTTCTCGAACCGATGGAGTCATTTAGTTGGCTCATTTACGCCCCAAAGGGCGGGGGAACGCATGTTCAGGCATTTTAATCCACATCGGTGGACCGGCCCTGACGATCCAAGGGCCCACCTGAGTCTGGGTCCTGTGGCTCGGGCTAGAGAGTCACGAATCGGTAGAGGACTGTCTTTTGCCTCGGTTCATAGACGGAAATCCAATTTCCAAATACGTGACATTTGCGGTTTTATTTGTAGAGCCTAGTATGGCAACATAGTGGGATGGGGCGCTCATGCCGCCTATGATTGATACTTATGATTTGAAGTTGTTTTATGAACTATGCACTTATAATAGTATCAAACGATTTGTTTTAACCGTATCAAGCATTCTTTGGCTGTTATAAGGGAAAACCCTATCCTCGGCTGCGTTGCATTGTGTGATGGGACCTGGGTCTTATAACAGCTTCATTTTTCTTTATTTAGCATTGCGCTGTTTGTTTTATGCACTGGTATTCTTGGGAGGAAACCCGTTTCGTGTTATACGGCGTGGTCCCTTGATTTACCTAACTTTTAAAATAAAGAATAATAACTGTTTTAGTTCTCACACCAGTCACATGACTGACCTGGAGTTTATTGTTTTAACCTAAACTCTGGGTGTCCTTATTTTGACACGGGCAGCTAGTAGTTTTGGTTTTACAGATTTATATTCACAGGATCCTGGTTTATAGCTGGAAGGATATCCGGAAAGCTTTGTATCCGTATATCTCCTTCAGTTGTGTATCGTATTATTTTCCGCTGCGGTGTATTTAAATGTAATCTAAATCTCTGATATTTCTATGTTATATTTATTCATTTATACTCTGTATATTCTTGTAATCTGATGCATTGTTGTAATAACAGTGAAATGTTCTTTTATATGTGTTCTGTTGTGGCTTGTTCTCGAACTATCCGCCACTTTCCTTTACGGGGAAGTTACGGGTTTTCACAGAAAATCCAAGTGTAGTGATTAAAAGTAAGTGGGTAGATTGGGATATTGCATGTTGATTGATGCATAGTAGATCCATATATCTATATTGATTGTTATTTATACACTGGTATTCATGGGGGTAAACCCGTTCCGCGTTAGCGGCGTGGTCCCGTGATATACCATATTATCAAATAAGTTAATTATAACTACTAGAGTTTCTCACACCAGTCCCATGACTGACCTGTAGTTTGCTTTTCCCTTGTGAACTCGGGTGCCTCTATTTTCCACATGGGCAGCCGAGTAGTTTTATTTTGCAGATGTATTGAGCAGGATTCTGGATTGAAGCTTTAAGCTGCGTCCAGAGCATCGTTAGTCTTCCGCTGTGTAGTTTATATTTCCGCTGTGCACTGTATTACATTTATGTAAATTTACCTTCCGCTGTGTATTATTTTCGATACTCTGATATTCTGTACTCTGATGTAACATTATTATGATGTTTATAGAAGTCTTTTGTTATTTTTTCTGATGTGTTGTATACCCAGAGTTAGCGTATGCAGGATTCGAACGGTCTTGGTCGGTTTAACGATCGATTAGGTCCGGGCGAAATCCGTGTCGTTACATAACCAGTTAGAATTAATCAGTTAGAGTTAACCACTCAGAGTTAATCAGTAGTCAAAGTTAATCAGTTAGAGTTAACTAGTTAGAATTAATCAGTTAGAATTAATCAGTTTGAATTAGTTAGTTAGAGTTAACTAGTTAGAGTTAGAGTTAACCAGTTAGAGTTAATCAATTAGGGTTGACCAGTTAGAGTTGATCAGTTAGAGTTGATCAGTTAGTGTTAACCAGTTAGAGTTAGAGTTAACCAATAGAGTAATTGAATAGAGTTAATCTAATTAGAATAAATCGATTAGAGTTAGTCAAATAAGGAGTTATCGAATATTAGTTATTCGAATCGAGTTAAAAGGAGTTATTGAATATTAGTTATTCGAATCGGGTTAAAAGGAGTTATCGATTAGTTTAATCGAAAGGAGTTAATCGAATTTAGTTATTCAAAAGGAGTTAATCGAATTTAGTTATTCGAAAGGAGTTAATCGAATTTAGTTATTCGAAAGGAGTTATCGATTAGTTTAATCGAAATGAGTAATCGAATATAGTATTCGAAAAGAGAGATTATCGAATATCGCTTATTCGAAAGAAAGAGAAATCGAATATTAGTTATTCGAAGTGAATTAATCAAATATTAGTTATTCGAAGAGAGTAAATCGTCGAATTCAATTATATCGAATTCGGGAAATTACTTATAATTTCCGATGTTTAAATCAATATTTATTTATTTATAAATCAGGTGTTTATTTAATTATTCACATTACAGAATAAAAGGTTATATTTGCAATTGGATATTTCGAACGGAGGGATTATAACGTTATCGTTATAACCAATGTTTCTGTAAAAGAAATGGATTCGTAAATAGAATCCAAGAGTTATGTAAGGAAGTTTGTTAAAGATTTAAAAGCTAAACTTTGACTATTTCGAAGTTAAAACGTTGTTCAGTTAAGGTCTGAGAGGTAATTATACCCCAACTTGATTGACTTCCTTCTTAACTAAGGAATGGTAAGGTTTGATAGTGAAGGAGTTTTGGAAATGTTTTCCAAATAAGAATTAGAAATGTTTTCTGATAATAAAAGATTAGAATTTAGAATATATGGAAACAGGAGATAAGTAAATTAATGAACTAATGAGATAAATGTTAAATGATGATTGATCGATAAAATTTCCATTTGGAAATAATATCATTATTTGCACACGTGTTTTTCTTTGATAGTTAACTCACCGACTATCGAAGTTTTTGACCATTTTAACGTTGTTAATATGGAGAGACCGATTGGATTATTATCCAAAGAACCACTCCGTATTGGCATTAGCGTTGCGAATCATATATGCCAAAGATAATTGAAGACGGAGTAAAGTTAAAGGGCTGTTGTATAAATCTTAGGTAAAGATTGCCTAAGATGGATGTACCGAATATTGCCTTCGGTTTGTCCAGTCCCAGAACGACCTATATGGAAGAATGTCCGACAGAGTATATTTAATAGATCGCGTAAGTTGATCTCTCAAAAAGTATTTACGTTTGGTGGCGGAGGAATTCGTTTCTCTTAGCTATATACCCGTGGTATTTCTGGGGAAATCAATTTGTGATTTGGCGGTTATGACGATGTGACATTCAAAGTGAATCATTGTGCGATCTGTCAAAGATAAGCGTAGCTTCTAGCCTCACATCCGGTAAATGACAGAAATCGGGCAGGCAACATGGCTATGTAGGTCACACCTATTATGGTGTATAATCACCTGATCTAGAGTTTCATTTACTTCTAAAAATCTATTGTCGATGCTGTCCCATTTGGGAAACGGTTGCTGATCCCAACCGTTGGTGATATACATTCGATACACTCAAGCGAAATGAGTGGTCGGTCATGTGTGGCCGGGTTGCAAGATGTTCTTGTTGAACCCTGTGTATTCCTCTCTAAAGGTACACTAGCGAAAGGTGGTTCCATACCTTGTCATAGTTGGAAATCCATTACTCAATACGTGCTTGCGGTTTTGATTGTATACTATATATGTAGAACGTGAGATGAAAGCGTTTCTGCTAGATGATTATTATATTGTGGTTGATAGACATTATTATAATATCAAAAGGTTTTTGATATAAAGATATTTTGGATTCTCATAAGGGAAAAACCCGTTCCGTTATACGGCGTGGTCTTATGAGATATCGTTTACTTGTTCAAACTGTTTTAAACTGTTTTACTCATACCAGTCCCATGACTGACCCGGAGTTTATTTTGTTTTGTTTTCCCTAAACTCTTGGGTGCCCAATTTTGTACGGGCAGTCAAGTAGTCGGGATTTACATATACTTGAAGAGCTGGAGAAGGAGGCTTCAGGATTGTATATAGCTATTGTTATTCCGTTGTGTTGTAAGTGTTGTACTTGATAATGATATGTATATTCAAGTACAAATCTTTTATTTCGAAGTTATGTTATATTTTATTCGTTCCGCTGTGAGATTCGTGTTTACTCTGACGTTGTAAGTTCTTCTTCTTCTTCTATTCTAAGTTTCTATCTTATCTTTCCTCACCCTCTAATTTCTTTCATTAACTTCCGGTTATTTTCGACTCTTGATGTTCGATATAGGTTGTATATTGGATAATCAAGGTCGCAAATTTTCGGGTCGTTACACATTGGTACCCCACCAACTCATTTTACGACCAGCCTTTCGACTTCACAACCAACCCTCCCTTACTTTCGAGGGACATGTAGAGGTAAGAGTCACCCGACTACCACCTAACGCGAAGCAAGAACCCTCTATCATGCGTACCTCACTCACACAGCCAGCAACGAGTTGGGGTATTTTATTTACCTCTCGGACCTTGATCAACAATGTGCATATCTTAAGACAGATAAGAGTTATGATCCTAAAATCAGTAATTCATTCTAATAATAATTCAAATTCCATTTAACTGAACTATTCAAAATATGGTTTTATAAAAACTTCTTACCTTTTTGAATAGCTCCCCTTCGGACATAACCATTCTTTCTTAATTGATAATTAAGCAACTTCTTATAAAATGCAACTTTTCACCCTACCTCTTTAAAAAAAATTCATTTTTATAATTTGGATTGGTTTGCAAATCTTATGATTCACTTCTACTACCAAATTCACCTTTACCAATCCCTTTTCAAATCCACCCAACTATTTCTCGCTCTGAGATTCTCATTTCAATTTCCCACTTTTACTTAATCCCATTATTAAGTAACTTTAATGTCAAATTAACTCTTTAACATCTTAAACCTCATTTATATAACCCCGGTTTATCATAAAGCCTTTATCTTAATTCCTTTTACTTAATTTAAATAATTAAGTAATATTTATTTTAAGCTATCATATTCGCTTAAATTTCTCTTTATAACTTTGTTATAAAACTCAGGTTTTAAATTAAAGCCTGCGCATAAACTCCTTTAACCAACTAATTAGATTTCATTTCCCCTTCGATTACTTTTTAAATGAATTTCAACTAAAAAGTAATTTTCTAAATTATTATTGTAACACCCCGTGAATTCTATAATGCTAAGCTTCACAAAGTAAAGTATAATTAATTCTAAATGAAAGAATTAAGGGAAATGGGTTACGCCATTGCGTTCGTCTCGGAATTCTGCTTGAGATAGAGTCCGAGTTTGCGCGAATCGGACTCCGTATGAAGGAGTTATGGCCTTCGGAAGTTTCAGAATCAAATTTAAATTCAAACAGCTTAGTTTAAATTTCAAAATTCGAATTTCTGGTTCAAACTGGGCTGGGCGGAAAAATTCTCGCCCAGAGACCAGGTCGACCATAGGGTCGACCATGGTGTCGACCTGGCCACCCCAGGTCGACCATCGTGTCGACCTGGTCCCCCCAAGGTCGACCATTGTGTCGACCTGGGTGTCGACCTGCCTGGTCGACCTGGCTGGCCAGGTCTGGCTCTGGCTCGAATTTTTGTGGCTCTGTGTGTTACTAGGGCTGACGTGTCACCCCTTGATTGGCTCTTTGAACTCTCAATGGTATGGATTCCTCCTGTCTTCATCTGACGGCTCAAAACGACTTAAAAATCTATAAATACACCCCAAGTCTCAACTGAAATTTCACACAAAAAAATGAGAAAGGAGTCGTCATGCTGCTAGGGAGGAATTGAACATAGCCGTCAAGAGAAAAGCCTAGAGACGAATCAAATTAAGAAGAAGATTATAGTTTAATCAAATTTATCAACGCAACGTTAGTCTACCCAAAGGAGCGCATCTCAATTTCAGAATTCAGAATCCAGAATTCGAGATTCTGCATTCGTTGTATGTATAGTGACCTTTCAGAATATGAATAAAAATTGTGATGTGATTCGATGTAAATGAAAATAGGATTGTTTGTTGTATTGTATAAATTCTATGTATTGTGATGGTTTTATCATGACTTGTGTATTGATGTTTGTGGCATAAATTGATTGATGCAAGCCTATTGAACAATTATATATGAAACAATGGCACTTGTAAGTTTATGGCAAAAAATAGAAATTGATTCCTTTTTGTTTATGCCTATGACATGGACCTTATACATTCACTAAGTCTAAATTAAGGCTTATGTGAACATGATTTAGACTTGAAACCTTTTATGCCTACATGACCCAAAACCTATGATATCACTTCCATGTTTATTTGCAAGTATAATTGGATCTATGTTAAGTATCGTTTGTGTTTCATAAACTATGCAAGTTCATGTTTATTTGCAAGTGTAATTGGATTTATGTTAAGTATCGTTTGGATTTCAAAAATTATGCATGTTCATGTTGAAATAAGCTATGTGATTAAATGTTATAATTGGACCTTTTGGTGAATATACATCATGCTAGCTTTGTGTTAGACATTATGCCAAGTTAAACATGTTTAAACACAAGTTTGTGTAAGCCTAAACTATGCCATTTCATATGCCACCTACTTAGTTATACATTGATTTGAATGCAAGTTCACATGACTCATATTATGTGTTAGTTGAATCGCTAAATTGCAAGTTCATGCACCACACACCTTTATATATTACATGTTATTACTTTTCCCCTTTTTCTCACGTTTATAAAGTTGGGCCGAATTGTGTCGAGCCCAATATTTGTTATAACGTTGCGAACTTATAAACGGGGGTAATAAAGTTGGGTGTAAAACATTGAAAATACATGTTGGCATGTTTGGCACATGCCAACGATAATGACATTTAAAGCGGTATGAATTGTTATACCCAAGAATAAAAGACATGACATTTACATATATAATTGAGAAATAATAAAATATGTAAATTTAGAAAACACGATATGCTTAACCCGAGGTTGGATTGAGTTGTGATATAAATCTGCCCGGACCCGCCCCATTGTCCAGTATTCACAACAATACCTATCCAATGTGGGTGGTTAAGCATTGAGCCCAATAATGACCCGAGGTTAGACTAAGCTACAGTGTAAACCTGCCCGGAACCGACCGGCATATCTAGTAACCATAGCAATACCTATCTAATGTGAGTGGTCAGGTGCTCCTAAGAGGCTAAGGACATATGGTAGGGTTAAGTCAACTATAACACTTAACCAAATTCAACATGTTAACAAGAATTGATGGGTGGGGTTAGGTAAATACAGAGACTTAACCACTTAACATGTTTGACTAGAAAATCCTGGTAACAAGGGACACGTTTCAGCAGTAACCCAAGTTAGGTATCAACGGTACCCAGAAACTAGGCAGGGTGGGGCACGATTACTGGGCTTATTGTAAGCAGTCAAATGACGGCGATGGGTGCACAGTGCAGGTCTAACGGGGTGCGGGCGTGCACACACTCCGGAGCAGACAACCAGGGCACTTGGGACACCAGTAATATAACCTATGCCTTCTATAATTTGTGTCGGGGGCCACCACCATGGGTCTTGATACACCCCATGGTGGGACCAGCATAGGTATCTATAATTCTTGGGGGGCGTATGACACATGTTAACGTGAGTAGGAGCCGATCTTTAAATAAAGATGGGGATCACTTCACCCTCACCATGGGGTGCCAGCTAGAGTAAACTCAAGTAGATGCAGAGATATAGTACGTTTGCGATAGTACATTCGGCACTCCCTTAGCTTGTGACACTTTCCTATTTTCAGTATATATCTATCATGCCCTTTTCTTATTCACATACTGAAGAGTTACTAGATTTACTCAGGCTTTATGTCTGACCCTATTTTCTTTTCGTCTTCTTTTCTTTCGTCCCACCCCCCCTCCCCCAGGTCCACAGGGAGGGAACAGCTCAACTCAGTCAAGCTCTTTACAAGCTCCAAGAACGTAGATGTATGATTTGGATCTCTTTTGCTCTGATTTTGGCTTTGGATATCACTTTGGGGATTTTGGTCATTTTATTTATGTTTTATGCTTCTTTAATAATCAAGACAGTTACGAGGTTGTGATGATGGAAGTATTTTGAGACAATTATGGAATGTTATGTGTTGAACACGTATTGATGAAATAAAAAGTCTGTTTGGTTTCCGCTGTTTAAAATATGTGTATTTATATCTGTCTTGAGTTTATCTGTGGCTTTTACTTATAAACCTCCACCAAAATTAAGGCATTCCCTTTGTGAGTGACCTTAACGTAGGTGGGGTGTTTCACTTGGTATCAGAGCATAGGTTTACCAGATATGATAAAAGTTTTTGAAATTGTTTTCTAAAAGGAACATTAAAGAAGAATTTTTTTCAAGAAAAAGTGTTATATTTATAAAAGACAAAATCCCCCAAAGCTATGTGCCCCATCTATCTCTCTCTATCCTTCGTTTTGAATTTTTCCTTTCTGTTTCAGCATGTCTGGAGACCTTAACCTCCTGGAAGGAGTGCCGATTCCCGGCTGGTTTAGGAGGTACTTAGAAGCAAGGGCCAATGGCGTGGGTCCAGCAGACATCCCTCCTCCAGTGGTCGCGGTTCCTCCTCCTCCTCCACCTCCTCGTGGAAATGCCTTCGCAAAAACATGTAGAGACTTCAAGGCAATGGGTGGAAAAGACTTTTATGGAACAGAGTCCTTTGTAGGGGCAAGAAACTGGCTAAAGGAGACTGAGGATCTGTTTGTCATCTTCGGAGTTGATGACAGGCAAAAGATACAACTAGCGGTATGGTTGCTTAAGGATGAAGCTTCCTATTGGTGGGAAGTTGCCAATGCTCAGAGGGCGGTGGAAACATGGGAACACTTCAGGACAAGGTTTGAGATGAAATTCCTCTCCCAAGCTGAAAGAAGCCTGCAAATGGAGAAGTTTCTAACTCTGAAACAGGGGAGCATGACGATCAGGGAATATGTTAATCAGTTTAATCAGCTGGCCAAATTTGGGTTAGACTTAGTAAACACCTAACACAAGAAGGCACTTCGCTTCATCAAGGGTTTGAATGAGCCTCTACACAGCCTTGCTATGACCCATGTATCAACGGGGGTGACTTATGAAAGCCTGGTGGACATGGCGTTGCTACACGAGGAAGACCACGGCAAGAAAGAAACTAAGGTGGAAGAGAAGAAAGAGGGTCTACAAGCAAAGAAACCAGACTTCAAGAAAGGAGGGAAGAACAATAAGCCCCATGAGAAGAGAAGGTGCAATTTATGTGGCATTGTGGGACATATATCAAAGGACTGCCGAAAAAGGAAGGCGAAGATGGGTGGTTGCTTTCATTGTGGAGAGACTGGGCACCAAGCTAGGGACTGCCCAAAGAAGAAAGGGCAGGGACAGAAAGCCGGACCCACTTCAGGGGGTAAGGTTCATGCGCTAGTGGCACCTCAACAGGAACGAGGTAGTAATATTTCTGTAGAAAGTGTAGTCTATCTTTATGATCATCTAGTTCGTACACTTTTTGACTCTGGCGCATCACATTCTTTTATTTCATCTACCTTAGTAGAATCTCTGCATCTAGACACTAGTATGGTAGAAGATCCCTTAGTAGTTTCAAATCCAATTGGGGGCTCTGCTTACTTGTCAATGGTTTGTTTGGGTTTGAAAATATATATTCTCGGTGTTGAGTTTAGTTGTAATGCCTTTGTCTTAGGCTTCTCGGGATATGGTTTGATCTTAGGCATGGATTGGTTATCCAGTAATAGTGCCATTCTTGATTGTGAGAAAAAAGTAGTTAGACTCTTAACTCGGCTTGGTAACACTCCAGAAATTTTTTGTAATCCCTTGAATGCTGTTATGCTTAGTTATCTAGAGTCGCTTGATGCTTCTGACGAGAATTTGCAATCACTAAGAGTAGTCCGGGAATATTCAGATGTCTTTGAGGAGGTGAAAGGCTTACCTCCGAGGCGGGAAATAGACTTCCGCATATATCTTGTGGATAACGCAAAGCCTGTAGCTTTACCTGTCAAACACATGGCTCCAAGGGAGAGAAAGGAGCTCAGTAAGCAGGTTAAAGAACTTCTCGAAAAAGGGTTCATTAGAAGGAGCATTTCGGAATGGGGTGCTCCAGTGGTGTTCACAACCAAAGCGGATGGTTCACTTCGCCTTTGCGTCGACTATAGGGAGTTAAAACAAATTGACCAAGAAAAATAGGCACCCTCTTCCCCGAATCGACGATTTGTTTGATCAGCTTGTTGGTGCGATGGTCTTCTCCCAGCTTGATCTGGCAACTGGGTTCCATCAGCTAGGAGTAGCTGAAGATAGTATTGATAAAACGGCGTTTAGAACCCCAGACGGTTTCTTCGAGTGGCTTGTCATGCCTTTCGGCTTTACAAACGCACCCTCTTATTTCGTAGACCTAATGAGCAGGGTGTTCAGAGAATTCCTTAACAAATTTGTGGTTGTCTTCGTAGATGATATCTTAATCTTCTCAAAGAATGAGGAAGAGCATGCTCAGCATCTAAAAGAAATCATGGAAACTCTCCGTTCACATCAGCTAAAAGCCAAATTCTCTAACTGCCACTTCTAGAGAAAAGAAGTAAGATTTTTGGGGGCATATAGTGTCCAAAGATGGGTTGGCCGTGGACCCCGCGAAAGTGGTGGCAGTGCAAGATTGGAAGACACCAAGAAATGCAACCGAAGTTCGAAGCTTTCTTGGGCAAGCCGTTTTTTACCGAAAATTTATTAGGGATTTCGCAAAAATCTCAGCCCCACTCATAAGGCTAACAAAGAAGAATCTGGCGTTCACTTGGGATTTGGACTGCGAGTTTGCTTTCCAACGATTAAAAAGGGCTCTTACAACAGCCCCAGTTCTAACTCTGCCTGACGGAAGCAAAATGTTCACAGTATACACAGATGCATGTGGAACGGGACTAGGCGTTGTTCTAATGCAAGAAGGAAGGGTACTAGCTTATGGTGGAAGACAATTGAAAGTTCATGAAAAGAACTACCCAACCCACGATCTTGAGTTAGCCGCCATCGTCTTTGCGCTTAAGTTGTGGCGCCATTATCTCCTAGGTGAGAAGTTTGAATTATACACTGACCATAAATCGTTGAAATATCTCTTCTCATAGAAGGATCTTAACTTAAGGCAGCAAAGATGGATGGAGTTTCTTGCCTCGTATGACTTTGAAATTTCCTATACTCCCGGTAAAGGCAACGTAGTAGCAGACGCGTTAAGCCGAAAGAAACTAACCTTAAGCCCACTCTTCGTACAGAGGCAAAGCTTGGAGTGTATAGCCAGTTTTAACTTTAGGCCCTCCTCAGATTTTGTACCGGGTTTGTTAGCATCTCTCGAAGTACGCCCTACTCTCTTAGACTCAATAGGGGCTGCACAACGTGAAGACCCTCAACTTGTTGATGTGATTGATAAACTTATTAGGGGTGAGACTTCTAGTCACCTCAGTAGGTACGCCATCGATGGTAAGGGTTGGCTGAGGCGAGATGGAAGATTATGCGTGCCACAAGCAAGGGAGTTGACAAAGAAGGTTCTCGAGGAAGCGCATCATTCCAAGATGACCATACACCCTGGTGGTGGTAAGATGTACAAGGATATAAAAAGGACTTTCTTTTGGAGCGGCATGAAACAAGACATGGCAGATTTTGTTTCTAAGTGCATGACCTGCCAACGGGTCAAGGCTGAACAGAAGAAGCCTGGAGGACTACTTCACCCTTTAGAGGTCCCACAGTGGAAGTGGGATAGCATTTCAATGGACTTCATTGATGGGCTACCTAGGTTGAGAAGAGGCAACACTAGCATTTGGGTAATAGTGGATAGGCTTACTAAAAGCGCCCACTTTATACCTATCAAGAGTAGAAGGACTGCTGCATCTCTAGCATCTCTTTATCTCAAGGAAATAGTTAGACTCCATGGGATACCCTCCAGCATTGTTAGTGACCGAGACCCTATCTTCACAAGCGAGTTTTGGCGGAATCTACAAGAAGCTGTAGGCACACAGTTATGTTTGAGCATGGCCTATGACCCCCAAACCGATGGCCAGACAAAAAGGGTGAATAGAGTTTTAGAGGATCTTTTGAGACTTTGCGTTCTTGACTTTGGAGGGACTTGGGAGGATCACCTTCCTTTAGTGGAATTTGCCTACAACAACATCTACCAAGCTACCATCGGTATGGCACCCTTCGAAGCCTTATATGGAAGACCGTGCAAATCACCAACTTGTTGGTTGGAGTCTACAGATAAGCTTATACTTGGGCCAGATATGATTCGAGAGACTTCGGAGAAAGTGGACCTGATACGAAGGAGGATGAAGACTGCCCAAGACCGACAGAAATCCTACGCCGACAAAAGAAGGACCGACCTTGAGTTTGAGGTTGGGAACAGGGTTTTCCTTAAGGTATCACCTTTAAGGAATGTCGTTCGTTTTGGATCTGCAGGAAAGCTAGCACCAAGATTTGTAGGACCGTTTCCTATCATCGAGAAGGTTGGGAAGATGGCCTATAGATTAGAGCTACCCAAGAGACTGGTCGGAGTTCACAACGTCTTTCATGTTTCTCACCTCCGGAAGTGTTTACATGAGTCTGCGTAAGTGGTAGAACCTAGCATTCTAGAAGAAGCCGAAGTGGAACGTGAAGCAACTGTGAGGAAAGTTCTAACCCGCATCTTAGGAATTGAAGTGAAAAAGCTACGCAACCGCGAAGTCAAACTCGTTAAAGTTCAGTGGAGCGACGCCGAGGAAGACGCGACTTGGTAAACGTAGGATAGAATACGCGCTGCCTACCCTCTTCTTTTTGAGGGTACACTTTGATCTCCCTTTTTCCTTAAGTTATGCTTTATCTATCTTTTTTTAGGTATATCTCCTCGGTCCTTTTCCTAACTCCTTAGGTAGAAAACAAATGGATGTAAACATGTATTTGAAAACATGTTATGGATGATGGCTACAAATGGTTGCTAGTGATTGCTAGTGGTTGCTCGTGGATGCATATACACACACACCCTAGGATATAGATCGGCTCAGTCACTTCATATTGCATATGCATATATATGTATTCTCATTTGTATAGGGTTGAAACTTGATATGCTGTCATATGGTTGTCGCATTTGTATGAATAGTTGTGCACTCATGTAGAATTATGAGTAGGAAAATTTGCATACATAATGGATTCATAACACTTACATGATTCGCATTAAGGAGGTCAACTGAATCAGTAGACCGCCTGATTTCTACATTAGATAAGGACATGTACACACAATGTGCATATGATCATGAAGCATTAGAAGTCTTTTAAGGACAATGGACGCCTGTTTTTGTTGGTTGAATAGATGGACTGTTGGATCGTAGGATATACATTCTTCTTGACTTGAAGATTTCGGGGACAAAATCCTTTTAAGGGGTAGAATGTAACACCCCGTGAATTCTATAACGCTAAGCTTCACAAATTAAAGTATAATTAATTCTAAATGAAAGAATTAAGGGAAATGGGTTACGCCATTGCGTTCGTCTTGGAATTCTGCTTGAGATAGAGTCCGAGTTTGCGCGAATCGGACTCCGTATGAAGGAGTTACGGCCTTCGGAAGTTTCAGAATCAAATTTAAATTCAAACAACTTAGTTTAAATTTCGAAATTCGAATTTCAGGTTCAAACTGGGCTGGGCGGGAAAATTCCCGCCCAGAGACCAGGTCGACCATAAGGTCGACCGTTGTGTCGACCTGGTCACCCCAGGTTGACCATAGTGTCGACCTGGTCCCCTCAGGTCGACCATAGTGTCGACCTGCCTGGTCGACCTGGCTGGCCAGGTCTGGCTCTAGCTCGAATTTCTGTGGCTCTGTGTGTCACTAGGGCTGACGTGTCACCCCTTGATTGGCTCTTTGAACTCTGAAAGGTCTAGATTCCTCCTGTCTTCATCTGATGGCTCAAAACGACTTAAAAATCTATAAATACACCCTAAGTCTCAACTGAAAATTCACAAAAAAAATGAGAAAGGAGTCGTCATGCTGCTAGGGAGGAATTGAACATAGCCGTCAAGAGAAAAGCCTAGAGACGAATCAAATTAAGGAGAAGATTATAGTTTAATCAAATTTATCAACGCAACGTTAGTCTACCCAAAGGAGCGCATCTAAATTTCAGAATTCTGAATCCAGAATTCAAGATTCTGCATTCGTTGTAAGTATGATGACCTTTCAGAATATGAATAAAAATTGTGATGTGATTCGATGTAAATGAAAATAGGATTGTGTTGTTGTATTGTATAAATTTTATGTATTGTGATGGTTCTATCATGACTTGTGTATTGATGTTTGTGACATAAATTGATTGATGCAAGCCTATTGAACAATTGTATATGAAACAATGGCATTTGTAAGTTTGTGGCAAAAACTAGAAATTGATCCCTTTTTGTTTATGCCTATGACATGGACCTTATACATTCACTAAGTCTAAATTAAGGCTTATGTAAACATGATTTAGACTTGAAACCTTTTATGCCTACATGACCCAAAACCTATGATATCACTTCCTTGTTTATTTGCAAGTATAATTGGATCTATGTTAAGTATCGTTTGTGTTTCATAAACTATGCAAGTTCATGTTTATTTGCAAGTGTTATTGGATTTATGTTAAGTATCATTTGGGTTTCAAAAATTATGCAAATTCATGTTGAAATAGGCTATGTGATTAGATGTTATAATTGGGCATTTTGGTAAATATACATCATGCTAGTTTTGTGTTTGACATTGTGCCAAGTTAAGCATGTTTAAACACAAGTTTGTGTAAGCCTAAACTATGCCATTTCATATGTCACCTACTTAGTTATACATTGATTTGAATGCAAGTTCACATGACTCATATTATATGTTAGTTGGATCGCTAAATTGCAAGTTCATGCGCCACACACCTTTATATATTACATGTTATTGATTTTCCCCTTTTTCTCACGTTTATAAAGTTGGGCCGAATTGTGTCGAGCCCAACATTTGTTATAATGTTGCGAACGTATAAACGGGGGTAATAACGTTGGGTGTAAAACATTGAAAATACATGTTGGCATGTTTGGCACATGCCAACGACAATGACATTTAAAGCGGTATGAATTGTTATACCCAAGAATAAAAGACATGACATTTACATATATAATTGAGAAATAATAAAATATGTAAATTTAGAAAACACGATATGCTTAACCCGAGGTTGGATTGAGTGGTGATATAAACCCGCCCGGACCCGCCCGGCTGTCCAGTAGTCACAACAATACCTATCCAATGTGGGTGGTTAAGCATTGAGCCCAATAATGACCCGAGGTTTGATTAAGCTATGGTGTAAACCTGCCCGGAACCGACCGGCATATCCAGTAACCGTAGCAATCCTGTCTAATGTGAGTGGTCAGGTGCTCCTAAGAGGCTAAGGACAGATGGTAGGGTTAAGTCAACTATAACACTTAACCAAATTCAACATGTTAACAAGAATTGATGGGTGGGGTTAGGTAAATACAGACACTTAACCACTTAACATGTTTGACTAAAAAATCCTGGTAACGAGGAACCCATTTCAGCAGTAACCCATGTTAGGTATCAACGGTACCCGGAAACTAGGCAGTGTGGGGCATGATTACTGGGCTGATTGTAAGCGGTCAAACGACGGCGGTGGGTGCACAGTGCAGGTCAAACGGGGTGCGGGCGTGCACACACTCTGGACCAGACAACCAGGGCACTGGGGACACCAGTAGTATAACCTATGCCTTCTAGAATTTTTGTCGGGGGCCGCCACCATGGGTCTTGATACACCCCATGGTGGGACCAGCATAGGTATCTACAATTCTTGGGGGCCGTATGACACATGTTAACGCGAGTAGGAGCCGATCTTTAAATAAAGATGGGGACCACTTCACCCTCACCATGGGGTTCTAGTTAGAGTAAACTCAAGTAAATGCAGAGATATAGTATGGGTGCGATAGTACATTCGACACTCCCTTAGCTTGTGACACTTTCCTATT
Source organism: Allium sativum (assembly GCA_030737875.1). Lineage (NCBI taxonomy): Eukaryota > Viridiplantae > Streptophyta > Magnoliopsida > Asparagales > Amaryllidaceae > Allium > Allium sativum. Next base: position 146,379,003 of record CM060922.1, on the reverse strand, counting down.
TTCAGTATATATCTATCATGCCCTTTTCTTATTCACATACTGAAGAGTTACTAGATTTACTCAGGCTTTATGTCTGACCCTATTTTCTTTTCATCTTCTTTTCTTTCGTTCCCCCCCCCCCCCCAGGTCCATAGGGAGGGAACAGCTCAACTCAGTCAGGCCATTTTCTGTCAACTACTCAACCAATAATGCCCATTGGTTAAAACAAAACACAGGTTGCATTTTCAGTCAACTATCAATAATCAAATCAATCAATCAACCAGGACAGTTCATATATGACAGTATGAAAATAAATAATATATTTGAGGAATCCCGTTGGATTCCCCCAACCTGTTCTTCCCTATATTCAAATAGGTTATCACAAATCAGATCATGCAATTCCATTTGACTGATATATAATCGTAAACAACAACTATTTCATATCAACCAGTTAACAAAACAATTCAATCAGATCAAACAATTCAAATCATTTAAACACGTTTATTTTATAAACGTGACCAATAAGGTAAGTTACCTTCATTGGATCCAATCGTTAAAACAACAATTTGGTACTTCACTGAAATGAAACAACGTTTAATTTTATGGGTTAAATAAGCAATAGCAAACAGTCAACCATTAGCAAGAAGAGCACACAAAATAAAAACCCAATTTATATAAAATATAAATGGGAAGAACTGATTGATTTTAACTTATCTTGTTTCCATCGTCGCTAAAGCAGTTCAGTTTCCAGTTAAATTAAACATTCTAGTAGTCGCCATCTTTGTCCAAAATAGATCCATAATATTCTGTTCTTCGATATGGTTCCATGGCAACTTGTTTTTATTAGATTTTGTTTACGGCATAAGAAGTTATACAAGTTTTCACCATATGCTTTAATCAAATAATTAACCCTTGTTTAATTATAAATTAAACTAATTACTTTGCAAAATATACGTTGGCCGATATTCCCTGCTTCACGCTCTTTATTCCTCCTGATTTTGCTCCCAGCTGTTTCAGGCATGAAAGGGCTCACGGCTTAGTGTAACACTAATAAATTTTCCTTAATTATAAATTACGTTTAACTCTAATTACTAATTACGATTTGATTAAGAATCTAGGCCGATGCTTACTTGGTTTAAACAAGTGCTCTTCATCATGGTTCTTCGTTGGTTCCAGGATACACGTTAAAATGCTGCTTCCTTATTTAGGAATTTTGGACTGACCCCTTTATTTTTGCTTATCCCTCTTTCTAATTTGCCAATCACCTTGCTCTTTTTGCTGATTCAACACAGTCTGACCCACATTCTTTCTTCTCTTCTTCTTCTTCTTCTTTTTATTATTTTTATTTTTATTTTTATAAAACCCGAAGCCCACTTAAACCCAACAACCGATAGACTTCTTCAAACCGCTCGAAAATGCAGCGTATAAAATTCCATCCGATACCACCAAACACTTCACCAACCGTTAAACAAAGTATACACTGTTCTTCTCTTCGTTTAACATAGGAAACTCATCATGCCCTTCATGTAATATTACTTCTCCTTTCAATGGAAACAGCCTACACTCCTCCTTTGACTTCCTAAATCTCGGACCCCAAATTCTATCACCGCCCTTGTTGTATTTATCCTATCATTTTCCCCCTCCTTTTGAATATTGCTCACCATCTCGCTACACTCCTCACTTTTATGAAACACCCCACTCCATTACCCTTCAGCGAACCATCATGATTCCCAAACTCCGACCCTTTCCTCCCTGAAATGACGCCCTCCATCACCGCAAGCCTAAACAGCCCCCGGTCCCATGCTCCTCCATACTATAGCTCCGACCAACGTCGAGAAATCCGTGCCAAGTGCGACACAAATTAACATGGAAAATCACAAAATCTACCATATATGACCACCTTTCTTTGCTGACTTCAAAACCACTCTCGAACTCGCGCATCGATCCATGAATCTCGCTAAAACTGCATACCTAGATTTCGACCTATATCGTCAAACAACATGGTTCGAAAATATGAAATAGCGGACATATGCAGCTCGATCTTTGGGATCTATTGCGGTTTGTTTCATAATTTTTAACCGAGTATTGGAGTCAAATAAATTTTCAAAGTGGATCGACATTTTTGTTTTACTGTAAGGAAAAAAACAGTGGAAGAAAACGAAGGCAGTATATGTAATGGAGGAAGCTTGGTTGGTATGGTTTCAGTAGTTTGGTGAGCAAGTATCTCAGTTTGGGACGCAAGGCATAAAAATGCAGAATGGGAGGATAGATGTATGCCTTCATTTTCATAGCTGGGTGGTTTGTGTACTTTATTTCTTTGGCCTGAAGTAGTAAATATATAAAAAATTGGTCTGCGTTTCTTATTCAAAGCTCTAATGTTGACAGAAGAAATGGTAGGCAGTAGGAGGAACAGAGTACTTTGTGTGTTTTCAATTCCAACCTAGTAAGGTTTAGTTTTAGGCTGTACGTTTGGGTGGGTTTAGGCATGAGCAATGTACCCATTTGTACTTGCTCGTATGGTTTGTTCCTTAGGATTTAAGAAATAGCCTAGGTAGGTAGAGTTATGCTAGTTGATAGGCATGACGGGGTAGATATAAAAGTTTAAACATACGGCAGGAGAATATTTCAATATGTTATTAGTATTGTATTTTAGCATACGATTTTCAGTTTGCATGTGCTAGAGTAGTTAGCTGTTCAAATTGGGGGTACCCTTTTCTTAAGGCATGTATTGTAACAACCCGAATTTTTATAACATGTTAAAACAAGAAATTAAGGCAGAATTAAATTTTAAAATCAGAATCAGGGGAAACAGGTTACTCCATTGTGTTCGTCTCGAAATTTTACATGAAATAGAGTCTGCGTTTTCGAAAATCGGAGTCCGGATAAAGAAGTTATGGCCTGTACAAGTTTCAGCAGTTTTAAGGCAGCACTGAACCAGGGGGTCGACCTACCCCCCCCCCCCTACAGGTCGACCTGGTCGGCCTGTTTTGAACCAGAACTCATTTTTGAAGCCTGAGACATGTTTTGATGGTCCGGATTGATTCTAGGGTTAATCTAACGGCCTAAACTAGTTGCTACACCTATAAAAACACCCTTAGACCTAACCTAATTCATATCAAATCATTCTTACACCATTATGCTGCTAAAATACCTCTTGAACCATGGCCGCCGTCTCCAAATCAAAGTACAAACATTCAAACTCAAATCAATCCAAAGAACAAGGCTTCTACAATGATTCAAGAAAATAAATTAACAACGCCGCGACATTTTTACAACAAATTCAGCTCTTAATTCATTAGCGATGCTCTGTAAGTTCTTGTTGTTTTTAGATTTAAACATTTAATTATAATATGGTCATGGAATAAAGTGGAATTGGATTTAAGTATGTTTATCGATTCTGATCTATTTCTGTTGCTCCTTGAATCTTGTGTTTTGGGACTTGTCTATCTTTATGCTCATGACAAGTTTATGATCTATTCAGCAGTTTTCTTGATTCATAATGACGTTATAATCAAGTTGTAATATTTATGCCTATGATGATTTTTTCCTCTGATCTCATTTTTATTCAATTTCTATCTTCCCCAATTTGTTTTCTTTCATGAACCTTGGTCAATTTCGGACCTTGGCCTAAAATCGCGATTTGCGTACGATATGTATACGAGGGAATTAAGGCATTATTGCCTATATGAATAGGATGTAATAATTGGCAACATGAAATTGGATATTATCATTGTATTTGCAAGTTTGGGCGTGATCTGTAAATTTTGGTATAATCATGTTATGAAAAAAATTGCATAAATATTATATACATGGAATTTGGCACAAACAAGATCTATGTAATGTAACATGAGATTTGGTATATATAACATGTAAATAATTTGGCATGAAGTGGGCATACATGAATTAGCATGTAAATTAAATCACGAGTTTGGGACTATGTAAGCTTAAATCAAAAGATTGGGCTTATGTTAATTAGGCATATGTAGAATTGAGAATTTGAACATGAAAGCGATTGTAAACTTGATAATTGGCATAAACATGTATTATGAACTTGGGCAACTGACATGTATTGAAATTAAAAGGTTATAGTTTGGGATAACTGCATCATGAATCATGATTTGGGTTTATTGGGTATAAAACTTAATACATGTAATCTTGGCTAGAACTTGATATGGGTAAAATGGCATGAACCTGGCATACATGTAATAGGCAAGAATTGGGCGTATGTAAACTGAATAGGATTGGGTGTGTGTGTATATATATATATATATATATATATATATTTGCATGTAATTTTGGAACTTGAGCATATGTTTATTAATATGTAAAGTTGGTAATTTGAAACATGAAAATAACTGTGTATTGGATAATTGACTTGAACACGAACATGAACATTTCTATATGTTAAATACATGAACTGATATTGGGTTTTTGGGTGGAATACGACCATTAATGAACCTTTTACACGAGGTTAGACTCAGTTTATGGTGTAAATCTGCTCGGAACCGCCCGGCAAATCCAGTAGCCATAAAGTGTCAGTCTAATGTGAGAGGTTGAAGGTCGAATTGTAGGCGTTACGATTTATGACACGAGGTTAGACCCAGTTTGTGGTGTAAATCTGCCCGGAACCGCCCGGCAAATCTAGTGGCCACAAAATGCATGGTGTAACACCCCGAATTTTCTATTAACACTAAAGTTGCTAAAATAATAATAAGTGTGTAGAAGAGGGGATGTATCTAATATGAATACAAAAATATTAATAAGTATGTAAGAGAGGGGATGTATCTAATATGAATATAAAAATATTAATAAGTATGTAAGAGAGGGGATGTATCTATTATGAATATAAAAATATTAATAAGTATGTAAGAGAGGGGATGTATCTAATATGAATATAAAAATATTAATAAGTGTGTAAGAGAGGGGATGTATCTAATATGTATATAAAAACAATAATAAGTGTGTAAAAGGGGGGATGTATCTAATGTGTACATTGTAGAATATATATATATATATATATTGCTGAGTGTTTGCTGAGTCACTTCTGACTCATTGCTGAGTCAACAAGATAAACCCCATCTTGTCTGAACGGCTGCGGTTATTTCTAGGTTAAATCTAATGGCCTAAATGAATTCTAAAATCTATAAATAAGTGGGTAGACCCTAGACCTAAATCACTTGTAAAATTAGAGAAGCTACCGTCATGCTGCTGCCATGGAGTTCAGCATAGCCGTCACAAACTAAGAAGAGGAAGCCTAATCATCTACAACTAAATCTACACAAATCAAATCAAAAGATCTCTCTTTCTCTAATTCTTTTCTTTTGTTGGTGAGTATGATGATTCTCACAAGACTATTACAAACTAATTTGACTCAGTTATGAATGGATCACAAGAAAGTGATGTGATTTGTAATTGTAAATTCTATATATTGTGGATCTCTTATTATGTTATTATGTTGTCGTATGATGTAAATTATATATGCTATGTCATGCTATGTTGTAAATTCTCTTATGCTATGTCGTGCTATGTTGAGAATCATGTCAAGCTATGTTATACTATCATACTATGCCATGTTATAAATCATGCTATATTATGTTGAAAAATCGTGCTGTTGGATCATGCTTAAAGTTATGTTTTTTTTTCTTAATTTAAATGGATCTTGTTTATGGGAATTTGCCTATTAGGTTAGGTGTACCCATAAACTTGAAACTATAATTAAATAAAACTTGATTATGGGAATTTGCCTATTGAGTTAGGTGTACCCATATAAAACCATGTTGTTAAAAAAAAATTAGATGATGTTGATTCACACATGTTCATATGTAAGTTTATGAAAATTGATTGAGATTATATTAGGTGAATTTTGAACAAGTTGACACCTTTAGGTCCATGACATGTATAATCTATGCAAGTTGGACATATGCAAGTTTCACCCCTTATTATGATTCATTTGGTCACATATACATGTTGTTATTATGATAATCTCTTTTATGCTATGAGTTAGGCTATTCGAGTCTAACATATATTTTGCGAATAAACGTTCAAACGTGGGGTAGGGGTAATATTAGGAATTAATAAATTGGGTGCAATTTTGTAAGATTTTGCATACCATGAATGGATGTCCATAATTGAGTCAATTATGGACATTGTTAAAAATTGGAAGTAATTAATAATTCAAGTAGGGAATTATTAAAATTGGGGGAAAGTGGATTATTATTAATAATCAATGCTTAGGACACGAGGTTGGACCCGTTTGTGATGTAAACCTGCCCGGACCCGCCCGGCAAATCCAGTAGTCACAAATGTCGGCCCAATGTGAGAGGTCCTAGGCCCAAACTAAAGCATAACAGTTGTAAAGACACGAGGTTAGACTCTTTTATGGTGTAAGACTGCCCGGACCCGCCCGACAAATCCAACTGCCATAAATGCCAGTCTAATGTGAGAGGTCTTTATGAGGTTATGGCCTTAATGAACTAAGAAATACTTAACCAGATAATCATGTAAGGTGGGACATGGGGGTTAAGTAGGTGCCTTGGGTGGCATGAGGAATCTGGTGGTTGCCTTTAGAGGCATTTGAAATACGATTAGACTTAACCAAACACACATGTAAATGAACATGACTAAGTGGGTTAAGTGGGATGGACTAATGGGGACAAGCTTAGGTGAAATGCTTGTGGTAAATAGTGGGGGCCCATTTCAACCAGTATCCCAAAACGTATCTTTGTGGGCTCGACCCAAGTCGAGGACGGGACACGCGTACTGGGTTTGACTATAAGAGGCCAAAACAGGGAGCGGTGGCAACGCAAGTCCAACGGGTTTCATATGCGTGTGTGGACCCGGGCTGGTAGGTAAGACGTTGTTGCATCGTGTAGGTATAAGCCGTGCATGTCCGTTGTATCAGGTTGCCACTTTAGGGAAGTGATACACCCCACTGTGGGGCCAGCACGGGTATCTACGAGTTAGGGAGCCGATCGAATAATGGGAAGTAGGGTACACCTAGTGGAGATAGGGGCAGGCGGCACCTATGTAGTCAGCTAGGGGTACGTAAAGCCATTGGGAAAGTTTCTAAGTGAAGCTAAGTGGGATGAATCTTTAGGGTGACTGGTGTGGTGCAGTATAGTGTTTATCCTTTAGTATTTAGGAGCGCCTATAACGTTGCCTTTAGCGATTGTCTATGTCCTTAATCTGCTCTTCATAGACATTTTCTTGTTTTCCAGCTTATGCCTTAGTCCAGTTATTTTGGTAATAGTATTGTAGAATTATCATATTCACCAGACTTTATGTCTGACCCCCTCTTTTCCATCCTTTTTCTCCCTTCAGGTCCGCAGGTTGGGCCAAGTTCTAGTGGAGTCTAGTTGGATCGCTTATCTTCTGGAAAGCTTGGACTGCTGAAGTAAAGTCCAGCTTGTTATCTTTCTTTTTAATGGCTATTCATGTAATGGGATTATGTACTTGTTTTATCAAGATAGATATTGTACTTGACATTGAATATGGTGTTATGATGTAATCAAACATGTTTTGACTTCTGCTACAATGAAATAAAGTTTTTGAATTTCCAAGTACTATTTTATATCTGTCTTGTTGTTATTTTACTGTTCTATATTCACTTAAAACCTCCATGGAAGTTAATGCATTCCCTTTGTGAGTGACATTAATGGACGTGGGGTGTTACACGTGGTATCAGAGCATAAGGTTACCAGAACAGATAAAATTTTTTTTTTAGAAAAATATTTTTTCTAAAGTATTTTTGGAAGAAGTGCTTTCAAAAAAAAACATGTTATTTAAAGAGAGTTTTTATGAAAAACATAATCCCAAATAGCCACATCCTTATCTTTATCTTTCGAATTCTCCATTTTGAATCTTTCCTTTTTCGTTTCAGCATGGCTGAAGATCTTAATCTCCCAGAAGGTGTGACGATTCCAGGGTGGTTTAGGAGATACTTGGAGGCTAGGGCCACCACTGCAGGCCCAGCGGATACTCCTCCACCCCTAGTTGCACCCATTCCTCCTCCTCCTCCTCCTCCTCGTGTTGACACTTTTGCAAAGACGTGCAAGGAATTCAAGGCTATGGGAGGAAAAACTTTTCAAGGGACTGAGACGTTTGTGGAGGCCAGAGATTGGCTTAAGGAGACTGAGGAATTGTTGGATATCTTTGAAGTGGAAGATGGGAGGAAAGTCCGTTTAGCTGCTTGGTTAATGAAGGGAGAGGCCTCGTTTTGGTGGGAGGTCACTAACGGGGAACGTCCAGTCGATTCATGGGCGGATTTCAGACGAAGGTTTGAGGCAAAGTTTCTTTCAAGGGCAGAGGAGAACTTAAATATGGAAAAATTCCTGGCACTAAAGCAAGGGAGCTCATCAGTAAAGGAATATGTCAATAAATTTAATCAGTTAGCAAGGTTTGGCTTGGAGTTGGTGAACACGCCAGAGAAGAAAGCTTTGAGGTTCGTTAGAGGCTTGAATGAACCGTTGCAAGGGTTGGCTATGACCCACATCCCTATGGGAGCCACCTTTGAAAAGCTAGTAGAAATGGCACTTATGCATGAGGATAAGGCAGTTGAAAAGAAAGGGGATCAGAAGAAACCCCAACAGCAAAATAAGAAGGGTGGTAAAAACAATAATGGCAAAGGGAAGAAGAAATGCTTCAATTGTGGGACGCCTGGCCATCTCAGCAAAGATTGTAGAAAGAAAAAGAAGACTGGTTGTTTTCATTGTGGAGATGCGGGACATTTAGTGAAGGACTGTCCAAAGAAGGGGCAGAGGGCAGGGTCTACCTCGGGAGGACAGGTGCAGGCTCTTATGGCACCAGGGCAGGCAAGGGGGCAAGTTCAGGCTATTGCGGCCCCACCGCTGCAAGAAAGAGGTAGAACAATTTCTGTTGAAAGCTTAGTTTTTCTGTTTGATCATCCTGTCCGTACCTTATTCGATTCTGGCGCATCTCATTCGTTTATCTCTGCATCATTAGTTGAATCACTGCACTTGAACACCAGTTTAATAGAGGATCCCTTGGTCGTTTCAAATCCAATTGGGGGTTCGGCTCATTTGACCATGATATGTTTGGATTTGAAAATCTCTATACTTAGCGTTGAATTTAGATGTGATGCTTATGTATTGGGCTTCACGGGCTATGGGCTAATTTTAGGAATGGATTGGTTGTCTAGAAATAGGGCCATTCTTGATTGTGAAAGGAGAGTAGTTAGGCTTGTGACTCGCCTTGGTAATGCTCTCGACATCTTTTGTAATCCCATAAATTCCGTTATGCAAAGTTATCTTGAATCGCTTGACGCGTCTGTAGAGAACCTGCGATCGGTAGAAGTGGTCCGGGAATATCCGGATGTGTTTGAGGAGGTGAAGGGCTTACCTCCAAAGCGGGAGATAGACTTTCGAATTTATCTTGTGGATAATGCTAAACCCGTATCTTTGCCAGTGCGCCACATGGCTCCTCGTGAAAGGAGGGAACTCAATAAGCAAGTAAAGGAGTTGCTTGAGAAGGGGTTCATAAGACGTAGTATATCGGAGTGGGGTGCTCCAGTAGTTTTTGCCACAAAGGCGGATGGGTCTCTTAGACTTTGTATGGACTATAGAGAACTAAACAAGCTTACTAAAAAGAACCGACACCCACTGCCGAGGATTGACGATCTCTTTGATCAGTTAGTTGGCGCCTCAGTGTTTTCGCAGTTGGACTTAGCCACTGGCTTTCATCAACTGAGAGTGGCTGAGGATAGTATAGATAAGACTGCTTTTAGGACTCCTGACGGATTCTATGAATGGCTAGTGATGCCCTTTGGTTTGACAAACGCCCCTGCATATTTTGTTGATTTGATGAGTAGGGTGTTTAGGGAATACCTTAACAAATTCGTGGTAGTCTTTGTGGATGACATCTTAGTCTTTTCTAAGAATAAAGAAGAGCACTCCCTACATCTTAGGGAAGTGTTGGAAACCCTTCGAGCGCATAACCTTAAGGCAAAATTTTCTAAGTGTCACTTCTGGAGGAAGGAAGTACGGTTCTAAGGGCACGTGGTTTCCAAAGAAGGGATAGCAGTGGATCCCGCAAAGGTGGTGGCCATCCAAGATTGGAAGGTCCCTAAAAATGCAACCGAAGTAAGAAGTTTCTTGGGGTTGGCTGGCTATTATAGGAAGTTTATCAAAGACTTCGCAAAAATATCAGCTCCATTAACACGGTTAACGAAGAAGAACCTGGTTTTTACGTGGGACAAAGATTGCGATGATGCGTTCAACGTTTAAAGAGAGCCTTAACTTCAGCCCCAGTCTTAGTGCTGCCAGACGGGAATAAACCGTTTACCATCTATACTGATGCTTGTGGGACGGGACTTGGCGCGGTCCTCATGCAAGAGGGAAGAGTAATAGCCTATGGTGGAAGGCAGTTGAGGGTTCATGAAAAGAATTACCCCACGCATGACTTAGAGCTAGCCGCAATTGTTTTCGCGCTTAAGTCTTGGCGTCACTATCTTCTTGGTAAGAAATTCGAACTGTTCACTGACCACAAATCATTAAAATACTTATTCTCTCAGAAGGATTTGAATTTAAGGCAGCAACGGTGGATGGAATTCTTGGCCTCCTACGATTTTGAAATAGCATATACCCCGGGCAAGGGTAACGTGGTGGCAGACGCCTTAAGTAGGAAAAGGTTGTCCTTGAGTCCGTTGTTTGTTGAACGACAAAGCTTAGAATTCATCTCTATGTTTGACTTTAGACCCTCCGTTGACTTAGTACCCGGTCTGTTAGCATCCTTGGAGGTTAGACCTACACTTCTAGGACGGGTTGGTGAGGCACAGCGAGACGACCCACGGTTGGTTGAGATAGTAGAAAAGCTCAAAGGGGGGGAGTCGTCAAGCCATCTTCGTAGGTATACCCTAGACGATAAGGGTTGGTTACGAAGGGATAATAGACTTTGTGTACCACAAGACGAAGACTTAAGGAAGGCCATTCTTGATGATGCTCATCGCTCAAAAATGACCATTCATCCCGGCGGGGATAAGATGTACAAAGATATGAAGCGGTTTTCTTTTGGGCCGGTATGAAAAAGGATGTGGCTGAGTACGTCGCTAGATGCTTGGTGTGCCAACGAGTTAAAGCAGAACAAAAGAAACCCGGTGGGTTGCTTCACCCATTAGAAGTTCCACTATGGAAATGGGAAAGCATCTCAATGGATTTTGTGGATGGATTACCAAGATCAAGGAAGGGTAACACGGGGATTTGGGTTATAGTAGATAGACTTACTAAAAGCGCCCATTTTATTCCCGTGAAAAGTAAGAGGACTGCTCCGTGGTTGGCTTCAGTATACATTAAGGAGATAGTTCGTTTGCACGGTATTCCTTCTAGTATAGTAAGCGACCGTGACCCCATCTTTACTAGCGAATTTTGGAAGAGTTTACAAGAGGTGGTAGGGACTCAGCTATGTTTGAGCACCGCATATCATCCTCAGACAGACGACCAGACCGAGAGGGTGAATCGCATTCTAGAGGATCTTTTAAGGCTTTGTATCCTAGACTTTGGGGGTACATGGGAAGAGCACCTTCCGTTAGTAGAATTCGCATATAATAATAGCTTTCAGTCTAGTATTGGCATGGCACCTTTCGAAGCTCTTTATGGAAGGCCTTGCCGTTCGCCTACATGTTGGTGGGAATCTACCGATAAAATCCTACTTGGGCCCAAGGGAAACCTCGGAGAAGATTGAGTTGATTCGAAGGAGGATGAAAGCAGCACAAGATAGGCAAAAATCGTATGCTGATAAGAGGAGGACAGATCTTGAGTTGACATTGGGGACATGGTTTTTATCAAAGTATCTCCGTTACGGAATGTTGTTCTCTTTGGGTCCGTGGGGAAATTAGCACCAAGGTTTGTAGGGTCGTTTCCTGTAAAAAAACAGGATTGGGAAGATGGCATATAGGGTGGAGTTGCCTGAGAAACTTAGTGGAGTACACGACGTATTCCATGTATCACATTTGAGGAAGTGTTTGCACTAGACCGCGGAGGTGGTAGAGCCGAGCTTGCTTAAAGAGGTGGAAATAGAGCGTGATGCAACAATTAGACGAGCTCCTACATGCATTCTTGGGTCGGAGATCAAAAAGTTGAGGAATCGAGAGGTTAGACTGGTTAAAGTGCAATGGGGAGATGATGAGAGCAACGCAACTTGGGAGACAGAAGAGAAGATGCGTTCGTTGTACCCTTTTCTTTTTGAGGGTATGTCTTTTAATTTCTCCTTTATCGCTTAGCTTATCTTATCTTATCTTTAGTATGTCCTCTCATTAGTATCTTTGACCTTTAGTTAGGATAATCCTATGGTTGAAACATGTGTTTGAGACATGTTATGTATGATGGATGCAAAATGGATGCAAGTGTTTGCTAGTGGTTGCTCGTGGATGCATATATACACACACTTTAGGCACTAGATCGGCTCAGTCACTACATATTGCATATTGCATATATATGGATGTATTTAGTAAAATGGATGAACGATGGTTGTCTTATCATGTGGATGCTGCATTCATATGATGGTTGTGCACGCATATAGAAGTATTATGTAGCATTAAGAATCTTTTGCATACATAATGGATGCATGGCACGATCATAGTTGCATTAAGGAGGTCAACTGAATCAGTGGACCGCCTGATTTTGCATTAGATACGGACATATACACACACTGTGCATTTAAACATGAAAGCATTAGAAGTCTGTAAGGACAATGGATGCCTGTGTATGATGGATGAGTAGATGGACGTTTGGATGGTAGGATATACATTCTTCCAGACTTGAAGATTTCGGGGACGAAATCCTAAAAGGAGGGGAGAATGTAACACCCCGAATTTTCTATTAACACTAAAGTTGCTAAAATAATAATAAGTGTGTAGAAGAGGGGATGTATCTAATATGAATACAAAAATATTAATAAGTATGTAAGAGAGGGGATGTATCTAATATGAATATAAAAATATTAATAAGTATGTAAGAGAGGGGATGTATCTATTATGAATATAAAAATATTAATAAGTATGTAAGAGAGGGGATGTTTCTAATATGAATATAAAAATATTAATAAGTGTGTAAGAGAGGGGATGTATCTAATATGTATATAAAAACAATAATAAGTGTGTAAAAGGGGGGATGTATCTAATGTGTACATTGTAGAATATATATATATATATATATATATATATATATATATTGCTGAGTGTTTGCTGAGTCACTTCTGACTCATTGCTGAGTCAACAAGATAAACCCCATCTTGTCTGAACGGCTGCGGTTATTTCTAGGTTAAATCTAATGGCCTAAATGAATTCTAAAATCTATAAATAAGTGGGTAGACCCTAGACCTAAATCACTTGTAAAATTAGAGAAGCTACCGTCATGCTGCTGCCATGGAGTTCAGCATAGCCGTCACAAACTAAGAAGAGGAAGCCTAATCATCTACAACTAAATCTACACAAATCAAATCAAAAGATCTCTCTTTCTCTAATTCTTTTCTTTTGTTGGTGAGTATGATGATTCTCACAAGACTATTACAAACTAATTTGACTCAGTTATGAATGGATCACAAGAAAGTGATGTGATTTGTAATTGTAAATTCTATATATTGTGGATCTCTTATTATGTTATTATGTTGTCGTATGATGTAAATTATATATGCTATGTCATGCTATGTTGTAAATTCTCTTATGCTATGTCGTGCTATGTTGAGAATCATGTCAAGCTATGTTATACTATCATACTATGCCATGTTATAAATCATGCTATATTATGTTGAAAAATCATGCTGTTGGATCATGCTTAAAGTTATGTTTTTTTTTCTTAATTTAAATGGATCTTGTTTATGGGAATTTGCCTATTAGGTCAGGTGTACCCATAAACTTGAAACTATAATTAAATAAAACTTGATTATGGGAATTTGCCTATTGAGTTAGGTGTACCCATATAAAACCATGTTGTTAAAAAAAATTAGATGATGTTGATTCACACATGTTCATATGTAAGTTTATGAAAATTGATTGAGATTATATTAGGTGAATTTTGAACAAGTTGACACCTTTAGGTCCATGACATGTATAATCTATGCAAGTTGGACATATGCAAGTTTCACCCCTTATTATGATTCATTTGGTCACATATACATGTTGTTATTATGATAATCTCTTTTATGCTATGAGTTAGGCTATTCGAGTCTAACATATATTTTGCGAATAAACGTTCAAACGTGGGGTAGGGGTAATATTAGGAATTAATAAATTGGGTGCAATTTTGTAAGATTTTGCATACCATGAATGGATGTCCATAATTGAGTCAATTATGGACATTGTTAAAAATTGGAAGTAATTAATAATTCAAGTAGGGAATTATTAAAATTGGGGGAAAGTGGATTATTATTAATAATCAATGCTTAGGACACGAGGTTGGACCCGTTTGTGATGTAAACCTGCCCGGACCCGCCCGGCAAATCCAGTAGTCACAAATGTCGGCCCAATGTGAGAGGTCCTAGGCCCAAACTAAAGCATAATAGTTGTAAAGACACGAGGTTAGACTCTTTTATGGTGTAAGACTGCCCGGACCCGCCCGGCAAATCCAGCTGCCATAAATGCCAGTCTAATGTGAGAGGTCTTTATGAGGTTATGGCCTTAATGAACTAAGAAATACTTAACCAGATAATCATGTAAGGTGGGACATGGGGGTTAAGTAGGTGCCTTGGGTGGCATGAGGAATCTGGTGGTTGCCTTTAGAGGCATTTGAAATACGATTAGACTTAACCAAACACACATGTAAATGAACATGACTAAGTGGGTTAAGTGGGATGGACTAATGGGGACAAGCTTAGGTGAAATGCTTGTGGTAAATAGTGGGGGCCCATTTCAACCAGTATCCCAAAACGTATCTTTGTGGGCTCGACCCAAGTCGAGGACGGGACACGCATACTGGGTTTGACTATAAGAGGCCAAAACAGGGAGCGGTGGCAACGCAAGTCCAACGGGTTTCATATGCGTGTGTGGTCCCGGGCTGGTAGGTAAGACGTTGTTGCATCGTGTAGGTATAAGCCGTGCATGTCCGTTGTATCAGGTTGCCACTTTAGGGGAGTGATACACCCCACTGTGGGGCCAGCACGGGTATCTACGAGTTAGGGAGCCGATCGAATAATGGGAAGTAGGGTACACCTAGTGGAGATAGGGGCAGGCGGCACCTATGTAGTCAGCTAGGGGTACGTAAAGCCATTGAGAAAGTTTCTAAGTGAAGCTAAGTGGGATGAATCTTTAGGGTGACTGGTGTGGTGCAGTATAGTGTTTATCCTTTAGTATTTAGGAGCGCCTATAACGTTGCCTTTAGCGATTGTCTATGTCCTTAATCTGCTCTTCATAGACATTTTCTTGTTTTCCAGCTTATGCCTTAGTCCAGTTATTTTGGTAATAGTATTGTAGAATTATCATATTCACCAGACTTTATGTCTGACCCCCTCTTTTCCATCCTTTTTCTCCCTTCAGGTCCGCTGGTTGGGCCAAGTTCTAGTGGAGTCTAGTTGGATCGCTTATCTTCTGGAAAGCTTGGACTGCTGAAGTAAAGTCCAGCTTGTTATCTTTCTTTTTAATGGCTATTCATGTAATGGGATTATGTACTTGTTTTATCAAGATAGATATTGTACTTGACATTGAATATGGTGTTATGATGTAATCAAACATGTTTTGACTTCTGCTACAATGAAATAAAGTTTTTGAATTTCCAAATACTATTTTATATCTGTCTTGTTGTAATTTTACTGTTCTATATTCACTTAAAACCTCCATGGAAGTTAATGCATTCCCTTTGTGAGTGACATTAATGGACGTGGGGTGTTACACATGGTCTAATGTGAGAGGTCATGATTCGTTCATCATAATGAATGAATTAAGGAATACTAACCATAATAAGACGTTGGTATGGTTAGAGGGTTAGGTGGGATGACATGGAAATTTGACATGTAAATGTGGACCTAACCGGTATGAGTTAAGAACATGTAAAACTTACAAATGTAGGCTTAACCAACATAATAGTTAATCAAACCAATGGGTCGGTTAAGTAATATGTCTAGATTAATGACACTTAACAAATATAACATGACACGTGGCAGGGTTAAGTCAACTTGAACATATAGATAATACTTAACCAACTTAGCATGATACGTGGGCGGGTTAAGCCATGAGCCGCTTGAATATACTTAACCAATTGGACACGATGATTTGATAGGGTTAAGTCATGAACCACTTGAATATACTTAAACAATTTGACACGACGATTTGATAGGGTTAAGTCATGAACCACTTGAATATACTTAACCAATTTGACACGATGATTTGATAAGGTTAAGTCATGAACAACTTGAATATACTTAACCAATTTGACATGACGATTTGATGGGGTTAAGTCATGAACTGCTTGAATATACTTAATGAACTGGACACATGATTCGTAGGGATAAGTCATGAACTTGAACGACAACATTTAGCCAATTTGACATGACACGTAGGCGGGTTAAGTCACGAACTTGAATGACAACACTTAACCAACTTGACATGTTAGACTGATGGGGTTAAGTATCAAATTTAAATGACAACACTTAACCTACTGGACGGAAATCCTAGTTACGCGGTCCTTTTCAGCAGTAACCCACTAGATGTATCATGTTACCCTGGAACTAGGCAGGGTGGGGCACGATTACTGGGCTGATTGTAAGCGACCAGAACGACGGCTGAGTTGGTGTGCCATTGTAGGTTCAGGCGGACTATGGTCATGCACGTAGTCCAGAGTTGAAAAAGCAGGCATTGGGCACCAGTAGGTTTACACTGTGCGTGCTTGATTCGTGTCGGTGGTTGACACCATAGGGCTTGATACACCCTATGGTGGACCTAGCACAGGTGACTACATTCGTGATAGGGCCGTATGACACAGACACATGAACGAGCTAGGACTCGTAGGGAGCCGATCGATTAATAAATCGTTACGTGGAAAAAGAGTGTAGCATAATCCCTAGTGGTCCTAGGTAGCATAAACCCTAATCGAATCTAAAAAACGTTCAATAAGTAGCATAATCCCTAGTGGTCCTAGGTGGCATAAATCCTAGCTGAACACGCGATAGTTCATGATAAGGAAACCTAGCCAGAACAAGGGTGGCAGTCCAAACGATTTTAAGGATGGTGGCACTACGTTGAAGTAGTATAGAAATACGTGATGAAACCCGTACGATATACGACAAGGGACTGTACATATACATTGAAAGGATGATACGAGTTGGGGTAATAGTACAGTTAGTGCAGAGAATATAGGAAATCAAAGAAAATAGTGGAATGGTGAAGCTTAGAAATCTTGCGATGTTATACTTAATAGAAACCTTGCAATGTTATACTTGATTCATCGTGCATGTAGCTTACCTTGTCATCATGCTTATGTTTACTTTCAGTTTATGTATGCCATATTATCTTCATCTGTTTTTATGCTGAAAGCCACTAGGACTTACTCATTCTTTATGACTGACCCAGTTTGTTTCGCCTCTTTTTCTTTCGTCCCCCCCCCCCCCCCCCCCCGCCCCGGTTCGCAGGGTAGGAATACAGCTTAGTTCGGATCTTACCAAGCTCCAAGCCTCTTTCATGTACTGCTTGGATTTATCTTGACTATGGCTTGCTTTGCTATTTTACATGGGGAATGATTTATAACTATGATTTTATGCTTCTTTACTATTGCAAGAATGATTTTGATGTAATGGATTTAGTAGCATTTTGATGTAAAAGGCTTTAGACCTTTCTAGATTTTAAAGCAATGAAATTTGGTTCTTCTTCCGCTGTTTTATATGTTCTGTCTTGTAATATTTCTGTGTATGTTTACCTAGATAATGCTCCATCAAAGCTAGTGCATTCCCTTTGTGAGTGACCCTAGCGGAGGTGGGGTGTTACATTTGGTATCAGAGCAGAAGGTTACCAAACTGGGCAAAAGTTTTTAAAACCTATTGAAATTATTTTCAAAACCATTTACAAAGAAGCATTTTTCAAGAAAAGTTTTATTTTTAAAGGCTATTTCCCAAAGGCCATTAGCATTATCCTTTGTTTCCTTGTTTGAATCCCTTTTCCTTTCTTTCCTCCATCTGTAGTCACATTAGTTCCATCTGTGACTAATCTTATTTCAAGCTTTGTAGGGTTGCCGTGCGATGGAGGTAGTTCTCGAGAGACCTGTTAACACGTTATATAAGAGGGGATAAGAGTGGTTAAGGCGAATGAGGCTCAGAACAAGAAGGTAGAAATGTTTCTATAGGAAAGTCTAGTTTATCTTTTATCCTGTTCGTACCCTTTTTGATTATGGTACATCACATCCTTTTTATTTCTGCTTCGATAGTTGATTCTCTGCACCTTAGTACTAGCATAGTAGAGGATCCTATTTTATTCTCAAATCCTGTTAGGGAATCAGCTCATTTATTCATGACTCATTTGGATTTGGGAATGTCTATGCTAAGTGTTGAGTTTAGATGTAATGCTTATGTTTTTTTTGGGCTATGGGTTGATTCTAGGGATGGAGTGGTTATCCAGTAATGGTGCCATTCTTGAGTATGAAAAGAGGGTAGTTATATTCTTGACTTGCCTTGGTAATGCCCTCGAAGTCTAGTGTAACCCTTAGGGTTCTGCCATGCTTAGTTACCTAGAATCTCTTGATACATCTATTGATCCCGAGTAGTGTTCGCCACTAAGGTGGATGGTTCATTTCGCTTATGCATGAGTTATAGGAAATCACCTTAGTAAGTACATTTGGCAACATGGTTGACGTCTGTTTATTTGCAAGAGATAATCCTTCTGCGTGGAATACCCGATAAACGAGATCCAGGATTCACTAGTGAATTTTGGAGAGCTTGCATGAAACCATGAGTACGCAGTTATGTTTGAGCCGAGTATAGTAGAAGGAGGATAAGGGAAAATGGGATGAGAGACAACAATGAAATGAGTTCCAACTCATATTTTGGAAACAAGAATTAAGAAATTATGAAGTTAAATACGGACAAAGCACAATGGAGTTAAGCTCAAGGAAATGTGACTTAGAAGATTGAAGACTAGATACGCGCATCATATCTCTTTTTAAGAGTATATCCTTGATCCCTCTTTTCCTGTAGAGCTTACTTTCATGCTATCTTTTATGTATATCCTCTCAGTCCTATTCTCAATCTTATTTCTGTTGCAAACCCCATAAGGAGTATGACTCATCTGGTTGTGATATATGTTGGGGTTTGAGGATGTCCGTTGGGTTAACTAAACTTTTTGGGCTTTATAGGATATGGGTTGGTTTTAGGAAGGGATTTCTTGCGACCTAAAAGGAGTTTATCATGCTTGGTTTCCTAGAATCATTTATATTGGTTTTGGGCTGGTGTTTAGGGTACAAAGTTTTTCTTTACTTGCTTCTATCATTCGTTTATACCTTTAGGTAGGAACTAATGGATGTAAACATGTGTTTGAGACATGTTGTGGTTGATGGTTGCAAGTGGTTGCAAGTGGCTGCTAGTGGTTGCTCGTGATTGCATAACACACATTAAGCACTAGATCAGCTCAGACACATTTCCATATTGCATATGCATGAGTGTTTATACTTGTTTATGGATGAAAGTGAATGTGTTGTCATGTGAATGTTGCATATGGATGGATGTTTGAGCACACATATAGTGTTTATGTGACTAGGACTATTTGCATACATGTTGGACTCATTGCACTAAACATATTTTGCATTAAGAAGATCAATCAGGCCTGATCATTTGCATTAGACAAGGAACATATACACACACTTCTTACATATGTTCATACAGCATTAGAAATCTTTTAAGGACAATGGTTGCTTGTGAATGATGGTTGAGTAGATGGTTGATTGGATGGTAGGACACATTCTTCTTAACTTGAAGATTTCGGGGACGAAATCCTTTAAGGAGGGGAGAATGTAACAACCCGAATTTTTATAACATGTTAAAACAAGAAATCAAGGCAGAATTAAATTTTAAAATCAGAATCAGGGGAAACGGGTTACGCCATTGCGTTCATCTCGAAATTTTACATGAAATAGAGTCCAAGTTTTCGAAAATCGGAGTCCGGATGAAGAAGTTATGACCTGTACAAGTTTCAGCAGTTTTCAGGCAGCACTGGACCAGGGGGTCGACCATAGGGTGGACCTATCCCCCCCCCCCCCAGGTCGACCATAGGGTCGACCTACCCCCCAGGTCGACCATAGTGTCGACCTCCCCCCTTACAGGTCGACCTGGTCGGCCTGTTTTGACCCAGAACTCATTTTTGAAGCCTGAGACGTGTTTTGATGGTCCGGATTGATTCTAGGGTTAATCTAAGGGCCTAAACTAGTTGCTACACCTATAGAAACACCCTTACACCTAACCTAATTCATATCAAATCATTCTTACACCATTATGCTGCTAAAATACCACTTGAACCATGGACGCCATCTCCAAATCAAAGTACAAACATTCAAACTCAAATCAATCCAAAGAACAAGGCTTCTACAATGATTCAAGACAATAAATTAACAACGCCGCGACATTTTTACAACAAATTCAGCTCTTAATTCATTAGCCATGCTCTGTAAGTTCTAGTTGTTTTTAGATTTAAACATTTAATTATAATATGGTCATGGAATAAAGCGGAATTGGATTTAAATATGTTTATCGATTCTGATCTATTTCTGTTGCTCCTTGAATCTTGTGTTTTGGGACTTGTCTATCTTTATGCTCATGACAAGTTTATGATCTATTCAACAGTTTTCTTGATTCATAATGACATTATCATCAAGTTGTAATATTTATGCCTATGATGATGTTTTCCTCTGATCTCATTTTTATTCAATTTCTATCTTCCCCAATTTATTTTCTTTCATGAACCTTGGTCAATTTCGGACCTTGGCCTAAAATCGCGATTTGCGTACGATATGTATACGAGGGAATTATGGGATTATTGCCTATATGAATATGATGTAATAATTGGCAACATGAAATTGGATAGTATCATTGTATTTGCAAGTTTGGGAGTGATCTGTAAATTTTGGTATAATGTTGTTATGAAAAAAATTGCATAAATATTATATACATGGAATTTGGCACAAGCAGGATCTATGTAATGTAACATGAGATTTGGTATATATAACATGTAAATAATTTGGCATGAAGTGGGCATACATGAATTAGCATGTAAATTAAATCACGAGTTTGGGACTATGTAAGCTTAAATCAAAAGATTGGGCTTATGTTAATTAGGCATATGTAGAATTGAGAATTTGAACATGAAAGCGATTGTAAACTTGATAATTGGCATAAACATGTATTATGAACTTGGGCAACTGACATGTATTGAAATAAAAAGGATACAGTTTGGGATAATTGCATCATGAATCATGATTTGGGTTTATTGGGTATAAAATTTAATACATGTAATCTTGGCTAGAACTTGATATAGGTAAAATGGCATAAACCTGGCATACATGTAATAGGCAAGAATTGGGCGTATGTAAACTGACTAGGATTGGGTATATATATATATATATATATATAAATTGGCATGTAATTTTGGAACTTGGGCATATGTTTATTAATATGTAAAGTTGGGAATTTGAAACATGAAAATAACTGTGTATTGGATAATTGACTTGAAAACGAACATGAACATTTCTATATGTTAAACACATGAACTGATATTGGGTTTTTGGGTGGAATATGACCATTAATGAACCTTTGACACGAGGTTTGACTTAGTTTGTGGTGTAAATCTGCCCGGAACCGCCCGACAAATCCAGTAGACACAAAGTGTCAGTCTAATGTGAGAGGTCGAAGGTAGAATTGTAGGCGTAACGATTTATGACACGAGGTTAGACCCAGTTTGTGGTGTAAATCTTCCCGGAACCGCCCGGCAAATCCAGTGGCCACAAAATGCACGGTCTAATGTGAGAGGTCATGATTCGTTCGTCATAATGAATGAATTAAGGAATACTAACCATAATAAGACGTGGGTATAGTTAAAGGGTTAGGTCGGATGACATGGAAATTTGACATGTAAATGTGGACCTAACCGGTATGAGTTAAGAACATGTAAAACTTACAAATGTAGGCTTAACCAACATAATAGTTAATCAGACCAATGGGTGGGTTAAGTTATATGGCTAGATTAATGACACTTAACCAATATAACATGACACGTGGCAGGGTTAAGTCAACTTGAACATATAGACACTACAACAAAAATACCCTATTACAACTGTAATTTTACAACTTCCACAAAATGTTAGTTGCGATAGAGGTTTTTTTACAACAGTTTTATTTAGTCAGTTGTAATAGATTAGTTTTCAACATCTCTTTCATTTTGGCAGTTGTTATAGAGGACTTTTACAATAGCTCTTTTTTGCCCATTGTAAAAGATACTTATTTTTGACAACTCTTTTATAGTCTGTTGTAATAGATTTCTAGTACAGCTCTTTTTGTCAGTTGTAAAAGATGTTTTTTTTTAACAACTCCTTTTTGCTCGTTTGTAATAGATGTCTATTACAACTCTTTATGTTAGTTGTAAGAAATACTAAATAATCATTAATTAAATAATCAATAAAACATGCTATTAATAATTATTACCAATAAATATAAAATAAGTTTTAAACAGTAATTATTATTAATGAATATGAATTAACTTTTTAAAATTAATACCAATAATTAAGAATAATATTGATACTTAATCTTTGAAATCCATTATTAATATTTAAGAATCAATAATTAAAAAGTTCTTTTTTAAGTAATACTAATTATAATAATAAATATTATATATGTATATTTAATTACCAATTACTAATAATATTAATGTTCAAGAATAATTAATATTTAATAGTAACCTTGCAGATAAATAATTACTATTGAGTATCATATTATTAGTAATTAATAGTTAATTATAAATAAATAGTAATTAGCACCTAGTTATTGCTATTAAATATTTAATAATTGATAATGGGTAATATATACATAATAATTAACTTTCAATTACAAATATTAAATTATAATTAGGATGTAATAAGTAATAATTAATAAATTAAAATTAAGAAGTAATAACTAATTGTAAATAAGTAATAATTAATTAGTAGTTTTTCTTTTTAATTCGAATTTCTTATTAATTGTTCATATTTCAGAAAACTCATAAATATTATTATTTTTTTGAAAAATATTAAAATTAGTTGTTAGTTACTACTTCTATATGCATTTTAAGGTTTTCTTTAATAGTAATTTTTATTTAACATATACAAGTATTCTTTTGTTTTAAGTAGCAGAAATTTTGTCTTCAACTTATCTTTTCCCACCAAGTTGAATTTTTTTTAGGTATTTTGGCTCCAATTCAAAATTTCTCCCTCCAAGCCAAAATTTTCGCTGCTTCTTTTCTGCAAACTAAGACTGTAGGCCCGTATTTCCCTATCCACCAATATTTTTTATTCCTTTTTATCGTACGCTCTTTCCACTTCCCAAGGCTCATCGATTAAAAACAAACCATTCTTACATTTTCTACTTTCCTTAGATCTGGAATAATATATGCCTTCCAATCAAAACAAATTCTCCCTTAAAATTACTCTTCATCGCATTGAAAAATAAATTGATTCTCAAAATATTCGCATCCGCTAGGCTCTTCATTCTTTGATATGGCTTTTTTGCATGAATCGCCACGTCCTTAATCGGATCTAGACATGTTTCGGTCGTTGCCTTAGTCGGTAGATCTGAAAAGTTGCACTCTTTGTCTAAATCCAGCATTTGTTGATGTCGAGATCCCTACTACTATGCCGCCTTGAGGTTCGTTTGTGCCTCAGACAGTAAAATTTGTTTGTATTTTGATTTTGCATTATTTTATCTTGATTTTGCAGTATTATGTTTTGTTTTTGCAGTATTTTGCGATGGCAATTCGGTTTTAGCTGCGGTGGTCAGGTTTGTGCTATCGATTTAGTCGTTTGTTGAGCTGTTTTGGTCGATGGATTCATGAGGAGGGGTGTTGAGTTTTTTTGGTTGATGGATGCGTGAGGAGGGGTGTTGAAGAAGAAGAAGAAGTGATATTTGAACTGGAAGGGAAGGAGAAGCTGTACGGCGAACGTTTGGTACTTCTTGAGATGGGTTCCTACCTTCCAGGCTTTTGGATGTATAAACTGTTTACATGGTTTAAACATTTAGTGATAGTCTCCTACGATAGTATTATTTGATGAAATAGAATTTTTGCTATTGTGTTACTGAATGTTCTTTAAAGGATATTAATGCTTATATACAGTGGTTTTGAATAATATTGTCTATTAGGAGACTCCACTGCACATTCTGGTGCCTTGAGGACCATGGAATTTACTGGCTTGATGAATTTCAAGAAAAAGCGAGGAAAGACAGAAAAGGTATTTGGCAGTATGGCGACTTCCCCTCCGATGATGAAGAGGTTGTTCCGACAAGAAAACCAATAAGAAGTCGAGCTAAATAATGTTAAGAGAGAGGAGTTCATAGGTAAAATTGATGTCTTTGTTTATTTAAATAATTTATTAGATCATGGGTTAATTTTAAAATTTTGTTTTACCATGTAATAATCTTTATTCTTCCTATCAAATAAGTTTCCCTTCGTGGGAGTCAATATGTTATTTATACATGGTGGTATAGTATATTTTGGATTAAAAAAAAGTGGCTAGTTTTATCCACAGTGGTATAGTTATTTATACACAGTGGATTAAAGAAAAAGAGGATGGTTTTATTTATCCAAAGTGGTATTGATTTGCTGGTGATGCTAATGCAGGAGGAGCTAGTTTGAATGGTGAATAGGAGCTGGTTAGTTTTAAATGGTGGACAGAAGCCAGTTTTGAGATGGTGGTGTATAGTGGATCAAGTTTTGTAGTGATTGTCGTGGGTTTGTGATGTGAAGATTATTTCTAGTGGTCCTACGACGAAGCTAGAAAATAAAATATGATTTTGGAAGTTGCTAAAGTGGTTTGGAAATTGCTGTAGAGCTTAGTTTTCATTTTTCATAATAAAATTCTTTGAGTTGTAGTTTTGAGTTGTTTTATAGTAGGGAATGTTGTTTAGATTGATTTTTTGTAGCTAATGACAAGTAATTTATAAAATGCAATTGTTTGTTATAAATGTTTCTTAGTGTAATCCTTGATTTGTTTATATTGCATTGTTAATCCTATTACATTGTTTATGCTTATTTATTTTGCAGAATATTTTTAGAATTCCTTTTGTTTTTGCATTTTTTGAACTATAACAAAAAATAGCTGTGGAATTTAGCATAGCAAAATAAACAATTATAAAAAAAATTACAACTGCCAGAAACAGTTGTAAAAAAACTTTTTACAAGTGTTAGAAGCAGTTGTAAACTGAACTTTTACAACTATCAAAGATTGTTGTAAAAATTTTTGATGCTATTACAACTTGGGATATAAGGACTGGCGGGTGCCTGTTGTAATAGATCTATTACAACTATTTTTGACAGTTGTGAAATAGTGTTTTTGTTGTAGTGAGATAATACTTAACCAACTTAGCATGATACGTGGGCGGGTTAAGCCATGAACCACATGAATATACTTTGCCAATTGGACACGATGATTTGATAGGGTTAATTCATGAACCACTTGAATATACTTAACCAATTTGACACGATGATTTGATAGGGTTAAGTCATGAACCACTTGAATATACTTAACCAATTTGACATGATGATTTGATAGGGTTAAGTCATGAACAGCTTGATTATACTTAACCAATTTGACACGATGATTTGATAGGGTTAAGTCATGAACCGCTTGAATATACTTAACGAACTGGACACATGATTCGTAGGGCTAAGTCATGAACCTGAACGACAACATTTAGCCAATTTGACATGACACGTAGGCGAGTTAAGTCACGAACTTGAATGACAACACTTAACCAACTTGACATGCTAGACTGATGGGGTAAAGTCTCAAATTTAAATGACAACACTTAACCTACTGGACGGAAACCCTAGTTACGCGGTCCTTTTCAGCAGTAACCCACTAGATGTATCATGGTACCCTGGAACTAGGCAGGGTGGGGCACGATTACTGGGCTGATTGTAAGCGACTAGAACGACGGCTGAGTTGGTGCGTCATTGTAGGTTCAGGCGGCCTATGGTCGTGCACGTAGTCCGGAGTTGAAAAAGCAGGCATTGGGCACCAGTAGGTTTACACTGTGCGTGCTTGATTCGTGTCGGTGGTTGACACCCTAGGGCTTGATACACCCTATGGTGGACCTAGCACAGGTGACTGCATTCGTGATAGGGCCGTATGAAACAGACACATGAACGAGCTAGGACTTGTAGGGAGCCGATCGATTAATAGATTGTTACGTGGAAAAAGGGTGTAGCATAACCCCTAGTGGTCCTAGGTGGCATAAACCCTAATCGAATCTAAAAAACGTTTAATAGGTAGCATAATCCCTAGTGGTCCTCGGTGGCATAAATCCTAGTTGAACACACGGTAGTTCATGATAAGGAAACCTAGCCAGAACAAGGGTGGCAGTCCAAACGATTTCAAGAATGGTGGCACTACGTTGAAGTAGTATAGAAATACGTGATGAAACCCGTACGATATACGGCAAGGGACTGTACATATACATGGAAAGGATGATACGGATTGGGGTACCGGTACAGTTGGTGCAGAGAATATAGGAAATCAAAGAAAATAGTGGAATGGTGAAGCTTAGAAATCTTGCGATGTTATACTTAATAGAAACCTTGCAATGTTATACTTGATTCATCGTGCCTGTAGCTTACCTTGTCATCATGCTTATGTTTACTTTCAGTTTATGCATGCCATATTATCTTCACCTGTTTTTATGCTGAAAGCCACTAGGACTTACTCATTCTTTATGACTGACCCAGTTTGTTTCGCATCTTTTTCTTTCGTCCCCTCCCCCCCCCCCTCCCTAGGATCGCAGGGTGGGAATACAGCTTAGTTCGGATCTTACCAAGCTCCAAGGCTCTTTCATGTACTACTTGGATTTATCTTGACTATGGCTTGCTTTACTGTTTTACTTGGGGAATGATTTATAACTATGGTTTTATGCTTCTTTACTATTGCAAGACTGATTTCGATGTAATGGATTTAGTAGCATTTTGATGTAAAAGGCTTTAGACCTTTCTAGATTTTAAAGCAATGAAATTTGGTTCTTCTTCCGCTGTTTTATATGTTCTGTCTTGTAATATTTCTGTGTATGTTTACCTAGATAATGCTCCACCAAAGCTAGTGCATTCCCTTTGTTTGTGACCCTAGCGGAGGTGGGGTGTTACATGTATAAATAGGTTTGGCTATTGTACGGGTTTTAGGGTATACAAATTCTTAGATATAGGATATATATATTTATTATGTATATATATTTGTTTTATTCCCACATAGGATAGAAGTATAATTATTTACGATTAGATATAACTTCACCGCTATTCATGCTAACGTTAAATAAACGTGCCGAAATATCTGAACTCCAAATTCAACAAAAACAGACACGCTGTTACGTCTTAATTACGGATCAAATTGAATTAATTTTGTTGAAAACGGAGACTATTTGCAAATTGGATATTTTAAAGGCATATAATTAATTAACGATTTCCATAACGACTATTTCAAAATTTGATTTAGTCGTAACTAACAATCTATAACACGAAATCTGGATTTTCCTCTTCAATATGAAAATTATAGTCAACACGATCCTAACATTTCTTGTTTTATAGAAATCAGACTTATATCGAATTCGGTATATTCAGTTGAAGTTCAAAACTCCATATTACGAACTGTCGTGCCATTTCGAGCTCGATTTAAAATATATACAGATTTAACGTTCTAACTTCGTTTTAATAACGAATTAAATATTAAAATCCCATTAATACTCCAAATAAAAATATTTAAAATAATAAATTAAATAAATATTTGATTACCAAAATACGGGTCGTTACAGGAGATCACACCAAAGGACAGACAATGGCCAAGAAGATATTGCAGTATGGCTACTTTGGCCTACCATAAATCGGGATGCAACTGACTAATCACGACGCTGCGACAAGTGCCAAAATTTCACAAAGATTCCCAGGGCACCCCCAGCCAGCTTACCTCGATGGTGAGCCCGTGGCCGTTTGCTGTATGGGAGATATATATCATTAGAAGTCTTCCAATCGCCAAAGGAAGGGCAAAATACGCAATCGCGGCCGTGGACTACTTTAAAAATGGGTGGAAGCTGAACCATTAACCACGATCACGATGAAATGGGTATTAATTTCATTGTCAGAAATATCATTTGCCGATTTGGAATCCCTAAAGTCATCATTACCGACAATGGAACTCAGTTCTATAGCACGAAGTTCAAAGATTTCTGTCAAAAATACTACATTGATAAAAGATACACTACTGTGGCGCATCTGTTATCGAATGGGCAAGTAGAACTGAACAAAATCATCAAGTCCATTCTAAAGAAGCGATTGGAACGAGCAAAAGCCATGTGGGTTGATGAATTGCCTCTGCCCCTGTGGGCCTACAGGAGAGATACAAGTTGGCTACTGACCACACTCCCTTTTCACTGCCATTCGGATCAGGAGCGGTCATTCTAGTAGAATTGGAAGTCTCCTCACACATAATAACATACTATGATCCGTTGGCAAATAATGCGTTTCTCCTCAAATCCTTGGACATGATTGAAGGGAAAAGATATGAAGTGGACTTGAGTTCCTCGAGGTACTGGCACCAGGTTGCTCGATACTACAACAGGAAAGTTCGACCCAGAACCTTTGAGCCTGGCAACCTGGTATTGAAGCGTGTCTTTTCGACCCCCTCCTTCTCAGGCCCAAAATGGGAGAGACCCTTTGTCATTCAGCGGAGGCTTGACAAAGGAGCTTTCTAGCTAACAACTGTCGATGGCGATGATATCCCTAGAGTATGGAATTCCCATCATCTGTGGCACTACCTGACTTGAGCTTTGTATTAATTATTTTGGTTTTCAAACTATGTAAAATGGTATGACTTGCCTGAAACAATCTAGTTGATATAAATAAAAGATTATAAAATGAACATTGGCTATGATTTGGTGGAACCATTATAAAAATATCGTGTGTTATTTACCATTCTTGCATTTATTTTTCCATGTTTTGTGATTGTTTTGATATGTGATTTGAAGTTGTGATGTAATTGGTTGGTGTCGGACCTACGCGAAAGGGATGATTCACCCCTGTATGAGGCTCATTCAATCCCCGCTTGAACAATCAGATTTAAATCCATGGTCGATCGAAGTTTAATTGGCTAACTTCGAGCTCTATATCAACACCCAGGGCGATGGTTTTCACTTTGTGAACCAAAGTGAGGACATGGTGCCCAAGCAATGCATCCTCTCCACCCCACAATTCGACAAAATGGGAGAGATTGGACTAGAAAGAGGGGCACCTCTATCCTTAAATCAAGGATTAAGAGGTAGCACTCCACTGGCAGGTGTGATACGACCGCTTGCCTAACGAGCTCCATATGCCAGAGAGAAGCATGGAATATAGATTAAAATTGAGTTCGACAACGACACTCGAGCTGGTAGAATCCCGCTCTTGGAAATATAGTGCAGAAGAAAAGACGGGGTGAATGGCATGGTCGTTCGCCTGATTTACTCAAAAACTCTCTATTTGAGAGTGAGTATAAAAGTAGGCGAGATTGATGCACCACGATTAAAGATCGCCTTAACCACACTCTAACCTAGGCATACGACATGAGAGTATAAAGGCACTGAGACCACGTGCCGAAGGAAATAGGTTCCTACCCCCACCGAAGGATTGAGGGCAAAACTGAAAGTTGAGCCCGCACTCCCCACATAAGGATTAAGGATAATAGAATATCGCTTCTAATCATTCTCGAACAAGCCTTGGCCAGGCAGATTATTCAAGATTGATTGGGGGCATATACATATCACACCATTATGATAATTGCAATGTGAAATGTTGTTTATTACTTAGTTTAGTAGTAATTTTTTGATTGTAGAAATTTTGATATTTGATTTGCAAAGATGTTGAACATAAGTCTTGGTTTGATATGTGATGTGATTTAGTGTTTATTACTTAGTGTAGTAATGTTTAGATTACAAGTACATTCAATTAAGGCAGATAATAAATTAGAAAACATATGATATTACAGGAATACTACTTTATTTATCGAATACATATTTATACAAGACAACTGGTCTAAAACGCGAGGGCCGCACTCGCAACAACAACCATAGGCCAGTGGAAAACAAAAATAAATTAAGAAAAACCTCTACTTAGGCTTGGGAGAATTCTTGGCTTTCTTGGCTTCCTTGAGTTTCTGCTTCTCCTCCTTTTCAGCGTCAGTGAGAATACGCTTTTTCTTCTTCTTCTCAGAGGGAGGATCTATCGAAACAACAGAGGACTTGGAAGCCAATTCTCCAGTGGTTGATCAAGATAGAATTTTGATGGTTATTTTGCCATCGTAATGAACTACTTGGTGGGGATCGAACGAGATAAGCTCTTATTTCTTTTTAGCCTTTAGGAGATTGATTGACATAGAAATGTGTTTATTTTATGCTCTTATTTCTTATCTTTTGTATATAAATAAATATTACTTGGATATTGTTTTGTTACTTTTACAGATATTCCAACCCAGCCCGCATGCAACCAAAAAAGTAGAGAAATGGAGATCAGATTGCTATATATTTACATTTTGAAGAATTGTAGATGAAGATCCCACATCTAGTTGCTGTTGGACAAGAAAAAAATTGATAAAAAGGCTTTGCACATCACAAATCAATGAAGAAGTGTCAAGGAAGCAAGAGGAAAAGAGAAAAGGCCCAAATTTGCTTTATTTATCTAAGGCCCATTTATGTTTCTTATTGTAAACTCTCTTGTGATTTCCCTAAGGCCCATTTATCATAGTATTAGGGTTAGGGTTTGGTTATCCCCTATATATACCCTTGTAGTATCATTGTAGCCACCATCCTATATCTCATTCTATTATCTTCTTCATTAATAAAACTCATTTTTCTTTTTCTTTTATGCAATTTTCTATTTCTTAGCAATTAGTGTTGTCTACACGATTAGATTCGGTAGAACACTATTTGTATTTTGCATTTCTTTTCATTAGTGATTGACCGTCTGATTAGATTCAGCGGTAATCCTAATTTTATTCTTGTTGTTATTTATATTCTGCACTTTTATTTTCTGTATTTTAATCGCGTTCATAGGTTAAATTGGATTTGATTAGATTTGAATCTGATTCATAGTTTCATTGCTTTTCCATTGAAATTGTGATTTGATCGTCGGTTCAGTTAGATCTGTTCTGAATCAAATTACAGTTTTAAATTTTGTTTTGTTTTATTTTCCAAATCAACCTCCAAAGTTTTGTCTAACTCGCCCAAGAGATTAGATAAATAATTTAATTTTAATTTACCTCCCTGTGTTCGACCTGTATGCTACACACCTGTGCGCTTGCAGAATTTTATTACAAATGTCGCGCTTTTCTGATTCATAGATTAGCGACGATCAAGTTTTTGGCGCCGTTGCCGGGGAGGTAACAATTGAATTTTATTATTTATTTAATTTCTGATTCGTGTTAGTCTTGTTTATATTTTCCTTTTTTTTCTCTCTTGCATATATATATATAATAAAAAAAAATCTTGATTGGCTTGATTTGGTATTATTTATTGGTATCGTAATCCTCCAAATAAGAAAAAAAAAATCTTGCCATATTTTTGTTTAATTTCTTTCCATTTTTTTTCTTCCTCTCGCTTCTTTCCAATTGTCTATACATTGATTTACGCTCTTTTTACATTTTTTTTCTCCCTCTTCTCTCTTACAATCTTCTGAAAAAAGAAAAAAAAATACATGCTAAATTTCACTGATTTCATTGCCTTTCCTTGCTTTTGTTTCTTCCTTTGTACAAATTTCCTTCTTGCTTTACAAGCCTAAAAAAAAAAACCCCTTTCAATTTTCCTATTTCTTTCCTTTCTTCAATTCCTTTCCGATCTTTTTCTACATTTGTTTCCTTTCTATTTCTTTTCTTCTTTTACAAGTTTCAATTAAAAAGAAAAAAGTTTCCTTTGTAAAATTTCTGCTCTCCACAAACACCACCAACTTCTGTTCACACGCACAAATACCAATCACCTCCACCACCATATCAAACATATCTCCCTTTATCCATCCTTACTCCAATCTCTGCTCCACTCCGACCACACAAACACCGACATCCTCCTCTTCAATCAACATCGCACCTGAAAACCAACCCAAAATTTCACGCATCATCAACCAAAAAAAAACAAACAAACAACTTCATCACATCAATTTCACCATAAACCCACTGTACCAGTTCTGCCATTAGCTTCGACAATTCAAACCTGAACAGCATCGACCATAATCTTCACGAACGTTTACCTATAGCACATAACTCACGCAGACTCCAAATCGCAGATAAAAATTTCCGAACATCGACGGAGAACAATTTTCGACCATTTGACAGTACCCGAATCCATCCTCACCCACCGCACTGCACTCCACAAACATCCCGTACACTTCTGAACCATCATCACAGTCTCCCCATTCATCACAATATCCTGATGGCACCAACCTTTCACCAATTCAACATCTACTTTGAATAACCCTTCTTGTACCCAGCAATTCAAACCATTCTCACCACCTTATTCACCACGCTGCAAAATCCACACTTCATCAGACCATCTCGCACCCCAATCAGATCGGCTCAGTAGACCGAAATTCACCAAACCCAACTCGAACTGCACTGCTGCAAACCCAACTCCCCTCTTCCATTAACGTTCTTCCCCTGACAACCATTCCCCATCATCTTGCCAAATTCTTTTCACCAGTTCGGACAAAACAATCCGTCCATCCGCACAAACCCCCTTTCAACTTTAACGTTTCCAAAACCGTGTCATCATAACCCCCACGTACACCCTCCTGTCCTCACGCTACAGCCGCATCCCTATCACAAACCACCAAACCCTCCATCAATTATCCCACACGCAAACCATACACAAAGCCTCCTTTTCCCATACCATCTCGTAAACAACGTTGAAGCGACCAGAACTTCCCCGGTCTCCGAAGAGATGAGAAAGAACGAATTACTGTGAGGACAAGACAAATCAGAACACATACAGAAGAGCATTTCATTGTATATTACAACAATGCACCAGATTACAAGAATATACAGAGTATAAATGAATAATACACAGAAATAACAGAGATTTAAATTACATAGCAGCGGAAAATAATACAATACACAACTAGAAGTAGATATACGGATACAAAGCTTTCCGGATATCGTTCCAGCTGTAAACCAGGATCCTGTGAATAAAAATTTGCAAAACCAAAACTACTAGCTGCCCGTGTCAAAAATAGGGGCATCCAGAGTTTAGGTTAAAACAATAAACTCCAGGTCAGTCATGTGACTGGTGTGAGAACTAAAACAGTTTTTAATCTTTATTTTCAATCATTGGGTAAATCAAGGGACCACGCCGTATAACACGGAACGGGTTTCCTCCCAAGAATACCAGTGCATAAAACAACAACGCAATGCTAAATAAAGAAAAATGAAGCTGTTATAAGACCCAGGTCCTATCACACAATGCAACGCAAGCCGGGGGATAGGGTTTTACCTTATAACAGCCAAGAATGCTTGATACGTTTAAAACAAATCATTTGATACTATTATAAGTGCATAGTGTATAAAACAACTTCAAATCATAAGTATCAATCATAGGCGGCATGAGTGCCCCATCCCACTATGTCGCCATACTAGGCTCTACAAATAAAACCGCAAATGTCACGTATTTGGAAATTGGATTTCCGTCTATGAACCGAGGCAAAAGATAGTCCTCAACCGATTCGTGACTCTCTAGCCCGAGCCACAGGCAAGCGCGCAGGCAAGCCTTTAGATCGTCAGGGCCGGTCCACCGATGTGGATTATTATGCCTAAACACTACGTTTCCCCACCCTATGGGGTGTAAGTCTGGTCCGTCTGCCGACCAGAATGCATCGGCCGAAACCGATATAACCGAGGCGCCTCGCAACAGCAACAACCACATAAGTCAAACTCGTCAGGGCGTGTAAAACCACTGACGCCACTTCTAACTAGAAAGAAACGCATGCCCTCCCTGAGGTCCGTCTCCCGTTTTTGGTTCACAACCGAGGTGCGAGGCTCGCGAATTCACGTTACACAAAGCTGTGCCACACAGGCTGTGCTTTGATCATCACCACAAGACTTTGCTTTTCAACAGAAGCCTCGATCATTTGCCACTTAGGCATGCCACACAGGCAATTCACTCCATGCGTTTGATATCCATCAATATATAACCCCTGAGCTCGTACGTCTCAGAGAAGGGCGTTAAGCAAGAGAATAAATTCTCCGCCGCCAAACAGATATATATTTAATAGAAATCAAACACACATACTAAAATCCAATGTCAGACACACAGTCCATTTACGAGTCCGTTCTGGGTCTGAACGAAACCGGAGGCACCTAGTACCCCGCATATCCATCGATCTCCAAGTACGTCTGGACGATCACCAACTGTTTCCATCTTCTTGGGTGTACAGCCCAATCAAGATCATCAGTTATCACCCAACCGACATGAAGACTTCCGGTCTTCGACCACCGTCTTCATCTTCGACACCACGTCGAATCAGTTATTCAGAATGGGATAAACCCGGTCTTTCTGAATAACTCGCGTATATTTTATAAAAGTGTTACACAAACACAACATACGCCTCATTCCAATTCAGAATATTCTTTTATTCAAATATTCCTATATTTTGGGAAAAGTTCCCATTAATTTTATCCAAGACAAATTCTTTAAATTTATTCTTCAATCTCCTTTGAATATCAATTCAAACTAGTCGGGATTAGCGAACCACACCGAAGTAATCATTTATTTTATTTCCCAATCCCAACCTATTCATCCCATGAAGTAAAACTGGTTATACTTCATATCTAACACCACGGTGTTATCGGTAAATTCAATTACCATTTCACGTTCAAATCTAATTAAAGATTTAACTATCGCCTGGAGCAAAACTAGTGATGCTCCATTTTCGATCATTTCAATCTAATTAAAGATTCATTAAAACTCCACTTAGTTTTAATCTTCGACTGGGTTAAAGAATCAGTGTCATTTAAAACACGGTTCACGGTAAACCCAAAATCACATTCCTTAATTATCGGGTTAAAGAACGAGTGTTATTTAAAACACTGTCCACGATAAACCCAAAAATCAATATCAATTCAATTCCAATTAAATATCATTTAATTGGTACACTTCATTAAATCTAAATAAAAAGATTTAATCTTTTCTCAACTGGGTTCAAGAACAGTGTTAATGAAGACACCATTCACGACAAACCCAAATCACATTCGATATTAAATACAAGGCTCTGAATAGAAAATATATCGGCTTATATTCAATATCAAATTCTACGATTAACAAATGTCGTGCTGGAAATAACGATATGGATATATATCTTTCAAATTTCCATAACCACATCTGCATAATCACGAATTCCAACATCGAAATATCCCGAAGACAATTTCGATTCAAATCCACTCCAATGCAATCATTGGAAATTATGGTTATTTTTAAAACCCTTTTCTAATTCAATTTATTTATTTAAAAATAAATAGAATTATATTTCTAGTTCAAAACTAGTTCATTTCGATAAAAATCTATTTTTATCTTTTCAAATATGGAGTTTTTCATCCCAATTCTTTCTAATCATTTCTTATGATTTTACACAAATTATTACTATTTTTAATAATTTTCTCAAGGCCCGTACAGTCGATTTCCATCAATGGCCATCGAACTGCACTTATAGCGACCTTTTTCAAATTTGATTTGGACATAATTCCAAATCCAACCGTTAGATTTCAAATTTCTAATATTCGTTAGATAGCTCTTTTCGATACGAACCCAACGGTTCCGGTTTTAGGAGAATCCGACGGTCGGATCTCCCGCAATGTGCGTTTGAAATAAATGGTCGAAATTCACGAACTGCCGCGGCGCGGCGCGTTCTATTCAGGCCATTATATTATATATATAATATATATTTCGTCGATTTCTATTCAAAACGAATTATATAAATAGTTTTAAAATCGTTTCAAAACCTATTTCAACTTCCATTTCAATTCAAAGCAAAATTGAATTCTTCTTTATAAATTCGTTTCAAAATTCATTTCTATTCAATTCAAATTTCTATTCAATTTGAATTCGTTTTCAATTCAATTCATTTCGAAATCGTTTTCAATCCAATTCAATTCGAAATCGTTTTCAATTCACTTTGAATTCGTTTTCAATTCAATTCATTTCGAAATCGTTTTCAATTCAATTCATTTCGAAATCGTTTAAAATCGATATAAATATCGTTCACGTCAAAATGGCGTCAAACTAATCAACACGACTTCATAAATTTCTATTTTCAAATATTCTATTTCAAATATTTCTATTTCAAATATTTCCATTTCTAAACTGGAATGAGGCCCAATCAATTACCATATAAAATTAATTATATGGATTTTCACACAACACATGTATATAATAGCATTGAAAAATGATCAACCATCAACCAAAGTGCACTACACTGTATAAGCATCAAATATAGATATCTAACGCTTATAACAGCCTGTCAATCGATCGATCGACATATTTAATCAATTAGGATGAGTGAACTTCAAATTTCATCCCAACACCCGTGTGGGGTTTTCAAACAATCAAACACAGATTTTAGTTGTGCAGTTGGGCGATGTGTAAAGTTTATCGTCCCAATCAATGTCAGTCAAATCAGTGTACATAAACAAACCGTCCGGTTTGTAAATGAATACTTTATTTTGTTCACTTCACTATTTTCATATTCACGTTAAAAATTATATTTTTAACGATAAAACATTTTATTTCAACCTATGAATTTCTATTCAATTCATTTATTCAATAAAATGATATTTTTATTTTTCTAACATATTTTAGAAAATTTCGGTGGCATAACGGCACGATACTAGAAACGGGACAAGGCCTAGCCTAATCCCCGGTCTAGTGAAGGCCCACGCCATTCACACATCAATCATATCAATTTTATTATGCAAACCACAAAATTTGGAGTAAGAGTCTAACCTAGCCTTACTCCTTCGCCTTATAACGGCGCACATCTAATCCTAACCAATTTATCGATTCGATTTTTCACACCACAAACCACATTCAAACCAATATCACAATCAATAACCAAACAGTCAAACAAACAAGTCCATGGTCTGTGGACGATTGTGTCGGGTGCTACTAAACACCGTCTGCATCCTAGTATATATATATAACTAGAAAATAAATTTGAAAGGTGAGAAATTCTCACCGAAAGCTATCCAATACCACGACACTCCTATTGTAGAGATCTTCGTCGTTCTTGCCCCTTGCCACTTTCTTCGCCCGTATTCTCTACATATGTAAAAATCGAATTTTTACTTCGCTATTCAATATATAAAAATCGAATTTTTTTACTTCGCTATTCAATATATAAAAAATCGAATTTTTTTACTTTGCTATTCAATATATAAAAATCGAATTTCTACTTCGCTATTCAATATATAAAAATCGAATTTCTACTTCGCTATTCAATATATAAAAAATTGAATTTTTACTTTGCTATTCAATATATAAAAATCGAATTTCTACTTCGCTATTCAATATATAAAAATCGAATTTCTACTTCGCTATTCAATATATAAAAATCGAATTTCTACTTCGCTATTCAATATATAAAAATCGAATTTCTACAACGCTACTATATAGATAAAAATTATATTTTTATCACGCTATTTTCTATATAAAGATTTCGCCTTTTTAAATTTAAAGATTTCACCTTTTTAAATTTAAAGATTTCACCTTTTTAAATTCAAAGATTTCACCTTTTTAAATTTAAAGATTTCACCTTTTTTAAATTTTCAATGATTTCACCTTTTTAAATTTCAATGATTTCACCTTTTTAAATTTCAATGATTTCACCTTTTTAAATATTCAATTGAAATCAAAGAAAACCTATATTCTAAATCAAAGAAAATCTATATTTTTACTATGCTATGTTATATTCCTAAAATGTAAAAATTATATTTTTAACTCTCTACTTAACCAAAAATCATATTTTTACATCTTCTATATAGTAAAGACTATATTTTTAATACTTTAAAAATATCAAAATCATATTTTTAATTCTTTAAAAATATAAAAATCATATTTTTAACTGAATACAAACTTTTCTATTTTAAAGATCAAATCTTTTTCTTTTTAAAGTTTAAACCTTTTTCTTTTTAAAGTTAAAACCTTTTTCTTTTTAAAGTTAAAACCTTTTTCTTTTTAAAGTTAAAACCTTTTTCTAAAAAATCAGTTTTAAATCATTTTAAAATCGGTTTTCTTTTCTGTTTTAAATAAAAATAAAAATAAAATAAATAAATTGAAAAAACTTACAGGGGGGGCGCTTTCCACCGTTGAACTTCGAAGGGGGGGGGGGATCCAGCGCCGCCGAGGTCTGAAAAAAGGGGGGGGGGAAAGGGTATCGCAGTGGAGGTCGGCGGAGGTGGGGGAAGCGGCAGCAAGAGGAGGAAGGAAGAAGAGGGGGGCGGTGGTCCTAGGGTTCGCGGATGAAGGTGGGGGTCTGGGCAGGGGCGTCGGAGCCAAAGGGGGAGGGTCGCGACTTCGACGTGGGAGGAGGAGGAGGAGAGGGCGAGGCTGGGGTCTCGTCGGGGGTAGGTGGCGTCACTCCTTGGCGCGGTGGCCGCTGCGCCTCCGTCCTCCGTTCGCGTTTTTTTTTAATTCGATCAGAAATGAATTGGGGGGGGGGGGGGGCAAATCGTGTTAAAGGGGAGAGAAGGAAATTTAATTTTATTATTTTATTTAATTATTTTAATTAGCAAAAAGTTGACTTCTACATACGACCTCGAAACGAGGCCCACCGCCTGTCGTCTATAGCGTTTTACTCCCATTCCGAACCCAATGGGATATATATCGCAAGCTGATTTGATCGTTACAATCAGTTTCCGTTGAATTTACATTTAAATCATTTTATTGAATTTTAAACGTACATTTCAATTTACCGGGGTCACATACTAAGTAGAAAAATTCCTGAAAAATATTTTCTAGCTTCGTATTGACGATACGGTCCTAACAAAACTAGTTTCGTCGAATTCTGAGACCGTATGAAAAATGGCCAATTTCCAGTCGATTAAAATCAACTGAAACTGGTCAAATGCGTCTTCCTTTGCCACGCTCACATATTGAATCGAAAAATTATGAAATTTGAAACCTAGCAATAACTTGACACTGCGGACCCAACAAAACTGGTTTCGTCGAAATCCGAGGTCGTTTGCAAAATGCCAATTTTTAAGGGCCTGAATTCCATAGCGACTATTCAGAATTTTCAACTGGACATATCTTTTGATTCCCGATATGAAATCTTGATTTTTCGGATTCGTTGGAAAGATATTCACTATTAGATTCCATTATTTTTGGTTTCACTAAAATCCGGATTGTTTTGCACCCGGTACATTCAATTGAAGTTTGAAATCGAATTATCGAACTACCGCGCCATTTTCAATTCTATTTATAATTATATATAAATATTTATATTCTAACGACGGCGTATATAATATATACGTTCAAATTATATTCAAAATAAATTTTCCCGTCGATATTATTTAAAATAATTCATTTTAAATAATCAAAATTCGCTAAAATTGCCAAAATAAAAAATTTCAAACTGGCTCGCATTTTACCGGTTGTTACAATCTCCCCCACTTAAAACTTTTCGTCCCCGAAAAGGAACAAAGTCGAAAGTGGTTTGATTAACGAACTCTACGCTCGATCTGGCTTCCATTCTCCAACTCTTTAGTTTCTGAGAATTTTCAAAATTTCAAAAATTTGGCTAACACCCTAAATTTTCGAAAAATTTCGCCATAACCTCCCCTGCAATGGGAGCATCGGGGAATTTCAAATAGCTTCCCCGGTCCTTCAGATCTCAAAAAGAAAAAAAAGAAAAAGCCAAGCGGCTAGCCAATAGGCTCATAAAATCATCATCACCCAAACAAAACAGTAAATTATGTAGTAAACATGTACCTATTTGTCGGGCAAACAAATTTTATTCTTCGGCTCTAGCCTCCTTGCTATGACCTGCTCAATGATATATATGTATATGCAAGCAAATGCGACCAATTTTCAATACAATTCAATATTTGATCAAATTAGGCATAATGGTTAAAATTATCAAACAAATAAACAACCAACACAAACATCAGTCAATTTGTGAGTTATCATTTGAAATTCATAACTTTGATACATATACAAAAAAAACATGTTTTGATGCCAAATCACAACAATTAGCCCTATCTAATTTTTGGTTCTCACACCAGTCAATAGGAAATATATAGATATCACACCTTCGAAACACGAATACCAATTCTGAGGATGTTCGAACTATCATCAGAATCATCTTCGGGCGACTAGAGTGTGATTCTATATCTATCCAGTATATTAAAACTTCGAATATACGCTAGCTAGGCGCATACGCAAAATCTTTATATATTGGACTGTCCTAATCAATATAAATAAATAATCAAATACGTATAATTGATTTAAATTTTCAAAACAAAAATTTGTTTTCACTTTCAAAAATATACTCTTCACACTCGTTCTAGGATGCTACTGATCCCATCTCTAACGAGTCATTCCATTGGATATTACTAATCCAATATCTGATGAATTCTTTCGTACGGTTCTAATGTGCCTTATTCTCTGCTTTGTAAACCAAAGCTCTGATACCAAATGAAGCGACCCGAACTTCCACGGTCTCCGAAGAGATGAGAAAGAACGAATTACTGTGAGGACAAGACAAATCAGAACACATACAGAAGAACATTTCATTGTATATTACAACAATGCACCAGATTACAAGAATATACAGAGTATAAATGAATAATACACAGAAATAACAGAGATTTAAATTACATAGCAGCGGAAAATAATACAATACACAACTAGAAGTAGATATACGGATACAAAGCTTTCCGGATATCGTTCCAGCTGTAAACCAGGATCCTGTGAATATAAATCTGCAAAACCAAAACTACTAGCTGCCCGTGTCAAAAATAGGGGCACCCAGAGTTTAGGTTAAAACAATAAACTCCAGGTCAGTCATGTGACTGGTGTGAGAACTAAAACAGTTTTTAATCTTTATTTTCAATCATTGGGTAAATCAAGGGACCACGCCGTATAACACGGAACGGGTTTCCTCCCAAGAATACCAGTGCATAAAACAACAGCGCAATGCTAAATAAAGAAAAATGAAGCTGTTATAAGACCCAGGTCCTATCACACAATGCAACGCAAGCCGGGGGATAGGGTTTTACCTTATAACAGCCAAGAATGCTTGATACATTTAAAACAAATCATTTGATACTATTATAAGTGCATAGTGTATAAAACAACTTCAAATCATAAGTATCAATCATAGGCGGCATGAGTGCCCCATCCCACTATGTCGCCATACTAGGCTCTACAAATAAAACCGCAAATGTCACGTATTTGGAAATTGGATTTCCATCTATGAACCGAGGCAAAAGATAGTCCTCAACCGATTCGTGACTCTCTAGCCCGAGCCACAGGCAAGCGCGCAGGCAAGCCTTTAGATCGTCAGGGCCGGTCCACCGATGTGGATTATTATGCCTAAACACTACGTTTCCCCACCCTATGGGGTGTAAGTCTGGTCCGTCTGCCGACCAGAATGCATCGGCCGAAACCGATATAACCGAGGCGCCTCGCAACAGCAACAACCACATAAGTCAAACTCGTCAGGGCGTGTAAAACCACTGACGCCACTTCTAACTAGAAAGAAACGCATGCCCTCCCTGAGGTCCGTCTTCCGTTTTTGGTTCACAACCGGGGTGCGAGGCTCGCGAATTCACGTTACACAAAGCTGTGCCACACAGGCTGTGCTTTGATCATCACCACAAGACTTTGCTTTTCAACAGAAGCCTCGATCATTTGCCACTTAGGCATGCCACACAGGCAATTCACTCCATGCGTTTGATATCCATCAATATATAACCCCTGAGCTCGTACGTCTCAGAGAAGGGCGTTAAGCAAGAGAATAAATTCTCCGCCGCCAAACAGATATATATTTAATAGAAATCAAACACACAGACTAAAATCCAATGTCAGACACACAGTCCATTTACGAGTCCGTTCTGGGTCTGAACGAAACCGGAGGCACCTAGTACCCCGCATATCCATCGATCTCCAAGTACGTCTGGACGATCACCAACTGTTTCCATCTTCTTGGGTGTACAGCCCAATCAAGATCATCAGTTATCACCCAACCGACATGAAGACTTCCGGTCTTCGACCACCGTCTTCATCTTCGACACCACGTCGAATCAGTTATTCAGAATGGGATAAACCCGGTCTTTCTGAATAACTCGCGTATATTTTATAAAAGTGTTACACAAACACAACATACGCCTCATTCCAATTCAGAATATTCTTTTATTCAAATATTCCTATATTTTGGGAAAAGTTCCCATTAATTTTATCCAAGACAAATTCTTTAAATTTATTCTTCAATCTCCTTTGAATATCAATTCAAACTAGTCGGGATTAGCGAACCACACCGAAGTAATCATTTATTTTATTTCCCAATCCCAACCTATTCATCCCATGAAGTAAAACTGGTTATACTTCATATCTAACACCACGGTGTTATCGGTAAATTCAATTACCATTTCACGTTAAAATCTAATTAAAGATTT
This sequence comes from Allium sativum, assembly GCA_030737875.1. Taxonomy (NCBI): domain Eukaryota; kingdom Viridiplantae; phylum Streptophyta; class Magnoliopsida; order Asparagales; family Amaryllidaceae; genus Allium; species Allium sativum. The sequence continues at coordinate 146,336,206 of CM060922.1, read as the reverse complement.
AACTATCGCTTGGAGCAAAACAGGTGATGCTCCATTTTCGATCATTTCAATCTAATTAAAGATTCATTAAAACTCCACTTAGTTTTAATCTTCGACTGGGTTAAAGAATCAGTGTCATTTAAAACACGGTTCACGGTAAACCCAAAATCACATTCCTTAATTATCGGGTTAAAGAACGAGTGTTATTTAAAACACTGTCCACGATAAACCCAAAAATCAATATCAATTCAATTCCAATTAAATATCATTTAATTGGTACACTTCATTAAATCTAAATAAAAAGATTTAATCTTTTCTCAACTGGGTTCAAGAACAGTGTTAATGAAGACACCATTCACGACAAACCCAAATCACATTCGATATTAAATACAAGGCTCTGAATAGAAAATATATCGGCTTATATTCAATATCAAATTCTACGATTAACAAATGTCGTGCTGGAAATAACGATATGGATATATATCTTTCAAATTTCCATAACCACATCTGCATAATCACGAATTCCAACATCGAAATATCCCGAAGACAATTTCGATTCAAATCCACTCCAATGCAATCATTGGAAATTATGGTTATTTTTAAAACCCTTTTCTAATTCAATTTATTTATTTAAAAATAAATAGAATTATATTTCTAGTTCAAAACTAGTTCATTTCGATAAAAATCTATTTTTATCTTTTCAAATATGGAGTTTTTCATCCCAATTCTTTCTAATCATTTCTTATGATTTTACACAAATTATTACTATTTTTAATAATTTTCTCAAGGCCCGTACAGTCGATTTCCATCAATGGCCATCGAACTGCACTTATAGCGACCTTTTTCAAATTTGATTTGGACATAATTCCAAATCCAACCGTTAGATTTCAAATTTCTAATATTCGTTAGAAAGCTCTTTTCGATACGAACCCAACGGTTCCGGTTTTAGGAGAATCCGACGGTCGGATCTCCCGCAATGTCCGTTTGAAATAAATGGTCGAAATTCACGAACTGCCGCGGCGCGGCGCGTTCTATTCAGGCCATTATATTATATATATAATATATATAATATATATTTCGTCGATTTCTATTCAAAACGAATTATATAAATAGTTTTAAAATCGTTTCAAAACCTATTTCAACTTCCATTTCAATTCAAAGCAAAATTGAATTCTTCTTTATAAATTCGTTTCAAAATTCATTTCTATTCAATTCAAATTTCTATTCAATTTGAATTCGTTTTCAATTCAATTCATTTCGAAATCGTTTTCAATCCAATTCAATTCGAAATCGTTTTCAATTCACTTTGAATTCGTTTTCAATTCAATTCATTTCGAAATCGTTTTCAATTCAATTCATTTCGAAATCGTTTAAAATCGATATAAATATCGTTCACGTCAAAATGGCGTCAAACTAATCAACACGACTTCATAAATTTCTATTTTCAAATATTCTATTTCAAATATTTCTATTTCAAATATTTCCATTTCTAAACTGGAATGAGGCCCAATCAATTACCATATAAAATTAATTATATGGATTTTCACACAACACATGTATATAATAGCATTGAAAAATGATCAACCATCAACCAAAGTGCACTACACTGTATAAGCATCAAATATAGATATCTAACGCTTATAACAGCCTGTCAATCGATCGATCGACATATTTAATCAATTAGGATGAGTGAACTTCAAATTTCATCCCAACACCCGTGTGGGGTTTTCAAACAATCAAACACAGATTTTAGTTGTGCAGTTGGGCGATGTGTAAAATTTATCGTCCCAATCAATGTCAGTCAAATCAGTGTACATAAACAAACCGTCCGGTTTGTAAATGAATACTTTATTTTGTTCACTTCACTATTTTCATATTCACGTTAAAAATTATATTTTTAACGATAAAACATTTTATTTCAACCTATGAATTTCTATTCAATTCATTTATTCAATAAAATGATATTTTTATTTTTCTAACATATTTTAGAAAATTTCGACGGCATAACGGCACGATACTAGAAACGGGACAAGGCCTAGCCTAATCCCCGGTCTAGTGAAGGCCCACGCCATTCACACATCAATCATATCAATTTTATTATGCAAACCACAAAATTTGGAGTAAGAGTCTAACCTAGCCTTACTCCTTCGCCTTATAACGGCGCACGTCTAATCCTAACCAATTTATCGATTCGATTTTTCACACCACAAACCACATTCAAACCAATATCACAATCAATAACCAAACAGCCAAACAAACAAGTCCATGGTCTGTGGACGATTGTGTCGGGTGCTACTAAACACCGTCTGCATCCTAGTATATATATATAACTAGAAAATAAATTTAAAAGGTGAGAAATTCTCACCGAAAGCTATCCAATACCACGACACTCCTATTATAGAGATCTTCGTCGTTCTTGCCCCTTGCCACTTTCTTCGCCCGTATTCTCTACATATGTAAAAATCGAATTTTTACTTCGCTATTCAATATATAAAAATCGAATTTTTTTACTTCGCTATTCAATATATAAAAAATCAAATTTTTTTACTTTGCTATTCAATATATAAAAATCGAATTTCTACTTCGCTATTCAATATATAAAAATCGAATTTCTACTTCGCTATTCAATATATAAAAAATCGAATTTTTACTTTTCTATTCAATATATAAAAATCGAATTTCTACTTCGCTATTCAATATATAAAAATCGAATTTCTACTTCGCTATTCAATATATAAAAATCGAATTTCTACTTCGCTATTCAATATATAAAAATCGAATTTCTACAACGCTACTATATAGATAAAAATTATATTTTTATCACGCTATTTTCTATATAAAGATTTCGCCTTTTTAAATTTAAAGATTTCACCTTTTTAAATTTAAAGATTTCACCTTTTTAAATTCAAAGATTTCACCTTTTTAAATTTAAAGATTTCACCTTTTTTAAATTTTCAATGATTTCACCTTTTTAAATTTCAATGATTTCACCTTTTTAAATTTCAATGATTTCACCTTTTTAAATTTCAATGATTTCACCTTTTTAAATATTCAATTGAAATCAAAGAAAACCTATATTCTAAATCAAAGAAAATCTATATTTTTACTATGCTATGTTATATTCCTAAAATGTAAAAATTATATTTTTAACTCTCTACTTAACCAAAAATCATATTTTTACATCTTCTATATAGTAAAGACTATATTTTTAATACTTTAAAAATATCAAAATCATATTTTTAATTCTTTAAAAATATAAAAATCATATTTTTAACTGAATACAAACTTTTCTATTTTAAAGATCAAATCTTTTTCTTTTTAAAGTTAAAACCTTTTCCTTTTTAAAGTTAAAACCTTTTTCTTTTTAAAGTTAAAACCTTTTTCTTTTTAAAGTTAAAACCTTTTTCTTTTTAAAGTTAAAACCTTTTTCTAAAAAATCAGTTTTAAATCATTTTAAAATCGGTTTTCTTTTCTGTTTTAAATAAAAATAAAAATAAAATAAATAAATTGAAAAAATTTACAGGGGGGGCGCTTTCCACCGTTGAACTTCGAAGGGGGGGGGGGGATCCAGCGCCGCCGAGGTCTGAAAAAAGGGGGGGGGGGAAAGGGTATCGCAGTGGAGGTCGGCGGAGGTGGGGGAAGCGGCAGCAAGAGGAGGAAGGAAGAAGAGGGGGGGCAGTGGTCCTAGGGTTCGCGGATGAAGGTGGGGGTCTGGGCAGGGGCGTCGGAGCCAAAGGGGGAGGGTCGCGACTTCGACGTGGGAGGAGGAGGAGGAGAGGGCGAGGCTGGGGTCTCGTCGGGGGTAGGTGGCGTCACTCCTTGGCGCGGTGGCCGCTGCGCCTCCGTCCTCCGTTCGCGTTTTTTTTTTAATTCGATCAGAAATGAATTGGGGGGGGGGGCAAATCGTGTTAAAGGGGAGAGAAGGAAATTTAATTTTATTATTTTATTTAATTATTTTAATTAGCAAAAAGTTGACTTCTACATACGACCTCGAAACGAGGCCCACCGCCTGTCGTCTATAGCGTTTTACTCCCATTCCGAACCCAATGGGATATATATCGCAAGCTGATTTGATCGTTACAATCAGTTTCCGTTGAATTTACATTTAAATCATTTTATTGAATTTTAAACGTACATTTCAATTTACCGGGGTCACATACTAAGTAGAAAAATTCCTGAAAAATATTTTCTAGCTTCGTATTGACGATACGGTCCTAACAAAACTAGTTTCGTCGAATTCTGAGACCGTATGAAAAATGGCCAATTTCCAGTCGATTAAAATCAACTGAAACTGGTCAAATGCGTCTTCCTTTGCCACGCTCACATATTGAATCGAAAAATTATGAAATTTGAAACCTAGCAATAACTTGACACTGCGGACCCAACAAAACTGGTTTCGTCGAAATCCGAGGTCGTTTGCAAAATGCCAATTTTTAAGGGCCTGAATTCCATAGCGACTATTCAGAATTTTCAACTGGACATATCTTTTGATTCCCGATATGAAATCTTGATTTTTCGGATTCGTTGGAAAGATATTCACTATTAGATTCCATTATTTTTGGTTTCACTAAAATCCGGATTGTTTTGCACCCGGTACATTCAATTGAAGTTTGAAATCGAATTATCGAACTACCGCGCCATTTTCAATTCTATTTATAATTATATATAAATATTTATATTCTAACGACGGCGTATATAATATATACGTTCAAATTATATTCAAAATAAATTTTACCGTCGATATTATTTAAAATAATTCATTTTAAATAATCAAAATTCGCTAAAATTGCCAAAATAAAAAATTTCAAACTGGCTCGCATTTTACGGGTTGTTACAATCTCCCCCACTTAAAACTTTTCGTCCCCGAAAAGGAACAAAGTCGAAAGTGGTTTGATTAACCAACTCTACGCTCGATCTGGCTTCCATTCTCCAACTCTTTAGTTTCTGAGAATTTTCAAAATTTCAAAAATTTGGCTAACACCCTAAATTTTTGAAAAATTTCGCCATAACCTCCCCTGCAATGGGAGCATCGGGGAATTTCAAATAGCTTCCCCGGTCCTTCAGATCTCAAAAAGAAAAAAAAGAAAAAGCCAAGCGGCTAGCCAATAGGCTCATAAAATCATCATCACCCAAACAAAACAGTAAATTATGTAGTAAACATGTACCTATTTGTCGGGCAAACAAATTTTATTCTTCGGCTCTAGCCTCCTTGCTATGACCTGCTCAATGATATATATGTATATGCAAGCAAATGCGACCAATTTTCAATACAATTCAATATTTGATCAAATTAGGCATAATGGTTAAAATTATCAAACAAATAAACAACCAACACAAACATCAGTCAATTTGTGAGTTATCATTTGAAATTCATAACTTTGATACATATACAAAAAAAACATGTTTTGATGCCAAATCACAACAATTAGCCCTATCTAATTTTTGGTTCTCACACCAGTCAATAGGAAATATATAGATATCACACCTTCGAAACACGAATACCAATTCTGAGGATGTTCGAACTATCATCAGAATCATCTTCGGGCGACTAGAGTGTGATTCTATATCTATCCAGTATATTAAAACTTCGAATAGACGCTAGCTAGGCGCATACGCATATATTGGACTGTCCCAATCAATATAAATAAATAATCAAATACGTATAATTGATTTAAATTTTCAAAACAAAAATTTGTTTTCACTTTCAAAAATATACTCTTCACACTCGTTCTAGGATGCTACTGATCCCATCTCTAACGAGTCATTCCATTGGATATTACTAATCCAATATCTGATGAATTCTTTCGTACGGTTCTAATGTGCCTTATTCTCTGCTTTGTAAACCAAAGCTCTGATACCAAATGAAGCGACCCGAACTTCCACGGTCTCCGAAGAGATGAGAAAGAACGAATTACTGTGAGGACAAGACAAATCAGAACACATACAGAAGAACATTTCATTGTATATTACAACAATGCACCAGATTACAAGAATATACAGAGTATAAATGAATAATACACAGAAATAACAGAGATTTAAATTACATAGCAGCGGAAAATAATACAATACACAACTAGAAGTAGATATACGGATACAAAGCTTTCCGGATATCGTTCCAGCTGTAAACCAGGATCCTGTGAATATAAATCTGCAAAACCAAAACTACTAGCTGCCCGTGTCAAAAATAGGGGCACCCAGAGTTTAGGTTAAAACAATAAACTCCAGGTCAGTCATGTGACTGGTGTGAGAACTAAAACAGTTTTTAATCTTTATTTTCAATCATTGGGTAAATCAAGGGACCACGCCGTATAACACGGAACGGGTTTCCTCCCAAGAATACCAGTGCATAAAACAACAGCGCAATGCTAAATAAAGAAAAATGAAGCTGTTATAAGACCCAGGTCCTATCACACAATGCAACGCAAGCCGGGGGATAGGGTTTTACCTTATAACAGCCAAGAATGCTTGATACGTTTAAAACAAATCATTTGATACTATTATAAGTGCATAGTGTATAAAACAACTTCAAATCATAAGTATCAATCATAGGCGGCATGAGTGCCCCATCCCACTATGTCGCCATACTAGGCTCTACAAATAAAACCGCAAATGTCACGTATTTGGAAATTGGATTTCCGTCTATGAACCGAGGCAAAAGATAGTCCTCAACCGATTCGTGACTCTCTAGCCCGAGCCACAGGCAAGCGCGTAGGCAAGCCTTTAGATCGTCAGGGCCGGTCCACCGATGTGGATTATTATGCCTGAACACTACGTTTCCCCACCCTATGGGGTGTAAGTCTGGTCCGTCTGCCGACCAGAATGCATCGGCCGAAACCGATATAACCGAGGCGCCTCGCAACAGCAACAACCACATAAGTCAAACTCGTCAGGGCGTGTAAAACCACTGACGCCACTTCTAACTAGAAAGAAACGCATGCCCTCCCTGAGGTCCGTCTCCCGTTTTTGGTTCACAACCGGGGTGCGAGGCTTGCGAATTCACGTTACACAAAGCTGTGCCACACAGGCTGTGCTTTGATCATCACCACAAGACTTTGCTTTTCAACAGAAGCCTCGATCATTTGCCACTTAGGCATGCCACACAGGCAATTCACTCCATGCGTTTGATATCCATCAATATATAACCCCTGAGCTCGTACGTCTCAGAGAAGGGCGTTAAGCAAGAGAATAAATTCTCCGCCGCCAAACAGATATATATTTAATAGAAATCAAACACACAGACTAAAATCCAATGTCAGACACACAGTCCATTTACGAGTCCGTTCTGGGTCTGAACGAAACCGGAGGCACCTAGTACCCCGCATATCCATCGATCTCCAAGTACGTCTGGACGATCACCAACTGTTTCCATCTTCTTGGGTGTACAGCCCAATCAAGATCATCAGTTATCACCCAACCGACATGAAGACTTCCGGTCTTCGACCACCGTCTTCATCTTCGACACCACGTCGAATCAGTTATTCAGAATGGGATAAACCCGGTCTTTCTGAATAACTCGCGTATATTTTATAAAAGTGTTACACAAACACAACATACGCCTCATTCCAATTCAGAATATTCTTTTATTCAAATATTCCTATATTTTGGGAAAAGTTCCCATTAATTTTATCCAAGACAAATTCTTTAAATTTATTCTTCAATCTCCTTTGAATATCAATTCAAACTAGTCGGGATTAGCGAACCACACCGAAGTAATCATTTATTTTATTTCCCAATCCCAACCTATTCATCCCATGAAGTAAAACTGGTTATACTTCATATCTAACACCACGGTGTTATCGGTAAATTCAATTACCATTTCACGTTCAAATCTAATTAAAGATTTAACTATCGCCTGGAGCAAAACTGGTGATGCTCCATTTTCGATCATTTCAATCTAATTAAAGATTCATTAAAACTCCACTTAGTTTTAATCTTCGACTGGGTTAAAGAATCAGTGTCATTTAAAACACGGTTCACGGTAAACCCAAAATCACATTCCTTAATTATCGGGTTAAAGAACGAGTGTTATTTAAAACACTGTCCACGATAAACCCAAAAATCAATATCAATTCAATTCCAATTAAATATCATTTAATTGGTACACTTCATTAAATCTAAATAAAAAGATTTAATCTTTTCTCAACTGGGTTCAAGAACAGTGTTAATGAAGACACCATTCACGACAAACCCAAATCACATTCGATATTAAATACAAGGCTCTGAATAGAAAATATATCGGCTTATATTCAATATCAAATTCTACGATTAACAAATGTCGTGCTGGAAATAACGATATGGATATATATCTTTCAAAATTCCATAACCACATCTGCATAATCACGAATTCCAACATCGAAATATCCCGAAGACAATTTCGATTCAAATCCACTCCAATGCAATCATTGGAAATTATGGTTATTTTTAAAACCCTTTTCTAATTCAATTTATTTATTTAAAAATAAATAGAATTATATTTCTAGTTCAAAACTAGTTCATTTCGATAAAAATCTATTTTTATCTTTTCAAATATGGAGTTTTTCATCCCAATTCTTTCTAATCATTTCTTATGATTTTACACAAATTATTACTATTTTTAATAATTTTCTCAAGGCCCGTACAGTCGATTTCCATCAATGGCCATCGAACTGCACTTATAGCGACCTTTTTTCAAATTTGATTTGGACATAATTCCAAATCCAACCGTTAGATTTCAAATTTCTAATATTCGTTAGAAAGCTCTTTTCGATACGAACCCAACGGTTCCGGTTTTAGGAGAATCCGACGGTCGGATCTCCCGCAATGTCCGTTTGAAATAAATGGTCGAAATTCACGAACTGCCGCGGCGCGGCGCGTTCTATTCAGGCCATTATATTATATATATAATATATATAATATATATTTCGTCGATTTCTATTCAAAACGAATTATATAAATAGTTTTAAAATCGTTTCAAAACCTATTTCAACTTCCATTTCAATTCAAAGCAAAATTGAATTCTTCTTTATAAATTCGTTTCAAAATTCATTTCTATTCAATTCAAATTTCTATTCAATTTGAATTCGTTTTCAATTCAATTCATTTCGAAATCGTTTTCAATCCAATTCAATTCGAAATCGTTTTCAATTCACTTTGAATTCGTTTTCAATTCAATTCATTTCGAAATCGTTTTCAATTCAATTCATTTCGAAATCGTTTAAAATCGATATAAATATCGTTCACGTCAAAATGGCGTCAAACTAATCAACACGACTTCATAAATTTCTATTTTCAAATATTCTATTTCAAATATTTCTATTTCAAATATTTCCATTTCTAAACTGGAATGAGGCCCAATCAATTACCATATAAAATTAATTATATGGATTTTCACACAACACATGTATATAATAGCATTGAAAAATGATCAACCATCAACCAAAGTGCACTACACTGTATAAGCATCAAATATAGATATCTAACGCTTATAACAGCCTGTCAATCGATCGATCGACATATTTAATCAATTAGGATGAGTGAACTTCAAATTTCATCCCAACACCCGTGTGGGGTTTTCAAACAATCAAACACAGATTTTAGTTGTGCAGTTGGGCGATGTGTAAAATTTATCGTCCCAATCAATGTCAGTCAAATCAGTGTACATAAACAAACCGTCCGGTTTGTAAATGAATACTTTATTTTGTTCACTTCACTATTTTCATATTCACGTTAAAAATTATATTTTTAACGATAAAACATTTTATTTCAACCTATGAATTTCTATTCAATTCATTTATTCAATAAAATGATATTTTTATTTTTCTAACATATTTTAGAAAATTTCGGCGGCATAACGGCACGATACTAGAAACGGGACAAGGCCTAGCCTAATCCCCGGTCTAGTGAAGGCCCACGCCATTCACACATCAATCATATCAATTTTATTATGCAAACCACAAAATTTGGAGTAAGAGTCTAACCTAGCCTTACTCCTTCGCCTTATAACGGCGCACGTCTAATCCTAACCAATTTATCGATTCGATTTTTCACACCACAAACCACATTCAAACCAATATCACAATCAATAACCAAACAGCCAAACAAACAAGTCCATGGTCTGTGGACGATTGTGTCGGGTGCTACTAAACACCGTCTGCATCCTAGTATATATATAACTAGAAAATAAATTTAAAAGGTGAGAAATTCTCACCGAAAGCTATCCAATACCACGACACTCCTATTATAGAGATCTTCGTCGTTCTTGCCCCTTGCCACTTTCTTGGCCCGTATTCTCTACATATGTAAAAATCGAATTTTTACTTCGCTATTCAATATATAAAAATCGAATTTTTTTACTTCGCTATTCAATATATAAAAAATCAAATTTTTTTACTTTGCTATTCAATATATAAAAATCGAATTTCTACTTCGCTATTCAATATATAAAAATCGAATTTCTACTTCGCTATTCAATATATAAAAAATCGAATTTTTACTTTGCTATTCAATATATAAAAATCGAATTTCTACTTCGCTATTCAATATATAAAAATCGAATTTCTACTTCGCTATTCAATATATAAAAATCGAATTTCTACTTCGCTATTCAATATATAAAAATCGAATTTCTACAACGCTACTATATAGATAAAAAATATATTTTTATCACGCTATTTTCTATATAAAGATTTCGCCTTTTTAAATTTAAAGATTTCACCTTTTTAAATTTAAAGATTTCACCTTTTTAAATTCAAAGATTTCACCTTTTTAAATTTAAAGATTTCACCTTTTTTAAATTTTCAATGATTTCACCTTTTTAAATTTCAATGATTTCACCTTTTTAAATTTCAATGATTTCACCTTTTTAAATTTCAATGATTTCACCTTTTTAAATATTCAATTGAAATCAAAGAAAACCTATATTCTAAATCAAAGAAAATCTATATTTTTACTATGCTATGTTATATTCCTAAAATGTAAAAATTATATTTTTAACTCTCTACTTAACCAAAAATCATATTTTTACATCTTCTATATAGTAAAGACTATATTTTTAATACTTTAAAAATATCAAAATCATATTTTTAATTCTTTAAAAATATAAAAATCATATTTTTAACTGAATACAAACTTTTCTATTTTAAAGATCAAATCTTTTTCTTTTTAAAATTTAAACCTTTTTCTTTTTAAAGTTAAAACCTTTTTCTTTTTAAAGTTAAAACCTTTTTCTTTTTAAAGTTAAAACCTTTTTCTAAAAAATCAGTTTTAAATCATTTTAAAATCGGTTTTCTTTTCTGTTTTAAATAAAAATAAAAATAAAATAAATAAATTGAAAAAACTTACAGGGGGGGCGCTTTCCACTGTTGAACTTCGAAGGGGGGGGGATCCAGCGCCGCCGAGGTCTGAAAAAAGGGGGGAAAGGGTATCGCAGTGGAGGTCGGCGGAGGTAGGGGAAGCGGCAGCAAGAGGAGGAAGGAAGAAGAGGGGGGGCGGTGGTCCTAGGGTTCGCGGATGAAGGTGGGGGTCTGGGCAGGGGCGTCGGAGCCAAAGGGGGAGGGTCGCGACTTCGACGTGGGAGGAGGAGGAGGAGAGGGCGAGGCTGGGGTCTCGTCGGGGGTAGGTGGCGTCACTCCTTGGCGCGGTGGCCGCTGCGCCTCCGTCCTCCGTTCGCGTTTTTTTTTCTTTTTAATTCGATCAGAAATGAATTGGGGGGGGGGGGGAAATCGTGTTAAAGGGGAGAGAAGGAAATTTAATTTTATTATTTTATTTAATTATTTTAATTAGCAAAAAGTTGACTTCTACATACGACCTCGAAACGAGGCCCACCGCCTGTCGTCTATAGCGTTTTACTCCCATTCCGAACCCAATGGGATATATATCGCAAGCTGATTTGATCGTTACAATCAGTTTCCGTTGAATTTACATTTAAATCATTTTATTGAATTTTAAACGTACATTTCAATTTACCGGGGTCACATACTAAGTAGAAAATTCCTGAAAAAATATTTTCTAGCTTCGTATTGACGATACGGTCCTAACAAAACTAGTTTCGTCGAATTCTGAGACCGTATGAAAAATGGCCAATTTCCAATCGATTAAAATCAACTGAAACTGGTCAAATGCGTCTTCCTTTGCCACGCTCACATATTGAATCGAAAAATTATGAAATTTGAAACCTAGCAATAACTTGACACTGCGGACCCAACAAAACTGGTTTCGTCGAAATCCGAGGTCGTTTGCAAAATGCCAATTTTTAAGGGCCTGAATTCCATAGCGACTATTCAGAATTTTCAACTGGACATATCTTTTGATTCCCGATATGAAATCTTGATTTTTCGGATTCGTTGGAAAGATATTCACTATTAGATTCCATTATTTTTGGTTTCACTAAAATCCGGATTGTTTTGCACCCGGTACATTCAATTGAAGTTTGAAATCGAATTATCGAACTACCACGCCATTTTCAATTCTATTTATAATTATATATAAATATTTATATTCTAACGACGGCGTATATAATATATACGTTCAAATTATATTCAAAATAAATTTTCCCGTCGATATTATTTAAAATAATTCATTTTAAATAATCAAAATTCGCTAAAATTGCCAAAATAAAAAATTTCAAACTGGCTCGCATTTTATGGGTTGTTACAAACGTTCACCCCATCTGAGTCTCACAACAGCCGAAATCATCATCAACGAAACCGGCAAGTGAATTACAGCCCCCGATTCGAATCGAGAAACCCTAGATTCGAAATCCCCAAATCCAAATTCGAACCAATCGATATTATCTTGCATCGATTTCAAAAAGAAAGAAAAAAGAAAGAAAAGGGGGGCTCGAATTCCATTTTTTTCCTTTTGAATTCTATATTTATTTATTTATTACTGAACAGGGGGCGAGTTGAGTTTGGTTTCCAAATTCTCCAGAGAGATCAAGTTTTTTTAAACAAAAGAGAGCTTTGTTGACCTTGATTTAAAACGCGACTTTGTATCTTGGTACTCGACTGTTTTAGTTTCAGGTAGGTTGATTTTTTGTGTACCTTATAGACCAAAAAAAAGTATGGGGTAGGACTGTAGAGTTTATTATTTGGACTGGCCTGAGTCGCCTGATGTGGTAGAGCCATATCTGTTGATTTTGATTTTATTGGTAAGATAGGTTTTTGTTTATTTTTTTTCTTTTCTCAAAAGGGGAAGGCTATCTGGAGTTTACTTTTTCTTGTTGCTTTGTGTGGTGTTCTCATTGTCGTTTGATTTCATTTTGTGTTGAGTACATTTGATTAGATAGCGGTGTCGGTTTTGCTATGGTTTTTAGTTTCTTTCCTTTTTCTTCTTGCTAGTGAGTTATTTGTGCTGGATTGTATTCGAGAAAAAAAAATCAAATCAAAGGACCAAAGTCAAAAGGTGTTCAACCAACAGAAAAGGAATTCGAAGGTCAAACAATTTACAAGCACTGGAATTTAAATCACTGAAGTTACTCAATTTCTAGAAGGACTGCCATACCCCACGGTAATATTTTTCTAATTCTACAGTGCTCTGCTGCTTTGAAAAATATAGAAATTGTTGTAAAAATCTTCTGCAGGGGCAGCGGCTTGAATGTAAAAAAAAAAAATTCTGCAATTTATATTTCTGTGACTGTTCGGTGACTGAAATTTCTGAATTAATTTGGTGTGAACTGATATTTCCATAACCAAAATCATCTCTCGTCGTATTCCAACAATAAATCTGATTAGAGATTTCAAAATAATATAATTGAAAAGTGGTGCTTTGTGAAGTTGACTGTCTCGTATAATTAGATCACGGATATATAGTAGTTCAATTTATTGAACTTCTAGCAAAAGAGGTTGCATACTACCCGTAAAACATTGGTCGTATCCCTTAGTATTTATACTATACGTGAACGGCCATAAGACCCTCTTCCCCCTTCTAATTGAGGCAGTTAATTAATAGAGCGCAGCCTAGTATTTTATATTATTTTGAAGTGAGAATAATTTCTGTCTTCCGTCGACTTCATTCAAATGTCTGATTCAAAAAAATCCTTGAGAGAATTGTGGGATAATAATCGAAGTAGACGTCTGCTTGAAGAGTATGATTTTGAAATACAACTCATGAGGCAGAATTTTCCAAAATTTCATGAGGCAAATGTCAATAATTTTCAATATTTTCAAAATGACCAACATTTTCAAAATCATGATTATAATCGAAACGACGATTTCAATTCAAATTTCAAAATTTTCGATTATGGGCCACATCCACATGAAAATAGTTTTGAATCCCAATATAACTTTGATCCACATCAATATGGGGTTGTAAACCAAAATTTTCAAAATTATAGCCCATATCAACAACTTGAAAATGACCAAAATTGCAATTTTCACTCGAATTTTAACAGTTTTGGTTATGAATAAAATTTCTATGATCAAAATGATTTCCAATATCATTGTCAGTTTTCTGAAAATTCAAACAACTACCACATTGGAAATAATATTGATTGTGAAATTGATGTGGATTATAATTTTGAAAATCAAGAAATCCAAAACGAGAGCTCTCAAATCAACGATCGTCTTAACATTCTTAGAGAGAGGGAAGAAAGGCTAAATAAAAAGGCCGATGAACTTCTTTGTTTATTGACATCTTTGAAAGAGCAACAAGAACAACAAAATCAAATTCAAATAAGCGATGAATCAGAAAATAATTCAACTCTTACTGACATTGAAAATTTTCAAATAACGACTTTGGAAATTGAGAATAATCAGCTTGATGAAGTTTTTCAAAATTCAACAAACGATTTGGACTTCAACTCTTTTCAGAAAAAAGATTTAAGCTTGGATTTTGATCTTCCTCTTTTGGGCTGTGAGAAACTTGAAATCTTTGAAATTGAACAGAATAAAAATGTTGAATTTTTCAATTCAAATGTGGAAAAGGATTTTAACGAACATGAATTCTTTGGATTGTATGAGGAAGAGTTGCCAAATGAAGAAGAAGTAGATTCACATCACGAGTTCGAAAAATTCGATTTTGGGGTTTCAAACGAACTAGAATTTGTCAGTGTCGAAAATACGTTGTCAATTAACGAAATTGAGAAATGTGATCACATGGTCTTGAACACCACTCAGATGTCAAATTTCACTGAATTTACATACGATCAATTTTTTTTGAAAAACTACACTGACAAATTTGTTGAATACATGAATTACTTTTGGAATGCTAGCTTGGTTGAAAAACTTCAGGTTAGGACGACCCTAGATATTTATCTCCTGGACTACAAATCAAGGTATAAAGAAGAGATGGTTTTCAAAAACTCTTGCTTGTTAGAAAACATGTCTAGACACAGTGGGAATGGGACTTATCGGGCTAGAACCAAGTGTGGGGGAAAAAGTTGGTGGAATTCTTTGCATCGCATACATCGCAAACACATATATCATTGTACATATGATCCATTCTTACATATAGTAAGACTGCATTTCATTCTGCAGATCATTTTGCATCTAATCCATCTATGGGTTTTATCTTTCAAATTTAGGAAACGTTCACAGTGTGGACACTGTTTAGTTCAAGTGTGGGGGGGGGGGGGAGTCTGCATTTCATTCATTTTTCGTTTTTTCTTTATTTTTCTTTCTTTTCATTTTCAACATTTAAATAGGACCATCATGCATTTTAGACTGTGTAACAACCCGAAATTTAACAACATGTTAAATCAAGAATCAAGGCAGAATTATATTATAAAATCTGAATCAGGAGAAACGGGCTGTGCCATTACGTTCGTCTCGGAAAAATACGCGAAATAGAGTCCGAAATTTGTAAATTAGAGTCCGTATGGCCGAGATATAGCCTTCGGAAGTTTCACGAAAAAATCAGAATTCAAAACAGATTTCAAAAACACAGAAATCAGAGCAGGCGGGAAAAATCCCGCCCAGGCAGGGTCGACACAGGGGTCGACACCTGTGTCGACCCCCCCCCAATGGGTCGACACCCATGTCGACCCAGGGGTCGACCCCCCCTGTCGGACCAGTTTTTCTAGTGCACCCGTTTTGGCTCCTGGGTCTTGTTTTGGAGGCTTGTGACGATTTTTGAGGGTTCAGATCTATCCTAGGGTTTATCCTACGGCCTAAACTACTCCTAATCTCTATAAAAAGACCCCTAACCTAGCCTAAACCCTCATTAATTGATCCTACAACTAAACTATGCCAAAATTTCTAATGATCATGGCCTCCATTCAAAACCCTAGCCTCCATCCTCTTGTCATAAATTCTATCTTCATTCTCTTGAGAGATTAGATGATCATTTGAGTGTTTCTAAGTTACATGAGAGTTGCTAAGCTCGATTCAAGGCTAAAGTTGCAACTTTTATACATCAAAGCAAGGATCTTTCTTATTATTTTCTCAAGGGTTTTATTGGAGCTTATTGGTTTGGGGTTTTTGCTAGTGTGGCTTCGTCTCAATCTTTTTTATATATTGATTTGTGCCTTCATAGCATTGTAAGCCCCCTCCTACTCTTAGATATTAACTATGAAGTTAAATGTTCATGTTGCAAGCTTTGGGTTTGAACTTGAGTAGGTTGCATGCTTAGAAACTATCATGTTATGTGTAGATTTGTACTATGCATATTCGTAAAAGTCATCACCTTGATTTTGTGGGCTAAAAGCTATAAGCTTTATGTTGAAATGTTGCATTATGCAACATAAGAACTCTCTTATCCCTTAAGTTAACTTGCATAGAATGCTATATGCGAACTACTAGCCATTTTTCTATGTCATCTATCACCATGATTCGCCTATATGCTAAGTTTTGGGGTTATGCATGTTTTTGGGGCTTAAAAATGTAACATGCAAGTTTGTGAACACATTATGTCTCATATGCCACCATGCTTAACTTGCGGTTTTATACCCCTTTTTTCATACCTTTGCCAAGTTCCTTCTTTTAATCCATTATGCATTGTTGCGAATGTATATGCGAGTCTAAAAGCGTTGGGGTTACGTTATGGGTAAACTTTAATGATGTGAAACATGATTTGGGTAAATGGGTATAAACATGACAACATGTAACTTTGGCTATGAGCATGGGACTTAAAAACTTGACACGTATGGGTTGTAAGTGTAATAAGACACTAGACCAAACATGAAAATGGCCAACTCGAGGTTGGGTTGAGTTTGTAGCATAAATCTACCCGGACCCGCCCGGCTTAACTAGTGGCTACAAACAATAGGATCCAATGTGAGAAGTTGGTCATGTCGCGCTTAAGACCCGAGGTTAGACTAGGTTGCGGTGTAAAACTACCCGGACCCGCCCGGCTTAACTAGTAACCACAACAAAGTCTAATGTGAGAGGTTGAGAGTGCATTAATTAAATTAATGCCACAAGATAAGGTTAAGTAAGTTTCACTAATGACACTTAACTGATATGACACGAATGGGTAGGTTAAGTGGGACCGGGCTTGATTTCTTAATGACACTTAACCATATAAGACAATTAGGGGATAGGGTTAAGTAATTTACACTTAACCAATCTAAACACGGTAATTAGATGGGGTTAAGTAACCTACATTTAACTAATCTAAACACGGTAATTAGATGGGGTTAAGTAACCTACACTTAACTAATCTAAACACGGTAATTCGATGGGGTTAAGTTAAACACATAACCAATCTAAACTTGGTAATTCAATGTGGTTAAGTAACCAATACTTAACCAACTTAACATGATAATTTAATGGGCTTAAGTGACTTATACTTAATCAATTATACATGATGATTTTATAAGGTTAAGCAACCATGCTTAACCAATCTAATGTGAGAACTTGATAGGGTTAAGTCACAAGACCGTTTAAATATACTTAACCATTCTAATACGATTAGTGGATGGGGTTAAGTTAACCTATACTTAACCAATCCGACTCGATAATCCGATGAGGTTAAGATAATCTGTGCTTAACCAATCTACCACGATAAGCTGATAGGGTAAGATAAACAAATACTTAACCAATTTGACTTGATGATTGAATAAGGTTAAGTCATGAGCTTCTTGGTATACTTACCCAACTTGTAGGGCTAGGTCTTGGACTTGAATACTTAGCCAAATCTTGACATGATTCGTAGGAGGATTAAGTCATGAACTTAAATAACAATACTTAACCCATTAGACAAAACCTTAGTTTGGGGAACTAAGAAATAATTCTTAGTTAAGGGATGGGGACCAGTTCACAGATAGATGAGTAACCCGATACGGTAGGTCATCACTTAAAATACGAGGTGGAGCAATATCTGATTTAGATAAAGGTCCAGCGAACTGGGGGACGAAGCGGTAGCTTCGGGGAACGTGAGGATACTCTTGGTATCCCTCTGTGAGGTTGCGGATGGTCCATGAAACCTGGCCTCATAGAGGTTAAGGTCTGCGGTAGAAGAGCCAAGGGTATGCCTTGGTTGCTGTGCGAGCAACCTAAAGACTGGGGTGGATTAGCGTGGGGTCGGCGATATTTTCACGGTAGCCCTGGATAGCACATTCGTCGGCCACCTACCATCTTTAGTCAATCGTGTACGTACGGAAAGGCAGAGAACACCCAACAAACCATACTGGCAATCTAGGTATGGGTGAGGTTAGCCGTCCGGAATGAGGGTAGCGATGGCTGTAACGTAGTTCTCATACATGACTTTTCTTGTTTTGCCTTTCAGTAGTTGAGGGAGGGGTCACGTGGGACCATAGCCACGAATACAAAAACAGACCTTGATTTCTGCACCGGCGGATGACTTAAAACTCCCGACCGAGTTCCGTATTTCTTGATTTGCCCTGGCACAGAACTCGGATGGCACATTGAGATACATGTGCGTCTAGACATGGAAAACGATTCACGATACATACGTGGGATAAAAGGGCGCGGTTGACGGTTAGCATAATCCCTAGTAGCCCTAGGTGGCTAAAACCCAAACCGAGACACGGAAACGTTCATTAGGTAGCATAATCCCTAGTGGTCCTAGATGGCATAAATCGATAGTTCATGGTAAGAAAACATAACTAGATCAAGGGTAGCAGTCCAAAACAACTTCAAGGATAAAATGGTACTACGTTGAGGCGGTATAGATTTACATAGGGAAGCCCGTACGGCCTACGGCAAAGGACTGAACTCATACATGGAAAGAAACATACGAGTTGGGAAAACCTACATATGCTATATATTAGGTTGACATGGACCATTACATGACATTGGGCAAGGGACACTCATAGTTAACACATAACGCGGGTTGGGATACTAGTACGAGAGGTGCAGAGCAAATATACATGATAAATACCTTAGGATGTTATACATGATAGATACCTTGGGATAGTATACTTGATAGAAACCTGACAATGTGATACCTTGATTTATCTTGACACACTCGTGTATCTTGGTACAGTAGTTCATTCTGTTATTTTGGTTTAGCTTGTCTATCTTATCATCATACTTATGTTCATCTCAGTTCCTCATGCCAGTTAACTTTACTAGTTTACATACTGATAGTAGATAGGGCTTACCAGTCTTTATGACTGACCCCGTTTTGTTTCGCCTCTTGTCTTCCGTTTCCCCCCCTCCCCCCCAGGTTACAGGGAGGAAATGCTATTGTTAGTTCGGACTCCTCCTGTTTGAAGGTCATCATGTATGGCTCGGACTTTTCTTGGCTATGGCTACTTTACTGTTTTACTTGGGGAATAATTTATGAAAAGGTTTTTTTATGCTTCTTTACTATTGCAAGACAGGTTTCCATGTAAGAAATTCTCTGATGTAAAAGGCTTTAGACCTTATTTATTAATGATATGAAAGTTGGTTTTACTTCCGCTATTTTATATGTTCTGTCTTGTAATATTTCTGCACATGTTTACCAATAATACCCCTCTAAAGCTAGTGCATTCCTTTGCGAGTGACCCTAGCGGAGGTGGGGTGTCACAGACTGTAGTAACATGCCATTTTTTTTGAAATACGACTCAATCTAGATTTGATACAACAAAATAAGTTTACAATTTTTAACCAGTTGATAGTATTTTTTTCTCTCAACTTAGATCGAATAAGAAATATAATGAAAAGTTTAATTTTGAGGGATAATAGTGTAACCGGTACATAGGGAGATTCTTAGGTGATGGCCATGAAATCTATTCTATATTGTAGACTTTGTTTAAATAAGTGGAGGACTTAAAATACTTATATTGGCTTTTCGAATCTTTAAAACTAAGTTGTGTTAAGCTGAATTCGCGTAACTCTCTTTGTGTGCTTATAAATTCAATAATAATAATAGTATTCCAAGGGTATCCAACATTGCTTGTATATCGAGCGTTGGTGTGCAAACCCGCCAAGCTCTATCCGACACGTTGTTGACAAAGTCAGCGTTGGAATATCTTGGTCTCATTTTATGAGATTGGACACCTAAGGATTACCGACACGTTGTTGACAAAGTCAAAGTCGGCCTGCACAATCCGCCAAGCTCTTTACCCACTCTCTGTTAGTCCGCGAGGCAGTGCATGGGTGGTAAACCTTGGTCTTCTAAGTTAGGTGTATGTACTTAATCATAAATTTTAAAATTTTATAGAATAAAGAATAAGCGATGATGCCCAAACACTTCTTGACCTTATTGATTTGACTAGCCATACATGAGAAAATTAGAATACCACTTTGCAAACTGTGCCAAGCAAACTAAGAATTTATTTCATGGCTGCACTATGTTATCGACCGAACTAACTGGCCAAACTGGAATTTAACATTTGAAAACTTGATTTATATTGAAAATTTGTGACAAGTTGAGGTATTTAAAGTACAATCAACTGATTAGGAACTGTCAACTTAATTTGTTGTGCCACTTCAGAAACAAGTCTTGTTTTCATTTTTATTTTTATTTTGCATATGTCCATTGCATTCATGTAGTTTCATTAGAACCATAGCATATTGCATTTGGATTTTGTGGGTAGTATCCGCTGAAAACCCTCATGAGACACCACTCGTCCTACTAGGGACACCTAGAGGTTTAACGGCTTGTTGCATACGCTCAATGCAATCGTGTTTCCTACGAAAGTGTGACCTATCTAGTCTAGTTTTTTTCATTTCTTATTTTACTCAAGGACGAGTAAAAGATAAGTGTGGGGGTATTTGATTGACATAGAAATGTGTTT
This sequence comes from Allium sativum, assembly GCA_030737875.1. Lineage (NCBI taxonomy): Eukaryota > Viridiplantae > Streptophyta > Magnoliopsida > Asparagales > Amaryllidaceae > Allium > Allium sativum. The sequence continues at coordinate 146,315,124 of CM060922.1, read as the reverse complement.
ATTTTATGCTCTTATTTCTTATCTTTTGTATATAAATAAATATTACTTGGGTATTGTTTTGTTACTTTTACAGATATTCCAACCCAGCCCGCATGCAACCAAAAAAGTAGAGAAATGGAGATCAGATTGCTATATATTTACATTTTGAAGAATTGTAGATGAAGATCCCACATCTAGTTGCTGTTGGACAAGAAAAAGATTGATAAAAAGGCTTTGCACATCACAAATCAATGAAGAAGTGTCAAGGAAGCAAGAGGAAAAGAGAAAAGGCCCAAATTTGCTTTATTTATCTAAGGCCCATTTATGTTTCTTATTGTAAACTCTCTTGTGATTTCCCTAAGGCCCATTTATCATAGTATTAGGGTTAGGGTTTGGTTATCCCATATATATACCCTTCTAGTATCATTGTAGCCACCATCCTATATCTCATTCTATTATCTTCTTCATTAATAAAACTCATTTTTCTTTTTCTTTTATGCAATTTTCTATTTCTTAGCAATTAGTGTTGTATACACGATTAGATTCGGTAGAATACTATTTGTATTTTGCATTTCTTTTCATTAGTGATTGACCGTCTGATTAGATTCAGCGGTAATCCTAATTTTATTCTTGTTCTTATTTATATTCTGCACTTTTATATTCTGTATTTTAATCGCGTTCATAGGTTAAATTGGATTTGATTAGATTTGAATCTGATTCATAGTTTCATTGCTTTTCCATTGAAATTGTGATTTGATCGTCGGTTCAGTTAGATCTGTTCTGAATCAAATTACAGTTTTAAATTTTGTTTTGTTTTATTTTCAAAATCAACCTCCAAAGTTTTGTCTAACTTGCCCAAGAGATTAGATAAATAATTTAATTTTAATTTACCTCCCTGTGTTCGACCTGTATGCTACACACCTGTGCGCTTGCAGAATTTTATTACAAATGTCGCGCTTTTCTAATTCATAGATTAGCGACGATCAGAGATCCTCAATTCTGGCCTTCATTTGAGCAATAGTCAAGTTTTTGTCTCATCTAAAGCTCCAGTAATGGTGACTTGTTCCTCTTCGTCATCCTTATCATCCATATACTTTAAGGTCTCAATCATTCCTCCGCCTTGAAGAGATTCAACACTGGAGGGTACTATAGCCTTGTCAGCAGCTTCTTCTTGCTTTTCTCCAACTTCATAAGTAGGTTTTGTACCTAAAGAATGGGGAGCGATAGTTATTAATTATGGAGAAAACATGGGTCTTTCAATCATCTTCTCCACAGTATGACGACACGCTAGGGTAGCCATGACAAATTGTAGTGAAAAGGTAGAGATACCTTCAGTGGACTTATCTCCGGGAGTGGTAGGAGTAGCTGCTTCCTCGATGGAAGATAGAAGAGGAGCTTTGGGGATCATTGGATGTTCGAGATCGTATACCTCGGTCTCTGTAGCTCCAGGCATGGCAGAAGAGGAACTAGAGCCACCTTAGATTGTATTCTTTCCCTTGACTCGGCGCTTCTCCTCCTCCATAGCTTCCTGAATTAGTTTCCGCCCTTCAGCTAAACGCTCTAGCTCATCGCCTCTCAAGTATGTTTCCATCAGCTTCTCCTTATCAACGGTCTCAACCTTTAGCCGTTTCTGCTCGTCGTCAACAATTTGATCCCACACATTAACCAGAGTACTAGCCGCTTCTGCTCCTTTGCCAACCTAGCTTTCAAACTAGCGTTTTCCATTTCCAACTCAGTCTTTTCGTGGCTGAGGCAAGCGCTAGACAGCTTTAATCCGGTGCTCTCAGAAGTGACATCCTCGACTTGTTTCTTAAGAGTTGTGCGTCTTGACTATGAGAATCAAGCTCATTATAATAGTGCTTCTATAGCTCTGCATGCTGATTCCTATAATTCTCAATGTCACATTGCACAAGAGAAAGCTGGGCCTGAGTGTCCTCGAGTTCCTTCTCTACAGTCGCTTTAGCAGACAAGTTGTACTCAGCAATTTTCTTCATGTTATCCACATACGCCAACAGGGCACTGATGATATTGGATAGCTTTCGGGCAAATTTGCATGTTTCCTGATATTGTTTATCCACAAATTTTATTTGATCTATGACTTCTGACGCCCAGTCTGAAGGTACCGACTTAGGGTTCAGGACAAATGCATATTCCCGAAGTGATAGTCTGGAAATTGTTTCTTCAAAACCTTTATCCTCGCCTGTGTCTCGAAGTCGGGCATCACGGGGCTTGTTGTTGTGATATCAATATTCCTGCGCTTGGTGGGAACCATTGCCGCTTCACTCTTTTCTTGCTCCTTACTCAAGTCTTTGGCCTTCCTTTTTGGGTCTGAATGCTTCTTCGGAGGCTTCTCTTGAGAATGAGAGTCTTTCGGAGGAACTTGAGCTTTGGGAACATACTTATCTCCCCACGTTGGCTGTGATAGCCATTGTACTTATCTGAACCTAAGCGGGATGAAAAGCGAGAGTAGGAAGATCGATGGTGCTGAGACTGGTAGGGCCTCTTATCATCTCTCCCGCGACTTTCCCATCGATTGTGTTCAGTATCGAAGCCGTATCGGGGAATGCTTACATGAACGTCCATGAGATCATATCTGCGTCGAGGCATCCCTCATGCAAGTTAATAGAAACCGCTATTATAGTCAAGAAGCAACTTAAAACATAGAGGTTGTGACGTGCAGTGTTAATGCGGTGTGTGTCCTAAGTGATCCCCCTAATGGACTAGAGCCTGGAGTGAGGCTTATGAGTGGAGTCTCCCCTGCCTTAGCAGGAGTAGTCTCCTCTTCAGAAATAATATAGAAAGAGCCTGTGCCAATATCTATGAAAGTACACATTGTGTCGGGAAAAGAAAGTTTTGCTAAGCCTCCAAATATGGGATCCTCTAGCCGGGAATCAAGGTTAAGGAACTTAGTCAGAGATGATGTTTTAGGAGAAGGACGACTTTCATAAATAAAGGCATCTTTTAGATCCGTGTTTCGGGTTTCCTTGCCAATTGGTATATTTAGAAGTTCATCGTCTTGGATGTGCATCGGGGAAGAACTCTTTAGAAAAGTAGTTGTATCTCGCTTGGGAGTTATCTCTTTTTCTACCAACTGTGGTTCCCGATCAGAACCCATAACATTTTTTCTTCTTGAACCCTCTCCTGCCTCGGTCGTAGTTGTGACTCGCCTTTCGACTAGGGGCATGCCACTAGTTTCTACGATTGCAGGAGGAACTTAGGCTGGAGGCACATATGTATAACCACGACCTCTATGACCAATACTTCGACTTATATCAAGTATATGGTGCCTATGGAGAAACTCATCCACCAATCACTTTCTGACATTTAAGAAGTCTAGGTCGCCATTCAGACGGTCAAGCGGTCTAAGTATATTTGGCCCTGCTACTTTTTGGGATTTTGAACTGCAACCGGAAGGGAAAAATTAGTACATTTACTAATATGATTGAAGTGGAGACGTCGGAACTTGAAGCTTACTTGACCGTATCCATCTTCTAGCATACCCAGCTTGATGCTTAATGAAGAACTACTCGGGCTTTACTTCCCTTGGATTGTTGTACCCTTCATTAAGAATTTTTCTATTTGGCACAGATTCGAAGAAAACAAAGGAAGGGTTCCCTTTGAACAATGCTTGAAATGGTTAAAGAAGTTCAAATCCTTGAAGGTAGGCTCCGTGCCTTAGATTTCCATATATGCTACATATAATGTGTATAGGTAAGCATACGCATTAGGATGGAGTTGCATGGAAGCGATCTGCATTCATCATAGAAACTCGATGACGAATGGCAAAAACGGAGGAATGGCTCCCATTGTGCACATCAACCAACTAGTGGTCATATACCTCTCCAGAGGGTTATGGGGTATGTCCGCGTTAGTTACGACTAAAAGGTGATGACCCAAATTTCCAGTACCTTGTGAGCTGACCAAACAACACCAGTCCAACACAAATTGTATTGGAAACCCAGATGCCAAAAGAAAGAATTTAGAGGATGAGATTGTAACGACCTGGGTTTTTGTGATCCTGAATACTCGACATAAACTCAATGTCGACTACTCAAGCATCGAAAATACCGAATAGTCCATGAAAGAAATTAGAGGGTGAGAATAGATAAGATAGAAACTTAGAACAGAAGAAGAAGAAGAACACAACATCAGAGTAACATGAACCTCACAGTGAAACGAATAACATATAATATAAAACATAACTTTGAAATATAAATCTGTACTTGAATATACATATCACTTCCAAAGTACATCACTTACAACACAGCGGAAAAACCATAGCTATATAATTCTGAAGCCTCCTGCTCCAGCTCTTCAAGTATCTGTAAATCCCGACTACTTGACTGTCCATACAAAATTGGGCACCCAAGAGTTTAGGGAAAACAAAACAAAATAAACTCTGGGTCAGTCATGTGACTAGTGTGAGTAAACTCAAATCATTTGTTTAACTTTAAAAATCCTTTCAAAAGAAAGAATAATCGTAAGACCGATCCACACATAAATACGGATGGTTTTTACCTTACGATAACCCAAATCATTTGTAAAACAATATTATTCTGATATTATAATAATGTCTAACACAAGTAATATCAATTTAGTAGAACCGCTTGCATCTAACGTTCTACATATATAATATACAATCAAAACCACGGGCTCTTATTTGGGGAATGGATTCCAACTATGACAAGGTATGGATCCGCCTTCTGCTCAGTGTACTCTAGAAGCGATACACTAGACTTCAACAAGAACATCTTGCAACTCAGCAACACATGACCGACCACTCATTTCGCTTGAGTGTATCGAATACATTGTCACCTTACAGTTAGTAAACCAACATAACATTCCCGGGAGATACAAAATTGAAAGAAGTACAAATATGAATATTCTCTAGATAGGGACAATATACCCTTTTTCGGTGCAGCCCACTTAGCCATGTTGTCTGGCCGATTTCTGTCATTTCCCAGTTGATGAGGCTGGAGGTCATAATGTATCTTTCGACAGATTACTCATTCATTCACTTTGAATACCACATCTTCATACCCGTCAAATCATAAATTGATTTCCCCAAAAATACCACATGTATAAGCTAAGAGAAACGAATTCCTCTGTCACCAACGTAAATACGTTTGAAACGATCAACTTACGCGATCTACAAGATATACTCTGTCAGACATTCATCCATTCTAGTTGCCCTGGGACTGGATAAACCGAAGGCACTATTCCGTACATCCATCCTAGGCAATCTCTACCTAGGACTTATACAACAGCCCTTGCACTTTACTCCATCTTCAATTATTTTTGGCATATATGATTCCGCAACGCTTATGCCAATACGGAGTGGTTCTTTGGATAAGAATCCAATCGGTCTCCCCGTATTGACGACGGAAAAATGGTCAAAACTTTGATAGTCTATGATTTAACTATCAAAGAAAAACACGTGTGCAAACAATGATATTATTTCCAGATAGAAATTATATCGATCAATCATCATTTAACATTTATCTCTTTAGTTTATTAATTTACTTATCTCCTATTTCCATATATTCTAAATTCTGATTTTCTATTATCAAAAAACATTTCTGATTCTTATTTGGAAAACATTTCAAAAACCCCTTCACTGGATTTAAACTGATGTTTAAATCCAACATTGCCATGCCAACTCAAACCATTTCACTCATTAACCAAATTCACTTATCCATCCTTCTCTATCAAACCATACCATTCCTTAGTTAAGAAGGAAGTCAATCAAGTTGGGGTATAATTACCTCTCAGTCCTTAACTGAACAACGTTTCAACTTCGAAATAGTCAAAGTTTAACTTTTAAATCTTTAACAAACTTCCTTACGTAACTCTCTTTCGAATAAATCTCTATTCGATAACTCTTTCCTTCGAATAAACTATATTCGATAATCTCTCTTCGAATGACCCTATTCGATTAACTATATTCAATTAACACTATTCGATTAACTCTAATCGATTTACTCTTATCAGTTAGCTCTAATTAATTAACTCAATTCTATTAACTCTATTTGATTAACTCTATTGGATTAACTCTATAGGATTAACTCTATTCAATTAACTCTAACTAATTTACTCTTATCAATTAACTCCTTTCGAGTAAACTATATTCGATTAACTCCTTTCGAATAACTAATATTTGATTAACTCCTTTCGAATAAACTATATTCGATTACTCCTTCCGAATAACTAATATTCGATAATTTCTTTCGAATAACTAATATTCGATAACTCCTTTCGAATAACTAATATTCGATAATTTCTTTCTGTATTCGAATAAACTATATTCGATTAATTCGCTTCTTCGAATAACCTTATTCGATAACTCTTTCTTCGAATAAACTATATTCGAATAACTCTAATCCAACTAACTCTAATTTAATTAACTCTAACTCTAACCGATTAACTCCTCTAACTCATTTTGATTAACTACTTTGATTTACTCTACGTCCATATTCAGTTTCAAATATCGATATTGAAATCGATTTTTACTTCTCTATATAAGTCCTGACTTATATATTCTATTTATCCAATGATAAATATTTTATTTAATTTATAAAATATTATTTATAAATTAATCTTCTCAATCTATTGGTTACAACAGATTCTATTTAAAATCATTGCTTTAAACCCATATCATGTTATACCCGTGTGCGATGCACGGGTCTAAACTTTCCTGATGTAAAATTCTATTCATTTGCCAAATATTTCCTTATATGACATTCTTTTTCCTTTTCCAATAAATCCCTTTTATAACTCTATTTATTTTCTAAATAAACATTTACTTTTTGTAACTCTATTTATTTTCTAAATAAACATTTCCTTTTCATAACTCTATTTATAAAAGTTTTACCAATATTTCTCTTTCTGTTTTATTTGTAAATGTTTTACAAATATTTCTCTTTATGTTTTATTTGTAAATGTTTTACAAATATTCCTCTTTCTATTTTATTTCACAAATACTTTCCTTTTATATTTATCATACAAATATTTTCTTTTATATTTGTTTTACAAATATTTTCCTTTATAACTCATTGATTTTATAATTAATTCCTTTTATAAAATCCTTTTCCTTTTATATATAAAATCCATTGATTTTATATAAATAATTTATTTTCAAAATATACTTTGAAAATCCCCTTTTTACATCCCAGTATTTCTTACGGTATTTAAAATACCAAATAGCAGTGATCGATGTCATTCAAACACACATAATCCACTATATATTATATATCACATCATATATTACAATATACGAACAGAATAGTATTATAAATATTGAGGAATCCGGTTGGATCCCTCCAACCTGTTTCCCTGCATCACAGATGTTAAACAATATAATTAACATCGATTTCATTTCAATATGAAATATTCTGCTAAACATAATCAATATTTGATTAACGATTTATATATATATATCGTTATCTATAATTTCAGCCAATATATAGCCAATTCAACTAAATAGTTAACACACGGCAATCAACAGATAATTATCAGTTCTAAGAATACGTTATAAAAATATAACTGTTCAGAGTTGGTATGTTTTACTCACATTGGACGATCATCGTTAATAACGATAACCATCGGTTGATTCAGATCGACAATTTATTTCGCTATAAATTGTAACGAGCTCTGGTTCACTCCCAGTCAGTTCCATCGTGTAGCCGCCGTCCATACGATCCCAACGAATCTGGCCGTTCGAAATTTGATATAGTTTGCATACGTTATGCTTAATACAAGTTAATACTTATTTAAATTAAACTTAATTAATTTATTTTATTTCATAGATGGGCCTTACGATTAAAATCAGTCCAATGGCTTACCCCCGCTCTCACGCATCTTCTCCCCTTTGATTTCTGAAACTCGCAATGTCCTGTATGCTACCCCAAACCATTTCAAACTTCATTTTTCCTTTCTGAAACTTATTTTGAAATTCATGCTCCCATTTGACTCCCCATACCATACATCGTTGGATCCATTCAACTCACTACTCGACCCAAATAAAAACTATAGTCCTTCATCTCGTAACACAGTTCACAACGACCGACCTTTTCACTTCCACGCTCCCTCATTCTGTCGTGATTTCGAAAATAGAAAACACTTTTTCAAACTTTAGTAAAACTACTTCATCTCCCACCCAGATGATAAAGATCGAACCATTCTTCTTCCCATGGCTTCAGACAAAAACCGCCCGCTTCTTCTCAAACAAACACTCACGATGACTTCTACCACAATGCCCTGTTCGAACTGAATACCACCACGAGCTCATGGCCTTTGTCCCCCCTTTCAGTCAGTCATTCTCCTCCATTATTTCACTGATCCACCAACTAAAACCACCACTGAATCCCTCACTGAAATCTCCTTCTTCCTATAGCATAAATTCCCAACTCAAAATCACCCTCTCCATCGCGTTCGCACGACACTCTAGTATTCCCATCGATATTTTTCAGCACCGAACTCCCCGAATTTGCATACACACATGCGGTTTACACCAACAAATCCAGATACGATAACCAAAATCAAATCTGAGGCTTCGATTACCCAAATCGATTAACCCTAAGCTTGCTGGAAAAACCTCTAGTAAAAATTATGACGTCGAGTTCATTGATAAGGGTATAGACTTGAACAAATACCCTTGGCGAATTCAAATAAAACAGTTTCACGATTTTAGGGAATTTATTCGGATTTATATTGATTTTCTATGAGGATCGAAATCCTTTTGCTGAAAGGAAAATATACGGCACAAAAAGTTTGACCATAGGAAAATAAATCTAGGGTTGTAAAGATTTTGGGCTATTTATAGAATGTATTTAATATTTTAATATTCGATTATTATATTTATTTTTACTCAACACATGAATTTTTTGAACACATGAGTATTGTCAACACATGACTATTTTGTTTATTTTATATGTATGATGAAATTATGATTTATATCGTTTAATTCTTAATCAGACTCCAACTGTAAATTAGCAAGAGAACAATTCCCTAAGTATTAACCCCGAAGGCCGAAACCAACATCAGATCAATACCCAGGAAACCACTCATCTTAGCTCATTTCCACTTAGTTTCTAATTTTATATATGATAAAGATGTAAATTTTCATTGTTAAAATATTTCATTCAACACATGATAAGTTTCAACACATGAATTTTCTCAACACATGAGTATCGTCAACACATGACTATTTTTTTATTCAACACATGAATCTTTATTTTATAAATTCTTTATTTTCCAAATTGTAATGAGGCCCAATCAATTACCATATAATGTTAATTATATGGATTCCGTACAACACATGTATATAATAGCAATGAAAAATAACCAACCATCATCCAAAGTGCGCTACACACTGTCTGTCAACCTATCGATTGACATACAACTAAACAATCGGGATTAGTGTACGTCAAATATCATCCTAATACCCGTGTGGGGTTTCAGTCAACAAACACAGATTTTTATTTGTGCAGTTGGGCGATGTGTAAAATTTATCGTCCCAATCAATATCAGTCAAATGGGTGTACATAATCAAATCGTTCGATTTGTAAATGGATATTCATTTATTCACCTTCACGTTAAATTTTTTTTTAATGATAAATAATTTATTTCAACACATGAATATATTTCCATTCATTCCACATCATAATCAATTTTCATCACACAACAAAATCAAACAAGTCGTCCATGGTCTGTGGACAACGGGTGTCGGGTGCTGCTAAGCATCATCTGCATCCTAGTATATATTTTTAACTAGAAAAATGAAATTTAAAGTGAGAAGTTCTCACGGAGGGTTCCACTCCTCCATTCTTTATTGCTGCGGTCTGGATTCCATTTTGCTTTCAGTCAGTTTTATCGCACTCTTTTTTATGTTGTTTATGGTAAAAATCGCATTTTTATATTGATGTACACATTATAAAAATCATATTTTTATCTCGCTACACATATAATAAAAAAATCTCGCCTTTTCATTGTTAAAAATCTCGCCTTTATCTACATAAAAATCTTATCTTTACGTAACTAAAAATCGAATCCTTATGTTATTAAAAGTCGAATCATTTCTAAAATAAAAATCTAACCTTTATCTTCATGAAAAGATCATAAAAATCAAACCTTTATACTCATGAAAACTTCATAAAAATCTTGGCTTTATATAAATAAAAATATAAACTTTCCTACATTAAGAAAATCAAATTTTTACATATAAAAATTCAGTTTTTAACCAACATATATTTTTAAAACAACGATTTAAACGAAGTAAATTTTATATTAAAAATTAACCTTGCTCTTCTTGCAAAAATCGAGTCTTTGAGGGGGAGGGGGTCCACTGTTCGCGCTGACTTCGATCTTCAAAGGTGGTGGTGTAACACCCCGTATTTTCTATGAACGTATAAGTAACAAATCAGAGAATAATTAATTTTTAAAATAAGAATCAAGGGAAACGGGTTGCGCCATTGCGTTCGTCTCGAAATTCTACTTGGAAACGAATCCGAGTTTTCGAGAAACGGAGTCCATATGAGGGATATATGACCCTCCGAAGTTTCAGAGATTTTCAGAATCGAAAACCGCTCGAAATTCGAATTCAAACTCCAGCACAGACTGGACGGGAATTTTCCCGTCCAGGACCAGGTTGACCTGGGGGTCGACACTATGGTCGACCTCCCAGGGACCAGGTCGACCCTTTGGTCGACCTGGGGGTCGACCTGGTGCTGAAACCCAGGTTTGAGCCTGAGTTCATTCTGATGTATCTGGTCTCGTTTTCTGTCTAGATTCGTCCGCCTAATCCTATATAAATAGCACCTGCCCCATTCTCTTTACACCATTCTTCTCTTATGCTGCACAATTTCATTCCTATACTCTGCCTCCGTTCTTATTAAATAAAATAATGGCGTCGTTACTCTGCTGTAATCAAAACTAGGATCTTCTTCCAATCTGAATAAAGTTAAAAGGGAACAACTATTTTCTAATCTAATCGATAGTCTACGCCAAAGGAATGCTATTCAGTGTCAGAACTCAGATACCAGAAATCAAGACTTTCCTTTTTGATTGTGAGTACAGTTATTTTTAGATATGAATTTTAATTATGATCTTGATGTGGTTATAAATCTGAATCTGAGGTTATGTATATTCTTATCTGTCAGACCTATTTTTCTATGACTATTCTGTACCTCTTTCTTCTTTTTGTTCTATAGCCAGGCTACTACGAGCCTGCGTCGAATCTCATAAGAGATTAACACACGAATGCTAAATTTTGGGACAAATAATGAATAATGCATAATTGGACATGAAACTATTGCCTATGACTATGATTCATGATTATGAGACTATTGCCTATGACAATGATTCATGCCTATGAGACTATTGCCTATGACTATGATTCATGATAATGAGACTATTGTCTATTACATTGAACAAGAAACTATTGTGATTAGTTGCCCATGACTAGTGTGGTTAGTTGCCTATAACTATTGTAGTTAGTTTCTTATACATATTCCCTTAATTATGTTAGATCTCATAATTAGTGTGTAACTTGGCTAGTTTATTCCCATTCACTGTTATATACATCGAGCCTATTGGAGCCATTATTATTGTATTTGGTTCATTATTGCATGCCTATTCTTTTATACCAATTCTTGTGCTTATCCCCTATTCCTTTTGTTAGGGCCATTTCATGAGTACTTAGAGAACTTGTGGAAACATGTTATACGGGGTTTGGGCGTAGCTTAATTAAGTTAATTTGGCATAATAAATATGTTGGCATAATCTGAATTGGCTATAATAGTGAATGATTAACATGTATATTAGTCTTGGAAATAAATGGTGAACTAGAATATTAAATCTAGTTTTGACATGAACTGTAAATGGGAATATTAAGACTAAAATTTAGGGCATATATTTTATTATGAATTATGACCTTGATTTGGGCATGTAAGTTTCGGCTAAATGTATGATTAGGAAAGATATGTAAATAGAGTTTTAGATATATATAATCTGCTAAATCTGCTAAATCTGTTGAATCGCTTAAACTGCTAGATCTGCTATCTGTTGAATTGTCTGATCTGTTGAAAACTAGATAATGGTAATCTGGGTATGGAAATCCGTAGGCTCGACCTAAGATTTAGTAAAACATGGAAATTTGATTAATCTGTTGTATCCTATAAAGAAGTTTAATCTGTTAAATAAACATAATTAGTCTGATATCTGAAAAATCTGTATTGGAATGAATTGGCTATGACACGAGGTTAGGCTCTGTTTGCGGTAGAAGCCTGCCCGGAACCAACCGGCTTAACGAGCGACCGCAAACTGTCAGTCTAATGTGAGAGATCGTAGGGATAACTAAAATATGCTTAGACACGAGGTTAGGTCTGGCTTGTGGCAGAAGTCTGCCCGGAACCGCCCGGCATATCCAGCGGCCACAATCTACCGACCTAATGTGAGAGGTCTGTGCATTAATATTTAATTAAAGCAAATCTGGGATAAATATGATGTCTAAAACGTTTTGGGTGAATAGGGTTAAACCAATTGGACTAATGAATTTAACAAACCCGTTTCGTAAGTCGGTAGGCCCAATACAAAGTTAGACAATCTGTAAGTCTATTAAGAACTGTACATCTGATCCGTTAGTCTGAAAACTTGTTAACTTGATTTTCTGATCTGTGAGCTAGTTTACCTGAACTCTGTATGTCTGAAAACTTGTAAACAAGTTAGTCTGAAATCTGTTAGTCCGGGGACACAAGGTTAGGAGGGAAAATACTTGTATCATCTGTTGTTTGGGACCCATATTAGTCAGTAACCCTGTCTAGTATCAAAACTATGACCCAACAGTAGGTAGGGTCCGGGCACACTTGCTGAACTAATTATAAGCGGTTCATTCTGATAATGGCGAGGGGTGTTGATGGTGCGTTCCAACCGGGTCATGTGCGTGCATGGATCCCGGTCTACCTCTGAGGATGTAAGACGTTGTGACATCTGTAAATAAGCCTGTGTCTTTTAAAGGTTGCCACTTTGGGGAGTGATACACCCTTCTGTGGGGCTGGCACAGGGTATTTATGTATTAGGGAGCCGATCGCTTGGGGTAGATTTAGGGTACACTTAGTTCTGTCTGTTTCCATTGGGGTACCGTCTGTTTCTGTTGGGTGGTAACACCTGTCTGTTTCTGCGTGGTACCGTCTGTTGGGGTGGTAAAGGCTCATTTACTAGTGTACACCTAATTCTAACATTCTGTTTCCGTAAGGATTATTCTATTTCTGTTTCTGTAACTTTTGTTCAGGTGGTAAAAGCCCATTATTCTGTTTCTGTTTAGACATTAGGGTAACACCTAATCCTGTTATACTAGTATTAGTGCAGAGAGGTGAAAAGTAATAGCTTATATCATTCTGTTTCTTCTGTTTAACCTAAGTATATCTGCTACTCATGTTACTGTTATCTTGCATCCAGTTTTATTTGCATGCCATGATTATTATTATTTGTTCATATGTTGGAAATCACTGGACTCGCCAGACTTTATGTCTGACCTTGCTTGTTTTCGCCCCTTTTCTTTCCGTTTCCCCCTTGGTTTCCAAGGAGGGAATACTTCAGCTTGATCCGGATTTCTTCTGCTTGAAGTGCTTAAAGTATGGCTTGACTCCTTATGGCATCTTCAGTGGGGATTATGATTTTAAAGTTTTGTACTCTGACGGCTTTTGAAAAAGGCTGATATATATATGTACTTGGGTTTTGGTAAAGTGATTTTGAAGGATGTAACCAAACTGATTTCTGTTTTCCGCTGTAATAAAGTTGTAAATTTTTCTAGTACTGTTTTATGTACCTGTTCTTGTAATATTCTGTTCTGTCTACTAAAACACTCCATCAAAGTCAAGGCATTCCCTTTGTGAGTGACCTTGACGGAGGTGGGGTGTTACACTTGGTATCAGAGCTGAAGGTTACCAGATTGGGTAAAGTTTTTGAAAACTATTTTCAAAAAGATTTCAAAAGGAAGTATTTTCAAAAATAAAGTTTATTTCGAAAAACATAATCCCCAAAAAGCCATATATCTATCTTTTCAGTTCTCTGTTTTAATCTTTTTATTTCATTCCAGCATGTCTGGGAATCTTAACTTTCCAGAGGGTATGCCAATACATGGCTGGTTCAGGAGGTACTTAGAGGCTAGGGCCAACGATGCAGGCCCAGCAGATATTCCTCCTCCAGCTGCAGCGATTCCTCCTCCTCTGCCCCCTCCTCGTGCAATTGCTTTTTCAAAGATCTGTAAAGATTGTAGGGCCATCGGTGGAAATCATTTCAAGGGTACTGAATCATTCGTAGAAGCGAGGAACTGGCTCAAAGAAACTGAGGATCTGTTCGTTATCATCGAGGTGGACGATAGGAAGAAGGTACAGTTGGCGGTATGGTTGCTCAAAGACGAAGCTTCCTATTGGTGGGAAGTCACTAACGCCGAGAGGTGGGTAGAAACATGGATGGATTTCAGAACAAGGTTTGAGACGAAATTCCTCTCGCAAGCTGAACAAAGTCTACAACTGGAAAAGTTCTTATCTCTTAAGCAAAGAAGTATGACGGTCAAGGAATACGTCAACCAATTCAACCAACTGACTAGGTTCGGACTAGATTTAGTCAACACCCAGCATAAAAAGGCTCTCCGCTTTGTTAAAGGATTGAACGAGCCACTGCACAGCCTAGCCATGACCCATGTACCCATGGGAGCGACTTATGAGAGATTAGTGGACATGACACTACTGCACGAGGAAGACAAGGGCAAGAAAGAGGCAAATAAGGAAGAACCACAGAACAAGAAAGCATGGCCCAAAAAGGAAACACAAAAGAAGGATGAGAAGTCTGAAGAATAGAAGGAGAAAAAGTGTTTTACTTGTGGAAGCTCGACTCATCTGAACAAGGATTGCAGAAAAAGAAAGGGCACTTGCTTCAACTATGATGAGATGAGACACTTCACTAGGGACTGCCCGAAGAAACGAGGGCAAGGGCAGAGGGCAGGGCCAACTTCTAGAGGGCAGACAAACACTCTCGAGGCTAGTGGATAGGATAGAAATAGGAAAACTTTCTGTAGGAGATTTAATTTCTTTATTTGATTTTTGAGTTAAAACTCTTTTCTGATTCTAGCATTTTGATTCTGTAATCGATACTCTGCACTTGAATACTAGCATTGTTTCTGATTCTGCCATAGACTCAGACCCATAAGGGTTATGACTCATCTAAGTGTGGTAAGTTGGGTATCTGTGTTGAGCGTTAAGTTAACTATGACGCATATATTCTGGGTTTTTATCATGCTTAGTTTCCTAAGAATCATTTGGTAATATGATCTGTACCAGTAATCTATAAATATCTGAATATTTTGATAAGGTTAAGATTTCCAGTTTTGACATTGTCTAAAGAGGGTAATCCTCTGGGTGTCAATCTGATGTTGATTTCGGTCTTCGGGGTTGATACTTAGGGGAATTATTCTCTCAACCAATGTCTAATGGGAACCAAGTTTTTGTTTTATCTGTACTCGCTTCCATCATTCGATTGTATCCTATCGATCGAATCTTCGAACATTAGGTAGAAACTAATGGGTGTAAACATGTGTTTGAGACATGTTATGTTTGATGGTTGCAAGTGGATGCAAGTGGTTGCTAGTGGTTTCTCGTGGATGCATATACACACACTAGGCACTAGATCGGCTCGAAAACACTCTCATACTGCATATGGATGTGTGAGCATTTTCAATTTTTGTGGATGCAAAATGATTGACTCATCACATCGATGTTGCAGATGAATGAATGGTTGTCACTCATATAAGAATGATATGTATCAAATAGGAAAATTGCATACATGTTGGACTCATGACACTGACATAGTTCGCATTAAGGAGGTCAACTGAATCAGTGGACCGCCTGATCTTTGCATTAGATAAGGAACATATACACACACTTCTGCATATGTTCATACAACATTAGAAGTTTTCTAAGGACAAAGGATGCTTGTGGATGATGGTTGAGTAGATGGATGATTGGATGGTAGGACACTTTCTTCTTAACTTGAAGATTTCGGGGACGAAATCCTTTAAGGAGGGGAGAATGTAACACCCCGTATTTTCTGTGAACGTATAAGTAACAAATCAGAGAATAATTAATTTTTAAAATAAGAATCAAGGGAAACAGTTGCGCCATTGCGTTCATATCGAAATTCTGCTTGGAAACGAATCCGAGTTTTCGAGAAACAGAGTCTGTATGAGGGATATATGACCCTCCGAAGTTTCAGAGATTTTCAGAATCGAAAACAGCTCGAAATTCGAATTCAAAATTCGAATCCAAACTCCAGAGCAGACTGGGCGGGAATTTTCCCGCCTAGGACTAGGTCGACCTGGTGCTGAAACCCAGGTTTGAGCCTGGGTTCATTCTGATGTATCTGGTCTCGTTTTCTGTCTAGATTCGTCCGCCTAATCCTATATTAACAACACCCTAGCCCCATTATCTTTACACCATTCTTCTCTTATGCTGCACAATTTCATTCCTATACTCTGCCTCCATTCTTATTAAATAGAATAATGGCGTCGTTACTCTGCTGGAATCAAAACTAGGATCTTCTTCCAATCTGAATAAAGTTAAAAGGGAACAACTATTTTCTAATCTAATCGATAGTCTACGCCAAAGGAACGCTATTCAGTGTCAGAACTCAGATACCAGAAATCAAGACTTTCCTTTTTGATTGTGAGTACGGTTATTTTTAGATATGAATTTTAATTATAATCTTGACGTGGTTATAAATCTGAATCTGAGGTTATGTATATTCTTATTTGTCAGATCTGTTTTTCTGTGACTATTCTGTACCTCTTTCTTCTTTCTGTTCTATAGCCAGGCTACTACGAGCCTGCGCCAAATCTCATAAGAGATTAATGCACGAACGCTAAATTTTGGGACAAATAATGAATAATGCATAATTGGACATGAAACTGTTGCCTATGAGACTATTGCCTATGACTATGATTCATTACTATGAGACTATTGCCTATGATTATGATTCATGCCTATGAGACTATTGCCTATGACTATGATTCATGACCATGAGACTATTGCCTATGACATTGAACAAGAAACTATTGTGATTAGTCGCCCATGACTAGTGTGGTTAGTTGCCTATAACTATTATAGTTAGTTTCTTAGGCATATTCCCTTAATTATGTTAGATCTCATAATTAGTGTGTAAATTGGCTAGTTTATTCCCATTCACTGTTATGTACATCGAGCCTATTGGAGCCATTATTATTGTATTTGGTTCATTATTGCATGCCTATTCTTTTATATCTATTCTTGTGCTTATCCCCTATTCCTTTTGTTAGTGCCATTTCATGAGTACTTAGAGAACTTGTGGAAACATGTTATACGGGGATTGGGCGTAGCTTAATTAAATGGCATAATAAATATGTTGGCATAATCTGAATTGGCTATAATAGTGAATGATTAACATGTATATTAGTCTTGGACATAAATGGTGAACTAGAATATTAAATATAGTTTTGACATGAACGGTAAATGGGAATATTAAGACTAAAATTTGGGTCATATATTGTATTATGAATTATGCCTTGATTTGGGCATGTAAGTTTAGGCTAAATTTGTGATTAGGCAAGATATGTAAATAGAGTTTTAGATATATATAATCTTCTAAATCTTTTATCTGCTAAATTTGTTAAATTGCCTAATCCGTTATCTGCTAAATCTGTTGAATTGCCTAAACTGCTAAATCTGTTATCTGCTAAATCTGTTGAATCGCTTAAACTGCTAGATCTGCTATCTGTTGAATTGTTTGATCTGTTGAAAACTAGATAATGGTAATTTGGGTATGGAAATCCATAGGGTCGACCTAAGATTTAGTAAAACATGGAAATTTGATTAATCTGTTGTATCCTATGAAGAAGTTTAATCTGTTAAAAAAACAGAATTAGTCTGATATCTGAAAAATCTGTATTGGAATGAATTGGCTATGACACGAGGTTAGGCTCTGTTTGCGGTAGAAGCCTGCCCGGAACCAACCGGCTTAACCAGCGACCGCAAACTGTCAGTCTAATGTGAGAGGTCGTAGGCATAACTAAAATATGCTTAGACACGAGGTTAGGTCTGGCTTGTGGCAGAAGTCTGCCCGGAACCGCCCGGCATATCCAGCGGCCACAAGTTACCGACCTAATGTGGGAGGTCTGTGCATTAATATTTAATTAATGCAAATATGGGATAAATATGATGTCTAAAACGTTTTGGGTGAATAGGGTTAAACCAACCGGACTAATGAATTTAACAAGCCCGTTTCGTAAGTCGGTTGGCCTAATACAAAGTTAGACAATCTGTAAGTCTGATAAGAACTGTACATCTGATCCGTTAGTCTGAAAACCTGTTAACTTGATTTTCTGATCTGTGAACTAGTTGACCTGAACTTTGTATGTCTGAAAACTTGTAAACAAGTTAATCTGAAATCTGTTAATCTGGGGACACAAGGTTAGGAGGGAAAATACTTGTGTCATCTGTTGTTTGGGACCCATATTAGTCAGTAACCCTTTCTGGTATCAAAACTATGACCCAACAGTAGGTAGGGTCCGTGCACGCTTACTGAACTAATTATAAGCGGTTCATTCTGATAATGGTGAGGGGTGTTGATGGTACGTTCCAACCGGGTCATGTGCGAGCACGGATCCCGGTCTGCCTTTGAGGATGTAAGACGCCGTGACATCTGTAAATAGGTATGTGTCATTTAAAGGTTGCCACTTTGGGGAGTGATACACCCTTCTGTAGGGTTGGCACAGGGTATTTATGTATTAGGGAGCCGATCGCTTGGGGTAGATTTAGGGTACACTTAGTTCTGTCTGTTTCCATTGGGGTACTGTCTGTTTCTATTGGGTGGTAACACCTGTCTGTTTCTGCATGGTACCGTCTGTTGGGGTGGTAAAGGCCCATTTACTAGTGTACACCTAATTCTAACATTCTGTTTCCGTAACGATTATTCTGTTTCTGTTTCTGTACCTTCTGTTCGGGTGGTAAAGGCCCATTATTCTGTTTTTGTTTAGACATTAGGGTAACACCTAATGATGTTATACTAGTATTAGTGCAGAGAAGTGAAAAGTAATAGCTTATATCATTCTGTTTCTTTTGTTTGACCTAAGTATATCTGCTACTCCTGTTATTGTTATCTCGCATCCAGTTTTATTTGCATGCCATGATTATTATTATCTGTTCATATGCTGGAAATCTCTGGACTCGCCAGACTTTATGTCTGACCTTGCTTGTTTTCGCCCCTTTTCTTTCCGTCCCCCCCCCCATCCAGGTTTCCAAGGAGGGAATACTTCAGCTTGATCCGGATTTCTTCTGCTTGAAGTACTTGAAGTGCTTAAAGTATGGCTTGTCTCCTTATGGCATCTTCTGTGGAGATTATGATTTTAAAGTTTTGTACTCTTAGGGCTTTTAATAAAGGCTGATATATATATATATATATATATATATATATGTGTGTGTGTGTGTGTGTGTGTGTGTACTTGGGTTTTGGTAAAGTGATTTGGTAGGATGTAACCAAACTTATTTCTTTTTTCCGCTGTAATAAAGTTGTAAATTTTTCTAGTACTGTTTTTTGTATGTATTCTTGTAATATTCTGTTCTGTCTACTAAAACGCTCCATCAAAGTCAAGGCATTCCCTTTGTGAGTGACCTTGACGGAGGTGGGGTGTTACAGGTGGGGTCCGCTCAGTCGGTCGCAGCGTCGGTTTCTCGAAGGGGGAGGCGGCGGAGTTTGCGGAGGGGGGTGAAGACGAGGCTGAGGCGTGCAAAAAAGGGGGCGGCGGTCTCCTCAGGTGGCGGCGGGGCGGTTTCAGGGTGTTGGAGGGTTTGGGGCTCACGTTTCAGAGGGAGGAGAATAGAGGAAGGAGAAGGGAAGGATAGGGGACGTCGGAGAGGGCCAGAGGGGAGGCGGCGGTCTCGGTGGCCGGCGATGTGGTGGAGGACTTGAACAAGAGGCTGATGGCGGAGAGTTAGGGCACTAGGTTTTTTTTATTTTGAAAAGTCTGACCGGGGAGAGAGAAATGGGGAGAGTGAGGGATTATATAAATTATTTATTTAATTTACTTTAAATTCCATAAAGTTGACTTTTAATTCGAATCCCAAATCAAGCCCAACGACTGTCGCCTCTAGCTAATTACCCTCATTCCAAACCCAATGGGATATGTCCCGCAAGCCAATTCGAGCGTTACGATCAGTTTCCGTCAAAATCAAGATGTAAATCTATATATTGATTTTGAACGCACATTTCAATTTACCGGGGCCACATACGGACTCTAAAAATTCATGAAAAATATTTTCTAGCTTCGTATTGACGATACGGTTCTAACAAGACTAATTTCGTCAAATTCCGAGACCGTCTGAAAATGGCCATTTTCTGGTCGATCGAAATAGACTGAAACTGTTAAAACACGTTTAACAATGCCACGCTCACATATTGATTCAGAAAATTTCGAGTTTTGGAATCTAGCAATAACTTGACATCCCGGATCCAACAAAAGTAGTTTCGTCAAAAACCGAGGTCGTTTGCAAAATTTCCATTTTTAAGGGCCAGAATTCCATAGCGACTATTCTGAATTTTCAACTAGACGTAACTTTTGATTCCCGCTATGAAATTTCAATTTTTCGGATTCGTTGGAAAGATATTCTCAATTAGATTCTAGTATTTTTGGTTTCGCTAGAATCCGGTTTATTTTGAATCCTGTACAATCATTTGAAATTAGAAATCGAATTTTCAAACTACCGCGCCATTTTCAATTCCTTTTATATTTAAAATAAAATATTTATATTCTAACGATGATTCAAATAAATACATACGTTCTAATTCTATTCCTAATAAATTTCTCGTCGTTATTATTTAAAATAATTCATTTTAAATATTCAAAATTCGTTAAAATCGTCAAAATAATTTTTTTAAATTGGCTCAGAATTTCCGGGTTGTTACAGAACCATTCTTCCTCCTATGGCTTCAGACCAAAACCGCCCGCTTCTTCTCAAACAAATACTCACGATGACTTCTACCACAATGCCCTGTTCGAACTGAATACCACTGCGAGCTCATGGCCTTTGTCCCCCCTTTCAGTCAGCCATTCTCCTCCATTACTTCACCGATCCACAAACTAATACCACCATTGAATCCCTCACTGAAATCTCCTTCTTCCTATAGCATAAATTCCCAACTCGAAATCACCCTCTCCATCGCATTCGCACGACACTCCAGTATTCCCATCGACAGTTTTCAGCACCGAACTCCCCAAATTTGCATACACGCATGCGGTTTACACCTACAAATCCAGATACGATAACCAAAATCAAATCTGAGGCTTCGATTACCCAAATCGATTAACCCTAAGCTTGCTGAAAAAACCTCCAGTAAAAATTATGATGTCGAGTTCATTGATAAGGGTATAGACTTGAACAAAAACCCTTGGCAAATTCAAATAAAATAGTTTCACGATTTTAGGAATTTATTCGGATTTATATTGATTTTCCAAGAGGATCGAAATCCTTTTGCTGAAAGGAAAACATACGGCGCAAAATATTGACCATAGGAAAATAAATCTAGGGTTGTAAAGAGTTTGGGCTATTTATAGAATGTATTTAATATTTTAACATTCGATTATTATATTTATTTTTACTCCTACGCTATTTATATTTATCATTAAAAATTCCTATGGTCGCATACAATACCCAAAAATCACTAAACTGGGCATGCACCTACAGTTCGACATTGCGGACCCAACGAAACTGGTTTCATCAAATTTTGACTCCGTTTGCTCACACAGCGTATTGTTAAAGGTCAATTTATCGACTTTATTTCACATTAAAATCGCCCATGGCCACATACTGAATTCAAAAATCACGGAAATTGAAATCTAACAATAATTTGACATTATGAATCCAACAAAATTAGTTTCGTCGAAAACCGAGGTCGTTTGCAAAACTAACTATTTTTAAAGCTCTAAATAACCCATTTAAATATATAAATATATTTAAAAATAATTACATATGATATTTAAAAATAAATATTATCGTATATATCCATACTAGAATATCGTACAGCTCCAATGGGATTTATAACTCGATATTTCAAATCCAGTGTTACATCAATATTCGATTTATATTTAAAAATCCATTTTAAAATATAAATAAATCAATATAAATTATAAAGGAATTCCATAGCGACTTTTCTAAAATTTGATTTGGACATATCTCAAAATCTACACAATGAAATCCCGATTTTTCTCTTCCACTAGAAAAATATACTTCACCAGCTCCTAACGTTTCTTGTTTAATAGAAATCTAATTTAAAACTAACCCTGTATATTCAGTTGAAGTTCGAATCGCCAAATAGCGAACTACAGCGCCATTTCGAGCTCGATTATAATTATAATATAATTATACGTTCAACTGTCGTTCAAATAATATATTCGTTATTATAATTCAACTCTAAACCGAATTATATATTTTGAATTGCCCAATTCACACCATATTGCCATTTCAGCTAATTATGATTATTTCAGAATTATATATATTACTAATTATTATATTAATTAAATATTCAATAGTTATTTTAATTTAAACCATTTAAATTACCAAACCATTAAATAAAATTAATTATTATACCGTATAAAAATAAAGGACATTACCGAGGTAAGAAAGAAAGGAATATTAGAATAGAAGAAGAAGATCCAACTAACCAACACAACTGAATCAAAGTCTCACATCACAGCAAAACAAAATATAATATAGAAATAAAACTTTATCGAGAGCTTTGAAATAAATACTTACAATAATCAGAGTACATCAATACATCTAGACAGTTATAATAATCTGTCCTCATATACAACACACAGCGGAAGAAAACTAGATATCACACATCCGAGTTCCTCCAGAACATCTTTTGAAGTTTACAGCGTCTAAACCTAAACCAGTAAAACCCGGGCTAATCCGAGCATTTCGAATGCTGAATCAGTCTGGTAAACCAGAGTGACCCACTAAATTTATAAACAACATCCAACTTGATTTTGGAGTTAAACAAATCTTTTCTGAAAGAAAAGGATAATCGTAAGACTAAATCCACACATAAAAACGGATGGCTTTTTCCTTAAGATAACCCGAAACGTTTTGAAATCATATATATATATATATGTATATCTTCTAATATTATAATAATGTATAAATACAAACAAATAGCAATTGTAACAACTGGGAAAATCTGAGCCAATTTAAAAATTTTATTTTGGCAATTTTAATGAATTTTGATTATTTAAAATGATTTATTTTAAATATTATCGACAAGAAATTTATTTTGAATAAAATTAGAATGTATATATATATATTTGAATCATTGATAGAATATAAATAATTATTTATAATTATAAAAGGAATTGAAAATGGCGTGGTAGTTCGATAATTCGATTTCTAAGTTCAAATGAATGTACAGGATTCAAAATAAACCAGATTTTAGCAAAACCAAAAATATTAGAATCTAATTGAAAATATCTTTCCAACGAATCTGAAAAATCAAAATTTTATAGCGGGAATCAAACGATATATCCAGTTGAAAATTCAGAATAGTCGCTATGGAATTCTGGCCCTTAAAAATGGAAATTTTGCAAACGACCTCAGAATTCGAATAAACCACTTTTGTTGGATCTGTGATGTCAAGTTATTGTTAGATTCAAAATTCGTAATTTTTCTTTTCAATATGTGAGCGTGGCAAGGGAAAACGCATTTGACCAGTTTCAATTGATTTTAATCGACTGGAAAATGGCCATTTTTCAAATGGTCTCAGAATTCGACGAAATTAGTTTTGTTAGGACCGTATCGTCAATACGAAGCTAGAAAATATTTCTTGGGAATTTTTAGAGTCTGTATGTGGCCTCGGTAAATTGAAAAGCGCGTTCAAATTCAATATATAGAGTTATATTTTGATTTTGACGAAAACTGATCGAAACGATCAAATCAGCTTACGATACATATCCCATTGTGTTCGAAATGGGGGTAATTAGCCATGGACGACAGGCGGTGGGTCTCGTTTAGAGATCGAAATAAAAAGTTGCTTTTTGAATTAATTTAATAATAAAAAATATATATTTATATAAAGCCCCCTCAATCCTTTCTCTCCCTTCATCGATCAGAACAGAAAAAAAGGAAAAAGAAAAGAAAAGGAAAGAGGGGCGCGGCGGCCTCCTCCACGCCACCACCATCGCGCGCCGCCCCCTCCCCCGTCAGAGCTGCCCTCCGCCGATTTCCCCCCTGCCTCTCTCCTTTGCTCGTCCTTCTCTCCTCTCCCCCAAACGAGAACCCGCATCCCTTCCCTCTGTACAAATTCCGACGCAGCCACCACCTGCCGCGACGCCACCTGCCACCGCGAAGACCCCTCCCCGCCCCTACGATCGACTGCACACCACAGCACCACAAAGGAGCTACCCCAGACATCGGCAGTAGGTGGAAGTCGCGGTCAACTAAAGGGTTCAAGGAGGGTTCGAATTTACACACCGACGTGGGTTTTTGAGCGGGTTCGGTGTGTTTAAACATGGAAAGGTAAATAATTAACGTTGTTTATTTTCAGTTTTTAATTTAAATTAGCATCGAATTTTATTTTTCAGTTTTAATTTATATAAGATTTATGTTAAGAAAAGATTCAATTTTTTTTAGCATGAAAAGATTTGATTTTTAATCGTGAAAAGGGAAGGTTTTTAATCGTGAAAAGGTGGGATTTTTAATCATATGAAAGCGAAGAGAAAGAAGATAAAAATATGATCTTTATTGAAAGAAAAATATTATCCTTTCTTATAGAAAGTTATGATTTTTATTGTTCAAGTAAGAGATTAAAAATATGATTTTTATATTAGTAAGAGATTAAAAATATGATTTTTACATTATATAACTAGTTAAAATTTGATCTTTATATATGTAGCGAAATAAAAATCTGATTTTTATTATATATATGTTGAAATAAAAATGGGATTTTTATAGTGTTGAAATAAAAATTCGATCTTTATATATGAAGTAGAAATATAAAAATATAATTTTTATATAGAATGAAGGATCAAAAAATTACACATGAAGTAGAAATAAAATTATGATTTTTATTCATTGAAATGAAGTGATAAAAATATAATTTTTATTATTAACAGCGGGAAAAGGACTGCATTAGAATTTCAAACAGATCCAGACGGTTCAGCAGTTCAAAAGTAAAGCACGGCGGAGTGGAACCCTCTGTGAGAACTCCTTACCTTTAATTTAAATTTCTAGTTTAAAATACATACTAGGATGTAGACGGTGTTTAGTAGCACCCGACACCCGTCGTCCACAGACCATGGACGACTTGTATGCTTATTTGATGTGTTGTGAAGTTTGTTTGTGATGTTGATGTGAAGTAGATAATAAAATATTCATATGTTGAAATAAATAAATTATCGTTAAAAATATAATTTTTGACGTGAATGTGGATAAATAAATATTTATTTACAAACCGGACGGTTTGTTTATGTACACCTATTTAAAGGATATTGATTGGGATGATAAATTTTACACGTCGCCCAACTGCACAAATAATATTCAGTGTTTGTGGATTGAAACCCCACACGGGTGTTGGATTGATATTTGGAGTACACTAATCCCAATTATTTAATTGTATGTCGATCGATTGGTCGACAGACAGTGTAAGCGTTAATTATTTATATTTAATGCTTATGCAGTTGTGTGGTGCACTTTGGATGATGGTTGATTATTTATCGTTGCTATTATATACATGTGTTGTATGGAATCCATATAATTAACATTATATGGTAATTGATTGGGACTCATTCCAATTGGGAAAATAAAGAACATTATAAAATATATATTCATGTGTTGAATAGAATAAATAGTCATGTGTTGGCGATGCTCATGTGTTGAGAATATTCATGTGTTGAAACTTATCATGTGTTGAGTAAAATATTTTAACAATAAAAATTTACATCTTTATTATAATTTTGTAAAATATATTAAATAACAAAAATAGTCATGTGTTGACGATGCTCATGTGTTGAGAATATTCATGTGTTGAAACTTATCATGTGTTGAGTAAAATATTTTAACAATAAAAATTTACACCTTTATTATAATTTTGTAAAATATATTAAATAATAAAAATAGTCATGCGTTGACGATGCTCATGTGTTGAGAATATTCATGTGTTGAAAGAAATATAGATTCATTTGTTGAATAGAATAACGAAGTTATTGAAATATATAAAGCCGTGTTGATTAGAGATGCGCCATTTTGACGCGAACGATATTTTTATCGATTATATTCGTTTTTATAATGAATATAGAAAAGGAAGTGATTTCAAAATATAACGTTTTGAAAATATTGTCATTTGTATATCGATGAAGTGGAATATTTAATTTTGATTCAAAATTGAATATGAAGTTGAAATCATTTCGAAAACGAATTTAAAACGATTTATAAAATATGTTTTAAAAAGAAATCGACGAAATATATATAATATATATATTATATATTAAATGGCCTGAATAGAACGCGCCGCGGTAGTTCGTGAATTTCGACTATTGATTTCGAATTGACGTTGCGGGAGATCCGACCGTCGTATTCTCCTAAAACCGGAACCGTTGGGTTCATATCGAAAAGAACTTTCCATTGATGATCGACGCTAATCTAAGAACTAGAAAAGCGCGACATTTGTAATAAATTCTGCAAGCATACAGGTGTGTAGCATACAGGTCGAACACAGGGAGGAAAGTTAAATTTTATTATTTATATGTTTCGTGGGGGTGTTAGGCGAAGCTGGAAGTTGATTTCAGTGTTGTTGAAATAATGTTACTGAAACTGCTACAAATCTGAATCTAATCAGACGTATATCAAATTCAACAACAGGAAAGAAAATAACAAGTACTAGCAAAAACAAGAAAAGTAAATAATAACTGGAACAATAACAGAGAATTAAAAAAATAGAGTTGCTGCTGAAACTAATCAAACAGTCAACACTAGTATGCAGTAACAAAGACAATAACAATATGTGTTCTACCGAATCTAATCGTGTAGATACACAAATTGTTTTAAAAGAAAAGTAAATAACTAGAACAAGAAAATTTTATTAAACTAATGGCAGTACAGAATTCTGAGATGATTTTTACAATGGTTACAATCACATATTTATAGATGAGAAGGGGAAAACCCTAACTAGGTCTATGAATAAATGGCCCTCCTCATTCATGAATATTTCTTGCCTTCCTTGACTACCTGATTGGAGAAAATCTGGCCATATCATGGTAAATATTTTCCATATCTTTCAATTTTTCCATGTGGCTTGATTGATAGAAGATTGCATCTAATTAATTCTTCCAAACAAGGACGCTTATCAGACTCCAAAGGCAATATAAGATAAAATCTTCAAAATTGGTTTTTCTTCTTGGCAACAATTCAATCAGAAATTCTTCTAATTGAAATTGAATGATTTGAATTTACTTCCATGATGAGAATATGGCTATTGCTGAGATGTTAATTGGTGCACATCATAAATACATACACATGAATATGTGTATGTATATATATAACATAACACTAATCCAGATATTTCTCAAAGCAAAGGGCCAGTGTGAACGCGCTCCGTTTCTTTGGCAAAAAGTGAGCTTGACGGGGTTCGAACTCAGGTCTCTCAGCACCAATTCCTATGCCTTTACCAGTGAGCTACTACTTCTTTTGCAATTGAAATGAATTTGATGTGAGGAAGTAGCTCTTTCTTGTAGTTGGCCTTTGATTTGAATTGAAGGAGGCATTTCTTGACATCCTGTAAAAACATGCAAAAGTAACCAAAGTATCATTTATTTATTTACAAAAGATAAAGCATAAGAGTAACAAAATAAACACTTTTCAGTGTCAATCAAATACCCCCACACTTATCTTTTACTCGTCCTCGAGTAAAACAAGAAATGAAAGACTAACTAGATAGGTCGCACTTTCGTAGGAAACACGATTGCATTGAGCGTATGCAACAAGCCGTTAAACCTCTAGGTGTCCCTAGTAGGACGAGTGGTGTCTCGTGAGGGTTTTCAGCGGATACTACCCACAAAATCCAAATGCAGTATGCTATGATTCTAATGAAACTACATGGATGCAATGGACATATGCAAAAATAAAAACGAAAAATGACAACACGACTTATTTCAGGAAGGTGGTATAACAAATTAAGTTAATAATTTCTAACCAGTTGATTTTATTTTAGATACCTCGACTTGTCACAAATTTTCAATATAAATCAAGTTTTCAAATGTTAAATTCCAGTTTGGCCAGTTGGTTCGGTTGATAACATAGTGCAGCCATGAAATAAATTCTTAGTTTGCTTGGCACAGTTTGCAAAGTGGTATTCTAATTTTCTCATGTATGGCTAGTCAAATCAATAAGGTCAAGAAGTGTTTGGGTATTATCGCTTATTCTTTATTCTATAAAATTTTAAGATTTATGATTAAGTACATACACCTAAAAAGACCAAGGTTTACCACCCATGCACTGCCTCGCGGACTAACGGAGAGTGGGTAAAGAGCTTGGCGGATTGTGCAGGCCGACTTTGACTTTGTCAACAACGTGTCGGTAATCCTTAGGTGTCCAATCCCATAAAATGAGACCAAGATATTCCAACTTTGACTTTGTCAACAACGTGTCGGATAGAGCTTGGCGGGTTTGCACACCAACGCTCGATATACAAGCAATGTTGGATACCCTTGGAATACTATTATTATTATTATCGAAAATATAAGCACAAAAGAGAGTTACGCGAATTCAACTTAACACAACTTAGTTTTAAAGATTTGAAAAGCCAATATAAGTATTTTAAGTCCTCCACTTATTTTAACAAAGTCTACAATATAGAATAGATTTCATGGCCATCACCTAAGAATCTCCCTATGTACCGGTTACACTATTATCCCTCAAAATTAAACTTTTCATTACATTTCTTATTCGATCTAAGTTGAGAGAAAAAAATACTATCAACTGGCTAAAAATTGTAAACTTATTTTGCTGTATCAATTGAAAATGAGTCGTATTTTTAAAAAAATTATGGTATGTTACTACAATCTAAAATGTATGATGGTCCTAAAAAATTAAAAGAAATAAAAAAAATGAAAATGGATGAAATGCAGACTCCCCCCCACACTTGATTGAGACAGTGTCCCAACTGTCTAAAGCAGAAAAATAAAAAAAATGAAAAATAAAAATAAAAGAAAAAGAACGTGTACCACCTGATTTCATGGTGGATGATCATGCAGATCGATAGAGTCATCTTCGTCATATTGCTCGAATTCCAAAAATGGTTTCAGTCGTTGACCGTTTACTTTGAAGACTCTTCCATCCCTAGGATTTTCAATTTCAACCGCTCCATGAGGGTATACTGTTTTCACGACATAAGGTCCAGTCCATCGAGATCTGAGTTTTCCTGGAAACAAGTGAAGTCTAGAGTCGTATAAAAGAACTTTTTGACCTACGTTGAATTCCTTACGTAGTATGTTTTTGTCGTGTTGGGCTTTGGTTCTTTCTTTGTAGATTTTCGCATTTTCATATGCCTCATTTCTTAATTCCTCTAATTCAGAAATTTGTAACTTCCTGTGTGAGCCGGCTTTTTCTAAGTCAAAGTTCAAAAATTTTATGGCCCAAAGAGCACGATGCTCTAATTCAAGAGGTAAGTGACAGGCCTTTCCAAAGACTAATCGATATGGTGACATCCCTAGATTGGTTTTATAAGCAGTGCGAAAAGCCCAAAGTGCATCAATCAGTTTTACAGACCAATCCTTTCTATTGGAATTCACGGTTTTCTCAAGAATTTGTTTGATTTGTCTATTGGAAACTTCTACTTGCCCACTCGTTTGTGGATGGTAGGGGGTCGACAGCTTGTGTGTGATTGAATATTTCTTGAGCAAGGACTCAAAAGCACGATTACAGAAGTGAGTACCATTATCGCTAATGATAGCTCGAGGTGTGCCAAAACGTGAAAAGATGTTTTCTTTAAGGAATTTGACAACAACCTTGTTGTCGTTGGTTTTGGTCGGAATGGCTTCAACCCATTTTGAGACATAATCTACCGCAAGTAAGATGTAAAGATTCCCAAATGAATTAGGGAATGGTCCCATGAAATCGATGCCCCAAACATCGAATAATTCAATCACTAAAATGGGGTTGAGAGGCATCATGTTTCGCTTAGAGATTCGACCCGTTCTTTGACATCGCTCACATTTAGAGCAAAATTCGAAAGCGTCATGGAAGAGTGTGGGCCAATAAAAACCGCTTTGCAAAACTTTTGCAGCAGTTTTTCTTGCGCCAAAATGACCGCCACAGGCATGGTCATGTGAGAAAGAGAGAATACTTTGGTGTTCATGATCAGGCACACACCTTCGAATGATTTGGTCTGGACAGTATTTGAAAAGATATGGGTCATCCCAATATAAGTTTCGAACTTTCGAGAGAAATTTTTGTTTATCTTGTTTCGACCATTCAGCAGGTGTTTGTTGTGTGACAAGATAATTCACGATGTCAGCATACCAAGGGGTGTTAGAGATCGAAAGGAGTTGTTCATCAGGAAAATAGTCATCGATTTGGGTGTCGTTATCATTTTCGTGCACAATTCGAGAGAGATGATCAGCTACTACATTTTCAGAACCCTTTTTATCTCGTATTTCTATGTCGAATTCTTGAAGAAGAAGGATCCAACGGATCAAGCGGGCCTTGGCATCCTTCTTAGAAAGAAAATATCGTAAGGCAGCATGGTCAGTGTAAACTATGACTTTGGATCCTATGAGATATGGTCTGAATTTCTCAAGAGCGAAGACAACTGCCAAAAATTCCTTTTCAGTAGTTGAGTAATTAAGTTGGGCCTCGTTTAAGGTTTTGCTGGCGTAATAAATGACTCGAGGGAGTTTATCAATACGCTGACCCAAGATGGCTCCAATTGCAAAGTCAGAAGCGTCGCACATAAGTTCAAAGGGTTGAGTCCAATCAGGAGGTTGAATGATGGGAGTTGTGGTCAAGAGTGATTTAAGAGTTTCAAAAGATGTTTTGCAATCATTGGAAAATTCAAACTTTACGTCTTTGGCAAGTAAATTCGAGAGAGGTTTTGAAATTTTTGAGAAATCCTTAATGAATCTTCTATAGAATCCTGCATGGCCAAGAAATGAACGAACATCTTTGACAGACTTAGGAGGAGGTAAATTAGCAATCAAATCGATTTTGGATTTATCGACTTCTAGGCCATCTTTGGAGACGACATGACCTAGAACTATCCCCCTTTTTACCATAAAGTGACATTTTTCCCAATTTAGCACGAGTGATTTCTCCTAACAACGTTTGAGGACAAGTTCTAGATGAGTGAGACATTGGGAAAAAGATGATCCATATATTGAAAAATCGTCCATGAATATTTCCAAGAATTATTCCACCATATCAGAGAAAATACTCATCATACACCTTTGGAAAGTCGCGGGGGCATTACAAAGACCAAAAGGCATGCGACGATAAGCAAAAGTACCAAAGGGACAAGTAAAGGTGGTCTTATGTTGATCTTCTAAAGCAACAGGAATTTGGTTATAGCCAGAGTATCCATCGAGAAAACAGTAGTACTCATGTCCTGCTAAGCGTTCGAGCATCTGGTCAATAAAAGGCAAGGGAAAATGGTCTTTTCGTGTGGCTGAGTTAAGCTTTCGATAGTCGATGCACACACGCCAATTGGTTTTGATTTTTGTTGGGACGAGTTCATTACTGTCGTTTTTGATCACTGTGACTCCCGATTTCTTTGGTACAACTTGTACCGGGCTCACCCAAGTACTATCAGAGATGGGATAGATGATGTTATTGTCTAGACATTTGATTATCTCCTCCTTGACCACTTCTCTCATGTTTGGGTTTAATCGCCTTTGAGCCTCACGGGTGGGTTTAGCCTCATCAACTAAATGTATGCGATGTTCCACAATTGATGGGCTAATTCCTTTTATATCGCTAATTTCCCACCCCAAGGCGTCCTTATTTTCCCGTAAAGTTTCCAAAACTTTTTCTTCTTGGTCTTCGGTAAGATCAGAGGCCAAGATTACGGGGAAAGTTTTTGAGGAGTCTAGGTAGGCATACTTAAGGTCTGGTGGCAAGGGTTTGAGGTCTAACTTAGGAAGTTCTTGTGTATCAACATTGGTCAACATTCCTAGGTTAGATTCAGGTGACGAAGTGTCGGAGTCAAGCATTTTGTTCAGTTCAGAAATGTATTCGAGTTCATCGAAATCGGAGTCGAAATGGTCAAGACACATTTTCAAGGCTTCAGAAGTGTCACTAAAGGTTTCATCAACTGTGGTTTGAATCATGTCAATTTCATCGATCTCAAAATCCCTAGGTTGTTTGTTGAGATTAAAGATGTTTAGCTCGATGGTTAGGTGCCCGAAGTAGAGTCGAAGCTGACCATTCCTACAATTAATGACAGCATTAGAGGTTGCTAAGAAAGGGCGTCCTAAGATCAATGGTATTTGAACGTTGGGATTTGAGACAGGCTCTGTTTCTAGAACTATAAAATCGACAGGGAAGTAAAACTGTTCGATTTGTATCAAGACGTCTTCGATAATTCCCAATGGCTTTTTGACAGATCGATCAGCTAGTTGAAGTGTGATGTTTGTTGGTTTAATCTCCCCTAGTCCAAGTTGACGATAGACAGTATAAGGAAGAAGGTTGACACTGGCACCAAGGTCGAGTAGGGCACGAGAGATGTGAGTGTTTCCTATTTTACAATCAATCGTAGGGCAGCCAGGGTCTTTATACTTGACTGGGGCAAGATTCGAAAGAACAGAGCTTGTATTCGCAGTTAGAAAAGCAGTTTTTGGAACATTGGTCGCACGTTTTTGTGTACACAATTCCTTAAGACATTTAGCATATTGAGGAATTTGTTCAATGGTGTCTAAAAGAGGAATGTTCACACGGACTTGTTTGAAAATTTCCAGAATTTTATCGAAATTTGCCGCTTTCTTCTTATTATTGAGCCTATGGGGAAAAGGAGCAACTGGTTTTTCGACTCTACGATCAGTTTCATCATTCGAAGAAGAAGGTGGTAGGGGTGTAGAAGATGAAATGTTGGGATTGCCAACATTAATTTTCGAAGGTGGGTCGGGTTTGCCGACGCTGGGAGAAGAACTGTTGGGATTGCCAACATTTAAGGGAACTTGAGGTTTAGAAGAATTGGCATTCGAAGCCAATGGATGATCATCAAGATTAGGGATTTGGGTCGAGTTAGAAGGTTCGCCAGGGTTGCCCACGTTATTATCAATCCTCTTTCCAGATCGAAGGGTTGTAATAGCGTTGACTGGATTATGGTTTTCGTCCTCACAAGAATTTACAGTACGAGAGTTATATTTTGGATTCACCTCAGGTTGACTAGGCAACTTTCCTTTCTCATTATTTTTCGCCATTTCCTTTATCATATGCATTAATTGGTCGATTTTAGCGTCTTGATTATTTATTTGTTTTTCTAATCGAACAATATCTTGTGATGGTTGAGAAGATTGAGATGATTGGTTTGATGATTGAAAATTGGGGTGCCTATACGGTTGTTTGGATTGAGGTGCAGCTTGAGAGGTTTGAGAATTGGGGGGTGGAGCTTGGTAATTCGGATTGGGAATAAAGGGTTGCATGTGAGATGGGTTTGCCGAATTATTGGGGTTTGACCAAGAAAAGTTTGGGTGGTTCCTCCAACCAGGATTGTACGTGGCTGAGTAAGGGTTATTTTGAGCTATAGCATTGGCTTGGTCCTGAGAGTAGTAGTGGGGTAACCCTTCTCCGGCTTGAGGAGTTTGATTTTCTACGGGAATTTGATTTGGGTCCACGAGATGCACTCCTCTAGTAGAAGTACGATTGGGAACGCGAATTGATTCCCATTGCATGTCCTTTTCAGAATAATCTTCTAAGAACCGCCAAGCTTCATCGGCTGTTTTAGACATAAAATCTCCTCCACACATTGATTCTAGTTGAGTTTTAGATTGATAGTTAAGCCCTTCATATACAATTTGACACAAGTTGTCTTTTAGAATTCCATGATGAGGACAACTATACAGTAGTTGGTTGAATCTCTCAAAATATTTTGAAAAAGTTTCCCCCTCATTTTGACAAAATTGATTTATCTCAGTTCGGATTTTGAGAGTTTTATGGAAAGGGAAAAACTTTTTCAAAAATGCAGTGACAAATTCATCCCAACTTCTTATGGAATGTTTTGGAAGAGAATTTAGCCATCTTTTAGCGCTTTCAAGTAGTGCAAATGGGATTAGCCTTAGCTTGATCGATTCGTTAGACAATTGTTGCATTTTTGTTATGGACGAATACAATTCAAATTCACTCAGAAATTCATAAGCATTTTCAGACCCAGTAAATTTTGGTACCCCTTGAATAAAGGAATGTTTCAACTCAAAATTGTTTCCTTCAGCTGGTGGAAAAACGATGACAGAGGGTTGGACGGTCCTAGTTGGATAACATCGTTCACGAAGAGACAGGGGTCTATCCATTTGGATATTGAGGTTCTGAAAATTTTGATTTATTTGGTTTTGATCCCCAAAGTTTGGAAAGTTTTGATTCACTCGATTTTGATCCAATTCGGTTGGAAAATTTTGGTTGATTCGAGAACCCCTAGGAGAATTTTGTTGGCTAACACTTTTTTCACTCATTGTTGTTAACTGCAAGCACAGAAATTAGCTACAATGAAGTTTTCTGTCCTTATTGGCTCCTAACCCAAAATTATAAAGTGACACGTTTGATTACTTAGATCAAAAGATTTCTCAGCCAGTTAACGGACAGGAGTTATCGGTGCACCAGGAATCACCCTAGCAATGCAGCCGAAGGTTTAAGTACCTTCAGAGTAACAACCGATATAATATTTACGAATCACCGTAATATTTATAAACGGTTATTTCTCTGCCGTAGTCTAGACACCGAGAAATAATTCGTTCCAAATGAATCAACTATCACAATATAATTAAGCCCTAGATGAGCCCGTGACTCCCTTAAGTCCAATGTCTAACCGTTATTATTAGTCAGATTATATGATGAAATGCAATTTGTGGGCTAAGGAAAGGGTGATGAAATCCCTCACCTTATGTGAATTGGGGTATTGCCCTTAACAGAATGAATAAAAGATGCAGAAACAACAGCAATCACACAAAATAACTGCAGAAATTAAAAATTGCACATTCAAAGCCGCTGCCCCTGCAGAAATTTTTTACAACAATTGTCTATATTTTTTTTTTCTTTTTCCTTTTGCAGCAGAGCACCTGTAGAGTTTTAAAAGAAATTTACAGTGGGGTATGGCTGTCCATCCAGAAAAAATGGGTAGCGTCAATGATTGAAATCTCACTATTTGCAATTTCTTCTGATTTCTGAATTCTTGATTTGTTGCTTGAACTCCAGTCACTTTGTCCTTGGTTTGAAACTTTTTTTTTTTTTTTTTGGGTTTTTTTAATGAAGTAAATAACAAAAAAAAGCACAAGAAAATATGAGGCTGTGGTAGGTTAAAAAAAGTTTGGAATTTTTTTTGAGAGAATGTTTGTGGATGGGGTTGGTTTGTGCGTTGTGGCAGAAGTGTGGTGGGAAGGAGGGATTGAAGAAGATGGTGCTGAAGTGTAGATTGAAAAAAAAAATGTGGTGAAATGAGATTGTGTAAGAGAGAGAGGGGTATTTGATCAGAGGGGAAAAAATGAAGCAGGGAAGAATAATGGAAAAAAAAATTATGTCCTTGCCTTTTTTTTTATTAGTGTTGAAAAGCGGACAAATAGGAAAGAAACAAATGACAAAAAAAAAATGGGAAGAGAGATTTCAGAAAAGAAAGAGAATTGTAAAGGAAGAAAGAAAAGTAATTGTAAAAGATTTGGAAAAGAAATTGAGAAGGGAAAGCAATAAAAGAGAAGACAAAAACAGAAAGAATTTTTTCTTTTGTTTATTGTTGTAAAATTAGAAGAGAGAGAAAAAAATGAGAAAGGAAAAACTTGAAAAGGGAAAGAAATAAATGGAGAAAGAAAGAAAATTAATTACAAGGCAGAGAATAGAAATTTATAAAACGATTTTTTTCTTCTTCAACAAATTGTAAAAGAAGAAAGGATGTGAGATATTAGTAAGAGGAGAAACAAACGAAAGGAAGGAGAAAGAAGTTGAAAATAGGGAAGAATTAAAAGAAAAATGACAAGATTTTTTTTTTTTTTTTTGAACTTTTAAAAGAAGAATGAGAAGTAATTATATAGAAAATTGGAAAGGAGGAATAAAGAGGAAAGAAATCAAAAGAGGATTTTTTTTTTAAAAGAAAGGAAATTTGTAAGAGAAGAAAAGAAATCAATGTATTGAGAACAAGAAAGACAAAAGAAGAAAGGGAAAAAAATTGCAAAAGAGGAATCGTTTTTTTTTTTTTTTTTGAAATTTGCAAAAAGAAAAAGAATGTAGACAATTGGAAAGAAAGTGGAAAGATGGAAAGAATAAAGGAAAATTGATAGTTGTTTTTTTTTTAATGAAGGAGAGAGCAGGAAAGAAATAAATGAAAAAATGGAAAGAGAGATTGTAAAAGGTTAATGAGAAATGCAATTGGAAAGAAATTAAAAAAAATGCAAGTTTTTTTTTATGAAAATTTGAACAAGAAGAAAGGGAAAGAAATGAATGGGAAAAAGCAAAACAAAAATGGAAAAAAAATAATAAAAGAGGAAGGAAATAAGAGAAAAAAGCAAGGTTTTTTTTTTTGAGTAGAGAGGAAGGGTAGAATAAATTGAGGAAAGAAATAAAAGCAGACAAAAACAAGAAAGAAATCAAAGTAGGCAGAGAAGAAATTGCAATTTTTTTTTTTTTAGAAAGTTGTAGACAAAAGATGGAAACAAATAAAAAGAAAAGGAAAAAGAAAAGAAAAATGTGAAAATCAGCAAGGTGGTAGAAAGATGGAAAGAAATTGAAGAAAAATTAGCAACTTTTTTTTTGTATATATTTTTTTCTTCTTGAAGGAATTAGATTGGAAGAAATGCAAAATAAAAAAATGGAAAGAAATAAATGAAAAAAAGAAGGAAAATTAAAAGAAAAAAGGCAAGATTTTTTTTTTTGAAAGATTGTAAAAGAAGAAATGAATATAAAAGTAGGAAGGAGGATTGAAAAATGAAATGAATATAAAAGTAGGAAGGAGGATTGAAAAATGGAAAGGAATAATTGAAAATAGGAAAAGAAATTGAAAGAAAATAAAGGCAAGAAATTATTTTTTTCTCTTGCTTAGTTCATGACAGTATCAATGTAATTAATACGCCACATCACTAATTGAGATTTTTTCTATATGTGCAAGAAACAAAAATATATACAAAATAAAATAAAAACTAACACGAATCGGAAATTAAATAAACAATAAAATTCAATCGTTACCTCCCCGGCAACGGCGCCAAAAACTTGATCGACGCTAATCTAAGAACTAGAAAAGCGCGACATTTGTAATAAATTCTGCAAGCATACAGGTGTGTAGCATACAGGTCGAACACAGGGAGGAAAGTTAAATTTTATTATTTATATGTTTCGTGGGCGTGTTAGGCGAAGCTGGAGGTTGATTTCAGTGTTGTTGAAATAATGTTACTGAAACTGCTACAAATCTGAATCTAATCAGACGTATATCAAATTCAACAACAGGAAAGAAAATAACAAGTACTAGCAAAAACAACAAAAGTAAATAATAACTGGAACAATAACAAAGAATTAAAAAAATAGAGTTGCTGCTGAAACTAATCAAACAGTCAACACTAGTATGCAGTAACAAAGACAATAACAATATGTGTTCTACCGAATCTAATCGTGTAGATACACAAATTGTTTTAAAAGAAAAGTAAATAACTAGAACAAGAAAATTTTATTAAACTAATGGCAGTACAGAATTCTGAGATGATTTTTACAATGGTTACAATCACATATTTATAGATGAGAAGGGGAAAACCCTAACTAGGTCTATGAATAAATGGCCCTCCTCATTCATGAATATTTCTTGCCTTCCTTGACTACCTGATTGGAGAAAATCTGGCCATATCATGGTAAATATTTTCCATATCTTTCAATTTTTCCATGTGGCTTGATTGATAGAAGATTGCATCTAATTAATTCTTCCAAACAAGGACGCTTATCAGACTCCAAAGGCAATATAAGATAAAATCTTCAAAATTGGTTTTTCTTCTTGGCAACAATTCAATCAGAAATTCTTCTAATTGAAATTGAATGATTTGAATTTACTTCCATGATGAGAATATGGCTATTGCTGAGATGTTAATTGGTGCACATCATAAATACATACACATGAATATGTGTATGTATATATATAACATAACACTAATCCAGATATTTCTCAAAGCAAAGGGCCAGTGTGAACGCGCTCCGTTTCTTTGGCAAAAAGTGAGCTTGACGGGGTTCGAACTCAGGTCTCTCAGCACCAATTCCTATGCCTTTACCAGTGAGCTACTACTTCTTTTGCAATTGAAATGAATTTGATGTGAGGAAGTAGCTCTTTCTTGTAGTTGGCCTTTGATTTGAATTGAAGGAGGCATTTCTTGACATCCTGTAAAAACATGCAAAAGTAACCAAAGTATCATTTATTTATTTACAAAAGATAAAGCATAAGAGTAATAAAATAAACACTTTTCAGTGTCAATCAATTGAGTATTAGAAATTCGAAATCTAATGGTTGGATTTGGAATTATGACCAAATCAAATTTGGAAAAGGTCGCTATAAGTGCAGTTCGGTGGCAGTAATTGGAAACCGACTGTACGGGCCTTGATAAAATTATTAAAATTATTAATAATTTGTGTAAAATCATAAGAAATGATTTGTTAAGAATTGGGATGAAAAACTCCATATTTGAAAGGATAAAAATAGTTTTTTATCGAAATGAACTAGTTTTGAACTAGAATTAAAATCAATTTATTTTTGAAATAAATAAATTGAATTTGAAAGGGGTTTTAAAAGTAACCAGAATTTCCAATAACTGAATTGGAATGGATTTGAATCGAAATTATCTTCGGAATATTTTGATGTTGGATTTCGTGTTTATACATATATGGTTGTGGAAATTTGAAAGATATATTTTATATCGTTATTTCCAATAAGATATTTGTTGGTTTCAGAATTTGATGTTGAATATAAGCCGGTATATTTTCTATTTAGAGCCTTGTATTTAATATCAAATGGGATTTAGGGTTCGTCATGAATGGTGACTTAAATAACACTGTTCTTGAACCCAGTTTAGAAAAGAATAAATCTTTAAACTAAGATTTAGTGAAATTGTCCAGTTAATTAGTATTTAATTGGAATTGAATTTGAATTGGTTTTTGGGGTTTATCGTGAGCGGTGTTTTGAATAACACCTGTTCTTTAACCCGATTAACAATAGAAATTGATTTTGGGTTTATCGTGAATCGTGTTTTAGATTACATTGGTTCTTTAACCCAATTAAAGACAGGATATTGATTTTTTGGAAGATTAAAACTAAGTGGGGTTTTAATGAATCTTTAATCTGAAAAGTGATCGAGAATGGAGTACCACCAGTTTTGCTCCAAGCGATTGTTAAATCTTTAATTAGATTTGAGTGTGAAATGGTAATTAATATTTACCGATAACACCGTGGTGTTAGATATGGAGTATTACCAGTTTTTCTCCATGGGATGAATAGGTTGGGATGGGAAATAAAATAAATAATTACTTCGGTGTGGTTCGCTAATCGCGACTAGTTTAGAAAACCATAATATGGTTTGAAATGATATCCAAAGGAAGATTAAAGAATAAATTTAGAAGAATTTATCTTTGATAAAATTAATGAGAACCTTTCCCAACGAATGTGAATTTTTGAGTATAAGAATATTCTGAATTGGAATGAGGTGTATGTTGGGTTTGTGTAACATTTGTTTATTATATACGCGGGTTATTTGGAAAGGCTGGGTTTATACCCATTCTGATTAACCGATTCGACGATATATCGAAGATGAAGACGGTGGTGGAAGACCGGAAGTCTTCACATCATTTGGGTGATTACTGATGATCTTGATTAGGCTGTACACCCAAGATGAGCGAATCATTTGGTGATAGTCCAGACGTACTTGGAGATCGATGGATATGCGAGGAAAGTGCCTCCAGTTTCGTTCAGACCCAGAACGAACTTGTAAATGAACTATGTGTCTGACATTGGATTTTATTCTGTGTTGATTGATCTCTATTAAATATACATCTGTTTGGCGGTGGAGAATTTATTCTCTTGCTTAACGCCCTTCTCTGAGACGTACGAGCTCAGAGGTTGTACATCGATGGACATCCGTCGCATGGAGTGAATTGCCTGTGTGGCATGCCTAAGTGGCAAATGATCAAGGCTTCTGTTGAAAAGAAAAGTCTTGTGGTTGATGATCAAAGCATAGCTTATGTGGCATATCTTTGTGTATAGCGTGAATTCGCGAGCCTCACACCTCGGTATGAGTCAAAAACAGGATAAGGATCCAAGGAGTGCACGACGTTTCTTTCTAGCTAGTGGTGACGTCAATGCTTAAACTGGTTGACATTTATATACTTTTCACCTGTGTGGTTGTTGGAATGCGAGGCGCCTCGAATATATGGTCGATAACTGGCACTATGTGAGCTGACGTACAGACCATTATATAGGTCCTATAGGACCGGGAAACGTGTGTTC
Organism: Allium sativum; assembly: GCA_030737875.1. Taxonomy (NCBI): domain Eukaryota; kingdom Viridiplantae; phylum Streptophyta; class Magnoliopsida; order Asparagales; family Amaryllidaceae; genus Allium; species Allium sativum. The sequence goes on along the minus strand of CM060922.1, from coordinate 146,274,420 downwards.
AGGAATTGCCAATCCTCAAAAGTAAGAGAGGATCGGCCTTGGAGGTTCCAAGGGATCGCTGTGTGTGGTCCTGTGACATTATCTAGAGTGTCTCGAATCGGAGAGGAGCTTGCCTGTGACGATCCCAAAATCCGAGAGGCGGTATTAAGGATAATCATAGGGAAATAACACATTAATCATCATAGCAGAGTACATATAATAGCAGAAACAATAAATAGAATAATTTTACATGGATATGACAGCGGAATCACAACATATAAAGATATCAGAGTAGCATAGCGTGGGATATAACTTAGTAAATAAAAGGAAAGTGATCAGTCATCATCGCCAGAGGCGAAATACATACATGCAGTGAGACATAATAAGGGTATCAGTCTACATCGCCGAAGGCGGAATACATATACATATAATAAGAAATACGGAAAGTAAATCAGTCTGCATCGCCAGTGGCAGAATCATAACATAAGTATAGTAATGGCGGAAAAAGTCAAAGTCATCTCGGTGGAGTCAGCCTCGCCATGAGCCAAAAATGCACTCTATGCAGCAGTGCAGAGCCAAAAACAACCTGCCACCTATGTACTAGGCTGCCCGTGTGAAAATAAGGGCACCCGCGTTTGCAAAGTGAAACAAACAACGAGTCAGTCATGGGTACTGGTATGAGGAATCTATTTAACAGTTAAACAATAGTAAATAGCAAATCATAGGACCACGCCACTTTCGCGGAACGGGTTTACTCCAGTGATTGCTAGTGCATTTAAAACAAAGTAAATTCTTTTAAAACAACGCAATGCTTTTTGAAAGAATGAAGCCATTATAAGACTCAGGTCCCATCACACAATGCAACGCAAGCCGGAGGATAGATTTTTACCTTATAATAGCCAAATATGCTTGATACGTATAAAGCAAAATCATTTGATATTATTACTAGTGCATATATGTTTCAAAAATGAATAGCATCATAAATATCAATCATAGACGGCATAAGTGCCCCATACCACTATGTCGCCATGCTAGTTCTACAATCGAGTCCGTTATTTCGTATTGGAAATTGGGTTTCCGTCATGAGTCGAGGCAAGGGGCAAGCTCCTCTCCGCTTCGAGACACTCTAGCAAATGCCTCGGGACTACACACTCTGGGCAACCCCTGGATGCGGCTGGGCCGGTCCTCACTTACGTTAGAGGATTAATTATGCCTGAACACACGTTTCCCGGTCCTTACAGACCTATAATCGAGGCGCCTCGCATTCCAACAACCACAAAGGTGAAAAGTAGATATATATGTCAGGGCTGGTAAGTCACTGACACCACCATAGCTAGAAAGAAACGTCGTGCTCTCCCAGCGGTCCGTATCCCGTTTTTAACTCATACCGGGGTGTGAGGCTCGCGAATCTACGAAATACACAAAGCTAGGCCACGTAGACCTTGCTTTGATCATCATCCACAAGACTTTGCTTTGCAACAGAAGCCTTGATAACAGCATCTTGGCATGCCACATAGGCAGTCCACTCCATACGATTGATTTCCATCGATATATAACCTCTGAGCTCGTACGTCTCAGAGAAGGGCGTTAAGCAAAAGAATAACTTCTCCGCCGCCAAACAGATATATATTTAACAGAGATCAATCAGTATAGAACAAAATCCAATGTCAGACACACAGTCCATTTACAAGTCCGTCCTGGGTCTAAACGAAACCGGAGGCGTCAATTCCTCGCAAATCCGTCCAATCAACACATACGTTCAGACGGCTACTACTTCCGTCCCCTTCCGGTAGCTACTCCGATCAGGAACCTCAGTAGCGCCCATCCAGCCGATACGAAGATCGTCGGTCTTGAATCGTCTTTGCATTTTCCAATTCGAATCGCTCGATAAATTATTTGAAATGAGGGTTAGCTCGGCCTTTTCAAATAATTCACGTCATTAGAATTTAAATCGATTCTTTATATGGTTATATTATTCGACATCCATCTTTCAGTTATTTAGTGTTATTTTCGTATCAAACACATACAACCATCAAATATCAAACAATTCAAGCCCAATTAGTTTATTTTCAATCAATGTTGCTTATAATATTTTATAACGATTTTTCGCCATTTTTATTTATTTAAAAATGGCCATATTTAATTAAACGACGTTTCAGGTCGTGCCGTGGCACTGGCGCTGTTTTTCTCCTAATTTGTTTTACACATATCGGAAAATCTAACCGTTGTATTTCCACAAAGTCTATATCAGTCGGAAGATATTTCCAACGCGAACCCAACGGTTCCAGTTTTGTGAGAATCCGACGGTCGGATCTTCCACACTAGTCGTTTGAAGTTACGGTTTCAAAATTCGAACTGCAGCATCGTTATTCGATTTAATTTAATTATATTTATATTTATATATAAATATAAACGATTCTGGCGTTGTTTTTCTTCAGATTTGAATTAAACATTCCGGACAATCCAACCGTTGGATTTCTACAAGGTTGGTGCCGTTTGAAAGATATTTCCAAGGCGAACCCAGCGGTTGCGGTTTCGGGAAAATCCGATGGTCGGATTTCTCGTACTAACCGTTTCAAATTACGATTCCGAAACACGAACTGCACGGCCTCTATTCCCTTTAATTATATATATATATATATATATATATATATAAATATAGTTCATTCTATAATTTCAATTATAGTTCATACTATATTTTCAACTTCGTTTTCACCTCAAATATTTCACTAACGCCTTAATATTTCGAAAAATTTCGCCATAACCTCCTTTGTACGGGGAGGGGATTGGAAATTTATTGGGCCGTATTAGGTACCCAATAAATCCTAAAAAGCATTCACATATTTATAGTGATATATTCTGGTGTTTACGGGGGAGCATGTACTGATAATCACTCCAGAGAATAAATTCCTGTCACCCCGTTTCCGTGTGGAAATATATAGTCCATGTGCCGTATCTAATAACTAGAGCGACGTGATTATTGTCAACTCCAGACCCGTGTGGGGGGTTTTTATTAATCTGGCAATTTATCGTTATAATTTATATAGTCCATATCAGTCATCAGTTCAACCTGTAGTACATAGTCATCGCCATACAAGCCTCTTGCTTATATGGTAAACCTTCCACCTCGTCACACAAGCTCCAATTGCTTATGTGGAATATGATGAAGTATGCCTATCGTCAAGAAGTATGCTATGTAGTGTAGTTCAAAATTAATTGTTACTATCCTATGGCGTTATTTATTATTTCACACAGAAAAACCAGCACTCCGCATCCAATGGCATTCACAGGAGTTGATATATATAAATAAAATTGCACAGCCAACTCATCAAGGTTTACCTATTTGTCGGGCACGCAAATAATTTCTTTACTCTACAGCTAATCCATTTTTTTCCTGTTCAACACATGTATATATATGCAGAACAAAGCTAATAATAATATTTCTAGCAAACTATTATTTATTTCGATGCATGTGTATTTTTAACTAAGCGTATACATGATAAAAGAAGTATTTTTATCATCAAAGATATTTATTCGACACATATGTATTTTTAACACTTCATATTCACTATAAAAATATAGTTTTCATTGTCGATTCAATTTATTTTTAAAAGATGATAACATTCAACACATGAACTTCAACTCAACGAATGAATTGCAATTCAACACATGAATATTCTATATAGTTTGTATATATATAAAAATGTGATTTTTGTTGCTAAGCCATTTGTTTAAATTCAAATAATATTCAACACATGAATTTCAACTCAACGAATGAATTGCAATTCAACACATGAATATTCGATATAGTTTTTATATAAAAATGTGATTTTATCGCTAAAGCCATTTGTTTAAATTCAAATAATATTCAACACATGAATATCAACTCAACGAATGAATTGCAACTCAACACATGAATATTCGATATAGTTTATATATAAAAATGTGATTTTATCGCTAAAGCCATTTGTTTAAATTCAAATAATATTCAACACATGAATATCAACTCAACGAATGAATTGCAACTCAACACATGAATATTCGATATAGTTTATATATATAAAAATGTGATTTTTATCGCTAAAGCCATTTGTTTAAATTCAATTAATATTCAACACATGAATTTCAACTCAACGAATGAATTGCAACTCAACACATGAATATTCGATATAGTATATGTAATTTATTTCAACGAATGAAAATTATTCTAACACATAAATATTTCAGAAAATTTCGGCAGCATAACGGCAGGGTAGTTAAAACCGGGACCGTCCCTAGTACGGCTCTTCGCTCTACCTTAAAACCTCGCGGTTTTTGACAATGGGGATCATGCATCTAGTTCGCACGCAGGCGGCATGTTTTATTTTCAATTCCACAATCCTATTCTATTTTGTTTCAACCACAAGAGGGTATTTTTCAGCCACAAAGGTATTTTCCAACCATAAAGGTATTTTTCAACCATAATATCAACCACAAACAATTATCTCCAACCATTCGTCATACCATATAATATCACGTCAAACACAAGCAATAAATATCGTCCATGGTCTGTGGACGAGGGGAGTATATATATATATAATATAATAATTCACTTGCGTTTCATCACAATTCGAAGCATATATGTTTCATTCAACGCTTGTATAATTTATACATCGCTAATATAACTTATACAATACATGTACATGAGGTATACAATGCGTATATAATTTACACTTCGCTTATATAATTTATACAACGCGATTTCAATCACACAATGAGTTTAGATTCCTCACATTGGTTATTGCAGTGCTGAAAATCGTAGGAAGGTCAGAAAAATCCGCGGCTTCTTCTAGAATGTAGAGAGCCTCCTTGCGGTCACGGTGTCTCCTGTTTCATCGAATTTCGTTAACATAGCAAAAAGATATGATTTTTACAAGTTTGCAACGCTTTATAGTGTAAAAATCAGTTGAAAATGGTTTCAGCCGTATACCCTTTTTGATTTCTAAAACTAGGGTTGAACTTTTCGGCAAAACCACGAAGTTCTAGGACGAACGGCCAGCGCTGCGTCGAAGAGGAAGGAAAGAGCTTCCCAAAGCTACCCGAGATGATCAACTCGGTGGCCTCCAGAACCCACGGCGGCGGCGCAAAGTTCGGGGTTTCCCGACGCTATAACTCCCTCAATACTCAACGATAATTCTTGAAATTACAATGGATTTGAAGATCTCTGAACGCTCTTCAAAATGGATCTGAGTTTGCTTGATTTCGTTGTGTGGTTGCGAAGAAATTTAAGAGAGAAGTTTCGGATCTCTTTTCCGCGTCGCGACAGGAAGATGATGAGGAAGATGAATTGTGATTGGTCGATCCCCTTTTTATTTTAATTTTTAATTTATTTAATTCCAAAAATACCCCCTTCCACAGACGAACTCGAAATCAAACCCAACGACTGTCGCCCCTAGCTAAATACCCCCATTCCGAACACAATGGGATATGTTTCGTTGGCCATTTCGACTGTTACAGTCAGTTATTTTTCAAATTAAAATATAAAACATTCGATATTTAATTTAAACGTACATTTCAATTTGCCAGGGACACAAACTGAATCGAAAAATTCCAGAAAAATAAATCTAGCTTTGTTTTGACGGTACGGTCCTAACAAAACCAGTTTCGTCGAATTTTGAGCTCGTTTGCAAAACGGCCATTTTTAGGTCGACCCATTTTAACAGAATTTGACCAAACACATTATCTTTTGCCCCGCTCACATACTAGCTTCAAAAATTACGAAATTTGAAACCTAGCAATAATTTGACATCCCAGACCCAACAAAAGTGGTTTCGTCGAATTCCGAGGTCGTATGCAAAATCTCAATTTTCAAGGGCCATATACACTATATAGCGACCTTTCTGAAAATTCATTTGGCCATAACTTTTGATTTCCGTTATGAAATTTCGATTTTTCAGATTCGTTAGAAAGGTATTGACAAACAGATTTAAATATTTTCAGTTTCACTAAAATCCGTTATATTTTCCACTCGGTGCAGCCAGACAAAGTTTGTATTCAAAATTTCAAACTGCCATACCATACCAAATTCTATATTTTATGGAAATAGGCTATTTCAATTATTCAAATTCTTTGGTAATAACCTAATTTAATAATTTTAAATTGGTTCACATTTTCCGGGTTATTACAATCTCCCCCACTTAAAACTTTTCGTCCTCGAAAAGGAAATAACAGCTAAGCAGGAAATAAAATGTAAATGCAAAGTATTGTAAAGGTACCTTGCACCGGAGTTAGTCAGATATGTCCACTCTGCATTTGGGATAGGCTTGTTTAATGCTTTCCTCAGTCTCCCAAGTACAGTCTCTAGGATCACTACTCCACTGCACTTTGACTAAATGAATCTTTTTCCTCCTTAGCTCTCTAGTTTCTTTGCCCACTATCTTTAATGGCTCTCTACTGAGTGCTAATTCTGGAGTTATGTCAATATCATGTTGCGCTGCTTCTTCCACAACAAGATCGGGATCATGAACATGTTTTCTGAGTTGAGATACGTGGAACACATCATCTATACCAGGCAACCAATTAGGTAATGAAACCCTATATGCAAGAGTTCCAATCCGTTCAAGTATAGGAAATGGACCAATAAACCTCGGTGCCAACTTCCCAGTCTTGCCAAATCTGATTACTCCTCGCATTGGAGAAACTCTTAAATAAACATAATCGCCAACGGCAAACGATATATCCCTTCTTCTCGCATCAGCATAACTTTTCTGTCGGCTCTGCGCTGTTTTCAATCTCTTCTTAATGAAATCGACTTTATCCGATGCTTCTTGAATCATATCGGGCCCTAACACAAGTCTGTTGCCAGGTTCTACCCAACATGCGGGAGATCTGCACGGTCTACCATATAATGCTTCAAATGGAGACATTCCCAAACTTGCTTGGTAGCTATTGTTGTAAGAGAACTCGGCTAGATGTAAATGATCTTCCCATGAGCCTCCAAAATCGATAACGCAAGCCCGCAGTAAATCTTCTAAAATTCTATTCACCCGCTCAGTTTGGCCGTCTGTCTGAGGGTGATAAGCGGTGCTTAGATTCAATTTGGTTCCCAATTCTTCCTGGAATGCTTCCCAAAATTTTCTAGTAAATAGGGGATCTCTATCGCTGACTATATTGAGCGGTACTCCATGAAGTTTAACTATTTGTTTGAAGTAAATCTGTGCTAGACTTTGAGCCGTTCTGTTGGATCGGACAGGTATGAAATGGGCAGTCTTCGTGAAGCGATCTACGATTACCCATATACTGTCGTTTCCTTTTCTAGTTCGAGGCAGGCCATCAATGAAGTCCATCGAAATTTGTTCCCACTTCCATCCTGGAATTTCTAATGGTTGTAATAATCCAGCCAATTTCTGTTGATCACTCTTAACTAGCTGACAAGTGGGGCCTCTGCTAACATATAATGAGATATCTCTTTTCATCGCCTTCCACCAGAATGTGCGCTTGATATCGTTATACATTTTGCTCACAGCGGGATGGATACTCAATTTGGATTTGTGGCACTCATCAAGTATTTCTCTTTTTAGCTCAGAGATGTCGGGAACACAAATTCTTCCTTTTAATCTCAAACCCCCCCCCCACTATCCACTTGGAAGCTGGAGTCTATGCCTTCATTGATCCTTTTGATCATTACTTTTACAAAATTATCCTCCTTTTGAAGGGTCGAGATCCTGTCTATTAATGAAGACGTGATGACAAAACTGGCGATGATTTCATTCTTTCTGCTGAGCGCATCGGCTACAACATTGGCTTTCCCTGGAGTGTACAGAATTTCAAAGTCGTATGCTGCAAGGAATTCTAACCAACGCTGTTGTCTCAAGTTTAGATCTTTCTGAGTGAACAGATATTTCAAGGATTGATGATCGGTAAATAGTTCGAACTTCTTGCCCAATAAATAATGCCTCCAGATTCTCAAAGCGAACACGATAGCTAATAACTCAAGATCATGAGTTGCATAGTTCCTTTCATGCGGCTTTAGTTGACGGCTGGCATAAGCGATCACTTGGCCTTTTTGCATTAACACTGCGCCTAGCCCTCTAATAGAAGCATCTGTCCATACAGTCAAGTCTTGGTTGCCTTCTATTATTGTCAATACTGGAGCAGTTGTCAACTTCAGTTTCAGCTCCTGGAAAGCTTCTTCACATTCGGGAGTCCATTTGAATTTCTCATGCTTCTTCGTAAGCTTTGTCAATACTCTCGATATCTTTGAAAAATCCTGAACGAATTTCCGATAGTAACTAGCCAATCCAAGGAAACTTCGAATTTCGGTGGGCGTAGTAGGTTGTTTCCAGTTCTGAATCGCTGTAATTTTGCTTGGATCTACAGCAATTCCTTCTTTTGATACGACATGGCCTAGGAATTTAACTTCATTCTGCCAGAAGACACATTTAGAAAATTTAGCTTTCAAGACATTTCTCCTGAGAATTTTTAACACTTGTTCTAAATGTTTTGCATGTTCATCTTCCGACTTAGAGTAGATCAAAATGTCATCGATGAAGACTAGAACAAATTTATTCAACACACCACGGAACACTCTGTTCATAAGATCGACGAAGTATGCCGGAGCGTTACACAAACCGAATGGCATTACTAACCATTCGTAGAATAAATCAGGACCCCTGAAGGCTGTCAAAGGAACACAGTCTTCGGCTATACGCAATTGGTGGAAACCTGTATCTAGGTCCATTCTGGAGAATACTGTTGCTCCATTTAATTGATCTAACAGATCATCTATTCGGGGCAAAGGATATTTGTTCTTCATTGTTTGTTTATTGAGATCTCGGTAATCAACACAAAGTCTTAGAGTACCGTCTGATTTCGGGACAAATACTACTGCTGCTCCCCATGCTGAAAAGCTCGGTCTGATCAGACCTTTCCAAAGCAATTCTCGGGTTTGACTACTTAGCTCTTCTTTTTCTTTTGGGGCCATTCTTCTAATTGGATGTACTACTGGTCGGGCGTTAGGAATTAAATCTATCCTAAATTCAATTTCTCTTTGCGGCGGTAAATTTTCTACTTCTTCAAACACATCCGCATAGTTTTTAACGACCGGTATCTTTTCTAATGAAGGGGGAATAACTTCTAAAGAAGACCAAAATTCTGTTCTATTGATTTCTGAGCCATGACATGGTATATATATAGGTCCAAGCTTCGTTTCGACTTTAACGATTCTTTCGGCACATCTAACTTCGGCCTTATATTTGGTTAACCATTCCAAACCGAGAATAACATCGAATTCCGATAAATCCATAACAATTAAATGGATAGGAAACTTGTAACGTGAATAAGAGATAGGCACTCTACAGTATAAACTGAGACTAACGGAACTTCCTATTGGGTTTCGAACTTTAATTGGTTCCTTAAGTTTTCTTCGCTTCAATTTTAGTTTGTGAACAAGGTTACCAGAAATGAAGCTACGTGATGCACCAGTATCAAAAAGTACAGAAACAGGAATATTTTTAATAGTAAGGGTACCTCCCAAGACGTCGGGTTTACCTGATCCATCGGTGGTAGCTGGCGGGGTCTTCCCGTCATAGACATGAGCCACTTGTGCATTCTGCTTCAGAGGACAGTTCCTGCTATAATGTCCCTTCTTATGGCAGTTGTAGCATTCGGCTGAGTCATTTGCCTTTGGCTTCCTCGGGACTTTGCATACATTAGAAAAATGACCTGGCTTCCCGCAATTGTAGCAATTTCCTTTCGGGATCTTTGCAGGTTTCTGAGTAGCGGCCGCGGTAATGCTAGATTCAGGTTGATCTGTTGAAGCCTTGCGCTTATTTCCAGCTTGGCTTTTGGCGCGGTCTTGGCCAGCATGCATCTCATCCATGTCTTCGTAATTGCAAGCTATCACCACTAGTTCTGTAAAGGAGAGTTTGATGTTGCTCATAGCTCTATCGTGGTACTTGCGCTTCAGCCCAAATATGAATCTCTTGTTCTTTGCTTTGTTGGTCGTAATCAGCTCTGGAGCATAGCGCGACAATTGGGTGAACTTATTTAGATAATCCTGAATAGAGAGATCCCCTTGCTGGAGATTAGCAAACTGCTCCCGCATCCTCTCTAGAGCCTGTTCCGGTACAAACTTCTCATTGAACATAGCTTTAAATTGTTCCCAAGTTCTAACAGTACCAGCTGCATCCACTGAGGTAATGGCATCCCACCACAGCTCTGCTTCCTCCTGAAGGAGCCAAATGCCAAGTCGGGCTTTGTTGTTGGTTCCCATACCCATACCTTCAAAGATTTTCTCACAGGTTTTCAGCCAAGCTATAGCCTCGGTCACTGTGCCAGTGCCAGTAAAAGGTTTTCCCCCAAGGTTTCTGTACCTCTTGGATACTTTATCTAGCTCAAAGTCTTCTGGTGCTGGTGGCTGAACAATAGGGATTTCCACAACTAGGGGGATATTCCCCCGTCCTCCTGCTGCATCTCCTCGGCCTCCACAGCCTCCTCTAGCTGCTGCTGCTCGTGTAGCCATCTAAGAGAATACTGTATAAGTAAGAAAAGAGTCAAGCTCACAGTTTTGATAATTTCCATAAATGATAAAGCAAGGGAATACAAGGAAAGATAATGATGATGTACTGATCAAATTGTTTTGCTAATCTGCTTAGCTCATTCTAGGACATTGCTAATCCTATCTCTAATGAGCTACTCACATTAGAACACTACTGATTCTATTCTGACGAGGTGTTTACTGTGTTAGATCCCAGAACTAAGGTTAACCAAAGCTCTGATACCAACTGTGACGATCCCAAAATCCGAGAGGCGGTATTAAGGATAATCATAGGGAAATAACACATTAATCATCATAGCAGAGTACAGATAATAGCAGAAACAATAAATAGAATAATTTTACATGGATATGACAGCGGAATCACAACATATAAAGATATCAGAGTAGCATAGCGTGGGATATAACTTAGTAAATAAAAGGAAAGTGATCAGTCATCATCGCCAGAGCCGAAATACATACATGCAGTGAGACATAATAAGGGTATCAGTCTACATCGCCGAAGGCGGAATACGTATACATATAATAAGAAATACGGAAAGTAAATCAGTCTGCATCGCCAGTGGCGGAATCATAACATAAGTATAGTAATGGCGGAAAAAGTCAAAGTCATCTCGGTGGAGTCAGCCTCGCCATGAGCCAAAAATGCACTCTATGCAGCAGTGCAGAGCCAAAAACAACCTGCCACCTGTGTACTAGGCTGCCCGTGTGAAAATAAGGGCACCCGCGTTTGCAAAGTGAAACAAACAACGAGTCAGTCATGGGGACTGGTATGAGGAATCTATTTAACAGTTAAACAATAGTAAATAGCAAATCATAGGACCACGCCACTTTCGCGGAACGGGTTTACTCCAGTGATTGCTAGTGCATTTAAAACAAAGTAAATTCTTTTAAAACAACGCAATGCTTTTTGAAAGAATGAAGCCATTATAAGACTCAGGTCCCATCACACAATGCAACGCAAGCCGGAGGATAGAGTTTTACCTTATAAAAGCCAAATATGCTTGATACGTATAAAGCAAAATCATTTGATATTATTACTAGTGCATATATGTTTCAAAAATGAATAGCATCATAAATATCAATCATAGATGGCATAAGTGCCCCATACCACTATGTCGCCATACTAGTTCTACAATCGAGTCCGTTATTTCGTATTGGAAATTGGGTTTCCGTCATGAGTCGAGGCAAGGGGCAAGCTCCTCTCCGCTTCGAGACACTCTAGCAAATGCCTCGGGACTACACACTCTGGGCAACCCCTGGATGCGGCTGGGCCGGTCCTCACTTACGTTAGAGGATTAATTATGCCTGAACACACGTTTCCCAGTCCTTACAGACCTATAATCGAGGCGCCTCGCATTCCAACAACCACAAAGGTGAAAAGTAGATATATATGTCAGGGCTGGTAAGTCACTGATACCACCATAGCTAGAAAGAAACGTCGTGCTCTCCCAGCGGTCCGTATCCCGTTTTTAACTCATACCGGGGTGTGAGGCTCGCGAATCTACGAAATACACAAAGCTAGGCCACGTAGACCTTGCTTTGATCATCATCCACAAGACTTTGCTTTGCAACAGAAGCCTTGATCACAGAATCTTGGCATGCCACATAGGCAGTCCACTCCATACGATTGATTTCCATCGATATATAACCTCTGAGCTCGTACGTCTCAGAGAAGGGCGTTAAGCAAAAGAATAAATTCTCCGCTGCCAAATAGATATATATTTAACAGAGATCAATCAGTATAGAACAAAATCCAATGTCAGACACACAGTCCATTTACAAGTCCATCCTGGGTCTGAACGAAACCGGAGGCGTCAATTCCTCGCAAATCCGTCCAATCAACACATACGTTCAGACGGCTACTACTTCCGTCCCCTTCCGGTAGCTACTCCGGTCAGGAACCTCAGTAGCGCCCATCCAGCCGATACGAAGATCGTCGGTCTTGAATCGTCTTTGCATTTTCCAATTCGAATCGCTTGATAAATTATTTGAAATGAGGGTTAGCTCGGCCTTTTCAAATAATTCACGTCATTAGAATTTAAATCGATTCTTTATATGGTTATATTATTCGACATCCATCTTTCAGTTATTTAGTGTTATTTTCATATCAAACACATACAACCATCAAATATCAAACAATTCAAGCCCAATTGGTTTATTTTCAATCAATGTTGCTTATAATATTTTATAACGATTTTTTGCCATTTTTATTTATTTAAAAATGGCCATATTTAATTAAACGACGTTTCAGGTCGTGCCGTGGCACTGGCGCTGTTTTTCTCCTAATTTGTTTTACACATATCGGAAAATCTAACCGTTGGATTTCCACAAAGTCTATATCAGTCGGAAGATATTTCCAACGCGAACCCAACGGTTCCAGTTTTGTTAGAATCCGACGGTCGGATCTTCCACACTAGTCGTTTGAAGTTACGATTTCAAAATTCGAACTGCAGCGTCGTTATTCGATTTAATTTAATTATCTTTATATTTATATATAAATATAAACGATTCTGGCGCTGTTTTTCTTCAGATTTGAATTAAAAATTCCGGACAATCCAACCGTTGGATTTCTACAAGGTTGGTGCCGTTTGAAAGATATTACCAAGGCGAACCCAGCGGTTGCGATTTCGGGAAAATCCGATGGTCGGATTTCTCGTACTAACCGTTTCAAATTATGATTCCGAAACACAAACTGCACGGCCTCTATTCCCTTAAATTATATTTATATTTATATATAAAAATATAGTTCATTCTATAATTTCAATTATAGTTCATACTATATTTTCAACTTCGTTTTCACCTCAAATATTTCACTAACGCCTTAATATTTCGAAAAATTTCGTCATAACCTCCTTTGTACGGGGAGGGGTTTGGAAATTTATTGGGCCGTATTAGGTACCCAATAAATCCTAAAAAGCATTCACATATTTATAGTGATATATTCTGGTGTTTACGGGGGAGCATGTACTGATAATCACTCCAGAGAATAAATTCCCGTCACCCCGTTTCCGTGTGGAAATAAATAGTCCATGTGCCGTATCTAATAACTAGAGCGACGTGATTATTGTCAACTACAGATCCGTGTGGGGTTTTATTAATCTGGCAATTTATCGTTATAATTTATATAGTCCATATCAGTCATCAGTTCAACCTGTAGTACATAGTCATCGCCATACAAGCCTCTTGCTTATATGGTAAACCTTCCACCTCGTCACACAAGCTCCAATTGCTTATGTGGAATATGATGAAGTATGCCTATCGTCAAGAAGTATGCCATGTAGTGTAGTTCAAAATTAATTGTTACTATCCTATGGCGTTATTTATTATTTCACACAGAAAAACCAGCACTCCGCATCCAATTTCATTCACAGGAGTTGATATATATAAATAAAATTGCGCAGCCAACTCATCAAGGTTTACCTATTTGTCGGGCACGCAAATAATTTCTTTACTCTACAGCTAATTCATTTTTTTCCTGTTCAACACATGTATATATATGCAGAACAAAGCTAATAATAATATTTCTAGCAAACTATTATTTATTTCGACGTATGTGTATTTTTAACTAAGCGTATACATGATAAAAGAAGTATTTTTATCATCAAAGATATTTATTCGACACATATGTATTTTTAACACTTCATATTCACTATAAAAATATAGTTTTCATTGTTGATTCAATTTATTTTTAAAAGATGATAACATTCAACACATGAACTTCAACTCAACGAATGAATTGCAATTCAACACATGAATATTCTATATAGTTTGTATTTATATAAAAATGTGATTTTTGTTGCTAAGCCATTTGTTTAAATTCAAATAATATTCAACACATGAATTTCAACTCAACGAATGAATTGCAATTCAACACATGAATATTCGATATAGTTTATATATAAAAATGTGATTTTATCGCTAAAGCCATTTGTTTAAATTCAAATAATATTCAACACATGAATATCAACTCAACGAATGAATTGCAACTCAACACATGAATATTCGATATAGTTTATATATAAAAATGTGATTTTATCGCTAAAGCCATTTGTTTAAATTCAAATAATATTCAACACATGAATATCAACTCAACGAATGAATTGCAACTCAACACATGAACATTCGATATAGTTTATATATATAAAAAATGTGATTTTTATCGCTAAAGACATTTGTTTAAATTCAATTAATATTCAACACATGAATTTCAACTCAATGAATGAATTGCAACTCAACAAATGAATATTCGATATAGTATATGTAATTTATTTCAACGAATGAAAAATATTCTAACACATAAATATTTCAGAAAATTTCGGCAGCATAACGGCAGGGTAGTTAAAACCGGGACCGTCCCTAGTACGGCTCCTCGCTCTACCTTAAAACCTCGCGGTTTTTGACAATGGGGATCATGCATCTAGTTCGCACGCAGGCGGCATGTTTTATTTTCAATTCCACAATCCTATTCTATTTTGTTTCAACCACAAGAGGGTATTTTTCAGCCACAAAGGTATTTTCCAACCATAAAGGTATTTTTCAACCATAATATCAACCACAAACAATTATCTCCAACCATTCGTCATACCATATAATATCACGTCAAAGACAAGCAATAAATATCGTCCATGGTCTGTGGACGAGGGGAGTGTGTGTATATATATATATATATATATATAATATAATAATTCACTTGCATTTCATCACAATTCGAAGCATATATGTTTCATTCAACGCTTGTATAATTTATACATCGCTAATATAACTTATACAACACATGTACATGAGGTATACAATGCGTATATAATTTACACTTCGCTTATATAATTTATACAACGCGATTTCAATCACACAATGAGTTTAGATTCCTCACATTGGTTATTGCAGTGCTAAAAATCGTAGGAAGGTCAGAAAAATCCGCGGCTTCTTCTAGAATGTAGAGAGCCTCCTTGCGGTCACGGTGTCTCCTGTTTCATCGTATTTCGTTAACATAGCAAAAAGATATGATTTTTACAAGTTTGCAACGCTTTATAGTGTAAAAATCAGTTGAAAATGGTTTCAGCCGTATACCCTTTTTGATTTCTAAAACTAGGGTTGAACTTTTCGGCAAAACCACGAAGTTCTAGGACGAACGGCCAGCGCTGCGTCGAAGAGGAAGGAAAGAGCTTCCCAAAGCTACCCGAGATGATCAACTCGGTGGCCTCCAGAACCCACGGCGGCGGCGCAAAGTTCGGGGTTTCCCGACGCTATAACTCCCTCAATACTCAACGATAATTCTTGAAATTACAATGGATTTGAAGATCTCTGAACGCTCTTCAAAATGGATCTGAGTTTGCTTGATTTCGTTGTGTGGTTGCGAAGAAATTTAAGAGAGAAGTTTTGGATCTCTTTTCCGCGTCGCGACAGGAAGACGATGAGGAAGATGAATTGTGATTGGTCGATCCCCTTTTTATTTTAATTTTTAATTTATTTAATTCCAAAAATACCCCCTTCCACAGACGAACTCGAAATCAAACCCAACGACTATCGCCTCTAGCTAAATAACCCCATTCCGAACACAATGGGATATGTTTCGTTGGCCATTTCGACTGTTACAGTCAGTTATTTTTCAAATTAAAATATAAAACATTCGATATTTAATTTAAACGTACATTTCAATTTGCCAGGGCCACAAACTGAATCGAAAAATTCCAGAAAAATAAATCTAGCTTTGTTTTGACGATACGGTCCTAACAAAACCAGTTTCGTCGAATTCTGAGCTCGTTTGCAAAACGGCCATTTTTAGGTCGACCCATTTTAACAGAATTTGACCAAACACATTATCTTTTGCCCCGCTCACATACTAGCTTCAAAAATTACGAAATTTGAAACCTAGCAATAATTTGACATCCCGGACCCAACAAAAGTGATTTCGTCGAATTCCGAGGTCGTATGCAATATCTCAATTTTCAAGGGCCATATACACTATATAGCGACCTTTCTGAAAATTCATTTGGCCATAACTTTTGATTTCCGTTATGAAATTTCGATTTTTCAGATTCGTTAGAAAGGTATTGATAAACAGATTTAAATATTTTCAGTTTCACTAAAATCCGTTATATTTTCCACCCGGTGCAGCCAGACAAAGTTTGTATTCAAAATTTCAAACTGCCATACCATACCAAATTCTATATTTTATGGAAATAGGCTATTTCAATTATTCAAATTCTTTGGTAATAACCTAATTTAAAAATTTTAAATTGGTTCACATTTTCCGGGTTATTACATTGCCCCTTGCCTCGACTCATGATGGAATCCAATTTCCACTATGTGATAATTCGGTTTTATTTGTAGAACCTAGTATGGCGACATAGTAGACGGTAGCTATGCCGCCTATGATTGATACTTATGATATAAATTATTTGGACACTATACACTTATAGTAATATCAAAATAATGTGTTTTTAAACGTATCAAGCATTCTTTGGCTATTATAAGGTAAAACCCTATCCTCCGGCTTCCGTTGCATTGTGTGATGGGACCTGGGTCTTATAATAGCTTCATTTTTCTTTATTTAGCATTGCGCTGTTTATTTTATGCACTGGTATTCTTGGGAGGAAACTCATTCCGTGTTATACGGCGTGGTCCTTTGATGTACCTAACTTTAAAATAAAGATTAATAACTATTTTAGTTCTCACACCATTCACATGACTGGCCTGGAGTTTATTGTTTTGACCTAAACTCTGGGTGCCCTTATTTTCCGCACGGGCAGCTAGTAGTTTTGGTTTTGCAGATTTATATTCACAGGATCCTGATTTACAACTGGAACGATGCTCGGAAAGCTCTGTATCCGTGTATTAGTTTCAGTTGTGTTTTGTATTATTTTTCCGCTGCTATGTAATTTATTGTAATCTCTCATATTTGTCAAATGTGTAAAATTTATTCATACTCTGTATATTCTTGTATTCTGATGGAATTGTTGTAATAAATAGTGAAATGTTCTTATGTTTGTGTTCTGATTCGTTTTGCCCTCAAAGTATCCGGGCTTTCCTTCATGGGGAAGTTACGGGTTATCACAGTGGTATCAGAGCTTTGGTTTACAGAGCTCGAGAACAAGGCACATTAGAACCGAACAAAAGAATTCATCAGATATTGGATTAGTAATATCCAATTAGAATGACTCGTTAGAGATAGAATCAGTAGTATCCTAGAACGAGTGTGAAGAGTACATTTTTGAAATATAAAATTGAAAACATACTTTGTTTTGAAAGTTAAATTCAATTATTCGTATTTGATTATTTTATTTATATTGAATTTGGACAATCGAGTATATAAAGATTTTGCATATACGCGTCATGAATGTATATTCGAAGTTTTAATATACTAGATAGATATAGAGTCACATTTTAGTCGCCCGGGGATGGTTCTGATGATCGCTATACTACGCACATCACCAGAATTTATATTCGAGTTTCAAAGGTGTGATATCTATGTATTTCCATTAGACTGGTGTGGGAACCAAAACTAGATAGATTTATTGTTGTGATTTGGCATCAAAAACATGATTTTCTGTATATGTATCAAAATTATGAATTTGAATTCTAATTCACTAATTGATTGATGGTTGTGTTGTTTGATTATTTCTTTGATATTTTGAACCATTTAGCCTAATTGAACTGAATATTGAAATGTGTTGAAAAATGATTACAATTGCATGCATATACATGTGGTTAAATCGAACATGTCATAGCAAGGAAGCTAGAGCAGAAGAATAAAATTGTTTGCCAGACAAATAGGTACATGTTTACAAATTTATTGGGTTTGGATGATTTTATGAGCCGATTGGCTAGCGCTTGGCTTTTTATTTTTCTTTTGGATTGAATAAGGCCATGGGAGGCTATATGAAATATCCCGAAGTCCCCGGTGCAGGGGAGGTTATGGCGAAATTTTTCGAAAATTTAAGGTGTTAGCCAAATTTTTGAAAATTTTGAAAAGTTCTTATAAACAGAAAAGTTGAAGAACTTAAGCCGTAATCAAAATATTGGAAGTTGAGTTGATTAGTTAAACAACTTTCGGCTTCGTTCCTTTTCGGGGATGAAAAGTTTTAAGTGGGGGAGATTGTAACAACCGGGAAAATCTGAGCCAACTTAAAATTTTTATTTTGGCAATTTTAATGAATTTTGATTATTTAAAATGATTTATTTTAAATAATATCAACAAGAAATTTATTTTGAATAGAATTAGAATGTATATATATATTTGAATCGTCGTTAGAATATAAATAATTATTTATAATTATAAAAGGAATTGAAAATGGCGCGGTAGTTCGATAATTCAATTTCTAAGTTCAAATGAATGTACATGATTCAAAATAAACCGAATTTTAGAAAAACCAAAAATATTAGAATCTAGTTGAAAATATTTTTCCAACGAATCCAAAAAATAAAAATTTCATAGCGGGAATTAAAAGATATGTCCAGTTGAAAATTCAGAATAGTCGCTATGGAATTCTGGCCCTTAAAAATGGAAATTTTGCAAACGACCTCAGAATTCGACGAAAACACTTTTGTTGGATCTGTGATGTCAAGTTATTGCTAGATTCCAAAATTTGTATTTTTTCTTTTCATTATGTGAGCGTGGCAAAGGAAAACGCGTTTGACCAGTTTTGGTTGATTTTAATCGACTTGGAAATGGTCATTTTTCAAACAGTCTCAGAATTTGACGAAATTAGTTTTGTTAGGACCATATCGTCAATACGAAGCTAGAAAATATTTCTCGGGAATTTTTAGAGTCCGTATGTGGCCCTGGTAAATTGAAATGCACGTTCAAATTCAATATATAGAGTTATATTTTGATTTTGATGAAAACTGATCGAAACGATCAAATCAGCTTACGATACATATTCCATTGTGTTCAGAAGGGGGGTAATTAGCTATGGACGACAGTCGGTGGGTCTCATTTAGGGATCGAAATAAAAAGTTGCTTTTTGAATTAATTTAATAATAAAATATATATATATATATATATATAAAGCCCCCTCAATCATTTCTCCCCCTTCATCGATCGGAACAGAAAAAAATAAAAAAAAGGAAAGAGGGGCGCGACAGCCTCCTCCATGCCACCACCAGCGCGCCCCGCCCCCTCCCCCGTCAGAGCCGCCCTCCGTCGATTTCCCCCCTGCCTCTCTCCTCCGCTCGTCCTTCTCTCCTCTCACCCAAACGAGAACCCGCATCCCTCCCCTCTGTTCAAAATCCGACGCAGCCACCACCTACCGCGACGCCTCCTGCCACCACGAAGACCCCTCCATGCCCCTGCGATCCACTGCGCACCACAGCACCGCAAAGGAGCTTCCCCAGACATCGGCAGGAGGTGGAAGTCGCGGTCAACTAAATGATTCCAGGCGGGTTCGAATTTACACACCGACGAGGGTTTTTGAGCGGGTTTAGAGTGTTTAAACGTGGAAAGGTAAATAATTAACGTTGTTTATTTTCAGTTTTAAATTTAAATTAGCATCGAATTTTATTTTTCAGTTTTAATTTATATAAGATTTATGTTAAGAAAAGATTCAATTTTTTAAGCGTGAAAAGATTCGATTTTTAATCGTGAAAAGGGAAGGTTTTTAATCGTGAAAAGGTGGGATTTTTAATCATATGAAAGTAAAGAGAAAGAAGATAAAAATATGATCTTTGTTGAAAGAAAAATATTATCCTTGCTTATAGAAAGTTATGATTTTTATCCTTCAAGTAAGAGATTAAAAATATGATTTTTATATTAGTAAGAGGTTAAAAATACGATTTTTATATTATATTACTAGTAAAAATTTGATCTTTATATATATAGTGAAATAAAAATCTGAATTTTATTATATATATGTTGAAATAAAAATGGGATTTTTATAGTGTCGAAATAATAATTCGATCTTTATATATGAAGTAGAAATATAAAAATATAATTTTTATATAGAATGAAGAGTCGAAAAATTATACATGAAGTAGAAGTAAAAATATGATTTTTATTTATTGAAATGAAGTGATAAAAATATAATTTTTATTATTAACAGCGGGAAAAGGACTGCATTGGAATTTCAAATAGATCCAGACGGTTCAGCAGTTCAAAAGTAAAGCACGGCGGAGTGGAACCCTCTGTGAGAACTCCTTACCTTTAATTTAAATTTCTAGTTTAAAATATATACTAGGATGCAGACGGTGTTTAGTAGCACCCGACACCGGTCGTCCACAGACCATGGACGACTTGTATGCTTATTTGATGTGTTGTGAAGTATGTTTGTGATGTTGATGTGAAGTAGATAATAAAATATTCATATCTTGAAATAAATTAATTATCGTTAAAAACATAATTTTTGACGTGAATGTGGATAAATAAATATTCATTTACAAACCGGACGGTTTGTTTATGTACACCTATTTGAAGGATATTGATTGGGCCGATAAATTTTACACGTCGCCCAACTGCACAAATAATATTCAGTGTTTGTGGATTGAAACCCCACACGGGTGTTGGGATGATATTTGCAGTACACTAATCCCAATTATTTAATTGTATGTTGATCGATTGGTCGACAGACTGAGTAAGCGTTAATTATTTATATTTAATGCTTATGCAGTTGTGTGGTGCACTTTGGATGATGGTTGATTATTTATCGTTGCTATTATATAGATGTGTTGTATGGAATCCATATAATTAACATTATATGGTAATTGATTGGGCCTCATTCCAATTGGGAAAATAAAGAACATTATAAAATATATATTCATGTGTTGAATAGAATAAATAGTAATGTGTTGACGATGCTCATGTGTTGAGAATATTCATGTGTTGAAACTTATCATGTGTTGTTAAAAATATTTTAACAATAAAAATTTACATCTTTATTATAATTTTGTAAAATATATTAAATAACAAAAATAGTCATGTGTTGACGATGCTCATGTGTTGAGAACATTCATGTGTTGAAACTTATCATGTGTTGAGTAAAATATTTTAACAATAAAAATTTACATCTTTATTATAATTTTGTAAAATATATTAAATAACAAAAATAGTCATGTGTTGACGATGCTTATGTGTTGAGAATATTCATGTGTTGAAAGAAATATAGATTCATGTGTTGAATAGAATAAATATTCATTTGTTGAATAGAATAACAAAGTTATTGAAATATATAAAGCCGTGTTGATTAGAGATGCACCATTTTGACACGAACGATATTTATATCGATTATATTCGTTTTTATAATGAATATAGAAAAGGAAGTGATTTCAAAATATAACGTTTTGAAAACATTGTCATTTGTATATCGATGAAGTGGAATATTCAATTTTGATTCGAAATTGAATATGAAGATGAAATCGTTTCGAAAACAAATTTAAAACGATTTATAAAATACGTTTTAAAAGGAAATCGAAGAAATATATATAATATATTTATTATATACTAAATGGCCTGAATAGAATGCGCCGCACCGCGGTAGTTCCCGAATTTCGACCATTGACTTCGAATTGACTTTGCGGGAGATCCAACCGTCGGATTCTCCTAAAACCAGAACCGTTGGGTTCATATCGAAAAGAGCTTTCCAATGAATATTAGAAATTTGAAATCTAACGGTTGGATTTGGAATTATGTCCAAATCAAATTTGGAAAAGGTCGCTATAAGTGCAGTTCGGTGGCAGTTATTGGAAACCGACTTTACGGGCCTTGATAAAATTATTAAAAATATTAATAATTTGTGTAAAATCATAAGAAATGATTTGTTAAGAATTGGGATTAAAAACTCCATATTTGAAAAGATAAAAATAGATTTTTTATCGAAATGAACTAGTTTTGAACTAGAATTAAAATCAATTTATTTTTGAAATAAATAAATTGAATTTGAAAGGGGTTTTAAAAGTAACCAGAATTTCCTGTAATAATCCGAAAATCCGAGCCAATTTAAAAAAAATTATTTTGGCGAATTTAGTGAATTTTGATTATTTAAAATGGATTATTTTAAGTAATAACGACGGAAAATTTATTTTCGACGAAGTGAAAACGAATAATTTAATTTTAATTACATAACGAGCCTGAAATGGCGCGGTAGTTTGAAAATTCGATTTCGAATTTCAAATGAATATACAGAATTCAATATAAGTCAGAATTGAACGAAACAAGGAATATGTGAATCTGTTTGATGATATCTTTCCAACGGATGTAAGAAAACTGAGATTTCGTTTTAAAAGTTGAGAGTTACGTCCAGTTTAAAATTCAGAAAAGTCACTGTGGAATTTATACATATTTTAATATATATATAAAGGCCTTTGAAAATGGAAATTTTGCAAACAACCTCTGTTTTCGACGAAACCACTTTTATTGGATCCGATATGTCAAATTATTGCTAGGTTTCAAAATTCGTAATTTTCTGAATCAATATGTGAGCGTGGCAAAGGGAAACGCGTTTGACCAGTTTCAGTTGATTTTAATCGACTGGAAAATGGTCATTTTTCAAACGGTGTCAGAATTTGACGAAATTAGTTTTGTTAAGACCATATCGTCAATACAAAGCTAGAAAATATTTTCTGGAATTTATAGAGTTAGTATGTGGCCCCGGTAAATTGAAATACGCGTTCAAATTCAATATATAAAGTTATATTTTGATTTTTGATGAAAACTGATCGAAATAGCCGAATTGGCTTACGATACATATCCCATTGTGTTCGGAATGGGCGTAATATGCTAGGGATGACAGTCGGTGGGTCTCGTTTGGTGTTCGAATGGAAAAGATTCATTTTATGGAAATAAAAAAAAAATTATAAAACCCTAATTTATTTTCTAATTTCTCATTGGCCAGAAATAAAATCCGTTGCCTCCTCTCAAATGAACGGCGATACGAGCTCGGAACTTCCTCCCTTCCGATCTTCAAATCCAAGCAATGAAAATCAAAACTACCAACTCCAAATTGAAGAGGCGATCGAGTGCTTCACATCCGTACCCATTTCACCTTTTTTCGTGGCTTGAGGAGCTCGGATTTAGAGCTGAAAGGGGGCAACTTCGGGAGCGTACTGCGAGGCGGAGGAGGGTTCGGATCTGATGAGGTGGGGCGGTGAGTGGAGCTGACGCGAAGGCGCGCCGACTGGTGGTGGGGGATCAATTTCCGGCGGCCTGTGTTGTTGATCGACGGTGAATAATGGATGGGAGCGGTTTACAGAGGGTTAAGGGAAGAAGACAGTGGAAAAAAATCAAAGAAAGGGTAAAGTTTTTTTTTTTTAGAACGTTATTAAAAGTTAATTAAGGTTTTATCTTAATTAATTTAGTTTAGTTGAAAATGTTAGATTTTTATTATGTAAATAACTTTAAATAAAAATTATTATGGCTTGTAAAAGAAAATTATCATTGTTTGTAAAACAAAATCCCATTGTTTTAAAAGAAAATTAGCACTGTTTTAAAAAAATAGAGATGGTAAAATAAAATATGATTTATTTTTATATAATTAAGTTATTTTTTTTTATGATGAAGACTGGATTTTTATCATATGTAAAGCGAGGAAAAGATTGGGTTTTTATAATATAATAGCGGTTTAAAAATACGATTTTACATATGTTGTAGCGAATTAAAAATTCGATTTATATATATATGAAGTGAAGATAAAAATTCGATTTTTATATATATGAAGTGTAGATAAAAATTCGATTTTTATATATAGTTAATTGAATAGAAAAGGTCGGATTTTTATATAGTTAATCGAATAGAAAATGTCGGATTTTTCTATTAGAAAAGTTAGAATCTTTATATAGTTTAAATGGTGAAGTAAAAATGAGATTTTTATATATGAAGACATAGCGAATAAAAATATAATTTTTATATAGTGAGAAGAACAAAAATAGAATTTTTATCGATATAGTAGCTGTATAAAAATAGAATTTTTATTAATATAGTAGCTATATAAAAATAGAATTTTTATCTATATAGTAGCGGTGTAAAAATAGAATATTTATCCATATAGTAACGGTGTAAAAATGTGATTTTTATATACATAGCAACAATATAAAAATGTGATTTTTATATATGTAGTGGCTACGGATAGTGAAATTGGCAAAAGGCGAACACGGCGAAGATTTCTACTTAAGAAGAGTCGTGGCGTTTGGTTTAGCTTATCAGTGAGAACTCCTCACTTTTATTTTTATTTCTAGTTTTAAATATATACTAGGCTGTAGACGGTGTTTAGTAGCACCCGACACCCGTCGTCCACAGACCATGGATGGCTTGTATGTTTGATTGTTTGTTGTGGTGAAAATAGATTGTGTGATGTGATGTGAAATGAAATAAAATATTTATATAGTTAAAACTATTTTATAGTTGAAAATAGAATTTTTAACGTGTATTTAAAATAAAATAAATATAAACAAATCGGACGATTTGTTTATATACACACATTTGATTGATATTGATTGGGACGATAAATTTTACACATCGCCCAACTGCACAAATAAAATTTGTGTTGGATTGTTTGAAACGCCACACGGATATTGGGATGATATATGACATACACTAGTCCCAATAATTAGCTTTATGTCGATCGATTGATTGACAAGCTGTTATAAGCATTAAATATTTATATTTGATGCTTATACAGTGTAGAACGCACTTTGGATGATGGTTGTGTGTTTATCGTCATTGTTGTATATATGAATTTGATGAAATCCGTATAACTGAAAGTATATGGTAATTGACTGTGTCTGATTCTAGTTCAGAATTATCGAATATTTTAAAAATAATATTCTTTGAATATTGAAATGTGAAGCCATGTTAAGTAGTTACACGCCCTTTTAACACGAACGGGAATGTTGTCGATTTTATAATGAATATTGAAAGTAATTTCAAAATCGAATATTTTGAAATGAATTCGAATTGAAATTGAATAGAAATGAATTCGAATGGAAATTGAATAGAAATGAATTCGAATTGAAATTGAATAGAATTGAATTCGAATTGAAATTGAATAGAATTGAATTCGAATTGAAAATGAATAGAAATGAATTCGAATTGAAATTGAATAAATTTGAAATCCAAATTGAATTGAAAACGAACTGAAATTGAACTAAAAATCGATTTGAATTGAAATCAATTTGAAATGAATTTAAAACGAATTTATATTGGAAAGACTCAATTTTGATTTGAATTTGAGATGGAAGTTGAAATCGTTTTGAAAACGGATTTAAAACGATTTATAAAATACGTTTTAAAAGGAAATCGACGAAATATATAATATATATATTATATATATTAAATGGCCTGAATAGAACGCGCCGCGCCGCGGCAGTTCGCGAATTTCGACCATTGACTTCGAATGGATATTACGGGAGATCCGACCGTCGGATTCTCCTAAAACTGGAACCGTTGGGTTCGTATTGAAAAGAGCTTTCTAAAGATTATTAGAAATTAGAGATCTAACAGTTGCATTTGGAATTATGTCCAAATCAAATTTGGAAAAGGTCGCTGTAAGTGCAGTTCGATGGCCGTTGATGGAAATTGACTGTACGGGCCTTGATAAAATTATTAAAAATATTAATAATTAGTGTAAAATCATAAGAAATGATTTGTGAAGAATTGGGATGAAAAACTCCATATTTGAAAAGATAAAAGTAGAATTTTATCGAAATGAACTGGATTTGAACTAGAATAATAATTTATTTATTTTTAAAATAAATAAATTGGATTTGAAATGGTTTTGAAAAATAACTAGAATTTCAAATAAATTGAATTTGAATGGATTTGAATCGAAATTGTCTTTGGAATATTTCGATGTTAACGGATATTGTTATGGAAATTTGAAAGATATATTTATATCGTTATTTCCAATACGATATTTGTTGGTCGTAGAATTTGATATTGAATATAAGCCAATATATTTTCTATTCAGAGCCTTGTATTTAAATATCAAATGGGATTTGGGTTTGTCGTGAATGGTGTCTTCATTAACACTGTTCTTAAGCCCAGTTGAGAAAAGATTAAATCTTTTTATTTAGACTTAATGAAGTGTACCAATTAAATGGCATTTAATTGGAATTGAATTTGAATTGATTTTTGGGTTTATCGTGAACGGTGTTTTAAATAACACTTGTTATTTAACCCGATAACTAATGGAATGTGATTTTGGGTTGTCGTGAACGATATCTTCAATAATACGGTTCTTAGACTCAACCGAGTTAAGAAAATCAGAAACTAACTGGAGATTAGTTAAGTTGAATGGTTTCTTAAGTATTGATCTGATGTTGGTTTCGTCCTTCGGGGTTAATATTTAGGAAACTGTTCTCTTACTAATTTACAGTTAGAAACTAATAGAATGGAAGGTGAGGTGGGTTTATCGTGAACCGTGTTTTAAATGACATTGGTTCTTTAACCCAGTTAAAGATTAAAACGAAGTGGAGTTTTAATGAATCTTTAATTAGATTGAAAAGATCGAGAAGGGAGTATCACCAGTTTTGCTCCAGGCGATAGTTAAATCTTTAATTATATTTGAACGTGAAATGGTAATTGAATTTACCGATAACACTGTGGTGTTAGATACGAAGTATTACCAGTTTTACTTCATGGGATGAATAGGTTGGGATTGGGAAATTAAAACAAATGATTACTTCGGTAAGGTTCGTTAATCCCGGCTAGTTTGGATAAACCATAATTTGGTTTGAATTGATATTCAAAGGAGATTAAAGAATAAATTTAAAGAATTTATCTTTGATAAAATTAATGGGAACGTTTCCCTAAGAATGTGAAATTTAGAAACTAAGTGGAGGTTAGTTAAGAAGAATGGTTTCCTGTGTATTGATCTGATGTTGGTTTCGGCCTTCGGGGTTAATATTTAGGGAATAGTTCTCTTACTAATTTACGGTTAGCGACTGATGAATTGGAATGAGGCATATGTTGTATTTGTGTAACACTTGTTTATTATATATGAAATTTATTCAGAAAGACCGGGTTTATCCCATTCTGAATAACTGATTCGACGTGGTGTCAAAGATGAAGACGGTGGTTGAAGACCAGAGGTCTTCACGTCATTTGGATAATTACTGGTGATCTTGATTGGGCCTTACACCAAAGAGGAGGGAATCAGTTAGTGCTCGTCCAGACGTACTTGGAGATCGATGGATATGCGAGGTACAAGGTGCCTCCGGTTTCGTTCAGACCCAGAACGGACTTGTAAATGGACTGTGCGTCTGACATTGGATATCATTCTGTGTGATCGATGGATATCGGTTGCATGGAGTTGTTTGCCTATGTGGCATGCTAAGATGCAAATGATCAAGGCTTCTGTTGAAAAGCAGAGTCTTGTGGTTGATGATCAAAGCACTGCCTATGTGGCACAGCTTTGTGTATTGTGGATTCGCGAGCCTCACACCCCGGTTGTAAACTAGAAACGGGAGAGGACATCAGGGAGGACATGCGTTTCCTTCTAGCTAGAAGTGGCGTCAGTGGTTTTACACGCCCTGACGAGTTTGACTTATATGGTTGTTGCTGTTGCGAGGCGCCTCGGATATATCGGTGACTATGTGAAGCCGATGGAGTCATTCGTTGGCTCATTTACGCCCCAAAGGACGGTGAAACGCAGTGTTCAGGCATTTTAATCCACATCGGTGGACCAGCCCTGACGATCCAAGGGTCACTCGAGCTATGATCCTGAGACTCAGGCTAGACAGTCCCAAATCGGTAGAGGACTATCTTTTGCCTCGGTTCACAGATGGAAATCAACTTCCAAATATGTGACATTTGCGGTTTTGATTGTAGAGCCTAGTATGGCAACATTATATATGGTACCCATGTCGTCTATGATTGATATTTATGATTGTATATATAATTAGAAACTAACTGGAAACGAGTTAAGATGGGTGGTTTCCTGGGTATTGATCTGATGTTGGTTTCGGCCTTCGGGGTTAATACTTAGGGAATCCTTCTCTTACTAATTTACGGTTGGAGTCTGATTAAGAATCAAAAGTTAAAATTACACGTATCAAGCATTCTTTGGCTGTTATAAGGTAAACCCTATCCTCCGGCTTGCGTTGCATTGTTTGATGGGACTTGGGTCTTCTAACAGCTTCATTTTTCTTTATTTAGCATTGCGTTGTTGTTTTATGCACTGGTATTCTTGGGAGGAAACCCGTTCCGTGTTATACAGCGTGGTCCCTTGATTTACCTAACTTTAAAATAAAGATTAATAACTGTTTTAGTTCTCACACCGGTCACATGACTGACCTGGAGTGTATTGTTTTAACCTAAACTCTGGGTGCCCCTATTTTTCGCACGGGCGGCTAGTAGTTTTGGTTTTGCAGATTTATATTCACAGGATCCTGGTTTACAGCTGGAATGATATCCAGAAAGCTCTGTATCCGTATATCTCTTTTAGTTGCGTATTGTATTATTTTTCCGCTGCGATGTATTTAAATGTAATTTAAATCTTTGATATTTTCTGTGTAATATTTATTTGCTTATACTCTGTATATTCTTGTATTCTGGTGGAATTGTTGTAATATACAATGAAATGTTCTTCCATCTGCGTTCTTTTGTGTGTTGTTCTCATAGTATTCGCTCTTTCCTTACCGGGGAAGTTACGGGTCCTTACATTTGGTATCAGAGCTTTGGTTTACAAAGCTCAGAGAACAAGACACATTAGAACCATACAAAAGAATTCATCGGAGATTGCATTAGTAATATCCAGTGAGAATGACTCGTTAGAGATGGGATCAGTGGTATCCTAGAACGAGTGTGAAGAGTATATTTTTAAAATGAAAACAACTTTTGTTTTAAAAATTTAAATCAATTATTCGTATTTTATTATTTATTTTATATGGATTTGGACAGTTCAGTATGTAAAGATTTTACGTATACTTCTGATCCGCGTGTATTCAAAGTTTTAATATACTGGATAGATATAGAATCACATTCTAGACACCCGAAGATGATACTGATGATTGAGATCTCATCATCATTATTTATGTCTGAGTTTCGAAAGTGTGACATTTATATGTTTCCTTAGACTGGTGTGAGAGCCAAAATTAGATAGGGCTTATTGTTGTGATTTGGCATCAAAAATGTGATTTTTGACTATATATCAAAATTATGAATTTGAAACGTTAATCAACTAATTGATTACTGATTGTGTTGTTTGATTATTGGTTGATTAATTAAAATTTTGAACCATTTAGCCAAATTGTACCAAAAAGTGAACTGCATTGAAAATTAGTCGCATTTGCATACATGTACATGTACTTATATTGAACAGGTCATAGCAAGGAGGCTAGAGAAGAGGAATAAAATTGTTTGCTCGACAAATAGGTACATGTTTATTGTATTTCTTGGGTTTTGGATGATTTTTATGAGCCGATTGGCTTTTTCTTTTTCTTTGGAATTGAAGAAGGCCATGGGAGGCTATATGAAATATCCTGAGGTCCCTGGTGCAGGGGAGGTTATGGCGAAATTTTCCGAAAATTTAGGGTGTTAGCTAAATTTTTGAAAAATTTGAAAAGTTCTTAGAAACTGAAAAGTTGAAGAACTTAAGCCGTAAAGAAAATAAAGAAAGTTGAGTTGATATGTGAAACAACTTTCGGCTTCGTTCCTTTTCGGGGACGAAAAATTTTAAGTGGGGGAGATTGTAATAACCCGGAATCCGAGCCAATTTAATTTTTTTTTATTTTGGCGAATTTAGTGAATTTGGATTATTTAAAATGGATTATTTTAAATAATAACGACGGAAAATTTATTTTCGACGAAGTGAAAACGAATAATTTTATTTTAAGTATATAACGAGCCTGAAATGGCGTGGTAGTTTGAAAATTCGATTTCGAATTTCAAATGAGTATACAGAATTCAATATAAGTCAGAATTGAACGAAACAAGAAATATGTGAATCTGTTTGATGATATCTTTCCAACGGATGTAAGAAGCTGAGATTTCGTTTTAAAAGTTGAGGGTTACGTCTAGTTTAAAATTTAGAAAAGTCGCTGTGGAATTTATATATATTTTAATATATATAAATGCCTTTGAAAATGGAAATTTTGCAAACGACCTCTGTTTTCGACAAAACCACTTTTGTTGGATCCGGGATGTCAAATTATTGCTAGGTTTCAAAATTCGTAATTTTCTGAATCAATATGTGAGCGTGGCAAAGGAAAACGCGTTTGACCAGTTTTAGTTGATTTTAATCGACTAGAAAATGGCTATTTTTCAAACAGTCTCAGAATTTGATGAAATTAGTTTTGTTAGGACCGTATCGTCAATATTAAGCTAGAAAAATATTTTTCTGGAATTTATAGAGTTAGTATGTAGCCCCGGTAAATTGAAATACGCGTTCAAACTCAGTATATATAGTTATACTTTGATTTTGATGAAAACTGATCGAAATAGCCGAACTGGCTTATGATACATATCCCATTGTGTTCGGAATGGGGGTAATACGCTAGGAACAATAGTCGGTGGGTCTCGTTTGGTGTTCGAATGGAAAAGTTTCCTGTTATGGAAATAAAAAAATTATAAAATCCTAATTTTTTTCTAATTTCTCATTGGCCAGAAATAAAATCCGCAGCCTCCTCTCAAACAAATGGCGATACGAGCTTGGAACTTCCTTCCTTCCGATCTCCAAATCCAAGCAATGAAAATCAAAACTCCTAACTCCAAATTGAAGAGGCGATCGAGCGCTTCACATCCGTACCCATTTCACCTTTTTTCGTGGCTTGAGGAGCTCGGATTTCAAGCTGAAAGGGGGCAACTTCGGGAGCGTACTGCGAGGCGGAGGAGGGTTCGGATCTGATGAGGTGGGGCGGCACGTGGAGCTGACGCGAAGGCGCGTTGACTGGTGGTGGGGGATCAACTTCCGGCGGCTTGTGTTGATGATCGACGGTGAAAAATGGAAGGGAGCGGTTTACAGAGTGTTAAGGGAAGAAGACGGTGGAAAAAATCAAAGAAAGTAAAGTTTTTTTAGAATGTTATTAAAAGGTACTTAAGGTTTTATCTTAATTAATTAATTTAGTTTAGTTGAAAATGTTAGATTTTTATTATGTAAATAGCTTTAAATAAAAATTATCATGGCTTGTAAAAGAAAATTATCATTGTTTGTAAAATAAAATCCCATTGTTATAAAAGAAAATTAGCACTGTTTTTTAAAAAATAGAGATGGTAGAATAAAAATATGATTTTTTTATATAATTAAGTTCTTTTTTTATGATGAAGACTGGATTTTTATCATATGTAAAGCGAGGAAAAGATTGGATTTTTATAATATAATAGCGGTTTATAAATACGATTTTTACATATGTTGTAGGGAATTAAAAATTCGATTTTTATATATATGAAGTGAAGACAAAAATTCGATTTTTATATATATGAAGTGAAGATAAAAATTCGATTTTTATATATAGTTAATCAAATAGAAAAGGTCGGATTTTTCTATTAGAAAAGTTTGAATCTTTATATAGTTGAAATGGTGAAGTAAAAATGAGATTTTTATATATGAAGACACAGAGAATAAAAATATAATTTTTATATAGTGAGAAGAATAAAAATAGAATTTTTATCGATATAGTAGCTATATAAAAATAGAATTTTTATCGATGTAGTAGAGGTGTAAAAATAGAATTTTTATCTATATAGTAGCGGTGTAAAAATGTGATTTTTATATACATAGCAACAATATGAAAATGTGATTTTTATATATGTAGTGGCTACGGACAGTGAAATTGGCAAAAGGCGTACACGGTGAAGATTTCTACAAAAGAAGAGTCATGGCGTTTGGTTTAGCTTATCAGTGAGAACTCCTCACTTTTATTTTTATTTCTAGTTTGAAATATATACTTGGATGTAGACGGTGTTTAGTAGCACACGACACCCGTCCTCCACAGACCATGGATGGCTTTTATGTTTGATTGTTTGTTGTGGTGAAAATAGATTACGTTATGTGATGTGAAATGAAATAAAATATTTATATAGTTAAAAATATTTTATAGTTGAAAATAAAATTTTTAACGTGTATTTAAAATAAAATAAATATAAACAAATCGGACGATTTGTTTATATACATACATTTGATTGATATTGATTGGGACGATAAATTTTACACATCGCCCAACTACACAAATAAAATCTGCATTGGATTGTTTGAAACCCCACACGGGTATTGGGATGATATATGACATACACTAGTCCCAATAATTAGTTGTATGTCGATCGATTGATTGACATGCTGTTATAAGTGTTAAATATTTATATTTGATGCTTATACAGTGTAGAACGCACTTTGGATGATGGTTGGGTGTTTATCGTCATTGTTGTATATATGAATTTGATGAAATCCATATAACTGAAAGTATATGGTAATTGACTGTGTCTGATTCCAGTTCAGATTTATCGAATAATTTGAAAATAATATTCTTTGAATATTGAAATGTGAAGTCGTGTTAAGTAGTTACACGCCCTTTTAACACGAACGAGAATGTTGTCGATTTTATAATGAATATTGAAAGTAATTTCAAAATCGAATATTTTGAAATGAATTCGAATTGAAATTGAATAGAAATGAATTCGAATGGAAATTGAATAGAAATGAATTCGAATTGAAATTGAATAGAATTGAATTCGAATTGAATAGAATTGAATTCGAATTGAAATTGAATAGAAATGAATTCGAATTGAAAATGAGTAAATTTGAATTCAAATTGGATTAAAAATGAACTGAAATTGAATTAAAAATCGATTTGAATTGAAATCAATTTGAAATGAATTTAAAACGAATTTATATTGGAAAGATACAATTTTGATTTGAATTTGAGATGGAAGTTGAAATCGTTTTGAAAACGAATTTAAAATTTATAAAATACGTTTTAAAAGGAAATCGACGAAATATTTATAATATATATATTATATAAATTAAATGGCCTGAATATGACGCGCTGCGCCGCGGCAGTTCGCGAATTTCGACCATTGACTTTGAATGGATATTACGGGAGATCCGACCGTTGGATTCTCCTGAAACCGGAACTGTTGGGTTTGTATCGAAAAGAGCTTTCTAACGAATATTAGAAATTAGAAATCTAACGGTTGGATTTGGAATTATGTCCAAATCAAATTCGGAAAAGGTCGATGTAAGTGCAGTTCGATGGCCGTTGATGGAAATCAACTGTACGGGACTTGATAAAATTATTAAAAATATTAATAATTAGTGTTAAATCATCAGAAATGATTTGTGAAGAATTGGGATGAAAAACTCCATATTTGAAAAGATAAAAGTAGACTTTTATCGAAATGAACTGGATTTGAACTAGAATAATAATTTATTTATTTTTAAAATAAATAAATTGAATTTGAAATGGTTTTGAAAAATAACCAGAATTTCAATTAAATTGAATTTGAATGGATTTGAATCGAAATTGTCTTTGGAATATTTCGATGTTAACGGATATTGTTATGGAAATTTGAAAGATATATTTATATCGTTATTTCCAATACGATATTTGTTGGTCGTAGAATTTGGTATTGAATATAAGCCGATATATTTTTTATTCAGAGTCTTGTATTTAAATATCAAATGGGATTTGGGTTTGTCGTGAATGGTGTCTTCATTAACACTGTTCTTAAGCCCAGTTGAGAAAAGATTAAATCTTTTTATTTAGATTTAATGAAGTGTACCAATTAAATGGCATTTAATTGGAATTGAATTTGAATTGATTTTTGGGTTTATCGTGAACGGTGTTTTAAATAACACTTGTTATTTAACCCGATAACTAATGGAATGTGATTTTGGGTTGTCGTGAACGGTATCTTCAATAATACTATTCTTAGACCCAACCGAGTTAAGAAAATCAGAAACTAACTGGAGATTAGTTAAGTTGAATGGTTTCTTGGGTATTGATCTGATGTTGGTTCCGGCCTTTGGGGTTAATATTTAGGAAACTGTTCTCTTACTAATTTACGGTTAGAAACTAATAGAATGGAATGTGAGGTGGTTTTATCGTGAACTGTGTTTTAAATGACATTAGTTCTTTAACCCAGTTAAAGATTAAAACTAAGTGGAGTTTTAATGAATCTTTAATTAGATTGAAAAGTTCGAGAAGGGAGTATCATCAGTTTTGCTCCAGGCGATAGTTAAATCTTTAATTAGATTTGAACGTGAAATGGTAATTTAATTTACCGATAACACCGTGGTGTTAGATATGAAGTATTACCTGTTTTACTTCATGGGACTAATAGGTTGGGATTGGGAAATTAAAACAAATGATTACTTCGGTAAGGTTCGTTAATCCCGGCTAGTTCGGATAAACCATAATTTGGTTTGAATTGATATTCAAAGGAGATTAAAGAATAAATTTAAAGAATTTATCTTTGATAAAATTAATGGGAACCTTTCCCTAAGAATGTGAAATTTATAAACTAACTGGAGGTTATTAAGAAGAATGGTTTCCTGTGTATTGATCTGATGTTGGTTTCGGCCTTCGGGGTTAATATTTGGGGAATTGTTCTCCTACTAATTTATGGTTAGCGACTGATGAATTGGAATGAGGCGTATGTTGTTTTTGTGTAACACTTGTTTATTATATACGCGAGTTATTCAGAAAGACCGGGTTTATCCCATTCTGAATAACTGATTCGACGTGGTGTCGAAGATGAAGACGGTGGTTGAAGACCGGAGGTCTTCACGTCGTTTGGATAATTACTGATGATCTTGATTAGGCCGTACACCTAAGAGTAGGGAATCGGTTAGTGGTCGTCCAGACGTACTTGGAGATCGATGGATATGCGAGGTACAAGGTGCCTCCGGTTTCGTTCAGACCCTGAACGGACTTGTAAATGGATTGTGTGTCTAACATTGGATATCATTCTGTGTGATTGATGGATATCGGTTGCATGGAGTGGTTTGCATGTGTGGCATGCTAAGATGCAAATGATCAAGGCTTCTGTTGAAAAGAAGAGTCTTGTGGTTGATGATCAAAGCACAGCCTGTGTGGTACAACTTTGTGTAGCGTGGATTCGCGAGCCTCACACCCCAGTTGTGAACTAGAAACGGGAGAGGACATCAGGAAGGACATGTGTTTCCTTTTAGCTAGAAGTGGCGTCAGTGGTTTTACACGCCATGACGAGTTTGACTTATGTGGTGTTGCTGTTGTGAGGCGCCTCGGATATATCGGTGGCTATGTGAAGCCGATGGAGTCATTCGTTGGCTCATTTACGCCCCAAAGGGTGGGGAAACGCAGTGTTCAGGCATTTTAATCCACATCGGTGGACCGGCCCTGAAGATCCAAGGGTCACTCGAGCTCTGATCCTGAGACTCGGGCTAGACAGTCTCGAATCGGTACAGGACAATCTTTTGCCTCGGTTCACAGATGAAAATCCAACTTCCAAATACATGACATTTGCGGTTTTGATTGTAGAGCCTAGTATGGCGACATGATATATGGTACCCATGCCGTCTATGATTGATATTTATGATTGTATATAAAATTAGAAACTAACTAGAAACGAGTTAAGATGGGTGGTTTCCTAGGTATTGGTCTGATGTTGGTTTCGGCCTTCGGGGTTAATACTTAGGGAATCGTTCTCTTACTAATTTACGGTTGGAGTCTGATTAAGAATCAAAAGATAAAATTTCACGTATCAAGCATTCTTTGGCTGTTATAAGGTAAAACCCTATCCTCCGGCTTGCATTGCATTGTGTGATGGGACTTGGATCTTATAACAGCTCCATTTTTCTTTATTTAGCATTGTGTTGTTGTTTTATGCACTGGTATTCTTGGGAGGAAACCCGTTATGTGTTATACGGCATGGTCCCTTGATTTACCTAACTTTGAAATAAAGATTAATAACTGTTTTAGTTCTCACACCAGTCACATGACTGACCTGGAATTTATTGTTTTAACCTAAACTCTGGGTGCCCCTATTTTCCGCACGGGCAGCTAGTAGTTTTTGTTTTGCAGATTTATATTCACAGGATCCTGGTTTACAGCTAGAATGATATCCAGAAAGCTCTGTATCTGTATATCTCTTTTAGTTGCGTATTGTATTATTTTTCCGCTGAGATGTATTTAAATGTAATTTAAATCTCTGATATTTTCTATGTAATATTTATTTGCTTATACTCTTTATATTCTTGTATTCTGATGGAATTGTTGTAATATACAATGGAATGTTCTTCCGTCTGCGTTCTTTTGTGTGTTGTTCTCATAGTATCCGCTCTTTCCTTACCAGGGAAGTTACAGGTCCTTACATTTCCAATAATTTAATTGGAATGGATTTGAATCGAAATTATCTTCGGAATATTTTGATGTTGGATTTCATGATTATACATATATGGTTATGGAAATTTAAAAGATATATTTTATATCTTTATTTCCAATACGATATTTGTTGGTTTCAGAATTTGATATTGAATATAATCCGGTATATTTTCTATTCAAAGCCTTGTATTTAATATCAAATGGGATTTTGGGTTTGTCGTTAATGGTGACTTAAATAACACTGTTCCTGAACCCAGTTTAGAAAAGAATAAATCTTTTAACTAAGATTTAGTGAAATTGTCCAGTTAATTAGTATTTAATTGGAATTGAATTTGAATTGGTTTTTAGGGTTTATCGTGAGCGGTGTTTTGAATTACACCTGTTCTTTAACCCGATTAATAATAGAAAGTGATTTTGGGTTTATCGTGAATCGTGTTTTAGATGACATTGGTTCTTTAACCCAGTTAAAGACAGGATATTGATTTTTGGGAAGATTAAAACTAAGTGGGGTTTTAATGAATCTTTAATCTGAAAAGTGATCGAGAATGGAGTACCACCAGTTTTGCTCCAAGTGATTATTAAATCTTTAATTAGATTTGAGCGTTAAATGGTAATTAATATTTACCGGCAACACCGTGGTGTTAGATATGGAGTATTACCAGTTTTGCTCCATGGGATGAATAGGTTGGGATTGGGAAATAAAATAAATAATTACTTCGGTGTGGTTCGCTAATCCCGACTAGTTTGGAAAACCATAATATGGTTTGAAATGATATCCAAAGGAAGATTAAAGAATAAATTTAGAAGAATTTATCTTTGATAAAATTATTGGGAACCTTTCCCTAAGAATGTGAATTTTTGAGTAAAAGAATATTCTGAATTGGAATGAGGCGTATGTTGGGTTTGTGTAACATTTGTTTATTATATACGCGGGTTATTCGGAAAGGCCCCGTTTAGACCCATTCTGAATAACCGATTCGACGATATGTCGAAGATGAAGACGGTGGTTGAAGACCGGAAGTCTTTACATCGTTTGGGTGATTACTGATGATCTTGATTGGGTTGTACACCCAAGATGAGGGAATCAGTTGGTGATTGTCCAGACGTACTTGGAGATCGATGGATATGCGAGGAAAGTGCCTCCGGTTTCGTTCAGACCCAGAACGAACTTGTAAATGGACTGTGTATCTGACATTGGATTTTATTCTGTGTTGATTGATCTCTATTAAATATACATCTGTTTGGTGGCGGAGAATTTACTCTCTTGCTTAACGCCCTTCTCTGAGACGTACGAGCTCAGAGGTTGTATATCGATGGACATTAGTCGCATGGAGTTAATTGCCTGTGTGGCATGCCTAAGTGGCAATTGATCAAGGCTTCTGTTGAAAAGCAAAGTCTTGTGGTTGATGATCAAAGCATAGCCTATGTGGCATAGCTTTATTTATAGCGTGAATTCGCGAGCCTCACACCTCGGTATGAGTCAAAAACGGGATAAGGACCCAAGGAATGCACGACGTTTCTTTCTAGTTAGTGGTGTCAATGCTTAAACTGGCTGACATTTATATACTTTTCACCTGTGTGGTTGTTGGAATGCGAGGCGCCTTGAATATATGGTCGATAACTGGCACTATGTGAGCCAACGTACAGACCATTATATAGGTCCTATAGGACCGAGAAACGTGTGTTCAGGAATTGCCAATCCTCAAAAGTAAGAGAGGACCGGACTTGGAGGTTACAAGGGATCGCTGTGTGTGGTCCTGAGACATTAGCTAGTGTGTCTCAAACCGGAGAGGAGCTTGCCCCTTGCCTCGACTCATGATGGAATCCAATTTCCAATACATGATAATTCGGTTTTATTTGTAGAACTTAGTATGGCGACATAGTAGATGGTAGCTATGCCGCCTATAATTGATACTTATGATTGAAATTGTTTTGATACTATACACTTATAATGATATCAAAATAATGCGTTTT
The DNA here is from genome assembly GCA_030737875.1 of Allium sativum. Classification (NCBI taxonomy): domain Eukaryota; kingdom Viridiplantae; phylum Streptophyta; class Magnoliopsida; order Asparagales; family Amaryllidaceae; genus Allium; species Allium sativum. Next base: position 146,235,710 of record CM060922.1, on the reverse strand, counting down.
TAAACGTATCAAGCATTCTTTCGCTATTATAAGGTAAACCCCTATCCTCCGGCTTGCGTTGCATTGTGTGATGGGACCTGGGTCTTATAATAGCATCATTTTTCTTTATTTAGCATTGCGCTGTTTATTTTATGCACTGGTATTCTTAGGAGGAAACCCGTTCCGTGTTATACGGCGTGGTCCCTTGATTTACCTACCTTTAAATTAAGATTAATAACTGTTTTAGTTCTCACACCATTCACATGACTGACCTAGAGTTTATTGTTTTATCGTAAACTCTGGGTGCCCTTATTTTCCGCATGAGCAGCTAGTAGTTTTGGTTTTGCAGATTTATATTCACAGGATCCTGATTTACAACTGGAACGATGCTCGGAAAGCTCTGTATCCATGTATTACTTTCAGTTGTGTTTTGTATTGTTTTTCCGCTGCTATGTAATTTATTGTAATCTCTGATATTTGTCAAATGTGTAATATTTACTCTGTATATTCTTGTATTCTGATGGAATTGTTGTAATAAAAAGTGAAATGTTCTTCTGTTTGTGTTCTGATTCGTCTTGTCCTCAAAGTATCCGGGCTTTCCTTCACGGGGAAGTTACGGGTTATCACATCAATCTAGCAGCACGCTTGCATCTCATGCCCCACATACATAATATACAATCAAAAACTGCGTGTGCTTATTGGAGATTGGATTCCGACTATGACAAGGTATGGAACCACCTGCCGATAGTGTATCTCTAGAGGGGAACACACTGGGTTCAACAAGAACATCTTGCAACCCGGCCACACATGATCGACCACTCATTTCGCTTGAGTGTATCGAATGTATATCACCAACGGTTGGTATCAGTAACCGTTTCCCGAAAAGGGACAACATCGAATAGAATAAATAATGAAATGAATTTTCTCTAGATAGGTGATTATACACCCTAATGGGAGCGACCCACTTAACCATGCTTCCTGCCCGATTTTTGTCATTTCCTAGTTGTGAGGCTTAAGGTTATAATTATTTCTTGGAACATCTGGCCACCATTCACTTTGAATGCCACATTGTCAAATCCGCCAAAACACTAATTGATGTCCACAAAAATACTCTGGTCGTTAAGCTAAGAGAAGGGCCATTCTCCGCCACTAACAGAAATACGTTTGTAAAAATCAACATATGTGATTCTTAAGAAAGACTCTGTCATACACCCATCCATACAAGTCATCCAGGAACAGGATAACCGAAGGTACCCTCCTACCACATCCTAGGTATCACCCTACAGATCAGTAGCGAGTAGTCTTGCAATCCATAGTTTTCAACCACGACAGAACCCCAGTATATCTCCAGGTCGAATCAGAGATTTTAAGTGGTTCTTCCATTTTATGAAGATCTATTTAGTCTTCAATTTCTCTTTCTCGATGATTCTCTGATATCTTCTATATTTTCGTACTGGCTGGTCGGAATGGTTTTCGAATATAAATTTGATCCCGGTCTTTCCATACTAACGATCGTATAACCAGATTTGATAGTCGGTTATTTAACTATCAAATAAGCTATCATTCAACCAAGAAAATAAAATAAGTTCACTAGTTAAGTACTCAACATCAATTGGCCTTTTTAATTGAAATAATTAATGAAGGTTAATTTAAAATTCATAAATTTTTCAATATTACAAATATACCTTTTCACTTCTTATTTTAATATAAGAACATTCTCAACATCATTTAAATACCTTAGAATTAATTTATATATATTCCCACCTAGGGTTAAATCAAATTTCACATGAAACATTGTCATGAAATCTCTTTCATTCATTGTTTTGAAAACAATAACTAACGCTTCTACTTTGAATAAACTTATTCAAACCCAATTCATCGTTTCCTTTTCAACTTGAAAATATCGTTATATTTTCATAAATCTCCTTTTTATTTCCGTTACTTTGGAAGTACTATTTTACATTCTTAAACCCCCTTTTTATGATTATTATTTGGAAACATCCTCGTTCTTTATTCACACATTTCTATACTTCAATATTCATTAGTCCCTGACTGTAAATTGGTAATCGACTAACTCCATAAATATTTACCCCAAAGACCGAAATCAAAATCATATTAATATTCAGAAAATCAATCAACTCAACCAATCTTCAGTTTGGTTCTGATTCTTATCTTAACTCATTATCAACCCAGTTTATCCCACTTCTGATCAATTCAACCATTTTCCATTTTGGAAATCTCGTTTCAATTCCATTATTAAGTAGTTAACTTAAACTTAACGTTTTAGCCTCACTCCCCTTTTTATAAACTTCGTTTATAACTCTCGGGCTTAATATAAAACCTTACTTATCGTGATTCTTTCTTACTCAATTTAAATATTAAGTAAACGCTTATTTTAAGCTATCATACCGGTCTTAAAATCTTTTTTATAACTTAAGATAAAACTCGGCTTTAATATAAAACCCGTTCATCAATTCTTTTCAAAAATCCAATTATATTTCAATATCAACTTTGATTATTTACCTTAATGAATCTTATTTAAGAATCGACCACTTAAATTATTACTTATTAAAAGTAATAATTTACATTATCTTATCATAGAAACAATTACTTCTTATTTAACCAAAACAAACAGTAAATTTCTTTCTAAAATCTTATTAAAGTTTAAAACAAATATTAATTAATCTATTTCATTAGATTAATTAACAATAAACTAATTTAACCCATTCAAAAACATGGTTATCTCGTTAAACAATTTCAATTATTTTTTCCTTTTAAATTAATTAATTTAAATAATTCCACTTAATTGTTTCTAAGAACAGTTAGTCCGATTCTTAATCATTTCGTTAACTTTCACTCGTGTGCTTATAATCTTATTAACATAAGATTTTGATTCATAAAACCACAAAATAATTTCTTAAATAATAAACATAAATTTCGTTTTAATAACTTTTATTCAAAATACTAGTTTCCAAAATCTATCTTTGGATATAAAATAAATTTTATAACTTCATTACCGTTGATTCCTTAACGGTAAATCAGCATTTATAAATCGATTTTTTAAGGCCAACTGCTGCCAATTACTCAACCAATACTGCCCATTGGTTACTATCGAACAAATGTTGAATTTAGGCCCAACAAATCAATAGTCCAACCAATGATCCAATCATATTAGTTAAACAATTCATATAATTGTAGTATGAAAATAAATAAATAATTTTGAGGAATCCTGTTGGATCTCTCCAACCTGTTTTCCCTGCATCTAAATACGTTACCTCAAATAAAATCATATATTCCAATAAACAAATATAATATTCAACCTTCAAACAATAACAGCCAATCCAGATGTTTAGATGTCAGTTTAATACGTTTATATTATTATAAACGTATCCAATGAGGTAAGTTACCTCATTTGGAAACAATCGTTAATATAACGTTTGGTTTAAATTAAATTAAACGAATGTTTAATTTAATCAGTTCAGTCAACACAAATATATATTCAGCATCCATCAAACAATTAATAATCATAGTGCACAAATATTTAAACCCGACTTATATAAAATATAAGTGGGATAAAAACTAAGTGAATTGAACTCACCTTGGTTCCATTCATCAACAAAATAGTTTGTTTTAATTAAATTAAACAAGCGTTTAACTTAATTAAAACTCCCAGCTGCTTCCAACTCCGTCCAAACCAGCTCCAAAATGTTACCTTCCTCGGTACGGATCTGACGTCCTTGTTTTGTCCAATTTTGTAACTGTATGACAACGTTATAAATTACACACGCTATTTTTATTTATTTAAATTAATAATACAAATAATTACATAATATTTTATTAACTAACCTACATTTAATGTTTTTAATGAACCTATATTTAACACGTGAAATCTCGATTAGGCTTTCGTGAGTTTTCCCAGAAATAAATCTTCCTAGCTCGTCATGTATCTATTGTATTAAGCAAGATGGGTTATAATATCTCGGTTAGGCCCAACATGAATTAAGTTAGACCAATATAAAAATCATCTTGTCATATTAAACCGCACCCTGGCCATGTGAACTACCTGCTTAGGCACATTTTAATTAAAATTAGGCATTATTAATTGGCTTAGTCACATACTAATTTTTTCCCTAGGCAACGCAAAAATTAACTAGGCAAACTTATAAAAAACAATTAGGCGCATTCATCTTAACGTAAGTCACTTAGTCACCTTATACTTCAACAAGATCACGTTAAAGACATGCTTAGGAATATAAAATTATAAAACCGGTCATGTATATTTACTTCAGCTCGTTAATAAGGTTTAGGCTAAAATGTTATAAATATACTAGCTACGTTATATCTACATTTTCTTAACCTTAATAAGTCGTTAATATATAATTAGGCCCAATAATACACATGATTAGGCATGTGAAACACACCCAGGCCATGCATGGAAACACTGTACATCTCCTTCCTTTGTTTCAATACTATTGTATTCCGCTTCAGCCTCCTATCATATCTTCCCCCTCCCTTATACTTCCTCTCACCACTGTTCCCAAACCATTCAGTTTCGAACGTTTTTTTCTTTTCCTTTTCCTTTACTATTCGAAAACTCCATTGCATGTTTATATTTCCTCCCTCCCATTTGCATGCTTCTCTGTTTTAACTCTCCTACACCGTTCTTTGTCTCTATCTTCCAAAATGCACGACCCAACAACCATCGGTTACCCGCCCATACTTTGCTCCAAAACATGAAAACTCCTCGAACCCAAAGTGCTTCCAACTTGAGTGACACACGCTTCCTTCCCTTAAACTTCGACTGCACAGCCACCTGCCGCCTGAGATCCGGTGATCCCTTTTCCGCTTCGACCATCTCTTCTTCACTACATCTCACCTGACACCCACCTGCAGCAACCACCACGTTTCTTCTCCTGTTAGTCTAACCTGCGTTTCTTCCTTACAGAAAAATCCATGCACAACCACTTCGTTAGTCACCATGTATTCCCCATACAACTTATGCAAGCCACCCCGCACTGAAACCGTCCATCACCCAGCAATTCTTGCCTCGTCCGTATATATGTTTTTAATTTATATTTTTGTGGTAGAATGGAATTTTATTTTTGATTTTCGAAGGCTTGGGTTTCGTTTTTATTACTAGATGGAAGGATAATTGAAATGGAATGGGTATATATATATACGTGAGGAAGAGGATAAGCGCAGCTTCTTGTCTACTTTGTTGGCCATCTGGTGTAGCTGCAGCAGTGGTACAAATTACTGGGTAGGAAGACTTCAGCTATCAGTAGATGTAGGTGCAGTGCGTAGCTGTTTGATATAAGAACTAACATCATGAATTGAAATTTTAAGGCAGGGGTAACTCTATTTAGTAGTTTCATAGGTAGAAGAAGGCCCGTGCTTACGTACGAGGGGAGACATCATTGTTCTTTCTTTTCATATAGGTTTTGTTGTTTGCGAACAAATTAAACAATTGCAAACAACTGTAAAATCCGTTTGGCTTTCCTAAACAATAGGGATTGTTGTAGAGTGTGTCGAACTCTAGGACCAAAAATATTTAAACTAATAAATCCAATCAAGTTATTCTGAAATTTTGATTGGTTGATAACACAGAAAATATATTAAAAAAATGAGTTTTTAATAATGAGAGAAAGCAATTAGGGAGTAATGACATAAATTAGATAAATATTCATCATTAGCCAAACTAATTAATACAGATCTAATTCATGTTTCTATCACAAACATGAATCAACTATAATTAGGTTTCTAGAAACAAATATGTGAATAACAACAAGTATAGCCTATGCCGGCGCTAAGCTCTTAAACAACCATAGGCTATCAGGACAGATTCACTAATTTATTTCTAAAACACTAAATATTAGATCAAAATTTGATAAACATTAGATCGAACTTGAATATACCCTGTGAAGGAGCATAGCTCTTAAACGACACAGAATATGAAAGTTCAGATCTAACCCTTGGTTCAGATCTATATCTATATACGTGAAGTTCTAATCTCTTTGGCTATGTGAATCATATTGAATCTAATCTAAGCGTCATCACCCCCTAATTAAAGGAGATTAGCTTGACATAGCTAGAAGAGAAGAGAAACAGAAAATAAATAACATAAATAAACTACAATAAAAAGTAAAGAGAACATAAGAAGAATGATTTTATTCTAAGAGAAGGATTACAGAATAAAACCTAATGTGTTTTTAATTGAACACGATACAAGTGTATTTATAGCAGACATGACAAAGACTAATTGGCTAATTACACAATGTGGGACTAAAGATTTAGCCCAAATAACACATAAGCCAGTGTGAACGCAGCTGTAGAGCGAGAGGCCTTGCAAATGAGCTAATGTGAACGCAGCATGAGTAAGAGGCCATGCAAATGAGCCAATGTGAACAAGAATGAGTCTTCAGTGAGCCAAATCTTCCATGCTGAGCTTTGTTTGCAACCGTTCTTCAAGCTTTAAACTCTTCAAGCTTTAGGAATTTCAAACTTCGCTCTTTTTAAGCAAATTCTTCATGCTTTATCCATCAAATGCTCTAATCCATGTTTTTTATCAACAATCTGAAAACACAGCTATAAATACACAATATCATTTATTTTAAAATGAAAACAAGATAAATCAGCGGATAAAATATACACATTTACATGTATATCAAATACCCCCACACTTATCTTTTTATTCGTCCCCGAATAAACTAAACTAAGATATGTCACACTTTCTTAAGAAACACGATTGCATTTAGCACTTGCAACAAGCCGTCAAACCCCTAGGTGTCCCTAGTAGGATGAGTGTTGTCTTGTAAGGGTTTTCAGCGGATACTATCCACAAAATCCAAAGCGTCTTAAGTACGCGAATTAATCAAATGATATATTTAAGGTCTTTCAAATTCCAAGGAGTTTACCTAACTTCAATAATAACGGTTCAGTTCTAAATTGTCCATCCTATAATTGGTGCAAAAATGAATAAAAAATTTCAAGCTGAATTGTAATTCCTTGATAACACTGTAATTGTCTTGAAGGTTAAGAGTGTGGTGTCAACCAAAGTTCTACACATCGACAATGTGTAACCAATCATTTGTTCATTCTTTTTTTTTTGAATAATTTTGCACCAGTGTAACTGTATTGTATTGGATGTGAGTTATGCATAGATGAAGGAAAATTTTGTAAGTTCTAAAAATGTTATTGATAAGAGGGCAAGTGTATTAGTTGAACTTCAAGCTACAAAAGATAAAGTAACACTAGGGCACATATGAACATTTTTTTTGTTTCCTTTCATCTCCTCTGCTACAATCCTCACTTCCAAGTACGGTATGATGGACGTGAATGGAATGGAAATGAATGTTTTATAGTCAAGAATGACTATTTTATTCTTAGAGATATTATCTTTATTGCATTTTTTTCTTCTTCTTTTTTCTTTCTTTTTTTGCATGATAAATGATGAGTGGAGATGGAATGGAATGATACCGTACATTGTTTCATTTGATTCCTCCTCTACCAAGCAAATCATAACCAATATTTCATTAAATGAAAGTTTTGTGCCCCAGTTACTTTACTTCTATAACCCTAATTCAACACATAAGTCTGGATTGATATTATATAAAAAGTCGAAAGGAATGATAAGCAAAGTTTCATAAGATAGATAACCCATATAAATTAAGATGTGGTATATGGTTATCTACCTTAAAACAAGTAAGGAGAGGGTAGTGTAATATTGGTATAAAAGTGACGTTTTTGAACCTTTGAAAATAAATCAGTACAAGGTTATTAAGTATACCATTATAAGAAAAACTTGTCGAAACATGGATGTAATTCGACTAAAACTTGGGTTTGAATAATGTGGGGTATCGAAGAAGAACGCTACAATGAGTCATATCTCCTTAACTGGGCCAAGTAGATTTTAGAACTTACGATTTTGAAAATTTGAGTGGGAAAAAATTTATGCATGAAAACAATATCAGAAAATCCAACAAATGTAGGTGCAAAATCATTATTATTTGATTTTTTTTACTTGCACATTCTAGCATGTATAACAAGGGTTGACACGCTTACTCCAGAACACGACTAACGTCTACACAGTCTCAAGCTAGCATCTTTAAAAGACACATTATGACTCAATGAATAAATAATGTTCATTCCCATCACCCAACAATTCAACTTATCAAATAAGAACCAAGGTGTTATTTATGAATTTTAAGTTAGCCCTTGTTCAATGAATGACCTAGTTCATAAAATTTGATTGCTGATGCAATGTAAATTCCCCCCACATTTGAGTGTGACTGTGTCCCTACAGTCGTTAATCAGACATATCTTAGTGAAAGGGAAAGAAAATAAGAGGGTAAGCATGGCTTACCGGATGTGTGTGCAGAAAATACGCAATCATCGAGTTGATGAACCGGTCCACAATGGACCAATGGATCAGCCTCATTAAGATTATGAGACACAACTGAAGCACAGAAAACCAAATCATAAATAATTTTATATCACATTTCAAATTTGGAAAAACAAATTTTGTTTTTTCAAAAGTTTGAGTTGCTAATTTTAAAATTTTGAGCTTTCAATTAATCATAAAATCAAATTGAATATTTGTAGCAACTAAAGTTAGGTCATTGAGCTGGGTTCAGTAAAAGTTTCAAAAACAAAGTTTGATTTGTTCAGGTGATGTATAAATTGAGAGATGTGTGCATCATTCCCACCCCCACACTTGTTGTGACGGTCCGCCCCGCACCAGCCGACATTTCCTCCGAGAGTGCGCTGTACACATGCCCGACTAGCACGGAACGGTCGCCAAGGAAAGGAAAGAAGAGAATGAACTAATCGAAAACCTGTAGAATGTCTCACAGCGCATGGAACAAAATATAATAATAATATATACTTGACATAAAAGAGGTGAGACAGTGCATAAGCTGATAACTAAATGTTTGCGAACAAATTAAACAATTGTAAACAACTGTAAAATTCGTTCGTCTTTCCTAAACAACAAGGATCGTTGTAGAGGGTGTCGAACTCTGGGACGAAAAGTATTTTAATTAATAAATCCAATAAAGTTATCCCTAACTTTTGATTGGTTGAAAACAAAGAAAATAGCAGAAATTAAATAAAAGAGAGTTTTAACAATAAGTGAAAGCAATTAAGGGATAATGACATAGATCAGATTCATAATCATCAATAGCCAAAAGATTAACCAGATCTAATACATATTTCTGTCACAAACATGAATCAACGATAATAGGTTTTTACAAACAAATATGTAAATAACGACAAGCATAGCCTATGCAGGAGCTCAGCTCTACAACCATAGACTATCAGGACAGATTCACTAATTAATTTCTAAAACCCTAAAATTAGATCTAAATCTGATAATTGTTAGACCGAACACGAATATACCCTGTGAAGGAGCATAGCTCTTAAACGACACAGGATATTATGGTTCAGATCTAACCCTTGGTTCAGATCTAGATCTATATACATGAATTCCTCATCCTTTGGCTATGTGATTCATATCGAATCATATTTATTAGCGTCATCACCCCCTAATCAAAGGGGATTAGCTAGACATAGCTAAAGAAAATGAGAAAAAGAAAATAAATAACATAAACATAAATAAAATAAAATAACAACAGAGAAGAGAAGGAGAAGAGTTTTATTCCAAGCAGAGGATTACAGAATAAAGCTAAGTGTCTTTTTACATGAATGAGATACAAGGTATTTATAGCTGATATGACAAAGACTACTTGGCAAATTCCACAATGTGGGACTAAAGAATTAGCCCAAATAACACATAAGCAAGTGTGAACGGGGTTGTAGAGTAAGAGGCCTTGTAAGTGAGCCAGTGTGAACACGTGCAGTGCATGAATGAGAATCCTTGCAAAGGAGCTAATGTGAACGCTACATGAGTGAAATGGTCTGCAATTGAGCCAATGTGAACACAATATGAGTCTTTAGTGAGCCAAATCTACCCAACTGAACTTTATTTGCAACCGTTCTTCAAGCCTTAAACTCTTCAAGCTTTAGTAATTTTAACTTCACTCTTTTCAGCAAATTCTTCATGCTTTATCCATCAAATGCTCTAAACCATGATTCTTGTCAACGGTCTGAAAACACAACTATAAATACACAATATCAATTATTTAAAATAGAAAACTAGAAAAATAAGCGGATAAAATATACACATTTACGTGTATATCACTAAAACCAACATCATCGTCAGAGCAGCGGAAATCCAAATACAGCTTATTACAACTTTCCAAATTACTATCTCTAAACAAAAGAAAGAAAGGGTGCACTACTAATGCCCAAAGTAGTGACCAGCATCGACACAGGGAGAATATCTATATATATTATATGTGGAAGCCTCCTGCTCGTCTCCGGTACAGCTACTCGTGCATCACCAGCTAACCCGACTCTAGTCTGCTCGTGAGAGCACCCAGAGTAATAAGAAGAGACATAAAACTATGGGTCAGACAAAAAGTCTGGTATGAGCGACAAGCAGATAAACAGAATAATAACAGGTATACTAAACCATACCTGAACCTGCAACGTAACACCCCGTAAATCAGTTAATACTAATATTCACAAATGAAAGAATAATTAATTTCAAATATAGGAATATTGGGAAACGGGCTGCGCCATTGTGTTCGTCTCGGAAAAATACGCGAAATAGAGTCCGAGTTTTCGAAAATCGGACTCCGTATGACCCAGATAAGGCCCAAAGAAGTTTTCAGAAATTTAAATTCAGATTTAAAAACAAAATTTTCAATTTTCAGAAGTGGCGGGAAAAATCCCTCCAGACCCAGGGGGTCGACCTGGGGTTCGACTGGGGAGTCGACCTCCCCCCCCCCCCCAGGTCGACTGGGGAGTCGACCTTAGGGTCGACCTGGGAGTCGACCTCCCTGGTCGAGCCCAGGTGACCTGGGTGCATCTGGTTGGGTTTTCGGGCTGTGTTTTGAAGGCTGGACGAAATCTAATGGCTCTAATCTATTCTAGGGTAAATCTAATGGCCTAAATGCATCCTAACATCTATAAATAAGTGGGTAGACTCTAACCCTAAATCACTTGAAAAATTGGAGAGCTACCGACATGCCGTTGCCATGGAGTTCAGCGTAGCCGTCACAAACTAAAGAAGAAGGAGAAAGCCTAGCCTACAACTAAATCTACTCAACAAACAAATTAAATCAAAGACTCTTTCTATTTCTCTTCTTTAAATTGTGAGTATGATGAATCTCACAATATTATTATAAAATAATTTGATTAAGTTGTGAATGGATCACAAGAAAGTGATATGAATTGTTATGTAAATTATGTTGTGGATCTCTTGTTATGCTATTATGTTATCATATATATGTTGTTATGTTGTAGTGATTATGTTGTAAATAATCCTATGCTATGTCATATGTGATTAATCATGCTATGCTATGTTATAAATCATGTTATGCCATGTTGTAAATCATGCTATGCTATGTTGTAAATCATATCATGGTATGTTGCAAATTATGCTATGTTGTAAATCTTATATGTTGTAGATCTCATATTATCACATATGTTGAAATACTTATGTTATATGATAATGATGTCATGATAAGTTGTGTTGAATCATACAAGTTGTAAAATCATGATGTTATTATTTATGCGAATTGGATCATGTTTAAAGTTTATGTTTTTTTTATAATAGATCTTGATTATGGGAATTTGCCTATTGAGTTAGGTGTACCCATATACATGAATCTACAAATTAATTGGATCTTGACTATGGGAATTTGCCTATTAAGTTAGGTGTACCCATATACATGAATCTCTGATTAAATGAATTTTGATTTTTGGGAATTTGCCTATTGAGTTAGGTGTACCCATATAAAACCATATTGTTGATTCACACATGTCCTATACAAGTTTATGAAATTTGATCAAAATCATATTATGTGAATTATGAATAAGTTGACACCCTTAGATCCATGACATGTATAACCTTGTGCAAGTTGTAATTTTGGATGTATGCAAGTTTCACCCCTTGTTATGATTTATTTAGTCACATATATATGTTATTGTTGTGAATATTTTCTTTTATGCTATGAGTTAGACTAATCGGGTCTAGCATACATTTTGCGAATAAACGTTCAAACGTGGGGTAGGGGTAATATTAGGAAATTGATAAATTGGGGTGCAATTGATATGATTTTGCATGCCTTAAATGGATGTCCATAATTGAGTCAATTATGGACATTGCTAAATTTGGAATTAATTAATAATTCAAATAGGGAATTAATAAAATTAGGGAAAGTGGATTATTAATAATAATCAATGCTTAGGACACGAGGCTGGACCCGTTTGTGACGTAAACCTGCCCGGACCCACCCGGCAAATCCAGTAGTCACAAATGTCGGCCCAATGTGAGAGGTCCTAGGCCCAAACTAAAGCATAACAGTTGTAAAGACACGAGGTTAGACTCTTTTATGGTGTAAGACTGCCCGGACCCGCCCGACAAATCCAGCTGCCATAAATGCCAGTCTAATGTGAGAGGTCTTTATGAGGTTATGGCCTTAATGAATTAAGAAATACTTAACCAGATAATCATGTAAGGTGGGACATGGGGGTTAAGTAGGTGCCTTGGGTGGCATGAGGAATCTAGTGGTTGCCTTTAGAGGCATTTTGAAATACGATTAGACTTAACCAAACATACATGTAAATGAAAATGACTAAGTGGGTTAAGTGGATGGACTAATGGGACAAGCTTAGGTGGAATGCTTGTGGGAAATAATGGGGGCCCATTTCAACCAGTATCCCAAAACGTATCTTTGTGGGCTCGACTCAAGTCGAGGACGGGACACGCGTACTGGGTCTGACTATAAGAGGCCAAAACAGGGAGCGGTGGCAACGCAAGTCCAACGGGTTTCATATGCGTGTGTGGTCCCGGGCTGGTAGGTAAGACATTGTTGCATCGTGTAGGTATAAGCCGTGCATCTCCGTTATATCGGGTTGCCACTTTAGGGGAATGATACACCCCACTGTGGGGCCAGCACGGGTATCTACGAGTAGGGAGCCGATCGAAAAATCGAAAGTGGGGTACACCTAGTGGAGATAGGGGCAGGCGGCACCTATGTAGTCAGCTAGGAGTACGTAAAGCCATTAAGAAAGTTTCTAAGTGAAGCTAAGTGGGATCAATCTTTAGGGTGACTGGTGTGGTGCAGTATAGTGTTTATCCTTTAGTATTTAGGAGCGCCTATAACGTTTCCTTTAGCGATTGTCTATGTCCTTAATCTGCTCTTTCATAGACATTTCCTTGTTTTCCAGCTTATGCCTTAGTCCAGTTATTTTGATAGTAGTATTGTAGAATTATCATACTCGCCAGACTTTATGTCTGACCCCCTCTTTTCCATCTTTCTTTTCCTTCAGGTCCTCAGGTTGGGCCAAGTTCTAGTGGAGTCTAGTTGGATCGCTTATCTCTTGGGAAGCTTGGGCTGCAGAAGTAAAGTCCAGCTTGTTATCTTTCTTTTTAATGGCTATTTATTGTAATGGGATTATGTATTTTGTTTTTGAAGACGGATGTTGTACTTGGTTATAATCTATGGTTTTATGATGTAACAGACATATTTAATTTCCGCTGCAATAAAATGAAGTTTTAGATTTCCAAGTGCTATTTATTGTCTGTCTTGTTGTAATTTCTCTGTTCTATATTCACTTATGACCTCCATGGAAGTTAATGCATTCCCTTTGTGAGTGACATTAATGGACGTGGGGTGTTACACGCAACCAAAGAGTTAGCACTATATACCGTACAATACTCTAAGGTGCCACTGAACAGATGGTGTAAAGATTATGGGGGTGGGGGTGTGCATGTCATAATGATGGCAAACAAATCAACCATAGCAATCATCCTCACATCTCTCACTCAGTGCGTAAAGCATACGATATCCACCACTTTTACTCACTAGACCCATCGAAGTAGTGACGGAGTTCAACTTGTACAACTACTGCTACTACCAAGCTTACCACATGGAGTCATGACCAAACCTTTACAAATCACCCCACTTCATTGGTCTATAGCTCTTTAGTCGTACCTAGGCCATTGTGGCCCTAAATCCGTTCACGTACTCCCTACACATAGTGATCCAAAGTTACAGACATCGACAACCCCTTTGCATACGTCCCGCAGCAAAGCCCAACTCATAAAGTCAACTTGTTGGTTCCCAACTGGATCCTAAGTACAAACCTCCCATTGGACTACCTTTGCATGTCGGGTTATTGGTCTTCTTTCCTGGATCGGTCCGGGTTTCCGCCCTTTGCTTTGCTTCGGATCGTACTCTCCTTGGGTTCGGATCGTGCTTCCCTATTTCAGTTCGTGATCTTCATCTCGTGGTGCTTCGGATTGGTCGTCATCACCTCCTGGAGGATAGGGTTGGGTTCTTCAAGTCCAATCGCCATACATCGGTTCGGTTTGGAGGTGGCCATACGGGTCGGGTCGGGATGTTACATGCCATGAGAGGCGGAGCGGTTCGGGTCGGACTCCTTCTCTTGAGTGATTCGGATCGGTCCGGTGGTAAAGTGCCAAGGTCCTCCTTATAGTTCCAAGTTCCGATCTGATCCAACCTTCCTTGTCGTCTCTTTCGTTTGCACGCCTCAGAAGATGCCAGCTCCAGTTCGGTTCGGTAGCAAATCTAATCCCACACCCTATCCCCAATCTGATTTCCTGCACAGTTTTCTGCGAACTTCCAGCAACCTGTTTTACGCCATTCGATGGCATTTTCGACCAATATAACTATCCTAACCAACCACAAAGCATACCATACAATCATAGCAACATGTATAATCATCCACAAACACTAAACAACAATATGACATGTTTATATGGATCAAACATACCCAAAAACCCATGTTTTCCCCTTAATCATGTTTAACAACAACTAATGATAGGATTAGCAAAACTTAACCATATTAACCCAAGTTTATAACAGAGGTCTAAAATATTATTTAAGAATTTTTAAATATTTTTCCAGAATTTATTAATGTATAAATTCGCTAATTATCACTAATCACCCTAATTAACTGTAATTAGTGTCAAAACAATGCTAATCACTCACCTTTGCCACAATTAAACTTTAGAATTGAAATAATCTACTGTATGGGTCGAATTCCAATGCCTAGCAGCAGCTCCAACTCTGATTTTGTGCTATTTCTCCTTGATTTAATGTGGTTTAATCCAAAACTTGATTAAGAAGTGATTAGGGATGATTCTAGATGTTGGAGGCCATTGTTAGGGTTTTCTAAGATGTATATAGCGGCTGGGAAATGAGAAAAACCGAAATCTCTAACCCTAACAGCCCTTAAATACTCCAAATCCCGAAATCCCCCTTTGGGCCTAGCTGTTAATCATCCGGTTAAGCCCAATTAAGCTGTTTTTCACCATCTGAAACTTGTTTCAGCCATATCTCCCAAACAGTAAGTCCGTTTGGCTAATGTGACCACTCTACGGAATTGTAAACCATCATACGGAGCCAATGGAAGTGGTTTCAGGTCAATGTTCCTTTCTAGTCAGAAGTTATGGTCAAAACAAGATTAGCTAGGGGCAAAATGGTCATTTAAAAATGGGCAAAAATCATGAACATGGGAAATGACCCCACTATTCGTCTCCCAAAGTTACATGACCATACGACTTCGTATGTGAAAGAAATATATATCCTACGATCTTTCGATGCGTAGAATGTGGGTCGTTACACTCTCCCCCCCTTAAGAAATTTCGTCCCCGAAATTCCTTAATCCAAAACATAAAAAGGATCCCGCATGCCTACCAACCATACACAACAATCAATCATGCAAGACAAACAAAAAAAGCCTATTCTAGCATGCGGAAAGACTAAATCGAAGTTAAAATCTTACCAGGCGAAGAGTTCTGGATACGTCTTCCTAATGCTCTCCTCTGTCTCCCAAGTACAGTCATTCTCGTTCTCGCCCCACTGAATTTTGGCTAATTTCACCGCCTTCCTTCGAAGCTGCTTCGTATCGTTCCCAATAATACACATGGGCCTGCGGTTCCCAACCGCCTCGGATTCAACTTCGATGTCATCTAACTGATCAGGTGAAATAGTCACATCTGGGTCGTGCACGAACTTCTTTAACTGGGAAACATGAAATACATTGTGAACTCCTGCCATCTTCTCTGGTAAATTAACTTTGTATGCCAAATTCCCAATTTTCTCAAGAACTGGGAATGGACCAACAAATCTTGGTGCTAACTTGCCTCTCTTGCCAAATCGTATCACGCTCTTCAACGGAGAAATCTTGACAAACACCAAGTTGCCAATGGAGAACTTTAATTCTTTTCTCCTCTTATCGGCATAACTCTTCTGCCTATCTTGGGCAGACCTAATTCGCTGTTGGATAACTTTAATCTTAGCTGAAGTTTCTCTTATCACATCGGGTCCAAGCACAAACTTCTCACCAGTTTCTACCCAACATGACGGTGAGTTGCACGGTCTTCCGTGCAAAGCTTCAAACGGAGCCATACTAATACTGGATTGATAACTATTATTATATGCAAACTCTACTAGATGCAAATGGTCATCCCATGATCCACCAAAATCCAATACACAAACTCTCAAGATGTCTTCTAATATACGATTCACCCTCTCTGTTTGACCATCAGTTTGAGGATGATACGCAGTACTGAGATGTAATTCTGATCCTAACGCCTCTTGTAAGCTCTTCCAAAATCCACTAGTGAACAACGGATCTCGGTCACTCACAATGCCTTTGGGTATTCCATGAAATCTCACTACCCAATTTATATACAGTTCCGGTAACTTAGCTGCTGTCCTGTTTGACTTGACGGGTATAAACCGTGCACTCTTAGTCAATCGGTCTACAATCACCCAAATGCTACCATGGCCCGATCTAGTCCTTGGTAACCCATCAATGAAATCCATTGACACTTGTTCCTATTTCCATTCTGGAATTTCTAATGGTTGCAACAAACCACTAGGCTTCTTTTGCTCAGCTTTAACTAGCTGGCAATTTATGCATTTGGATATAAATTTCCCAACGTCTCTTTTCATCTCTTCCCAGTAGTAGGTCCGCTTCATGTCTCGGTACATCTTGTTACCACCAGGGTGTATAGTCAGTTTTGAGTGATGGCATTCTCTAAGCACTTCATCTCTCAATCCATTGACATTGGATACAACTAGTCTTCCATTTTCCCTAAGCCACCCATCTCGATCAAGCCCATACTTGTTCATCTCTCCGTCGATTCCCATCCCTAACTTTGAGATGATTTCCAATAGGTTAGGATCGTTCCTCTAACTGGAACCAATCCGCTCCATCAAACTGGGTCTGATCGTCAAACTTGCTAACATTTCTGGATCCAATTTGCACTTTGGTCTGAAATCATACCCAGCGATGTACTCCAGTTGCTTCCATTCAAGAAACATAGCCCCTAAACTAGCATGTCTTCTACTCAATGCATCAGCTACCGCATTTCCCTTTCCTGGTGTATATGCGATGTCGAAATCATAGGAAGCCAAGAATTCTAACCATCTTTGCTGTCGGAGATTTAGATCTTTCTGAGAGAAGAGATGCTTTAACGATTTATGATCGGTAAACAACTCGAATCTTTCTCCCAATAGGTAATGTCTCCACATCTTCAGTGTGAACACGATCGCTGCCTATTCCAAATCATGGGTAGGGTATCTTTTCTCATGCGGTTTCAGTTGCCGACTTGCATAAGCTACAACCCTACCTCCTTGCATCAATACAACACCTAGTCTGGTACAACATGCATCCGTATATACCGTCATTTCTTCATTCCCCTTAGGAATGACTAACACTGGTGCACATGTCAACTTTTCATTTAGGCTCTTGAATGCATTCTCGCACCTTTCATCCCAGACGAAGGCTTGATTCTTCTTGGTCAACTGAGTCAACGGTGCTTCAATCTTGGAGAAGCCTTGGATAAACTTACGATAATATCCAGCTAATCCCAAGAAACTTCTTATGTCCGTTGCATTCTTGGGCGTAGACCAATCTAGTACCGTAGCCTCCTTCGCAGGGTCCACGGCAATACCATTCTCTGAAACAACATGGCCCAAGAATCTCACTTTCCTCCTCCAGAAGTGACACTTAGAAAACTTTGCATTCAATTGGTGTTTTTTCAACACCTCCATCACTATCCTCAAATGTTCCTCGTATTCTTCCTCTGTCCTCGAATAAACCAAAATATCATCCACGAACACAAGGACAAACTTATTCAACTGATCTCTGAATACCCTATTCAAAAGATCCACAAAGTATGCTGGGGCATTGGTCAGCCCGAATGGCATGACCAACCACTCATAAAATCCAGACGGCATCCGAAATGTCGTTTTAGCTATACTTTCAGCTTCCACTCTAAGCTGATGAAAACCTGTCGCGAGATCCAACTGAGAGAATACTCTCGTGCCACTCAACTGATCAAACAAATCATCTATCCGCGGTAGTGGATACTTATTCTTCCTCGTCACTTAATTCAACTCGCGATAGTCTACACACAAACGAAGGGAACCATCTGCCTTGGTAGCAAACACAACTGGTGCTCCCCATTCAGAAACACTCCTTCTGATAAATCCCTTCTTCAAAAGATCGCTGACTTGCACCCCGAGCTCTCGCTGCTCCCTTGGTGCCATACGACAAAGTGGCATCACTATAGGTCTGGCATCTTTCACTAAATCAATACGGAACTCAATATCTCGGTGTGGTGGAAGCCCGGTCACTTCCTCGAAAACGTCCGGATACTGGCCAACCACGAGCAAACCTGACAACTCACTATGCGGGATGTCGAGGGAATTTAGAAAACTAGCCATTACCCCATCACCGGGTTGACCACCAAACACTACCCTCCGCCCATCATCCGCTCTAGCTGTCACCAAAAAGCCCTCACAGTCTACCACCACCCCGTATCTTTGGAGCCAATCGATTCCCAAAATAATGCCAAACCCAGTAAAGCCCAAAACATAGCAATCACAAACAAACATGCATCCATGACTCGATAAGACCACATTATGACAAATCATGCTAAGGTTAGTCGAAACACCAATCGGGTTCGTCACTACTAAAGGTCTATCGACAATCTCGGGCTCCAATCCCAACCTATCTACCAGGTCACTAGATATGAAAGAACTGGAAGCCCCGGTATCAAACAAAGCTCTAACAGGAACATCATAAATAGAAAGCATACCTTGAATAACAACATTCTTTCCCTTCTCCTCCGTAGTTGGGGCACTTGACGAAGAAGGAATAGCATTAAGGGCATATGATTTCACCATCTGCTTTTCTTTAAGGGGTTGCGGACACTTGTCCTTGTGATGTCCCACTTGGCCACAGTTGAAGCACTTCCTATCCGCTGGCTTGGCTCGACAATTACTAGCATAATAGCCCTTCTTACCACAACTGAAGCACTCAACATCTTTCTTATTCTTTTTCTAGCCATCCTTGTTCTGGTTCTGCTTCCTCTTATTCTGAGAACCACTCTTGCCTCCACCACTTGCTTGCGGCTTTGGCTCCTCTACAGATGCAACCTCAGTCTTTGACTTAGGGTAAAGACTCTCTGACCATAGTGCTTTCCCCACAATCGATTCAAACATCTCATCGATGTGGTTAATAAGCCTTTCCCCCAAGTGTTGATCCAAGCTAGTTATGAACTTCTCGTTCTTCTTCTCGGCAGTATCAATAAGAGATAACCCATACTTTGACAAAGTGTCGAATTCGGCAATATACTCCGAGACAGCTCTGCCATTCTGCTTGAGCTCCAAAAATTTCTTAAACAGCACTGACTTCTGAGCAGTTGGAATGAACTTATCGCTAAAGCGAACCTTAAACTGTTCCCAAGTAATCTGATCCTCGGGAGTAGCTGCCTTTATAGCATTCCACAAATTCATTGCCTGTCCTTGCAGCTGACGGGATGCTAACCTTCTTTTCATCGCATCCTCGATACCCAAATTTTCGAAGATACGCTCGCAGCTATCCAACCTATTCTGAACATCTGTAGCCGACTCCGTTCCATGGAACGGCTTCCCACCAATACTAGATAATCCTTATTCATCTTGGCGAAATCGGCCCTAGGCGCCTGCACTATTGGACCACCACCATTACCACCATTGGGAGCTGCCCTCTGCACATCCCTAAGCATCTCCCTCATGAGGTCAGTAAACATCGTCCTCATGTCAGCAGCATTCCCATTATTGGCTCCTCTACCGGCACCTCTTGCGTATCGGCTCATCATTCAATCTGTAGAGAGAAAACGATTAACCATCTCCGTAGTGGTGCTAGTGCAGTGCGACTTCATCCTTAGCTATACTAATAGTATATATATATATATAGCTTTTGAAAATCAAAATAATCACAAATATGCACTCTCATATACGTATACTATCTCTCCCTGATGACTTCCCTAGGTTAACTACGAAACCTAGAGCTCTGATACCAAGTGTGACGGTCCACCCCGCACCAGCCGGCATTTCCTCCGAGAGTGCACTGTACACATGCCCGACTAGCACGGAACGGTCGCCAAGGAAAGGAAAGAAGAGAATGAACTAATCGAAAACCTGTAGAATATCTCACAGCGCATGGAACAAAATATAATAATAATATATACTTGACATAAACAGGTGAGATAGTGCATAAGCTAATAACCAAAACCAACATCAACATCATCATCAAAGCAGCGAAAATCCAAATACAGCTTATTACAACTTTCCAAATTACTGTCTCTAAACGAAAGAAAGAAAGGGTGCACTACTAATGCCCAAAGTAGTGACCGACATCGACACAGGGAGAATATCTATATATATATATATATATCATACGTGGAAGCCTCCTGCTCGTCTCCAGTATAGCTACTTCTGCATCACCAGCTAACCTGTCTCTAGTCTGCTCATGAGAGTACCCAGAGTGATAAGAAGAGACATAAAACTCTGGGTCAGACAAAAATTTTGGTATGAGCGACAAGCAGCTAAACAGAACAATAACAGGTATACTAAACCATACCTGAACCTGGACCTGCAACCAAAGAGTTAGCACTACATACCGTACAATACTCTAAGGTGCCACTGAACAGATGGTGTAAAGATAACGAGGGTGGGGTGTGCATGTCATAATGATGGCAAACAAATCAACCATAGCAATCATCCTCACATCTCTCACTCAGTGAGTAAAGCATACGATATCCACCACTTTTAATCACTTGACCCATCGAAGTAGTGACGAAATTCGACTTGTACAACTACTGCTACTACCAACCTTACCACATGGAGTCATGACCAAACCTTAACAAATGAGCCCACTTCATTGGTCTATAGCTCTTTAGTCGTACCTAGGCCATTGTGGCCCTGAATCCATTCACGTACTCCCTACACATAGTGATCCAAAGTTACAGACATCGACAACGCCTTTGCACACATCCCACAACAAAGCCCAACTCATGAAGTCAACTCGTTGGTTCCCAACTAGATCCTAAGTACAAACTTCCCATTGGACTACCTTTGCATCTCGGGTTATTGGTATTCTTTCCCGGATCGGTCCGATTTCCCCCCTTTGCTTTGCTTTGGATTGTACTCTCCTTGGGTTCGGATCGTGCTTCCCAGTTCAGTTCGTGATCCTCATATCGTGGTGGTTCGGATCGGTCGTCATCACCTCCTGGCGGATTGGGTCGGGTTCTTCAATTTCAATCGTCATACATCGGTTCAGTTCGAAGGTGGCCTTACGGGTCGGGTCGGGATGGTACATGCCATGTGAGGCGGAGCGGTTCGGGTTGGACTCCTTCTCTTGAGTGGTTCAGATCGGTCCGGTGGTAAAGTGCCAAGGTCCTCCTTATAGTGCCATGTCCCGATCCGATCAAACCTTCCTTGTCGTCTCTTTCATTTGCACGCCACAGAAGATGCCAGCTCCGGTTCGGTTCGGTAGCCGATCCGATCCCACGCCCTAGCCCCGATCCGATTTCCTGCACAGTTTTCTGCGAACTTCCAACAACCTGTTTTACGCCATTCGACGGCGTTTTCGACCAATCTAACTATTCTAATCAACCACGAAGCATACCATACAGTCATAGCAACATGTATAATCATCCACAAACACTAAAACAACAATATGACTTGTTTATATGGATCAAACATACCCAAAAACCCATGTTTTCCCCTTAATCATGTTTAACAACAACTAATGATAGGATTAGCAAAACTTAACCATATTAACCCAAGTTTATAACAAAGGTCTAAAACATTATTTAAGAATTTTTAAATATTTTTCCAGAATTTATTAATGTATAAATTCGCTAATTATCACTAATCACCCTAATTAACTGTAATTAGTGTCAAAACAATGCTAATCACTCACCTTTGCCACAATTAAACTTTAGAACTGAAATAATCTACTGTATAGGTCGAATTCCAATGCCTAGCAGCAGCTCCAACTCTGATTTGGTGCTATTTCTCCTTGATTTAATGTAGTTTAATCCAAAACTTGATTAAGAAGTGATTAGGGATGATTCTAGATGTTAGAGGCCATTGTTAGGGTTTTCTAAGATGTATATGGCGGCTGGGAAGTGAGAAAAACCGAAATCCCTAACCCTAACAGCCCTTAAATACTCCAATTCCTGAAATCCCCCTTTGGGCCTAGCTGTTAATCACCCGGTTAAGCCCAATTAAGTTGTTTTTCACCATCTGAAACTTGTTTCAGCCATATCTCCCAAACAGTAAGTCCGTTTGGCTAATGTTACCACTCTACGGAATTGTAAACCATCATCCAGAGCCAATGGAAGGGGTTTCAGGTCAAAATTCCTTTCTAGTCAGAAGTTATGGTCAAAACAAGATTAGCTAGAGGCAAAACGGTCATTTAAAAATCGACAAAAATCCTGAACATGGGAAATGACCCCACTAGTCGTCTCCCAAAGTTACATGACATACAACTTTGTATGCGAAAGAAATATATATCCTACGATCTTTCGATGCGTAGAATGCGGGTCGTTACACTTGTTTTGAGAACTATTGTTTAGTTTTGCTTTGATATTTGAAATTTCATTAACTAAAGGTTCATTCGTAAACCTAAAGTCAAAACCGAACAAATGAATTTTCAGTAAATTTCGAAATCGTGACTTCTAAAAAACAGTGTTATTCCAGAAAGAGTTCATATACTGCAAAAATTTATCATTGAAAAACAAGTGATCACAGTGAGGTTCAGTTGAAACAATCAAGTCGTAAGGAGTTTCAACAGTTTCAGAAAAATCGTTATTGTGTTTAAGAGCACATTCAGCAGTTTCGTTGTTTTCAACCTCAAGAATTTCAAGGTTTTCAAATATTTCATTTTCAGTTTCAAACCAAACAACATTATCGTCAATCAGTTCAAGAAGTTTTCGATCATCAAAGTCGTCCTCACTCAAACAGTTGTTACCAACTTCAGCGTTTCTTTCAGTTTGACAATTTAAAGTTGCAAAATTTTTAGAATCTAAGAGAGGAAGATCAAATTGAAGATTGACGTCTTCGTTTTTAAGAGAATTTGAATTCAAATCAATTACAGAGATTTCAACAACTTCAAAATTTGTTAATTGAAAATTTTCGATTTCAGTAAGAGTGGAATTTTTAGTAGAAGCATTAGTTTGAGTTTGAATTTCAATTTCATAGAAATCAGTGTTTTGAACCAGAGATTTTTCAAAAATTTCATTTTCATCAATAGTCATATCGTTAGAATCATCAATAATCGTTATGTAATGTTATGACGAAGTTACTGGCTGATTATTGATTTCAAAAGAAGCGTTGGCAGAAACTTTTGTGTCACTAGATTGGTATTTAAAGTTGTTATACAAGTCCGTAACTTTAGTTTGAAGAAGAGAAATTTGATACACTATCCTAGTGCAACGTTGTTCGCTATCTGTTATTCTTTGAGCTAGTTCTTCGATGTAAGTCAAGCCAAGTTTCATTAAATCCTCAAATTCATCAACATCATCAATTCCCTCAAGTAAGAGTTTTTCTAGATTTTGCCAAAGTTCAATGGTGTATTGAGCCAGTTGTTCAATGATACGCATGTTTTCTGTAATGACCCGCATTTTTAGCGGTATAATAATTATTTAATTTAATTATTTAAATAGTGGTTTAGAGAATATAATGGTCGTGGAATTAAATAATGGTGAATATTTAATTAAAATGATAAATTTAATAATATATTTAATTCTGAAATAATCAGAATTTACTGAAATGGTGATATTGTGAACTGGATCATCTGTGATATTCAATTCAGTTTAGAATTGAATTAGAATAACGAATATATTATTTGAACAACAGTTTGAACGTATAATTATATTATAATTAAAATCGAGCTCGAAATGGCGCTGCAGTTCGTAAATTGGCGATTCGAACTTCAAATGAATATACAGAAGCCGTTTCAAATCGGATTTCTGTGAAACAAGAAACGTATGGAGCTGGTGGAGTATATCTTTCTAGTGGAAGAGAAAAATCTAGATTTCGTCGGGTAGATTTTGATATACGTCCAAATCAAATTTTAGAAAAGTCGCTGTGGAATTCCTTTATAATTTATAAAGGAATTATTTATATTTTAAAAAGGAATTTCAATATAAATCGAATATCGGGTTGACCCAGAAGTGAATATCGAGTTAGAAATTCATATAGGAATTTTCTAGAGCTGTATGGTATTCCATTGTGAATATATACGATAATATAAATTTATTTATATTCAATTTAGTTATATTTAAATATATTTATATATTTAAATGGGTCATTCAGAGCTGTAAAAATAAGCCACTTTTGAAAACGGAGTCGGAATTCGACGAAACTAATTTTGTTGGATCCGCAATGTCAAATTATTGCTAGATTTCAATTTCCGTGATTTTTGAAGTCAGTATGTGGCCGTACGGATTTTTAGAGTGAAAAACAATTAGTATTTCGACGGTTAAAAATACGCTGTGTAGGCATACGGAGTCGGAATTCGATGAAACCAGTTTTGTTGGGACCGTAATGTCGAACTCTAGCTGCATGTCAATTTTCGTGATTTTTAAGCCGCCACCAAAATAAAGAAAACGCAGCAGAAATGTTAGCAAAGAAAATCCATAGAAAACCAAATCAATCTCCATAAATCCCAAATCAAACGCCTATGGAATCCCGGAAGCAAGTGTGTCAAACTGGTAGCATTTTTGTGCAACTCGATTGTGTTTTGGTTCGTTGGTTTTGGGTAACCGTGACCTAAGGTTCGGAATTTGGGGATCCTGAGAGTATCGATGTTTTTTGTGGGGTTTATAATGGTGTTAGTCGTGTTGAGGAGGTGCGTATGTGAGTTTTTGGGGAGGTTTCGCGTTAAAAACTGATGCACAAATTACTATGTGAATGGGATACTGGTTCAAACGCGACATGGGAATGAAGTCGAGTTTTCTTTCTTGAGGATGGAGATTGAGTGTTTGAGTAGAAAGAAGCAAGGGTGGAGTAGATTTGAATTTCCATTGAAGAATGGAGGGGCGTTTGAGGTTGGAAAAGTCGGAAAATGGTGTGGGAGGAATAACGAAGGAGGAGCTGGTTGCTGCGGATAGTAGAAGAAAGAGTTGAGCAGGCCAGGAAAAATTGAAGATGGGTTTGGGCCAATATGGTAAGTAAGGCCCAAAAGAAATTATAACTAAGTTTATTTTAATTCAAAACAAAGTATATAACTTGTAAATTTTGTATCTTATTCATATTAAATCAGAATCACGAACCGTCAGTCACGTTGAAATCATATAGACGAGCGCTACACAACGGGACTGACTGGAAATGGATTGGAGCTCGTTTGAATTTAGGGCGAAATAAATTGTTTGATTCAAATCAAACAAACAGTTTATCGATCTTTAATGATGAACTGCCAATGTGAGTAAATCACACTAACTCTGAACAGTTTATAATTTCATGTTGTATTTTTAGAACTGTTAAATATTGGCTGATTGACTGTGTGTTGACTGTTTGATTGAGCTGCTAGTCAGTTAGTTGAATTTCTATATTGATTCTGTTTAACAGAATATATCATATGGAACTGAAAGTGATGATGATTTTATTGTGTATCTGTGGATGCAAGGAAACAGGTTGAAGGAATCCGACTGGATTCCTCAACATTTATTTTACTGTTTTTCATATATTTTGATATATGATGTGTTGTATAATCTGTTATGGATTATGTGTGTTGGAATGATATTGATCCTTGTTATTCGATATTTTAAATATCATAAAAAGACCCTGGGATGTAAAAAGAATTATTTCAATGTATATTAAAATAAAGGGATTTTATAAAATCAACTGATTTTATAAAAGGAAATATTTCGAAAGTAAATAAAAGGAAAAAGGTTTATAAAAAGAATAGAATTTTATTAAAGGGAAAAATGTTGATAAAACGAATAGAATAGAAAAAAGGAAATAATTAGAGTAGAATAAATAAAGATATACAAGGAAATATTTGTAAACCATTTACAAATAGGATTGAAAAGGAAATAGAATAAAACCATAATCAAATAGATGATAAAGGGTAAAGGCATTTAGAAAACAAATAGATTATAAAGAAAATATTTATCCTTGGATAAATAGATATATATATATATATATATAATTCTGAACTTATATACAAAGGAGTAAACTGATAAAAGGAGCAGATTGATTTATAAAGGACATTTATAAATTAAGTTGAATATTTATCATTTGGATAAATAGAATATATAAGTCGGGACTTATATAAAGAAGTAAGAATCGATTTCAACATCGATGTTTGAAACTGAATAAGGACAAAGAGTTAATCAGTTAGGGTTAACCAGTTAGAGTAAAACCATTAGGGTTAACCAGCTAGGTTAAACCGTAGAGTTAAACTAGTTAGAGTTAAACAGTTAGAGTTAAACCAGTTAGAGTTAAACCAGTTAGAGTTAATCGATAGAGTTAAATCGAACTAGAGTTATTGAATAAAGTTAAATCGAACTAGAGTTATTCAAATGGAGTTAATCGAATTTAGTTTATTCGAATAGAGATGTAATGAGTTAATCGAATTTAGTTATTCAAAGAAGTGAATCGGATCAGAGATATTCGAAGTGAGATAATCGAATCAGAAATATTCGAAGTGAGTTGATCGAATTTTGTTATTCGACAGGAGTTAAATCGAATAAGATTTATTCGAAGAAAGAGATTATCGAATATAAGTATTCGGAAGTAAGCAAATCGAATATAAGTTATTCGAATAAGATATTCAAATAAGAGTTAATCCAATAAGAGTTATTAGGTTGGAGTTATTCAAATAAGAGTTATAGATTAGAGTTAACCGAATAGGAGTAAATATATTAGTTGTCTTTATATTATCCGAGTTAGGAAATAAAAGTCATATTAAAGATAATATATTTCGGATGCAGGAGATTATAACACCATTGTTATAATCACATAAACTTGTAAAAGAAGGGGGTTCGTAAATAGAATCTGAGGTTTCGTAAGGAAGTGTTAAAGAGTTAAAAGATGAACTTACCCTATTTCAAGATTTGAAATGTTGTTCAGTTAAGGTCTGAGAGGTAGTTATACCCCAACTTGATTGGCTTCGTTTTAATTTAGAAATGGTTAAGGTTCGAGTGTGAAGTGGTTAAGTGAATTTAGTAAATAAGTATAGTGGTTCGAGTTGTCGTCGCGATGTTGATTTAAACATCTGTTTAAATCCAAGTAAAGAAGATTTGGAAATGTTTTCCCAATAGATTCAGAAATGTAATCAAATATTGAAATTGGAATAATGGATTAGTAACGGAAATGTTTTCCAATGTTAACGTATATTTTCTAAACATAGAAAATAAGGAAATATGAATATATATATATATAAATATGTATATATGATTGACGATTGATTGATAGAATTTCCATTAGGAAATAATATCGTTGTTTGCACACGTGTTTTCATTTGATAGTTAACTCACCGACTATCAAAGTTTGACCATTTTATCATTGTTAATATGGAGAGACCAGTTGGATTATTATCCAAAGAACCACTCTGTATTGGCATAAGCGTTGCGAATCATATATGCCAAAGATAATTGAAGACGGAGTAAAGTGCAAGGGCTATTACAGTGTCTAAGATGGATGTATTGAATAGTGCCTTCAGTTCATCCTGTTCCTGGATGACTTGTATGGACGGATGTCTGACAGAGTATTTCCAGACGATCACGTATATTGATTTCTCCAACCGTACCAAGAGTGGAAGCGGAGAAGGAAACTTCTTTTAGCTAACACATAATGTATGGTTGAGGACGTCAATCGGTGATTTGATGGATTTGACGTGGCATTCAAAGTGAATCTGGTGTGATGATAAAGCGTAGCTTCTAGCCTCACATCCGGTAAATGAAAGAAATCGGGCAGGCAGCATGGCTAAGTCGGTCGCTCCAAAGTAGGGTGTATAATCACCTGATCTAGAGTTTCATTTACTCCTAAAAATCTATTGTTGATGTTGTCCCATTCGGAAAACGGTTGCCGATCCCAACCGTTGGTGATATACATTCGATACACTCAAGCGAAATGAGTGGTTGGTCATGTGTGGCCGGGTTGCAAGATGTTCTTGTTGAACCCACTGTATTCCTTTCTAGAGGTACACTAGCGAAAGGTGGTTCCATACCTTGTCATAGTTGGAAATCCATTGCCCAATACTTGCTTGCGTTTTTGATTGTATACTAAATATGTAGAACGTGAGATGAAAGCGTTTCTGCTAGATGATTATTATATTGTGGTTGATAGACATTATTATAATATCAAAAGGTTTTTGATATAAAGATAATTTGGATTCTCATAAGGGAAAAACCCGTTCCGTTATACGGTGTGGTCTTATGAGATATCGTTTACTTGTTCAAACTGTTTTAAACTGTTTTACTCATACCAGTCCCATGACTGACCCGGAGTTTATTTTGTTTTGTTTTCCCTAAACTCTTGGGTGCCTAATTTTGTACGGGCAGTCAAGTAGTCGGGATTTACATATACTTGAAGAACTGGAGCAGGAGGCTTCAGTATTATATAGCTATTGTTATTCCGCTGTGTTGTAAGTGCTGTACTTTGATAATGATGTGTATACATATACTGATTTTATTTCAAGGATATATTATCTATTATATGTTATTCGTTCCACTGTGAGTTTCGTGTTACTCTGATGTTGACTTCTTCGTCTTCTATTCTAAGTTTCTATCTTATCTATTCTCACACTCTGATTTCTTTCATTAACCATCTGGTATTTTTCGATGTTTGGTTAGTCATCATTGAGTTTATGGCGATAACCAAAGTCGACAAAATTTGGGTCATTACAGTTGGTATCAGAGCATAAGTTTAAGTGAATTACCTTGGCTCTGTGGCATAACTCAGAAGATATGGGGTTAGTAATACCCTAGATTGAGCTTGAGTGTATATATACGAGTGAACATATTTGTTATTGATATAAAAATTTGTTTTATATTGTGGAGATTTATTGGTTGAGTTGTTTATGGGTTCTGGTCGATCAGTTTGATCCACTGTGTTGGTAGAAGTTTATAAACACTCAAATACGATGGGTCGACACACTATGTTTTGAAAAAGGGGTAAATTAAAATAAGTTTACCAAGGTATATCTTGATATAGAGAAGATATATATATCAAAATTATAATATAATGGATATATTGGTTGTTATTATAATCGAGTAAGATTATAAATTAAATGGTTATGTAAATAACCAATCAGAATTCATATAAGTGAAGTATGTGAAATCAGATGAGTTAAATCTGAAATTTAAGCCAGAAATTGAATTAAAATTCTGGAAAATTGGATAAGTGTTTGTAAATGGATTTGGATTAAAAGTAAGGAAAATTTAAGATCCTGGGAGATTTTAAATTGTTTTACAAGCAGTGTGAATTATATTTTGAAATGAATTTCAAATTGGAAATGTTTAGAAATGGTTTTATAGTATTGAACTCACTTCGATCGCTGGGAAATAGATTCCGATGATGACAGCTGCATCATCAGTATTCATTTTCGAGTTGTAAGTGACGAATTACTACTAGAGATACTGTTTTTAATTTGTTTTGGGAAAGACAAGTTGTGTTGAATTTCAAAATGGGATTTATAATATAGAATTTGATATATAGAATTTGAATATATAGAATTTGAATATAGAAATTCAAATGGGATTTATAATATGGAATTTGAATAGAATTTGATATATATAATTTGAATAATAGAATTTGATATATAGATTTGAGTAATAGAAGTGATATAAAATTTGAATAGAAATTGAATAGAATTAACTAAGTCGAAGAGGAATTAGTTAATCAAGTTTTGAATTTGAAGTTGAACTTTGAAAGGTGAATTGGATTTGTAAATGGATATTCGAAATTGAATATAGAACTTAAATTTGAAATTTGAATTCAAATTAGTTAATAAGCAAGTTAAAATATATTTGAACATGTCATGTTCAAATATAAAAGTGAAATAGACTAAAGAGGTAATTAACAAATTAATTAACGAATTGAGTTAAAACGATCAGGTATAGTTAAAATAGATTGGGCAGGTATAAATATACATGAGATAGGTATGGATAAGGTATGAAGGTATATAAATAGAATGCTCGACGAAAAGGTATGTATTTAATTCATATATGAGATTTTATGCACCGTATCGGCTAGCCGCTTGGATTTTTTTTTCTTTTGGATTGGGCAGGGCCATGGGAGGCTATTTGAAATATCCCGATGCTCCTGGTACAAAGGAGGTTATGGCGAATTTTTCTGGGAATTTAAGGAGTTAGAATATTTTTAAGATAATTTGATAGTTAGAAATCAACGTATCGATATATATATAGAAGTCGATAAGGAAACGAACTTAGAAATAGAATAGTAAAATCAAAAAGGAAAACTAAGAATAAAATCTAGTAAGAATAGAAAGAGGAAGCGTATACGTGTTTAAAAGTAAATAAGTAGTTGTATGGTATTGATTATTTGAGTAAGTAGTCATATCTGTTTTGACGTTATAAATGTTATTCAGTCAAGGTCTGAGAGGTAGTTATACCCCAACTTGATTGATTTCATTATTAACAAATAAATAGTAAGATTTCAGGCTCGAAGATCAATGTTGAATAAGAGTTAGTTGAATATAGTATTTGGGTTGTTGTAACGATGTTTTATACAACATCCGTTTTAACCCAAATAAGTGTAAGCTTGGAAATATAATAAAGAATATTTCCTAAGTATAGAAATAAACGAGATCGGAAAAGAGATAAGTAATTGGAATATTTTCCAATTATAAATAGCATATATTTTCTAAAGTTTAGAAAATAAAGGAAGGCGATATTCGGAAATGTTTTCCAAATAACATAAAAGGCCAATATGTTTATTGAAAATATTTGGTTAACAAATATTGATAAAGAAATAGAGAAGTGATTTAACTAATGGAATATTAATTAAGGGCTCAGTGACATGTTCAAAAGGAAAATTTGATTTTTGAAAAGAGTAAACTATTTAAAAACTCTCAGGGAAAGACTGTTTGAATAAAAAAACAAATTTAACAGAAATTTGTGAAAGCAAATTTGAATTAAAGTAAAGCCAGTAAAGTGGTAACTGAGATTGAATTAGAATGATATCAAGACAAATTGGATTGTGAGATTCAAATTTGAAGTGTAAGGTGATAATCAAGTTAAGAGTTGGGAATCGAGAATGAAACTCGAGATTTGAAATAATATTTGGCTCGGATATAAGCGAATGGTTGTGTAGTGGATAAAAGCAGATGGGAATTTGATTGGGATGACCCTTGTATCCGTTGAATTGATAACAGGTGGAAAGGATATAATGATATGCCGACAAAAGGTACAAGTTTATATTTCTATTGGATATAAGATTTATGAGTCGAATTGGCAAGCCGCTTGGCTGTTTGATTTTCTTTTGGGTTGGAGATTCCCCAGAGAGGCGAGTTGGAGTTTGACCTATTGACCAGTACAAAGGAGGTGCTGGCGAAATTTTTTAGTTAAGGTGTTAGAAAATTTTCAGGATTTTTGGAAATTTTCGTTGATAAGAATTAAATAAATTTCTAACTGAAATTAAATTGGTTCAGTTGAAACTGAAGTTAAGAAGTGAACAAATATGTTCAAACTAGTCGATAGGGTCGTCCTCTACCTTAGCAATTTCGAGGACGAAATTATTTTATGTGGGGAAGAATGTAATGACCCATATTTTCAGCGGTATAATAATTAATTAATTAAATTATTTAGATAGTGGTTTAGAGAATATAATGGTCATGGAATTAAATAATGGTGAATATTTAATTAAAATAATAAATTTAATAATATATTTAATTCTGAAATAGTCAGAATTTACTGAAATGGTGATATGGTGTGAACTGGATCATCTGTGATATTTAATTCAGTTTAGAATTGAATTAGAGTAACGAATATATTATTTGAACGACAGTTTGAACGTATAATTATATTATAATTAAAATCGAGCTCGAAATGGTGCTGCAGTTCGTAAATTGGCGATTCGAACTTCAAATGAATATACAGAAGCCGTTTCAAATCGGATTTCTGTGAAACAAAAAATGTGTGGAGATGGTGGAGTATATCTTTCTAGTTGAAGAGAAAAATCTGAATTTCGTCGGGTAGATTTTGATTTACGTCCAAATCAATTTTTAGAAAAGTCGTTGTGGAATTCCTTTATAATTTATAAAGGAATTATTTATATTTTAAAAAGGAATTTCAATATAAATTGAATATCGGGTTGACCCAGAAGTGAATATCGAGTTAGAAATTCATATAGGAATTTTCTAGAGCTGTATGGTATTCCACTGTGAATATATACGATAATATAAATTTATATATATTTAATTTAATTATATTTAAATATATTTATATATTTAAATGGGTCATTCAGAGTTGTAAAAATAAGCCACTTTTGAAAACGGAGTCGGAATTCGACGAAACTAAATTTGTTGGATCCGCAATGTCAAATTATTGCTAGATTTCAATTTCCATGATTTTTGAAGTCAGTATGTGGCCGTACGGATTTTTAGAGTGAAAAACAATTAGTATTTCGACGGTTAAAAATACGCCATGTAGGCATACGGAGTCGGAATTCGATGAAACGAGTTTCGTTGAGACCGTAATGTCGAACTCTAGCTGCATGTCAATTTTCGTGATTTTTGGGTATCATGTGTGATCACAGAAATTTTTAGATGACAATTACAGGTAACGACTGATTAAAATTAAATAAAATAATCAATAAAATAATTTATTTTTCCTCCCTATAAGTATCTCGTTCCTTAACCTAATTCCTATCATTTCATTTCTCTGGTCAAGGCGATTTTTGAGCCGCCACCAAAATAAAGAAAACGCAGCAGAAATGTTAGCAAAGAAAATCCATAGAAAACCAAATCAATCTCTATAAATCCCAAATCAAACGCCTATGGAATCCCAGAAGCAAGAGCGTCAAACTGGTAGCATTTTTGAGCAACTCGATTGTGTTTTGGTTTGTTGGTTTAGGGTAACCGTGACCTAGGGTTCGGACTTTGGGGATCCTGAGAGTATCGATGTTTGTTGTGGGGTTTATAATGGTGTTAGTGGTGTTGAGGAGGTGCGTATGTGAGTTTTTGGGGAGGTTTCGCGTTAAAAACTGACGCACAAATTACTGTGCGAATGGGATACTGGTTCAAACGCGACAAGGGAATGAAGTCGAGTTTGCTTTCGTGAGGATGGAGAGTGAGTGTTTGAGTAGAGAGAAGCAAGGGTGGAGTTGCTTTGAATTTCCATTGAAGAATGGAGGGGCGTTTGAGGTTGGAGATGTCGGCAAATGATGTGGGAGGAATAACGAAGGAGAAGCTGGTTTCTGCAGATAGTAGAAGAAAGAGTTGAGCGGGCCAGGAAAAATTGAAGATGGGTTTGGGCCAATATGGTAAGTAATGCCCAAAAGAAATTATAACTAAGTTTATTTTAATTCAAAACTAAGTATATAACTTGTAAATTTTGTATCTTATTCATATTAAATCAGAATCATGAACCGTCAGTCACGTTGAAATCGTATAGACGAGCGCTACACAACGGGACTGACTGGAAATGGATTGGAGCTCGTTTGAATTTAGGGCGAAATAAATTGTTTGATTCAAATCAAACAAACAGTTTATCGATCTTTAATGATGAACTGCCAATGTGAGTAAATCTCACTAACTCTGAACAGTTTATAATTTCATGTTGTATTTTTAGAACTGTAAAATATTGGCTGATTGACTGTGTGTTGTCTGTTTGATTGAACTGCTGGTCAGTTAGTTGAATTTCTATATTGATTCTGTTTAACAGAATATATCATATGGAATTGAAAGTGATGTTGATTTTATTGTGTAACATATGTGGATGCAGGGAAACAGGTTCGAGGAATCCGACTGGATTCCTCAGCATTTATTTTACTGTTTTCCATATATTGTGATATATGATGTGTCATATAATCTGTTATGGACTATGTTTGTTGGAATGATATTGATCCTTGTTATTCGATATTTTAAATATCATAAAAAGACCCTGGGATGTAAAAAGAATTATTTCAATGTATATTGAAATAAAGGGATTTTATAAAATCAACAGATTTTATAAAAGGAAATATTTCGAAAGTAAATAAAAGGGAAAATGTTTATAAAACGAATAGAGTTTTATAAAAGGGAAAAATGTTGATAAAACGAATAAAATAGAAAAAAGGAAATAATTAGAGTAGAATAAATAAAGATATACAAGGAAATATTTGTAAACCATTTACAAATAAGATTGAAAAGGAAATAGTGTAAAACCATAATCAAATAGATGATAAAGGGTAAAGGCATTCAGAAAACAAATAGATTATAAAGAAAATATTTATCCTTGGATAAATAGATATATATATGTATAAGTCTAAACTTATATATGAAGAAGGAAACAGATAAAAGGAGCAGATTGATTTATAAAGGACATTTATAAATTAACTTGAATATTTATCATTTGGATAAATAGAATATATAATTCAGGACTTATATAAAGAAGTAAGAATCGATTTCAACATCGATGTTTGAAACTGAATAAGGACAAAGAGTTAATCAGCTAGGGTTAACCAGTTAGAATAAAACCATTAGGGTTAACCAGTTAGGTTAAACCGTAGAGTTAAACCAGTTAGAGTTAAACAGTTAGAGTTAAACCAGTTAGAGTTAATCGATAGAGTTAAATCGAACTAGAGTTATTGAATAAAGTTAAATCGAACTAGAGTTATTCAAATGGAGTTAATCGAATTTAGTTTATTCGAATAGAGATGTAATGAGTT
The DNA here is from genome assembly GCA_030737875.1 of Allium sativum. Classification (NCBI taxonomy): domain Eukaryota; kingdom Viridiplantae; phylum Streptophyta; class Magnoliopsida; order Asparagales; family Amaryllidaceae; genus Allium; species Allium sativum. The sequence goes on along the minus strand of CM060922.1, from coordinate 146,200,452 downwards.
AATCGAATTTAGTTATTCGAAGAAGTGAATCGGATCGGAGATATTTGAAGTGAGATAATCGAATCAGAAATATTCGAAGTGAGTTAATCGAATCTAGTTATTCGACAGGAATTAAATCGAATAAGATTTATTCGAAGAAAGAGATTATCGAATATAAGTATTCGGAAGTAAGAAAATCGAATATAAGTTATTCGAATAAAATATTAGAATAAGAGTTAATCCAGTAAGAGTTATTAGGTTAGAGTTATTCAAATAAGAGTTATAGATTAGAGTTAACCGAATAGGAGTAAATATATTAGTTGTCGTTATATTATTCGACTTAGGAAATAAAAGTCATATTAAAGATAATATATTTCGGATGCAGGAGATTATAACACCATTGTTATAATCACATAAACTTGTAAAAGAAGGGGTTCGTAAATAGAATCCGAGGGTTCGTAAGGAAGTGTTAAAGAGTTAAAAGATGAACTTACCCTATTTCGAGATTTGAAATGTTGTTCAATTAAGGTCTGAGAGGTAATTATACCCCAACTTGATTGGCTTCATTTTAATTTAGAAATGGTTAAGGTTCGAGTGTGAAGTGGTTAAGTGAATTTAGTAAATAAGTATAGTGGTTCGAGTTGTTGTCGCGATGTTGATTTAAACATCTGTTTAAATCCAAGTAAAGAAGATTTGGAAATGTTTTCCCAATAGAATCAGAAATGTAATCAAATATTGAAATTGGAAATATGGATTAGTAATGGAAATGTTTTCCAATGTTAACGTATATTTTCTAAACATAGAAAATAAGGAAATATGAATATATATATATATGTATATATGATTGATGATTGATTGATAGTATTTCCATCCGGAAATAATATCGTTGTTTGCACAAGTGTTTTCATTTGATAGTTAACTCACCGAATATCAAAGTTTTGACCATTTTAACGTTGTTAATATGGAGAGACCGGTTGGATTATTATCCAAAGAACCACTCTGTATTGGCATAAGCGTTGCGAATCATATATTCCAAAGATAATTGAAGACGAAGTAAAGTGCAAGGGCTATTGTATAAGTCTTAGATAACAGTGTCTAAGATGGATGTATTGAATAGTGCCTTCGATTCATCTTTTTCCTGGATGACTTGTATGGACGGATGTCTGACAGAGTATTTCCAGACAATCACGGATATTGATTTCTCCAACCGTACCAAGAGTGGAAGAGGAGAAGGAAACTTCTTTTAGCTAACACATAATGTATGGTTGAGGACGTCAATCGGTGATTTGATGGATTTGACGATGTGGAATTCAAAATGAATCTGGTGTAATGATAAAGCGTAGCTTCTAACCTCACATCCGGTAAATGACAGAAATCGGGCAGGCAGCATGGCTAAGTCGGTCGCTCCAAAGTAGAGTGTATAATCACCTGATCTAGAGTTTCATTTACTTCTAAAAATCTATTGTTGATGCTGTCCCATTCGGAAAACTGTTGCTGATCCCAACCGTTGGTGATATACGTTCGATATACTCAAGCGAAATGAGTGGTCGGTCATGTGTGGTCGGGTTGCAAGATGTTCTTTTTGAACCCAGTGTATTCCTTTCTAGAGGTACACTAGCGAAAGGTGGTTCCATACCTTGTCATAGTTGGAAATCCATTGCCCAATACGTGCTTGCGTTTTTGATTGTATACTATACATGTACAACGTGAGATGAAAGCGTTTCTGCTAGATGATTATTATATTGTGGTTGATAAACATTATTATAATATCAAAAGGTTTTTGATATAAAGATAATTTGGATTCTCATAAGGGAAAAACCCGTTCCGTTATACGGCGTTGTCTTATGAGATATCGTTTACTTATTCGAACTGTTTTAAACTGTTTTACTCATACCAGTCCCATGACTGACCCGGAGTTTATTTTGTTTTGTTTTTCCTAAACTCTTGGGTGCCCAATTTTGTACGGGCAATCAAGTAATCGGGATTTACAGATACTTGAAGAGCTGGAGCAGGAGGCTTCAGGATTATATAGCTATTATTATTCCGCTGTGTTGTAAGTGTTGTACTTTGATAATGATGTGTATACATATACTGATTTTATTTCAAGGATATATTATCTATTATATGTTATTCGTTCCGCTGTGAGATTCGTGTTACTCTGTTGTTATCTTCTTCTTCTATTCTAAGTTTCTGTCTTATCTATTCTCACCCTCTAATTTCTTTCATTAACCATCTGGTATTTTTCAATGTTTGGTTAGTCATCATTGAGTTTATGGCGATAACCAAAGTCGACAAAATCCTGGTCGTTACATTTTCGATATATTTATTTTCAAAATCTTGTTTTTCATCTAAAGTTCGCGCCCGTTCCTTGATTTCCTCGCGACAAATCCAAATTTCAAGCATTAATTGATCGATTTCACTCAAACTCTCTTCTATCAAATTGGTAGACACACCAGACTTCAAAATGTTGTTTTTTAGATTCGTCGTTTCTATATGTTCCTCACTAGTTGACCTTAAAAATTCATCCACCTCATCTCTTAGAAGTATTCCATTATTTATTTCCAAAACCAACATCGCCAAAAAATTAGCTTGTTCGCAACACATTTTTCATATTCGATAACCAACATTTGACATCCACTCATATTATGAAAATCATTTTGGTTTTCAAAAATTTCGTTAAAATCCGTGTTGCAATTGTTTTGATTTTCCGCACTTTGCTTAGCCATTTGCGCTAAAAGTTGACGCGCCTCAGATAAATTCTCCTCAATCATAGAATGACATTTTTCATATTGGGGATCAACCGTTTGATGATATTGGTGGAAATTATTCGAAAGTTTTCAGCTTGAAATCCATTTTGATTTGAATTGAAACCAAAATCATTTAAATTTTGAAAAGAATTGCAATTTTGGCTGCACATGGGGCAAGCACGCATGTACTAGAAGAAGAGAGTTATTCATCGAAAAATCAGTTGCAAAACTTGTGGCCCAAAAGAAGCTCTTTAAAAAAATACGTTAAAATTAAGAACTTCGGATTATATGAATACAAGTCCTGACAAGGTACGGACAAGGGTTATCAGTGTGCCACGAATCACCGTAGAAACACGACTGAAGGTTTAAGAACCTGTTTGAGTTCTAGACTCTACCGTTCCTTAGACGCCTTGAGAGTATCAATCCTAATTGTCAGTTTAACAAATATTTTGTCCTATGAGCTTTGGGTAATCTCGATTCGATTATAAAATCAAACTTTTCAACTAATCCCACGTTCGTTTTAAAATTTAAAACCATGCATCAACAGGCACAATATTCAGTCACAGAACAGTCATAGAATAAGAAATTGCAGAAATAAAATTTTACAAGCAAGTCACGGTCCCTACAGAAGATTTTTACTAGCGATTTCTGTATACTTTTCTTTGCACCAGAGCACCTGTAGAGTCTAAAAATTCTCACCTAGATCGCAGTCCGTCCGGTGCAACTGAGTACCGCTAGCGCGTTCACACCCCACTTGGTGTGCAACCGCTCCAACAATTCAAATTATGCTAATTTCAAATTGCTTGACCTCTGAAATCCGTGTTTGCTTTTCTTGAATTCCTTCTCCACTTTAATTTTTTTTTGGGTGTGATGAAAGCACTTAGAAAATAGAAGGAGGAAAAAGAACCAAAAACTAAATTAGCACTTCAAATAAAAACAAGTAACACAAATGGTTAAAACAAAAAATAAACAAGCAAAACTGACTGAGCAAAACAAAAACCCAATCTTGACTTGGGTCACACCGCGTCCCAAACCAATGCAACAAATCAGAGAACTTACAACAACAAAAAATATCCGAACTCAAGTCACCACAATCACAGAAAATATCTCGGGAACTCCAAAAACTCTCGAACCAAAATAAAATACCAAAAAATTACACCCCCTTTTTTTCTTTCCGAAATCAATCGGACATTGCTCAAGTCGGCTTATGCGAATTGGGTATGAGGGGATTTAGTTTCGATAGCTGGTTAAATGATTTTTTTTCTTCAAAAATGAAAGCAAAGAGATTGCTAACTTTAAACCGACCACCCCAAGTTCTTACTCAAATATAAAACCTCACACAAACACAAAAATGAACTCATAAGGAAATAAATGAGTAGACAGACCCGCACCAAATAAACTCATAAGTCAAACTTTTATATAAAGTTCAGTCAATCCTGGGTAGATGAAACCATACACCCACACTTGTTTAGATGGAAAATCTCACACAAAATAAAACCAAATCAGACCGTTTCCTCTTCCATCTCCTTTTTTTTGGAAAGTCTTAAAGAAACCGATTGTTGTTTGAATCGAGCTTTGAGTTGCGGACAACGATAGTTGTTTCTGGTCGAGATGGGTACTGTAGGTTCGCGATTTGGACTGATTTCGATGTTCGAATTGTTGCTAGGGCGACTTGTTCAAAGGAAGAGGGTGCGTTTATTTGGAGGTTTTTGTGAAGTTTGTTGACTTGGCAGAGAATTAAAGAGCACGGAAAGAGGAAAAAAATTGCAGAAGTTGTTTACGAGGCTGTTGTGTAAACCGTCAGTGTTGGTGTGAAGTAGGGGATGTGTGAATACGGTTGGTGAAGGAAGGTTCAGAGATGATGTATAGGACTGTTGTGGTTTTTTGGAGTAGGGAAAGATGCGTTCTGTTGCAGTCCCTACAGGAGTTCTTGCGATTTGGAAAGGGAATTGGGTTTTCAGATCTGGGTGTTGCACCCGCATCGATTTCGGGGTTTCGAATCTGGTTTGGTAATGGTTTTTGATGGAGTATCGCGATTTGAAGGTCACGTAGTTGATGGGGACCGGAATTCTGGACGTGATGATGGTTTTGCAGTGGTTGAACGTGGGTTCAAATGGTTGTTTGTTGACAGACTAAGGAGGATGAAGTGCTGCGAGGGGTGAAGTGAATCTGTTTTGGGAACCAAAGTTGGTTTTTAATAGGGTTTGTTTGCGTGGATATTGAGCGCGGTGGTGTAGGAAGGTGGTTGAGTGGGTTGGATTTTTGTGTGAGGACGAGGGTGGAAGGTGAAGCAATGAGGTATGACAGGGAGTTTGAAGGAGATTACAGAGAGAAGTTTATGAAAGGAATTGTTTTTGTTATTGTTGTGAAGAAATTTTAAAGAAGGAAGGAGGGATTATGTAGAAGAGAATGAAAAGAAAAATGGCAAGAAATCGAAGGAGAATTGACAAGATTTTTTATTTTTATTTTTACTTTTATATGTAAGAATGGTAAAAGAAAAAATTGGAAAGAGATTTGAAAATAAAAGAAACAAATTGTAAAGAAAATTTGGAAGGAGATATTAAAAAAAAGGGAAAGAAATCAAGAAAATGGCAAGAAATTGAAAGAACAAAAAAGGTTTTTTTTTTTTTAATTTGTAAAGAGAAAAGAAAGAAATTTATAGGAAGGCAAAATGTATTGAAGGTGGAAAGAAACAGACCGTAAGAAGAGAAAATTTGAAAAGATTTTTTATTTTATTTTTTAATTTAAATTGCAGAAACTTGTAAAATAAGAAAAGGGAAAGAAATATATTGAAAAATGGAAAGACAATAAAGAAAGGAACAGAAACAAAAGGCAAGGTTTTTTTTTCTTAATTTTAAGATTGCGGTATCAAGGATCAAATACCAAATCAACTAACAAGATTTTTTTTCTATCTATAAAAGAAAACAAAAGGGAAAAAAATAAAATAAAGAAAAAAAATAAACCCAAAGGATATACTAATAATTATTATTTTGGTCCCCGACAACGGTGCCAAAATTTGTTTGCGAACAAATTAAACAATTGTAAACAACTGTAAAATCCGTTTGGCTTTCCTAAACAACAAGGATTGTTGTAGAGGCTGTCGAACTCTAGGACCAAAAATATTTAAACTAGTAAATCCAATCAAGTTCGTAACACCCCACATCCGTTAGTGTCACTCACAAAGGGAATGCACTAAGTTCTGTGGAGCATTTAGGGTAAAAGATGCAGATAAATTACAAGACAGACAGAAATTAAACAGCGGAAAATAAAACTTTGCTTTATTGATAAAATAGTTTGTACAATGATTTCTTTACAATATCAGAGTATCATCTGTCTTACAAAATAAAGAAGCATTAAACAACATTTATATTCCCCAATTTTAGCAAGAGCCAGCCATAGCATCTGAAAAGAGAATCCGAGCAAAACTTCGACAAATCTTCAAGTTGGGAAAGAGTGACAGTCCAACTTAACCTGAGCTATACTATTCCCTCCTTTACTACCTGGGGGGGACGGAAGAAAAGAAGACGAAAGAAAAACAGAGTCAGACATAAAGCCTGAGTAAGTTCAGTAACTTCTAGCATGTGAACATGGAAAAACAAAACGACATGAATTAACTGAATATAAGATAACACCATGATGATAGGGTCAGCAAGATTAGACAAGATTAATACAAGATATGCTAAGATAAGATTAACTGGATATGCTCTAATACTTACGCCGCTTCGCTATTTCCTTGTTATATTGGTTTCTATATCTCTGCACCACCTAACTAGTGTCCCAACTAGTAACGATAACGTGATCCCAATCCCTGTAGTTTCCTTTGCCTTCAGGCATACATTTATTATTTATTACCTAGATCTGGTCTAGGGTTTTCTATCAAGTGCTTTCTAGATTCAACTAGAGTTTACGCTATCTGCTGAACGCTTCTCGGATTCAGGGTTTATGCCACCTAGTCCAACTAGGGATTATGCTACCTGTCGAACGATGCCCCCAAGTCTAGGACACACTACCTAGAGTGGTATATGTTCCTATACTTCCCCACGCATGTATCGCGAATCGTTATCGCTTGTCTAGATGCACATGTCCTGTAATGTGCGGCCCGAGTCATGTGGAAGGGCAAATCAAGAAACACAGAACTCTGTCGGGAGCTTTCAGATATCTGCCGGTGCAGATGATAAGGTCTGTTTTTGTTCCAGTGGCTATGGTCCCACTCGACCCCTCCCTCAACTAATGAAAGGCACACCTTGAAAAATGAGAACTATACGCAGGCCCCCCTATGCCCCACTGTCCTATGGCCATCCGCAACCATAACTAGATAGCAAGTATATGGTCTTTTGGAGTTCTCCGCCTTTCCGCTTCACGTATCTCGATTGATTGAAGATGGATGGTAAACGACGAGTTGCTACCACAGGGCTACCGGTTTCTCGCCGAATCACGCTGGTCCATCCTAGTCTTTATGTTGCCATATTTTGCAACCAAGGCATACCCTTGGTTCTTCTACCGTAGACCTTAACCTCTGTGAGCCCAGGAGGATCATCTGCAGCCTCACAGAGGGATACCAAGAGTACCCTCACGTCCCCTCGAAGCCTTGGGCTTCGTAACCCAATTCGTTGGAGCCTTCGTTTTAATCAGACGGACGTTCGCTCCTTCCCGTGTTATACGAAGAATTACTACTTAGTTCTACTAACTAAGGTTTACCACTTAGTTTCCAGAATTGTTGTTTTTTTAACTAAGGTTTACTACTTAGCTCCTTTTAACTAGGGTTTACTACTTAGTTCTCTTCTCGTCAATTTGGATTGGTTAAGTGTCATTAGTCAATTCAAGCTAACTTAACCCTCTTCATTTATCCTGTTAAACTGGTTAAGTGTTATCAGTAATTCATGTTGACTTAACCCCACCACAAACCAAGTTATATTGGTTAAGTATTTCTTATTACTTAACCCTACCCATTCATCTTGTATTGGTTAAGTGCTCCTTTTTAACTTAACCTTGCCCGTCTGTTTTAACTAACATGTTATTAATGGTTAAGTATTATCCCTTCACGTTTTAGACTTAACCCTATTCCTTTATCACAATCTGATGGTTAAGTGTTCAAGTTTACTTAACCCTACGGTCTAGCCCAGCTAACATATCGAATTGGCTAAGTGTATTAAATCTTGCTTAACCCCAACCTCTAGTCTAGTTAACATGTTAATTTGGCTAAGTGTATTAACTTTACTTAACCCCACCTTCTAGTCTAATTAACATGTTGATTTGGCTAAGTGTTTTCTTAGTTACTTAATCCCTACAAATCTTGTCTTGTTACCATATTAAGTTGGTTAAGTGTCCCTATGGACTTATCCCTCCCATTCTAGCTTAACTGTGTTAAGTTGGTTAAGTGTTCCTATGGACTTAACCCTCCCATTCTAGCTTAACTATGTTAGTGTCAGTATGAACCTAACCCCACCCACCGGTCTGGTTATCATGTTGAATTGGTTAAGTGTCTTAGTTAACTTAACCCTGCCATTCTTGTTCTAGCTTTAACTAAATAAATTAAAGCCGCTACCACTCACATTAGACAGATATTGTTGCGATTACTGGATGTGACTGTTGGTTCCGGGCAGGTTTACATCACAACTTAGTCTAACCTCGGGTTAGGCATATTCGTGTTTTCTAAGTTCAAAGGGTTTTGATTAATTTTCAAATCAGGTTTTGAAAGTAACCATCCCGTCCGTCGGATCAGTTAGGGATAGCCAGGGAGAGCAGGAAACTTGTATTTTCCAAACCCAATCCTAGACACTATCCTCTCTGTCACCCTAGAACTTTCTGGTGTGTTATTAAAAGAGATGTCGTTAATAAACCTTTAATTTGTCTAAATTTACATTTCCTCCTTTAGGACAAATTCTATAAGTAAATTATTCCTAATTTACTTATTTCCTAATTACTCTTTTAATGTAAATTGTCAACACTTATTCTTATGGCCCATTTTCCCCTCTATATCATATTTAGGCTTTTTGGTATGTAAACTATACCAAATTAAGTGTCACCAACCATGATTTTGCTAAACCTGACAATTACTCACAATTATGGCCAATTTCAAATTTATACCAATATATTAGCTAATCCAATTCTGATTTAACATTCTAATTACAGTTCATGTCCAACTAGACTTATTATTCTAGTTCACAATTCATGTAAATGCTAGATTTACAAGTCAATACTAGATCCAAATTACACCTATAATTCATGTCAAATTCATCCAATTTGCATTTCTATGAACATGCCATAATACATGTTCCCAATTTATGCCAATTTCCAAGTTTATAACTACGTTTTAGTAAATTTCATATTTTGCCCAAATCGTATTCCCACCGCTCGTATAATCGTGATTCAATCTAGATTATAGATAAATCTAGATTCGTAGAAAATAGGGAATAAACCAAAGATGCTATGAAAAAGATAGATATAATAACTAGCATAAAATGATAATTTACTAATTTCAGACCTAATGAATTACACTGAAATTGATCTAAAACATCGGAGGCCTATAGGTCTGAAAATCTTATAACATAAAAAGGGTTGAATAACGACGTAGGTTCAAGAGCATGGGTAGACCTAACTTAATAGGTAAATTCCCAAGATCTAAAACCAAGAATAGACAGAATAGATAATTGGGTTTAGACCCAATTTCACAGTCACAAAACTTAAGCAACACTTTCCTAGTCATGAATCATAGGTGTTTAATCACAGTTGTCCTTGTTATGTCATAGGCAATAGTCTATGTTTCCTAATCAAAGGCACAGGCTTGTGTTCATAGTCAAGGAAATAATTCTCATAGTCACACTCACAGTCATAGGCAATTTTCATAGTCATAGGCAATGTTCATAGTCAAAAAGGCATAAGGTTTTAAGGTCCATAGTTTCATAGTCATAGTCTTACTGGTCATCGAATCATAACAGTTCTTAATTAGGTCCAAAGATATAGGCACAGATTCGAATAGAAAGATTTGGCATATTCTTTTATTCCTTTAATTTCATGTCACGAATAGAGAAAACGTTCAAATCTAAAAAGTAACCGACTTACAGAGATTAGATTAGATTCGCAGAAAAACAGTCGTTGAAGTCGTTTGAATCTTCACTTGAATCCTAGCTTGACTTGAATCTCCTCTTGAAAGTCTTGAGCAGCATTTCCTCGTCTTGATTTATTTTATATATTATTTATTTATACATTTTCTCAGAGGAAGCATAAGGATAGAAAAGAATTGTGAATAGAGAAGGAGACTAGGGTTGTTTATATAGTGTAGAAGTCAACGAATCTGGTCAGAATGGCGTCCGGATACAGAAGAACGAACCAGACTGCAGATCTGGAAAAAGCAGGGGGGTCGACCCCCAGGTCGACAACCCAGTCGACCTGGTCCCCCCAGGTTGAAACCCTAGTCGACCTGGGTACCCAGGTCGACTCCCAGGTTGACCCCCTGGTCGACCTGGGTCTTGGGCGGGAAATTTCCCGCCCAGCCCGCTTCTGGGTCTGTTTTGAAATTTAAACTTCGCTGAAACTTCCGGAGGCCATATCTTTCTCATACGGACTCCGATTTACGCAAACTTGGACTCGTTTTCATGCAGAATTCCGAGACGAACGCAATGGCGCGGCCCGTTTCCCTTGATTTTGATTTTAAATTCTAATTCTGCCTTGATTTGTGAATCTTAGTGTTACAGAATTACGGGGTGTTACATTCTCCCCCACTTAAAAGGATTTCGTCCCCGAAATCTTCAAGTTAGGAAGAATGTGTCCTACCTTCCAATCACCCATCTACTCAACCATTCAATCACAGGCATTCATTGTCCTTAAAAGATTTCTAATGCTTTCATGTTCATATGCATAGTGTGCGTATATGTCTTTATCTAACGCAAAATCAGGCGGTCTACTGATTCAGTCGACCTCCTTAATGCGAATCATGTCAGTGCCATGCGTCCAACCATGTATGCAAGCATCCCTAGTTATGTAAATACTACATGCGTGCACAACCATTCATCCATATGCAACATCCATATGATAACATATCAAGTTCAACTTACAAACAAATACATATCTGTAAATGCAATATGAAAGCATCCGAACTGATCTAGTGCCTAATACGTATGCATATGCACTCACGAGCAACCATTAGCAACCACTTGCAACCATAAAACATAACATGTTTCAAATACATGTTTACATCCATTGGCTTCTATCTAAGGATCGAAGATACGACCTAGAGGACATACTTTGGAAAGAGAGAAACAATTATGCGTAAAGCTCCTACGAAAAAAAGAAATCAAGGACGCACCCTTAAGGAAAAGGGTTATGATGCTAGTATCCAGCCTTCTTGAGCTTTATTCCACTGTATCTTAACTAATTTAACTTCACGATCGTGAAGTTCCTGATCTCCATTTCCAAAATAAACAGATGTCAATCACGGTACTAAGATGATTAGAGGTCTCCCTCTTATCCGCCATGCCATAACTATAAGGGTCGAAAGGTTACTACGTGCTTTTTAGAGTGTCTGCCACAACTATTCATCTCTCACGCAAACCATCCTAGTCGAACTCGACATTCCTCAAGTATGATCCCCAAAGGCCTAAACCAATATCAGACAAGCACCCAAGGAATATCTCCTCCGAATTTAGACGATCTACCTGAGATGATATAAGCAAACTTGATAGCTATTCTCAAATCCCTACTAACCAAAAATAAACTGGTCGGACCACCAATTGGATTTGAGACTCTAGTGGGATCTTTCTACTATAAAGTACTATGGTGCAAAGACTCAACTATGGAAGTGGATATGAACAAATGCGAAGCGCTAAAACCAAAGGAAAGAGTACGGACAGCAAAACTATACTTTTCCAACAGAATTTTACTACCTTTCTCCTAGGTACGCTTGGTGGTGAAAGTATGTACTTGCCCTTCTGAAAATCTTGTTCCCCGTTCTTGCCCTTGTCCTTAATTATATGCCCTATCATACCCTAGTAAAGATACTTCCTCTTGTCTTAGGTTTCATAATTTCTTCCTCCTTCGTGAGCTAAATCTACATCCATGAATTCTTCATCCTCTTCCGTGTGTAGTCATGTTGACAAATCTCTCGAAAGCTGCCTCCATTGTCCGGAAAACCCTATAAGCTTTGAAAGAAAACTGCCCGTAGGTGAAACAACTACGACTATGGATGGAAGTCGGGCACTACTTCGCCCTTCGATGAGGTTACCTCCCAGAAAGCCAGGAGCCCCAGAGACTCAAGAAAGAAGAATTCAAACAGAGGAAGAGAAGATAGTGCGTATGGCTTTGGGGAATATGCCTTTAAAACAAATCTTTTCTCTTGAAAATGCTTCTTTTAAAACCGTTTTGAAAATAATTTTTCAAATCCTTTATCTGATCTGGTAACCTTCATCTCTGATACCACGTGTAACACCCCACATCCGTTAGTGTCACTCACAAAGGGAATGCACTAAGTTCTGTGGAGCATTTAGGGTAAAAGATGCAGATAAATTACAAGACAGACAGAAATTAAACAGCGGAAAATAAAACTTTGCTTTATTGATAAAAT